>OY776291.1:2829850-4295429 GCA_963675345.1 Trididemnum clinides
TTTTGCAAACCCCTCTGTATTGTAATTGGACAGCTGAATAGTTGTAATTGTGTAGTTGATTGTCTCAGCTACAGATGTTGTCTTCAAACGAAAATCTTCCAGCTT
The DNA here is from genome assembly GCA_963675345.1 of Trididemnum clinides. Taxonomy (NCBI): domain Eukaryota; kingdom Metazoa; phylum Chordata; class Ascidiacea; order Aplousobranchia; family Didemnidae; genus Trididemnum; species Trididemnum clinides. Next base: position 2,829,956 of record OY776291.1, read on the forward strand.
TGTAATTTTTTCACTTTTAGGCCAGTAGTGAGTGCTTTTACGTTTGCCTGAAATTTCTATGCAGCGTTAGATAAACGCAAAGATTTTCTTCCTCATGACTTGCAGTAACAACTGCTATCCTATCAGCAGTGCAATGAAGTGAGTTCAAGCGCAGTTTCACAGCGACAATGATAGAATGATCATGCGTTTAAATCAAACAACGAATGTGTTGCTGTACTAATAGGTAAGATTATTAGAAATTATTTATTCACCTAGACGGATTCCAACACAGTCTATTTATTGAAAGCAATATCAAGCATTTCAAGCTGAATGCTGAAACCTGGAAATTTTACAGTTGGTGTTAACAATTGTGTTCTGCTTAGCGTCTGTATCGCTGTCCTGCAAGTGTAGATCATCAAAATGATAGAAATAAAAAGATAATAAAATTGTATTGTTTTGCTTATATATTAAAAAGATTTAAAATTTTGAATACAAAAAAATTGTAATTATTGCTGATATTAACATGTAGGAGTTATTCACAGTGCCTAGACATCTGCTTTGCTTATTTTTTATCGTTTGTTTTTTTGCCGCCATCTTGGCACATTATTATTTTATCACATCACATGCAGTGGTCTTTCTTGTTTGAAGCATACAATCATGGTTCGAAAAGATGTTGTACATTTATTCATAAAGTACAAAAATTTTCAAAATAGTCTACAACTTTGCAAGTAAAATCTCAAATCTTGTTCTACTTTTTACTCTTCTCTTAAAATACAAATTTCAGCTGCCCCTGCCCAGATCCTCCTCTAATACCATTCGCTCTGAAAGAATCTCTTTCCTCATGCTAAACCATTTCCCACATTCTGGCAGAAACTTTTTTCATCATTACTCTAATTTTTAGCCTCTTATTTTTTTCTTCTGTTAGAAAATGTACTTCATTCATTTTCATTCGAAATGCGGGAAAACTGCATAATTCTATTACTTTTTTTAACCAACCTCTCTTACTTTTTGCGTCTCAAAGTTGGTAAAACGCATTAGTTTATCCTGTCTATTATTTTTTCTGAAATCGAGTTTTTCTCCTTCAAGCCAGTTTTTTTTCCTTATGTGGTCTACTTTTAGTTAATTCCTTTCCTGTCGCAAACCATCTCGGAAAATTTTTCCAAAACTGAGCTTGATTGGCAAAAAGTTTGCCACTTTTATAGTTTCAAAGCTATTTTTGTGTTTAACATTTAAATTTTTTTCACAATCTTGTTTTCACTGGTCTTTTCCCTTGCTTTGATCCGTGGGCTCAATCTTTTCTTGTAGACAGATTCGCTAACGTGTCTTCCACAACCACAAAGCCGCTTTCTTTGATTTTGCCAAGATGTTCCGCAAGGAATCGTTCCTGACCATGTTCTGTTCTCTCCTTTCATCTATGATTTCCTTGCCTCTCTTCCTTCCTCTGTCAGCTGTTTTTTAATATTGATAATCTGTCCACTCCCTCCTCCTAGATCTCTAGCCTTTGAATTAGCGACAAGGACAAAGATGAAGGCTATTTCTTTCTATTGGATCTCCCCCAGGCTAATCAGATGCAATCTCAGATGCTTCTACTTCATTCTTCTCTTGGCTTCAGTGTCACTCCCATCGTTCTTGAGATTATTTTCGACCGTAATTTTTCTTTTTCTAAAATAAAACTCCTCCTAAAAGCCTAATTTTTTAATCGTCTCAGAACGTTTAGCTGTGTTTCTGCTATTTCGTGGGGTTCACAACATTTTTTTATATCTTGTCTATTAAGCTTTTCTTTAGCTCGTTTTCACTTAAGCTTCATCCAAATAATTTTCATGTCTACGCGCTACCAAAGCCACCACTGTGGAGCGCCATCACCAATTGGAGGTATTACAGAGCGCCTTTCGTCCTCAACTATTCGCTTCTATTTCATTGAGGCATTTTTGCCACCTCTACCTGTCAGACTTACTCATTTTGTACTTTCCTTCTATAAGCGGGCGTTTCGTCTACCATTCTCTTTTTTTAATTCAGAATTTGCTGGATGCAAAAAGAATTCAAAAATTCTAAGATCTTTCTGTGAAAACTTTGTGTCCAACCAACTACTCTTCTTCTGTTTGAGTTTTTCCAAAAAGGTTTTTCCTGCTATTCCTTTCTGAACGCGCCTTCTTTTAGCATAAAGTTCACTCTTTGTACTTCATACTCTTGTTTTAACACTCGTCTTTGTCGCCGAGGTGCTGTCTTTGTTTACCCAAATACTACAGTCATGAACAAAAGTTTAAGACCACTTGAAATTATTACGAGTTTCTAAGCACAAGGTAGTATAACACTTTATTTACATTTGGCAAATTGTTCTCTTTCGCACCTAATCAATCATAAGCACATGGAAGACAATACGATACAGTCGAAACAATCATATACAAAAAAATGTTTCAATTCTCAATATTTTATTTTGCTTCCTCTGTTTTTGATCACAGATTTGATTCTTCTTGGCATACTTTCGATCAAACTTTGGCAGTACTTTTTGGATATTTCTTTTACCCAGACTTCCTTTATCGCTTTTACCAACTCTGCGCCACTTAATGGTTGCTTTTCCGACACTTTATTTTTCATGTTGGTCAACAAATTCTCGATGGGATTTAAATCCGGACTATTTCCTGGCCACTGGAGAAGGTCGATGTTGTTGCTATTCACAAAATTTTTTGCAACTTTGGAACGGTGGCAAGGGGCGCCTTCCTGCATAAATATTTGACAATTGTAAACTTGCAAGTGAAGTGTTTGCTTCTCTGAGAGCATTTGCAAGTATTTTGGCCCATTTATAGAGTTCTTGGAGGCAGGAAACTGAGAGCAGCGACACCATTTCTGGACATAGCCCCCAAACCATTTGACTAGGAGGGTGTTTCACTGTTGGTATGGTGTATCTCTCATCGAAACGTTTTGCAGTTGGTCTACGGACGTGCCTCTATCGAACAACAAACTGTTGGAAGGTTGATTCGTCGGAAAAAAGCACTTTTTCCCATTGCTTGGCGGTCCAATGTTGATGATTATTAGCAAACTGTAGACGCTTGGCTTTCATAGCCCCAGTAAGCCTTAGTTTTTTGGCCGGTTTGTATGACTTCATATTAAATTCTTTGAATAAACGCCTGGAAACGGTCTTATGACTAATTCGACGATCTATGCGCAACAATTCGGCCCTAATTTTCTTCATTGAACTCGTGGGTGACCTGACAGCTACCTCCTCATCACGTTGTCTTCTCGTGCAGTGGTGACACGTGGTCTTCCAGTCCTTTTCTTATTGGTATAGAAGCCATCCTATTGATACTTCGCAATCGCTTGATGCGCTGCTGTTTTGCTGCACCCAATTTGAGCAGATATTTGCCTTTCAGATAGATTTTGGCCGTGTAAGGCAACTATCTGAGCCATCTGAACCTCGCTTAGAGACTTTTTCTTGCCCATTTTAGGTACCAAAAAAAATCAGTAAATAGCAAAAAAATCAACCAGGAAATGTGGACGGAAGTAAGAATTGGCGCGAAATGAAACACAACGAAGAAAATAAACTTATGATATAACAATAAAATATGGCTGATGCAATCACATGCTAAATGTTGAAAATCATCGTTTTTGCATAGTGGTCTAAAACTTTTGTTCATGACTGTAGTTCACCATACAATCTTGTGATTTAATCAACTCGCTTTGTCCGCTATAATTTTGACCACGCGTGCTCAAGCGTCCAAGCCAACTTTTTATAATGTGGCGCTATATATACACCCTTTCCTTTGCCGCAATCCGACTTTGTTGAAGTTTTTCTGCTAAATCCCTTGCATTTTGCAAGCACTCCGCTAGACTAAGAAGCTCCAAGAAGTGTGCCACTTCTCTTTTTTCTTCTACGATTTACGTTTGCTCTTGTGGAGCTTTTGCTTCCTTTATCAATTCTTTTTTCATACACCATTAGCAATATATGGCAGGAACTCTAAACTCTTTAAGTTTTTTTTTTGTTTTGAAGTTAGTTCATTGTGTTCCCGGTTACTCATTTCATGAGGATAACAACTCGTCTGATAAACTAGCCTGTCGCATTCCAGCTATTTATTGTCTTTTGCAGCTTCTCTCTTCTCAGCACTCGCATTCAATCATTTCTTCATTTCAACTGGAGGTAACCGTTTTTACAAAAATTTTTGACATACAAATCAGCTCTCAGCTTCCGCTGCGTGAACTTATGCTTCCTTGTCATGCTCACTGTGACCTTTTTCGCTTTTGATGCAACGAATACAATATAATGTCAAATGCTCATTTTTTCACAATTATATCAATTGAAAAGCCATCAACACCAGAAAGACGGACTGTCATATTTAACCCCTAAAAATATTTTTTTATTAAGGGGTCTTCTGTATAGCCTATATTAAGTTTTGTTCATGTATTAACACTAGAAGGACCAAGTACGTCAATTGATGTTTTTTAGATTTCAAATGCTGATAAATTGGCGCAATTGCAATAGTTTCTTTTCATTTTTGCTGACTTTTATTTTTTCTATGAAGTGCTTAATTCACTTTAATTTTAACCCTTTCAGTTGTTCAGCTGTAAAATAATCAGTAGTACTACGTAGAAGGACCAAGAACGTCAATTGATGCCAGATGCATTTTTTTCATTAAAATTCAAGCAAACAAGAAACAAAGCGAGGCAAAACTACTAGCTTTTGCTGTCAGCTACAACAAACAATTACCAAACAAAAAGAAAAAGAATAATTGTTATCAGCAGCTTAAAAAAACCGATTAAAAGTCTATTGATGTGGCCGACAGCTATTGTTTGGTGTTGATACCTTGCTTTGTTCGTTTCCAGCTTGAAGTTTTGTCCAACAACTGGTTAATTATGTAGAAAACTTTTTTGACTCGGTAAAGCTAAAATCTATTTATTTCACTTTGATTCTCGTAGTACTAAACTACAATAACCGTGCAATGCCGTAGAAAACTTAGGGCCAGAAAATACTGAAGAACAGGAGACTTGATTTTGTATTGATTCAGTGGGTTAGATTTGCTTGGGTTGTCATGCCTTTTATGGCAAAAACAATAGCAAATAAACTCTTTGCATTTTCGCAGGTGTACAATTATTTCACATCTAAATGAAAGTGGCAAATAACCTTAGCGTTACTGAGGCTTTAAAGTTTTTTCATGATATTCCTTCTGATGCATCAGATAATGAATTTTTGGATAGTGATGTAAATGAGATTGAGGACATAATACAAACGGTACAAATTGATTCACATCCTGCGCCCTTGCCAATTCAAGATGCCATGGATGCTGCTCAGCCTCGTAATTAATCTAGCGCCAGTGATAAAGATGATGAAAGCCCAAGTGAAGTCATTGCTGCAGCTGATGAAGAAATAGTTAGTCGAGATGGATCGCGTTGGCAAGTATTGGATCTTTCTTAACTTTCTCAAGGCCGTATGCAGATACAAAATGTTGTCAAAATACGTCCACGGCCTACTGCATACTCTGTATCCCGAATAAATCTCAACGATCCTCTTTCGTCTTTGCGAATATTTATCAATGAGCCGAGGTTGAGAAACATACGAAAATGCACTGAAGCTGAAACACAGCGAGTCACAAAAAAATTTTAACTGGACAATAAGCTTAGACGATTTAGACAAATTTGTTGGTTTGATTATTGCTTGAGGGGCAATTGGTGAAAGAAACTTGCCTATCAAAAGTATGAGGGATAGCGTTTGGGGCTTTCTATTGTTCAATAGCACAATGCCACGTAATAAATTTCTGGAAATTATAAGATACCTTTGTTTTGACTTCAAAAGTAAAAGAAGAACAAATTTGGAGCATGATAAATTTTGTTTGGCATCTTTCATATGGATTCCTTTTGTTGAAAATTGCCAAAAAGCGTACATTCCAAAGGTTTTTATTACTGTAGATCAGTGTTTCCCAACCTTTTTGCCATCGTGCACCAAAATAACATCATGCGTTGAATGCGCGTACCACTAATTTATTTTAATCAAATTTGGCTGTAAGACTGTAAAGCATTGACAAGTCTAGATCTAACCACTTCAAAAGTAACGCTAAAAACCTACAAAAAGCAATGTTAACGAACTTAACAATAAAAAACAGATACACAAAATAAATTTAATGCGATTTTTGACTTTGTTTGTTGTCCACCAAACGATCGATACGCGGTTTAATAGATTCGCTGAGGGCACATCCAAACTCGTGCTGAGGGGCAACTAATCGGTTACGCTTTTTTGATTTTATGTTTAGAAAGGTCAAAAATCCTTGCTCACATTCCCACGTTGATGGAAATGTTAACAACTGTGAAACAGCTCAAGAGGCCAGCGTAGAGTACGATGCAGCAAAGTCAAGCCAGAAGTTAATAGCGGGACGATCTCTATGTCTTATCATTGCCTTATTATTCTCTTGCAAATCTATTAATTCTTCCTGCTCACCGGTTCCAACAGCCAAGTCGTGTGAATCAACTGAAAAGGGATTTGTTATGTATTCACAACTGACCGCTTCTGGAAAGTACTGTTCTAATTCCTCTTTAAGTGATGCAAGATGACTATCGATTTCTTCAGAAAAAGAACACTTTGTTTTTAAAGATGACAAACATTTGAACATCCCAAGTTGATTGTTTTCTGTGTTCCTTTTCCGCAAATCTAATTTTCGAATGCAAGCACCTAGCCTTGAAACAAAATCTACGACTGTCCCATTTCGTCCTTGAAGCGACAGATTTACGATATTGAAAGCTTCAGAAATGTCTGAAAGGTACGCTAATCTTTGAAGAAATTCGTCGTTTTCAAGATCCTTAGAATACGGGTGACCCAACTCTTTTAAAAGCAATAGCATCTCATTCTTCATTTCGAACAGACGTTTAGTAGCATTCCCGCGAGAAAGCCACGGACTTCGGTGTGATAAAGAAGGCTGGTATGTTCCGAGCCTAAGTCTTTACACAGCTGCTTAAAAAACCGGGTATCTAAGGCTGATGCCTTAACAAATTTATGATTTTCACTACTTGTTTTAAACAAGCTAACAACTGCGCAGGCAGCACTTTTTGTGCATAGGGCGAACCTATGAATAAAACAGTGAACAGACGTGACATTCGGCGAAACAGCTTCAACATACGACAGAAACCCAGACCTACAACCAAGCATTGAGGGAGCTCCATCTGTGGTACACTCAACAAGATTTTTCCAGTCTAGTCCATTCTTCTTAAAAAAATTATCCAAGATATTAAAGATATCCTTCCCTTTCGTAGTTGTAGAAACTTCGTGATTCAGTAGTAATTCAGTTTTCATTATATTCGTCTGAGCATAACGGACATAAACAAGTACATGTAATTGACAATAATTGCTAATATCTGTTGATTCGTCCAATTGCATTGCAAATCCAAACTTTGATGCCTTTATCTCTGCTAGTATTTGGTCGGCGATATCATTTGACATTTCCTCAATTCGACTCTTGATCGTATTATCCGAAAGAGAAACAGCATTCAACATTGCGATTGCTTGCTCTCCAAAAACTCGCTTCACTAAAATTTTAGCTTCAGGCAGAATAAGAGACTCTGCAATAGTATGAAGTTGTTTCTGTTCGGCCACTAAAAGAGCAATCTCATAAGAAGCCGCAACTACATCTTTACTTTTCTGCTGCATTTGGCCCGTTTTATCCATACGTTGACGCTTAACGTTGTCAGCCAATTGCTGAAAGTAGCTCTTGTCTGCGTTCATTATATTTGGGTGATTCCTTTCCAAATGGCGCTTTAGCAAACTAGACGTCATAGCCGCATTACAAAGCGTTTTTAGGCAAACCACACACTGTGGCAGAATTTCCACGTTGTGTTCAATTGAAGTAAAGCCATACTTAATATATTTTGGATCATAATTTCGCTTGGACATGACTGAAGTGGCAAAATTTTACTTTGCGTATGCTATTCTTTAGGTTTGCCAAAATTACTAAACAAATTTTTGCGATAACTTGCTACACGTGCTACAATACTCACTGCTCACTGTGATTCAAAAGTTTCTTGATATGACCAAACGCAAGAACGTTCTTTATTACGTCATAGATCTCATTTACTGATTATTTAAGACAGCAAGTAGCATATTACGCAATTAACACTTTAGCTGCCGCAATACCAGAGATCGGGTTTCGCGCAGTTAATTAAATAGCGTGCGCGGCAGTACACTCGGAAAGTGCTAATTATCACCTGCAGCAGCGAAAGTGTTAAACTATGCTGTACTAGTTGGAATAGAATATTACAAACTGAAAATAAATAATTAACCTTCAAAAAAAGTAATAATCAACTCGCATACCACCTGAAAGACCTTCGCGTACCACTAGTGGTACGCATACTACCGGTTGGGAATCACTGCTGTAGATGAACAGCTACTGCCATGCAAAGCTCGCTGTAAATTTATACAGCAAATGGCAAATAAGCCAGACAAATTTGGCTTGAAGTTTTGGATGGCTGTGAATGTGGAAGTAAGTATTTTTACAACGGCTTTCCATATTTCGGAAAAAATGAAGCCAGAAGTAATGATGTTAGTGTACCCACTGATGTCGTACTAAAACTTATGGATCCACTATTCAAAAACGGCTACAATGTCACCTGCGACATTACTGTACGTCATCTCCTCTTTCTTTGAAACTTGCTTAGAACAACTGCAGTCTTGTTGGTACAGTTCGCCATAATCGAAAAAAAATTCCAAATATTCTAAAAACTCAGCGAAAGTTGCACGACACCGTCATTGTAAAATCAAAAGAAGAAATTACTATCACCATCACCTCCTACCAATGTAAAAAATCAAAATCAGTCAATATTTTGAGCACCTTACATCTAAGCGTTTCTATTTCAGAAAAAAATAACCTAAAGAAAAAACCAGAGTCTGTTCTTTTCTACAACAAAACGAAGTTTGGGGTAGATGTTCTCGATCAGATGACAAGAATTTATTCGGTGAAGGCCGCAAGCACACGGAGGCCAATACACGTTTTTTACAATATAATAGACTTGGCTCTTATAAACAGTTGAATTGTCAACAAAAACGTTTGCAAATTGAGCATCTCTCGCAGAAAATATATACAGCAGATTAGTGAAGAGCTAACTGGTAATGTTCGTAAAAGCACTCAAACAGAAAACAGAGAAGCAAATATTCAATCTCCACCCTCTAAATGTGGCAGAATCTGCTCGACCAGGCAATGCAAAGACAGAACAACACATGTTTGCGACAATTGTGTCAAACCTGTTTGCGGAAAATGTGCGAAAAAACGATGTCGATTGTGCATGTCATAAAAACGTTTGTTGCTAGATTGTTGGTAATGTTTAATTGCCATTAAATACGTTGTAATTCGTAAAAGCTTGGATGTATAAGTACAAATAACTTTTGAAGTGGGCCAAACTAAGTAACTCTATTATGTGCCAATATAAGTCTTTGTTTGCTAAATTGTAATCAACTGTTTATATTTTAAAAAATTTGCTCAATTTTGACATTGTCTGAAAAATGCAGAGAAGGACCATTGCCCCTGTGCCCTCACGTTTTATCCCTTAGCGATTCAATGTGTAGCAAATGACATTAAAACAGGTCTTAAATTGTTGAAAAAGTTATTTTCGCATTTATATTATTTTAAAAAACCTCAATATTGCATTATTCTAAACAAACGTCAATTAACGTATTTGGTCTTTGCAGGTAGTTGAAAAGCTTGGTCCTTCTAGTGTTAGATATCTGTCTACCATGGGGTCAAGTGGACTCTAAATGAGTTTATACAGTTTCGTATCTCAGACCACGAAGTTGCAATAAAATTTAAGTATAGTGACTTTGCTCAAATTTGCCAGAAGATTAGGTGCATCAGTTGTGGTTAACTTTTAACGAATGGGTGAGGTGTAACAAAAAAGCAGTATTGAGTACCACTGGGCTCTATTGGGCCCCGTGCAGTTGTTATCATTTGGTAAACAGCAGTATTGGAAAAGTGCGTCATTTAAAATGAGCAAATAGTAATTGAGTAAAGCCACAAGTAGAAATAATTTTTTGTGGTTTTTGAGATTTATTGGTAGACGTTTTAGGCAATTTTTATGTTAGTACATCCTCTGGTCATTGCCATGGAAAGTTTGCGAATTTTGAAAAATGCCTACGCTCACATTCTTAAAAGAGAAATTGGAAAAGACAACAACATTTTATCTCAGTGTCAAAGTAAAACAAAGAGCTGAATGTTATTCTAACCATTCTGATTTGTTGCAACCAAACTTCAAAATATAGTGGAGTCTAGAAAATAACTTCTTATACATAAATCAAAGTTAAAAGCAAATGTCGTGCTATAAATATTTTATAGGTATAAATAATCGCATAATTTTTCATAGAGTTAACTTGTAGTACAGAATTTGAAAATTGCAGAAAGTAGGGTATTCATTCTCGAAGCTTTTCGTCTGACACTTTTTAAGAGAATCCGTAAGAAGAAATAGAGTAAAAATGACAAAGTGAGTCACTTGTATAGAGACACAATCGACGAAACAAAAAAGGGAAAAAAAAGTCCATCGTGATTGGTAAAAAGAGCGACTAATAGGAGCGGAAACTAATGTGTGATTTTTAGGCCATGCGCAAATTCCTTGTGTTTACATAAATTTGGTTTGAATGTTTTGATGTAAGTGGCTTCAAGGGTGGAGAGATGAAAAGAAGCATGGCTACAGGCAAGAATAGAAAATTTGTTATCATTGTATTCACGTGTGCATGTAGGGTTTGTAAGAGTGTTGTCCTATAGCGGAGAAAGAAGTTTAAGCTTTAAAGCTTCTGATTGGCTTGCAAGAGCAGGCAATGTGCGTCGGTCTTGAGAAATATGTCCCTGGAGAATGGTTTTAGGTACGTGCTGCTTAATCCTCTGTTGCAGCCTTTGAGAAATACGACCCACTTACCGACTATCACAGTGGCATAGAAATTGATAAACAATGTTTCTTTGATGTGAAGCGGGTAGTACATCCTTTTGGGCTGCAGGCAGAAGTTGTTTGGCGATGTAGAAAATGGCTGGTTCAACCGCAAAGTAACAGCGTTTGACGGCTGTTTTCATTTGCATTTGGTATCTCATCGAAACATTTCCCAGCCATGGCAAGTGAAGGTAAACTGGGCATTTCTTCGGACCTAATTGTGTTGGTCTGCAAAACTGATTCATTTTCTTGGTTATAACAGTGATGATTACAGCTTCAGGGTAACCGTTGTTGATAAGGATTGAACGAGTGTTGGAAAGTTCATTTTGAAGAGTAGATTTCGAACAGATGACTAGAGCTCTGTGAACAAGAGTCGAAATCAAATTGGTCTTCCGTTTCATAGGGCAAAAAGAGTTCCAGCGAATGTATTGGCCAGTGAAAGTCGGCTTTCTATAGATAGATGTAACAAATCGTGATCGTTCTTTTCTACCAGGATGTCAAGAAAGGGCAAAGTCCGATTGCATTCCATTTCAAAAGTAAAACAAAGCGATAGACGAAGAGAATCTAGATGGGAGAAAAACTAATTGCATTCGTTTTTGTTGTTGAAAGCTGTAAAGGTGTCATCGACGTATCGATAATACTTAAGAGGTTTGTTGACTCTTTTGAAAACCAAAGCTTCGTGATATCCAACAAAAATGTTGGCAAGAGATGGGCCAAGAGGGAAATCCACAGCAGCACTATCTATCTGCCGGTGCATTATATTATTGAAACTGAATTCAATGGAGGAAGTAGCCGTTTGCATCAGCTCAACAAAAACTGCACGAGGAAAAGAAGGCGGAGTAAGCTCGCCATTATACAGAGCATCAGCACAAATTTTATTGGTTTCTGAGAGTGGAACATTAGTAACAAGGCTACAGACGTCATAGAAGCAGAGAAAGACCGATGAAGAAAAGTTAAAAGTTCTGATCTTGTCAGCAAAATAAAGGAATCGGAAATGCAGTGGGTAAAATCAAGTGAAAGGACAGCATCAATAACTGACGTAAGCCATTGCGCTAATTGTTGGTGTGCTGAGCCAGTCATTGACAGTATGGGACGTAGGGGTACATCTTGCTTGTGAATTTTCGGCAAACCATACATTCGGAGCCGTTGTGAACCAGTTGGTCGGATCATGTTAGAAATCTTGAATGGAAGAAGACCTCTTTCTTAAGTTGAAATAACCGTTTTTGCATATGAGCTTCAATCTTTGTAGTGTTGTCAGTGTCGGAAGAAGGGCCAAGGATTTCAAACTTAGAGCCATCTTGTAAAAAAATGCATTTTTGAAGTGTAATCACTTTTATTCATTATGAAAACCCCAGAACCCTTGTCAGGTTTAATGACATGGATATTTCTATTGCATTTGAGGAATCTTTACCTGGATGCACTCTACTAAAATAAAAAATTCGCGAATGTCAGCAGGGTAACCACAGTCAGTATGAGCGAGGTCGCTTAATCTGACTTTCAGGGATGAAAATTGCTCGGAGCAATGAGAGACATTATGAAGTAATTGGCCAATGAGCACCTCGAATTCGGCAAAGATCTCTTCTCGTTCAACAGTGTTAGGTGGTAAACAAAAATTCGGCCCATCGGAGGGAACAAATTCTTCTGTCGGGGAGAGTTTGTAATTAGAAAAATTGATAATAGTGTTCTTATTCGGTTTCACCATGTTGCCAAACCGTTGTTGAAAAAGAAATTTTTTCCTTTTTTGTCAATTGTGTCTCTATATAAGTGATTCACTTCATCTTTTTCGCTCCATTTCTGACGGATTCTCTTGAAAAGTGTCAGACAAAAAACTTCGAGAATGAATACTCTACTTTCTGCAATCATTTTTTATGTATTCAAAACAACTAACAAACCTGACTCCTCAATTTGTGTCAGCATAACAATATTCTTGCACTCGTGCTCCCAAATCATCCTCCAGAAATCGTGCTTGGATGCAGTGACTGGTGCTTGTGTAGCAATGTATTCGTCATTAAAGTTGATTCCCTTGTACATTAAAATAATTTTTGGGTACTAATTGAGTGCATGTCGTTATCTTGTAGTCAAATAGATTAATCAGTCAGTAAGCGTAACGAGCTATATCTCGGACCTTTGATTATATAAAACATGAAACGTCATGAAAAGATTTACTGAAACAAGATCTATCCCGGTATATTATTTAATATCTCAGTCTCAACGTAACTACCATAAAACAGCATTGCTACAATAGTCTAGTGATTTGCGCATTTGCTTTAAATACAGTAGATTGCCAATTCAAACCTGAGCCGAATTAAACCAAAAATCTTCGAAATTACAATTTCAACGTCTTTGTTTCGCCTTTAGTATGAAAGGAATCGGGTGAAAAAATGGTTAAATTGGCTTGTTGTGTTTTTGAGAAAGCCACTTTACGGGATGTCCACATTCTTTTTGTGGCTGACAAGTAATAGTGCCTAGTAGTCTAACCGTCACGTGTTTCAGTCTGACTTATGACCAAAGCACAATGGTTGACCATGAATCAGCATCTGTAAATACTAATTTTGAACGGAATTTAAACCCACCGTTTGTACCAACTTTGGAAGATTGTAAACCTATTCTTTTGGAATTAAACCGAATTTACTGGAGACAGTGCCTGATGTTAATGTTTTCTTCGGATCCTTCAACTTGAGAAGCTGAGCTGCTACATTGTTGAACAATGTATTCATCTTCATTTGAATTTTTTACTTACCGGGGATCTTTTTTTATACATTATGAATTCATAAATTTTTTTACGGTTTTATGGAAAAATTTATGAATTCATGACATAGGAAATCTTTCAAACGAAAAAAGGAACCAAATGCCATTACACTATAGTAAATATGAGTTTTTAGTTTTGTTGAAAATAATAACTATTCTGTATTATACCAATCAGCCTCCGAAGTACCCGGCTTAGCTTCGAAAAATCTTGAATAAATACCAATGCAATAGCTATCTATTGCGCCTCGAAAAGAAACAAAGAATTAGGCAATTATTTAGTAGATCAGCCGGTAAGAACTGCAAGCAGTAGCAAGGAATTTTACTGCTTCACGGCTATTTGAAGTTGGGGCACACAGCTTGAGAAGAAAAAAGTTTTGGTTTCTAAAAACGTAGATTTACACTATAAAGAGAGGCAGGGAGGACTCGATCTCTTCACAATAATTACGATGTTCAATCTCGAATCTCAATGAAAATCTAGTTTCTTTCTTATTGCTACAAGACGACATTGGACTAATTGACTTTGGTAGGAGTTAAACCCTGATTTTTTCCAAGGCTTTCTAGTGCTGTTTATGTATTTTAATTGGTCTTCAGTGAAAATAAATATCTTATCATTTAAGAAAAGCCGGCAAAAATGTAGGCAAAACTAGCGTTTTTTTGCATCTATTATTAAAAGTTATCCAGTCATATCTCACGAGAGCAGCGTTGCATCTTTGTAATGATTTCCTTTGTTTTGCAAACGCCATCAAGAAGTGAGTTTTAATCTTTTTCTTACCCGCGTTCCAGAAATGGAACAAATCTTTAAGACTCTTGCAAACTATTCTATTGCCTAAATTTCAAATACTTTGTGGTTTTACTGTATTATTTAGGAGTTGTTCTTTCTTGTTAGGAATAATTATTTATTTATAACTTGCTTATTGAGTTAATTATAAGAACGTTGATTTCGTGAATAATTACGTTTTGAGATAGATGCAATATGAGGCAGTACCAAATGTATTTTCTGTTATACAAAAGTATCCAAAGATTAATGCATTTTAGATTATTGATATAAAAGTATTTCCACCCAAACGTAAGTTAGATAAGCTACCAAAAATTTCTCATAAGTTTTTCGTAAAGTTTAATGTTCCATTTATGGAACAGTGGCGGGTTACTATACAATTGCATTAGAAGACGAGCAAGTGTTAGTTTTCAGCTCAGACGCTTATTATGGGGCGCCATTTGTTCACCGCTCATTACAATGTTTTAGGAGAGCACTTATGACTAATTCAAATCGATTTGATTTACTGACGAATGCATATAAAATAAATAAATTTGTCATAAATATTTTGAAAAATAAATGCATTGATTTAGATGCACCAATCAATCTGATTTACTCGCAAATGCATATAAAACAAATGCATTGGTTTAAATCCACAAATCGATTTGATTTACTCGTAAATCCATATGTCACTCAATCGTATCTCTCTTCAAAGGCAATGTACTGCGAATACCACTTTTTCAAAATATTTGGTCATTGAACCATGAGGTGATAGGCTTGCGATAGATTGGTTTGAAATGAGCAGCTTGAAATGAGACGTAGTTAAGAATTTTGAAACAGGCTATCTGCTGCAAATTGAACAATAAACAGCAAGCCATTGAGTGTTTTTTCGCACATTTGCTATTCATTCGAGGCATTACCGGTAATCAATGGAAAAGTGCAATGGTATAGACTAAGGCATATTGCCGTATAAATTTTGCTGTAAAAGCCTAGGAAGTAACTGGAGGGGTCCTGCTAGGTTATTTTGGCCAAAAAATGTCTTAAATTTTTCTGTGCAACACTTTTATGAATCTTTTAACGCGAGTTTAAGTGGGTGGCCCTTTAGGTTGACAAATCATGCAGGGGGTACTGGGCATTCTCCAGTTTGCTTGTACCTAAAGTCGCTACTGCAGTATATGTCGCAAAAAGCCATTTTAATTGGAAACCGCATTCCAAACTACCAAAAAGATAATTTTCAAACCTTCGCGATGGTTTGAGGCAAGTAACTCGACTAACTTTTTTGAATGTTTATTTCATTTGTCAGATAGTATTCATGCTGCGAAGTAATAATTGACACAAATCAGTCTTAAGTACTCTTTCCAGACAAATCCTTTTTTCCAGTTCATGGAGAACAACTCTTTTATTGCGTAATGTCTAATCATATTTGCAGCAGTGAATATCTCTGGAAATTTTACATCAAGAGAATTCACTGTCGCCCTTCAGCATCTAAAGCCAGGTAAAGCTCTTGGCCCTGACTCTATTTGCGCGGAGCTTATACTCCATGCTGGAGCTGTTCTAAGGTCCAGGTTATGTGGCTTTCTTTCTTCCTGCTTGCGTCGACTCAAAATTACCAAAATCTAGAGAAGAGCGCTGGTAGTTGCGATCCCAAAGCCTAAGAAGCCTGAGGAGAACCCTAAGAGCTATCGCTTAATATCTCTTCTTTGTGTCCCCTATAAGATCCTGGGGAGGCTTATCCATTCCCGTATGAAACCAATTATTGATTTACAGCTCCCAAAGGAGCGGGCTGGATTTCGACAAGGGAGATCAACCGTAAACCAAACCGGTTTGCTTACGCAAAATATCGCGGACTATTTTGAGGCTTAGAAAAAGGCCGGTGCCGTGTTCGTCAATATGGCAGCGGCTTATGACACTGTCTAGCACCGTGGCCTTAACTGCAAGCTGCTAAAACTTTTGCCCAGGGATCAGTCTTGGTCTCCCCTTTTTATATCTATATATACTATCTTCCCTTCACAACCTCTCCAGAAAGTATGCTTATGCCGATGATCTGGCTTTGCTGCATTCATCTACGGACTGGAAGGGCTTGGAGGAAACTTTAAGCCTAGACATGGCTGCACTCTCAGCGTATCTCAAGACTTGGAGGCTAAAACTAAGCCATATTAAAACGATGACGGCGGCCTTTCATTTACACAATCGAGAGGCCAAACATGAGCTTAATGTTTACGCTAATGGTAAACTCTTGCCATTTTCCAGTTCCAACTTACCTTTGGGTAAAACTCAAAGGTAAGTTGGAACTCAAAGATTACTCACGTTCCGCCACCATCTCGAGATATTGCGCTAAAAACCAGCTATCCGTGTAACGCTTCTGAGACGACTTGCGGGCTAGGGATGGGATGCTGGCGTTCAAACACAGTGTTTTGAATGACACCTTGCGCATTGTCACTGGATGCCTGCGTCCTACGCCGACTGACCACCTGCCAATCCTTTCAGGCATGCAGTCAGCTGAGCTTCGCCGCTTGGGAGCGACACTCTCCTTGGTCAAGCCTGGCACCTTGTACCCAGACCATATTTTACACTGACAACTAGCTGGGTTTCCGGATCTGCCCCAAGAGAGACTAAAGTCTAGACGCCCTTTTTCGCATGCTGCGCGGAAAATATTAAATAACCTATCTAAACTGGGCAACCGCCTGGCTCAATGGACAAATCATAAACGGAATGCAGAGTATTCCAAACGCACATCCATACTCCATGTTTTCCTTCCCAGGGTTAGTTCTAAGCCCCTTGGACTGGGCTTGCCCAGAACATCTTGGGTTAAGCTCAATCGCCTGCTCACTGGCGTTGGGCGTTTCTACTTGTCCATAAACAAATGGAGTCTCGCTCTCTCTCTCTGAATTGCGAGTGTGGCGTCACCGATCAAACCGCAGACCAACGTGCCCCATACATCGGGAACCTCGAGGGGTTTCTGGTCTGATTGTTTTGGATGACAATACTCGATGCTGGCTTAATAACCACCACAGCCAGCATCAGATCCCATTGTTTTTTTGGATGCTCCTCCATAGGAAGAAGAGAAGATATTTGCAGCATTAAACAGTCAACTAAGTATTTTTTGTTGCAAGTATTTGTATTGGTAGTGTTTAGCAGCGTTAGATATTGTCGCACAAACGTCTCACATTTCATGGTGACCTGCTGTGAAAGAATCAGATGTTGCGCAGTTAAATTTTTAAAGTTAGCATTTTGAATAAGTATTCTTCAAATATAAGTCCAACCTCACCCGAATGTAGCTATTGGGGTGGAAAAAAATTTATATTTTATTGAAGGAGAACCGAATTTCATGTAAACCAAGCAAATGCAAACCAAAGCGTGTGAAAAGTAAGCTCAGTTGAAAAGAGGACAGCTCAATAGAAATTACTCATAGAGCAAATAAGGTATTAAGCTCACTACTCTCACAACAGATTTGACGCTTCATTGCCACAATGCAAACTTCACTTTCTTTTATATAGGAACCATACGAGAAAACAGAACAGAAGGTACAAAAAAGCAACTTATTCAAAGCAAAGAGCTTCGGAAGAAAGAAAGAGGCGCATACGATTACTGCAGTGATGGATAGTTATACATCGCGAAATGGCATGACAACTCTGTCGTAAACATCGCAAATAACAGGGAAAATCAAAAACCTGTGCGCAAAAGTAACGCGGAGGAAAAAAGGAGGAGCTAAAGAAGTCACACAGCCACATCTCATTAATTCCTATAACAAAAGTATACGCGGTGTCAATCTAATGAACCGTTTGCTGGAATCCTATTTCCCAACAATACGTGAAAAAAATGGTATTAGACTCTGTTTGTAAACTTTCTCAACGCTACAGTCGTTACAGCATGGAGAATATATTGCCGACTTGGCCACCAAAAAGTATCTCACCTAGAGTTTTGGAGATAGGTGACCTTTTGCTCGCTAAAAACAGGGAAGGAACCCCGAAATAGACCAGACGGAGAAACTGAACTTCCACAGGACGTGAGATTTGAAAAACTGGACCACTTCCAAGGACCAACTTCCCAAGGACGTTGTAAAATGTGCAAAAAGAACAATAAAACTATGTGTAAAAAATGTAATGTAAACAAGGTATGCTTTTGCTGATTGAGTTTACGAGGTGTTGCGTAAAAACGAAACGATATCATTGAAGCAACCAATCAATAAATTAATTTTGTTTTAAGCAACAAATCAATTTTGTGTACGGTAACCCGCCAATGTTCCACAAATGAAACAAGACTTAATTCACTTCCGGAACAAGGTATGAACACAAAAATTAGTATATAAGTTATTTACTACCTACGAAACACACACACACACACATATACTAAACAAATTTGAGCGTGATAACTATACCTGGTAAGAAAAAGCTCAACAGTACTGATTTAACAATAACACTATTGAAGAATTTTAGCTGCCAGTTAAAACTTTGAAACTACAAAACAGGTTTATACATTTGTCTTAAGTT
This sequence comes from Trididemnum clinides, assembly GCA_963675345.1. Taxonomy (NCBI): domain Eukaryota; kingdom Metazoa; phylum Chordata; class Ascidiacea; order Aplousobranchia; family Didemnidae; genus Trididemnum; species Trididemnum clinides. The sequence goes on from OY776291.1 coordinate 2,848,808, forward strand.
AAACGCTTCTGTCGCTATCTCGTAAGCCTGAAAAATAAAAAGTTAATAGATAAACAAAAAATCTGGTTTCCGCTTGCCAACCGGATGCCCTTCGCCTTTTGTGTGATAAGCCAGTTGATATCCCTTCTTAACAATTAATGTTCTCACAGCATGATCAAATAGTTAATTATTTACCAACTTTTTACGACCTACGAGGGTGATGGATTCAAGTTGCAAGAAAACATTAAGCAGGTATAATTGTTCTTTTATCAACATAAGTGCTGTTTTCTATCAGATGTGAGCTATATATCGCATATTTACGAAATAAATAATCATCCGACAAAAGTATTTTGGTGGACAAGCGGCTAAAGCGGTGTTTTTAGTAGGAATACTCATTGATACCTGGGCTAATACCCTGGGCAAGGAATTTTAATGGTGGTTGCTACTCCAAACTAAAGTCAATTTTACATTTCCTTCCTTTGCTCTTGGTCATTAATATTCAACGATAGATCTCTTTTCACATGTTACTCTATATGTTATTCATACTTACAGAAATGTAATTAGCGTTGATGTAATCAGATCCTTGAACTTGAGATAATTTCACGCGAGTTTTGTCGACTGTGCAATAAAAATACTATCGTGCTCATTGGATTGCTATGCAATTGGTAGTTTAATTTGTAGTTACTCGATAAGATAGCCACTTTGAAGCGTGCACATACCAAAAGTGCTTAATACTTACAAGGAAGAACATTTTTGTATCTATTCTTGCTTCTGTTTGCTTCTAACGATCCAACTGTACTTGATTGATTCCTTCCAACTTGATCAAGTTTCTGCAACAAAAAGAAAGAAATACAAAAAACTTTAAAAAAAAGCATTCCGGTTTGATTTAAAGATTTGTTTGATTGATTTGCAAAAACATTTAGTTTAACTAAAAGAAACCTCTCATGTAAATTAAACATAAATTTCAGAGATTTATCACCAAATCTAAAAACATTTTCTTTGCTTGCCTGTACCATATATTTTATTAAAGTTTTATTTCTGTTAACACGAGCGAGTTACTTTTATACTCACTTCATATTCCTCGAAAAACAGGCGGTTGCCTTGTTGCTTCATAATTTGTAATCGAGATAGAAACTCAGATTTTCCACAAATTCTTAATATTTTACAGCAATATTAAAACCAAACTTCATTTCACACTTCATAAAATTTTAAAGTAAAGACAATTTGTATGAAAAATTTTGAAATAAATTCCCCTAAAGACCGTAAACGGCAATATTTCAGTGCTAAAAATAACAATTGTAAGTAACAAAGCATCTAATGTATAAAGCGCAATTCTGTCTGTCTTAAATTCTCCGAAACTGTCTGGAGTACAAATATCAAACTTGGCACGACTGATCACCTCCTTGGGGTGAGTGTCAAAAAGGGGTTCGGGATGTCACAATCAAAGATAACTTTTTTTAATTCGCACTTTTGAATCGATGAAAGCGGTTTTTGGGTTAAACAAAAGCCAGAATCCAACTTACCAACTTCAAGAAATTTCACTTCTTTAGCATCTCACGTGACTTCATAATTAACAATTAATTATAAAATATGTTTTCCTGATATTCTCAGGAATTACTCATTGTAGAAACGGGATTAAGGGTTTTTTTAGGAGATATTGAAACAAGGTCCTCTCGATACAAAACACTTTACAACAATTGATGCTCAATTGACACTGCAGCAAAAAAATTTTTATTTGGTCATTTCAAGCCTTCTAAGCATGCTTCCTTGCTTTTTTTTTCGCTTCAAACTTGCTTTATGATGTCATATTATGTCTGGTACAATCACTATAGTCTTTCACGAGTAGCGATCATAATATGTTTATTTTTCATTAAATGCAACATTTTTACAAAATCAGTTTATTTAAAAACTGATTTGACTCATTTGTCAACCGAATTTCAAAATTTTTTAAGAAATGAAGGGTTATTTCTAGGAAAATCTGATAATATGTCATTTCTATTTTTACTACTTGTTTTTATGCCAATAAAATTGAACTTTAACACCTGCAGTATAACTTTTTACCCCTTTCCAAAAAGTGGCAACCTGAGTAAAAACAAATAAATTTAATGCGTAAAGGTTGTGGTAAGGTATTAACAATTAGTGTCATTTGGAAGCTTAGGAAATTTGCTTTCCAGCAATATATAATTCTAATTAGTTAGGGCTAAGGATTAATTTCCAATTGCTGATCAAAAATCCGTTGCCATTTATGATTTTTTATTTTTAGTTAAAATATTTTCCTACTATTCCTAAGTGACTAGTATTTTTTATAAAAATTTAGTTCTTTGGTACCTTTTGACTGTTTTCCATCAAAAACACGCTTCTGGCATTATTTATTTAAAATTTCAGAAAGATTTATTACAAAGTAAGGTCTCCATAAATTTAGTTTGCCGGTCAAAAACACTCAAAATTTTGATGCCCAGGCTTAAAAAATTGCAATTTCTATAAAACCTAAGTCCATTGGTACATTTTTACTATTCTTTCTCAAAAGCATGGCATTATTTATCAAAGTTTTCAAAAAGATTCATGTAAATCTTTCCCTCCCCACTCCATAACATTTAAATTGTGCTTCCTTGCACTTTATAAAATGAACCAACAAAACTATTTGAAACGTTGGCTGTGTTTCAAGTGACCAATCCACTTCCTTCTAGCAGGATTTATCCAGGAAATCCAAAAGCTCGGGCATAAATATAACGGTTATGCACAACCGCTAATAAAGTATTTTTAGGTATAACCGATTTCCTTTAAATAACGGTATTTTTTATTTTGGAACGAGAATTAGCTGTGGCAAAAATATTAACTTTTCGTTCTCACAATAACCCAAATATTCGGCATTACTGATGGAAGCGCTGAAACTGTAATCGCATTTCTTTGGGTTAGTTTCTTTTTTCTTCGCTGCGTTTATGCCAGGACCAAGCAACATGCTCGCAGCCAGAGATTTTGGGTTGTACGAACAAGCATACCACTACAAAAAGCGGTCCTAACATTAAAAAGATTATTCCTGAAAACACGCATCAATCACCTTGGCGCCGTTCCCCAGCTTTCAAGCACTTGCTGATATTAACACGTAAAAGTGTGTTAACTTGAAGAGCGTTTATGGCAAAAGCAGAGCAAATGGGATGTTGCCAGGGTCTCGAGAAACCGGAGAGACATGTAGTGGCCATGCGCAATTGCCATAATGTTTTTTAATCGACTCCTTTTCAAAAACAATAGTTCGGGTTTTCAAAGAAATTTTGCTATGAGAAAAACATAAATTTTATGTAATTCTTTTCGAAACTACCTACTGGGTGAAATCGGCTTAACCGGGTGAAAAAATATTCTTAATCTCCACATTACTGGTGGAGGCCCTGCTACTGTAATAGCTTAACAGTAAGTGCTCATTTCGGGTTAGTTTGCTCTTTACATGCATGACACGATCAAGTACAATTACAAAAAAGTGGTAAGTAGCGATCCTAATATTCAACACTAGTAATTCCCTTGGAAGCGTACCTCATGAGAGGCAAAAAAAGATCAGGACTAGGTATTTTTGCTTATGATTTCTTTGTTTCTTTACTGCTTATTATTTTCACCAGGCTAGTTTCATCAAGTCGTAAAATATGCATACTACCAAATATCTGATTCGTGCTATCCTAGAACAAGAGCCATTATAGTGTCGATTACCACTTTTGTGCTTGTTTCACACTTATTTAAAATACCGGACAAAATTTGTGAAATGATAGGGAGTTTCTAAAACCTCTTTATATTGAAAACATTCGTGCTACAATCGGAGTTAAGAGAATAGGGGAAATGTCCCCATTATTACCAATTTATTGCTTACGTTTTTCAAAACAATTTGATTGAAGCCGGCAAACTGATGTTGCTAACCCAACATAACTGACTAGTAGCTCTGCCGGACGACGCTGGCGGAACCGGCTAGTTTAATAAAAAAATACTTTCATAATATCACTTTCAAGTTTAAGTATTCTAACACCTTACCTTGTTTCGTGACTATCACTTTTTTTTTCTTTTGAGTGCTTGATGGTGATACAATTTCTATCAAAGAAATGTCGATAATTCAATCCACAAACATTTCGGAATCGTTTAACAGTAATTTCATATTTTGCATTTAATCCTTGTTAATTAAAAGTAGTGAGTTTGCATTTTCGATGTGAATAAGCGTTTAATTTCTGCCGTAATTGATGGCGTCTCATAAACAAAACTGTTTTATAGCCATGCAAGAGGCTAGCGATGCACTTAGCAAACTGCAGACAGTGACACTGCTTCAACCTATCAGGCCTCTCCAGTGCAGTTGGTGACCGACAAGAAGCTAGAGGCTTTTAATAAAGCACAGCTTGGACCGTCACGCTTGTGGGACCTATATTAGGTCCACTGTAGTCGATGATCTGTCAGTACTCTGCGAAGCCGTAAAGAAGCAGTTGTTAAACTTAGTGCACCTGCGACAACCGCCACTCATTCACGAGTGATACGGCTTCACAGAGTACCAACAGGCCATCCATTACAGTAGATCTAGTATAGGTCTCACAAGAGTGACAGTCTAAGCTATGCTTTATTAAATGCCTCTAGCTTCTTGTCGGTTACCAACTACACTCAAGAGACCTGATAGGTCGAAACAGTGTCCCTGTCAGCAAAACTGTTTTAATTTTAGTAAACTGGCAGCTTATTTTTGTCGTTTATTTTTAAATTTTTTATTTAAAATATTTCAAAGCTAATGACGCAAATTTTATAGGTCACAAGTTCAATTCTCGTTAATACAATTTATTGTTGTGATATGCTTTTACTTAAAATGAAACACTATTCAATTTAGTTGAAAATATATTTTGAGCCCAGTAAATATACACTAGAACTTATTTTTTGTGTAGTCGAAGATAAAAAAATAAATCTAGTTTTTGTTGTTTATTACTTACAGTAGTTTAAAAGTATTATCCTTTTTGTACCGCACAACCAACAACACTACGATCATAATCACCAATAACAATACAGCTGCAGAAGTGACTCCAGCGATGAGATCTAAACACATAAATGGTATCACAACATTTACCTTTTCTATTCACTCTGACCGAAACTCTCTCGTTTAAAAGTTTAGTGTTTAGCATAAAAGATAAAAGCTTAAAAACTAATTCTACTTAAAACTTTTAAATATGCACTTCAAGGCAAGATCGTTTGTCAAAACGGTTATATGTTAATGATTTTTGTCAAGTAAAGATTTCTGTTTTATCAAAATATTTCATTAATGTTTTAGATTTTACAAAAATACCAACTTGCAAATTCTCTTGTTCCAATGATTATAGGCCCAAAAATTATTTAATTTTTTTTAATCAAAAAAGTTTTTGGCTTTTTCTTTTTTAGTTTTTTGATATCTCCAACACTATCACTCCACTTGTCATTTTTCACTTCGTAGGACTCTGTAATTTAGTTACAATTTGTTGCAATGACTCAGTACGTGTTGTATCCAATTTGTCCAGTTTATTTTGATCATGTTTTTTCCCGGACCGCTTTTCATACTTGTCTTTAAAGATATTGCTGATAAACCACATGTAATAAGGAAGTTTTAGTTCTGAAAAAGCTAATTTTTAAAGCTCATTACTCCCAGGTCTAATTTAACCCGGAGTCGTATAAACCTGTTAAAGTTTCAAAAATATCTTATCAAACGCTGTCTGAGCAATAAAAAAAAAATTAAGCAAGGTGCAATGGTATTACCAGTTTAGGTACAGCAAATGTCTTTTGAAGTGCTGAAAAAAATCATCATACGACATTTCCTCAGCCTATGCTAGACAATTTCATCAAAGAAAAAGAGTTGGTTGTTAAAACAACACCACTTCTGTGCTGTTTACTTGTTTACATTTTATCTGTGCTTTGCTGCATTCTCAAACTGGGTCTACGTTGTTGACAACTGACATTTCCAAGTCTGTGTGATAATCATAACAAATTTTAGACCTAATGCAACACAGCTAATCTTAATTTTTCTCAGCTCATCTGATAATGTTATAGCTGCGTAACGTTATTTCCAATAAAGTTATTCCGGTACTTCTCATCATCACCTGGATCTACATGTTGTCAACTTGTGGATATCAGCGCAAATTAGAGATTTATTACGCAATGTCATTCCTAATGCGTCCATGCAAAAACAGCTGAGGATAAGATACCAGAACAAAATTGACCCAACATTGAAACTAAGGCTGAAACGCAAAAAAGATGTATCGAGTTAAATTAACTCTGTGGAAAGTAAATACTTTTGTGCTCTTCTGCTGACCAAAGCACTCGAAGTTTTCAAAAAGTTAGCTATTCAAGAAATGTGCCGTTGATGTCTCACTTCGGCCAGAAACCCATGCCACTAAAACTATTTCATCTTTGTCTCAATCTATCTCTTCTCAATCATCTAATCTTTAATCCTCAGGCGATTTCAGAAATCTCTCACACATAATATCACATATTAGTCTTAATCAAAAACACTTAAATGGTTCCAAAACTTGACACCTTGTTTGCCAAGACACACACAACACTTTCATAAATGTAGACGATCAAACAACATAACAATTTTACCAATGGTTAAACGCTAAATAACTTAATCCCTTATTTTCTTGCCATGTTGGCCCCGATATTTATCTGAGATACCAATAACTAAATCAGCGGGTAAGGATACCAAGATAACCACCATATTTGATAATCTTTTGGCAAATGAGATGGAGATTATCTACACCATAAAGAGCAATCATTTCTTGGTGTGTGTGTGTGTGTGTGTGTCTGCTTGTTTTAACTCCTTCGATACTGCTGGATGATCAAACATCAAATTTAACATGATTGATCATCATCTCAAAGTGAGTGTCATAAGGGGTTTGATGGCGTCACGATGACATCACAATCAAAAATAATTTTGTTGAAGTTTGCATTTTTTGATAAAAATAAAACTTATTTTGCTCAAGCAAAATCAAGTTCCCAACTTTAAAAAATTTTATCTATTTGAGGTCTAAAATGACGTCGCTGACGCATGATTGCACAATTCATTCTGTGTATTTTCTTAAAAACTACTGATCATAGAAATGTAATTTAAAGCTTTTTTGGGAGACACTAACATGCTGCTTTTGATAAAAGCAACTCTATAACGATATAAGCTCCAGTGAAATTTCAACAACAAATTCATTTTTTGAAGCCTTTTAAGCTTTCTGAGTATGGTTCTTTCCATTTTCTGCACGCTTTAAACACGCTCTATAATTTCATAATGCTGTCTGGTACGATTAACGCAAGTCTTTTGCTACCAGAAATCATCACAAGATGGTTTTTAAACAATGCAAAAATTTTTACAATTTAGTTTATTTTAAAACTGATTTTTGATCACATTTCTAAACTGATTTTCAAATTTATTTTAACAAATTAAAGGTTATTTTAAGACAATTCCGATGAAACATGACGTGTATCTTTACTATTAGTCTTTATACCAAAACAATTGAATTCTAATATTGTACTGTAACTTTTTACCCCACCCAAGAAGAAATACGCTAAGTAAATGAGATGAGTTTGTCATACCAAGGTTATGATTATTTACTAATATCTAGTGTCGCTTGAAAGTTTGTGAAATTAGCTTCGCAGCGATACCTAAATCTGATTGGTAAAGGACCAAGGATTAGTGTACGATGTTTGATCAAAAATTGCTTGTCACACATCAACTTTAATTTTTAATTTGAAAAATTCTTCTATTTCACCTAAAAAACTTCAAATTTTTTGTAAAAGTCAGTTTGTTGGTATATTTTGACTATTTTTCCTCGCAAGCATGGTTCTTTGAAATGATCTATGTAAATTTGCAAAAAGATTTATGAAAAAATGAAGTCTCTAAAAATTTTTAAATGTGGTCTTACCAATCGAAAACACTCAAAATGTTGAGGTACGGCTTCACAAAATTGTAATTTCTGGAAAATTTCTAAATCTTTGGACGCATTTGACTATTCTTTTTCAAAAGCATGGTTTTTTGACATTATTTATCAAAATTTTCTCACAAATTTTTTAAAAATTTTCAAAAATGAAGTCTCTAAAAATATTAAAAGATACTCTACTCCAACCAAAAATATTGGTAATACCGCTACAAAAAGAAGGGAGTAAAGGTTGTCCAACTTTATCTTTTGCGATATAACATTAGCGTCAAGCTACATATCAATTAAAAGTCAAAGCAATTTCTTTGAATTTCGGTGAAGCCGGCCTAGCCGGCTGATTCGATATTTGTAATCTCGACATTTCTGACTGGAGACCTGCAACTCTAAAAAACTAAGTGTAAGTTCTTTATTTCAGGTTACTTAAATCTTTGTATGCCTGTATTTTTCCAGGTCTAAGTAAAATGATTGCAGCCAGAAAACCAGATGTGATACTGCTTTGTCAAAAGTTATAAATTTTTGACGTTTACGCCGCAATACTGAAGTAATTTTGAGCTATTTAACATCGCTTAATTACCAATACAACTGTTCTTATGTAAAATATGCCTACAAGCTGCTGGTGAGATAAAAGTATGCTGTTCTATTCAGTAATTCGATTGGATTTATGTCTAGAGTTACAGTTGCAAAGTGCAAAATGCGAGAATTGATCGTAGTGCAAAATGAGAGCAATGTACACAAAATAAGTACTAGATACTGTATTTATCGTCACGCAAAATGCAAATAAAACTAGAATTCAAAATGGTTTCTTTATTGATGGCGCTAAGATGTCAACTGTAAAAGTTGATATTGATTGTTTTGAAGGATTGACTAAAATTTATTTTTGTGTAGTCGAACATCTTACAATTTCGGTTACAAGTTAACGTCTAGACATTCTTCAAAACGAAAAACGGTAAGCGTTATGTTAAATGATTAGGAGAAGGTGACTATATCAAAGTTGTCAAAAAGATTATAGTTCGGTAAGATTTGAATTTATGTAAGCCACAGTTTATTTAATGAATTTTTTTTGACACGTTGCGAATGCTTTCGAAAACAATGGTTTAATACCCTCAATGCTTCAATACCCTTTTAGTCCCCTCAACAAAACGCAATTGTAAATGCATGTGGTATTGTAAAGTTCACGCTGCAGCTACTAATATTTTAGTTGAACTTACGCGTATTGATTAACTTAGTGTTTTCCAATTATTTTCCTCTTGGCACCCGTTGAAAATATATAAATACTTGTGTTTTCTAGTCCAATTCAAAGTTCGCGCAATATGCAATTATAGATCGAGTGATATAGATGTACTTTTTGAAACCGTTAATTTTATGAAAACTAATGTTTCAGGTCGCTTTTGGCACAGAGCTTGCGTATTTGAAGCTGAAGACCTTTTGTGGAAATCAACTCTTTGAAGGTATTAGTTTTGCTTAAAATTTTGCTTTAGGCCGTTTTTCAATGTTGAATGTGCCTGTTTTATAATTAAAATGTATTTTAGTGAGCAACTAAACACATCTTTCTCAGTTAAATTGACAGGGATCCACTTTGGGAACGGCTGGAATAATCTAACATAAGCATACAACAAGGTATCAGTCTTCTTTTTAATATTCAAAATCAGTCGTTAGCAAATTGCAAATCAATTGATAAATAGATATGAGAAATGATTTCCTTTTCGTGACTTTGATATTACACATTTTAAAAAGATCATTGTATTTTAAAGCTGACAGAACTTCCACTACAATACACAAGTGCAAATAGTTTGGATCAGGGGTGGGCAACTTCTCCAGTTGGCGGGCCAGATGTGGCAAAATGAAGTTCTTGGTGGGCCGGATTATTACATAAATAGTATTCAATATAGTAATGCAAGAGGCTAGCGATGCACATAGCAAAACTGCAGACAGTGACACTGTTTCGACCTATCAGGTCTCTTCAGTGCAGTTGGTGACCGACAAGAAGCTAGAGGCTTTTAATAAACTTTTAATAAACTTGCATTACTATACATGTAAGACCTTGTGACCACTAGGCTGTGACAGCACTATTGTTCTAGCAGTTGCTAGACTTAGTGCACCTGCGACAACCGCCACTTATTCACGAGTGATACGGCTTCGCAGAGTACTGACAGACCTTCCACCAAGTGGATCTAGTATAGATCCCGCAAGTGTGGCGGTCTAAGCTATGCTTTATTAAATGCCTCTAGCTTCTTGTCGGTCACCAACTGCACTGAAGAGACCTGATAGGTCGAAACAGTGTCACTGTCTGCAGTTTTGCTATGAGTATTCAATATCTTAATCACTTATTTGCTCACTAATGCAAAAAATAAAATAATAAATCGTGTTTAATGTAAAGTTTAAACTTTACAAAGAATAGAGACCAAAAAGTTCATAATGAATTTATTATTTTATCATGATGTACTAATTGTACTTCAATAGCTACTGAAGTCAATGAGACATTTGTGGTCGATCAAAGTTGTCAACAAGTTGTTTGAACTTTGGCTGCATGTTTGATGTAAAAATTCTCAGCAAAAACTGCAGGTGAACATCAGTTAGATTGGAACGCAGCTTGGTCTTGTTAATGTTCATCGTCGAAAATGTTTGTCACAAATGTATGTGGACCCACACAGAACGAGTAGTTTCATGGCGATCTTTCCTAGGTTGGCAAACTTGGATGCATTCAGCAATGCTTTCAGATTGGAATTTCTCTTTCAAGGTAGAGTCACACTGCATATCAGTCAGTTCCAGCTGTACAGCATCCGGCGCTTTTTCAAAGTCAGTTGTAAACGGTGATGACAGAATATTAAATGCAGCAGCAAGTTTTTGAAAGTCTACAAAACGACGAACAAATTCATTATCCAGTGCAGATATCATATTGGTGTATTTTTCAGTTGACACTATTAGTTGTGCCATAGTTGCAAGTGTTGCAAAGTGTGTTGTGATATTCTGACTGAGCTGGCGAGAAAACAGTTTTAGCTTTACCCTGAATTCCTTCACTGTTGAGTACATTTCATGAGCAAAAGTGCCCTTCCCTTGAAGTTTGGTGTTCAGTTCATTCATACTGTATGTTCAAAGAGATCGACTGCAAATGCTAAATCTGACAGCCATTCTGATTGTTTGAGTTGAGGATAATCTTTATCTTTCCCTTTCATTTCCAAAAAAAGTAAGATTTCTGCTTTTAGGTCCCAGACACGTCTCAGAACTTTCCCCATACTCAACCAGCGTACAGCTGTATGATACGGAACATCACTGTAATCCGAGTCAAAATCTTCCAGAAGCGTGATAAACTGTCTGTGATTTAGACCTCTCGCCCTAATGAAATTAACAATCTTTACAACTGGATCCACAACATGTTTCATGTCAAGCACCTTTTTACCCAACACTTCCTAGTGTATCATGCAATGTAGAAATATTAATCCCCTGGTGCAATCGACCTCTGCAACACGGTTACTTAGTCTCTTCAGTAGACCAACATTCTTTCCTGTCAATGAAGAACAACCATCCGTATTAACACTGACCATTTTCTGCCATGGTAATTCCATTGTACGAAGTGTATTTTCCACACATTCGAAAATATCTTCCCCGGTAGTTATGTCTTTCATTGATTCCAAAGACAGCAATTCTTCGGTGATTTCAAAGTTTTCTGTAATGCATCGTACAAAGATGAGCAGCTGTGCAGTATCATCGATGTCAGTGCTTTCATCCAATGCCAGTGAAAACAGTTGAAATGAAGGTACAAGCCCTTTCAGTGGTGATGTCTGGTCTTCACCGATTGCTTCAATGCGGCGAGCCGCGGTTTTTCTCGATAAACTTACTTCTTCAAACTTCTGTCTGTGTGCTGGACAGACTTGATCAGCTACATCGAGCATACACTTTTTAAAAAATTCACCATCACTGGTTTGCTGTGTTTAGCAATGTTGTATGCGACTCTACAGCTGGCATGAGTGGAAGCTTTCTGGGCTAATTTGCCTTTTACGAATACATTCTGCTGCCTCGCAAGTTTTCTGTCCAATCCTGCTACTCTAGTTTGCCGTTCTGCTGCTGATAAATTATTGCCATAGTTTCCATGTTTTGTCGCATAATGACATCTAATGTCGTACTTTTTCAACACAGCAAACATACTGCTTTATTGCCAACCTTTGTAAAAAAATACTTTGGAATCCAATCTTTGTTATGCTCGACACTCTCTGTCAACTTTACGTTTCTAGGGAAATTCCATGGTTAAAAGAACTTAATATTCAATCTAATTTCTTTAAAAGGTAAAAAATTGTAAATTCTAAATCTAAATCAAACACTAACTGATAACAGCCAAAGAATAACTAACAATAACAGTCACGTTGTCACACAGTAGTGGGAGATGTTTACAACACTTTCTGCTGTGACCTAATTTCCAGCAATCGCAGTGAAATAAAATGTAACATTTAAAATTGTGCCAATGGAATGCAGTGTCTTACGCCAGTTGCCGCTCGTGTTTCGCACCGACAGTTCGGTGAGAGCACAGCAATCAGCAACTGTTAGGAATGAGGCCTGGGGCCACGTTACAGGGTATGGTTGAATACAGTCTGCGGGCCGGTCAAAATCCCTTCAGGGGCCGGACCCGGCCCGCGGGCCGTATGTTGCCCATGCCTGGTTTAGATCCTTCAAGTGTGACATTCTAGGCCATACTGCCACATATGATTGAACCAGACCTGCAAAATTTATTAAATATTTGTGAGGTTATTTACAAAAATTTTACAAATCCTTTGTTGAAGTGTGATATCAGCCATTTGAGATAGTTTTTCAAATCTTGTAAAAGAAGAATAACAGGTGAAAAGAAAAATTATTTAAAATTAAAAGAGATAAAATTAGAGTCCTGTGCAAAATTTCAAACGGTTTTGCGCCGTAATGACAAAGATATTCAAATATTGAGTTCTTAGAAACTTCATTAAAATCGTTCAAATGCTTCGTTGTGGAATTGTTTGCTTATATTTTATCAAAGATAACTGAATTATTTTAAAGCTTAATCAAAATTTTGCAAGAGGCGAGAAAATCACATTTTTGCTCCCTGTGTAAGAACGAGATAAATTATCAACAAAACTTAACATCACACATATTTATTGTTATCTTACCAATAAAATTTCTTGCTGGATTTTGATGAGATATAACAACCACTTCACTTTTTAATTCGCTTCCATTAACGTTGGTAATTGTGGAAAATAGCTTTATGGTATACGAATCTTTTTCCGTGATGTTGATGATTGTGTAGTTGGTAGCATCCAGAGGAAGTGTGATCACCTAATTTTAATGGGGAAATTGCTGACTTAAAAAATTTTCCAGAAATTTATTAATCTTTGTTTTTCATGTAAAGTTACTTTTTGTGCTAACAAAAAGCGCTTCTTTTTATTGCTCAATGATACTTCTACAGCAAAACAGTACAAGGTCATTTGTGGATACAACTAACCCAACCCTAATTCTTGTTATTGCCTACTTTGAATTGTCGAATCTAAATTGCCGAATGTGAATAATCGGAACACTCTCGATGTCGTAAGCGTCAGAGCTTTCTTGGTATCGGTTTTACCTAAAAGCTAATGAGGCGTGTATAAAATCTGCAGGGCAGCTAACGTTTTAGAAAAGAACAAAAATTAGGGGCCAAATATTTATAAATTCATATCATATAGGTGCACTTTTGAATTACTATGTTTTTTCACATCTTTTATACACGTTCAATAAGCTTTCGGGGAAAACATCTGCTACATATAAGGTTTTAAATGTTGTTAATGCAATCTTATTCCATTAGTAATCCCATTTTATGCCAACGTGTTTAAAAATTTTAAAAATTGAAAACATTTTCTGAAAGTCAAATTCTATAACGATTATTTTGCCTTAATTACAAACATTAGGTAGTATTGCTGCTACTATTTTACCTAATTCATCTAGGCTACGTTCAAAAGGTTTTTAATCAATTGAGGTTACATGCAAACAACCTTGACTACATCGTGTATTGCCGATTCAATCACAATTCGTTCGGCATTTCCTTCAACGAGTTCCCAGTTTAGTTCAAGTCCTTGATCAGTAAATTGGCTGGTTAATAACACCATGGATGGTGGCTCTAAAAAGAATTATTCTCATGCACGATGTTATTGACTTTTAGAAATTAAAGTGCTTTTTGGAGAAAAAGCAAAAGTCGGGTTCGAAAGCAATTGCATACTGTTTGACATACACTGAATCAACACGTCGGAAAAAATGTAAAAATGCAGAAAAAAGAACATATACTGATCTTCATTGCCTAAAACTCAATGATTGTAGTTTGCAGTTACATGTACTTAAAAGTTTGTTTTGCAAGTTTCCACCTGCGTATATGCAAAGCTTGTAATATCACAATTTTGTTTTAAAAAGTAGGTCAAGAAAGCGTCCATGTGTGCCAGCAACAATTCGTTTACTCTCATAGAATTCTTTTTTATAATTCTGCTTGCTTACTTGATGAAATAAATCTTGTTTGAGGTTTGCTGGATTGATGAGCTGACTGAGTAACAGCAGTAACCGTGTAGTTGTTTCCTGGTTCAACCGTTATATTTCCGTGCGTGGTAGAAAACAGATATGAAATCCTATTTGTGATATTTCGAGTGGTACTTGTATAAGTGATCTTAAATTAAAATAATATTTAATGTAAATCTCTCAAATGTTTTTGTTTATACAAAATAGCAAGTGTTTGAAGTCGCTTTGTAAATAATTACTTTATTGAATTTTTATAGCACTAGCAAAATATCAATTTCTATGCACGCTCTGACATGTTATGGTAATTAGCAATTTTTTAATTCTTTTGCAAATGTAGTATACGTTATTGTGTCATCATATATAATATTTTGTAATTTCACGGATTGGGGAGCAATGGCATCTCTCGGTTTCCTCAAACCCGACTACACCAATAATGTCAAGTACCAACAGAATAGATTACTTAAAAGGTTCAATAAAGACGTGCTTGGTAAAGAGTTTTTCAGTTACATTCCACCAGTTACAACTTTGTTAGGATTGACTGCCTGAAACTAATGGCAAACAAAAAGAAAAGTAAGTTAAGAATGGGTAAAGATTTGATTTTAGCTAGGCATGAAAAAAATTAATCACTCTAATTACGCAGTTGATTCAGTTTCAAATTTGTGGTATTAAGTGCATCTTATAGCAAATTTGGTGTATAACTGTATTGATCAAAAAAGCCTCTCAAACAGGAGGTTGTGCAATAAGTTTTGGGAGTTTATCAACTTCACACCAAGTACCGGTACTACACTTCAATAAACTACATTTTTTGACAAATAAATGCAATTCGCTAAATTAACGTTCAAACGTAGATCTGATTACGTTGTTAGTCGACCTATACGTCAACATAGGTATATAAAGCAAATCATAAGCTTAGTCTAGAGAAAGACAAGAAAAAAGCTGTGTTCTCTAAATCTGTTGGGACTTGTTACGGCTACAAAGCTGCTTTTACGAAAAATGTTTGGGGTTCGATTGCACGCAGTGGTACTGCCCTCTCTCCTTAAGCTGTAGATTTAATTCTTTTTCCCTTTATTTGTCCTTGCGAATAAACACATTTACTTTATTAATTTATTTGTTTTAACCCTAATTTGCTTAACATTGGTGTGCAACCATCCAACAAGTGTTCAATTGTCAGATACGTGTTATTTTTCTTCAAAATTATTTGCAATTTTTAAACTTTTTTTTCTATTATACTTTAATACAAGCCCAAAGTTATTTTTCTACCCTTGGCATATTTTAAATAAGCAAGCATTTTTGGTCATATTTTCATAAATTTTTGTCATAAAACAGCGAATATACAAATTAATTTGATACCAATTGCTCAAGTTTAAAGAAATTTTTATTGCACAGCAAAGAAGATTATCATAATTAGATATAAACTTAGATTGCAGTTGTGAAGAAAATTTGGTGAAAGTTATTGTGATAGTCGAGGTGTGTTAAAACTTGTTGCCCCGCTGCAGTACAACGTTGAATAGACTGCCTAAAAACATATTTTGACATTTTCTTAGTTAAATCAAATACAAATTGAAGGTCAAGTCATTTCATGCAATTTCTTAAACTTTTGCTTACATACTAAAACAGTAAGCATAGCTTGTCTTAAGTTTGGGAAGCACTGGGTCACCACTAATTTTTCAGGCCGATTATACAGGGTGTTCTAAAAGAAACAATGCAGTAGAAATGTGCTAATAACCCAAAGAAACAAAACTCACAGAAACATACTATTTATTGCAAATGATCTACAATAACTGCAGGAAGTGTGCGCCATTCACCTGCAGACATAACCGAGCGCGACGCTGCGTGTTTTGAAAAACACGCCCAAGTTCATCAGGTTGGGTGTTTTGAATAACACTTGTTATTTTCTGCTTCAGTTCATCCGTGGTTCGAGGATTGTCTGCATACACCGAGCCTTTCAATTTGCCCCACAAATAAAAGTCAGGAGGCGTTAAATCCGGTGATCGAGGTGGCCACAAACCACGAAAGATCACACGATCCCCAAAGACTTCACCAACTGCAGCCATACTAACACTAGCCGTATGTGCAGTTGCACCATCTTTCTGAAACCAGCCTTGTTGCTTTTCTTGCTCCGTCAGTTGATTAAAAAATGGCTCCAGGATGTTATGAATGTAACGCTTAGATGTGATGGTGTTTTCAAAAAAGATAGGTCCAATTATACGCCCCCTTGACAAAGCACACCAAACACCAACTTTCTGATCGTGGAGTGGCTTCTGAAACAGAGCATGGGGATTTACTGTAGACCACGCTCTAGAGTTCTGACTGTTCATGTACCCGGACAAATGGAACCATGCTTCATCACTGAAGAATGTATGGTTTAAAATGTTTTCACCTTTCTCTAGAATAAAGTTTTCGAACCACCGACAGAAGAGTACGCGTTTTTCTGAATCCTGAGGTTTCAGTTCATGAACAACATGCACTTTATATGGAAAGAATTTAAGTTGATGCACTGCTCGGTGAGTTGATGTTAGAGATATCCTAGTTTCTTGAGACAAACGCCTCAAAGACTTTCGTGGGCTCCTCTGCAGTTTGTTGGTAACATTTTGTAAGACTGTATCTGTAACGACTTTTGGGCGGCCAGTTTTGGGTTTGTCTTGAACACTTCCAGTTTCTTTGAACTTATGCAACAAAGCGGAAACACAATTTCGATGCGGCAAACGTTCTGCACCAAATTTTTTTTGAAATAACTCTTGCACTTCTTTTGTGTATTTGCCACCTTTTCTTAAAACATTTTCAACAATAAATATCCTTTCTTGTAAAGTAAGAACCATTTTCAAAGGGTCCTTGAAACTTCAGAATACTTGATGTGAGTTTCCAATTGTGTGGGTATTGTTTTTCATATTAGTGTTATTTAGGTTACCATGGAACTCTGTATTGTGACATCATAATATTATGATGTATACTTATGAAAGTGCTCAGTGCACTGTTTCTTTTGGAACACCCTGTATATTCGCAGAGTTTGTCTCGCTTGTACCAAAACTTACCGTTATATTGTCACCAATTCCATCTGGGGCGATCCATCGCAGATCTAATTGATTCGGATAATAAGTATTTTGAGAAACAATGAAGTCTTTTATGTGATCTGGAACTAAAAATGTACTGTTTTTTCCATTTGTTTAGTTGTTTGGTCCTTTTCTTGGTTTTACATTTAGCACATCGTGGGCTATCTCTGAATAAATTGGAAATAATACCTAGTTTGTTAAGTTTTGCCTACCTGTTGTAAATGAATGACTGCTGGGGTCACTGATTCTTTCTTCACCGAACACAGTTATGGTAACATTGTAAGTTTGACCAGGAATCAGATTCGATGCAATGAAACCGGCATTAGTCGTGTTTGTTGACGAGTAGTTATTTGGGGAAGAAAGCTGAATCTGATAAACAGCCATACCATTTTCTTTTGAAAAGTTGAATCGTGCCTTAGAAAACAGCAATTGCTCAGAAATCTTTGTTGTAAAACATCAAAGCATAATACAACTTTGGCAGAGAGGTAAAGCATTTTAAAATCCACACTGTTGATATAGCAAGTAACTTTAATAAATTAAAAATCATTTTAATTTGTATAACATCTTAAATTCGAACGTTTTCGACTTTCATAAAGCCCTTTTCAAGAAATAAATCTGTAAATGTGACGTAATAAATTAAAATAATCGACGATAATTTCAAATAATACACATTATGAAGATATAGTACTTCTAATGGCTGTAAAAACGTAGCTAACTTTAAAATAAATAACAGCTGGGAGAGATTGGATGCAAAAACTTTTAAGCTCATCAAAACCAGGATCAAAGTCTTCCAGAAATGGCAAGATTCCCAAAATTATGCGAAAATCCAATATGGAATGTCATGTTACGATTACGTGCAGTAAGTAAAGTTGTTGTAAAATTCTGCTACTATATATGTTTAGCAAAAAAGAAGCTCCACTTGCATAGCATTGTTTATTAAGGCTAGGGCTATGCCGTTTTATAAGAAAAGCTTTATGAATTTTTGCTTCATAATTTACATGTTCGTGTGATACGAACTTGACATACATTGGTATGTCTTCCCGACATTTGATCACCAGAGTGAAGGAGCATCTGAATTTAGCAGATTCAAGAAAAGGCGCAATTAAGGACCACATTTTGTCATGCCCCACCTGCTCTAATCTACAATATAATATTAATTCTTTCACCATATTGAAAAAATGTAACTCAGATTTTGAAGCAAAAATTCATGAAGCTTTTCTTATAAAACGGCATAGCCCTAGCCTTAATAAACAATGCTATGCAAGTGGAGCTTCTTTTTTGCTAAACATATATAGTAGCAGAATTTTACAACAACTTTACTTACTGCACGTAATCGTAACATGACATTCCATATTGGATTTTCGCATAATTTTGGGAATCTTGCCATTTCTGGAAGACTTTGATCCTGGTTTTGATGAGCTTAAAAGTTTTTGCATCCAATCTCTCCCAGCTGTTATTTATTTTAAAGTTAGCTACGTTTTTACAGCCATTAGAAGTACTATATCTTCATAATGTGTATTATTTGAAATTATCGTTGATTATTTTAATTTATTACGTCACATTTACAGATTTAATTCTTGAAAAGGGCTTTATGAAAGTCGAAAACGTTCGAATTTAAGATGTTATACGAATTAAAATGATTTTTAATTTATTAAAGTTACTTGCTATATCAACAGTGTGGATCAAAGCATAACTAAATAAATATTAATTTACCTGCGTTTTGTTGTCAGAAATCGACAAAAATTTAAGTTCTGAAATTGCTCTCGGAGCTGAAAAAGAAAACATCGAATTTATAAAGTAATACAGTATTATCTTACAAGAAATGACAAAAAAAAGCATGAAATTATAAAGAAATGAAGGTAAAAATGCATAAATGGTTACGATATCGTTTTAATTCATTAAATTAGAATATATCTGTAACCCAATGCTTTACTACAGGCATTCCAAACGTTGTAGCAGTACCTTAATGAACAATAATGTTTTGAAATAGCAAAATGGCAAATAGGATATCTGCTAACTGTAAACAGTAGGATGGAATGAATCTAAAATTTTGCCTTATTGCGTTGATACTTATGGAATATGAGATTATGAACAGCAAAAAAGTTTGAGAAAATTTTAACTGTGGAAAACCGAACCAAATTTTATTAGAATTTAGCACAAGTCAAAAAATCATGCAAAAAGTAACTATAAGAATATTATTTTACAAACTGCCTTTCTTTCAAATTGTTTTCAATTTGTTTTAAAAACATTTCGCAATTATTAAAAGTTTAGACAAGTTTTTACGGGAAGTAAGGATAGAATCTATTCTATAATTTACTGAAAAGTTTACGTTTTTGAGAGATGCAATGTCAATACATTGTAAAATTTGACCTCAATTTAGACAATGTATACAAAATTTCCAATCGGTCATATTCTTACTGTAGTAAATAATGCTACTACACTAATTCGCGTGCCTAATTTGCTAATGCGTAGTTTGTTTATGCCTTCGAGCCTTGCAAGCAGTTGCATTATCTGCGTTGTGCAAGCAATTAGCTTGCTGCATTAACCATGGCTGTATTGCAATGACCGTCAGCTACTTAATTGTATCAACGAGTCTTTAGTTCGATAAGCTATATTTTGGTTTCCTTATAACGTTTTATTTTACAGCTATTTTATACGTTTGCTAATTGTGACAAAGTGCTTTATTAGTTGAATAAAGCCAGGCATCAACTTGTCGGCCTTGGTTCACAACAATTTATTCAACCAGTAAATTTCACATGGATCGTTTACTCAAGCCGCAAATATTAACACTAGCTTTACGGGAAATTTTCTACACCTAGTTTTACGGAGGGGTCGTTTCCGACCCCGATCTCGTTTTGCTAATTGCGTTTTTCTTGCTCTAGTTTCTGAACTGCTAGTATGCTGTATTGCAATGATTACGCATAACAAAATGAATTTACTTTTAAAAAATACGTTTTGTACAAAATATAAAAGCATTTAACTAGTCAGTTTTACGCAATCTAAGCACTTTACGTGAGTCACTCTAAAATCGTCTGGTGAACATTTTCCACAAGTAGGTTTTTGGCATAAAATACAAGTTGAGACTGTCTTGTTGTCGCAGCATACACCATGACACTTCCTTCGCTTGCGCACTCTTTCACCGTCTCCTCTGAACTGCCTGTTGCTATTGCTCGGACAAGATTCTGCCTTGCCCATCAGGTTTTCTATAAGCATTAGTATGAACTGCCGGCGTGTTATGCGTTCGTTTGTTACTTTTTTTATACAATACGTAGGAGTTGATAGCAGCAACCGGCGCAATGGTGCAGTGGTTAGAGCATTCACTTCGCAGTCGGTAGACATAGGATTCAATCCCCTTGTCGAGTCATACCAAAAGACTTTAAAAAATGGTATTCACAGCTTCCCTGCTAGGCGCTCGGCATTTAGTGGAAGTTTTGAAGAACAAGCCGGCAAGTTCGCTTGTTGTGTCCTTGGGCAAGACACTTAACGGGACGCCCCCACCTTTATGTGGAAGACAGGTGGCCCAGTTTTCCCTCTGAAGAGAGGGTTGGTGGCAGGAAGGACATCCGACCATAAAAACAAAAATGCAGATATCTGCTGCGGCGATCCTAATCGGGAAAAGTCGAAGGAAAAAGAAGCGGAGTTAATAGCATCAATGTTCAAGACGTTACTCCAGACAGCTATTGGCCATCTTAGACTCTCTGACCTTGTAGTCTATAAGCGTGGCATTTGATCGAAGCAATCAACGTCTACTTTGTTTGCATTATAAAATAAAATCATTTCTGATATTTTCTTTTCATTACTTGCATCAACATCTGCCGAGCCGTGCATGCTGGAAAGCCAGCAAACTGACTTTTCCTCTTTTGCTTGATATTTCACAAATATGAAGTTTGTGGAATCATGCCAATAAAATTCACTTGAGTATGTAGCTTTATTCTATGGTTCAGTCTTTTTTTTTGCACAACTCCCGTCGATTTTTTCGCATTGTTCCTACAATAGATAGATTGTCTCTCGCAACTTTTTCCCCAACGGGTAATGAGGTAAAAAAGTTGTCGCATGTTATGTTGTAACCCTTTCCTTTGATATGTTTGCAAAGATTAACAACCACGGATTCAGCAAGAGGAACACAGCCCCGCTGTTATTTTTCTTGAGCTCCAAGATAAACATCAATGTTTGAGACATACTTTTTTCCACATCAACCAGGACCCAAAATTTCATACAATATTTATGTGTTTTTTTTGGCATAAAAGTCACAAAAGAACAGCGCGACTTCAAAGGCATCAGTTGTTCATCCACTGTTAGTGAAAATTTACACGAATACTTCTTTTGACATTGATTAGCGAAATGTTCAAATACTTGTCTAATCGGTGCAAACTTGTCAGCACGGGGTCCACTTCTAACTCTGTTTGGTTTGTCATCAAACTTCAGGTATTTCAAGATTGTTAGAAAATAATCTCTGTTGGTAATTTCATAAAATATAGGAATGCCATATATTTTGCTCCACAAGAAAGCTACGGGATGACCTTTATCATAGATCCCTCTGGCATACTGGAGTCCAATAAACGTTTCTAACTCGGCTAGGCTTACAGTAAATTGATAATCGCCTCTTCGTTGAGCATCTTTGTTTGTGTATCTTTGTTTGTGATCATACGCAAAATATGTTCAGAAATGAAATGCTTCCACACATCATATGGGCTTCTTGATGAAGCTACATCCCAAGAAACTCCTGGTTTTGCTGTAAACACGTTATGGGCTCCAGCACGCTCACTGCTTACTGGATTGGAGCATTTCCACAGAGTGCCATCTCTGCCCAACAAGCACTCAGAAGATGTAGTAGGCTGGGCGTTTGAACCATCATCACTTTCACCATTACTGGAATCTGTATCAGTGTCTATGTTTGCAGGTGATTCCCTTCTTCGTCTCTTACAGCACCAGAAAAAATCTCTTCTTCATTTGACAGCTCATCATCAGTATCCATGATAAGATTGTGTCTGCAACTTCGTTTGCGTTCACATCTATTATACAGTTTGCTTTAGACAATAGAATAAACAAATTCTGCATTCTAAAGTTATACAAATGGCCTAACAAATAAACACAAAACAGCTTTTGTTTACTCTAGTATGCTGTGGGCGTGTACTGTGTTTCATAAATGAAACTATTCTGGCTAAGGCGAAAACTTTGTTATCATTGGCTAGCGCAAATACCTTGTTGCTAGAGGTACTCACCTCACAACAACTACTGTAATAAACTGGAATCTAATGTGAAAAAATATACACGAAATTCTTTGACCAGCTGTATTTACACTTTTCTTTTGATTGTTGTCATCTGTTTCCTTATCCACAAAATAATTATTACTTCAATTGCAGCTGATATGATGCACTACAAACATAGCATTGTCTCTAAAAAAATCTTTCTAAATGGACTTACGCAGTTAGAATATCAGCACCTTATTTTCATTGTCATAGTATTTACTTAGAAGGCTTTTTCGACATTGATGTCACATTTTGAATGGTTTCAGACCAGCTATTGTTTGCTACTACTAACAAGATGTTTCAGCATACAGTTTTGTCTGCAATAGTGCCTGGTTCCTGCAAAAACGAGTTATATAGTATATAAAAAGGGTCGAAAACGACCCTTCCGTAGAACTAGGGATAGCTTTTTTCCAGACGCGAAAACTCAACTAGTAAGCAATTTTTTAAAAGTTTCAAAACCTGAAATGTAATCTAAAATAAATTTTAGGAAAAGTCAAAGCGATTCATTGATATTCGGTCACGTATTTAGAAGATATAAAGCAAATAAACAACAACCGGAGTCGAAAATGACCCCTCCGTAAAGCTAGTGTTAAAAGCGAATCCGGAGATCCATTTGCTTACAAGCATTGTAAACATTGGATAAAAATATTTACTTCATTTGCTGATGGGGTTGAACAATCTATCCGGCTGCCTGCCGCTGAACCAAATGCTGATGCTCCGGATAGAGTTGTAGACAAAATAGCATTGTTGCATTGCTATCAGTCCCCAGTGATATTCGATCTGATTGATGAAAATGCCTACGATGAAGCAACAACTATACTAGATCATATTAGCTCTGGTGATGACACTGTAGCTGCATCCTTATCTCCTTGTCTGTTTTCGCTAGCTGGCGTATCAAAGTGCTTGGCCTTGTCTACCATTCCAGTACAATTTAATAAGAAGAATATTTACGCAATATTGGACTCTGGAGCTAGCATTATCACATCAGCATAAACGCAGTTGAATGGCTCAAGTTGAAGGCGGCCAGCGGGCCGATTACAGAAGTAGCTCTAGCAAAACAGAGTGCTACTTTTTAAAGCTTGGGTAAAACGTCAGCAGAGCTAACTGTTTTCAAAGAAAAGTATAACCTGCAGCTTGGGGTAACGCAAAATCTGTGTGCTGATCTTATACTTGGCCAAGATTTCATGAAACGATATCGTCGAGTTGTATTTGAAGTGAACGAAGAAGGAAAAGATATTATTATTAATTCATCTGTTTGCTCAGTTGCGGCTGCAAAGATCAACCCGATTCGTATTTTTAAAAATCTCGACCCGGGCGTAAGACCTATTGCAACGAAATCAAGACGCTTTAATGCGAAAGATCAGCAATTTATTCGATGAGAAATAAAGATATTACTAGATGATAACATAATTGAACCATCCACGTCTCCGTGGCGAGCTCAAGTCCTTATCGCTGATGATTGGCAGCATAAAAAGCGAATGGTGATCGATTATTCTCGAACTATCAACAAGTTTATCCTTTTGGACGCGTATCCGCTTCCAAGAATTGATGATCAAGTTAATCAAATTGCTCGAGGAAGAGTTTTTAGTACATTAGATCTATAGTTGGCCTACCATCAAATTCCCCTTTGTGAAGTCGATCGGGAATATATAGCTTTTAAAGCTGATGGAAAGCTCTACCAATATAATAAACTTCGTTTTGGCGTTATTAACGGGGTGTCCCATTTTCAAAGAATAATTCAAGAAATCATTCAGCCGACGCGATGGTGCAGTGGTTAGAGCATTCACTTCGCAGTCGGTAGACATAGGATTCAATCCCCTTGTCGAGTCATACCAAAAGACTTTAAAAAATGGTATTCACAGCTTCCCTGCTAGGCGCTCGGCATTTAGTGGAAGTTTTGAAGAACAAGCCGGCAAGTTCGCTTGTTGTGTCCTTGGGCAAGACACTTAACGGGACGCCCCCACCTTTATGTGGAAGACAGGTGGCCCAGTTTTCCCTCTGAAGAGAGGGTTGGTGGCAGGAAGGACATCCGATCGTAAAACAAATGCCATGTCATAATTATGCAGATATCTGCTGCGGCGACCCGTAATCGGAAAAAGCCGAAAGAAAAAGAAGAAGAATTCAAGACATCATTTAGAAATACAAACTGCAAGGGGCATACGCTTATTTGGACAATATCACTGCTGGGGGAGCCAATAAGGAAGATCATGATCAAAATTTAAACGCTCTTCTTAAAGCTGCTGCAAAAAACAACTTGACTTTTAACGAGTCGAAGTCGATCATTGCTAAATCTGAGATAGATTTACTGGGTTATCGCGTATCGCATGGCGTTATTCGACCCAACCCTGAAAGACTGAAACCGCTAATGAACTTGCAATTGCCAACTTGCAAATCAGCGCTGCAACAATTAGTAGGTATGTTTGCTTACTACGCACGTTGGATTCCTCAGTTTTCTGAGCGTATTCGGCCTCTTAATTTGGCTATTTCTTGTAATGATTTCCCTTTGTCTAAAGAGTCTGCCGAGGCATTTGAATCTCTAAACAAAACTCTTCTCAATTGCTGCTTGTCATACATCAGAGAATTTGTACCTTTTCAAGTTGACTGCGATGCTTATGAACACTCGGTGGCTGCTACTTTAAGTCAAGAGGGAAGACCTGTTGCTTTTTTTTTGAAAACATTTAATAAGAGCGAGAAGGTTTATCCTGTTGTGGAAAAAGAAGCCTAACTCGGGTGTTTGTTCTGTTTGGCCTACCAATGTACGTGCACAGCGATCGCGGGGCTGCTTTTATTGCCAGAGATTTAAGGAATTATCTAGTTAAACGAGGAATAGCTGTCAGTTGTAGTACCTCCAACCACCCGACTGGTAATTTTTAAGCTGAGCGGATATATGAAACAATTTGGAAAACAGTTCAGCAAATAGTTTTCGACCAACAAATCCCTGTTGAAAGGTGGCAAGATGTGCTTCCCATTGCTTTGCATGCTGTTAGGTCCCTATTGTTTATGTCAACTAACAGCACACCACATGAAAGATTTTTCGGTTTTGAAATACGGTCCATTCTAGGGAAAATTCTATCTTCTTGGCTACCACAAAAAGGACCACTTTTGTTGCGCTGATTTGTTCGAAATAAAGACGAACCTTTGTTTAACGAAGTTGATTTATTAGATGCTAACCCCAGTTTTGCGCATATCCGTTTTCCAGACGGTCATGAAAGCACTGTATCAACAACTGATTTGGATCCCTGCCAGAGAATTACAGCACTTGAGCCTTCTTCCGAGTTAACTAATGACTTACCGGCAACTGGTACTACAGAGGAAGTAGAAAACGCCCAAAAACCCTTAAAACAAACTGACAAACATGATTTAGAGTCTACCACTCAACTCGACAAAGAACGGTTACAAAATGACTCTGCTAATATTGGCAACTCGGGCGTACGTCGATCACGACGCATTCGCAACCAGCCAGAAAGATATGGAAATCCCATATTTTACTGATTGACATCTCTTCAGCAATCAGTCACTATATTGCTAACGTGAATTAGCATTGTGTAATGCTGTTGTTTACATCATTTGTAACTACGTTTTGTTAGTAAGGAGGAATGTAGTAAATAATGCTACTACACTAATTCGCGTGCCTAATTTGCTAATGCGTAGTTTGTTTATGCCTTCGAGCCTTGCAAGCAGTTGCATTATCTGCGTTGTGCAAGCAATTAGCTTGCTGCATTAACCATTGCTGTATTGCAATGACCGTCAGCTACTTAATTGTATCAACGAGTCTTTAGTTCGATAAGCTATATTTTGGTTTCCTTATAACGTTTTATTTTACAGCTATTTTATACGTTTGCTAATTGTGACAAAGTGCTTTATTAGTTGAATAAAGCCAGGCATCAACTTGTCGGCCTTGGTTCACAACACTTGCAGCAACAGATGGTCATAAATGTAAAACATTTTTAACATGATACAACAATCATGAAATCAATTTCACCCGAATAACCGCCGTGGAATATCAATCCTAGTAAACCCTCCAAAAGCACTTTATTAAATTTTTCGATTTGTCAGCTACAGATGAGGAATTTTCGAAGTTGTACGAGCACAGATAAATTCATCTCCCATCAAATTCATGGATCTTGTATGATACATTATCTGCCAATTCTATAGCTGTTTTTAATAAACGAGTGTAATTTAGCAAGGAATTTACGGTGAAACGTCCTTGGGTTACAAAACGTTTCTATCAGTTGCAACGCTAATAAGTTGCAAAGACAGCTTTATGGTACAAATTTGTGACATTGAATTTGTGGTGTGTCCCTTAATTCAACTTTAAAGAAAAAGGTACCAACTACAGTAATTTATTTACGGTACATATTTTGACTCATGACGTAATTTTAAAGTAATGAGGTTACAACTTTAGTCAAAGCAGTTGTATTAAATAAAAATATGTCCTGATTAATAAATTTAAGGTGGCTAACTTTTATTAGTAAACCAGATTGATATGATTGGAATAACTAAATCAGATGAAAGTTTGTTAAAACTTTGAAATACACTAAAACAAATGTATTTCTTTAAAATAGCATCTTCAGTGCTGTAAAAGAATAAAAACAACCAAACAGAAAGAATCAAGCAACTAGGTATACTGAAAGCTCTACCTTCGACCACGTAATTACTTATCTACTTAGTATTATATTATTACTCTTAAGGCAGCCAACCATTATGTTTGCTGCCTTAAGAGTAATGCACACAACGTTTGGTTTTCACACAACATTTGACACTTTACTGCGACGTTGTCAGGTAATACTCGCACTAAGAATCTGACATATGCAGCCTTTATTTGATGTGTCAATCAAATTTTATTACGTCACCTCAAAGAAACAAAAACTAAGGCAACTAAACGTTTTCAAGTAAAAATTTTTATGTGACATCAAAAACTAGTAATTTTTAGTGACGACTGAATGCAACAAAATTGGTAGATTTATAACTTAAATAATGTAAAAAATGCTTACTAGTTGAAAAGTATTAGTTCAATCGTTTTGTTTTGCTCTCGAAAACAACCGAGTCAAGGCTATGGTACAATAACTGTCGTCTTAGAATTGAAAAAAT
The DNA here is from genome assembly GCA_963675345.1 of Trididemnum clinides. Classification (NCBI taxonomy): domain Eukaryota; kingdom Metazoa; phylum Chordata; class Ascidiacea; order Aplousobranchia; family Didemnidae; genus Trididemnum; species Trididemnum clinides. The sequence goes on from OY776291.1 coordinate 2,876,570, forward strand.
TTGAAATTTCGTTTTATTAAGCACACATTATAAGTTAATAGTTTTCAAATTCAGTGTTTGATGTCAGCTTTAGGCGTGAATGTAACAGAATTTTTGATGATCGTAAGTTTGTATGTTTTGTGTTAAAGCTGTGTAAGTTTGATTTTTGGTGAAGACGAAAACTTAAATGCAAGACCCTCATCGTAAGTTTGGCTTTATTGCATTTAAGTTATTAAAAAGTAATTACATAAAAATTTTAAACTAATGATTGTAAGCAGATTGTGAGTTTATAAAAATTTTTTGATATCAAGAGTGTTGACGTTAATCGCTGCAAGTTTGATGGATATAGTGAGGAAATTTAAATTATTCGTTGTCGGTAAATCATAAGTTTAGATTTTTGTCGTATAATAAGATATTTCATAAAAGATGTTGCGTCTAATGAGAAATGTAAACATTTTAGCTTTGCTAATAAACTTTGTATATTGATTGCCAGTTTGCAATTTAAATGCGACGGTGAGTAGAATTTTGAAATTATTTTTATTAAAGTTATGAGTTCAACGCTTGGCGATAGGGACGTTTACAAAGATTTCTGTCGTAATCACATTCAAATAATGTAGCTTTGATTGAAAAGAATGTATACTATACAGAATATTAAAGAATCATCCTAAACCTGTTGTTTTTGTTACATCTTTGTGAGTGGTGGCAGCAGATAATTGTCTGATAACAATGATTAGCTTGAGTTTTTAAATGTTTCTTGAGTGTAAAGCGCTTATATAAAAAAGTTTTGTTGCATAAAAGGATAAAAGTTGTGAGTTCAATTTTTGATAAGAGCGAACAGGTAAAAGTGTTTGATAGAATTTGCAATAAATTTGTTACATGAAGACTTATCAAGATGAACAAATTGTAAGTTTATTACCTAGTGAAACATGATAGAACTAAAATTTGACACAATTCATTTGATTAGTTAAAAAAATTAAAACTGTATATGTTTAAAGTTAAGTATAGCTGTGTTAGAAATCATAAATTTAGTGTTTGAGAGAATGCTTACATAAAGTTTTAAATATTTGATGTATATATAAAGTAAAATTTGTTCCATAAACTCGTAAGCAACCACACAACACAAGTATGATGTTTATTTAACTAAAGATTACAAAGTTTATGAAAAGTTTTTTGAAAATAAGAGGTGGTGAGTTAAGATTTTGTTTATGAGTAGCATTTGCGAGTCGATACATGGTAAAGAAATTAGGATAAAGTTTGGGGAATACCTCGTATGTTTATATTATTAGGTATTGAACTAGGTCTAGAAGCAATAAGCAATTCGATTGCACAGCGACAAAAATGCTTTTTGTCAAATAGCTGACGGTTTTATTTTAAAATCAGTTAGAATAAAACGCTAAAAGAGCAGCGTCTAGTGAAAAAGATAGGTAGGGTTTGACAAAAATAAGCAAGCACGTTCAAAATTTTTGTAATTGTGTTGGTCATATTGGTAACTAATGTCCTAGTTTGCTGATAGTATTGCCAGATGCTAAGTTCCATCAGATTTGGTTTGCTTGAGAGTTACAGCTTGTGGCTGCAGCGCTTAGAAACAGTTAAGAGAACGCATAAAAATAATTTCAAAGATTTTTTCGATTGATTAATTTTTGATTTGCAGTTGCCAATACACAAATACTGAAGTTGCTTCAATGCCTGATGAAAAGATTGTTAGTTAAAACTTTTACAATATGAAATCAATTAAATTGAAAATTTTTGTTTAATGACGTGCATAAAATGTTATGATCTTTTAGTTGTAGGATTATGCGAATAAAGTGTTAAAGGTAAATTAACAATCATAAAGGTAAACTAACTAAAATTAAGGTAAAGTAACAATCATAGAGATAAATAAACTTAATCATGAAAGTAAATTAACAATTAAGTTTAAGTTCTTTTTGTTTTTGTGAATGTGTATAGGTAGTAGTAATATTTAATGTGAGGGTTTAAATTAATGTACACAGAAAATTTTTTGCTTTGTCAACAGATATAAGTTTTGTAAAGCTTTGCAAGCGTTGGCAAGTATGCGGGTTTTTTATTTGTGGTGGTTGAGGTCAACATTAAACAAGAGTTAAAAATTTGATGTTTAGTTAAAGTTGAAATAAAGTTGATCAGTATGACACATTTTATGGTTAATAGCAAACGCTGTGAAAAAAGCTGAAAGTGTGGTTGTTAGTTGATTTTAGATGCAAAAAGTTAATGAAATATTTGATAAGCTAGAATCTCGTGTTTTTTCACTAATAAAATTAATGTAAATTGGGAAAACATTTACGTGAAAGTTGAAACTGCAAGCTCACATTATTTTACATGGAACACGCTAAAACTGTTAAAAGTTGTGAGTTGATAATATTATGTACAAAAAGTTTGCTGACTTTTTGAAAACTCTGACTTAAATAATTTCTCACAATGTGGATCTAATGAGTTTTTGCAAAGTGTTATATCTGTGTGTTAATGCACAGAAGCATAGAACGACAATAAAATTTCGTGATATCAAAGTTATAAAAATGGATAGAATTTGGAATCAATTATCCCAAAAAACGATAATTGTGGAAATGAGATTAAGAAGATTTATGCAGGACGGAGAAAAAAATTACTGCAAAAATACGAGCTATCGGCAAAAACAAACTGTCAAGTTTTCAAATTCGTGGTTAGGTTATAATGTTTGGAGCAGCGCTAAACTCAAAAAATGTGTGAAGGAAGTCGAATGAGCTCAACATGCTAAGGTTTTAATTAAAAGTTGCTACAAGGACAAGTTGCATAATCGCAAAGAAAAATTGGTGGTAAAGGGGGATTCTTTTTCAGTTAGTCATCTCTGATGTATGATATTAAGTTTTATGACCTTAAAAATAATGTTTGATTTGTCAGCTCAAGCATTTAAACGTTTAGGATTAACACGTTATGTTGCGTTAAAGTTAAATTATAGCATTATTAAATCTAGTTGTTGCAATATTTAAAAATGAGATTATAAATCTTTAAAGCTATTTCAACTGAAAAGAGGTCAAATATACTTTTTCTTCAAAACATCTTTTTGGGTCACCCTTGGAAATGAACAGTAATTGCTTTGTGTATATAAGACCGTGAGAGCACCAGAATGTGTTGTGTTCCCTCATTCGCTCACTGTGTGCATCGTTCTCTTGAGAGAATTGGTGAAAAAATGATTTATTGCGTGCTTATCGGTCATGTGTGTCTTACGCATTTTAATTCATGACGTCTCGGCTTCAAACGGGTTATCCTTTGAAAACTACTCCCTTATAGCGTCAATCAATGTAATCCTGTTCCCACGCGTAAAAGACATTCCAGTCAACAGAGGAGCTGAAAAAGGCATCGGAAAATTATCTAAAAAGATTACTGAAGGAGGACTTCGAGGAGGTGTTCCAGGATTGGAAACAACGCATAACGAAAAGTGTAGATGCAGGAGAGAATTATTTTGAAGGAGACTAAGTTTTGTAAGCTTAAAAAAATAAATAGTGGTTCCCCTGATATTTTTTCATCACTTATTGTACATACCTCGTGTTCTACATGACATTTACACCGTGTTAGAACTAGCTCCCTCAGATTGGTGTTAACTCGCTCAGACTTCTACCACATAAAATTAGTGTCCTATGGTTAGCTCCTTCCGATCTCTTTCAACTAAAAGTCCTTAAATCTAGGGATAGCACCCTTAGAGCTATGGTTGGTTCTCTCACAGAAAATTAATAGACTTAGAGTTAGCACCCTCAGATCTAGAGTTAGTTCCCTCACAAAAATTAATAGACCTAGAGTTAGCACCATCAGACCTAGGGTTAACTCCCTTACATAAGATTAAGGTTAGGTTTAGGGTTAGAGTTAGGGTTGGAGACAAGCTCCCCCACCAGTTCCGCCGCAACCCGCGCCAAATGACCCATTCTATACTACTAATGTAGGCTGTTTGAAGACTACATAACAATGTAATAAAAACATTTAAACTCAGTGGGCACAGTGTACCAGGTTATATACGCGGTAAAACCATGTTACTAAATATTATTTTGACATTGAGGGCGCGCCAACATTTGGTGTTATAAATGTTTAAATTTTCGAATTCAGGTTTTACGATAAAGACAACGAAAAACATTGAGCTATACCAGGCTTGCTAGCAAAACCATTGCTGTATGATGTTTATCATAATGTCTAAGTAGGGCTAAAGTATCATTATTTTCAGAGAAGCAAACTCTGTTTGCTCGGACTCGATGTTTAGTTCCACAATGTGAGAGTGATGCCATTATTTGATGAACATATCAATTATCACAGTTTCTACAACATGCTTCATAAATACTATAAACTTTGCTGTTCAATTTTTGTGTCAAACGACGTTCTCCAAAAGGTAAAATTATGTAAGCTATGGTTATCACATAGTGCGCACCTGCCACTGGGCCCAGATGTTCCTCTTCCATGCTCTCATAAGGACCACAGAAAAGCTTTTTGTAGCATGTAACCAGATTGCCCGATTTCTATGGGCGCTTGTATGCAAGCATCACATTGGACTGTAGACGTTTTTCCATCTGGCTGGATTGCAGTAGTTCCGGAAACTGGGTAGTTCACACGATATTTTTTTCTGCTTACCTTTCTTTGATTTATTTTGTTAACAGGATGAAATCGATCCGCCCAAGACTTGGCCAGCTCAATTATCTTTGATGTAAGGGTTTAAGAAATTTAGACTTGAGACATTAGTTTTTTAGATGTTCCAAACTAGTATAATGATGAGTTTTGTCTTCACATATACGCTGTATGCTCATTGCTGCAGATACCAGAATAGATTGAAACACCCATACTGAGTGATATGAAGTTCCATTAATAAAAGTCCTGTCAATGGCAGTTTTTTGACGTAACTACACGTGACAAATTTGAATGATGAGTCCGATGAATGTTTGTAGATAATGTTCAAAAACTCGATTTGTTGATCTGTGCATTTGGTCTTAAACAAAGATGATAATATGGGGCTCAATATCGGCAAGGGTTTTTTGCAATTGCTTAAATTATACTTTGTGTTAAGCTTTCCCCGATGGCAATAAAAATGATGTCGTCTATAAATCTTTCATAAATAACTGCCTTTTTTAAAGTAGATAATGCTGGAGTTGTAGCATAATGCATAGCTAAATTAGCTGGCGAGAGTGAATCGTTGTTATACAATTGCTAATAAAAATTTTGTTTAAATTCTGTAACAGCCAATTCCAAAATAGGCATGATTTATCCCACAAATATCTTTGATCCAGTTTGCAAAAATTGGATTTCGATGTCATACAGTTGTGAGGCATTCTTGAGTGTACTGCTGTTGATGCTGCCCCAACAATAAAAAATCTTCGTGAACGCTACAAGTTCCGGGATCACAATCTAGTTAGATGTCCCGAAAAGTTTGAACTGATTTCAATTCATTTCAAGTTCACTCCGTACCTAGGGACACAACAAAAGAAACAGGGTGAGGATGTAAAACTAGGAAAATTAATTGTGGTTAAAACTACAAAACATGTCAAAGATGAAGGATGCAACATGTGCTGCGATAATTCTTTTGCATTATTGCTATTGGTTGAAAAACTGCAACAGGCGAAACTCTCTTCGTTTGGCACCATTGACGAAGGTCTCGAGGCCACTTTCTGTAGGTCACGGTCTCAGTCTTAATCTCGGCAACAAAGCACGACTTCGATCTCGGTCTTGACCTAACGAGATCTTGGCCTGGGAGTACTGCAAACAGTCTTGAAATCAGCTCTTTCTGGAGCAAAATTTGTATTTAAAATGATTAATCCACGAATTAACATAATTTTTATGATATTTTAGAAAACACTCTGAAAATATGTTAAAGCGACACAGGTTTAATGTTTTGCAAGAGTTTATTCAGGCAATCAGCACTATTGTAGGTTCTGCAAACAACCGTGTTTGCAATCTGAGAAAAACGTTACTTTCAGAGTATTTGAGAGTGATAACAATTTAAAGAGTTGCTATTATGAAATTAAACAGCTGCGCATTGAAGCAAAGTACCTGGCATTTGGAACAAGATCTAATGATCTCTGAAACAAAAAACTCTTCCGCTAGTAATTTATCTCCTGACACAACAAATAGCCAATCAATCATGAAACAGAATATCGCTGTCTGCTAGTGCTAAAACAGCTTGCCATCTGCTGTTGATGAAATTTTAAAAGTTTCAAAAGGCGATGCCGCGTACTCATTGAGACTTAGTTGCTGAATGCTGATCAACACCAACGTGATCAAACGTTGATACTTCAAAGTGCAATACACCAGCGCTGTAAAATTTTCTATAAAAATACTGATTTTTTGTGATGTACTGTAGTTGTTTCGTATGCTAAAAATACAAGATTTAAGCTTGGTTTCAACCTCGGCCTTGACAAACGTTGGTTTCGGTTTCAAAGCAAACATCCCCAGAAATCCCTGGTCTAGGACTTTGTCTTGTAACCATCTGGTCTCGACTCATTAATGGTCGGCACCAAAAAAGAATCAACGTGATCTGTCAAAGGTAATGGTTGAATCACAGCACGGATATGTAAACTCCTGCAAGATTTTTTGGCACAAGAGAAGTGGTACAATGTTTGCAATATATATGTATTAACTAAGAAAACAGTCTGTCTTTTTGTCCACCAGGTATTATACATTCTGTATTGACGTCACCACAGGTGCCAAAACATCATGTGTAATCATTTTCTATCATAAAAAAAAAGTTGGCATTGACTGCTTTGACCAAAGGGTTGGTTTGAGCAGTAAGCAATCAGCTTTCAAGAGGTGGCAATCAGCAGTTTCGGGAACCATTTTGGATATTGCGACTAGTAGCGCTTGAGCTCAAGTACAAGATTTATGATACTTGACAAGTTTTTATACTTGAGCTCATTGAATATTTGAACCACCAGCTACAAAACAACACAAGTATTTCCTCAACATCTGGGCCGAGAAGAAATAGAAAATGCTATAGAACACGCTGTAACTATGCAACAACTTTCATATGCTCCCGATTTCTAAGTTCTGCATTCAAAGTGGTCCCCAGAGAAATCAAAAATAGTTCTTGTGAAATGTAACCAATCAAGCGAATGATAATGTGATAAATTTATTTTGATGCAATCAATATTGTGTTTATCTATGATTTTTGGACAACTGTGGTCTAATATAATAAAGCAAACCTGCGAAAGAAAAAGTGCTCATTTCTTAAGTTATTTTCTTGAAAATCGCTTTTCTGCAATATAAATTTTGTCCAAAAGCGTTCTTTGTAAAACTATTCTGTTACAGCACCGCCTCTGTTTATTGGTTGGGCGGGTGTTTGGTTTGAAAACTTGCTTTAAAATCACAGTTTGCAATGTCATACCAGTTTACGTTTTCTACTTATGCAATCATGTGCTCTCTACTCAGTCGCATAGCAAGCAATCAGCTTTCTGTGTCTTCGATAATTACTTGCGACGCACTGAGCACTACAGGATCAGATTTGTTACAACTGAAAACGATTTACTCGGATTTATGTAGGCTGAAGAATGGATTAATGTTTTTTTGATCAAGTTTAAAGTTAAAATTAGGTAAATTTTAGTTATTTTTTTCTGTCTAGGAATTTGTTTGGTTTACTGAGCATACAGTAGTTCGGTTTTAACGTACATACTTTACAAGCGGCAAAGCTCAAAGCGCTCCTCTTGGACGATTTAGAAGGTTACAAGAAGTCAAAATGATCCTCATTTAAAATGCTAATAACAATTTTATCACAAGAATGTATAGAGAAAAACTGTGCATTGCTGAAAGTGTCCTGCAAGACAATGTTTTTCAACCTTTTTCCAACTACGGAACACTTTTTGTATTTAAAAAATCTTTCGGAACACCAAGAAAAATATAAACACATTTTAAGTTATTTACTCATTTTCAGTGAGAAGTTTGAGCCTGCTTTGAGGAGCATAAACTTGTAATTCGGGCAGGAACTGACGAAAGACAAACCCGTAGTTCTTCCTCACCAGCTATCAACCTGTCTCGTTTTTTTAAATTTTTTGGCTGTCATGGCTGCAAAACTCGTCTCACAAAGGTAGGTAGTAGAAAATGGAAGCAAGATTGAAATGGCTGTAAAATTTTACTTTAATTTTATCCTTTCCGTCCTATATTGAATCGATATCCGTGTTAAATGATGACGAGTTTCTATTCTTTGTTGGTTTATTTGATATATTGTATAAAATGAAGAATAAGCGAAAAGATTAACCAGAATTTGAACCACGTTTTCTAAAAGATAACACCAAATAAATTACTACATAATAAAATATAATCAAATAGACATACCAATTTGGTTGATTCAATTAAGGACAGAATTAAATTTCCATATGCTTCTCGAATATGGCCAACTGCTAGTTCGTCCAGTTCCAAACACAAAAGTGCTACAATTATAGAGTTTTGTCAAAGTGCCAAAGAAAAACGTCTTTGTACGAGTTGAGATCAAAGGGCAGGGCGAAAAAGGCGTGCATAACAAGTACACTACAAAATTACGCAACGCTACTTAAACGCAACTGCAAAACTAAACACACAGGTTCGACACCCGATACGCAAACCGAAGAAATAACTGGAAACTAAAAAATGATTTAAATAATGCCAAAATCTTGAAATTTCTAACAATGGCTCTATATAGCAGATTAGAAAACTTGTTGGAAGTCTTCAACCCAAAACTTTCCAAAGGAAGATCGGAAAATCGTAATCTTAATCAACGGTCTTGTCTTAGTTCAGTCAATTCTTCTTGCTCCTGCAAAGTCAGAGTAGTGTCAACTTCTGCTTCTGAGCTGTAAGGTTCTCTGACCCAATCATAACAATCAAGGGCTGTAGAAGAGAAACAAAAGTATAATTTCTCCTAATGAATATTTAAATGTTTTTGTATGGTCTCGCTTAGAGAAGCTATGTTCACATTTCCTTCACATTTCTGGCTAAGCGGGAATATTTCACGATCTTTGTTTTTCACATGTTGCTGCCAAAGTTGCACTTTTGAGCGAAATCCATTAATTTTGTCGATGCTCGTCAAAAGATTTTCCTTGCGACTTTTCATTCGAGTGTTGAGTTCATTTAAATGTTGAAATATGTCAGCCATGTATGCTACTCTTGCCCACCAATGATCATTTGCCTCATCACGTTGTTTGTTGGTCAAAAATACAATAAGTTCATTTCTCAAGGCATAAACACGAGCTAGGACTTTACCTCGTGATGACCAACGGATTTCGGTATGAAGCAACAAATTTCTGTGATCTGTCCCCATTTCTTCACACCAAATTGCAAACATGCGACTTTTTGGAGATTTTGTCTTGACAAAATTGACAGTACTTACCAGAGTATTGAGTGTCGAAGCTAGATCTGCTGGCAAAGTCTTTACAACCAGTGTCTCACAGTGCAAAAAACAATGAGTGACTATAATATCTTGTTGTTTCTCTCTAATTCTGCTAACAAGGCATGTGCTCCGTCTGTGCAAATACTTATACAATTTTTCCATTTAAGTCCTTTTTTCAAAATAATCAGAGATAACACAAAAAATTTCTTCTCCTGTTGTGTCAACAAGCAACCTCCTGCAAAATACAAAAATTTATCTGATCGCATCGCCATGGATAAAGCGCACATTCGCTAGGAGCTGAGCATGTCCACTGATGTCTATGGATTCATCAACTGGTAATGCGAATCTTACACTGAAGCCGATCTTTTCCAAAATATTATTTTCAATATCTTCTGACATATCTTCAATTCTTCTAGCTATTGTGCTGTCTGATAAAGGAAGCTTAGCTACGTCTTTAACTGCCTTGGGACCAATCATCTCCTCAATAATTATCTTGCAAGCCGGTAGAATAACTTTCTCCGCTAATGTATGTGGATTTTTTCCTTTAGCTATGAGCTCAGCGACACGATAACTCACTTTAAGAGCTTTCTCAGATATTGTTGTTGCTCGTCTCATGAAATTTACTTCCTTTTTGTTACTTTCAAGAAGGCGACAAAAATAAGTCGTGTTCTTGTTTTTTAGAGTTGGGTGATTGGTAGCGAGTTGTTGTTTCAGCTTGGCTGGAACCATGGCGCTAACAGATAGTTCTTTTCTACATACCAAGCATAATGAGACCGGGGCAGTCAGATTACCAGCAAAAGTAAACCCAAACGAAATATAACCATCACTATATTGTCTCATAACTGCTTTTGATTTCTTTTCATGAATAATTTTTTCATTTTCGTTTACACTCTTTCTTTTTAAGTACTTATCCATCTGCACTCCGCAATGTTTTTATTTTGTTTTAATACTAAACTGAAAATATAAAGATTTAGCTGTAAAATATACCTACATAAATATCGCTACAAAACTAACTGTTGCGTTCTAGCTAACTCGACGCATATACCAAATTATAACATAAGCCTCATAAATCCGGCTTTAATCAACTAAAACGGTTGATATCTAAAAACATAAAAATAAATAGAAAATATACGAACAAGAACGCCTAAACTAAAGATTCAAACTGAAGCACTAGTAAGACTAACAAAAGCGACTTAACACTGAACTGATAAGAAACACAACTGCAACAGAAAACAATAATTGGATCCTAGTGCTTCAGGCAAACATTAAGCTAACGCGCAGTAATCAAGAAACAAATTACACGCAACGTTTAAACCTGACGCGCTACAAATTTACATCACTAACTACTAGCTTACTAGCTAAGGCTAACAAACAGTGATTGCATTTAAAACAGCAAACATGCTGACTGAATTACCATATCATTGCGCAATAAAACGTCACCACAGTGGCAATAGTACTCACATGAAAGTTAATTACGCTCTTTACGTCATATGTGCAAAACAAATGAATTCTTGCGGAACAGCTGACGATCTTGCGCGGAACACTGGTGTTATTTTAGGTAATTTTAGGTAATTCTAGTATTTAACTTTCATGCCGTGGAGTAAGAAGCGACAAAATGGAATGGGCACCATTTTCAAAAAAAATTTAGTCAAAAATTGGCTGAGAGTAATAACGGTATCAGGTAGGCTTGACACAATAAAAATTGAAGAGAAAACTGTGAGTATTGCTATTGCATATGCCTTACAAGTGGAATGTGACTTTAAATAGTTATTGAGAATGGCTATGGAGGGCATGGGGGCCGTAGTCTCTCCAATTTTTTAAAAAATAAAAGTACACTCGACCCCCTTTTTTCAAAACTAAACAGTGCAGGAACCGGTTCGGATGATGAAAAAGTCAGAATAACACAAATGTATATACTGTACTCTATAAAGTGTAAATAACATAAAATAACCGTCTTTAACAATACGCAATAGGTATTTAGACTAATAGGATCAACAAAACTTTTTGTTCATTGTCCATGGCCTCATTTTCTGAAGTAATGAATTTGAAGTCACCTCAGACACTAGGTTCATGCGTTTTTTAAATTGATTTGTCGGCCGTCCGGGCAAAAATTACACTGTCGGGATAAAGCGATATCCGGATTTAACAAAATGCAAGTAAACAAAAATGGAGTATGGTGCTAGATTTTACGACTACAGAACATCAATCTCTAAAGAAATTGTCAACAATTTTGAGGTGTGGATATATAAATTTGAAGGATAGAACTTTGATCTCAAAAGTGAAATAATTAAGTCGATCTCAAAAAAAGTAATTTAACTAAATAGAAAAACCAAAAAATGTATTTTTAGCACCCCAAAATTTGCTTTTGTTTACTCTAATGCCTTAAAACCAGAAGTGGTCAAAGCAGCCTAAAAATCTATTTCAGTAAAAGTATTTATTTACTCAAAAATACAATCATGTAAAAGTAGAAAGTAGTGACAGGTATTTTTACTAAGAAAAAAGTAAGAAGTAGTGAAGAATCAAACTAATTAACTAGTAAAGTTACACAGTAGTTTCATTTTTTTAAAGTTTTGCCCTTCATCTTTCTAAATCAGTGGTTTTCATTTGGTTATCTTTGCAATGAGATGCAAAAAAGGCTTTTTGAAGATGCAAACTTTTCTGCCAAATTGTAGCTTAATTTGCATTACCAATCAAATTAAAGATTCACATTCATAATGCAGGTAATAGGGTCTCTATAAAAAAATTCGGCTCAAGGAGACACTACTGTATATTAAAGGTTTGTACTATTTTTAGAAAACTAACAAAAGAGGCTACCTTATTTTAGGTTGATGACTTTTTTCTTTTGACAAACTTTTTAAAGTTAGAATCATTCTTATAAAGGCTACAACTGTTTCGTTTAGGTTTATTTGAATATATTTTTTAATTGTTGTTTTATGCCTTTCACAGAACGTTCGTTTACCTCTATCAGGACGCTAAAAATTACACACATAGAAAGATGATTGACTACATTTTATAGTCACTGTTTAAATATGCTTTTGCGTCACTAATTTTTATTCGTGATGGTATGTTTTGCCTTATTGATGTTTGGTAATTAATACTTCGATAGTAGAAGATTTTGCCTCTCCCCTCCAAAAATATGCTTTTTATAAACTTAAAATATGGTTTTGTATTCGTGATGTTAATTTTTGTATTCGTGATGTTAATTTGTATAAATCTGTTGTCGTGATGTCAATTTTTGCTTCATTGATGATAGGTAATTAGTACTTCGATAGTAATAGATTGTATGGGTATTGGGGCCAAGCATTTTTGGGGTACCAGAAGATTTTGCCCCTCTCCCCACCATAAATGCGCATTTTATTACCAAAAAGTAAAAATACGTTTTTTCTTGCTCGCGTCTAGCCGGTAGCAATATAATTGGGCGAGGTTTGCTTTGTACCCACTCACAAAAAATATATTTCTAAAAGCACTAGTGAATGTAGGCAATTAATAGAAAATCAACAGAGCACTTTTGCTTCATCATTGGACACTGATGATTCGATTTTATCACATCCAGCTCTCAAAATAATAGCTAGTCAAACTTGCAACTCCTCTATCGAAAAAGATGTTGTTAGATAGCAACATGAAGGCTTCTTTGTATTTCTCGCAGTTTCCTGTTGGTATGCGTGAGGATTGTACGCAATGTTTCCTCACTGATCAAAGCTTTAAAGCTTGCCTTTTCATATCAAGGGTTAAGAATTACTCTTGAAGTTTACGTTATTACATTTCTTAAACGCCTTCTAGATGGTATAGGAGGCGATGTGTACGAAATACCACCTGGACTTAAACTCTGATTATCTTTTTGATCAACTTATTCCGCACTATACACCGGCTTTTCTTCATCAACTAAACTATATCTTCCTCTTTCTACAAATACTTTAACATCATCTTCATCATCAGCACTCGCATCCCCTTGTTCCTCATCATCTGACTGTTCCCATAGACTGTCTTCATTTTTAATCAAATCTTTTTTGTTGTCATCACCATCATTGTATAAATTATCTTCTGTAATGCCGAGCTCAGCACAAGCTTTACAAAATGTGTGAAATTTTGACGAAATACTTACCCCCCAATAATATTGATGAAGCTATACATAGTTGCGTTCCACCTGGTGACTCATTGGAACAAGACAACTGAATGACATCTTACTATTGAAGTTCCTCCCTATGCTGTTTCCCAAAAATATGTTTTTACCGCAGAATTATTATGATCCTTCTATCCTCCAAATATAATATATAAGTTACCTTACACCTTCATTTTCTACAACTGTTTGGAGAGGAACACACTGACTTACGATTACAAACAACTATATCTAACTTCTAAATTTCTGCAAGACAAAAATTCATGATAGCGGTTTTCTACAGGGGTGAAACTGCAGTTGTCACACTTTATAACCGAAACAAAAAATACCTATTTTGACAATTACTCTTGCTAACCTCGACTGTTTGAACTGTAATTAAATAAACTTTGTCTGCTCTAATTTAAACACGCTTGTTGCGCAAACTATTGCAGTGTAAAAACAGCAGGGCGCATCATTTTTAATGGAATAAAGAATGACTACATTTTGGAGTCAAACGTCCTTCAACGTAACTTTTTTCAATTATTCGAAAACCAATAAAGCGTGAGCAAAAATTTTTGAAGATAAGAAGCAACTCATAAAAGCTTTTATCACAGTGAGAGAACAGCTGCATAGCTAATCCGGTATGGATATGGCGGGGTTTGAAATTCGCCATGACTACAAAATGTAGCCAATCGTCCCTTTAACGGTCAATAGTTAGCAGTGTTAAAAGCGATTAATTTGTTAATACCACTGCTCTTTTATTTCAAAACAAAAAAATTTAGATCTTATTGTTTTTTAAATGTAGAGAAAAACTAGAACCAAATGATGTAGTAAGCTAAAAATTTCTGAGAGCATCGGGGAAAAGTTTTTTTTATCTTAATGAATCACATTTGTAGTTATGACCTTGTTTAATTACTTTAGAGACCTTGCAAAATGCTTGTAAAAATCAGTGGTTATGGTATTAAGCGAATGATACTTCCTGAGTTTAAACCTACGCGATAACTTTTTTTGGACGGCGATCAAAAATTTTGTCAAAGCAAAAGTTTTGTAAATCTCTTTGGCGGATAATTGTTCTGTTTTACTACTCCGGCCGCTCTCCTGACATGAGGAATAGCTGGTACGTGAACAAAGTAATCTATGCATTAAAAGACAAAATAAACTAAAAAATTAAACAAAATTGATTTGAAAAAGCTTCAGAGGAAAAACTCACTGCACTCTTTTAAGGCAGGTCAATACTAAAACTTTTTGTTTTTAGATCAGAAATTATGGCCACAAAAATTGAAAATGACGATCATGAATTGGCAAAAAGCCTTGTTAAACCTCCTTTATCCAGTTCTTGATCTTCACACTAATCACTGCATATAGGATTCCTTTTTTCATAAAACTACATGTATGAATAAACTTAATTTAGATTCAGAAACCATCTTTTTCTATCAAATTTACCAATATTTTACTGACAAATATCATTTAGATCTGTACTGATACGCTATACAACAGTGAACTGATTCAGGCTATTATTCCTGAGTCGCTGTTCATTGATTTGCCAATTGCAGCAAATACTATACATCCGTTGAATTCAATTTCAACTTTTCAAGGTACAAACAGATTGATGGTGATGCTGTGAATTCTTTACTTGGCCAGCTATTGCCAATAAATTTGTCGAAAACTAGGACAAGGATTTGTTTTGGCCAACCAACAAATCCGACCTGTATTTCCGCTTCGTTGATAACACCTTTGCCACCTTCAACCAGGAATCTCACTGTGGCACTTTTCTTACGACTCTACTCTCTTCACATCTTTGCTTGACTTTCTGTTTTGAAAAAGAAACTAATGTCAAAATTCCCTTTTTAGATATTCTGGTAAAGAAAGCTGACTGAGATATCTTCTGGTCAATATATTGAAAACTGGCTTCCAGAGAACAATGTACACGTTGGAGATTTTTTTGTCTACCGAATACGAAAAAAGAAATTTATTGGAATATCAGTGCAAAGGGCTCTGTGCGTGTGCTCCAAATCCAGATTACCATAACAGCTGTACCACATCAAAGCATTTATTTGCAAAAATGGCCACCGCAACAGTTTTATTCATGCAAGTATGTCCAAGGCCAATGCCAAACTCAGTGCCCACAAGAAAAAAGATTCCAGAAAATGCCGTGCGTTAAGACTGGTTAACCCTCCATCGGGCGCAACCGATCTGTCAGGCACATGGATGACGCAATTTTGTGTATCTCGTGTCCTGGTTGGCTAAATCAAACACGCCTCTGAACCACTCACCACCAGCGCATTCCAGTGAGAAACTTCACTGTCAGTTACAGATTCGACGACGTGAAAGGAAGACACAGCATAAGAGATCTCTCAAGCGCATTGCGGCCGATTATGTAATAAGTGGCAAAGAAGGATTTTTTGTATTTTACTGTGACTTGATTTGTCGGACACTTTCTATTTTTGTACGTCGCAACAACGCGTTGTGATATACAGTATTATTTTATATTTTGCTACTATTCCTATAAGGCACATTGTACCTGTTAATGAGGTTTTACTTCATACGAAAGCTTATGTCTATTTTTTTGCTTACTATATATTATACTGTAGTATTTTGAACTAAAATGATGAGTAATAGATATTTCAATCCTGATGAAGTAGCGTGTATGATGGAAAATTTCAGTGATGAGGAAGATTGTGAAGACAGTAGCGATACTGACTCAGAAGATAATGTAGAAGAACGAAAAGAGGATTCTGAAACAGAACAGGAAGATGTAAATGATAAAGAAATAGATGAAGATGATACAGTAGCTGAAGTCAAGTATTTTGTTGGGAAAGACAAAACTACCAAATGGTACCACAATCCGTTACTGACCAGTTCAAAAGCAAGACCTCACAACTTTATCAGACATCTAACGGGACAGATAGGAGATGCAAGGCTGGCAAAATCTGTAGCAAAATGTTGGGCCTGCTCTTTTACAGATGACATCTTAGACACTGTGGTGACTTGTACTAACCAGTATATAAACTTTGTAAAAGATAACTACGCCAGGAATCGGGATGCAAAGTGTACAGATGTCATTGAACTAAAAGCTTTCATCGGAATCCTTTATTTAGCAGGAGCGTACAGAGCAAACAGACAGAATTTGGAGGAACTTTGGGGAACAGAAGGAGCTGAAGACAGACTTGCTCCAATACGAGAAATCTTCACACTGTTTGTAAACAACCGCCAGAAAAATTGCTCTCTTGGAGAATTCACAACAATAGATGAGATGTTGGTAAAATTTCGAGGAAGATGTGGAATCCGCCAATATATACCGTCAAAATCGAATAAGTATGGCATAAAAATATGTGCACTTGTAGACGCTAAAATGTATTACTTACATCATTTGGAAATATATGCTGGGAAACAGCCAAATGGACAGTACAGCCTTAGCGACAAGCCAGCAGATGTAATGAGGAGATTGACTGCACCTATATCTTGTTCAGGCCGTAACATTACAGCAGATAGCTGGATCACAGACATAGACCTAGTGCAGGAACTGAAGAAGAAAAAGTTGTCCTATGTCGGTACACTGAAAAGAAATAAGAGGCAGCTGCCACTTGAACTTGTAGTATCCAAAGAAAGTAAAGAACTTTCTAGCCTGTTTGGCTTCCAAAAAGACATCATGTTAAGGTCGTACGTTCCAAAGCCCAAGAAAACAGTTATTCATGTGTCTACTTTACATGTGGATAAAGAAATTGACCCCGATTCAGGAGAGTAACAAAAGCCACCTGTTATTAGATTTTATAATGTAACAAAAGGTGGTGTGGACACGGCAGACCAAATGTGTGCTACATACAATGTAGCTCGAAACATTAATTGTTTGGTAACAAGAAAATTACAATGAATTTTTAAAAAATGGCTATTACGTCATAATGATATAACAATTAACAATCATGTAATATATGTGTTATATTATCCCTCAAAGAGTTAAGCGATGGTCCATGGTAGTATTTTTTGCCATGCTCAATGTAGCTGGTATTGACAGTCAAGTTATTTATCTGGGGAATTGTTTAGGAACAATAAAAAGGAGGATATTTTTGAAGATGCTCATTAAAGAACTTGTTGACGGAGAACTAACCAGACGAAGTGTAAAAACAGTTGGAATGCCGTTGCAACTTCAAGCACGATTGCAAAAATATCGCCCGACCAGCAAAGAAGAGTCAGAAAGTGAAGAGGCAGAAAATACTCCAGGATCAATGGCAAAAAGAAGAAGGTGCTCTACTTGTACCAGAGACAGTGGTCGCAGAAGGCTGTCAAGATACAAATACAAAAAATGCCACACCGCACTTTGCTTGGAGCATGCCATTTTGGTTTGCAAGCCTTGCTTTGAAAACGAGCTTACAGAGCAAAACAAGTAAAGCTTTGTAAAGTTTTGTGAAGACAATGTACTTCTTAAAAAACTGTACGTTTCAAAGAACATGCTCAGTGCCAGATGCATAGCATTTTTCAAATTGTGCTCAGACATTGTTTCTTTTGTTAAAAAGATAGAATAAATCGTTGAAGGTGCTGCAGATAGGTTGTATTTTAAAGCTTTACAACAAAATTTTGATATAATATAAGCGCATGCATTTCAATTCTTATATTATAGCAATATTTTTGACATGTGCTATACAGGTACATTGCGCCCGGATGTGTGACAAACTACATTGCACCCAACCGAAGGTTAAGTTGTGCGCAACAAACGATAGCGGGGCTTGTACCGTTTGAATGTGAGTCAACACTCCTCCCATCCATTTTTTGTGTGCTTGCAACTCGTGCTTTTTAAATATGGGGCAAATGCCCACTTTGCATACTTCAATAACTATGTATGTACCCATTGGCGTACGCTCAGAGGAGCGAGTAGTGTAGAGGTTTACCTCTCACCATTGACCAGGTTAAGCTCTCACCATTAACACTAAAATTACCAGTGCGGTCATTTTGACCGTTTTTTATTTTTAGTCGCTGATAACTCTGCTTAGATAAATGTTAGAATATTGAAATTTTCTGAATTTTCCTAAGCCTTAGTCAACTTTTAGCATGTTTATTTTTATTGCATTACTACAAGCATAGAGGGGGTTGGGAAGCGATTTACTTTAAATTTCCGCCAACGGTGATTTTGATTGGAAAGCAACAATTGATTTCTCTAAAATTAAAAATGCCTTTACAATAAAGCTTTTTGTTGTATTATTGTTTCAAAAGAATCATGCAACAATCACTGCAGCATCTGGCAACAGTTAGTTACTAGCTAGTTCATAATTTTGAGTCATTTGAAGAATGCCGAGGCCAGAACGATTTAGTAGCATCCAAGCTCTAGCTTGGCTGAGCGCGATTGCAGAAGATGATTCGGGGGATGAAAGCGAAGGTGAAAATATTTGTAAAGGCTTAGATCAGGGATCGGCAAATTCAGACCAAGATCGGCCTACATGGGAAGTGATTTATTCAGATGGATCGGATTTAGAGATTGATATTGATAGCCTGGAGCAAACTGATTCTGCATCATGTCAACTGGTCAGCTCTGGCAGTGGCAGCAATGATACAAGTACTGCAGCAGAAGAGCAGGGTGATGGCTTGCTCCAAACACCTCGGAAATTGGATTGGTGGCTAAAGACGGAACAAAATGGGAATACATCGAATTTTCTTCAGAATCGAGAGGTAAGCTACAAGCTCAGAACGTGCTAACAGAAAGCAGCGGTCTAACGCGATATGCCAATCGCATGTTAGATAGTCCGCTTAGTGCGTTTGAGCTATTCGTCGACAATGCAATTTATTTCCATGTTCAACAATGTACAGAAGCTGAAGCCCATAGAGTGAAAAAAAGTGATAAATGGAAACTACCACTAAGTGAACTAAAAGCTTTTATTTCCTTGCTGTATGTACGAGGAGCATTATGTGGAAAGAACCGACCGATCCTTGAGTTTTGGGATAAAAATTGGGGGGTACTTTTTTTCCAGAAACCATGGGTAGAAATCGCTTTTGCAAAACCATGAGATTTCTTCGATTTGATTTGCGGAGTACAAGACTATCTCGACTTCAAACGAATAAATTTGCTTTGATTTCTGCCGTCTGGGATAAGTTTGTTGAAACTGTATTGTTTGCTACAAACCAGGAGAAAATATTACAGTGGACGAACAATTATTCCCAACTAAAGCCCACTGCAGATTTACACAATATATGGCCAACAAACCGGACAAATTTGGTATCAAATTTTGGATAGCTGTTGATTTGGAATCTAAATATATTCTGAACACCTTACCATATCTTGGCAAGATGAAACCAGACCAGCTACGCAAAGGTTGTCTGAGAGTGTGGTAATAAAGTTAGTGGAGCCATACTTGGACAAAGGAAGGAATGTCACAACTGGCAACTTTTTTACTTCGATTCATCTTGCCACACAGCTCCGGAAAAAAAAGACGTCACTTGTCGGGGCCTTAAAAAAACTACAAAAGGAAGTTCCGCCACTGGTAAAAACTTTACAGCAGAGCAGATATTCCAGCAAACTCTTGCAAACAAAAAACGAAAACAACCAAGCCACAACGTTGACAGTTTACCAGTGCAAACAAAAGAAAAACGTTTGTATTCTTAGCACAGTCCACCCATCTGTTATGGTCGACACAACAACAAAAAAGAAACCGGAAACAGTTACATTCTACAACAAAACTAAATGTGCGTAGACATTGCTGACCAGATGGCACGACAATACACGGCGAAGGCAGGTACACGACTGTGGCCGGTAGCTGTCTTTTACAACATTTTGGACCTTGCTTGTATCAACGCCTATGTGTTGTACAGGAAGAATATTGGAGATGCAATCTCGAGAAGAAATTTCATGTTTCAGCTCGCCACTGAACTGAGAAAAGCTCATGTTCAAGGAAAGACAGCTCCACCAGCCGCAGTTTTGCCTCCACTTTTCAACCATTTTTATCAAAATTCGATGGTTGGCAGAAGCAGAAAGCGAAAGCAATGCCAAGTAAGTGTGAACTGTGAGCAAAACAAATCTGCAAAATTCTGTTGTAGATGCTGTAGATCAGTTTGCGGAAAGTGTACAGTTTGTGTAAAAATTGAATGTGTAATTTGTCCTGAGCGCTGCTGATTTCTTTGTTTTTGTATGCCTTTGAATAGCCACTTGTGGTCTCTTTGTTACCAGAAGTATGATGAAAAATAACCATTTGATGAGCTCATTTTAATGTAAATTGTTTTTCATTTGATTTCATTGTTCATGTTTGTTGTAAATACAATAAAAACTTTGACAAAATTTCAGCTACACAACTAAAAAGCAGATTGAAGGCCTACAGTGTACTTCGGAGATCAGGGCTTAAGCAGTATATTCCAGGACATGATATTAAAAAGTAGCCTAAAACGCACCAAACTCACACCTACAAACATTCAAGTCATTACTAGGTATACTACAAAAGTTAAAAAAAAACTTATAAAATACAGTAAAGCTAAAATTATCGCTGATTTTTTTCTTTATTGGACAAACGGTCATTTTGACCGCTCGCGGTAATTTTAGGTAGGTCAAAAACGCGGTAATTCTAGTGTTAACCTCTCATCAGGTATAAAGTATTTTAATATAATTTAACGCTGCTTAACTAGATTGGTGGAAATATTTTAAAGCAAAAATTGCGAACTTTTTTGCGCATTGAGTGTAAAAAAATGAAAAATGCTGCTGTTTCTGTTATCGTGTTTATTTTGCTGCTTTTAGAGTGATTTTTTTAATAAAACGATAAGAAAATTTTTCACGACTTTGACACTAACAACTGATCTAAGATTTGAAAACCCCTTAGCATGGCATACGTCAGGGGTTGTCAACCTTTTCCGAACTGCACACCGGTTTAAAACCAAGAAAATTTTTTCGCTGACCAGCCTTCAAAAAAACACAAGTTTTCAGCAATGAAAATTTATTGCAGCTCATATAATTTATCACAACTTTGATTCAATGAGAAACTTGAGCCTGTTTTGTCAAAACGAGACGCTCCCATCTAAGAATTGTGGAACTCAATGACACTCGAAATGTGTTTCTCATGTCCAGTTTGTTTCTCGGTTTCATCTTTGTTGCTGCCATCACAGAAAATCCAAACTCGCATAAGTAGGATGTCGGAAATGGTAGCAAAGTTTTTAATGATTTTATGGTAAGGTCAGGGTATTTTGGCGAGAGCTTCATCCAATGCATTGGTTGAGTCGTTGTATCAAAAATACATTTCAAGCTACCATCATTTGCAATGTCCAGCAGCTGGTCCTCATGTCGTACAGGTAAGGTCGATTCACTTGGTTTGAAAATAAATGGATTACGGACTAATTTCTTTTTAGTTCTAGGGTCTTTAGAGCTTGAAGCATAGCACATGAACTCTTGCAAAAGAATACGCAAGTGACCGCTCACTAGGCCGGAGAGCGCTTGCTCAGGCTCGCCGTATTTCAAAGTCTCTGTTAATGTTTGAAACATGTCAAATATTTTTTGTTTCTTGCTGCTCTCACAATTTAAGTTTGTCTTTATATGCAGCCACTTTATCTGCTAACTTGAATACGGTTGTCATTTTGCCTTAAAGTGAAAGATTTAATTTATTAAGCAGATTGAATATCTCACACAGGTAGGCAAGTTTGAGATCCCATTTTTCATCACTAAATTTTTTAGCAAGATCTGAATTTTTCTCCAATAAAAACCTTTGCAGCGGCTCACGTAATTTGAACACTCTGTTTAATGACTTTCCTCGTGAGTTACTTCTGTGTGCAAGAGAAGGCATTTGTGCTCTGCATCCATGTCCTCACATATCTGCTAAAACATCCTGGTCTTAAGTGCATAATTTTTTATGAAGTTGATCATTTTGACCACATCATTGAATACACTGTAAAGCTCAGGTGATATTTTTGGCTCGCCAGCATTTTCCTGTAAACGACACAATGAGTGGCCTTGTACTCTGGTGCCACCTCCCTAATCCAGACATACGGCCAATCATGGCGGCTGCTCCATCCGTACACACAATGACACCAAAAGAATAGTTCAGTTTTTCCGGTGAAATATTGGTTTAGAGATTTGAGTAGTTCGGAAGCTGTGGTGTTTTTTGACAATAACAAAGCACATAACATGTTCTCATGAATATCCTTTTCATAAAGATATCGAACAAAAACTAGCAGCACAGCTTTGTTTTCAATATCTGTTGACTCATCTCACTGAAATACAAACCACAGTGACTTGACAATCTACTCTAACAATTGAGTTTCAATGTCTTGCGCCAAATCCTCAATTCGTCTCGCAACAGTACGTGCCGAAAGAGGAAACTGCGCTCTCTTTTTACCTGCCGATTCTCCTAAAACTTTACCGCAAATATCAGTACACGCAAGTCCAATCAATTCTTCTCCAATTGTAAATGACTTATTAGTCTCAGCAATGTGGTGAGACACCAAATACAACGCTCTTAGTGCTTTTGAATTTGTTGATTTCGCACAAACTAGTAGCAATATAGCTTGGGATTTCGTTAAGGTACAGAAAGTATGTCTGTTTTTTGTGCTTGTGGAATTTAAGAGATAGAAATATGAACTACAAAAACTGAACTGCATCAACACAACCGGGTCCCGGTACCGTTAGTTCTACACGAAAAATTTCCTCTTTACCTATTTAGGTAGGTCGATTAAAACACATTGTTAAAGCTTTGTAAATAGATTCTCCAGGATTTAGATCAGGGGTGTGCAACCCACGGCCCGCGGGTTACAATCTGGCCCTCCAGTCCAGTCAATGTGGCCCTCGATGATGGCAGGACAAAACAATTTTTTTTTAAAAAAATCGATTTATTTAGCTATTTGTACCGTCTATGACTTTACGCAAAAATCCGATTCTTTTCATAGCCGAATCGACCACACAAGAAGTCAAGGACGTTGTGTTGTAACTTTCTAGTCTCAAAACCAACATTAACTGTATGTGATGCTATATAATAATTTATAACATAATACACGGGTTGTGTTTTGCATTTTATAATTTTATACATATCTGGCGGTGACTGGCCCTCGACGTTGTTAAAATTTTCGAAAGTGGCCCCCCAGTGAAAAAGGTTGCACACCCCTGATTTAGATGTTCCAAAAACTTTTTTTCCAGCTTTTTCCAGTGCAAAAATAAATGAAGGTGTGTTGTAGAATCAGAAGTACAAAAACTTACTCTCAATTTTTTGGTTCAAAACAAGCAACAAATTTGGAAAAATTTGTTGCAAACTTACTACACAGCTATGATAAGCTAGGTTGGAAGATGTCATTAACCACTTGACAGCGGATGACGTATATATATGCAAATTTATATACGCTACATATGATCTATTTTTATCATCATATTGTATAGTTCTATTCATATTTTTTAATTGTTCTTTTTTTAAGAATTTTCAATTTTATGCAATTTTTCTGAAAAAAACCGCTAGCAGGACATATAAATGCTTTTAAAAATCCGCTGTCAAGTAGTTAAAAGCACACTTTTTGAAATCTTATTCAAACTCTCTCATAAAAAATGTGGGAGATGTTTCAAATAAATGTGGCAAAAGTTCATTGTATATAAGAAAGTTGAG
Organism: Trididemnum clinides; assembly: GCA_963675345.1. Classification (NCBI taxonomy): domain Eukaryota; kingdom Metazoa; phylum Chordata; class Ascidiacea; order Aplousobranchia; family Didemnidae; genus Trididemnum; species Trididemnum clinides. Next base: position 2,900,508 of record OY776291.1, read on the forward strand.
CAACACAAACCAACAAAAAGAACACCGAAGTTTTTTGTCAGGGCAATATAAATCTAATATTTTAGAAGTAAGTTTAAATTTCACAGAACTGAAAAATTAAAACGATAGTAGTATCGTTTCAACACTGCACCTTTGAATGCAGAAGCGACTTCGCTCTATGCTAATGCTTCTCAACTCGCGGCAAAGGGGGTAAATTTTACAAACTTGGGGTAAATTTAATGAATTTTAAATATATTGTTATTTTTTTAGAATATAGACCATTGACCATTGAAATAATTATGTCCAAAAAAAAAGAATCACCACTGCGAATTTGGTTTGACTTTACATTGAATTGCGATGTGGAAAATGTCATCCACAATAGATATGGTTTTCAACTACATAATGGATCAAAAATGCGGTAAATGGTTCCAATATATAAAAGCATTTTAAAGAAGTCACAATGTCAATCTGACCTACTTAATTAGTTTCAAGATTGTGCACCTTTAGATATGGTAACCCTATGCCATCTGCTGTGGATGGACAAAAAAAGAGCACTCTTTGCTTTCAAAAACTGTCATCTTGTAAATGGGAACAAAAAGGTTGAGAACCTATATTCTAAGAATCACCAAGTTTTATATCAAAGGATGGTTTAAGTTGTTTGAACAGCAACGTTTTCATAAGCTCGGCTTTAGTGTTAAAACCACTCTTTTTTAATCACTGGTCAACAAAAAAATTTTAGCGCTGAATGTGAAATCGATTTTGGGATATATTGAGGTCGCTGAACCCAAATATGCGCTTAGTTTTTCGAATTGGCTCTAGTTTTTGAGATATGAAGCGTCGAATATTTTCATGAACAATTTTTGCGTACAGAAAACAAACAGCAGTACGAATATAATTCGCAGTATGATGAAACAATCGAGGCATTGTTTCGTTGAAATATCTGTATTGTTGTGAAACAATACAGTTACTATAGCTGTTTTTATTTAGTCAATAGCCTACTGTACTGTACTTAGCTTAGTGATTATTTTACTAAAGAAGATAACTTTGTATAGTAATGCAAGAGGCCAGGGATGCACTTAGCAAACTGCAGACAGTGACACTGTTTTGACCTATCAGGTCTCTTCAGTGCAGTTGGTGACCAATAAGAAGCTAGAGGCTTTTAATAAAGCATAGCTTAGACCGTCACACTTGTGGGACCAAATACTAGGTCCACTGTAGTGGATGGTCTGTCAACCTCTGCGAAGCCGTATCACTCGTGAATGAGTGGCGGTTGTCGCAGGTGCACTACGTCTAACAACTGCTAGAACAATAGTGCTGTCACAGCCGAGTGGTCACAAGGTCTTACATGTATAGTAATGCAAGAGGCCAGGGATGCACTTAGCAAACTGCAGACAGTGACACTGTTTCGACCTATCAGGTCTCTTCAGTGCAGTTGGTGACCAATAAGAAGCTAGAGGCTTTTAATAAAGCATAGTTTAGACCGTCACACTTGTGGGACCAAATACTAGGTCCACTGTAGTGGATGGTCTGTCAACCTCTGCGAAGCCGTATCACTTGTGTTTGCTAAGTGCATCCCTGGCCTCTTGCATTACTATACATGTAAGACCTTGCGACCACTCGGCTGTGACAGCACTATTGTTCTAGCAGTTGTTAGACGTAGTGCACCTGAGACAACCGCCACTCATTCACGAGTGATACGGCTTCGCAGAGGTTGACAGACCATCCACTACAGTGGACCTAGTATTTGGTCCCACAAGTGTGACGGTCTAAGCTATGCTTTATTAAAAGCCTCTAGCTTCTTATTGGTCACCAACTGCACTGAAGATAACTTTGTGTTTTGCAAAAACGTCAAAGGCCTTCTTATAGCAATGGGTGTTCCCCAATACAAACCGGGTGAGTGGCGTTTGTTTATAGGCAGCTCTAAACAAAGCTTAAAGTGTGTTCTGCTACACAATGCAAGTACCTATGCTGGTGTCTCTATTGGTCATTCGGTAACTTTGAAAGAGAGCTACTCGACTGTACAGATCGTCTTGCAGAAGCTGTGCTTCAACGAGCATAAGTGGGAAATATGTGTGGACTTAAAAATGGTCAACATTTTATTGGGACAGCAAGCCGTCTATGTAAAGTACCCGTGCTTTCTTTGTTTCTGGGACAGCAGAGCTGATGATCAACACAGGCAGAGAAAGGATTGGCCCATACGTAAAGAGCTTGTGGTGGGGGAGAACAACGTGATAAACGAGCCATTGGTATACCGTGATAGCATCCTTCTTCCACCCTTGCATATTAAGTTGGGCTTAATGAAACAGTTTGTCAAGGTATTAGACAAGAATGGCAATTGCTTCAGGTACATCCGCAGCAGATTTCCTGGTATAAGTTATGAGAAAGTTAGACCTGGAATCTTTGACTGACCACAAACCCGAACACTAATAAAAGATCCAGTCTTTGTTTTGCACATGACAGTAGTTGAATCTGCAGCCTGGTGCTCATATGTTTCCGTGGTAAAAGAGTTTTTGGGAAAAACGAAGGCAGACTGTTACCAGGACGTAGTGAAACAGATGCTGACAAACTTTCAAGCTCTTGGGGCCCGAATGAGCATAAAAATTCATTACTTATTCAGCCACCTTTGCCGATTTCCAGAAAACCTTGGTAAAATAAGCAAAGAACAGGGTGAAAGATTTCATCAGGCCATTAAGAATATGGAAATGAGGTACCAAGGTCGATGCGACTCTCGTATGATGTCAGACTATTGCTGGAGCGTTATGCGGAATAGTACCCAGCAAAATTACAAGCGGAAATCATGAAAACGTGCCTTTAAACAAATGTATTGACCTAACATGGACTGTTGAGGATAAACCTTGTTTTATTTATGCTGACATAAAATTTTAGTGCCATTAGTTATTGAATTTTAATAGATTGTCTCTTCTGTTAAAGTTAACAGGCATCTACTGTGTGTACACATTTCATAAGCGTTATCTTGAACAGTTACAGTGCCGTTCATGTCTAATGCATGGCTTATTTGGAATGTAACTTTAAAGTAAAACCAGCTTTAATGTTTGTTCTGTCAACAATATCTACTTAAGTAGCTTATGTGCGCTCAAAATTACGATCAGCTGTATCTAATGCAATCTACAATAATCTGTAATGCAATACGCAGTTTATCAGTAAGCGCTAATGCGAAAAAAATAATTTCGCTATATCTCAAAAACTAGAGCCAATTCGAAAAAACTAAGAGCATATTTGGGTTCAGCGACCTTGATATATCCCAAAATCATTATCACATTCAGTGACTTTTAAAAAAAATTTTTTTGTTGACCAGTGTAATGTAACTCTGTAACAAAAGATTGAAGTCACTTCCTATTTTTCGGTAATTTTTACAAATGAGAGACCCAATTGTGCTTTCACATAAAAGTAGTTTCGTAACTCTACTTTTATCATCAATTATATTTACCAATTAGCGAAACAAAAACAAATTTCATTTATGAAGCACGAAACAATTATAATTGTTTAGTATTTAGTGTGACCTGACTTGTTTTTTTGTCACTGCTGGCATGCGGCGTGACGCGTGACATACTGCTAACGAGGTTGCAGCAGTATTTTAAAGATAAATCTTCGTCCCAAACTTCTATGATTAATTGCCAAAGTTCTTTAAGTTTGGAAGGATATTCTTCAGCAACCTTGGCCTTCATTAAATTTCATAAATTTTCAGTTGGGTTGTTGCCGGGCCAATCCAGCACTTGCACACTTTGTTGTTCCAGGAACTGTTTCACAGCTTTGGTCCGATTACATGCGGCCTCTTTGTGCATAAATATTGAACAACTATGCACAGACATGTGTGAAGTTGCAGCTTATTTTTAAACAAATCTACATACTTGTGACCGTTTATCGTTGTTTTGGGAGGTACAAAGTAGAAACTTGCTGCACTCTTAGCCGATATAGCCCCCCACATCATTTAACTCGGGGTATGTTCGACAGTTGGAATGGTCAATTTTTCCTCATATCTTTTTCCTACAGGCTCTTCACACTTCGTATTTCTGCACAGGAAATTGGGTTGTCAAAGATTCATCGGAACAAAGTACTTTCATCCTCATATCTATAGTCCAGTGAACATATGCTTTGGCAAATCTTGGGCGTTTCTTTTTCTCGACTTCAATCAGGTGTGACTTTCGAGCCGGTTTATGCGATTTCAGTCCAAATTCCGTAAACAGGCGACGTTGAATAGTTTTTGTACTCACTTTACATCCCCTATCCTGTAAATGATACCGGAATTTTTCTCTGGAAGTCATAGGTGAGCGAGTTACTCTCCTTGTCATTAAGCAATTATCTCTATTCTGACAATAGCTTAATTAATCGAATCTGGGAACGTCCTGTTGTCTTCCTGTCTGCAAAAGTTCTTTCGTTGGTAAATTTTTCGTTGGCATTATGAACAGCGGTCTTGTCTTGCTTACTTTCAACTTTTTACCAATTTGGATCTCAGACAACTTCATTTTGCTTAGAGTAACGATCTGAGCTCTCTGCCTTATATTTAAAGATGCTTTTTTACCCATGCCTTGTTCCCAATATTTTTCTAAGCTTTTTCGATTAATTAGGTTATACCCGTTGATATTAAGTAACTTAGAATATGAAATGCATTGCAGTGAATATACTAAAAACTGAGAAACATTATTAAGCAATATGACGACACAGATCACACTGTTATGTTAGCAATAAGGTTTAGAATTTTAACATTGCTAGTTTTTGCATGTGGTCTTAAACTTTTGTCACAGGCTGTAAAAATTTTCTCTGCTGGCATTGTTTCTCTGCTCACGATAGGATGGCTTTGCTTTGCACTGATCACTAAGAGATTTGACGGTGAAGTTTGAAGAATTTTGGTTGATAGAAAGATGATTTTCAATTTTTACAAAGTGTTGTCTAGTCGTCATGCCGATGTATGACGTGTTTTTGTCACAAGAGCATGTATACTGGTTGTAAACATTCGAGCGGAAAAAAGCGGGAAGAAGATATTTAAGATTGAAATACGACTTTATTTTAAAAGTTTGGTAGGGTGTTTTTATATCAGTGCCATTCTAACATTAAAGTCGAGCTAATTGAAGAGCTGCTCAAACCATCCTTAGATAAAAAACTCGGTTATTCGCACTGAATGAAGTAGCTTCTGCACGTGTTTTATTCAAAGGTGCAGTGTTAAATCAATACTACTATCGTTATAAGTCTTCAGTCCTGAGAAATTTACTTTCAAAATATTAGATTTATATTGCCCTGACGAAAAACTTCGGTGTTCTTTTTGTTGGTTTGTGCTGGTCAACTTTCTAATGTCAAATAAAGCATTGCGTATTACATTGGTTTGGCTGGTCAAAATTAGTGTTGAGGTCTAGATGAACACTCAAGTATTTATAGTGTAGCCGTAGATATTTTTTATTTAACCGAGTTTTTAATGCGTTATTTTCAAAAACAGAGCAAAAAAGATAGGATGTTATTCTTGTGTCAATCAGTTACGGTACCAGTAAATTTTTATTTTTACTCCAGTCCTCGAATGTGTTCTCTAAAAAACCTTTCACTTCAAACTAAATATCTTCATCATTTTTGTTCCCAATATTTGTATTGTTCCAATTTTTTGAAGGCTCTTGGTTAAACCCCGGATATTACAGCTTTAAAACTTCTCAAGTGTAGTGTTAAAATTGAGGACATACCCAGAAAAATCCTAATAAGCATTGGCTTATTTAAATTCTATGTTAATTATATCAACAGCAACTCGATTAGGCCTACTGCACTTATTGTTTTTCCCATCATCCAATAATTCTTGCGACTTATTTTTGAATTCTAAGGACGAGCTATTGCAGCAACCTACAGTTGCAGCTTAATTCACTGGCTCATTCTTGCATTAAATGCTGATTACTTGCCCAGCATGCCCAAAAGCATCTTGTTAACCACCGTTTAACACAAACTCTTAACCCAAATGATCTATCAAGATCAAAAAGAAATATCGGTGCTCGATTTAAACAATATTGGGAAAATAGCAATATGACCCTTTAATATTATATTGATATTCCCTCTTGTATATATATATATATATATATATATATATATATATAATATATAATATTCCCTCTTGATAGGAGATCACCTTGAAAATTGCTGGCTAGCAACTAGCAACTCATGTATTATTGATAAGTCTTGACAATGATCCTGCACCCCTATTAGGGCTTACCGATGTGACTTGTTGTCCATGTCATGTGTGTGTGTCCTTGAATGTGACCCCCATGATATAGGTATTGCTGTATCATATTGTTTTGCATTGCATTTTTTTTGCACCCAATGGCAAATTTGTTTTTTTTAGCATATTTATTATTGAGTGTTTTTTACACCCGCCTGATGAGACCCAATAAGATCGAAACCGGTCGCGGGTTATTGACATGATGTAATGGATTGCTGTATGGTACCGTATGATGCTGGTGATCATTTTTGAGCAAATTTTTCTATTGTACTTTGATGCTGGAGGCAAATCCCTCTTGATAGGAGATCACCTTGAAAATTGCTGGCTAGCAACTAGCAACTCATGTATTAATATTATATTATAATAATTAGGCAGTATATTGACTATCTGTAGCGTGACAAAAACTATTGCAGGCATAATAGAAGCCTTGCACCGCCATAAATTCTGAGTTGAGGCGACCGTCGTTTATATTTATTTTATTGTGGCATGCTGACGCTCATCGTTGCTCCAGTCGCCAAAGTTGAACCATTTTACTCAACTTTTCTCAATTGCCAAGGCTCTGGCACAGAAAAAAAATGAAAGCCAAAATTGTTCAAACTCCTTCAAACGTGAATTGTTCAAACTTCTTCAAACATTTGAGCGAGATCTTGAACTCTACGAACAAAGTTTACGTGAACACAAATTTAACCATTTTCCCACTCTTAAGAGTGTCTTTGATGGCAGTGATGACACCCTGGATTGTTACGCTAGAGGAGTGGCAGTATTGCGTGAGGAATTTTTCTCTCGATTTACAGATTTTTGAAGTTTAAGAAGTCATATGGCCGTCTTCGCACTTCCATATACCTGTGAAACAAGTTCTGCGCTTGAAGAACTTCAGCTTGAATTGAATGCACTGCCGGAAGATGACGTTCTCGAACAAAATTTCAAAAAGATGAACCTCATTGACTTTTATAAATCCCTGCCAGTGGCGGAATGCTACAACTTGATGCAATTCGCCAAAAAGTTTGTATGTACGTTTGGAAGTACATATATCAGTGAGCAATTGTTGTCGAAGGTGAAACATGTGAAAAGCAAGCTAAGAAGTAATCTGATTGAACGTCACCTGCTGGATCGTTTGCGCGCATGCACATCAACAATAGAACCAAACATCGACCGATTGGTTGAAACAGTCCAACATTAGTCTTCTCACTGGCTAACTACCATTTGAGCATTTGCAGGTGTGCATATCGGCATATATTTCATATCCGCATGTACTTGCTGTGATTTTTTATTAAAAGCTGAAAATATGAACTAGTCTTTGTGTGCAGTGCTGCCCCCAGTAAACATTACATTTTTCGAAATGGCCCTTGTGTTAAAAAGGTTGCCACTCCTGGGCTAGGGGGAAGATAGCAGCCCATTTCGAACCAGTCATAAGCAACTGGTAGCCCCACCACCAACAAGGCGGACTGCCACTGGTGGGTATCCAAGTGTTGCCTTTTACGACATGCTGGGTTAGCAACTTCACAATTGTAACCCAGTGAAGTAAGGGTAGGCCACCTGTCTGCTACATAAAGGTGGAGGCGTCCCGTTAAGTGCCTTGCTCAAGGACACAACAAGCAAGCTTGCCGGCTTGTTCTTCTCACTATTCTTTTTTTGTGCTGAGCGTTAAGCAGGGAAGCTGTGAATACCATTTTTTAAAGTCTTTTGGTATGACTCGACTTAGGGAATGAATCCCAGGTCTACCGACTACTAAGCGGATGCTCTTACCACTACGCCATCGCGCCGGTACTTCATCATCTTGCCGTGCAGTATGAGGCACTTGTCATTCTCTTTCAGGAGACCAGTGCGCTTGTGCAGATAAGCTAGCAACATCAAGCTTTGCAATAGATGGGTCTTTTTTAAGCAGGAAGCATGGCTTTGCCACGTTTGTCCATAACCGGCTAAAATGAACCCTTGTTGATGAGTCTCCAGCTAAATCGGAGATTGAGTGGTTGGGCGTGGACGTTGAAGGTTATAGAATGGCTAGTGTCTACAAACCTCCACTTACGCGACTGCAAGCGTCTGATCTCCCAGTGTTTCCTTACCCCCTTTTCAATGCTGGCGATTTTAATTGTCCGCATGTCAACTAGGGTTATAGAACCAGCAGCGCCGATGGACAGTGCCTTGTTGCTTGGGCAAGCCTTAACGGCCTTGTCCCTTTCCACGACCCAAAGGACGTGGCCACCTTTGATTCTGGCCGCTAGAACACTAGCACCAATCCTGATCTGACATTTTTCAGTGTTGGTCCAGACAGCCGTGTACCTTACAGACGCATCTTAGAAAAGTTTCCTAGATCACAACATCGACCCTCGCTTATTGTTCCACCAAGACTTGTTCTGCCTGTTCCGAACAAGCCTGTTGAGTGATGGAATTTCCGCAAGGCCAACCGGAGCCACTACAATGCATTGACCGACAAACTTGAAAAGATTTTGTTGCCACCAGATTCACCAGATATAGATCTGACCTACCAGGACTTCTGCAATGTCATCAAAACAGCAACCAAAAATTCTATCCCACGCGGCTGTCGAAAAAACCACGTACCATGTTGGGATGCTGAGTGCGAAAACCTCTACCGTAGGTTTCTGCAGTCGCCTAAAGGAAGCGACTCTAACGGGGCTGCCACTGCCCTTCTTCTCAGGCTCAACAGGAAACGCAGAGATCGATTGTCCGAGGCAGTTCAGACTATCGACTTTTCGCAGTCACAAGGAGTCACAAGGAGGAAGGCACGACAGTAAAGCTTTATTCCACCAATTTACGCGGTTGTGGTAACAATCGAATTACGTCCGTCCGTCACGAAATCCAACGATGAAAAGAGAGCACAATATCTCCGACCACATGATTGGTAACAAAATCTGCACGCGACACCACGAAATAGGTCGCTGCACACGTCTATGTAACCAGGACACTGCACACGTCACATCAACAAAAATAACGGATAAACAACCTAATGGCGAGAAAGGCAAGCCGATCACCGAGCTACCAAGAGAAGACAAAAATAAACATTATCTAGCCCTAACAAAAAAATAAAAATATGTGTGTGTGTGATTTTAGACGCATACAATAATAATACACGAATACACTTAATAAAAATTAGAATCACACACAACGGCGGGAGTAAGGTACAGAGACGCCGAAAGCAAACTAACAAAAAAAACTAAAAAAGGACAAAAAGATGTTTGGCATGGCAGCTTGATGAAGAGCGAGGCGCGATACGCTACACCAGTAAATACTTTTTTAACTAATCAAGTGTCAGGCCATGTACTATATGAATACGAAAACAAATGATATACTGCAACATGAAAACCAAAAATAGTGGACTCAAATACAATAGCTATGATTATTTAGCAATAAACAGTGTAGAAAACGGAGGAAGAAGCAGGAAAAACATGCATCCACTGAATTATTTATGCTTTATCTAAAAGGTCTAAACAATTAACAGACTTTTTCTTGTGTGAATCAAAACAGCTTTGATATCGAAACGACTTTTGTAAAATTTGCACAACATTAAATTTCGTTCACCCCTTTCAAATCAAAATTAAGGTCCACCTTTGGTGGCACGTGGCCAAAAGTGTGATTATTCGTTTTGTCACACTGTTCAACAAGTCATTTTGTTTAGGTTAGAAAATGAAGTGGCATCTGATAGCTAACCGTATGGTCGTAGCGCTGTCTCCCCATCATAAAGAGGTTTTCCCGTATACTTAAACTTTTTTATGAATAAACTGACTGATTGATAGATTGAAAACCAATAAACAGCAACTGGTAAAAACAAACTTCAATAGCGAAGCCTATCATTAATATGCTTCCTGCAAAAGTATGATATATAGGCCAGGAATAGCAAACCATCAACCCGCAGGTCAAAATGTGACTTACCACTGATATTTGAGTGACCCACGTGTGGATTCGCAGGTAAGGTACAAGTTTCAATAATGCTTTTAAGGCAATGACCTGTTTTTTAGAGACACAGGTCCTTGGAAAATTAGACGGAGGAAAATGTGAAAATCTTTTTTTGTTTTTAGGGATTTGGTCGCAAAACTGCTGTACCTATGACACACTATCCATACACCAGTGATTGACACAGGACATGTATGACCCATTTTGTGTTTTTTTTACTTTAATATCTTATTTGTAACTGATTTAATGAAAAAAGGTTCGCCACATCTGATGTAGACCTATTATAGCACTATCATACCAGTTCAAATTTGTTGTTTTGAAAAATGCTGTGGTAAATACCAAAATCATAATAACTGAACTGTAGGTAAAGTTCATGATAAAATAGATTTGTAAATTCCCGTGCCTGACCAAAGTCAACTCCAAGGCCTAAAGCATACTAATCATGTGAGCAAATGGGAACAAAATGCCAAAGTTCTATGTGAAATCTTGGACAATTCAGAAAAATTATCTTTCTTTTTGATGCAAAATTTGGCCGGTCAATTAACGACTTAATCCATAACCTCATCTGATGAATTAACTAAACGCCAGGGCACTTCGCTCTGCCTTGGCTGCGTTTATGCCAATACCAAGAAACATACGCACAGCCAGAGGCTCTAGGTCACATACTTAGGCCAACAACGTAAGAAAAGTCGCAACTAATAAGCAAAATAAGCCCATTAAGCCTAGCACTTATCCTGTAAATACATTAATTACCTCATTGCTCCTTCAAAACTTTGAGTTTCTGCATACTCCCTGCAGCGTATTCAATTATTTTCACATTTTAAATTAAATATTACAAATAGAGCTGAAAACCCTTTACCCTTGAATCCGCAAATCCTTTCTTTATTTGAAAAAACGTGCATGTAAAGCTGGCATTTTTAGTTATACGAGTTGGAAATAGCCAGAGTGTATCTTGGTTTGGAAATTAGAATACTTTATTTCTCTGTTTAAGACGCTTTTAGTTTATCAGTTTGATGAATGGCAAGCCAGGTTGTTAATCAAGATATTTGTTTTTTTTGAAGATAAAGTGGTGAAGGTATTTAATCGTAGTGACAAACATTCTCCGATCTTTGTTGATTTTTTTTTTTTTATTTGCCATATTTATCCTTCACTCACGAGAAAGGGAATTGTATTGCTATACTTTGGACGAGAAGTCCGCACTCGCTTGTGGTTTGCCTTTTTCGAGGTTTATGGGCCACCGGTCTTCCACATAAAGGTGGGCATCCCGCAAAGTGCCTTGCCCAAGGACACAACAAGCGAACTTGCCGGTTTGTTCTCCACAACCTCCCCTAAATGCCGAGCGCCAAGCGGAGAAGCTGTGAATACCATTTTTTAAAGTCCTTTGGTATGGCTCGACAAGGGGAATGAACCCCTGGTCTACCGACTGCGAAGCGGAAGCTCTAACCACTACGCCATCGCGTCGGATATGTAACATAGAGTTTAAACGTTTCAATACATTGCCGCTTAAAAGGCTTTATTGTGTGGTTAAAGTCAGTCAAGACATAGCAAGGTGTTGAGACATCTGTCTGGAAACTGAGGAGTGACGGTTCAAATCCTTGCCAGACCTTAATAGAATCAAAGAGCCAAAATCTTTTACACCCCCATCCATTCACGAATGGAAACAGATAAAATTTTGTGAAATTATTGGCTGTTTGGAAGTATTGCAATCTCACGTTAGGAATAGGAAAGTCAATATTACGGTCACAGTTTATAAAAATCATAGCTCGAGAGTAAATCAATAAAAATTCTCTACCAATATTTAAAATTGTGCCGATGAAAGAAAATTTTTCTCCCAAAACACGGGACATTGGATCAACGGGGTTATCGCATGCAAGATATTTGGGGATAGGTATAATGTCTTTTGTCATATTACGGGGAGTAAGGTACATTGGACGAGCCAAGAAATTTAATTCCAGAAATATTATTGTCAGGGGAGCTGAACCAAGTTGTAAAATAAACCTACCACCAAATACCCGTAAAACAAATGGCCTAGAATTTTCAAAGATAGAGTGTTGGTGAGTAGAACCAATAGTAATTCAAAGTAAGAAGATCGGGTTAAGGGATAGAGAAGCGATGCCCTCATTTATACCAATTTACAGGTACTTCTCTCAGAAATTCTATTTGGGGTGATGCAGGTGCAGCCGCCTTGACCAGTACTTTTAACTTGACGAAACTAACTTGAGGCAGGTTGGTAGCAGAATATTTCAAAAAGTAACAAATAACATGGTCAAAAAATAACAAATCAATTTAAAAGGTAACAAATTTATAAAATAAATTCAATATGTTACTACAATTAGTAAAAACAAGTATTTACTTACTTACTTTTTAATATATTAGAAAGAACGTGCATTTTGCTTTTACCCTTACATCTCACTAGTGACTCAAATATACTAACTGACATTGGGAGTGGAAGCACCGTTCGTGGCTGGCCAAGAACAAAACATGTTTCATACGAAAACAAAACATATTCAAACCATTTAAAACCGTCTCAACTGTGATGGCATCACTTTATTTACTATTTTGTGAATAATTCTTGCTCTAAATAATTTAAAATTTTTGTTTAACTCTGAATCATTAAAACTGAAATTTCACAGTAATCAAGTGAAATAGTAACAACTTTCGGTAGCGTCGTAACAAAAGTAACAAATTTCAAACTTGCAAGCAAAAGATAACAATTTGTAGCCGAAAGTAACAACTATGGCAACCCTGACTTGAGACCTTACCGGGCGACGGCGGCAGAGTCGCTTAGATTTTGGTATGTTAGCCAACTCATATTTTCTATTTAAATCCAAAATTCTTTAGTTCAGCAAAAGTTTGTGTAGTAATCACGCCATATTTTCAGAACTCTTGGCAAGTTTCTTGCGGCTCTTCCGAGTAGTTTAGTCAAGAGCCGTCACTGTTGGTTAATAGTAAGCCAGTCTATGACCAGTGAGCATGTAAACAGTCATACTATAATAATTTATTTGTTATTAAAAAACTTTAGCGGCAAATCATTTTGAAATCTCTAGTTTTAAAACATCCTCCACAACTTTCTGCTAAAAGCGCTCATGATCATGATATCTTGATATAATTTTGAAACAATTCAACCAACCTGTAAAAATTGCCACTTTATTAGACGGCTGTCCAGCACCAGCAGAATTTCGAGCATTTAGTGTAAAAGTGTAAGCTGTGTTTGATTTTAAACCATTAATAGTTGCTGACGATCCAGTGATTCCAGTTCTAGATCCACCATTTGTTGGTGGATTCCATCTAATTGTATATGAATTACCGACAAACTGTGGAAAATGTAAAGTTATTGATGAACTTGTTGATGACATTCTTGACGGAGGATTTGCTTTTCCTGGAACTGAAAAGTATGGAATATGGACATTAAATTATTAATCATTTTATTTGAACGAGTAGATCTTAAGGACATCGCTCAATCATGGATCACTATAATTTCCATAGACAATTACAATAAAGCTCAGCTTGTGATAACTTGTGCTAAAGCTTAGTTGGCAATGTTTTAGGAAAATGTCGTATTTAGTCACTGTGGATCCTTAACGAGCACATCCACCACTTTCTCCCTAAGATATTTTTGCGACTTCAGCATATTTGCTCCAATTTTTTGCAACTAGACATTAATAATACAACTCACTTGTTTGAACATCAATCACTTCCGTGGAAACCAATCGAGGTATTGATACATCATACGCACAAACACGTACTTTATAAGCAGTATCAGGCTTGAGTTTGATGACTGTATGCTGAAAAATGTTGCGAAAATATAGGATGTGCATTTAAGCAATTGTTTGTTTGATAGTAAATCCAACTAATTTGTTGAAAGATTAATAAAATTTAAATAGAATTCCTAATTTTATTCTATTAGTTATAAGTTGATTTAGTCATTAACCATGGACACATAACTTGATACAAACAAATTCTTTCTTTCGTTTTTTTCAATTCGTTATAAAAAAAATAAAAATTAAAAATATATTTTGGTCATTTATCCTTGTTGTGAATTGTAGCAATTGTAGTAGTAGTAGGCGTTACGCGTTTGTAATCATTGGCGTGCCGTAAGCCTTATTGCTCGTTCTTTTCTCTTTGCTTCGATGTTTGCTTCATCTAAACGAATGAGTTGTCAGTTTGAGATGATTATAGTGCTGTCTAGTTTAGCTACTGCATTGCTAGGTTTGATATTACTTACGTTTTATTATGTTTCTGTTTGTAGACAGTAGCTACATTTTTAGTGAGTTAATTCTTTTTAGTGATTAATAAACATAACATTATTACATTTTAACTCGCTAAATCAGTGGTTCCCAACTGGTGCGTCGCGACGCCCTGGTGCGTCGTTTTGAAATTTTAAGGGGGTCGCAAACGTGCTTTCACTAGCCTTCACTTTTTTGGGAAAAATTGAAAACAACATGATTAAGTTTTATGCAATTCAGGTCTGAAAACACTGGCATTGTTACGAGTTGAAACTGGTACGATGACATCATAGACATGGAGGGATTTATCTTCCATTATCAATAACGGACATACAGTAGCCGAGCTGAGTGGTGTAATGTAAGCGTAGGTTGTAAGATAAGCTAACTGAAGGTTTGACTCGTGACCTAAGGACTCAGACTCGCAAAAATGGCTTTGCATTTCAAATTTTGCTGTTGTTTTTAGCAATACAATCATTTATTAAATCTGTATTAGTTGAGCAGAAATTGTCAGTGGTAAACATAGGATAGACACTGCAGTTAAATAGGCTTACAGAATGTTGAACAAAAGAAAAGCTAAAGAAGAAAATGACAGTCATCGAAAAAAATGTAGAAAGTACGATGCGAGTTACATAACATTTGGGTTTACGAGCCAGTATCGTAATGGTGAAGAATGTCCACAATGCGTAATCTGCAACAAACTTTTGGCAAATGAAAGCATGCTCCCAAACAAACTAAAACGACATTTGAGTTCAGCCCACCCCAGCTTGGTAGAAAAACCGAAAAAATGTTTTTTGCCCAAACTTGAAAACTTTGCAAATCAGAAAGCCTCAATCAGTAGTTTTTCCATACTGGACAGGATGTGGTAATGGCGTCTTACAAAGTTGCATACCGTGTGGCTCATTGTAAAAAACCACGCACTATTGCTGAAGAATTAATTCTTCCAGCTGCTACTGACTAGGTGAGTATCATGGTACGAGAAAATGCAGCCAAAAAACAAAAAGATGTTCTCTTATCAAGCAATACTATATGTCGACGAATCGAAGACATGGGAGTAGATATCAGTGACCAGCTGATTTGTAGATTGAAAGATAATGAATTTGCCATACAACTTGATGAAGCAACTTTTGGCGGTCATGATGCCTATTTGATATGCTACGTGAGGTGTCTGTTCCAGGCAGAAAAAACGAATAGTTGAGAATATTCTTTTTTGCAAACCTCTCGAGTTATGTTCTCGGGGCGTAGAAATGTTTCACATCATAGATGATTTTTTTTCGAAAAATGGTTTGCAATAGCAAAATGTTGTTGGAATTTGCACTGATGGAGCAAGGTCTATGTCAGGCAAGTACAACGGTCTTCAAGGTTTAATCCGTGAATGCGCACCTCAAGCCAAATGTACTCACTGTATGCTTCATCGGGAAGCTCTAGCTTCTCAATGTTTTAGTATTGAGCTAAAACAGGTTGTTGAAGAGATTGTGAAGGTGATCAACTTCGTAAAAACAAGCGGGGTCAGGAGTCCTATTTTTAGCAAAATGTGTGATGATTTAGATACGCCACACATACAGCTACTTTTCCATGCCACTACTCGATGGCTGTCGTTGGGAAATGCCTTCGCACGAGTTTTTGAACTGAAGCAAGAGCTACTCACATTTCTGCAATGAGAGAGACACCCAAGTGCTGAAAGCTTTCAACAAACTGACTTTTTATTGAAGTTTAGTTATCTTTGTGACATCTTTGAAAAATTGAACAAACTAAACGTCAGTATGCAATGAAACAATGCGAACGTTTTAGAATTGTCTAACAAAATAAAAGCCTTTTTAAGAAAAATTTCCTTGAGGCGTGTTGACGTTTCCGATAATTCTGGCCATGAATACATTCCTTTCCTCAATCGCATGCTAGCTGATCTTTCCATTATTTCTCGACCATTAGTGGTTTCAAACGCAGCTTCTGAATATTTGAATAGACTTCAGACAAATTTCAAGCAGTATTTTACCATTGATTTTTCTTCCTATGCCTGGATAAGAAACCCATTTTCGGTGAGCGTTGTTCCTTCGATGTTTAGCGGACCGCAAAAAGAGGAATTTATTGACCTCTCTTGCAACAATACCCTGAAATCCAAAATGGATCGATTTTGTACAAATTCTTGGATTGAGGCTGGCGCAGAGTATCCCGTTATTTCGAAAGCAGCTCTCCGTGTTTTGATTCCTTTTGCTACTTCTTACATGTGCGAGGCTGGTTTTTCTGCTGTGGCAGTTTTAAAAACAAAATATTGCTCGAAATTGGATGTTGAACGGGAAATGCGCGTTGCGGTTTCAAACATTGCACCACGATTTGAAGCGCTTTGTCGAAACAAAAGAGCTAATGTGTCGCATTAAATTCAACTAAATAACAATGTGTGAAACTTTTGTGAAGCTGTGCGTCGTTTGAGTTTTTTTGCGAGATAAGTGCGTCGTGGGTTTAAGTGAGTTGGGAACCACTGCGCTAAATAATGAATAAATTGATGAAGCCAGACCGTCTGAGCCTGGACCCAAACAGTCCTACTGTTACCAAAGAATGGAGACATTGGCGAAGAACTTTTGAGAACTATCTAAACCCCTTACCAGCTGAAGAGGGAGAAGGTGGAAATGCTGAGGTTGCGGATACAAAGTTGAAGTATTTAATAAATTCCGTCGACTTTATTGTATCTGATTACATTGAAGGTTGCCAAAGTTACGAGTCCGCGATTAATGTTTTGAATGCGCTCTTTATCAAGACTCCGAGCACAGTGTTTGCAAGGCATGTATTAGCTACCACCAAACAGCAAGCTGGTCAGACATTGGACGATTTTCGTTAAACCTTACGTGCACTTAGTAATGTCCAAGCTGTCACTGCGGAAGATAATCGTCAACAAATGATTCGAGAGGCGTTCATCAGCGGCCTAGCTTCCACTGCAATAAGACAACGTCTATTACAAAATCGGAATTTAATCCTCGATCAGGCTTATGATCAAGCAAACGCCCTTGATTGTGCTCTGTGTCAATCATTAGCTTACGACGGAACCTCTGACGCTAATGTGGTTGCAGTCGTCTCCAAATTACCATCAAAGGTATCCAATAAAACGCGTCACCACCCTACAGAGGCCCCTGTTCTTGCAGTTTCGCGTGGGTTGCTGTCCAAAAACTATAAAAAAACTTCGTGCTTCTTTTGTGAAAATTCTTCAAATCATCCAAGAAAATGGTGCCCAGCCCGGAACGCCGTTTGTTTTAATTGTCGAAGGAAGAGCCACTTTTCGAAGGTTTGTCGGGGTAAAGCGCAAACAAATTCAACGGCTGCGACACTCGATCAATCGATATGTGTGTCATTCAATTGGCACCTCCTTGCCTGGCGCATACTATCATGACTGCCACAATCAATAATCATGAAGCTTCAGTAATAATTGATTCTATAACCTCCCTAAGTTATATCAACAAGAACACAGCTGCGTTACTCGATCTTTCGGCAGAATCATGTAAAACCAATGTTTCATTGGCCACAACTGATCAAAAACTTGGGGTTTTAAGATTTTGCACTGCTGACCTGAATATGCGGCAGCAATTTTAAACAGTCAAACTCGGAGTGGTGGAAAATCTGTGCAGCGACGTGCTACTTGGGAGCGATTTTTAAGGTCAACACAAGCGGGTGATATTTGAATATCATGGGTTGAAGCCCGATTTTGTGGCAAATAATTTAACAGATATCTGCTCATCTGTGATCTCAAATGTAAGCCCCGTCAATCTTTTCAAGAACCTATTGCCAAGTTGTCGTCCAATTGCGACCAAATCGCGTCGATTCAACACCGATGACAGGTCATTTATCCAGGAAGAAATCGAGAAGTTGAAAAAAGATGGAGTTATTCGCTCGATCAGTTTTCCATGGCGGGCCGAAACTTTGGTCGTGGAGAACAATGTCTCTGGTAAAAAACAACTTTGCATCGATTACTCTCAGACCACAAATCTGTTTACATTGTTAGACACGTATCCCTTACCGCGTATTGACGATCTTATTAATCGTTTAGCGTCTTACAATGTCTTCTCGATCTTCGACCTTAAAAGTGCTAACCATCAAATACCTATCGATGAAAACGACAAGCCTTATACCGCTTTTGAAGCTTGTGGCAAGTTGTGGGAATTTAGCAGCATTCTATTTGGGGTCACAAATGGCGTTCCACAATTCCAAAGAGTAATGGATAGTCTCGTCGAGGAAGATGGCCTAAAAGGAACATTTCCTTATCTGGATAACGTGTCCGTGGAAGGAAACTGTTGAGAAGAGCACGATGAAAATGTAAGTCAGTTTCTGCAATCAATCCACAAACGCGGTTTAGTGTTGAATCAAAGTAAAACTATTTCGTCTGCATCGTGTATAAAGAATCTGAAATATAGCGTTGAGAACGGCATAATCAAACCGGACCCAGAGAGACTCAAACCACTGCTAGAACTTCCTGCGCCGCACAACGCAAAATCATTAAAGCGCGCGGTAGGAATGTTTGCGTATTATGCAAAATGGATTGTCAATTTTTCCAACACATTTGAACGACTGCAAAGTACAACATTTTTTCCATTAAACGTGGAAGCTGTTCGAGATTTCGAAAAGATTGTTGAATTTTGAAAAGGAGGACATTGCTAAAGCTTCTTTAACAGCGATTGATGAAAACTTGCCGTTCATCGTCGAATGTGACGCATCGGATGTAGCTGTTTCGGCAACGTTAAAACAAGGCGGCAGAACCGTCGCTTTTATGTCACGCACACTTCACGCGTCCGAGAGTAATTACCCGGCCGTACAGAAAGAGGATATAGCCATTATTGAAGCGGTAAGGAAATGGAATCACTTTCTTGCTCGAGGACAATTTACCTTGGTTGCAGACCAACGGTCCGTAGCGTTTATGTTTGATCACAGAAAGCGCAGTAAAATCAAGAACGATAAAATTCGAAGCTGGAGACTTGAATTAGCATGCTTTGCTTATAACATACATTTTCGACTAGGGAAAGAAAACAGCCATCTAGACGCATTAACGCGCGCATTTTGCGCAAACTCTCACCCTCGTGATTTTCAAGAACTAGCCTACACGAAAACTTATGTCATTCGGGCATAAGCAGACTCGCACATTATGTCCAAGCAAAAAAGCTTCAAATCTTTGTGGAAGATGTTAAAAAGTGTGTCTATCTTGTCAAGTCTGTGCAGAGTTAAAACCGCAATTTTGTAAACCACCTCAAAACACTCTCATTAAAGCAACACAACCTTTTGAGAGGCTTGCAATAGATTTCAAAGGGCCACTTTCCTCAAGTTCTCGTAATTTTTACATATTGGTTGTTGTGGACAAGTTTTCTCGCTTTCCGTTTTGTTTTCCTTGTCATAATATGTCATCACAAACTGTTATTAATTGTTTACATTGCTTGTTTACCCTTTGTGGTATTCCTGGGTGTATCCATTCTGATAATGCCAGTACGCTTGTCTCTGCAGAATTTAAATCGTATCTGATCAAAAGAGGAATCGCTTAAAGCCACAGTGCCGTATATCACCCGACAGGCAACTCCCAAGTAGAACGATACAATGGTGTTATTTGGCGTGCTGTGAGACTTGCTCTTAAAACTCGTAATATGCCAATTACTCAATGAGAACGCGTTCTTCACAATGTACTGCATTCGCGCCTTTGTGCACCAGCACTAGTGCTACGCCGCATAAACTTTTTTTTAATTTTAATCGAAAATCACCAAATGGTTTTACGTTGCCGGCTTGATTGACCAAGCATGGTCCTGTGTTGTTACGCAATTTTGTTCGTGCTAACAAAAATGATGACTATGTTCGCCAAGTTCAATTAACTGAAGCAAACCCCACTTTTGCGTGGGTCGATTTCCTGTCGGCCTTGAATCTACAGTATCATTACAAGATTTAGCCTTTTGCCTCCCGTTCTTCCTGTCATTTCCCTCGAAATCTGGACACCCCACGGAGATGAGTACCAGAGTGTAACTGACTTTTTTGTTCTCAAGAATGTTGAGACCGAAAACGTTGAGACCGAAAACGAAAATAACCCAATACCGTCGAGTTTGAACCCTGAAGACCAAGAGCGTTTGTCACCCCATCCCAGAAGATCAGCCCGATGCAATAAAGCGTACCTCCTTCGAGATACCCACATGCTGTTTACTATTGAGACGGGGAAATGGTTGTGAATTGTAGCAATTATAGTAATAGACGTAACGCGCTTATTATGTTTCTGTTTGTAGACAGTAGCTACGTTTTTAGTGAATTAATTCTTTCTTGTGATTAACAAACAAAATATTATAACAATCCTATGGATAAAATAAATCAGTGCTTGCTTTCTCACCCATGCACAAGCTGTGGGCCATGTTTTTAGCTTACTGACAACAGCGACTGCAGTTTCTAAAATCCAAACTATAATGGTTTTGAAACAGTATTTTGAAAGTTGGGTTTGGGGCCAGATAACGATGTAAACACATAAACAGATTTCTTTAACATCAAAGCCATAACGACAAAGAGTGTAGCTCTGTAGCTCACTAAAACCAAAAAAGATTTTGAAAGATTATTTGTTTCCAGATACAGATTATACAGTACGTGTATTTTGATACTTTAGAAAACAAAAGTTTACCAAATTGATGTTATTCTAGTTCTCGTCTCCTAAATTTTTTAATTAATTTTGCATCTGAGTTGCTTAAAATTACATCAAGTGCAAGCAAAGTTGATAAAATAACAACTTGAAAGAAAAATCTATAAAAAGCCACAAGGGTGTTTTGCTATTTAAATCAAAAATATTTTAATTCAGGGATCAAATTCAAACAAATATGTGGGGTGATAATGGTTCTGTGGTGAATACTTTGTCGGGTTTCGGTGTGTTGCTGTTGTTGTCGTTGAATGGTTTACACAGCACGTCTGACTCCTGAGAAACAAATGATGACTTTGAACGAAATGCTTTTTAAATGCTTTTGGCATCAATTACCAAGATTTTTTATCTTTAATTTACTAGAACACTTTGCCATGCGTTAAACGGAACTACGCCTGGCCATACAGCTTAGTCACCCAGTATTATTTCATTATTACAAGAGAACAAACTTTATTCATGATGTGTAAATACATCAATTTTATTATGACAAGTTTTAGGCCAACAAATGATCCGAGTTTAGGTTAATAATTTTAGAGTATTAAGGTAAACAAATGATTTTATATAATAACTAGCGCGAAAAAAAAACAAGAATATTTGATTCACCCACAATGCTTGCCTTCAGCAAAAACATTGGTGATCCAAATTTTGTATCCTGCAGAGTGATTATGGTCCCTTCCTGGCTATACTAAAGAAAATGTATCTTCCCTATCCGTGAACTTAAATGTCGGTTAAACAAAAACGGCCTTGGACAAATTTTAATCTTCAAATTAACTACTGTTCAGAGTCTCAAGCATTTATTTGAAAACGGGCAGCAATGCTTTCCCCATCTTCGGTTACTCCTATATAACAAACAAACTAAAATCTGCAGTTATATCTAATGTCGGTTTTTGCTTACTTCTTTTAAAAACTGTATCGAAAATATAAAATAAACATCAGAAAATAGGCCTTTTCTGTCAAAATCTGAATGCATCCTTCTTTTTCTTTCCTTGGCTCTTCTTTTTAAGTGTTGCCACAGTAGATCATTCTTCTCCACCTTTCCCGGTCGATTGCACCCTTCTTTGTTAATACAACCACTTTTAAATCATTTTTCACTGCACCAATTTTCACTGATCGTTTTTGGACTTCCCATTTTTCCTGTATTTGGTAGGTTTATTTTCATCATTTTCTTTCAATGTAGTTGTCTTCTCTCTTCAAAACATGTCCAAACCATCTGACTCTCGCTTCCATCAATTTGTCTTTTATTTTGTCCACATGTGCGCGGCTCCTTGTATATACTCATTTTTATTTCATCAATCTTAGTCACTCTCATTAAAAAGTGCAGCATCTTTAATTCAGCCACTTCCAGCTCCGTTTTATGCCTTTAATCAGTGGTTACCGTTTCTAATCAATACATCATAGGTGGTCTGACCAGAGTCTATAACACTTTTCGTTTTGATTTGGCAGATACCCTTCTATCTCATATTATACCCGTAACTCTTCTCCATCCTTTCCACCCAGGTAAAACACTTCTCTTTACGTCTCGATCATGCTCTCCATTGCCAAGCGCAATTGATGTCAAATACTCAAACTCTGTTACCTTCGTCAGTTCTAGTCTTGGCAACTGCACTTTATCACCATGATCATTTTTATTCATCCACAAATATACCGTTTTGATGCTGCTGACTTTATTTCTCTTCTTGCTAATGCTTCTTTCAAGCTTTCAAGTTTTGTCTTTACCTTTTTTTGTTATCTTTCCTTCTAAGATAAGAAAAGATTAAGGAAAATATCATCAGCAAATATCATTGTCAATGGAGACTGCGCTCTGATCTGATTTGTCGTCCTATCCACAACTATTGTAAAGAGAAATCGGCCCATTGCCGATCTTTGAAGTTGTGCCACCTTCAGGTTAAACCATTTTGAGTCTAAACACATCCCACTGACTATTGTCTTTTCATTAATAAAACGTGAGTCATTTCAAGCCGCAAAAGCACTAAACCTGATTTTCATGATATATCAAGAAAGCAAATCAATCTTTGTTGTAATTAATGTACAATAAAGTAGCATAAATCAAACAAACAATACATATGTTTTTGGTGCTATCAATCCTGCCTACAACCACACAAATTGATTTGTCGCTAGCCTCAATTTTTTTTTGCTTCACAAGCCATAACAGAAGATTCTCAGGCAGAGACTTGCGGGATAGAAAAGCTCTGATTTCGTGCATTTTTGATTTACTTTTCTACATCGCAATATATAGGCCGATTTTCCCAAACAAAGATTGAACTGACTAGGCTTACATTATTATAAAAAGGGTCAGCAAACTTTTCCTAGTCGATTACCAAAAGAAAATTTAAGAAAATCTGGGTGGACCGAGTAAATTTTCCCCTAGCAAATTTGTGTCCATTACTGTTTTTATGGCGTTAAACATAGCGGATTTAGGGTATTTTATAGCTCGCTTTTATAATCTGCGCGTTTTGAATCTATTTATGTCTCCATTTTTTTTAACCACTTGATTTAGATTCAAATTAGTTCTAATCAAACCAGTAACGGTTCAAAAGAAAATTACAAAATACATGTATTGGCAGCGCACCATTAGTGTAATAAATGATATTTTGGGCTTCAAAGATTGTGAAGTTTAAATGATAAACTGGCTGAAGCATAAGAAGTCATAACGTAGCCAGAGATAAATTTCGGGAAATTCAAAAGTTGTCAATTGTTTTTCCTCAGTTGTTAAAACATTCTATGTTGCTTCTAAATTGTGCTTTTTTACCTTCCCTTACGGTGCCGCAAACACGCTATAAGTCACTTTTTAATTAAATTATTGAACCATGCGTTTTCTTTGTACTGTAAGTTAGAATTCAGATTGGCAACACCATTGCTTTGACCGTAACCCAATTTACTATATCAGAAAATTTACTGATAGTCCGCTATTGCGTTGGATTTTACTTTACTGCATCGAAGTGTCGCATTTATTGGATTAATCACTTGTCATTTGGATTTATTTGTAAAGAACGGTTTGTCAACACATTGGTATGAAATAAGTTTATCATTGTTCATATGATTATAGTTGCTAGTAAGGTAAGCGCGGTGCAATGATGTTTCTGAGTCAATTATATAAATCGCCGTTTGATTTGTTTAATTTTTCATGACGTTCTTATTTGCTTTGATTGAGCGTTAGTGTATTGTGTTTATTTGTAGAAAAACTGCTGTCTTTATTGCTTCCATTATCGCTGTTTGTTGCACTTCTATCTAAGACAGGGGTGGGCAAATTACGGCCCTCGAGAGCATTCTGTGCGGCCCGCGAACACTTTTTGAAACTTTGCCATTTGGAAATAAATACGACAAGGGGATTGACAAGGCGCAAAAGCGACGGTGTCCTTAAAAAAATAGTAATCGCCTGTGCCTTAGACGGAAAATGCGTCAGAGCCTACAATTGCCCCCAATCAGGCAGTTACCCAGTTACCGTCTACGAAAAGGTGAAGACCTTTTCTTTTTTTTTTTTTAGAGACACCACCGATTTTGCGCGCTGAGATATCACATTGCCAGAAGATTTCGCAAAATTGTGATCTAATGCAATTTCTTCTATAGCATGCAGCTGTACGAGACAACAAGCCCTGGCCCTCGACCACCCTCGAAATGGTCAATACGGCCCTCCGGCTAAAAAGTTTGCCCACCCCTGATCTAAGAATAAACACGCAGCAAGTTATTTAACCAACGGCGTGTTACGGAGACTTCAAAAGAGTTGACGGAAATAAAACAAAAAAAGTATTTTAGGGGCTCTCTGTCACATGAATTTTAAATGATGACTTTTTTACTCAGGACAACGTTTGGTTGCCGTTATGCCAAATGATATTTCTTTTCTCGGTTGGATTGAAGAAATTTGGGACATGGGCCCTTTGGCTTCTTAGTTACTTCAATATGGGATGGATTACATTTTGCAAATAGTCACCAGTTGTTCGTGTTTTCAACTTACTTTTTGATGCGTTTTATTGCCAATAATTGTAGTTCACACGCGTAAACATGTGTTGTGCTTCTACGGTATACGTCAAGTCGAGTTATAATGTGCTTTTAAGATATCTTTTTATAGTGAAGCAGTGATGCAATCTTGTCGTGAATATGAACTCTACTGTACATTCCATCCTAAATACTGAAACCAAACTTCAAACCTGAAATCGCTAGCTTTCCTTGAGGTAATCTTTAGAAATTTATCTCTATCGTAGAATTTTCCTTTATCGTTCCTCTTATTCCCAATGAGGTGTTTTGTTTTTGTTGTATTAAAGGTGGCATCGATAATTCAGTTTTTTAATTTGTTGCGAATGAATTCCTTTTGTAATGCAAGTTACAACAAAGGGTCATCTGCTGTAATTACTGCGTAAACTCTGAATTACATTTTTAAAATGGTGGCTAAAAAATGTAGATAAATTAAGCACACGCTATTTAGCTAGGAAACAATACTGAGACAAATAGAAAAGCCCGTAAGAAAAATAGATAGCCGAAGAGAAGAAACAAACTTAACAGATGAAGAAAAATTTCTCTCGGGTAGTTCAAGTAGAACAGTTAATTGAAGAATGGCAGGCCGGAAAATTTGGCTTGGCGGATCATGGATTGCTGGACTCTGCCCTACAATGTTTAGGTTGCTAGTAAATTGTATTATGCATTTTACATTACCGGTGAAGTTGCAAGTGTACCAACTGCTGCGTTGCATCGCGGATCAAATGTTGCAGCATTAACCCGGTAAGGTACAGGAAAGGCTGGCAGAATGTTGTTCCAAGTCACTTGAAAACTAGTTGCAGAAACATACTTTACACGAACATTAAGTTGACCGTTCTGAAAATAAATTCTATGAATTAGTAAGATCAGTTTAAGTAATAATTCTGTTTGACATCAAAAAATTTACGCAGCTTTAGATTGTTTTAATGCATAGATTATTTAATAATCTTTTGAACAGTGAAAAAATAGGGCGATGATGCGCGAGAATACATATGTAAAAGGATTTTGCAAAGTAACACATTGCACAACATAAACTTACCGCACAAACAAAGAAGTTGGAAGACAAACAATCCAATAAAATCAACAATTTCCATCCTAACTTAATCGTCAGCTTATCTTGCATGAGGGCTTCTTTCATGTAATACTTTTGCAAATCGAAAGAACACGCACACTCTCAAATTTTAGACTGTAAATACTAAAGCAATCAAACCTGACAAACATTTATCAATACATTGTTTTGATAGGAGTATTTTATAAAATGCATCATATTTACGTCATATTACGAAGCGTATGGCGTCCTTACAGTTTTAAAGAAAACTTCACTACTTAAACCGCCATTAGAAACGCAGAAATTGCTGTTGATGTTCTGCGACAATTCAAAGTCTGAAATTAAAAGTCAAAGCAAACCCTAATTCTAACCCTAATCTTAACCTTAACCTTAACTCTAACCCTAATCATAATCTTAACCCTAACCCCAACCCCAACCCCAACGCAACTTCAAATTTTCGACTTCGAAATGTCGCGACTTTGAATTATCGGGACACCGTTGATTATTGTTTTGCTTCATTCTACCAGCAGTACAATTGCAAGCTTAGTTTACTGATAAGTTTAATTATTCTGAATCTAATTCTTTTTATTATATAAGGAAGCCGTGGGCGAACATGATTATTCCAAGATGGAAAGACGTAACTGTTAACAGGCATCGCATGTGACGCACGGGAAGCAAAAGAACCACCTACATTGTGCAACTTCAATTGTTTCCTTCTGTTGATGTGAGATGTACTGTAAATGCGGTTTGAAATAAAAAAATCTAGTTTTTACCTAGGGTTGTATTAAACCTTTTTATTAGAGATTAAACCAGAAAGCAAACATTTTTCTCGATAATATTTAAATCGATGTTTGAAAGAAGTTTTGTAACGGACAGTTATTTTCATTTCTAGAACATGTGGATCCCTATGATCTTTTTTCTTAAATATAACATTGGTTTTGACAATAGAAGGCTTTACATGTCTATAAATTGGTTGACTTTAAAATAAAACACATCTCCAGTTTTTAGCAACATATTTCTTGAATAAAACCAGCCATTTCATCTTTCATAACACCTTACAAAATATTTAACTTCAGAAACCAGCTTTATGCATCTCATGAATCATTATTTGTAGTGTATGGTTTTGTGAGAAGATGCAATAGGCCAAAAAGCAATAATGAATATAACTTTGGACCAGATACAAATCTTGAACGCACTTTTATCTGGTAATTGATGTTGCTTATTCTCTTTGAAATATTTCGCTACCACAGACGCAAAAGCACGGGTGAAGCACTAGGCCAGGAATATTGTCGGTTGCCTTCCGAAAATTTCAAAAGTGTACAAAATAATATCACTTTCGAGAAATTATTCTTCAAGAAGACTTTCAGATTTTTTTTGCAACAAAAATTGGAAAGATATTACTTTTAAAATGTTGATTTCCAAAAATGAAGGTGTTCAACTTTGTTATGAGATCAGAATAAATCAGCCCTCCCTCCCGCCTCTTCATAACAAAGTGCTTCGCCTTTGTTTGCTGTTGTTCGCAGAACTGTGCTTTAAATATTTGAATAAGTCGTAGGCGTACAATCAATTTAGCACAGTAAATTTCCGTGCAGTGGAACCAAAGCATAATTTTCACCGTTTTTAAAAGTTCATCTGTTTAACTAAAAACAGTGCTTCAGGCTTAATTCACCCTATGCAATACGATTGATATGCTAATCGAGTCATAAGCCTCAGCACCAATCAACACCCGTCTCAACGTGGTGGTGCGGTCACCGACCCTGTTTGAGTTGAAAAGCTGTTGGCCTACTCGAGGGTCCCAGTTACCCCTGGCACTTCTTTCATACAAACTATTTTTTCACTCTGCTGCCCTCTGAAAGACCGCAGAAGGCAAGCATTCAGTCCCACTAAAATCGGTCGATTTTTTTTCTCCTCTTCTCCTGCCTTTTTCTTGCCCGTATTTTCATTCTCCTTCTCTTGCTGATAAGCGGAAAAGATCAAATTAACCCTGGTTCCTTCTTTTCCTGCTCAGTGTGCACTGGTAGTGTGGCCTGAAAGGGTTGGTCGGTGCAATAATGCATCTGCTCTGAATGAGTCCATCTAAGGTGCTCACTACACTCCTCCGACAAGTTCAATGATCTAGGCAGCTCTCACTCCGAGAGTTGTCCTCCTTGCTGCGTTTTTGTTTTTCCTGGAAGCCCCACAACTTCCAACATTGTGACTTCCGCTTTGGTGTCCTCCAGCTTGTATACCTCTACTATTTAACCTGGTCCATCTGGCCCCCTCTGCCAATGCAGCTTTCCCGCCCCACCCTTGCCCACAAACATCCTAAACTGCTTCTGCTCATCCCGCATCTCCTTTCTCTACACCCTCCCAAACTTTTTTGTTTCTGGCTGTTTTCCTATAAATTGCTTCCTTCACCAACCCGCTCTGGGTTCATCAATGGAATGCCGGAAGCCTTAGAACAGTGATTCTCAACCACTATGCCGCAAAATTATAAAAGTGTGCCGTTAAATTTTAGATATATTTCGCATTAAAAATATTCTTATTATTAACTTGTAATTAATCCTTTAATAAACGTACTGTTAATTTTGTAGTACATATTATCTTTTTTCGCATATTTAATATTATCATTATAAACTATTTTACGCAGTGTGTTATTGGTAAGTAAATAATTTTTGAACTTTTCTTTTTCTATGTGTGCCGCGAAATTTCAAAATCGTTAAAAGTGTGGCGTAACAAAAATAAGGTTAAAAGTCACTGCCTTTGAGCCAGAAACACTGAGTTAATCCACTTTATCTCGCTTTATGCTGTGGATTTTATCAGTATCCAGGAATACAACGATAACTCATCTTCTTCTTTCCGGATCCCTAAATACACTGCTTTGTTATCTAATCGCACTCACTTCGAGTTTGGCATTTTTTCTCCCGATGATCCGCACACTAGCAATGACACTATTGTTTTTGTGAGACAGAGCCTATCCTTCTCTAAAATTTTAACCTTTTTTCTTTCTTCGCTTTACCCCAACTCGAACTAAGTGGGCTTCGCATCTCACTATCTTTGCTTAACGTTTATGCTTACCCTATTTTCTCTTTTTCAACGGATTGCAGAGTCAACTAATTTTCTTCTTCTATTCTTTCCACCTCCAAAAATTTTTTAGTTGGGGGATTTCAACTGCCATCACTCCTCCGGACTCAATAGCTACTTCTACCTCCCGTGTGGAGGAAGTTTTCGATTCGGTCATCTCCTCTAACCTCCTTCTTCTCAATGTCTCTGACACGCCATCTCTTTTCCATTGCTCTTGTGGCAGTCGCTCCTCTCCTAACGTCTTCTTTGTTCCCTCCTCTCTTGCCCCCTTTTGCTCCTTGAAGGTGCTTCTAAACTTTAGCTTTGATTGTCTACCAATCCCCCTCTTGCTCCTGTTATGTGCTTCTAAATTTGAGCTTTGATCATCTTCCAATTCACTAAATGTTCTCCTTTTTCCGCTCTTCCAACCAACGTATGATCCCTTCCTACACTTCCAGAAAGTTTGTTGGGATGTCTTTGTCTTTTTGCTTTGACTCTCACAATTATTCTGCAGAGAAATACCTCTCTCTTACCTCTGCTGCTGCTGCTCTCTTTACTTCTGTGGCACTATATGCAGCCAAATTTTCCATTCTGTTTGACCGCGTCAAACGCTAATCTCGAGCCTGGTGGTCTCCGAAACTGGAAAAAGCTGTAACCGAAGGACATAGGGCTTTGCTGTCACTCGCAGAAGTGATAAAGACCATTAGGCTTACATTTCTTCCTCCCAACCTTCCTCGTCTGTCATCGCCAACGTAATAGCAGAGGCATGGCTGGCGACATGCTCATCTCTCTCTTCTAAACTTTACGCGAAATCTGTGTTTTCTCTTCGTTCTGTTACTAGTTCCTCTTCCTCGTCGCCTCCCTCCTCTCCTAACTTGTTTTCTTGCAGTTATATAGGCTTAGTTGCTTGCATCATCTTTGATGGTATCCCATATATTTTTAGCTTTTCTCTTATCCCTCAGTTTCTTCTGAACTTTCTGGCTCCATCACCACGTCTTCCGTCTACCTGCCGTGCTAACTTTTCCCGATCTTTCACCCAGTTCCATTTTGGCAATGCTCGGTATCATCTCAGCTACTCTTTGCCAGTCTTCTTGTCAACCAAGTATTCCACTTTTAATCACTTCCGTTTTGAATTTGTTCTTCGCTTTTGAGTCTTTTAGCTTCCATCACTTAATTCTCTTCACTGGCTTTGGTGCTTTCCTCCACATTGTCCAGATAATTATTGAACTGACTACTATTTTGTGCTCTTTTGCTACACTTTACGGACAATAACCTTTGCATCCACCACCTCCTTGATCCTTTTTCTTCTCACCATAACGTAATCTACTTGCGATCTGCGTCCGCCAATGTTGTTGGCGACTCTGTGAATTAGTTTCTTTACAAAGTAGGTGTTAGTGATCGCTAGTTCCATTCTCTTATCAAAATCCACCACTGCTTGTCCTTCGTTATTTCTCTTCCCCAATCCATGTCTGCTCATACATTCTTCATCACCGTTATTCCCTTTTCCTACGTGCCCATTCAGATCTGCTCCCACCACAATTCTTTCATTTTTTGGTATCTTTTCCACTGTCCCATCTAGGTCCAACCAAAGTGCTTCCTTTTCTGCATGTATGCACCCCACCACCCCATTACCCCATCACCCCACCTTGACGTATGCACCTCACCTTTTCTTCACAAATGCACCCCACTAGCCAAAATGCTTCCTTCTCTTCTTGTATGCGCCCCATTTGCGGCGCATACGCACTGACAACATTCAACATAACACCATCAGGTTCCATCTTGCTTGCTCCCCCTTCCAGCGAGTTTCCTGCACACACAGTATGTCCACTTCTCTTCGCTCCATAAGGTCCGCCACTTTTCTTTCTTTACCGGTCATGGTTCCAACGTTTAATGTCGAAATGCTCTGCTTGATCTTCTTAGCTTTTTTCCTTTCTTTATTAACGTTGGTAACGGTCGTGTATGCCCAGTATATGCCCAGTGTATGCCCAATATATATGCCCAGTATATATGCCCAGTGTATGCCCAATCTCTGATAACGGTCGTTGTTATCCCGGGCCTCGACGGATCCGGTATAAAGTCTGATACGACGCGCATTGAAAACATTTGGGTAGGTTTTGCGCCAGATGCCCTTCCTGTCGCAACCCTTCTCATTTATCCGGGCTTGAGCCAGCACCAAGGCTGCCCTGATTTGAACAACCTTAGAGGCTGGGTTAACTTTTTGAAATCAAAATTTAATTTAAAATATCAACAAAACTGTGTTTCTAGCGCTTTTAAGTGACCTATAATAATTTTTGCGATAAAAGTTTTACAATGATTTTTCTCGATTATAAAATTATCGATACTGCAAAACATTTCAAACAAATCCTTTTCTACCATACTTTTCCAAATATTGATCTCTTTAATGAACTTTCAGTTTTATCTTTTGAAGTAAATATATTGCAATTTCTTCCTTGAAGAGACAAGTTAAGATCGTTTAATTTTAATATAGCTTTGAAAAAAGCTGTTTTAGCCATAAGCTTTTCGTGACGCTCTCATCAGTGGCGGTATCGCGTCAAAAGAGAAGATCTAGAGTGAATGAGTCTTTTATGTGAATAATTTGGATGTTACGTAATCAAGACAGGCCAATGATTGCGTTTGTATTGCAAAGCCCGCGAAAGAAAGATTTCGCAAGTGCGAAAGTTAAAGAAGGCGCGGCAGGAGGCCAAATGCTACGATTATCGAAAGAGTTTGAGAGTGTAAACAAACTCTTTCTGTCTGCATAACACCGGGCGTCGGGTCTTGATATAAGTAGCCTCTAAACGATTAAAATGGAAAGAGCTGCGCGCTGCGGCAAGGATTGAAAACCGCTTATCATCATAGTTTAATGCGCATCGATCATTATCTAAAAGATGCTGACCAATGGCGGAGTCACAATCCGGTTTGGTGTCGGTTCGTTTGCACGATCTGTGTGGTTGAGATCGGCGCGGACGAGTCAATTGCTGTCTTAACCCTTGCGGAACATGTTGCTTGATGCGATCCTGTAGTCGTTGAGATGTTCGCCCTACGTACCGACTATCACAGTGACACTTGTATTCATATATGACAAAGCTTTTCTGAATGGCAGGTAGAACATCCTTGCGGGCCACAGGCAGCATGCGCTTAGACGTAAAGACCAAGCGGGTGCTGACGGAACCATAGCAGCTTTCCACGGCGGTTTTGACTTCTTTTTCTAAGTTTGTAGATGGCTTACCTATCCAAGGGACCCTCAAGTACACAGGCCCTGAAAAGTGTTCTGTGTACTTGAGGGTCCCTTGGATAGGTAAGCCATCTACAAACTTAGAAAAAGAAGTCAAAACCGCCGTGGAAAGCTGCTATGGTTCCGTCAGCACCCGCTTGGTCTTTACGTCTAAGCGCATGCTGCCTGTGGCCCGCAAGGATGTTCTACCTGCCATTCAGAAAAGCTTTGTCATATATGAATACAAGTGTCACTGTGATAGTCGGTACGTAGGGCGAACATCTCAACGACTACAGGATCGCATCAAGCAACATGTTCCGCAATGGTTAAGACAGCAATTGACTCGTCCACGTCGATCTCAACCACACAGATCGTGCAAACGAACCGACACCAAACCGGATTGTGACTCTGCCATTGGTCAGCATCTTTTAGATAATGATCGATGCGCATTAAACTATGATGATAAGCGGTTTTCAATCCTCGCCGCAGCGCGCAGCCCTTTCCATCTTAATCGTTTAGAGGCTACTTATATCAAGACCCGACGCCCGGTGTTATGCAGACAGAAAGAGTTTGTTTACACTCTCAAACTCTTTCGATAATCGTAGCATTTGGCCTCCTGCCGCGCCTTCTTTAACTTTCGCACTTGCGAAATCTTTCTTTCGCGCGCTTTGCAATACAAACGCAATCATTGGCCTGTCTTGATTACGTAACATCCAAATTATTCACATAAAAGACTCATTCACTCTAGATCTTCTCTTTTGACGCGATACCGCCACTGATGAGAGCGTCACGAAAAGCTTATGGCTAAAACAGCTTTTTTCAAAGCTATATTAAAATTTTGTACCACCAACAAGATTTTTGTATTGTTTAATTTCTGAAAAATATCTGACAGACAGCTTAGATGGCCATTGATCATTTTGAAAAAGAGCAGCAAGATCACATTTTTGTTAGGTTAAAAATATTTCAATTTCGATCTTCAAAAACAATAATCTTTTCAAACTTTGACCTCTTGATATCCATCATACTTCTGCGTGTAGTAATAAATTTGTGCGTATCTTTGAAGAGGGAAATCCGTGGGAATACGTATCCTTGAAGAGATTTGAAAATAAGCGGCTATTAAAAGCATGGCTCTTATTAAAATTTATAATCTTAACCTTATTCTTCTTCTTCTTTCGGCTTCTCCCTATTCGGGGTCGCCACAGCGCGAAAGTATTTTCCACTTCTCCCGGTCGACTTCGTCTCCTTTCTTAGCTCCAACCCTTTCCATGTCTTCTCTTGCCAAATCCATCCACCTTCTCCTTGGCCTTCCTCTTTTCCTTCTACCTGGCACCGCCATCTCCATCATCGTTTTTCCCACGTAGCCTTCTTCTCTCCTTTTCACGTGGCCATACCAGCGTAGCCTTGCATTACGAAGTTTGTCTCCTAGCTTTGCGATCTTGGCAGTCCCTCTCACGTATTCGTTTCTTATTTTGTCCTTTCTTGTCACTCCCAGTGCCCATCTCACCATTTTCAACTCTGCAACTTCCATTTTTCCTACCTGTCTTTCCGTCATTGCCACCGTTTCCATTCCATAAAGCATGGCTGGTCTGACAACACTCTTGTACATTTTACCCTTAACTCTTGCTGATAATTTCCTGTCGCACAGAACTCCAGACACCTTCTTCCAATTTATCCAGCCTGCTTGGATCCTTCTCCTCACTTCTTCCTCACATCGTCCATCGCTACTAATTGTTGAACCCAGATATTTGAAATTTTTTGCTCTCTTTAGCTTTTCTCCTTGCAGCTTCAACTCTTCTCCATCATCCACATCCCCAACCTTCAAATACTCGGTCTTGCTTCGGCTCACTTTTAGGCCTCTTCTCTCCAGCGCATTTCTCCACATCTCCAGATCATCCTCTAGCTCCCTGCAATTTTGCCTAGACAGCACTATGTCGTCTGCAAACAGCATATCCCATGGTGCGTCCTTCCTGATGTCCTCCGTCAGCTTGTCCATGATGATGGCAAAAAGGAATGGGCTGAGTGCTGAGCCTTGGTGAAGTCCAACACCTACCTTGAATTCCTCAGTCAACCCTGCTGCACTTCTCACAGTTGTTGTCGCTCCGTCATACATGTCCTTAATAATCGTTACATAGCACTCTGATGTTTTAGCTAACCTCAAGCATTCCCACAGTTCCTCTCTGGGTACCCTGTCGTATGCCTTCTCCAAGTCAATAAAGGCACAGTGCACCGCCTTCTGCCCTTCATTCCACTTTTCCAACAGCATCCTCAAACAGAAGATTGCATCGGTGGTACTTCTTCCTGGCATGAACCCAAATTGTTGCTCACCAATCATCACCTCCTTTCTTATCCTTGCTTCTATTACCCTCTCCCACAGTTTCATAGAGTGACTCATCAACTTGATTCCTCGGTAGTTTCCACATTCTTTGATGTCTCCTTTGCCTTTGTACAAAGGTACAAGGACGCTCTTCCTCCATTCATCTGGCATCTTCTCCCCTCGTAGGAGTCTATTAAAAAAGTTCACTAGAAACTCCACACCTTTATTCCCTAAAGCGATCCATACTTCCACTGGTATGTCATCAGGTCCTTGCGCCTTTCCCTTCTTCATCTTCCTCAACCCAGTCCTGATTTCTTCTACAGATATATCTTCCACGTCCCTTTTTGTCTCTTCTGTTTTCATTTCTCTTCTCTCTCTAGGGTTTTCCTGGTTGAGTAGGTCGTCAAAATATTTCTTCCATCTCTGTTTCACTTTCTCTTCTTCCATCAGTATCTCTCCAGTGTTACTCTTGATTACTCTTACTTGTTGTACATCCTTGCTTTGTCTGTTTCTCTGCTTTGCTATCTTAAACAACTCATTTTCCCCCTCCTTTGTTTCCAGTTTTTCGTACAGTTCTTCGTATGCCTTGTTTCTTGCCTTTGCCACTTCTCTCTTAGCTTGTTTTCTTGCAGTTTTATAGGCCAACTTGCTTGCATCATCTCTGATGGTATCCCATACCTTTTTAGCATTTCTCTTATCCTTCAGTTTCTCCTGGACTTCCTGGTTCCACCACCACGTCTCCCGTCTACCTGCCGTGCTAATTTTTCCTGATGTTTCACCCAATTCCATTCTGGCAACGCTCCGTATCACCTCAGCTACTCTTTGCCAGTCTTCCTTTCCACCAAGTATTCCGCTTTTAATCACTTCCATTTTAAATTTATTCTTCACTTTGAAGTCTTTCAGCTTCCACCATTTTATTCTCTTCACTGGTTTTGGTGCTTTCCTCCACTTCGTCCAGATGATTATTAAAATTTATAATTAAAATTTATAATCCTGAAACACACGTTTAATTCTGGTGTTAATTTTTTGCTGCGAGGGCCTCCCAATCAATAAGGCAGCGAGTAAAAGTTTTGTAATCATATTTAGAAGCTTGAAAAATGATTTAATACCAATACTTTTGCCCGTCATTGCTTTTGACCATCTGTGCATACTCCACAGCAATTTTACATTCTAAACCTTCAGTTTTTAAAAATTCGTCAATTTTTTAATACATGTCTTTCTCTCTAGTAAGTCTTTCAAAAGATGACAAAATAACAATTTTTCCTCCACATTTTTTTGTAAACGTACCTGACATATACCAACAACTGAGCTATTTTAGTGATATCAGTTGTTTCTTCAGACTGATTCGAAAATTTTGGGCTTTCTTTAATTCTTGTTATTTGTTGTGGTAATTGGCTTAGTTAATTTCAGAAATTCTATTCGCGACAGTGAGTTTAACAGAAGAATTTTTCGATTATCATCGCCGTATTTACTTCCATATAGTATTTCCACCATTTTAGTTGCAGCAGGCAATAGAAAATCTTCTCCGATGGTGAGCGGCTTTATATTCTTAGCAATACAGAATAAAACTTTATATGAGGGGTTTTCTAGTTATTTCAATTTTTAAATGTAAAGCCAAATTGAAGTAAAGACTCATCATATTTTCTTTGTCGCATATTAGATACCTATTTGTCAATACTAAGTCCTGCTTGAGGATACTTTGTAGCATTCTCATCTGCGTCATGATCCTTCTTACTTACGTTCAGCCATTTATCCATGGCCAAAAAGATTGCATACAATAATTAATTACCGAATCAATACAAACAATATTATTTTTGCGATGTCCACTCACACGTTGTGATAAAACAGAGACAAATAATTACACTGGCACAAATGTCAAATTCACAACCACATTTTAGTTTTTATTGGTGTTTTAAGTTTTTATCGGTAGTAAATTAAATATGATGCAATAAAAACAAAAACGGCTAAAGAAGTAAGCCAATCTTCTTGCATTGATGTATTGATCTTTTTTGTATTTCTATGTACGATACTGTTTCGACCTATCAGGTCTCTTCAGTGCAGTTGGTGACCAATAAGAAGCTAGAGGCTTTTAATAAAGCATAGCTTAGACCGTCACATCCCTGGCCTCTTGCATTACTATATATGTACGATAATTTTACAAAAGTTTCAGCTTGATAGTTCTTAAAATTCAAATAATAAGTTCATGTTCATAATCTTGACAACATTTTTCAAATAATATATTTTTAAAACTGAATTTGTAACTCTTCTTTCTAGCTAAATCAGTTGATTAGTAATTAATAGGGCCATTTTTTTTGACCTAAAAAAATATATTTTTGACTTTATTTTAGCAAAATTTTGACCTAACCGCTTTCGCCTATTATTTATGTCTTGTTGCACTTTTTTGATTAAAAATGTTTTATAATCCGCAATTTACATGAGTTTTTAAAGAAGAAGGCAGCCTACTTTAAACATTTTCTCAATCACTCAGTCTTGGAGCTAATGCAACAAAGCAACGCATGACGTCAAAATCTAGGATAACGAGCCATTGTGTGTACCGGTATCAATTAGTGTGTAATACAAAAAAGGCGTTGTTATCGCAACTGTACTGTACATTAACAGTCTGTCTAGGATGTTTTTAACAAAAGCCACTCAGTATAATTACCAGGACTTTTTATTGTAATACAGCATCATATATTTTTTTACGTTCTTAACATCATAATTTCTATCTTTTTTCAGTAATTTAATGAGCATAGAAAACGACCTCTCAACAGCAGCAGTGGTTGGCTGGGCTTTTTGCAATAGTGCGTAGCTTGTTGGGTCAATTGTCAAGTTGGTAGAGTTTATTATTGTTTCTAAATCAGAGTTGGATAGTCGTTTTTTAATGTAATTTTTAATTGCGCACGGATCATCATCGAATTGCATATTCTTCAGCAGTCCATATGCTTCGGTTATCGTGCAGGCACTTCCTTCTAAGAACTCTACGTTGGCTGCTAGAGTCCGGTATTGATTTATTTTAACCAAGTCCGGCACCAAATTTTCCACATTGATAGCGTCTTTTGCTCTGGTGACTAAGAGACCTGCACTTGTTCAATTGTTGACAATGGTACGAACAGCTGGAAGGTTCTCACTGAATTATAAAGCAGCTTTAAGCCAAGTTGCCCATCTTGTAATTACAGGGTCAGGAGGAGATGGCAGACCAGCATCATGAAAATCTTTCTTGCGATCTTTGTTTTTGATTGTTGCTGCCTTGATCGTTGCTATTATTTCATCAATATTTTTTAAATGAGCACGCACACGCATAGCGCAGTTATGTAGTAAGTGCGCAACGCAGGTGACATGCATCAAAGAAGGATATAATTCCTTTAATGTTTTTCCAGCCAAAGACATGTACCGAGCAGTATCAGTCAAGAATAATAAAAAATTCTCGCGTTTTATTTCAAGTTGTCGCAATATGTCATCCACAGTATCAGAATAATACTGCTATTAACATTGTTACCGCTGCCAAGTGGATGGCAATCAACGAGGAATGTCTGATTTTGGGCATCTAAGCTGCCCACAAGCACACTAATATACTTTTGTTTAACAATCTCTGCTTCATCCACAATTAAAAAATTTTTTGTCACGAAGTAATTCTTGAATTTGTTTTTCTTTTAGGGATGCTAATTTAGCAACACATGTCCGGGCTGCAGTCTCCGAAGGCAATACTTTTCCCATTGTAGCAAACAGAGACTTCAAAGGATGGTTCAGTTTATGAAGTGGGATATCTGCAGCTAAGAATGAAGAGACAACCTGTTCCTCGAAGTTTACTTGGTCGAGTTGTAAAAAGGTTTGCTTACTTTGGGATTTGCTCTTCGTCTCCAATTTTCTTTGGTGTTGCTTACTTTTTCGGTGGCTTTCCACAAAAAACTTTTTGTCGCATTTGACCAACACGTTGCAAAGGTTGCATCGCAAGTCGCGGGCGGGCAGGAGTTGCCGAAAACTCATCCGGATATTCCTGGCAAATTTGCCTAACTTTCGCTGTAGAAGATTTGGCTTGTTTAGGGATTCTTTACTTTGCAAGCTACGACTCAAAAAGACCACGTGTAAAGAGCGCAAAGGTTTTATGCGAATAGATTATTTGTCTAACAATTATGTGTTTAATGCATCAACAATGACGATTTTGGTTGGAAGGTTCACACCGACATAAACCACAAACATTATCTTGAAAACAATTTAGTGTGTATTGCAAACAATGTACCCAACCCAATTTGACGAGACCATCCCTGGACGCGTTTCGTTCTCTTGGACTCCTCAGCAGGACCTGTCCCGTACCCCAAACCAAACCCTTCATTTGCATACTGTCCCGTACCCCCCATTCGGTGTGAACCTTCCAACCATTCACTAACCTTGCATAACGTTATCTAATGACGATTTTATGCATAATATGTGCTATTTTCTTCTCAATTACCGCATGCATTTTTACCATTGCAACTATTTGAGAAGTTTAAAATCAAATAACACTTTGCATAAAATTTTACTAGCAGCTCAAAAATTGAAAAAAATATAAAAAAATATAAATTTGTTCGTTTTTGTAAGGAGATTTTTGATGAAGACAATTTTGACAAGTTTTGACTTTATGCAAAATTTTGACTTTATTTTGACTTATAAAATCTACCAAACCAGACTCCTGAACACCTGAAACGAACGTTAGTACACGTTTGATCATGAAACAAGGTCCTGAAAAAATTTTGACCTTATTGACTTTAGCGGGCATTAGTAATTAACTTAGGCTATTTTCATTGTCAAGTTAGTCTAGACCCTAGTCTATGACAACCGCTTCCAGTTTTCTAATTGCTTTCAAAACAAATTTAACTCAACTTATAATGTTTATTTTTGACTTTGCACAAGAACTAGTCCAAGTATCCTTTCTTATCAAATTTTTTGATAAAACTTAATCAGACATATCATAACCACTTGGTCCTTCAAGGCAGCAACTCCTTTCTACAAGCCATTAAAATCTCGTGACCTCAAGATTTCGCTAAGTTTAAGAAGAACTGGCTTAGAGCTTGAAGGTATCGTAACGACTTCTGTTTTTTGGACGGATTCCTTGGCAGTTTTGCATATGGTATGGAATACTCATAAACGATTTCCTATTTTTGTTGCGAATAGACTAGCACAGATTAAACAAAACAGCAGTCCGGACCAATGGCGACTCGTTTCTGGAAAAGACAATCCAGCAGATATGAATACCAGACCATGTACTCCGGAACTACAATCAAATTAGTTTTCTGGACCACCATTTCTTTGGCTGCCTCTCATCAACTGGCCAGAGCATTCATGTTTGTTTCCGTCTTTGCCTGAAGAATTCAAGTGTAAGCAACATCTTTGCTGCAGTTGCTAACACATTTACTTTGACAGCTGAGGATTCATTAGACAGACGTTTTTCTGTTGTTGTTGTTGTTGTTGTGATTACCCCGCCTCTTCTTCGGGTTGGAGGGACGGCGCGAACGGCAATTCAGGTTCACACCGTCAACCTAATTGAAATCAGGCTAGGGGAAGGATAGCAGCACATTTCGAACCAGTCATGAGTGACCAGTAGCCTCACCACCAGCAAGGCGGACTGCCACTGGTGGGTACCCAAGAGTCGCCTTTTGCAACATGCTAGGTTAGCAACTTCGCAATTGTAATCAGGTGAAGTACGAGTGGACCACCTGTCTGCCACATAAAAGTGGAGGCGTTCCGTTAAGTACCCTGCCCAAGGACATAACAAGCAAGCTTGCCGACTCGTTCTCCACACTATCCGTTTTTTATGCTGAGCGCCAAGCAGGGAAGCTGTGAATACCATTTTTAAAAGTCTATTGGTATAACTCGACTTAGAAAATGAATCCCAGATCTACCGACTACAAAACGGACGCTCTAATCACCACACCATCGCGCCGGTTAGATGTTTTTTTTGTTTCTCTAGTTTGCACAAACTGAAAAAAGCGGTGGCTCATATTTTGAGACTACAATGCAAACTTTTGCATCTTGATTTTGTTTCAGGGACTTTAATAGTAGCCGAGCTTGTTCGTGAAGAAGTTGCTATCATCATCGCGATTCAGAAAGAGTTCTATTCTCCAGAAATAGCTCTACTCCAGAGTGGTAAGCAAGTCTAGAAAAGTCCTTTAATAAAGCTTAATCCGATCTTTATTTTAGGAATTTTTAGGGTTAGAGAACGTATCCGAAACTCAACTGTTGATGAAAATGCGAAAGATCCTGTCGTACTTCCATCTTGTTTTCAGGTCACCAAGTTATTGATCAAACATCATCAGGCAGTCGTGAGACACTGTGAGATGTCGTGTAAGTGGACGTCACTCCGACCAAAGTATGGGTAATCAAAGGGGCTGCAACTGTTCGTAAAATTCTAGGGCAGTACTTGTATTGCAAGCGTAGGAACTGTTCGGTTATACAAAGTAACGTCAAGCTATACGGGTGCTTATTTACGTTCCGTTCATCCAAAGATGGTCGTTTCAACTGATGCCTTCATCAATGTACTTAGGAGATTCATCAGCCGCAGAGGGAAGCCTCACACGATTCACTGCGATGATGGCAGGAATTTCATAGGTGCTTCTGCCAAACTGCGACGTTCAATAATGAACCTCAATAATTCTGTTTAGAAGACTTTACAACAGTGCAAGATCGAATGGAGTTTCATTCCCCCTCAGGCACCTCACATGAGAGGAGCGTGAGAATAAATCATACGAACAATTAAGCGAATCTTGAATGCTTTATTGTTACAGCAAACGTTAACAGATGATTCTCTTATTACAGTTCTTGCCGAAGTCGAGTCCATTATTAATTCGAGACCTTTAACACCGTTGTCATGGATGTATCGGAAGATGAGCCCCTCACACCGAACCATTTGCTCCTTGCACGTTCACCATAAGATTCTTCTTCAATTGGGGTTTTCAACAAGAAGGACAATTATGCGCGAAAGAAGTGGCGTCAAGTGCAGTGCGTCGTCGACCAGTTCTGGTTGCGTTGGCGCAAAGAATACTTACAAACCCTACAAGCTCGTCAAAAGTGGACTAAAATTTAACCGAACCTGCAGTAGAGGTCATTGTGCTTGTGTACCATCAAGCATTTCCCAGAAGAAAGTGGCCAATGAGAAAAGTGATACAGACTTTTCCGGACAAATCAGGAAGTGTACGATAAGTCCTAGTGCGAACTCAGTTCAATACTATACTGAGACCAGTGACAAAACTGTACAAATTTCTTTCTAAGTAACTGTGTGCATGTGTTTTAGGCCTAGCATTTTTTCTGTTTAGTTATTGCTTGCCTTTTATTTTCTTAAGTTAAACCCAGCTGCGATGTTCTGTAGTCTAAATTTACTCGGGCAAATTTGTGGGGGTCTACGTTGCAGCTGGATTTGACTCTACATTGCTTGCTTTTATTTCACGACCGAAAGGTACTTTGGTTTGGGAGTAATTTTGCTTTGTGTTGTTTCGGCCAATTATTTGCTGACTCTAATTGCTGTCTCAGCTTTAAGTTTGCATTACTTAGTACTTTTCTCTTTTTTCACGCCTGTGCTATCTTTTTATAAACTTGTCGAAAATTTTGCGGCATTCAGAGTGTTTCGTCTTTCGTTGATAAACAGTTGGTAAGTTAGCTTGCATTTGTTTGTGTGTGTGAATATGTTTGCTTAGCTTGTGTTAAATTAAAGAAACCGTAGTTTTTCTTTATGTGAATTGAACTGTTCGAACAACCTGTTGGGGAATTCGATGCGTGTTCTACAGATAGACGAGCGCTACAAATAGTACGGTATCTTCCATTAAAAAAGGTTTTCAACTTTGCTGTAAAACAAAAATG
This sequence comes from Trididemnum clinides, assembly GCA_963675345.1. Lineage (NCBI taxonomy): Eukaryota > Metazoa > Chordata > Ascidiacea > Aplousobranchia > Didemnidae > Trididemnum > Trididemnum clinides. Next base: position 2,942,872 of record OY776291.1, read on the forward strand.
CCTTCAGCCTCCCCATCAAACCCAAAGAATCTTCGCAAATATACTTGATGCATAACAAATGGTCTTCGCGCTTATTTGGAGCTGAATATAGCCAAAAAGTCACGCAGAAAAACTTAATCTCCAAAAAAGTCCTCAACTTTGTTTTGAGACAAAAGTGCCTTTCTTCTCCCCATATACGCAATAAGTGTTACGCCCATGAAATAAGGCAGTTTTTAGGGGTGTTGCGAGGTTAATCCTGATTCGCGTTTTATTTTTGAGAGAACTGATGAACCAATTTGTTCCACTACGTGTCAAATCAACGCCTTTTTGTAAAAAACACTTTAAAACAATGTCGACTCCGGCACTCGGGCTACTCGGGCTGACCCTGAGTCACGAAATTAGGGAAGACTTTGTTAAATTTAAATTCTGCGAAACAAGTTTAAAACTTTTTAACTTAATTTATATTAAGTCCAAAGAAGAAGCGGGACATCGTATAAACCACCAATGTTTGTGGTGGCAGTTGCTTTTTGTGGTCAACGTTTTTTCTCGCTCGGGCTCAACGAAAATAGCCAGACACGCTGTACGGAGAAATAGCGAGAGAGAAAACGATTTTCAAGCATTTTTTTGAATCAAATCTGACTCGGGCTTGATTGCTGTTGCCCGAGCGGTAACAATGCGAGCGTTTATTGCGTTGTTTCAGACACTTTTTTGCTTGTTTATTGAAATCGACCACAGTTGATAAAAGCACCCGCTTGTTATAACTGTGTAAATAAAGGCGTTTTACAATAATTAAATGGCTGGATGAATTGCTGCTGTATTTTGTCTTCTCGCTAGTTTTAGTGCTTTATTTACTGTTTTTGCAAAATTTTGCGGCACTGTCAGTGACGAGCCCGAGTAGCCACAAAAAGCTGGAGTCGCTACTGCTTTCAAGTTTAGCTGAAAACGGACTTTTAGGAGGACATTAAGTTAAATTTTTTTCTCAATGGTGATCAAACAATTTTTAAAAAGGAATTAAGTTGAAGCTACTTTAACTACTTTGGGTTCTTTGCACAATCCCCAGTTTGTCAATATCGGCTGAACCCTTATCAAGGCAACTGCCTACTGATGCAAAAAAAGCAGTAGGAAAGGCCACTTTAATGAAACATTTCAAGTAAAATGGAAGAGAACTTACGTGTGCATTGGCTGCAATGCAGACCAAGACAAGCATTTTGTTCAGTTTGCAGAGCTACAAGAAGGGAAGAAACAAAAACAAAGGTGTTACCCTTTAAGACAAGGTGGCAGTTTAAAAGCATTGTCTATGAGGGATTCAATAATTGGAAAAAGGCATTGTCTGCGTTTGATCGCCACGAAAAATTAGAATTACATCGGTCTTTACGTCACCTAATACCCAACCAAAGAAACGAAACTGTCCTCGAACTGTCTAAAAGACGGAATTGGAAGTAATAAAAGAAAATAGAATAGCTTTGGAAAAAAGTTTCACGTGTTTGAAATTTATCGAATGCTAAGGTTTAGCCATAAAAGGAAAACAAGAAGCTACGTTTAATCTTGCGATGTTGTTACAAGAGCAAATGGAAGAAGTGGCGGAGTTAAAGCAATGTCTAAAAAATCAAGATAAAGCACTTATCTCCTGCGACAACTAATGAAATGTTAAATGATTTTTAGCAATGGTGTTTTAACTCAGCTGCTGGAAGACATCTAAAAAGCAAAATATTACGCCATTATTTTGGACGAAACGTATCAGGTAAGGAACAAATAAACATTTGTTTCTGCATCACTACTGACGATTTAGATGCGCCATTGCTTTTATCTAGCTTCCATGATGTGCAAGAGGTATTTTGTACTGTTGTATTTTTGAATATATATTTTGATGATAATTTTCCACACAAGGTTTCAGTTCAACTCACAACAATACGTCTGAATTTAAGAACGTAGTCGAATAAAAATGCTTTGGCACCTGCTTAATATAGAGTGTAAATCTAATTGAAATTGCGTAATTTGGACCGGTTGTTTGCATTGCGCCAGAAGCATGAGCGCTTGTCAGTATGGCTTACGGGGTTTGCATAATTTGAAAAGGCAAGGCGTGCAAGGTGCAAAGCAGCGTTTCCAATATAAAACAATTACATACATAATATAACACAACACCTCCCCGGTAAAATAGATAATGGGGAAAAAGCGTTATTGTCCAAATTGTCCGTAGCGAAGTGGAGGTCTTCGGTTTCGTTGAGATCTTCTTGGGTTATGACGTCCATATTCCGGCTTGGGATCAGATGAGGGAACGTGAGGTTGAGCGACTGGCACATTATCAGGAACCGGCAATTTACGTGTAGGAAGATCGCCCGGCTCGTCATCCTCAGGTGAAGCATAACGCCAACGAATCTGGTCAATGTGGCGTTTCCATATTGGTCCATTTGGAACAATGCGTATGTGAAAAAGGCGGGTGACTCTGGCTTGTACGATAACTCCGGAAACCCAGCGTGGATCGCGGTTTCTTCTTGGGCCATAGTATAGAGCATAAACCGGATCACCAACTTTGAAAGGACGAATTTTCTTTATAGATTTCTTTGGAAGAGGTAGTTGCAAGAGTACTGGAATCAAAGTATCAATCTTCGTACGGATCTGACGACCATTCAGTAACTCACTGGGAGAGTAACCGCAATGATTAGGCGTCCGGCGGCACATTAGTAGGAATTCTTGCAAAGCTTGCTTTGGAGGCTTTGAAGATTTGCGTAAGGCTTCTTTGAAAGTTCTAATCAAGCGTTCCGCTGCACCATTCGTCGCAGGATGGTAAGGTGCACCAGTAAGGTGAACAACGCCTCTCTCCTTGCAGTACTGTTGGAACACTTCGGAAGTAAAAGTGGTTGCATTGTCCGAAACAATAGTATGCGGATATCCGAAATGTGTGAAACTGTCCTCGAGAAGATTGATTGTTGTCTGGGTTGAGACAGACGTTGTTGGGTAAATACATGGGTACTTCGAGTAGGCATCAATCATAACCAACCAGTGTTGGCCCAGAAAATCGATAGCATGATCCACGTGAATTCTGCTCCATGGCTTCTCTGGCATCACCCACGGATGTACAGGAGCTTGAGTAGTTGCCGACTGGTATTGACCACATGTACCACATTGCTGGCACATCTTTGAAATGTCTGAATCCATATTCGGCCAATAAACTACGGTGCGAGCCAGCTGCTTCATTCTCTCAATGCCAAAATGTCCTTTATGAAGAAGAAGCAGAATGTTTTTCCTCAAACTTTTATGAATAACCACTCGTGCGCCGTAGAGAAGGCATCCGTAAGAAGTTGTAAGAGAGGATGAAAGTTTTCGAAAATCTTCAACCGCGTCATCAGCAGCACGAACTGGCCAACCTTCACGAACAAATCGAACCACCTGAGAAAGAACAGGATCTTTAGCAGTCTCCTTGCGGAGTGTTTGCGAATCACTCGCCGTAACTTGACGACTCAGTAGTTCAACGACTCAGTAGTTCAATAGTACAAACAATGTCAACGTCTTGGATCACTTTCCTCAAATAGTACAAACAATGTCAACGTCTTGCTCACTTTCCTCTTTGTCAAATTTTACATCACCTCCCGACGGTAATCGGCTAAGAGCATCAGCATTGGCGTGGTCTTTCGTCTTCCGATATTCAATGTCGTACTCGAACTGACTCAAAAACAACGCCCACCGAGCAAGACGATTCACGGCTAGACTCGGGATTCCTTTGTGCGGACCGAACATTGCAATCAGTGGTTTGTGGTCAGTCACCAAGATGAATTTTCTGCCAAATAGAAACTGGTAAAATTTTTTTAATGCAAATATTATCGCCAACGCTTCTTTTTGTATTTGGCTGTAATTACGCTGCGATTTAGACAATGTTTTTGAGACATTAGCGATGAGTTGTTCGCTTCCGTCTGGATATCGATGAAACAAGGTTGCTCCAATTCCACCATTCGATGCATCACATGCAATGCCAATTGGAACAGACGCATCAAAATGAGCCAGAACAGTGTCAGTTGAAATCAGCGATTTTAACTTTGTAAAAGCATCATTCTCTTGTTTACTCCAGGTCCACGCGACGCCGGATTGTACCAACCTGTACAACGGTTCTGCAAAAGTAGAAAAATTGGACGGTAAGAATTTTGAATAAAATTGCACAGAACCCAGAAAAGAACGCAATGATGCTACGTCCGTAGGGGGTGGCATTGCTATAACCGCATCAACCTTAGGACTTTTGGCAATGCCGTTGGATGTCAGAACATGCCCCAAGGTATTCAATACGTGGTTGTGCAAACAAACATTTACTCTTGCGACAACGCAAGCCCTTATTTTCCAACCGTTTTAATAAGTGCTGGAGATTCCGAAAGTGTTCTTCAACCGTAGATCCGCTGACTAAGATGTTATCCAAGTATACCGCCACTCCTGGAAGATCGCGAGTCAACTCATCCATGATCTGCTGGAAATGACCTGGCGCTGAAGAAATACCAAAAGGCATTACGTTTTGAAGCAGTACACCTTGGTGTGTACTCAGGGCCAAACGCTTGCGGCTTTCTGGGGCCAGTCGTATCTGGTTATACGCATCAGCCAGATCAATTTTAGTGAAGCCTGCCCCACCACCTAAACGACGCATTAAGTCCTCGGGTGAAGGCAAGGGATGTCGATGTACTTCCAATTGTGGATTGACCGTAACGGAATAATCGCCGCATACCCGTATTGAAGCGGTACCATCTGGACGTGGAGCCTTTCGTACAGGTACCACTGGTGTACCCCAATCGCAGAATTGTGTAGGTTTCCAGATTCCCTTGGTTATACCTGCATCAAGAGAATGTGATAAGTCCTCAAGCATGGCAAACGGTACCGACCTTGGTTTCTTGAAAACTGGTTTTGCATCAGGTTTGAATTCAATTTCTAGCTCGTAGTCTCGAAGCACTCCAAGTTCTTGTTTGAAGACGTCACCGTACTGTTGACATAAGTTCTCGCATTTCTTCTGTAGCCATTGCAAATTCGGTTTTACTTCTCCAGAAACAGAAATAGTGTTAACTTGCGAAGAAAACAAAAGATTATCTACAGAAATATCAAGTGTTTTTATTGCTGTACGGCCTAGTAAATTAAGTTCAGGGCTGTTGCTAACCAAAAATGTGCAATCAGCATGCTTGCCGCTGACTGGATAAAATACATTAGCAATAAATGAGCCTTTAATGGGCATATCATGTCCTGAAGCGGATTGATAGTGCATGTACTGATCGCTCAACTCGGGCTTGCCCAATGCCAACCAAACATGCGTTGATATGAAATTGCCAGATGTCGCCGTATCAAACTCCAATCGTACTGATTGAGAATTTATCGAAACTGTGCATTCCACTTTTGGCGACCTGTCAATAGAATTCAGTAAATTGTTAACTTGTATGCACTGAACGTTGCGCTGTGCAATAACCTTAGCTTTTTTTCGACACACAATTTCTAAATGTCCGACAATGTTACAATAACGGCAGGTAGTAAATTTGTGTTTGCAGGCCGGTGCTAAATGATTAGAATTACCACATCTGTAACACTTGCGTGCATTGTTACTTGTAGCAGAGTTCGTAGCAGGCTTTTTCACGAAGTTGCGTTTCTTGGAAACTTGAGCCACTGCTGAAGAATATACGTTGGATGAAGTGCCGTACACAGTTTCTTTGGCGACCATAGCAGCCTCTTCGGTCTCTGTTGCGACTTGAACTGCCTTTTCAAAATTCAACTCGTCATCATTAACTTTGAATAATGCTTTTAACACTGCTTCATTATTGATTGAACAAATAAAGCGAGTTCGTAAGGCTTCATCCAAAGGGTTTTCAATGTTAGCGAAGTCGCACGTAGCCGCGGCTTGTCTAATGCGAGCAGCCAGTTCTTGAACGGTTTCACCAAGTTTTCTTTTCATATCACTCCAGTAGCGAAAACGTTCACGTACGACAAACCTTTTTGGGTGGAATTGATTCATCATATGCTGTTGAATTTCGTTCATCGTGAGATCATTTACAGTTCTTGGCGGGGTTTCCTGAGCAGCAAGAGTGGAAAGCAGCTTGTAGATAGTTGCCGTTTGATTTGTAAGAAAAACTTTAGCAACTCGAACCTCAGGCACTGAATTTGCCTTCGTAAATGTAGAGAAACGGGACCAGTAATCTGTCCACAATTCTGTAGTAGAATCAAATGCTTCAAACTTCGGCATAATTTGAGGCAAAGCTGCTTCTTGCTGTTGTCTGGCAGGAACGCTTGCTTGCAAAGCAGTTGAAAATGTGCTCATCATTTCGAAAAATTTCTCCTGTAGCGAGCGCTGCTGCGTTTCCAACGTTTCCAACATTATTTTATGTTGGAAACGCTGCTGCTGCTGCTGCTGCTGCTGCGTAGTAAGCAGTTGAATTAAATCTTCGACTGTTGTTGGTTTTGAACCTTCAACGTTTGAACTCTCATCTAACCCTCGTCGCCACTTTGTTGTATTTTTGTATATTTTGATGATAATTTTCCACACAAGATTTCAGTTCAACTCACAACAATACGTCTGAATTTAAGAACGTAGTCGAATAAAAATGCTTTGGCACCTGCTTAATATAGAGTGTAAATCTAATTGAAATTGCGTAATTTGGACCGGTTGTTTGCATTGCGCCAGAAGCATGAGCGCTTGTCAGTATGGCTTACGGGGTTTGCATAATTTGAAAAGGCAAGGCGTGCAAGGTGCAAAGCAGCGTTTCCAATATAAAACAATTACATACATAATAAAACACAACATGTACCTTCTATGAAACTACATCAACCGCAACTGAAGAGCTATTTAAAATCGCAAAAAACGTTTATTTCAAATTGCAGTTACCAGTTGATAAATGTAGAAGCCAGTGCTACGATAGTGCTGCCAATATTTCCGGACGCCTTAACGGATTGCGTAGTAAGTTGATTCATGAAGAAATTCGAGCTAATTTTGTTGATTGTAGAGCGCACAAACTCAATCTAGTTATTCGGGATTCTTTAAAAAATAGCAATGATTTGAGAAATGTGCTGGGACTAGTACAAAGCCTTATTGCTTTTATTCGTGACTCTCCTAAAAGACTGTCGTGGTTTTTCCAGTTTTACGCAGTTGAAGGTAATTATCAGCTTGTATGTTGTTGTTGTTGTTACCTGACCTCTTCCGAGGGATGAGGGCACGGCGGAAGACCATGGAGCCCCAGAAGCCGGGAAACTCTCCAAGGCCTAAACTAGAGGTCGTAAAGAGAGAAAGAGTCGCCAAAGAGTGGGGAGCGCAAAGATTCCGTAGCTGGACAGTGCAGAATGAGATGAGAGGTGTCCTGGGACGAGTGTCCGCAGGCACTGCAGGAAGGATTCTCGATTCTGCCAATCCTGAAGAGATAAGAGCTTAACAGAAGGCTGTGTCCGTTGCAGCGTAGACGAGAGAGAACACAGCGAGCGTGACGAGGGAGCACAAGTTCCTCGGTGGAAATCGAGGAAACTTGGATGTCGAAGAATTTCAAAGAGACAGTACGTCTCCAGTCCGAGAAAAGAGAAGAGTGAATACGAGAGATAAAAGGAAAGAGACTACAAGGGATTGCAGAGGGGGCAAGTAGCGCTACCCGTCTGGCGAGCTCATCAGCCGCGTCGTTTCTTGGGAGAAACGAATCTCCGGGGACCTATTGTAACCTGATAGAACTAAAGGACAGAGAAGACAGTTCCTGTCAGATTTGCCACAGAGATTTAAGTAAAAAGAAAGATGGAGGAGAGGATAGGGTGGTGAGGCCAGAGCGAGGGTCAAATAGAAGTACGGCAGAGGCGTCTTTACCAAAAGAAAAGAACAGAGCCGTCTGTCCAAAGCATCAGATCGTGAGGGAGAAGAGAGCCGCACCTTTGCGAGAGATAGGGAGATCAGAGCAAGAGCATGGAGAGGAGAGGGTGGACTCCACAGTAAAAAAGGGGGGTTTCAAGGAGGAAAGGTAGGGCAGGCAAGAAAAGCCTCCCTAGGAGAAGTAAAAAGAAGCATGAGCGGGTGAGTGGACGCAAAAGCTCTCCATGACGATCTGCTGAGTCTTGGTTTCACTCCCAGTTTGGCCAAACTTGAAATAGAAAGAAGGTTACGAGACGAAGAGCTTGCTCATAAGATGAAAGAGTAAAATAAGTCAGGATGACTCGTAGGGAAGGAAGAGAAGCCTCAGAGAGAAGAAGTGGAATAGCGGAGGACGAGAGGCAGTCGGAGACGGCGCGACTAGCCGCTCAGTAAAGACTTTCCAATTTGGTAATTTTGGTAACGCTTAAGAAAGGAAACCATCCGGGTGAAGCATAAGTGAAAAGGGGCCGAAGAAAACCTTTATACAGAAAAGAGAGAGAGAGAGAGAGACTCCTTAGAGGAGCCCTATGAGGAAGCAGAGATACAGCGTAAGGCCTTGAGGCGAGGGAAAAACTTGGCCCTTAGCGAAGATACGTGTTTGGAAAAGGAAAGAGTGCGGTCGAAGGTGACCCCAAGAAAGGTTGGAGTTGGATTGAAACGAAAGCAGGAGTGGAGTAAGAGGAAGTTGGGCGGAGGTTAGCTAGGTTAGGATCCACTGAGAAGAAGGAGACATCACATTTGCTAGAATTGAGAGGAAGACACCAGTACTCCGACCAAGGCTCTAATCGAAACAGAGCTCCTTGTGTGACTCCCACCGCAGTGGGGATCGAGGGGGAGAGGACCAAATAACCAGATCGTCAGTGTAAAGAGAGCAGCTGACGAAACAAGGTAGAGAAGCAGGAAGATCATTAATGAAAAGAGAGAAAAGTACAGGGCCAAAAACGGATTTTTGCAGAACACCTCGATGGACTCGAAAGGAGCGACTTTTGTGATTTTGAAAAACTAGCAGCCCTATCAAAAAGGAAAGATTTAGTCCAACGAGCAAAGCAAGAAGGGAGGCCAGCCGAAATAACTTTATGGAAAAGAGCAGGATGCCAGACAGAGTCAAACGCTTTAGAGAAATCGATACTAGAGAGAATCGTCCGAGAGCCCGACCTGCGTTTGTTAAACCTACCCGAGATTGACTGACAAAGATACAGAATTTGATCTAAAGTAGACCGTCTAGGGCAAAAACCGGCCTGGCGGGGAGAGAGAATGAAATTAGACTTCCAAAAGAAGAGTAGACGGGATAGAATGATGCGTTCAAAAAGCTTTGAGACGCCGGAGGTGAGGAAAATAGGCCGGAAGGATGCAGGAGAATCGAGAGGCTTTCTCATCTTGAGGATGGGCATAATAGAAAGAATATGTCTTCCGGATGGAAGGAAAGGAATATGAAGGGAAGGGAGGATTGAAAATGTGAAGAAGAAAATCAATGCCTGAGCGAGGAAGGTGCTTTAGCATAAGATAAAAAACTTTGTCTGGGCCAGTGGCAGTGGACGAGGAGAGGTTGGAGGCAGCCACAAGAAATTTAGTGGTGGAAAAAAGTGAGCAGAAGAACAAGTGAGACTCCTCCGGACACGTGGCTCGGCGGAGCTCGGAAAGGTAGCCTCTGGCTCTGCTACGCAGAGCCTTTGGCTGAGAGATAGAAAAGTGAGATTTCAGGCAATCGGCGAAGACCGAAGCCGATTTCCTGGAAGAGGAAAAGTTAGGGAAGTTAGGAGAGAAGAAAGAAGAGCTAGCAATAGAGCAAAGGAGAGAGTATACCGATTTAGGGTTAGATTTGGGCGAGAGAAAATAGCAAGTCGCCTGCCATGCCTCAGTCTTGGCCTTGGCGATGACAGACGAAGCGCGTCGGGAAGCGGAGATGTAAGCCTGGCAATCGTCATCATTTCTGTGAGCGGCAGCGAAAACCTTGCGTCTTTCACTAACCGCATCCTGCACTTTAGCGGACCGCCAGGCTTTAGAATGACGTTTGGTGCGACCGAAAGGAATGGAAAATTTGGCTGTATTCAACGCCAGAGAAGTGAAGAGAGTAGCAGCACAGAAAAGAGAAGGAGACGAGTATTCCTCAGCAGAAGGACGGTTAAAGTCAAAGTAAGAAGCAAAGTCATCCCAGCGAGCTTTCTGAAAATTGAAGGAAGAGAGACTCTCGTTGGGGCGAAAGACCGGAGAGAGAGGGGGACAGATAGAAAAATTGGTAGGTGATCAGAACCCAGGTTCTGAAGCACCTCCCATAAGCAAGAAAGGGCGAGAAAGAAGGGAGCAAAGGAAATGTCAAGGGAGGGAAACTGCCAGAAGAGCGATGGGAAAGGGTAGATATGCCAAGGTCATTGAGGCGGAGGAAGTCAGAAGAGATGAATCAGTCGAATACTTCCTCTCCACGAGAGTCAGAAATACCTTTTGAGTCCCAGAGGGCGTGATGCAATTGAAGTCCCCCAGAATGACAATTTCTGGAGGAAAGAAGAATGGAGGGAGAAAAGGAGTCGGTTCTGCCATCCGTCTGAGAAGAACGAACGGGGGGAGCGTAAACATTAAGAAAAGAAAGAGAAGAGGAGTTGCTTAGAGAGATGTTGACCCCTACACAATCAGAGTAGGGGTCAAGCAAAGAGAGAGGAGGTAGAAAGTTTAGAGAAGGATAAGCCTTGCTAGCGTGCATGACATCATGAGAAAGAATGCCAGACAAGGAGTGGGTGCGATCAGATCGCAGAGTAGAGAATCCAGGGATCTGGAAAGAGGAAGATGAGTGGAGATTAGATTCCTGGATGCAAATAAAGTCAACAGGATGGAACGAAAGAAAATGGAGCAGTTCAGTGCTACTGTCTCGGAGACCACCAGCATTCCACTGAAGAACCCTGAGGAAGTCAACGAGAGGAAACAGGAGGCGTAAAAGAACAGCAAGGAGCAAGAGGCAGTGATGAGAGGGCAAAGGAAGAAGAGACAGAATGGGCAGAAGGGGGATAAGAGGTTTGAAAATGAGGGTGGGGCGGCAGTGCTGCATTAGTAGAAGGAGAGCTAGGTAAAACAGTTTACAGATCAAAGAAGCCCAAAGGGAAAACAACAGCGTTGCAATGAGGTGTAACAGTGGAAGTCACAGTGGAGGAAGTCACAGTGTTACAAGCAGGGACGCAGCAGGGGGAGAAGCTTTAGGAGTGAGATCTGTCAAGAGTTCTGAATTCGGAGAGGGAGAGCAGTGAGCACCTTAGATGGGCCCATTTGGAGCAAGTACAGCATTGCACTGACTTACCTCGGCAGATCACATTTCCAACGCACACTGAGCAAAAAAAAGATGGATCCAAGGTTGGGATGAACGTTACCGCCAATCAAGAGAAGAAGAAGAAGAATGAAGAGGCGAAGACGGGCATCAAAAAGGTAGGAGAAAGGAGAAGACAGTCGACCGATTTTAGAAAACCTGCGTGCTGCCATTTTGCTGTCGTTCAGGCAGTAGCAGGGCAAAAAATTGGTTCGAGGAAAGTGCCTGGGGTAACTTGGACCCTCGGGAAGACAAGAGCCATTTCGACCTAACCCAAATTGGGTCGGGGACCGCACCACGACCACGTTGAGGCAGCTGCTGATTGGTGAAGTCAGCTTGCATCGTTGAGGCCATTTTGCATCACTCGCTGGATTATGAGACTAATTTCATTGAAAGCTTTTAGTCGTAACTATACGTCGATTATCCTGTGGCCGCAAGAAGTCGACGACGAATACAAACAGAATCTGGTGAAAATGCTGGTGTTTTTTGGTAATAATGCAAAAGTTTAGCACTTATGTATTTAAATTGAAGTGTTGCGAATGGATTTTAGAATTGTTAAAAGCGTTAGTGTACAGTTGCAGAATGCTCCGCTTAATTTTTGCAAGCCCAAGATATTTTTATTTCTTGCGCAAAAGCTTTTATCACCAGCGCAAAACATGACACAAGATTTGACAGTGGATGGAGTGAAATTTTGAGTGTTACAAAAGTGAACAATGTTACTGATGATTTAGAATTGTAAACACCACAAAAACTTCTCCGACGTCTTGATGAATTTTCAAATGCCTTCTTTCATGCAGAGAATAAAGATAATTATGGACAGTTATGTTGTGAAGTGCTGGATTCCATAACTTCTGGGTTAAGTAATCGCTTTGAGCCAGATGAGATGCTACAGATGTTCGTTTAGCAAATATGAAAAACTTTCTTATTGGCTAACGTGAAGATTCTGACTATATTGCTCGCACTTACAAAGACGATATTACCGTGCCAAAATTGATCTCGCATAGAGATCTACTCATTTACCGAGCGATGTCAACAAGTCAACGGTTGGAGAGCTTCAATGATTTAGTTCAACTCTTAAAATGTGAAAGAAAAGTTTTTCGTCAATTGTTATCGGAGTTGACCAATCTTGGCATGATTATGCTTACGCTGCCTGCATCTACATGTACTGTTGTGAGGTCGTTTTTGGCTTGAGACGTTTAAAGACTTATTTGCGATCGGGAATGAAACAGCGGAAACTGAATTCTATGGCAGTCATGAATGTTCACCAGAAAAAATAACCAAAACCTTGTCGATCTCTACATTTATTGACGATTTTGTGCGTCGAACCTCTGTTCGAAAAAACACTTTTTACTCGACTAAGCAGTGACCTGACCTGCTGGTAATGCATTGTTTTATTCGCATTTTTTTGCCTTCAGTTTAATTTCTTAATTCTTTAACAATTGACAAATAAGTTTAACCCTAACCGGTATGGCTGTTGTGAAAAATGTTTACTTACAAATTTAATCCAGTTGAAAGCTTGGTTTACTCACGGGAATGAAATATAAAAAAAGACAAACCTCGCTTTGTGACAGATCATCCTATGTAGACTGCAGTTATCATAACTTAAAAACCATCACATACAGATTCGAAGTACGGGAAAAATGGAGACATGTCAACCCAGTAAAATAAAGTACCCGTGTGCTCCCTCAAAAAAATTTGATTTCTTTAAGTAAAAGCTACTTTTCTCAGTAATTCATTTGTGCATTAAGAAACTTCGGGAAACAGTGATATGTCCTATTTTTTAACTTCACTTCCTGTAAAAATGCCAAAATTACAAAAATTTAGTGCCGATTATCATAAATGCCTTTTTTGTTTTTTACTTTTACTTGAAGGGCGAATTTAGGCCAAGAAGTTTCTAAGCTTCCGGCGTAGACCAGAAGGTAATAATCTTTTTTTAGAGATCACATTTGATTTTGAGAAAAAAATTTCAATTTCTCGGGAGGCATAAGCGTAAATTTAGGGTGGCTAATGTGCTGCAGTCCCCCCAGACTGTTATCGGCTCCCTCTTCAGAAAATTATCAGACCCCATTGCCTACATTTCAAAAAGTTGATCACAAAAAAAGTCTAGTGACTTTCGATGCAAAACAATCTTTTTTCCGTTAGTCACTTCATAAAATATAAAGTGTTACGCCCGTGGGTAAGAACTAAAATATTTGAGATCAACAATGCAACGCAATGGAGAGCGGAATGGATGGAAAAGAGTTACATGTGTAATATGCGATATAAAGGTATAGGTCAAAGTAGAAGGAAAAGTGTATAAGACTGTGGTCAGACCTGCAATGCTGTTTAGGTTAAAAACGTTGCCACTGACTGAAAGGCTGGAAGCAGCGGTGGAAGTGGAAGAATCAGAGATGCTGCGCTTTTTAGTGGGGGATACTGGAATGGATAGAATAAGAAATGAATGCATACGAAGAACAGTAGATATTGGCAGAAAAAAAGACAAATTGGAGGAGGCAAGGCTAGTTGGATTAAAGCGTTTTGGGGAGAGAAAACAAATACGTTGGGATGATAGTGATGAAAATAAACTTATCAAATAAAAGGAAAAGGCAAAGATTGAAAAGAAGGTTTACGGATGTAGTGAGGGATCATTTGAAGAGGATGCAATGAACCAAGGAAGATTGAGATGAACAATCGGCTGTCCCCTAAGCAAAAAGAGCCGAAAGAAGAAGTGATTTTTTGTTATATTTTTTCTTAAATAGTACTTTCCAAACAAAGTGTCTTGTTGCATTAATATTACTTGTGCGGTGAAAAAATAATTTGTATTCGTTTAATGGTCTTTCTAGGAGACCACAGGGAAAGGAAGATATTTGCGAGTGAGTTATTTTTCAGTTTCTGCGAAAATATAGGATATGTTTTCAATAAACAAGTCTCAGGTTTGACACTGAGTCATTCATTTAAGACTACGTTTTTTTCTTATTTATTATTCATGGTTTTTGTGCCCTGTTTGTTTGATGATGTGCCACATGTTTTTTTTCTAATGTGAAGTTAAGGTTTAGAAACACTCTACTAAAAATTATATCAAACTCAGAAAAAGGAAATTATATGTGATCTGCGTGGAAGGAAACAGACCTACGTTGCAAAGTTGATGACAAGAAATATATAGTAGATACTGGGTAGTGTATCAGCTACGCTACGAGTAAACCTTCGTTCAATTTCCTTATTGAGCCGTGCAAAATCTTTAAAAATATTGCTGATATATCAGTTGTTTGGCGCTTAACAGCAAGAGTAATACGAAAAACGAAATACGAAATCAAACTATGTTTATTATGTTACGTAATTGATTTAAAATAGTACTTGCACAAAAAATTAAGACATTTTGTTGAAATCAAGGCAGCTTAAAAACATCTTTTTTCACGATCTCACACTTGTTGCACAGCATGCATTCTTTCCCTTGGATGCAATGGGAACCTAAAGAAATGATGGTTGATGTGCCAAGTTGTTTTCATTGGTAGAAACATCAGTGAAATAAGTCTAGTGTTGTCTGGTAGTATGGGACTCAGAGCGACACTTTGCAATTCTGCTTCTATTTGTTGGAGTGAAAATGTGCAGCTGTGAGTTTTATGTGGCGAAAGCTAAGAAAGTGTGCAGTTAAATTCAGTGCTATAAAATTCAAACGCTTGATGTCTCCAAAAAGTATACAGGGAGTCCTCGGGTTACGATGGTCTCGACTTACGCTGTTTCGAGGTTACGAACGCGCCCCATAAAAATGTAAAAAATGATGTGGAATAGAGCTGCTGGAATCTCATGGAGAGGAATTATCTGCTGGGGACTTGATACAGCTGGAGAAGCAGATTATAGTGGAGGAAGAAGAAACCCCCCACCCCAGAGCCTAAGGCTTTCACAAGGCAGGGCTTGACAAAAGGTTTTTCTGAGATACAGCAAGCGTTGGCAACCTTTGAGGCTCAGGATCTTAACATGGAAAGGTTCACTAAGGTTTCCAGAGGCATCATAGATTTACTGCAGTGTTAAAAAGAGATCTTGGATGGGAAGAGGATGCTGTCTGTCCAGTCTAAGCTAGAGCAGTATTTTAAGAAAGTGGAGAGACCTGCACCCTTTACATCAGCTGCTTCTACTACTACAGAGCCTCTACCGTCTACCTCAGCTGCCTCTACTACTCCAGCTTCTTTACCATCTTATTAATATTTCATTTAATTCATGTGGTATGGAATTGTTTTCTCTTTTTCAAATGAAATAGTTTTTTATATTAATTGTGACATTTTATTATAGTACAATACTTTACAGTACAGTACGTATAGAGTAATTTATTTATGATGTTCCGACTTACATTGAAATTCGGGTTACACCGCCCCTGAAGAACGGATCAACGTCGTAAGTCGAGGACTCCCTGTACACATGGCGTTTTTCCTTAAGTCTTGCCTGCACACAACAAAAATGCACAGCGATAAATTAAAAGGAGTCCATGGCAAAAATGGGACACTCTTAATTAAAAAAAAAACTTTTTTAAAGATCTTTTTAAAACATTAGAAAAATTTGATTTTATTTAAAGGGTTTACTTAAAACTTTGTCGATCCTTTCAAGTTCTGTTTTATGTGAACGACAGTCACTACGTTTTATTGCTTAACAATTCGCGCTTTATGAAATAAATCATTTGAAACCATACTAAACCAAGAATTGAGAAATTTACTTGAGATGCTTTCATTGTACACTACCCTGCATTGCAAACCCGGTAATGCACCTGTGATCGGTTTAACGTCTTTTTTCTCCATGCATTTCCAATTTAGCTGCATTCGCACATTGCAGTTTTTGAAAAGACGCTCTCTTCGCACTCAGTATCAAGCAGCGCAACCTCGTCTCAACATCTGCTCTGAATATCGGAAAGAAGATTTATTTCTGGTTTTGAAAACAGCAACCTGCGAACGCAACCTTAGACCTGCAGATCACTGCCCACTCGCTTTTCAACCAGATTTTTTGCTGGAGCGTCGCAGCACTTTAAATTCCAAAAGCTTTTTTCGAAAAATATCATTGGTGGTTTTATGGCATTTCGAGCTCCAGTCCTTACTTTTCGAAATCAATAAGGATTATCACTACACCAAGGGATAAATACGTATAATTACTTAATAATGGCCCTCAGACCATCTTTTTACTAAAGGGTTTACTACGTGATTACAAAGTTAGATCGGGTAGAGAGAGTGATTTTCTGTCAAATTAGTTGACTTAGTTTCGGATGGGTCAAGCGGTAAAGTAACAATTATTTAAACTCATTTTAAATGCGCCTTGCAAATGAAATAAGATTATCAAATGTGCAAAAACGGCAGACTGAAAAACTACTTGGAATGTTGCCGATATATTCGAGTGGGTCTCGATTTTAGTTGGACAACCTCAATTTCAGCTGCCTGTTTATTGAACAGCACTCTTAAGGATGCTTGAATCAAGCAAGAGGCTCGTGCGTTGTGAGTCTCTAAAGGCATTGTAGTTGTATAGTGCCTTTTGTTAAATACTGGAACAATAGAGAGCAATCATTTTGCTATGATCAATGTCGATGTAGAAAAAGAAACAAAATAAAAGCTGAAAACTTTGAAATAAAGTCAGCAGCAGATGATAAATCGAGGTGAAACAATATTTCAAAGTAATTTTTTAAACAGCCAAGAAGTTTGCAAAAAAATCTACTGGCAAAATAAGTTTAGTTAAAGCCTGGTCTACACTGAGGCCAAGCGGCTTGACGTTTTGTTTGATTTGTTTTGTATTAGTCGCAAGCCGCCCATGAAAATAAAACTAAGAAAATGTTTAGCCGCACATGGCTTCAGTATGCACCAGGCTTTAGGCAGCTGTTGTTTGCTCCATTTTGAGATAGATAACCTAGAAGCGATTCATTTCTTGCGCTGCCAAAAAGCAGGACCAGCTGTTGGGTGGTGGGCGAGCATCAAAATCTACCACATGAATTGTCACACTTCAGCGATTTTAACTTGCTTTTTATGTGATGCTGTTTTGTTAGGTTGGTGTTTCTAATTTTAGCTGACAGGGCCCATTTTTTTATGTGATAAAGAACGAAACAATTTCAATAGTTCAAACACTTTTGAAGTACTTTTTGAAAGTTTTTAAACAGTTTAAACCTTTTTAAATAACCTTTTTGTCTATTAGAATTAACTCTTTCTGAAATTTATTCCTGATACAGCCTTGAACTATATTATCAAACTTTGGTTCAACTTTGTTTCAAGTACTACAACTCCAGTGCCATTACACTATCCCCTACCACATTAGAACAAAAGCTAACAGCAAACACGGCCAACCTGAATTGTTGCAGCAGTCCTGAACACGCATTGAAATGGCCATCAACGATCAGCACCAACTCTACGCATCGCACAAATCACGGTGTTTGTGCAAAATTCAAATCGCTTAAAAAGAAACCAATCAGCGATCAGATTGCAACCTCATTGTGAAAATACTGATACCCAACGATCAAGTTGTAACTGCTTTGTCGATCAGAACGCGGAGGAATTGATGCGTCTATTTGACATAGAGTTTAAAAGCATCACAACGACATCACACACTAGGCAAAAATTTCATCTGCTTTGGTATAGGCATATACTTAGGGTTACCATACGTCCCGCTTTTGGCGGGACAGTCCCGCTTTTTGAGGCTATATCCCGCTTTTTTGATCGAAAATCCCGCTTTTTGCTTCAGTGTAACAGAACGGATTTAACCAAATTTATAGACGTTTCAATTACTTCCCCAACAAAAGCGGGACGGTGTAATGCGGTTGCAAGCTTAATTACTGAGCCAAGGGTGCGGATCTGCAACAGAAGACAAAAATTGGGGTGATCTCCGAAAAAAAAAAAGGTCAATACGTCCACGGTTACACAATTTACCCACATTTGCGCTTGAAAACGACACATGACGTGGAACTGACGGGCGATGACCTTTGAAAACGACACAAGACGTGGAACTGACGGGTGATGACCGCAACTCACCGTCCCGCTTTTGATGAAAAAAACGTTGGAGGGGCCATAAAATTCGTCTCGTGAAAATTCGTCAGCCAATGTCCCGATTTTTGCTTTTCAAAATATGGTAACCCTACATATACTGTACTAGTCTTGTATTGATCTCGCGAGCTAGTGAGGCGGGCTATGACGAACTAGCTGGTTAATTCAATTGTTGCCGTAACAAATACGTTAGAAACCTTTACAGGTTTTATTAAAGACGTCACAATTACGTAAAACTGACGTGGTGAACTGGTAGAAAGGAAGCATTAGGCTTAGCAAGAGGTTAACTCTTCAAGTTATATTGATTAGTTGGCGCGCTGTAGTGTTAAGAAGCGTCGTGAGACAATTCGACAGAAGCTGGAGAGGAGCTTAGCCGTGCTGAAATGGCATAAGTGCTTTCGAAGTTCGAGTTTATTAAATGTTTTCTTTGAGATTTAATTTTAAGAATTGAATTGGCATTGTTGAGGTTTGTGCAATTCTATTGCCAACTTTACAGCTTTGCTTCTGTTGAAACAGAAGTGACGTTGCAGATGTCATATTGAAAAAAGATAACGTTGATACCTGCAGTGGCGTGCAGAGGGGGTTTCTTAAGCGCGACCTCTACCATCAGGTCCTTTTCAGGAAAACGGTGGAAGTAATTTTATCCATTATGCTTGTAACGGTAACAAACTAGTCTCTTGATAAAGCACTGAAAATATTGATCACCAAAAACAAAGATCTTCACTGTGACTGTCCAGTGATATTTTCAAAAAGTCATTTTTGCGCTCCCCTCTCTCAACAAATTTCTGCGTACGCCCCTGGACACCTGTGACCTCATAATTTCTTCAACAAAAAGCTAAGTCATAAAATTGGCAATGAAATTAACAAGAAGTGAAATTTTCCTACGGTGAATAAAAAATATGGCTTGCTAAACAGGAAATAAGAATTTTTGAGAATTGATAATGGGTTCTCTTCAATCTTGCTTTTAAAAAGTTTATCACCGAAAAGATGTTGTAATAATTTGATCATAGATTGAATTTGCTATAATATGTACTTTCAAACCGAGTTTTGCCTGAAGATCAATAATTTGAATTTTGGGCTCTGCAGATCTAGAATTAAACACGAAACCTATGTTTCCAAGCCAATTCTCGCATAATAGTAAACTTATAGCATGATGTGTTCAATTGGTCAGTAAGATATTACCGTACTCAAAAGCAAATTTTGGGGTCACAAAAATAGTTTTTTATTCTTGATATTTCTTAGATTTGTTGGATGGCACTTGTTTGGAAAAGCAACATTTTGTTGCTGTCACAATTCAGCTCTTTTTTTAGATCGGGTTCAAAAAATTTTGGAACATCATTGATCCTTTGCCCACCTCCTGCTAGCCACCATTCATTGAGATAGCTTGGTTTTCACATTTTGGTTTTGTTTTTAAAACAGCACACTCAGTGTTTACAGCCTCTTCAAAGCTGTAATATACTTTTAGTTTTTCCTAAAAGTTGTTTTCTCTTGTGCACTCCACCCACTTATTCTGACGTAGTTTAATCCGGATTCTTATATTTTACCAAAAACCGCGATCAATGGCAAGCAGAGATATTAGCTGATTTAGACAGAAATATTGTACCTTGCTTTCCTTTTCATTTTGAAAGCAAAGCAAAACAGTCTGATTAATTTGCCCATATGATCCCTCATCCTCTTTCTCAATTTTTCTGAGCGCTAGTGACGCTGGGGTATGCCCAACAATAAAGGCGGGATAAAAGTTGGAAAAGAGGCCACTCCTTTCCACAAAACTACCTTAGCTTACGCATGTAGAATGGGCATGTGGATGCAGATTGATGGGTGCATTACGGTGCTTTTTTTAGAAATGTTAATTGTAAAAAACATATTTTACCAATACTATGTCAGTTGATACAAGACCAAGATACTTCCGCCAACGGAGACTAGGAATTTTGAGAAATCCTCATCCGCCGGAGAGGACCTTATCCGCCAGTGCGGTTGAAAACAGTGCTCTTATAACTCAACTCCCAGGTAGGCAATACTGCAGTGGTGACAGGTAGACAATTGTACGAAGACTTAGATAGTGCAAAATATAAATTCGTTGTTATAGGGCCGGCTCAAACATTTCCCGTTCAAAAAGAGGGACTTCATCAAAGTGGATGAAGTTATGACTTTTTACTTCTTTAGTTCTTCGGAAGCCTAAAAGATTGTTACTCAAAGAGTTTTATCCATTGAATCTACTTCCTTTGAAAAAAATATTTTTTGAAGCCTTAAATTTTATTGTAATTGCGGTACGAATGTGCAACACTCACTCCCTAATCATAACCCAAATATCGGTGGTGGTGGTGGTTAATGCCGCAATTGTATCCAACTTGTCAAATGTGGTTAGTAAAAGAACTAAATTTGACTTTGATTTTGAAATTCTTGCCGTGAACCAGCAAAACAAAATCTGGCTAAATCTTACAAAAACAAATTGTTGACATCGTTCTTTCTCAAAGAAAGGAGAAACTTTGAACGCACTCTTGTTTCATTCTATAATTTTTTCCAGATCATTATGACGTCACAGAAAAGGTTGTTAGCGTCAGTTCTTCGTTATCGAAGGAAATCTACCAAGAAAAGTTGAGAAGACTTCACCAAATAAGAATTGAAAATGCTCTTATGAAAATGAGAGTAAGCCGGTTGCATATTGACGCACCTGTATCAATACTGCAGCTGTGGACCCAGCTGGCCACGTTGTGCGAAGTTCACCTTCTAATGTCGATGTATATTTTCAAGCAATGATTGTGAAAATCTTTTTTTAATGGCGTTGTGGCAGCCCCAAAGAAAAATTATGCTCTTGTACTCATTGCAATATTGATGCCAGAGTGCACAATCGAGGTAGAAACATGGCAATAATATTCAACATTTTTTAGCTTTTCTTCGGAAACTCTTCATGAATTCTAACAATTTTTTTGCTTCTTGATTAGCAACAAACAAAAAGTTTTTAAAAGTAATCATCATATTATCAGGTTATGAATGCTTAGATACGCAGCACAGGGCTGCATTAACATCATCGCCAGGGTCTCAAATGAGACTTTAATCTGAAATCTTATTTTTGAAAAATATTCTTTGCAGGCGCAGTCAGCTAGCGACGTCTCCCGGAAGGATATTATTCATCCTGATTGTCATTCGCTGCGGTGCTCCACAGCGCCCACTCACGGCTCAGTAAAAGAATTTTTAAAAGAAAGACTTCGCACATCAAGCGATCGCGATTCGGATGCGGTATTTGACGACAAGTTGTCGCCACCGCTTACTTTGCAAACAATCCGAAGGGGAAGATTTGCAACTTTTCCGAATTTAGATCACGTTCATCGCAAACCAAGCAATCAACTACCAACTACGCTCTTGCAGCAAATAAAAGAAAAAAAAGCAAAAGGTAGTTATTTTAATGAAAGAAAGTTGTTTTGTGATGACTGAGTTGAGTATGATGATTGGGTTCGAGCGGAAACGAGTGAGTTGGAGCATAATTTTGCGGCGACAATAATCAAATAATCATGCTAACGAACTTTGTAATGACTGCGCTATTCTGCTCCAGGAAGAGGCAATTTATCATGATTGTCTCTTTATAACGATTCTAACAAAAATCAAATTTATCAAAGACTCAAATTTCATGAATCAAGCGGAATGTTAAAACGTGGAAACTCCGAAGAGAGTTTATACAATTGTTCTATTTTTATTACCACAGCAGTTCTTCTACGAGCTAGGAGAGTAAGTGCATTGGAATTAGCGCATTGGACGCATTCTTTATAGAATGTCTTAATTTATACTTTTACAAAAGTTAGATCTCAACTCTGAAGCTTTCTCTCAACTGCTATTTATGCTGCATGAGTGAAAGTTGTGCAGTTTTGTTAAACAATCAACCAAAGTCCTATTTCTTCTAAAACAGGTAAAATTTTGAAATATCTTTAAAAGGTTTAGAATTGTCAGTATTCAATAAATTTTGGGAGACAATGCCAGCGCTTCCAGAGCCGATTCTTCAACGAATCTTAATTGCCTTTTGTAAAAGTATATGATACGCTAGTATCTCTCTCGTTCCAACCCATACTTCGACCTTTCTTTGTATCATTTATGCCAGTGTGGTCCAGTTAATTTTGTAGCGGGCCATTAGAAACTGAAAACTTTATTCCGCGGGCCGTGGATTAAACTAAGAATGTGTTACCTCAAATAAAGTGTTCTCCAAAAAAAAAAGAAAGTCATCATCCACATTTAAGCAAATTTTCGGACACCATATTATCTCCGGACAAAACATCTGAATTCCGGACATTTCCGTAATTTTCGGGACTCGTGGCAACGCTATCGTAGTACAACCAGATCAAGTTGTTCTTTCGATAAATTTATTGTTCAAACTGACTTTTCGATCCCTTTTGTTACCGGGGAGCTTCTTCAGAATACGGTAGATGTTACTAGTGTAACATATAAACTGTACAACATAAAATATAAAATACGCCTTAATATCTTTGCTTTGTCTTTCGGCTTATTCCCGATTAGGGATCGCCACAGCACATATCTGCAGTTTTATTACATGGCATTTGTTTTACGGTTGGATGCCCTTCCTGCCACCAACCCTCTATTCGGAGGGAAAACTGGGCCACCTGTCTACCACATAAAGGCGGGGGCGTCCCGTTAAATGCCTTGCCCAAGGACACAACAAGCGAACTTGCCGGCTTGTTTTCCACAACCTTCCCTAAATGCCGAGCGCCAAGCAGGGAAGCTGTGAATACCATTTTTTAAAGTCTTTTGGTATGACTCGACAAGGGGAATGAACCCCAGGTCTACCGACTGCGAAGCGGACGCTCTAACCACTACGCCTTAATATCAATTAATTAAATTAATATAAAATATAAAGACTACCTGTATTACTAAACACTAAAAATTATTTACCAACAGGACAGGCAACCACGTAATATCAAAAGCATTGTTATATCACAGATACAGGATTTCCGAGTGGCAAATGCAGTTTTAAGAAGTTCTTGCAAAATCATAGTATCAGAAAAACAGAAAAACCGAAACGGTTTACTTCGATTCCCTATGTGCAAAGTGTGTCCGAACCTATTAGCCAAATTTTGACTCAAGTTGGTATCGGAGTGGCTTTAAAACCACATCACACGTTGTCTTCGTTGTTTCGTAAACCTAAAGATGCTATTAATTTTGAACAAAAGCGTGGTTCGGTGTATCAAATTTCTTGCCGGGATCGCAATGCTGTGTATGTAGGTGAAACAGGACGTAGAGTTAGAACCAGAAAACGGGAACATGCTGATGCGATCAAGACTTTTAACACTAAAAAGTCAGCGCTGAGTCAACATGTTATGGAATTCGATCATAGAATAGATTGGAATAATGTCAAAATACTGAAGTCAGAGTCACATGCGTAAAGGCGTCGCGTTGAGGGAAGTTTTTTGATAAATCAAAAGGCTTGTTCATGTAATGTAATTGATCGCAATGATGGTGCAAACTTTCCTGCTGTTTATAGTGTGTTGGTCGCCAATAAGTAATGTCTTATGTAACATGTATTTTACAACACTTTTTACTTGTGCCCACTCCTGTATCTGTGATGTAACAATGCTTTCGTTATTACGTGGTTGCCTGTCCTGTTGGTAAATAATATTTAGTGTTTAGTAATACAGGTAGTCTTTATATTTTATATTAATTTAATTAATTGATATTAAGGCGTATTTTATACAAAGGGGATCAAATGGGATCGAAAAGTCAGTTTGAACAATAAATTTGTCGAAAAAACGACTTGATCTGGTTGTAATATCGTTACACTCAACAAACGAGAAATGCCTACTATATTTAACCCTATCGTAATCACGCTGATCACCGTAATTATTCGCGGGCCAAAAAAATTAGTTCGCGGGCCGAAATTGGCCCGTGGGTCTGCAGTTGGACCACTCTGATTTATACATTTGTTTTTCAGCTTGTTTTTCAAAGCGGCCGTCTCGCAATACCGTGAGCGCTATGCTGAAGGGGGCGCTAGTGAGCAATTCGCCAAAAGTCTGTCGAAGCACATCGGCACCTGCAGAGGTGTGCCGTGTGGCGCACTTCGTTCAACCGGAAGAAACAAGTTCAAAAAGAACCAATGAGCATGGACCACGTTATCTTCCTCACTCTTCATTAATTATTGCTTTAAATAACGCGAGACGTCGACAAAAAACTTCGTTTTTAGGACAGAATTCAACAAACAGACAACAATCAAGCATGGCGAGAACGTCTTATCCAAGTGAAGATGTAGTTCCAGTTGGAGGCGAGTCTCTTGGAATTGTAGGGGAGTCTTGCCGAGCTAATAGACCCCAAGTATTTTATAAACCTCCCTACAAACTTCCATCACGCCGGCCGGGATTGCCAAATTCGATAAAAACTCAGCAAAAGTTGGATAGCCCCAATGAAGATTTTACAACGCCTAAAACAGTCTTTGTAGTTCCCAGTCAACCTCCTGATACCCCTCAATCAGGGGGTTGTGCTTGCAGAAGCGTGAGATTTAATTGCACAGATAATTTAGTTCATGAATATTTAGCTACAGATCCAATTACCGCTGACAACGCAAAAAACTAAGCAGATGAAATTTCTTGATGCCGTATTGCGATCCTTGATCGTTTCTTTTTGTATTGCAGAGCGGTTTCGTGTTCGATTATTATCACGTATCAGTCTTCATGGGCGCCGGACATTACGAGCGCCTGCTGTAAAAAGGCTCATTTGATATTTCAAAAGACCTCTTTCACTTTTCACAAAAAGCACCTAGAGATGAGCTTTCGGTAACAAAAAGACATATTCATGGCGCACGTTGAGGTTTATCTTAAAAAAGCAATCTTCCCAAAACATGTAATAAAATACCTAAAGCGTTTTTGTTGCAAAGAGAAGCAGTAGCCCATTGGTGAAGGACCACTGTTCCAAAAACTCATGGTGCGATTAACACAAAAATTTCAAAGGTTATGTTTCGTTGGTTAGATGCGGTTAAGGCCGAAAATTTGACCTACCTGGCCTATTTCACCCCGCATGCTGTGATTAGGTCGGTTGAATCTAACTTGCTCGAAGCTTTATAGCAGTTGTTATCTATTGCGGTTGATCACAAAGTGCATTCTAGAATTAGACGTAATGGGGTTCCGGCTTCTCATCTAGGATGGAATTATTTCTGTATAATTACGTTTTTGCTTTTTTGTTAATATTGCTGCCTCAGGCAATTTTTCAAACTATCCAGGAATCGAGGTTTAACTGGTGTGTGGGAACGCAATAGCTAATTGCTTCAAAAAATGGTCATGCGTAAAGTAATATATGTCTCGTTGTGGATATGCCATTGCTCTGCACTGTGCTGTTTATATAACAAGTACTTCAAACAAGGAGAGGAATTCGTTGTAAATTGTCTTTACCAAGCCATAAACACGAAACGCTAAATCATTAAGAGTATTGAACCCACAATCTCTCGTTCGCAAGACCAGCGTCTGATTGACAAGATTACGTCATGACTAGGCGAAATCATTCTATTGAATTTGTTGGAGATGCTTAACATATTTTCATCAAATCAGTTGTTGATTTTTTGTCATTTAGGTATTTCCAAAAAAGTGCTCGAATTGAGGAACGCTAGTTTTTAAAACCAAACAATCTGGAGTTCAAGATATTCTCCAGCTATATGTTAAAATCAAATTTCTTGAAAATACTGTAGGTCTATATTTTTTAAACAGAGAGGTTTAGTGATTGTATTTATTTGTTTGTAATCTTTTGAGATATTAAATATGTTTCATGAATGTAGTTTAGGATGTACTGAATTAACTTTATTTTCATATAATTATAACGTCAAAGTACATTTTAAAAATATTCTTGAAATACCACAACAAATAGTGCGCACCACTATCAAAGAATTTGAAAGATGATAACATTAGTTTTCCAATTGTTTTCTGCTGTATTGTGTTGAATATTTCTTAAGCATTAACTTACTACAAGCATTAACTTAAATCGTGTGAATAAGGATGCTGTCCTTTATCACAATTGTAAGTTTGCACGAATCTGCTACTGAAATGCAGAAATTGCAGATCGCTAATTTTGAAATAGTTCTTTAATTTATATTTTTTGAATTTTTCTGGTTTGCTTCAAGAATTTTGATCAGGAGATGTTGTAACTGGCCACTACTATATTTTTTTGAGATAGTGTCTTAGAGTAGGGGTACACGGCACAGAGCACGCGTGCCTAATGTGGCAGGCCATAATCTCGAACGTGGCACACAAACGGTTTGGTGAAAAGTAATTCTTGTAATGGGAATAATTTGTAATAATTCACACTTTTATCAAAATAAACTTAAATCACCATGTTTATTCACACGGTGCTAGCTCGTGGCCCTTTTATCAGAAGGTAGTAGCTGAAAATAAGTAAGTCGGCTAGCGGCTGGAAGGCCGAACAGAGTTAATTTCAAAATGGAGTTTGATCTGAACGGCGCTGCGCAGTAGCGTAAAGAGTGATCTTTGAAAGAAAGAAAGGTCAGCACCTAGATATAGAGCATGATCAAGCTTGCAGCGGTGCAAAACAATTCTCAGCACTCTGCTGGTACGTCGCAGATCCAGAATGCACATGTAATCATGACGTTTATGCATGCATGAATTCTATTTTATATGGGCCCGCACGTTGTACGTATTTATAAGATTGGCCCAGCACCAATTTTGAGCTGTGCACCCTCTCCTTACAGCACCAAAGTACAAAACACCCTTTCAACTTTCCATGGTGATGCAGCAGGATTCTACTACCAAAAAAATCTTTTCCAATCAAAAGTAAGTTAGCACAGTATTCTGCGCATGTGCAGCATCAGAGATCAAAGTTAAACTGGGTGTCAGCAAAACACGTTGTCTATAGTGGGCATTGTAAGCATGACTAGCAGGCAATTTCAAGGAATCTTGGAGTGTTCAACAATTCCTAAACTTCCATGATCTTAGAAAAAGTTACGAATACGAATTTAACTTTATAGTCTTTCTTAGGTAACCACTGTAAGTCGACTTGTTAAAGTTAACCTTCGAATCCAACGTTTAGGTTGCAGAAATGTAGGGCTGCTTTAACATTATCAAAAAATTATTTCCCAACACACTTATGTGTCTTCATACTAAGTTAAAATAAAGCAGTATTTGTTAGTATTGCCGCTTTTTGCTGAGTCTGAAAGAATAAGTTGAAGCAATCGAAGTAATCTATTTCTAATAAAAAAAACTCGAGAGAATTTCTGGACAGAGCCGAATTTTAAACAAAAACTTTCAATTGTTTCAAAGTTCAAATATGTTTCGTCATTTGACTCTTGTGATTTCACGGCAGATTGTTTGAAAATAAACAAACTGAGACAGCAGCCACCTGTAATACGGTATCGGTGTTCACCATTTCGACGTTACTTGGCAAACAAAACAGCAATTTAAACTTTAAAAAACTGATTGAATATTTCTAATTAATTCGAATAATTACTTTGCATAGAACCTGCCCCACTATTTTCTGCTGACTACTCAGTAACACTCAAGTAAATCAATCCCATTTTTGAAATTATTCTAACAAATTTAAGAGACTTTTCAGAAAAATATTCAACTACCACAAAAAACTATTGTAAAACTAGAAGTTTTATTAAACTATTGAGTAAGTTCCCTTGATAGAACCACTAAATAAGAGTATGAATTACTTTTGTAAAACAGATCAACCCCATCATTATACGTATACTGCAAAGTCGCGCTGTAACAATTTTCAACAAAATATGCGCTTCAGGTTTTGATCACTTCACGCAAATGGAATGTACATCATAGCAAACAACTTGCTGCCTTTGTCAATTCCGATCACAACCCTGCTGTGTATCAGACAAACAGTTGCAAAATAATAATTCATTCATCAAAGATCATGTTTTTCTATTAATTATTATTAAAGCGATTTCAAATTACCGTACACAAACGCACAAAAATAATGCAAAACAATATTCAAATCTACATAAAAACAACGCATACTTAATCTAAAGTACTTGAGGCAATGAGTTTAATTTGATAATTACATAGATTTTCTTACTTTAACTGGTAAATTAAAAAAGAATGATGACCTTCTGGTATCAAACAAAGCAAAAATGAGCTTAATTTGCGTTTGTAAGTGATCTAAAATTGAGGTTTCCATCCATGTTAATTTTACCCGAAAATTGCATTTTTTGTAAAAATCTGACCGACTTCTAAAGCAAGACCTTTATTGGATAGTTGTTTGTGTGTTCCTGTCCCGTTTCCAATAATACCTTGTGTACAATTGCTTGTCTACGCATAGACCCATTTTTGAATTTGAATTTTTTTGCGGCATCTCATAAGCAACAACAGTCCTAATTCCGTTTTCTATTATACCGCGAGATTTCCGACTACATCTGGCCGATCAAATGCTTTAAGCCTTTTTGTCAAGCGTGGTTCATGTTCAGGCCTACATTGAGTAATTTTACTACAATTTTGAAACAAGCTCAGAAAGTAGGCAAAGTTCAATAGAGTGGCCGTTCGATTCTCTGATACTTCCTACAATCGCAAAATGACTCGCATGAAACTAAATTTGGACGTAGAAATTCTTCTAGTGGTCTACACTTCTTTTTCCACACTTCTGCGCAGAAAGTACAGAAGATGCCGCATCACGCATGACTCCCTAATAATAGCAATGCATCATCAAAACACATTTGTCAATGCAGCATACTCAAAACACTGGGTGTGGTTCAATTCAAGTATCAATCAATATTACTTTCCACAAATAGTCAAAGATATAGCCAATATATTTTGACGGCCAAAAATACGATGGAATAGACTTTTTATATGACACTTGTACACAAAAATCACTGCGCATAAAAAGCGCGCGGAAATTATGCTTCATCGCCTATCCATGAGTCATAGCTTTATAAGCGGCGTGAAAATGAAATGGAGGTCTAATTTAAAACACAATTGTCGCTATTACTGCCATCTTATCTCGCCCATATGCCGTTTACTGCCTACCAGATGTCTATAAACCTCACAGTATTATTCATGATAAGCCAAAAGCTACTTAGCCTAAGCTATTTCAAATGAATAATTGATTAAGAAACGCTTTCAAATCGAAACAGTTTCTTTTCAAGAAATCTTTTAGGAAAAAATCTGTTATGCGAAGAGTAAAGTAAGCTTTGCATGTAATTAATGGAAATAACTTCAAGCAACATGACATTACTTTATAGATATGGTTTGTAGGGTATTATGTGTCAGCAGAAAATAGCAGCTTGTTCAGTCAATGCGCAACCAGAAAACGGTTACAGCTCACCGAAGTCAGTTAAAAAATACAAAACTTCGAATAAATTATATATTTATTTTGAGTTGTTCTGTTTCATGTATCATCATCGTCACCATCATCATCGGTTACCATGTCTAAACCACACCTAATCATCATCAGGTACCACGCTTGCCACGGCTGCTTTAAAACATTGGTTTTTCCTTTTGTTTCCATCTTTTGCCAGTTCAAATTTTGCATCCGATCCAACATTTCCAACATTTAAAAGTTGGCTTAGCAGTTGGTCTGCAAACATCCTCTTTTTTCTTCCACGCAAACATCTTCCATTTTTCTTTTCACATGTAGCAACTTGTTTCATTTTTGCTGACTTGCTATGAGACCAAACATCTTTAGCAGCCGAGGTTTTATGTATATGCTAGCCGGCTCGCCCGGCAGAGCCCTTATAAGTAATGTCGGGGTTAAGTATTTTTGGTTTTCTCCAGCTGCGCCAGCTTCACCCATCTAGCTTTTGTGTAATCAGCAGCGAAAACTTAATAAATTTTATGTACTTTCACAATACCTGTACACATAGTGGTGATCATCTTGTTCTCTTAATCAAGTGCTAATGCTTACGAAGAAAGAACCTTGCCACAAACTGTGATCATTGTCGTAACCGAGATCGTTAAGTTGTACAGGGATCTAGTCAAAAACTTTGACCAACCGAAAACTAAGCAACTATAGCTGGAGATCACCACTGGCCGTATCTACATCTTTAAGATAATTAAACATAGGCAATCATCCAGCTTTATGTTTTATTGACGGAAAATATATTTCGACTATTGATTAGTCATCATCAGTTCCTTATTCAAATTGATTCTATTTATTCAAATAGATTCTATTTATTCAAATAGATTCTATTTGAATAAGGAACTGATGATGACTAATCAATAGTCGAAATATATTTTCCGTCAATAAAACATAAAGCTGGATGATTGCCTATGTTTAATTATCTTAAAGCTTGCCACAAACTATCAATAATTCTTTAAAAAGATGTGAAAGAGGAAGGGATTGAAGCACATTCAAAAAAAGATGGTGCGGCGTAATGGTGGGTGTTTTGATAAGCCTATTTTGCGATTCGACGCGGCCCCTTTCCTCTTTACATTTGTGGTATTAGGATCTTTGGCTGCCCTATTTCCGGCATAGCAACAAAAGCGGCTATACCTTCCTCAAAGTCATTCACGATACTCTAGAAAAGCCCACGACGCCACGTTATTTTCAATCAAAATATTCTCTCTAAACTCAGTTTTACAAATTGTTAGGTTTATGGTTTTATTTTGATTTTTTCTTAAACTTGGGATTTTATTACAGTTACTTATAATACAGTAGATACCTTAACAGGCAGCATATAAGCCAAAAAATCCTTGCCTTACAGTATATTTGTACTGTCAATTCAGCGACTTTGACCAAATTGTGCTTTAAGACTATAAGCAATAAATTGGTGCTAATGGGAACATCGCCTCTTTGTCTCTAACCCCCATTGTAGTACGATAAATTTGGATAAATAATAACGAAGAAGCATGCTTTCAATTAAAAAATAGTAATATAGCTTTGAAAAAAGCTGTTTTAGCCATAAGCTTTTCGTGACGCTCTCATCAGTGGCGGTATCGCGTCAAAAGGAAAGATCTAGAGTGAATGAGTCTTTTATGTGAATAATTTGGATGTTACGTAATCAAGACAGGCCAATGATTGCGTTTGTATTGCAAAGCCCGCGAAAGAAAGATTTCGCAAGTGCGAAAGTTAAAGAAGGCGCGGCAGGAAGCCAAATGCTACGATTATCGAAAGAGTTTGAGAGTGTAAACAAACTCTTTCTGTCTGCATAACACCGGGCGTCGGGTCTTGATATAAGTAGCCTCTAAAAGATTGAGATGGAAAGAGCTGCGCGCTGCGGCAAGGATTGAACACCGTTTATCATCATAGTTTAATGCGCATCGATCATTATCTAAAAGATGCTGACCAATGGCGGAGTCACAATCCGGTTTGGTGTCGGTTCGTTTGCACGATCTGTGTGGTTGAGATCGGCGTGGACGAGTCAATTGCTGTCTTAACCATTGCGCAACATGTTGCTTGATGCGATCCTGTAGTCGTTGAGATGTTCGCCCTACGTACCGACTATCACAGTGACACTTGTATTCATATATGCCAAAGCTTTTCTGAATGGCAGGTAGAACATCCTTGCGGGCCACAGGCAGCATGCGCTTAGACGTTAAGATCAGGCGGGTGCTGACGGAACCATAGCAGCTTTCCACGGCGGTTTTGACTTCTTTTTCTAAGTTTGTAGATGGTTTACCTATCCAAGGGACCCTCAAGTACACAGGACACTTTTCCAGTAATATTATTACTGGACAATGGCTATCCTAAAAACATCATCAACACTCAGATCACCATGAAAGTTGCTCAGTTCTCCACCCTTAAGCGATTTGGCCCTGAATTATTCACATAAAAGACTCATTCACATAAAAGACTCATTCACTCTAGATCTTCCCTTTTGACGCGATACCGCCACTGATGAGAGCGTCACGAAAAGCTTATGGCTAAAACAGCTTTTTTCAAAGCTATATTAAAATTTTGTACCACCAACAAGATTTTTAAAAAATAGTCAAAATGTACCAAAGAACTAACGTTTTATAAATATTGAAAGTTGGTTAGGTCTAGTAGGAAAATTTTTTGACTAAGTACGCAAAATTATGCACGGCAATCAATTTCTGGTTAGCCATTATAAATTAATTCTTAGCATTAACTACCGTATATAGTCGCTTATTAGCCGCAGTTTTTTTCCTGAAACTGTTTTTGCGTGCGGCTTATACACGCAACATACCCTGAGGGACAATCTTTTCTTATGAGCTATCACCGACAGCCATGACATAGGTCAAGAAGATGAAGAATAAACCTGGGGTTCACTACCTAAGTCGAGTCATACCAAAACACTTTAAAAAATAGTATTTACAACTTTCCTGCTTGGCGCTTGGCACAAAAAAGAGATAGAGTGGAGAACAAGCCGACAAGCTCGCTTGTTGTGTCCTTAAGGAAGACACTTAACGGGACGCCTACTTCTTTATTTGGCAAACAGGTGGCGTACCCGTACTTCACCGGCTTACAATTGTTAAGTTGCTAACCCAGCATGTCGCAAAAGGCAACTCTTGGGTACCCACCAATGGCAGTCCGCCTTGTTGATTGTGGGGCTACCAGTCACTTATGACGGTTCGAAATGGGCTGCCATCTTTCTCCCAGCCTAATTTATTTCAATTAGGTTGACTGCATGAACCTGAATTGCCGTTCGTGCCGTACCACTATCCCGAAGAAGAGGAGGGATAATCACAACAACAACAACATCTACTTATAGAAGAACAAGCCACGAAACTACTTGAAGATTCTTCGGACGAAGAAAATTTTTTAGGTTTTGAACAATAAATTTGACTTTCATTTATGTCCCTGTAAAAATCAATATTTTGCGGTTGATTGATTGCGCAGGGTCTTCACCGGTGAAAAGGTCAATGGACCTTCGCCTTATTCGTGAATTACCCTTGGTTCTCAATATTAGGCTGAAATTTCCGCTGCGGCTGATCTGCGAGAGCGGCTATTAAGCAAGTATATACGGTAATCAGAGCTACATATTGCTGGAAATCAAATTTCCACAGCTTTCAAATGACACTAATTGTTAGTACCTTACCACAATCTTTAGATGTTGAACTTATTTCATTTTACTCAGCTTACCACTTTTGGAAAGAGGTAAAAAGTTACACTAGAAGAGTTCAAGTTTAATTCTTTTTAGCATAAAAACTGATAGTAAAAATACAAATCACGTATTATCGAAATTGCCTTAAAATAAACTATAATCTGCTAAAAATTTTGAAATTTGGTTGAAAAATGAGGATACAAATCAGTGTTTGAATAAACTGATTTTGTAAAAATGTCGCATGTTTTAAAAAATTATCTTGTTATGATCTATGTTAGCAAAAGACTGTGTTCATTGTACCAGACGTGTTATGACATCATAGAGCGCCTTTAAAGCGAACAGAAAAAAGCGAAAAAGCATGTTTAGGAGGCTTGAAATGTTTAAATAAAGAATGTGTGGCTGCATTACCAATTGAGTTTAAATTGTTGTGAAGTGTTTTCTCTTGAAAGCACCTTGATAATAACTGCCTAAAAACCGTTTAATCGCGTTTCTACGAAGACTACTTTTTGAGTAGAGTCGGAAAACAAATTTTACCATTAATTTTTTATTTCGACGCCATGTGAGATGCTAATGAAGTAAAATTTGTTGATAAGTCGGGTACCGACGGTGATCAATCGCGCAATCGAATACATACTTTCTCAATCTCGTGTTCTTGTTTAATTTTCTTAAAATCTGAAATCCAACTTTTGACCGCATTATGTGTAATTTAAGATCGTGCGTTAATTGCCAATTACCCTGAACATTTATAGTTATTAGCAAAAATACACCAGCCTGTTTTGCCGTTAAGGGTCCTCAGGAATTTGCGTCACGATTAAAAGTGTCCTTACTTTGCTTAAGTTTTGTTGGTACTTTTCCTGTTTTAGAACTACTGACAAATTGAAAGCACTCAAACACCACTAGAAACAGCATCATACCACTTCGTGGACTATTTTTGGAATCATTGCGGGAGGAAAATGATAAATCATAAACACACGACTTGTTTTTTATGGCTTACAATGGCAGCGTCAGCAGCTTTTCACAACAACACACAGGCGGGTAGAAGTAAACATCTTTATGTCTTGTAAACAATCGTACTGTTCGAAAGCGACAAACAACACATTTTTTGGCTACTTTACAATTGCTCACTTTGCTGCCTACTTGTATATCGTAAACACCAAGTAAAGGTCATAAAACCATTTACATTCTAGGTTCTGCATCAGCCGTTAAATAAACATTGGTAAAACCAGGGGTGGTACGCAGAAGCTTTTTGAGGGAGGGCGCAAAAGGCACATTGTCACTTTGTGAGTGCCGAAGGTACGATCACCTTAGTGGAGTCCGGGAATATATCTTCAAAAAAATTTTGCGAAATTACAACAAATACTCGCGAATTTCGTGCGTTCTAGAACCACTTTAAAGGCAATTTATTTTTCAAATTTGTTAACTTTTATCACCGCTACACATAAAAAATTATTAATTGCTAGTGTTTTTGGACTTACAACGGATAGGCTGCAGCTGCGCTACAAGCTTTTCACATAGCTTATCAATTGAATCTTATAACCAAAAAAAATCCTTGCAATTCAAATTGTTTCACCCTGTATTACTACCACATTACCATGTATTTCATATAAATTGATACTCTAAACATCACTCAGCCAAATTTGAGTAAAGTTTAATGACCAACAACGTGCAACATCATATCCTAAAATAAAATAACTTGGAACAAGGTTTGCAACAGCTGTTTTGAAGTAATAAAAGAATGAAATTGTGATGCAAAAAGAAAACAAATCTGCAGACAGCGATCATAAAAACAAAGCCATTTTATCTTAGATTTAGGCGACGACTGCTTTTTGCAAAATCGTGGATGACTTGGTCACAGTCAATTTTAGTATCTTTGTTTAAACACAATTGAGCAAAGGAATCAAAAAGATTTTCCTTGACGCTTCATCTCAAGTACTGTACGTTTATACCGATGTGAGGTCGCTAAATGACTGTTCGCCGCATGCAGTTGTGACAGGTGTTGCTGCTACGGTATGAAGCTGAGTTTCTGCGATGGCATTCGTCTTCAATTTCTTTTCAGTTTTAAGAGGGCCAAGGACTCTTCCTGGACATTGATCTGCGAGTTGATGTGCCCAGTAAGCTTGCTAAGGTATTAACTTAGCTTTGAAGAAATTAGTACCTTCCGGAATAAAGCAGTCATAGGCTTCAACGGAGGCTCTCGGGGTGCTCGTATCAGCGTCAATTACGTTCAAAGATGACAAGCTGCTAAGGGCACATGCAATCGCCGCATGCGCAGTATATCTCCCGTCCCTCTCGCAGTTGCTCCAACCAAACGTCCTAGTGCGGAAAGTGCATCGTTCGTCGGTAGTGCTCCTCAGCGCTGCTATCCGGATGATTGCTACCTTTCTTCGGCGAGTTCCTGCCCTTGGTATCTTTATTGATTTACCATGTTGTTGCTCTGCGGCTTCAAAAATTTTCTTGAAAATTTCAGCAGTGCATATTTGTTGCAATGCAGCAATACAGTCGCGAACACTCTCGCTTGCGTTGTGAATATCTTACGCCACGTCTTGAAATCATACACAAAGGCGTTTTTCGACTTCATGCCCCCAGGTTTGCCGTCAAGGGTAGGCTCGGTAAGCCCGGTACCTGCTTTTTTGCTACGATAAGCTTAGGTAGGCCCAGTATTTTTCTGTTTTGCTGGTGTGTCCACTCGATTTGTGATCAAATAAATAAGTGGTTGTCATCCTCAAAGTGCTTGGAATTTAAACTCGATTTAATTAATATAGTGTAACCGATAACTCATAACTATAACACAGTGTTTCCCAAACTGTGGTCGACAAACGGCTTCTAATAGTCCGCGAAAAATTAGTCAAGAATCAGCAGTAAAGATAAATTTTATTAAATATTTTTTAAGCAAACAAATCTAGCTACTGTACTGTATACTACTGTTGAATCTTGTCTCAATTATTTGTTTTCTAATCATAATGGCAAACCCAAGTTAGTTTGCGTCACAATTGTGATTTTTGTTGTATGATTGCCTACCCTATGACAACCGAATAACAAAATTTATTTTGAACGCAGTAGCCGCGAGTAAAGTGAAATTCTGTAAGCGCTAGGCTTGCTTCAAAAACAATTAGGATGTGAGCAGCCTATTTTTTATGCAGCAAAGCTGCAAGTATTTAAAGGTGCGTATCGATGTGTAACTTCAGTGCGGCATGTTTTTCTTGTACTTTAAAGTGAGAACAGGGATATAGTGCAAAAAAGAAGCTTGAGAACGCATATTTTTGAAAATATTAACAAAATTACTGAGTTGGTGTAGCAATGAAAGTAGCTGAAGTCAAGTTTAAACTCAATCCCTTGCTGCTTAACGGTAATTAATAGGACCATTGATCTAAAAGTCGAAAAATATGAGTTTATTTTTTGAAATATATGACTTTATTTTTGGAGTATCAAATGCATGCTAATCTCCGTAATTAACAACTCGTATGCAAGTTTTTACATGTATTTTGAATTTGAACAATAACACAAGAGAACAACAAAACATTTTTGTTTCACTGGAAAATTACTACAAAAATTCTCATGTTTAATGCAGCCAATCAATAAGCATTCACACACAATGTAATGTAGCATACAATGTTGGCATCTGCAAAATTTCTGTTTGCACGAAGCACTGACTTCGAAAGGAAAACAACCTTTCCACAGACGCCAAAGTAGGCTGAAAGGGCAATAAATTTGCATACAGCGCTGGAGAAATATCTGATCTGCTTGACTCCACAATTGTTTTTACATCATTTTTTCTAAGCGCTTCTTAATGTACTTTTTAAGTTGCACAGGGCCATTCCCAAATCATGAAAGTTGATTTCATCATAGGCCTCTAGTACTGTGTATGCACAACTTTCCATTTTGAGAATTAAGCTTGTCCGCCCACTATAGCATTGGCTGATTTCTGTCAACTGACTGGTCAGCTTCTGATCATTCACTATATTTTTTACTTTTTTTCCAATCACTCCTTCACAATTTCATACATTTATTATTTCTCGCACTTGTGGAAGTCTCTCAGTATAGTAGTTAGCAGCACCAACCAACTTTCCCAACGAGTAATTGGCTGCAGAGGTCTTCCACATACGCCAACATTAGCGGCTCTGCTTCTATTCTTGACAGCACTTGCTTTCACTGTAGCAATCAAATTGTCTACTTCATTATAAAAGCTTTTTACCTTTAGAACACAGTTATGCATTAAATGTGCAAGGTAGGTATCATGCTATAGATTTGGACATTTTTCTTTCAAAATTTTACCTGCGCGGCACATATAGGCTGCAGCATCACGTATCAACAAATTGAGGTAGTCCCTCCTTACCCTGAACTTCTTTATGACATCATCCAGACCATTTTTTGGCGATTAGGCGAGCCATCAATCACAGAGCATTTATTCAAAAAACAAGAATCAGGCTCGCTCAGCGTACCGCATAGTATGTGCAAAAAGTTTTAACCTCTTAATTCAATTTCATCTATAACAAAAAAACAACGGCTTCTCACTCAAGTCTTCTGCCGGCTTCCGATCATTTGTTTCACTGAGTTTTTAACTTTCAAACGACACAGAGTTTTGGAAGGTACTTTTTGCTCCTAATCTCGAAAAATCTTCTGAAGTGCTGGGTGATTAAATTTTACCTAGGGTATATCGCTTGATGCAAAAGCTTGAGCAAGTTTTGAGGTAAAACCTTCTTGTTCACCAGCGTTGATAAACGTTTGTCGTGTACCCGAGGTTCCAGCAATATTTGTCTTTTTGATGTCTTTCTTGTGCTTGAGAGCAGCAACATGCTGCTCAACAAAGAAGCGCTTCTCATGATTACCTATACAGCAGCATATCAGGTAGTACAGTTTGTTTTGGGGGGTCATTGTGTACTCCTTGAAGTCTTTGATAATTGATCGGATCTTTTTTTCGACGGAAACTTTCACTTTTGGCATATGTAAACGTCTTCCAGCAGGCTTCAACAAAATAAATACAACAGTTTCGACTTTGCCAGCTTGGTTCTTTCTTCTTTATCGATCATTTATCTACATTTCCTACACGGCGCTTTTGGGTAAAAACCTTATACAGTGTTCACTTTACAAGAAATATCACGGTTTCGCTAATGCTTTCCTTTGACAGACATTTGCCGTAATTTAGACAGAGGGGTTTCAAGCCTAGTTTTGAACTGAAGAAATTGCCTTCGTCGGTCCCTACTAGCTATGAAGTAATAAGAGTCAAAGCTTTGAGCTCAAAGAGTAGGCCACCCTTATCACTTAAGATCTCAGCACTGGCTGACCTACTGCAAGTGTCTACAACATTCAGAGATCAGATTGTGTGTTAAATAATGTGTCAAGGTGATGTCGCAATGTAAGTTGACATCAAACGGGAAGCGCTATTTCGTTACAGAAAACAATCAAAATATTGCTTCTAATGCTTCGTGAAACTCGGCATTATAATTCCCATTGCCTCCTTATCCATAAATTATGAGATTTTAACGTCTACAGGAGCTGGTTAAACTGCATCTACGAAGTTACTACGGCGCAGTACTTGCATTTTAAAGTAAAACCAAACAGTCATATTTTATGATTTTAAAACAGAACATATGACTTTTTGTGATTTCTTAACTTTTTAAACAAACCCCTAACAACATAGTTTTTCACTGCTAGTGACTTCACAACTTTCTGTACCATTAAAAAATATGACTTTAATGGCTTTTAATGGACGTAGTAATTTAGGCATGTAGATAATCGGATGCTGCGAGTTTACTTCAGTTTATTAGTCATGTGAAAATACAAAACTAAACGGAACCAAATCATCAGTGCTAACTAGTGAAGTCAGTTGGGATAGTGAAGTGATATGTGAAGTCAGTTGGTCAGGAGATGGCGAAGCAACCATGCGGTCATCAGGTCTACTGCTACCAACCAACCAAAGCAATAAAAGCATGCGTTTGAAGCGCAGAAACAAAATGCACAGAAGTAGATTGAAAACCAAAGTATGCACTTTTGGCACTAAGGAGTCATTTTTTGGCATTTTTAAGATGGGATATCGATGTAATTCGCAGCGTGCCAGTAGTTTGTATAGATAACTCCAGAGAAGTTTTTATCGTAACTTTTAATTTAGCTTTGTGAACGTAATTCTCTTCAAAAATTATTTATCTCAAGTAATGTCGATAGTTAACGGGTTAGGGAGGTGGTCCGAGAGATATTTGTAATGAGTCCTTGATTTCAAAAAGTTTGGGAAAACTGCTCTAACAGAAGTGTGTGTGTCGGAAGTCCACAAATCTTGACTTTGGCTTCGCACCTGTTTTTATCACCTTGCAGAGTTGCTGGTGCGCTGCTAGCATCTGCACAAATCTCGACATTGCCCATGTACTTGAAGCATCTCACCGACTAGCAGAGGCAATGTTGTCAAAAAATAAAAGAAAAGCAATAAAAAATTTGTAGCAGTGAGGGGTGTCGGTCCGTTGTTTCCTCTGAAACCAAACAATGTCGGACCAGTTGAAACTGCTAACTGTAAAGAAAGAGTGAGAATTTTTGCATTTTGAAGTAATGTTGTTTTACAGGGCACTAAAATGATTAGGTTACCCCACTTGCTTTACAGATAGACCGTTGATACAGTTTTGAATCTGTGTTTGATTTTGTAGGTTGTTTTGTTTTTACATCATGAAGCCTTTTGGCCCTCTACGAAAAAAATTGCCCAAGTAAATGCGAATATCTGTTGTTTTTAGGCCAAAACAGGAAGAAACTGTTCCTAATTTAACACCGAAAGCCAAGAAAAGCAAAGATGCAGTAACAACACTCTGCAGTGAAAGAACAACACTCTGCACTGACAGTAGAAATATAACTAATCAAGTTAAGATTGATGTCCAGATACTAGCGCGACAATTGTTGAAGATGTCGAAAGTGGTCGAGACTGAGGCAGAAACTGTATACCAGTAGATGAAATCTGCAGAGAGAAACAAAAACAGAGTTTCCGTGATAACAATAAATGGTTATCAATTGAAACGGAAAACTTGATTGCGCTGTTTGTAAGCAGTTCGTTAGCCTTGGACCGGGCAGGGACAGCACGTAACAGGGACAGCACGTAACAGGGACATCACGGCTTTGAGATACAAAATCAAGCACAATTTTTTTTTGAAACCGAGGCAAACTCATCAACGATGAGCGAGACTTCACTTTTGTTTTGTACAATTTGCGCACAAACATCACTTTCCATTGTGTCTGAGATTGCCTCGATCATGGATGTACATGTAGTTCTGCCATGTTAAACAGCACCGAGATCCATTTCATTGGTCTCCTCCGAAGAGAAATTAGCGATTCATGGTCCGTGATGGGCCGATTTCCTTTGGCGACATTGTGCGTACTTCGCAAGCATTTTGCTGTTGTTTTTTGAACTTGTTTTGAATATTGGAAATTTGATGACCCATGCAATTGCGTGCAGCATCCTTTAACATTTGCTCCACCGCGGTATTAGCTTGCGACTGCCTGTGTCTGTAAATTTGATTTCAAATGGCTTTTACGTTAGCTTTATTTCGCTCGTGAACACTTATCAGCGCTATCTGGCTGAAGGCCTACTCTTTGCTCCGGGCGAAAGTCGATAACGCACAGTCTCATATTCTTGCAGTTGGTGACATCAAGCGATCAAGGTGCTAAAGTCATTTGCCATACTATATTGAAGGTTTTGGAAAATAGTGACATTGATAGTGCCTTTCTACAAAGTAACCTAGTTGCTTTTTGCAGCGATGAAGCATCTGTCATTGTAAAGTGCATATGTGATCGGTTTTCATTAGATCTTAATAGGGCTTACTTTTGATTTTAGAGAATAGAAATCTCAGAAATGTTTAGAAAGTTTCCAAATCCATTCTACGTTTGATTGACAGCACCGTAAACATCATTCCTACAAGCTCTTCTAAAGCTGAGCGTGTTTTTTTTCAAATGATCATAACCACGACATCTCAACGCAACAAACTAACAGTTAATAATGTGTCAGCATTATTATTTATTTTGGTGAACGGGCCACCATGCCATTTATGGTCACCATTGCGCACCCTGACTGCATGGGAGCAATGCCATAGACTGGCTACACAGACAATAAGTCTTGCAAGGTAATCCTCAAAACTACAGTGACTTGTCACCAATTTGAATGTACTTTGGTAATAAATCATAAAGGCCTTTGTTAGAACTGCCTTTCGTAATTCTCTAGACCCCATCACAGTGTAATCTCATTTAAATGATAAAATCAAATTGATTCTACCTTTTGTTGCGCGTTCTTCAGCATTGCCGTGGCTTTTTATTACAGTTTTTTCAAAATATTTCATTTTCTATTTTTCTTTTTATTTCCTTATTTTCATCAATTCTATTTCAATAAAGTTTAAAATTTTGGTTTGGTTCGATTTCTTCCGCCTTTATTTTCCCGTCAGGTGAAAGCAACACAGGTGCTCTTTATAGGACAAATTCAAACTGGCTTAAAAGTAGCCGATATTTCCATTTTCTAGTTGAATTTGGATTCTTACTCCTGCTTTTTGTTGCTCGTTAGAATCCATGAAAGAGGGACAATGGTAGTGAAGCACATTTTATTCAAGGACGCAACAACGATGCTGGTGGAAGTTGAACCAATGATTTAAAGATCGTGACAGTCACTTAATCAACGCTCTAGCCTGCTGCAGAGATAAGAGGTCTGGGGGCGAATCCTCCTAGACGTTATTTTTTAGATTTGTTAATACTGTAGCTGGATAGAGCCTACCCTCTTCTTTTTTTAGGACGGAAACCCTGGTACCCCCTAAGTCTTGTATGTTTGTATCGCTGAAAGATTCGCTAACAGCTGCCCTTGCGCTGGTAGCAGACTGCTGCTTTGCATCGTTTCTGATTCTGATGGTAATATCTGGTGCTGCGTTGTTTAATTTTAACGCTTGCTGGTATGGTAGATGTTCAATATTTTTTCTAAGTCTTTCCTGGTTAATCATTTTCTTATGCTATTTTTCCTTGTCATTAAAATTCTGGAATAGCTGGTAATAAGGGCAAGTTTTATTAAAAAAGTCAATTTTTTGGGAGTGAGACTAAGAGGCGCGATTTTTGAAAGAGTTCTGGATACAAAGAATTCTTAATTTAATAGGTCTACAAAAAGTGATTTTCTACCGTTCGATCAATATTTTTCAGGCTAATAAAGCCAATTTTTTATGGTTTACCCTGGTAGTCAGTATACAGTATTTCCTTCGTATGACTGAGAAAAATTGATATTGCGACAAGTGTGATGAACTAATTTTTTTGTTTTAATTTGTAATGTTTTCACTTTTTTGTACGGTAGTACAGATTGCCACTTCTTGTCGCAATTGAACAATTGTGGTGCAATAATCAAAGTATGAGCGACCGTGTTGCAATCGAATAGTTGAAATAATTAGAAGGGGTATCTCTGCACGTTTGTTAGGTAAAAACTTTGCGGTACAGCGAAGAGGCACCTACGAAACTAGTTTGGATAATCTTTTCATTATTTAAGTTGAATAAAGAAAAAGTGAATAGTTATTTACGCAGGTGCAATGTGCAAGCTCACTAACATGTGGTATTTTAGTGCTCTACAGTGGAATCAGTTGTCAAAAAAATGTCGTAACCTATTTAATTAGATTATGCTTTAGTTTGTGATTTAGATTTTTAAATGATTCCAAAAGTTAAAGCTAACCAAACATGTAAAATTAAATCCGCACTTGAAGAATTTATGAAAAATCCCAATAATGAATTATGTTGCAATTTGTGAAGCTGTACGGTTTCTTGCAACAAATACTTTCTTGTTGAAATTTTTAACTTGAAAGTCTTAGAAATACGTCCAAACATCAAAAAGTGTGACGCAGCACATCTGAACTACTAATCCCAGACATGTTGCAAACGTTTTTGAGAAACAGTAACACCGATATTGTGGTAATGGTAACCATGGAATTTTTGTCTGCTGATTTTGCTTTGCACAAGCTAAACAATAAGCATATCAAAACTCTATTTCACGTCATTGGTCACAGTTTGCCATCTGAAAATTAGTTGTACAAAAACAGTGCTGCAATTGCGTGCAGATAAGTTATAGCGGATGAGAAATGCTTTACATGGCAAGCAAACTTTTCTTGTTGTTGATGAAAGAGCACTTTATCTGGCACACATAATTTAAATATTCTTGTTAGATGCCGAGAAACACCTCACGTCAGTCATTTGTACAACTGTCAACCTGTACTATGTGCGCCAAATATGTTGATCAGCTAATCGCAAACGTCAAATCAGCAACAGTTAAAAACAAAACAAAACAACACAGCATAGATTATCGAAAGCTTAATCAAAGTGATTATTTTTTTC
The DNA here is from genome assembly GCA_963675345.1 of Trididemnum clinides. Lineage (NCBI taxonomy): Eukaryota > Metazoa > Chordata > Ascidiacea > Aplousobranchia > Didemnidae > Trididemnum > Trididemnum clinides. The sequence goes on from OY776291.1 coordinate 2,986,212, forward strand.
ATTTTCTCATTATCAGGCTACATCGCAACAACAGGACGCGTGACAAAACGGCATTTATAATTGCATAAAATTGATAGTTAGAATGTGTTTTCATTTTTTGAAATAGGTCTCAAAAATATTCAAAAAAATAGGAGATGATATGGAAACGTTGCTGACAGTACAGTAGGGTGGTGGTTGTCAAACTTTTTTCCATGCGACGCGTTTAATAAACCTTTCCAGACTTGGGACGCACCAGACAGCATCCTGAAATTTTAGTAATGCCGTTCTGCAAGATAAATGAGACTCGAAATCTAAATAATTGTCGTTTTACTGGCGAGATTTTGTTTGAGGTCCGCCATCTTCAATCGTGAAGCTATGCTCTTATAAGTTTGTAACTCGTCTTTCTTGTTTTTATCCCTTTTGCAACTGACAACCTTAATCTTTTTTATTTTGCGCCAATTTTAGTTAACACTGAGCAAATTTTTTCTTAAATAGCAAGTCAACAATTACAATAGTGAATTTACTACACTTTTGTATAAATGCAATCGATTATGCCAATTACAAAAAAATTGATGAGGAAATCTACTTTTAGAGCTTTTTGACGGAAAAAAAGCGATAATTATTGGCAAAAATCAAATTATTATGCTACGTCTTTGGAAAATTTAAACATCGCAGCAGGGCGTCGCAATGCACAGCTTGAGATCCACTGCAGTGGGGAAACAACTGTCCAAATTAGGAGCAATGCACTCGAATTAAGGAAGCCATGCACATGAAGTGGGGGCTTGGACTCCTTGATACCGGCCTGCTTTATGACATTTTTTAATGGCATATTCTATTTTTATCAGTAAACGATGAATGATTTATCAAAAAGAATTACAAGTAACGTGAAGCAAGCTATACTTTCCAAGGCCTTAGACCAGTGGTTTTTAACCTTTTCTCTGCGGCGGAACCCCGGAGAAACATTCCAGTGGCTCGAAGAATCCCTGTGCAATAATTCAATTGTCTTAACGCAAAAAACAACATTTAATTTAACCAATAAAATAAAATGAAAATTTGTGTAACTTCTGGCGGAACCCTTGGATTGTACTGGTGGAACCCTAGGGTTCCGCGAAACCCTGGTCAAAAACCACTGCCTTAGACATTCAAACTAATTTTATTGATTTAGATCAGGTTATTTGTTTGTTACCGTTACAAGCATAATGACTGGAAATGATATTTAATGTTTTTCTTAAGGGGGGGGGGGGGACGCGTGCACAGGAGCCCCTTTCCTTCCTTCCGTACGCCACTGAGCAAAGCCAAGCATCAGGCTGACAATATATCTGACAATCAGGCTGACGACAAATGGTTTTTCAAATTCATTAAAGAAACTTTGTTTTATTACCTGCTTTACTGTGACGTGGACAAAAGTTTATGATCTCGTAGTTGGGACAATAAACTTTTATGCTTCACAATAAATATTAAGTTTTATTTTTCTTAGTTACGTGTAACTGCAATTACTGTAAAGTAAAATACCGACAATCTAAAAACATCCCTCAAACGTTAACAAATATTCCTGGAAGAATCTTTACTAATCGCGTCGAAACACTTGGCCTGAAGTCGGCGATATTTCATCTAGATCAGCATTTCTCAATGTAGGTGTATTCACTTCTAAGATTAAATTAAAGTGAAAAAAGTAAAGAATCACTATGCTATATGAATCATCTTTTTCGATACAGAGCTTTAAAAACCAAAACTTATTGTCACCGAAACAATCACGAAACAGTTATGGCAGCATAACGATCAGATTGATATGAAGTAATATATTTCACTGCAAAAAAGTCCTGTAAACTTCTGCAGCCCTCAAAATGATAATGAGGAATCAGCTGCATGGTGAACCTACAATATTCTAAAAAATGGCATCTTTTATAAAAAAAATGTTGTTTACATATGGACTTGATACAAAAGATTATATTCGTTTTTATTTGTTTATGTCATTTGCAGCTGGCAGAGCTGCGATCCGTCTCCAAATTATAGCAATCTCGAACAACTGGCAATCGTAGATTATTATGTCACAATGTATCGATAGGCAGTTTCGTGACCATATTTCATTCATACATGTTGTTTGACACTGGAGGGATCACGTGACTGGCGCTATCTTAATTCAATTCAATTCAAATAATTTTATCGCGCAAAACAACCGGCAGCTTAGACATGTGCTTTGATGCTGATAGATCAGGAATTATTTCCCAGCACCTTCTTTATGGCTATACCAGTGTTTTGTCATAAGAAATGCTTTAGTTGCTTTAGTTGTCTTGGCAATAACACCAAGAAATGCTTTAGTTGTCATCGCAAATATGTTTGGGGCTCAAAAACGCACATAATATGGTAAAAGTTGCATTAAATTTATAAACTTTTCTTTTAGTTGTGCAATGTTTAGGTAAAAGGAAATAAAAAGTGATCAATATTTGTACAAAACTTAATCGTTCAAAAGGCATCTGTAAGCCTGCAACCGTTTCTAACAAACCGTTTTAAAAGCTCTTTACACAGCACGGTAAAAAGTCGAAATTGACCTGAAGCAGTAAGAGTATCCAAACGTTTCTTTGCAAAGACATTTTATGCTTACTGTCCATAAATGCCCAAAAACCTCGCTTGCAAAAACATGTATGCTGCTTATGCCAAATAACCGTAATTCTTCAAACGCGTATCAACCCTTCTTTCAACTTTATTTGCAAATCAACAACTTTGAACTACGTTGTAGCGCATGCCCAGAAACTTTTTGGGAAAAAGAGGGCAACAAGTAACAGCCAAGCTATCCAGGTTTCGTATGCCCTTGCTTTCTTTGTCAGTTACGAGTTAAGCTAGGTAGCGAGTATTACGAATGCTTCTACGTCTATCCACACCTGGTTCAACTTCGCCTCAAGTGCACGTCAGGCAAATGTCATTGTTTTAATATTATTTCATGACGAAAACAAATAAAATACAGAAAAAAAACAAAGGAACATAAATATAATTGACACCCATTCGGTAGCAAACTGCACCTTTTTTGAACAAGAGTCAAGTTTGGGAAGGCTGCGGTCTCTATGGCCAAATTATGATTGACAAATCAAACATCTGATTGATAGAAAATCAATTATTTACATCTAGGCAAACCTTGCGGCAGTTGTCTTTGAAATGATAGGTAGTTGGCAGACTTGGCAAAAGCAAAAAATAAAAATTCAAAAATCTGTAAAAATAAATTGTTGAAAGTTTGCGCATAAAATTGAGAGTGCGGTGTTTGCACGGTTTACCCTGTTTGGGTTTTCAAGAACTCATTAATTTCACCACATGCCGCTTTGGGGCAGCAGTTTAAAATCAGATTCAGCTTGACGACAGGATAAGTACACAATTAGAATCCAAATATGATTTTTTAAAAGTTGTTGTTGTTTTCGGTAAGCAGCAGATAGAATATGATGACATTTTTACTCTATTGTCTGACCAACGCTTTTACATCCGGCAGCTGAAAGACGATCGAAGAGACGATAAAAATATTTGTTTAACTATTGTTGTAAAACAATCACGGAAATATAGATGGAAGGAAATTAAACCGCATGAACCTAGCAAGCCAGGCAGTCGCTTCCTATTTCTTGAATATATCAGGCGAATGCTCTTATCATACAGGTGCTAAATTTCGCGCAATAGTGCCAGCTATTTGCAATCTACTGCCAGTGTTTGTCTGTGAGCTGTCAATGCGCAAAACCCAACGAAATGTGCATTGGACTAAACGTTTAACTTTGCATTCGTGATTAAGTTGTAACTGTTTTGCGCCAATGTACAGACAAACTATTGAAATACAGTTATAATGATAGCTGATACCCACTATTCGATTTTAAGCAACAAATCGAATAGAAGAATGTAAGTTACAGATTGTTTTTGTATGAAAGTGGAATATCGCTATAAAAATTGGCTTAAGTTCTGTAAGAGGGTCGATCATTTATGGCAGGGGTGGCCAAGCTTTTTATGCAAAGCGCCAACTCTTCTACCAACCCGTGTCGGATGCGCCATAAATGTAGGGCAGGGGTGGCCAACCTTTTCAGTCCATGCGCCAAAATTTTTCGCCACACAAGCATTCATTTGAAGATGCGCCACACAAACATTCATAGGTTTTCATTGCTCTCAAACGTGTAGTAATATATTTATACTTTGAAGTCAAAACAAGGCCATATTCAGCGGTGATCTCCAAAAAAAAAAAAAAAAAAAAAAGGTCATCCCCTGTTTCGCTGCACCTTTTCCATCACTTTTGGCTTAAATATGCCACTAAACGTGAGGCCAACCAAGTGCGGACTTTTTTTTTTTTGGAGATGTTATTGGAGTGACAAATTTTTCGGCCAGATGAAAGGACACTTACCCAAATTGCCCGAAAAATCTTAAACCTGGAATGCGCCACCTCTAAACATGCAATGCGCCACGGTTGGCCACCCCTGATTTATGGGCTCTGAGGCAAAGCACCTTGATCATTTGGTACAATGTAAACTTTAATTATCACCTTTAACGCCTAGCCAATCGTTAGTTGACTAGGATAGACCTATTGGTTGTAACTTGTAACCAGCAACACCAGCAGTTTGGTAATCAAAATGGGAATAAAAATGGTTCTACATTAAAGTGCTTCAAAGGCGACTAAAAATTAGCAACTTGGAGGTGCAAAGTGACACAATTTCAATCGAAGATGAATTCATGCAAAATTTACCGCAGAATAGGCTCCAAATCGATTGTTTAATATGAAAAGCTTGGAAAATTCGCTTTCAGCAACTTTTTAGACTCCAATATCAATCTATGTTCTGTTTATTTGAGAATCGGAAGAAACAAACGCAACATTTGTTTTAGTCAATTTTTCACTAAAGTACTCTGAATATGACGCAGCTAGTTTTGATAAAAAAAATTAACTGTACCAGAATCCTTTGAGTGATGCGAAATGCTTTGCTCCTGTCTACGACTTAGCTTTTGTTTTTATTCTGTTAGCAATAAATCGAAACACGACATTGAGATGTTGAAACAAAACACCATAGCTTTTCAAAGTTCTCGGCTGTTATGGTCGTGCGACAGTTCATGCTTTGTGATGTTACTTTCACCGGTTGAAAATTAAGCGGGAAAATATTTTCCCACGACAACACCACGAACAGTTTGGCATCAGAAAACTGCCCAATAAAATTGTATCAATCAAAGCATGCAATTAAAAGAAAAACAACCTTGTAGAGAGCTTGGTTTAGACAACAGTTTTAATAAAAACAACACTTAGGACAAGGACTTGTTTTACGTTTTGGATACTATTTACGTTTCAGTTATTATTTTTTGCGTATTTTCAGAGTTAATTAAGTCGCGAGATTCGTTCAAATGCCGTTTCTGGAAAAAATCACAAGTTCTGACGCTTCCAGTAAATTTCACGCAAGTTTTGGGAAGTTGCATCAGTTAGTTCACCGAGTACAAAGAGAATCAAAATCCAAGAAACTTTTAATAAAATTGCAATTCATGTTTTGATTCAAAAGGAGACTAATATATGGCAGGGCTGATTCGACAGCGTCAAGACGTACTCGAAAAATGTAGGAAACTAGAATGAAGAAAAATTGCAATAGTATTATTTTTCTTTACATTGTTTCTTCATTTCATTAAACAACCTTTTTGAAAATTGTTTTTTGTAATCAACTTCTCTCCTATTTTAAAAATTGTTTGCTAATATCTATCTCTCAGGTGCAACCAAAAGTTTATTTTTTGCATAACGAAACTTTCTCGCATCAAAGGAATTCTTGCAATGATTATTTATTGTAATAGCATCAAATACTTACTTCATAATATTTTCTAGTTCACTTTGCTACCGACTCAGCAACGGTAAGCTAATTGGCAGTTGCTCGTTGTCGTTTTGGAGAATGCGGTCGTCTGACAGGAATGAAATCTATAAAAGTATATTTCATGAGTGCGCTAGAAATCGATCGGTTGGTTCAATTTGATACTAAGTAAACTTCGTATCAGCATCAAAAACTAAAACATATTATCGAATCGATTTTTGCAAAATTGATCATCAGCATTAATGAAGCAGATAAGAAACACAAATGAAATTCTGGTCATTACGTGAGTAAAATCTTACAAACTACGATCTCCAGAGGGGTAAGGATTTTTTTATACTCGGATAACTTTCGGAAACACATTCATTTGGGAAAGCAAAACACAGGTAATGAACCTCATGTCATTGCTGCGTGAGACGTTTTGAAGAGAAAACTCGCTGCTGAGAATTTAATGTTCATTTTGTGCATAAAAAGTTGAAGGCCTCACCTGTTATTTTGGGCTGTTTCTCCTTTACTTTGCTGGCGATGCTTTTTCTTTTTTGAGCGAAAAGCTGTCGTGATGCTGGAGCTTTTGATGAAAGCGTTTCATTGTTGGATGTCGTATCCTCCTTTAGTTTGATTTTAGTTGTCTCTTGCTTTGTCGTATTAGCCGAATGCTTTGCGCATTGATTCAAAAGGAGGCGATCGTCATTAAGACTAAGAGATGTTGAAGGCGTGTTTTTTGGGAGACGAAAGGGGTGTTGGAGTGTGACACCCTCCACCACAAATAGCGAAGTTTGATTTGGCCTTTTTGTTAATAATTTAGGAGAACTTATAAATGTTTGTGACAGGGAATACTTTGATGTAGACACATCTCTCGTTGTGAGGCAGTTAGCATTTCTTGGACTAAGCGGTAAAGTAGACCGCTTTTTAGAATCTACGTGAGCTTCTTTATGACGATTTTCTTGAGTTTCGGCAACATTGTACTTTAAGTATTTTTTTTCTAAATAATGGGAGTGCACGGGACGTGTGTAAAAGTCAGCGACGTTACGCACGTCTTCTTTTTTCCATTCAAACCGCGATGAGTTAGATGTCGGTGAATTTGTGTTATTTTGGCTGACTCTGTCGCTTAAATTTTCGGCAGAATGTAGTCGCTGAAGATCGAAGTTCCAGTTAACCGCGCATTTTTTGGCTTCAGCATGGACCAAGTCTTCGAGCATTTGTTTTGTTCGTCGTGAATCCGGAGTCCCAAACAAACTCCTGATAACTAAACTGGAAGGCTTTACGAACTTCCGGTGTCGGACTGGTCTTTCAATCTCAGGAGGACAGGACATGATGCTTGCAATTAAATAACTAAGCAATCTGAGAAAACAAACGATTGGTTACGGCAGGCAGTAAATACTGGTACATAAATCAACAATTACCATCTGAAGTCATAGTGATTGTGTTAATATTCCGTTTAAAAAACTTTCAAGTTAGTAAATTACAGAATTTCAAGTACGGGACTGTGAACTATATGCTAGCCAGTGCTTCCACAACTAAAATACCACGCTATTTCTTAAATATGTCGAGCACTAACAAATTTAATTTTTTTATTAGTGAGCCGCTTTTCACTAAAATCTGTTTAACGTTAAAGCACTATATTAGCGGTTAAGAAGCTAGGATATATTACCCCGAATGGGGTGAATTGAAAAAGTAGTGGATGAAAGCATAAAGACACAACATTTGATTTCAGGAAAAGGTCTTAAGAAAGCAATTGTTAAAATCTATACAAAGATAGATTTTAACGAATGGCCTCAAAAAGTAGTAGACTTCAATTTGGATTGAAAATATTGTTTAGAAATTATCTCTATTGGAGCTTAAACATTGGTAGAAAACTTACATCGTTCTTAAAATAATTTTGGGTAACATTCAAAAACATTTTTCGACTCCTGCGCTGTTCTGTAGATTTGAACGTATTCGATGACGAAGCAACTAAAAAGTATTAATGTCAATAGTTACACCTGGTAACATATCCGCGTTTTGCTATTTTTAAATTTACTTAGACTTTAACCTAATTCAAATGTGCCCTCAACTGACAAAACTCAATTTCAAGTGCATTTTCACCGCACTCTACGACAAAAGTCCAGCTAGTAATTTGAAGTTAACCGATTTAACCGTTCGGCTTAAAGCGCACTCCTTCTTTTCTCTATTTTTCTCATCTTTTTTTCTTTTTTCTTGGTCGCTGAACGATTCAACAAACAAAAAAGAAAAAAAAAACTTTTGTTCTATCGCAACTTCATAGCTACCTTTTCTATGCTTTATACAACTGCAACGTCATAAACTTTGTTTAAATAATCCTGTTATTCAATATACGTCATAGCTTTTTGCTGTACCATTGCCATCAATAGGAAGTATTTTTTATTTGAAAGTTACCATCTGACAGGTAAAACAGTGAGAACTTTTTATAATAAGGGGTGTCTCAATCCTAAGCGCACCAAGAACTATTAAAAGGGAGGAGAAAAATAACCCTAAATTAACCGGATTTGTTGCATTGTTGTTAAGATTAAGGTACGTGGATCATAATAGAATTGCCCCTATCCCTCTTCTTAATACCCCAATGATCAAAATAAAGAATATTGCTTTTACAATATTGTCTAACAATACGCAAAAAGCCTAATTTTCTGTTGATTACTTTGAAAAAACAAATAATTATCCTAATTAACTGCTGATTTTACGGAAAAATCAACAGCATTTAAAAGATACTGCATAGCAACACTAAACCCTTTTAAATTTTTAGTAATTTATTCACATATTTACTGAAGACTGCATACTCTAAGCTGAACGTTTTCGGTTTACATCAAGCCCTAGTCAAAGCATCTAAAATATCAGATTTAATTAATTTAAATAAATTAAAGTACAAAACTAAAACTTCAAAATTTTCACTTATGCTTACGCCTCAAACTAATTTTGCAAAGCAGATTAAAAAGTAAATTTGGAGTCACTGCAATGCGTAATCAAAGGTTGTGACGAAATAAGACAAATAATGGAGAAAAAATGACAAAACATTTAAATGGTTCATATTGTTTTAAATTGAACATACAGCATCAACAGAAAGCGACATTTGGTTTGTTGACGGAGCATATGTCAGCGAGTGAGGATTTATAGCTCTCAATGCTCATGAACAGATGGAAGAAGTCGCATTTCGCGAGAGCTACAAGACTATTTTGTTGTGGAAACATGTTGAACAAGACTTCAATTAGATTGTTTATATTGATCTCAATTAACAAACAGCTGTCAACAAAAGTATTAAACGTTACAATGCAAAATATTTTTAGTTTGCTATCGTTTAAAAATAATAATATTTACTCATTTTGCACATCTGCTGTTTTTCGTTTTTTGTGATTACAAGATGGTGGTCATGATTTGTTCGTAAGGACATATTGTATAGTTTCGGACTTGCAACCATCTTTAAACGCCATCGATATTACAATAAAACATTGAGGTAGTGCCTGTTTAGTTTCTGCGGTATTGTGGTTCTAGAAGAGACAAATCTCGTGTTAATTTTCTTCGCTTGTTCATGTGTAAATACCAATTTTGGCAAAACGCAAGATTTTTTGGGCGTTTTCGGATGACCGTGTTTTTTTCGTTCTCAGTAGTGTTATCTCAAGCTTTATTTGCTAGTCTTCAGTTAGACTTGGTCACCTCCACTGGTAGGCTGCTTGGTCCTACCACCTGTTTTTCAAAAATGAAGGAACTCCGTTAAGTGTCTTATTCAACCACTTATCAAGATAACTTACCGGCTTTTTTTTACACTATTCCTTTTGTGAAGTCACCGAGCAAGAAAGCTCTGAATACCTTTGTTTAGTCTTTGCTATGACTGGCCAAGGGAATCGAACTCAGGTCCACCGGCTACGAAGCAGAAGCTTCAACCATTTCACCAGAGCGCAGATTCTTACTTTTACTTTTTTGTTTCATGTCACTTCACTTATTTTTTACTTTGATTTTGGAAAGAAATATAAATCATGGCTATTCTTTCGACTCAACAATAACTTTGATGTAACAAGCAACACGCCGGGCTTATAAACAAAGGAATAAAACTAAAATCACTAAATGTTTATTAAAAATGACGGCACTTCCCCGTTGAAACTGTTTTTAATTTTCGAATTTAATTTAACTAGCTTACACTGAACGGCGGAAACTTTAATGATCTGGTGTTATTGGCTGTTTCCATATTTTTCTTATTACTTGTCCGAGATTATAACGATTTTTCAATTTGTTTGCCGCGCTACAAGACGACAGATGTTAACCACACTTGGATGCGAAAAAGATAATCGCATTTGCTTGTAGCTCGCGCTACATTTCGATCTCACCAAATAGCTTTTCAAATAACAGCTATTTGTGAGGTGATAAAAACTAATAAAAAAAATATACTCAAGCAAAGAGATCAACTCCTTTATCGATAAGAAAGCTAATTCTAGCGACCATAATCTTAAAAATGATTAATTTTTTATGTTTACTTGGGCGGGTTTGATTATTTGGTGAAAATTGCAACCTCGGCAGGTTAGAGTTTACCACTATATTCCCCTTGTATCATATTGGTGATGATTTCCCTTCATCTTCTTTTGAATTAAATGAAGTGGAGCACCTGCTTAACACAGCAAACCAATCAACATCGCATTAGAAGGAAGTGCCAATTTATTTGAAAACTTGCTGTTTGATCTGTTACTACCCAGTCAAGAATGGTTGATGGTACCATTACTAGCAAAAGGAATAGCATTGGTTGGAAGCTGAAGATAATCCTTTACAAAATGCTGGGTGAGCTTCATCATCATTTTGACTTGGTGAAGCATGGGAGCTTGTTATTGAAGGTCGATCAGAATTGGGTGACGAGTGAGCTGGTTAAGGGGCCGTTATAAGCAGCAGTGATGAGTGATGGCCTTTGTATCTCACTGCAACTGCGCCAGGAAAACACATTTTATGAAGATTCTAACAAACAGTAAATTCATCAAAAGCAATTCAAGCGTATTGTTGAAATTAAAAATCAGAAGCATGTTATTTGTTGTTATCTTGGGCGTAATGCGTCTTCACTGTTCTCTTAGTTTGAAGAATAAAAAGAAATAAAACGAGAATAATAAATAAAAATCAAGTGTTTAACTTTTTTCCAAAAATAGCTCTCAATTAGCAACCTGTCCAGAAAGAACCGTAAAAGCCAAATAAGCAGTCTCGTAAGTTTTGGAATTGTCTGAAAGTTTAATTGGTACGCGCTGCTCATGTTGGAATCAAAGCAAGAGACGAAAATCTTCGGTCAGATCTTTTGTGACATCCTGTGTTTCCGCAAAAGCAGGCTACAAAAAAGTAATCCTGGTGAAGAACTCAAGCGAGGTCATTCAAAATTTTTGACCGAACAAAAATCAATTTGTTTTGATATTAATTTACTATAAGCAGCAAACACGGGAGTTCAAGAGAAGTTAAAAGAGAAACTTGAATCAATATAAATTGAAATGAAAATCTAGAAGTCTTTCATTTTTATTTTTTTTCATTTAGGAGATTTTTACCGCACAACCAACAGAGGCTCACAATTTATCTCCTTTTTGCTCCAGCAATTGAAAAAAGTCTACCGAGGCCAAAAGAAAAAATGAATCAGCTATTTATGACTCGACTTATCAAGATATTGTATCATACCAGTAGCACTTGCACACAACTGACAATAGCATGGTGAAAAGACATTGCCAAATTACTGATTGCGAAATCCCGCTCAATAGGAGAGCGGATTCTGAAAGGGCATAGGCAACATGATTACGTTGATGCTTCTGAGAAAGTTGTTACAATTTCTTGTTTTTGTTCGAAGAGATTACACTGAATTCTTTTATCATGAAAAAAACTGACAGAGGTGCTGCCAATGCACATTGCGCAGCTGGCCCAGCACAAATTTGTTTACCGTGCAATTTTTAGATTGCGCCAGCATGTTGTTTGTGCAATGGAGTTTTTGCAGCCATCTCAAAAGTAAACAAACTCGAATGAACTAGTTAAGTTTAGCAGATTTGAGCTGATGTTGATTTCAACAGTGTATTATGCCTCGACGTAACGGCGCTCAACGTGCAAAACGCAAGCACTTTTATAATCGAGCACTTTGGAAATACCTGGAAAATAACATTCATAATTAAATGCATGATTACTAAGCAGCAGATGTTTTCGTGCCTATGACCATGGCATTTTTATTGCTATGATAATTGTGGCCATGGAAATGGCACTTAAAGGCAATTTTGCCAGGTTAGTCTAAGCTTGCGGTAAAAATAAACTCACGTCACGGTCTTTGCGTTATATTTTCCAGGGTCGAAAGTCACCAACAGTAGCACTAAAATTTAGCTTGCGATAAATATATTTTTTTGGGGTGAAATATATTTTTTAATCTGTATGTTCCTCAATTTTGTTCGGGCCTCAATTTCAACCCTGATTTCATTAATCTTTTCTTTACTTTTTTTTGACGTCTTTTTTGAAAATCAACGCTTCATAGGCGTTTTACCTAAAAATACCTTCACTCCTCTATCACGCTCAAAAAATTTTAGTGGAATCATAATTTTGTGGCTTCTTAAGCTACATCTATGGAAATAAGCATAAGTTTCTGGAGTTGCAAATATTGAAATTATCTGTGGGAACTATCTCACTGTGTTGGTAGTTGTTTCCACGATGAACCTTAAGGAAGTATTTTTGCAGTTGTTCTTTCACGTGATGATATAAGATTCGTATCACGTGAAAATTTGTAAAAAACTACCGATGTTTAAGTTGATCACTTGATATTACTTCCAATCATTTATTGTTTATTGAAATCATGCTATCAGTAACTTGCTTTTGTCAGGGTACTAAATTTCAAAGGGCTGCAAGCACAAGCTGATTGTTTTGTTTTATGCGCAATCTTAGTTTTTTTGCAGTGGATAATGACAATCTGTCTTATAGGGTGTCGCGACTAAGGATGTCAACAAGTCATGATTGGTAGCCAACCAAGTTGGCAACATTCTTAAAACCATTTCGGTTAAAAGCGCCTAACGCCAGCTATGGGCGTTTTCCGCAATAAATTAAGGACATTACGTAAGTGCAATTACGCCATAAAAATGTGTCAGACTTTGAATCATGATGACGTCACAATCCATTTGTGGCGCAAACAATGATCTCATCTAGTCGAAACCGATATCTGGATTAAAGGTAAACAAATTATGTCATAACAACTACTGTTCTCTTTGTTTATTGACCGGTCTTTTCTAAAAGTATCTTATCACACACAGCAACTCAAATTCTGAGCAATTTTCAGTCTCAATCCAATATTTACTGCGCGATTCTGTCTGTGTGTCTGTCTTAAAACATCTTGGAAACTGCCAGCATAGTCATTAAACTCGGCACTATTGATAACCTCCTCAAGATGAGTGTCAAAAGGGGGTTTGTGACCTCACAATGACGTCATAATAAAATATAAATTTGCAAAAATGCATTTTTTGACCGAGAAAAGCAGTTTTTGGCTTAAGCGTAAGCCAGTATCCGACTTATCCACTTCAACTAATTTCACTTCTTTATGATGACACATGACGTCATAATCAACAATTAATTGCAAAATTTGTTTTCTTAAGCAAACTGCAAATAGTGGCACTGTTTCGACCAATCAGGCTTCTTCAGTGCAATTTACTCAAAAAATACAGATCGTGGGAATGCGATTAAAAGCTTTTTAAAAAATCTTAGCAAATAATTTCGATAAAAGAAACCCTACGACAATTACGGATCAATTGGCAATGCAACCACAGATTTTTTATTCAAGCATTTTAAGCCTTCTAAGCATGCTTCTTGCTTTCTTCTGCACGCTATTACTATTTCCGTGATAGTCTTTTTCCGAAGAGATTCCGCTATGTTCAAAAACATAAACTTTTTATTACTGTTTTGGCAACTATTCGTTAGATGAAGCAGGCCTGGCTGGCTGATCCAATATTTTCAACCTTGGCATTGCTGATGGAGAGCCTTGCCTGGCGAATCCGCCTAGTATCAGAGTTAAATATTTTTTTATCACGTTTGGATCTGATGCGCACTGACCGCTAGTCAATTAAACAACAACGCCTTTTTTCTTTGTATCTGTTGACTCGCGGCGGTCCACTTCAGCTTGGACCATTTATTATAAGATCTTGCACGGGCAATAATCTTTTGTTCTGAGAATTTACTTTACAAGTTAATAATATCATGCTTTTCTTACTCTGCAGATAATTGTTAATTGTGCTGCAGCTTGTGCATGCGTTAAGTCGCATGCTTGTTTAATAAAATCATTTGAAATACTAGAAGATTGCGCCGGAAAAATCAATTGGTCCATGAAACCAAATGAACTACCAAATTGAATCAAATATTTGACCAACTGTACCTCATACTTGTGTTCGCATTAAAATTTTCTTTCGGAACAAATTCCATTGTATTTATGAAATGAAATCGTTTAATTTCTGCGTTAACGACTATTTCAAAAAAAGAAAAACCTATCACTGCAGTAAACCAGTTAGCGCCCCAAAGTGTCCCCAGCAGCCAGTAAAAAAAGCGTTAACAATTATATTGATTGACCGTAAATTATCTATTGGAGGTTTTGGAAAGTCAGCATCAATTTACTTGCTTTTCTTCGTTTGCTTTATTTTTATATCTTCTTTTGGTTTTGATAACAGCCATTTGTTTGAGATGTAGAAGACGTAAATGAATAAGCAGTGGATCATATCTTTGGTCATTCGTTAATTCAAGCACTGACAAAACAATGGCGCTTGGGCGTAAAAATTGGAGCTGAAGCCCTTTCTCAGATTGTTTTCAGCTTTTCCCAGAATATTGTGAGCGACCGCAGAAATAAAAAAAAGGGAAAAACAATCGCTTTCAAAACGAAAAAATAAGATTCTTCAAAATTTGATTTGCAAAAAAAGGCCTTTGTCTTTGATTTGAAACCAAAACCCAGTACTCCATTGTACCATACAAAACTATGTGTTAAGCTTATGCACAGATGTCTCCCGCACTTTATTGGTTAAAACTGGAAAATGTGATATTTCAGTTTTATATCTTTTATCAATTTTGCTAGATGATTGGTTTGCTTGATCAGGAAAAATCTTCCATATTTGTTGAATTTTACTTAAATTTTTGTGACCATGTGGCAAATTATGATGCAAGAGGTCGTAACAAAATTTTGTTATTTCGAAGTAAAAAAATATCAAATAAAGAATTATCAACAACAAATCTTTATCTCGGCAATGTTTTCAAATATTGTTTCAGCCACTGAATCAAACTTGCTTACTTCGCTGAAAATTGATTTGCATTTCATTCACTTAATTTTTATCTCTATTTAAGTAGTGTTTTAAACTTAGAGATTGCTTTTAAACTTGTTTTTTACCGCTTTATCTCGTTGTGGATAAGATTAAATCTTGTAAATACGACCAAAGGTGTTATCAGCTTGAGATAAGCCTCTTATAAGCATTTAAGATTGCAGTTAGAAATACTGATGGATTTTCTGCCACAAACAGTCACGTGATAAAATTGTAAGCTGCAATAGAATGCCGCAGAAAAGTCATTGTCGATTTAGCAAAAGTTGTTATAAGTAAGGTCGTGTGTCGAATGTCATCTCAAAAATCTGCTTAAGTGATTACAGATCAACAAAGTTTCAAATACAATCTACCGTCGTAATCAAATTCAACTAAGAAACGGACTGTGATTTTGCAACCCGCTAAGCGTAAACGAAAGTGCTACTAAAGGTTTATATTACAAACATACGAGTACCTACATTCATACAGAATATTGTGATAATTGTCTGACTTTTGGAGGGTTACTGCCCCAGATACAGTAAGTATCTCCGGAGATTTTCTCCTAGAGAATTTGCTGTTGCCCTCCATCACTTAAAACCAGGTAAAGCTCCGGCCCTGACTCTATTTGTCCGGAGCATGTAATCTATGCTGGCCCCGACTTGAAGTCCTGGCTACGTGGCTTCCTTTCTTTCTGCTGGCGCAAACTCAAAATTCCAAACGTCAGGAGAAGAGCGCTGGTAGTCGCGATCCCTAAGCCCTCAAAACCTGTAGAGGACCCACAGAGCTACCGTCGCATCTCTCTGCTCTGCGTCCACAACAAGATCCTCGAACGACTGATCTACAATCGTGTCAAACCAATAATCGACTCCTTGCTCCCAAAAAAACAGACTGGATTTCGACACGGAAAGTCTACCGTAAATCAACCGTCTACCGTTTTGCTCACGCAAAGCATTGAGGGTGCTTTTGAGTCAAAAAAAGAAGGCCGGTGCCGTGTTTGTCGATTTGACAGCTGCTTATAACACTCTCTAGCACTGTGGCCTCATTTGCAAGCTGTTGAGGCTTCTGCCGGACAAGCACGTTCTGTGAATGATCATGGAACTTGTTCGGAACAAAAGCTTTACCCAAAGCACTGATGACAGCAAGCCAAGCTGGCTACAACATCTGAAAAATGATGTCCCACAGGGATGAGTCTTGGCTCCTCTTTTTTTCAACATCTACAGATACGATCTGCCTTTCATAACCTCCAAGCGGTATGCCTACGCTGATGACTTGGTAATACTTCACTCATCTGGAGATTGGAAGGTGTTGGAAAGAGTTTTAGCAAAGACATGACTACACTTTCTGCATATCTCCACACTTAACGGCTTAAGCTTAGCCATGCTAAAACGGTGATGGCAGCCTTTCATCTCCATAATCGAGAGGCCAAGCGTGAGCTAAAAGTTAAAAGCACAGGTAAAATCTTACCATTTTGTCCAGTGCCGACCAATCTTGGTGTAAAGCTGGACAGAGCGCTCACGTATCATCATTGCCTTGAGGCTTTGCGCACAAACAATCCACGCGCGTTTTGCTGCTGAGGCGACTTGCAGGCTCAGGATTGGGCGCTGGTGTTAAGATATTGCGTCAGCGCCCAATCCTGAACCTGCAAGTCGCCTCAGCAGCAAAACGCGCGTGGATAGCTGCCTGGTCCCTAATCTACTCGACTGCTAAAAAATTGTGCACCAGCTTGGTGTTGCAGCGCGTATACTCGCCTCACGGACAGCGTTCTTAATAACGCGTTGCGCATTGTCATTGGATGCCTACGTCCCACTTCAACGGACAACCTTCCGCTTCTTTCAGGTATCTAGCCAGCTGAGCTTTGCGGCCAAGAAGCGACACTCTCCTTGGCTAATCGCAGTTCTTTGGACCCTGGCCACATTCTGCATGGCCAGCTGACTAAGTCGCAGGCTGCTAGCAAGGAGAGACTGAAATCTAGACGCCCGTTTGCTCCTGCCGCGAGGAAGTTATTGCGCAACTTATCTGAATTGGGCATTCGCGCTGCCCAATAAACAAGCTTGACATGGGACACAAAGTATTCTAAGAGTATGTCAGCGCTCGGTGTCTACGTTCCTTGGTCTATTGGAACGAGTTTGACCAGAAGAGCTAGGGTCAAACTCAATCGCCTGCGTTTTGGCGTTGGGCGTTTCGGTTCGTCCATGCACAAATGGGGTCTTGAATTTTCGGCGAAATGCGAGTGTGGCGCTAGTGAACAAACTGCAGACCATATTATTTTAACATGTCCCACACATCGGGGACCTCGAGAATAAATGGATCTGACAGTTTTGGATGACGAAGCATGGTGCTGGCTCAACACCATCACTGTCAACATCTGATCTAGGCAACACAGCAGGCTGGGGTGGTAAAAGGATAAACCCTCGGCCCCACCTTTTTTGTGTCTAGCCTGGATCATGGATACCCTGCTATACGACGAAAAAGAATACATTTATACACACATACATTTGTATGTACAGACATACATATATTAAAGCATACATACAAACATGTATACGTACGTACTACATACATACATGCATACATACATACATATACATACATACATACATACATACATACATACATACATACATACATTCATGTAAATAACCTTTCAACCGATGTTCGTCCTAGGAGGTTAAAGAAGCACTAGCCCCAAGGAGTTCCCCATAAACCTTATAATTTCAAGTCACTTCCACCAGCTCCGAAAGATTGCCGCCTCTTCGTGGTGGAGGAGAATGAATTTAAAAACTCAACCACCGCGGCAACCAATCCTTGCCTCCAATACAAACACTTGTTGTTGTGTGGTTAAAAAGAAGAAACAAGCAAAGTACATCCGATTAAAATATAGAGCACATAAAATCGATAAACATTAACTCATGCTGCTCAGAGAAGGCGCAGAACAAAATTATGCGCTCGGGTTTTAGGCAGACGGGCTCATTCCAAGAGTAATCTGCAATAAATTTTCCATTACAATAATTCATTCTCGAAATCCTATCAATATGCTAGCTAGATTTTTTGAGAAGCAAACTGAGCATATCAAAGTCAAAATACTATTGAGGTTTGTAGGCTACTTATGGCCTTATTTTTGATATTTACCTCATTTAAGTTTGAAATAAACAAGCACTATGAGAAGGGAGAATGAATATATGAATCCATGCGAAACTGTTGGACAGCAATAAAGACTCTGCAATCATCCATTTTACTGGCGCGTGCGTCCTTTCAGCTGCAGCGCATCTTCATTCAGAATTCAATTTTTTGAAATATTTGTCCTCCCGTCACAAAAATTTCTTTTCATTGTAGAAAAATTGTGTTCAGATGCGCCCAATTACCAACCTAGTTGCTGGCAAGCTGCTGCTGGCTTAGTAAGTTTGTATCACAAGCATTGCTATTAACCAAGAAAAATCAGCGAAAAACGTCTTTCTGTTGAACAAAGAACACAGGTTCTGTTGAGCACAAGAACAAGAAGGCGTTAAACTCGCAATCTCCAATCGGTAGCCAGCGTTTTATCGTGCTCAGCAACGTTGTGAATTACAACGATATTTGACACGCGAAACACATATTCAATCGGAAGAATAACAAAACTACAGAATGACTGATGACTTAATTTTTGCGCAGAAAGTGTAATAACGGGGACTACAGGCACGTCCAGGAAGTTGTTCTAGCATGGCGCAACACACTTAAAAGTTGCCTCCCACTGCGATTTATAAACTCGACTATATCTTTCTTTTGCTCTTAACATTACAAATAAACGACCCATTTTTACTTGCGCTTCAGCTAAATGGCAACTTGACCTTTTGATTTACTCTGCTGCACATGTGCAAAAGCAAGAATAAAATCGGTTAAATGCATATTCCGCCAATATTCCGATTTAAAAAAGTGAAGTGCAAGGCACGCTGGACAGACATTATCACTTTCACCAGTCAAGTTTTTACAAAATCAGTATGGAAGATGACAATTTCTTGAGTGCATGTCATCTTTTTCGATAATTGATCAACAGCAGTGGGATATGCGTGATAACATACAAAAGTAGATTATTTTCCCAATAAACAGCATGTAAATAGTTTTTTTAACGAACTAAAAATAGAGAAATGTAATTAATAATTGTCACCACTGTGTTGGGAGTAACCACAGCCAGCCCAACAGTCATTAGTTTATCAACAAGCGTACGATAAATTAGAGCAGGTGCACAAAATGAACATTGATGATTCATTTTGAAAATCGGTTTTTTGTTGGAACAAGTAATTATTTTTTAACCGTTTTTTAAACTATTTTTTTGCTCGCTTATAATCTGATTAAGATGAAGTTACCGTCAAAGTCTTTTGCAACTTGTTTTTTCGACTTGGCATAAGCCTAAACATTTTCTAATCTTTAGTAATTCTGGTACTATTCAAAACAGCCGTATTAGACGTTAATCTTTATATTAAGTTGTTATTGATCGTAAGCGTCTGAAAATTCAATTATTTTGCTGGATTTGTTTATCCTTGAGACAAGTTGCTATACGTCTAAAGCCACCTGAGCTTTACTCTGAAATTCGCTTAAGAGCCCAAACTTTAGCTCATAATTTCACTTTTGCCAGGGCCCTGACGATAATTTTAATTTGGATAAGACCGAGTAACGCTCTGGCAGGCATCCAACTGTAGCCACGATAGCTCGTAAAAAGTAGACGGTGTTACATATATCAGTTTACGTTCACGTTTGATGTTGAAGTTCCTTCGGGCTCATACGACACGTAGCAGCTAGATCATGTCACCGCAATAGGTGCGCACGAATGCATCCAAGCTGCTGAGGTTGCGACAACACCAAAATACGTACAGCTTTTTTTTTATTGTATAAGAATTCCATTTTTGTTGAATAAGCTACATTTTTCTAATTTTTGAAGTTTTAAAAATGTATCAATTTTTTTTCTAGCTTTTTCCTAATGTTTAGAGTTTGGGGACCATTTTTCACCCCTTCTATTTTTCTAGATTTTTTCTATTTTTGGAATTCTAGCACCTTGTTTCACTTCTTTTCCTGCACCTCAAAGTATCACATTAATTTAAAAAGCGAATTGAAAGAGACTTGAGTTTAAAAGCTATTGCGGTGAAGGGAGTCATTGAAATGGTTATACGGAAAGAAAGGGCAATGGCAAGAAAAAGAATGAAACCAGGAAATGCAACTGAGCTCTCTGAAATATGCGCAGAGATAAAATCTGCCAGTGAAGAAGTAGAGATTAGTATAACTATAAAATTTTGCCAGCGTGTATTGTATGGAAAAGGAATGTCGCCTGAATGGCAAACAAGTGGGTTGGTGCCAATTTTCAAGGGAAAAGACGAAGTAAGAAGTTGTAATGGCTACACAAAAGTAAAGCTGTGAGAGCACGCCGTAAAGATTGTTAAAATAGTGCTGGAAAGAAAGATTTGAGAAACATTAAATATTAACGCAATGCAACCGTCTTTGTCCCAGGCAAAGGAACAACAGTGGCATTGTTTGTTGTAAGAAAAATGCAAGAGGATTTATAGAAATAAGAATAAAAAATTGCAGGCAATATGCGTTTTGTAGATGTTGTGTTATCATTTAATAGTGTTCCAAGAAAGGTTATGATTGAGCTAAAAAAAAGAAAAGTGCAGCTGAAGTAATTGTAAGAACTGTCACGAGGCTCTGCTAAGAGCGCAAGTGTTCTGCGGCAATTCAAAATCGACAATTCAAAAAATTAAATATAACGTGTATGTAACTATGGCCCTTCACTAAATTCTACTGTGAAATTGCGACTTTGAATTGTCGGGACACCAGATAGAAGTTGGTAAACATCGAGAATTTGTGTTATCGCCTTTGCTTTTCTTAATTGTGGTTGATATAATTACGGAGTTTGCGAAAAAAGGCTTGATGAATTAAATTTTGCAAGATGTCTTGGTTTTGCTGAGTTAGAGCACAAAGAATTTAAGAGAAAAGCTTTTGAATTATAAAGAGGTGTTTGAATACAAGGGAGTGAAGGTGAACCTCTGGAAAACCAAGGTCATCGTAAGTGGTTTAAAACAAAAAATACTCGAGAGTATAGTCAATGCAAAGTGTGATAAGAAAAGTGACGGCAAACTTGTTGCTAGTCAATGTGCAATATAGATAAGAGTGACTTCCCATTCTAACAAACGTTTTTGTTAGTGAAGGACCGGTTAAAGAGATAAAAGAAATCGTAGAACAAAATTGCCATTTTATGACTAGGAGGAGAGAGCAAACTTATTGTTATCTGAAGGCAGATTGAATACCAACGGTGAAAATGAACCTACGTTGACAGCAAGAGCAAGATTTGGATGGAAAAACTTAAGAGAATGTGGGCAGTTGCTTGGTGGAAGAATGAAAATGAAAGAAAGAATCAATGAGAATTGTGTAAGGTCGGCGATGTAGTAGCGAAGTGAAACTTGATGCCTAGAGAAGATCAGATGGCGATTTTGAGAGAGCAACGATAAATGATAACAAAGAGCAATAATAAGAACATCGTGTGATGTTAAATTAATGGAGAAAATGGGTAGCCAAAGAAATGCTAGATTTGTTAATTTTGACAGAAACTTCGCACAGATTGAATAGAGTGGAATTGCATAAACAAAATTTTGAGAAGGAATAACGATAATGTGTTAAGAAGAGCGTTACAATTCAAGTGTTTGGAAGAAGAGGACGTTGGCGAGAAAAGACGATTGGTAGAAAATACCTGAAAGAACTGATTGAATTGAAAAAGAAAAATACCGTTGACAGAATAAAGTCGCACAATGCTGTTTTTGAACTTTCAAGGGACATGACGTGAATTCTTCCTTCTTTGTTTATGAATTAAGCCTTATTTAAAAATTGCATTTTCTTCTCTTTACTTTAATCTTGCTTGTCTTAAACCAGGGGCGTCAAACATACGGCCTGCAAACGAGTTTTATCTGGCCCTCGAAATGATTCTTAATCAATTTCGGCAGTATTGCAATAGATAACACGCAGCTTACAACCGCGAACAAATCTTTATTCTAACGATTGCGGTGCGAGAAGTAACGACTTTTTTTTTTTAAATTAGCACTATTTTGGGCTACATCACACCATCTCCGGAGATCGTTGCCCGGAGAAGTGGTGATCTCCAAATAATGCCGCTCGCCATCAATGGGAATAGATTTGCGTAGCTGGTGTGCCGCGAAGACTGATTAACTGGTTTCCGTGCCGGCAGTCAAAAAAGTTTGAGGACCACTGATATACAGTCTTGCCTGCTTAAATTTTTTTCGATATAGTCTCGCCCGTATAAAGTCCAGGTATGTAAACGTGGCCTGCAGCACTGAATGAGTTTGACACCTCTGTCTTAAACAAAGGAGCAGGACAATTACCGAGCGTTTTTGTTTTCACCAGTTTAACAAGTTAGTCAGGAGAAAATTTTAACAGCCAAATTTTTTTATTTGTAATGTTGGTCTTTTTTTTTGTGTGGAGGGGCATCCATCTATTGTCGGGATCAGATGCTGGCTGTGATGGTGCTAAGCCACTATCGAGTATCGTGATCCAAAACGGCCTTACTAGCTACCCCTCGAGGTGCCCGATGCGTGGGGCATGCTGAGATAACGTGGTCTGCAGTTTCTTCGGCGGCGCCACACAGGCAGTTTGAAGAGGGAACGAGACTACATTTGTAGAAGGACGAATGAAACTGCCCAACGCCAGTCCGAAGGCGATTGAGCTTAACCCAAAATGTTCTGGGCTGAAAACACGAAGTATGATTGTGCTTTTGGAATTTTCCGTGCTCTATCAATGATTCGTCCTTTACGCTACGCGGATGCGTAGTTCAGATTGGTGATTTAATAGTTTTCGAGCAGCAGGCACCAATGGGCGTCTAGGCTTTAGTCTCTCCTGGGACACATCTGGAGACCAGTGGCGGCTTGTGGCTATAAAGAAGAGTGGACTGCACCTTTAAAATAAAAATGCTAAATAACGTTGCAAAAACAATAGAAACGTCTCAGCTCAACACAAACAAGCTGCCTTCGCAGAGATCATGCGCAGTACAAAACAAATCTATGTGCACAAAAAATGTAAGCTAATAGATGCAATAACCGATCGAAAAGTTATTATACTAAGTTAAATGCTGCATAAAATAAGTGCGTTGTTTTGTACTTTCAATGTTACTCATAAAACACACAACACACACATATTATATAATTAGTTTGTCACAATTTTAAATCAATGAATAGCATTAAAGCTACTTAATTCGTAGTGTCTACATGTACGTTTAAAAAAGATAAACAATTATTAAGGAAAATGATAACGTTTAAAGTCTTAACCATCAGTTATCACAGCTGTGCATCCGATTAATGTCAAGATAAATATTATATCCCGATGTATAAAAATAGGACATGATCAGAGTTTTTCTTTGATCACCACAAGTAAACCACAAATCCCTGACACTACTTTCAGTCCATGTTGTTTCACCTTTATGGATTGAGCAAGAAAAACAAAAAATGGCTTTGTTTCCTTGCAACTTGCAAGCCACTCACCCCTTGACAATATACATTGCTATAAAATTTTCAAACAGACAGTTTTTCTTTACTTGTATTAAGTTCTGTTATAATTAACCCCGGGGAGCCTTTGCCATTTGCTTTGATTTGAATTTTTTCAGAATGGATTGATTGTGAAAATTTAATAAGTTTTAAAAGCAACAGAATTTGTATCACAGCAAGGAATCCCGTTCTTTTATTTACACGTATCAAGAGAATTGAGAATTTTAAGCCTGTACAACCTTCTACTTATAGCTTTCCTTTTTATTCCGAGTTAAAAATTTTATAAAAAAAAAACTCGACTTGGACTAGAGACATTTTGAAACAACTTTACTCAACTCGGGATTTGCCACTTGTAACTCGAAATTCGGATACTAGGAATCGACACTCGAACAAGGCTCTACTGGTCTACTGAAATAAATTTTTGAGATCTGCGTTTTATGGCAACGGCCAAATAGTTTTTGTGATAGAGTTTTGAATAATTTTCGTCATCTCCATATTTCTCAAAATGACGATTTACAGGTAAGCGAAAAATTCATCTCGTTTGACGCACCATATGTGGGCAAAACATCTTATCAATTTTATAAAAACATATCTAGCCTGATTTTGAAAGTGTCAGATGGTGAAGTCAGGTTCATTTATAGAACATTTAAAGTTGGAAGTAATTTTAAATCAAAATTTTATTTCCTTTACCTTTGGTGCCTGAAGTCGTATATCGCACATACCGTGCGATACGGGAAAGACATAAGTTGGTATATCACCCAGACACTTGGTCACCAGAGCAAGATATCATTTAAATCTTAATAGTAGAAGAAAAAGTGTCATTAAGGATTATTTACAACAGCGTAAATCTTTTTCAACAAATGAAATTAATTTGCACTCGTCATTTACGGTTTTGAAGAAAATCAATTGGACGCAAAAATTCATGAAGCTCTGCAAATTAAACAAAATAAACCACTGCTTAACAGAAAGCTATATTCGACTGGATGTTCCTTTTCTGCAAAAGTATTTTGATTTATATATCTTAATCCGTCGCAATCTATTGTATTTGCCGCTATTTCGTTAACTTAGTTGTCATGATTTAGTTGTTGTTTTGTCATCACTTGCCTTATTCGTCACAATCCATAGTGTTTGGTTACCGGTATATCCTGCTGTGACTTCAAATTCTATTTATAATCTGACTTGCTGAAGTAGCGCAAGGCCTAAGCCTACATTAATATTTTAAAGTACAAGTTCTATATCATCATCAAGTTTTAATTACTTTTTAAAAAAAGTCAACACTAAATATGAGCAATATTTTTTTAATTTTCATAGAGTAACAATTTAAAACAAAATTTCACTATTAAACAAATCTCCGTCTTGGCATAGTTTTACTAAATCATACTCAAGTTTATTGTCATAGCGACACTAATATTACTATCTCTGATACCACGTTAACCATATTCATAAAAGAACAGTTGCACAAAATATTACTAGTATTTGTGTTCTGGCCAGGTGTACATTTGATACCGGTACTAGTTTTATTCTGGCCAATCACCAGTTTTGCTGTGGTTAGGCTGTGCATATGTTATTGCTCGTTTTGCTCTGCTGCTTATGCTGTTTGTTATGATCCAATGAGTAATTGTGATGCAGAAATGAGCTGTTTGACTAGATGATCACTGGTGGTCTTTTACTGCCTGTTCAAATTTCTTACTTTTTTTTGAACAAAATAAAATGTTGTTGTTCTAATATTAGATATTGCAGATGCTTTGATAAGAGCTTGATATAAGCCAAAAATGTTCTGCTTAGAGCAGGGGTGGCCAACCGTGGTGCATTGCATGGTTAGAGGTGGCGCATTGCATGTTTAAGATGAAAATAACTGAAGTTGAAATATTTTGCCATTTCAGATGTGTTCTCCAAAAAAAAAAAAAGGTCAAATCATCGCGGCCAGTATGGTTATCTTGGCCGCGATGCTGGCTATGACCTTTTTTTTTTTGGAGATCACCCCTGAAAATGGCGTTATTTTGACTTCAAAGTGTAGATATACTGCCACACGTTTGTGAGCAATGAAAAGTAATGAATGTTTGTGTGGTGCATCTTCAAATGAATGTCTGTGTGGCGAAAAATTTTGGCGCATGGACTGAAAAGGTTGGCCACCCCTGGCTTAGAGTGTAAGCAGATATGCAAATCAATTATCAAAAATGAAAAGTGGTTTAGGATTGCTATGTAATGATTTTTCACTTACTCGCAAACAATGATGGGGCTCCTACGCACGCGCCCCCTCAGGAAAACAATAAATAGTACTTGCAGTCTTTAGGCTTGTAACGTTAAACAAATAACCTGTTCTGCAGTGACGGAATTAGTTCAAACAATTTTTGATAAAGCATAGCTTAGACCGCCAGACTTGTGGGACCTATACTAGGTCCACTGTGGTGGATGGTCTGTTAGTGCTCTGCAAAGCCGTATCACTCGTGAATGAGTGGCAATTGTCGCAGGTGTACCAAGTCTAACAACTACTACTGTAGAACAATAGTGCTGTCACAGCCTAGTGGTCACAAGCTCTTATGGCAATTCAACAGGCTAGCAATGCTCCTAGCAAACTGCAGACAGTGAGACTGTTTCAACCAATCAGGTCTCTTTAGTGCAGTTGGGAAGAGATCTGATAACTCGAAACAGTGTCACTGTTTGCAGTTTGCTAAGGCATCGCTAGCTTAAATGTGTTTGATAAGTCCCACAGCGTTTACTGATAAAAACGGAACTTTACTCAACTCTGCATGAGCGATTGTTAGCGTACTAACTTATATGAGATACAAGGTGATGAAGTAATAATACAGGGTAGAACAATATGAACTACAAGTAGAATCTTTTTCGGCTATAAAATTCAATTTTTTTAATGTGCTCTTTGAAAATTTTGTTGCGCAGCAGCAGCGTATTTATTGTACTTGTAAAAACCCAAGCACATTAACAATCTAAGGTGTAAAAGTGACAAAGGTTAACAAATTTCAAATAAAAATTATCTAAAGAGTGGTTTTAGAAAGCACTAAATATGCGTATATATGAGTACAATTTTACAAAATTTTCCCTGAAAAGTATGCCTTTGCCACTCACAAAACAAAAATAAGTCAAAAGGACATTTTTGTTCCCCCTCAAAAAATACGTCCCTGCCGACAACTCTGGTATTGCGTCAAAATCTTGCAAATCATAAAAATGATGACATTTTGCATTTAACATGTTGTATATGTACGCTCATAAATGTGTTCCTAACTTTTTTTGAAATTCACTTTTAAACTACAAATCTGTAAACTCGACTTCTTAGCCAGCTGGAGTTAGCAAAGCAGTAAACTTATTTTTACTGATACCGGTAAGGTATTATATTAGCTTTGAACTGTTGAAATGAAAGTTTAGGAGCCAAAAATTTTAATTTACCGTAAAATCTTAAAAGAAACGATTGCAATTATTAAAAAAAATCACAGAAAACTAAACACTGGCAATAAATGTTGGAAAGACTCAGGTCGACCAAGTCGAACTAAAAAGAAACTCGACTTGACTCGAGCCAAAATGACTCAACTCGACTCGAGTCTCGACATCAATGACTCGTGACTTGACTTGAGACTCGAGCTCAAGCGTTTTGTTGCTAACATCGACTAATAGATATACATATGGGCACAATACACAACAACAGATGATTGCTTTATCCAACTGATCAAACTCACTCTACACAGAAAAAACGTGCAAACTGCTAGATGAGTAGATGAGCCTACGCATACGCTCCCAATAGTTGGTACAATGTCTAGCTCTTCACCAAATGTTAGAACAGGATACATCAAAAAATCGAAACACTTGAAATAACTGCTGAAAATATACCAGTGCCCTCTTCCTAGCCAAGATCGGACCTCATGACCGCAAATAACTTTAAACTGCTTTATTTTTGTTCGAGCCTGACATAAATAGCGTTTTGAACCAAAAATAAACTGGTTTTGGGTAGACCAAAAAGCAGCTCAAATTGCGACCAAATCTCTCACATCGTTTATCTCATGCTCACGTGACTTT
This sequence comes from Trididemnum clinides, assembly GCA_963675345.1. NCBI lineage: Eukaryota > Metazoa > Chordata > Ascidiacea > Aplousobranchia > Didemnidae > Trididemnum > Trididemnum clinides. The sequence continues at coordinate 3,013,779 of OY776291.1, forward strand.
CTTTGGTTTCTTTTTAATCAGGAAGGAGGACGGAGATATTGGTAGCACGACTTGTTCCAGTTTCCAATCAAAAAGTTGTAATAGGATTTTTAATTGGAGGTCTTTGATTTGAAAATCTCAAAATTCTACTGATTGTTTTCTTTTTCAAAAACAGTTCTGTGGCACAAAAAATATTTTTTCAAAGTTTTTTGGAGGGCTGCAGCCCAGTAGCATTCTTAGACAAGCCGACCCTGCTGGTGCCCCAGCTAGTTGACCGTGTAAAATATAATCTGGGTACAGGGTGACACGCTTGGCCAAGGAGAGTGTCGCTCCTAAGAGGTGAAGCTCAGCTAGCAGGATATTTGAAAGGAATTGCAGGTGGTTCGTTGGAGTGGGACGAAGGCATCCAATGACAATGCGGAAGGCGTCACTCAGAGCACTGTCGATGTGTCTGCGCTGCGACACTAAACTGATGTGCAGCACTCAGCCCGGAAGTCAGATACTTTCTCGTATCCCGGGTCTTTAGTAAGTCCATTGTTGCAGCTTGCATGCCAGACCGAAACTGAATCTGATAAAATTGAAGGGTACCTACCCATCCTGGTGTTTAGCCTGGCTCTGCTAATCAACAAACGTCCTTTCGGGGTGATGCATGTAAATCAAACCTGCTCTTTTCTGTCACATCGTCAACACGCTCCGAAGGCCCATGCTGAACATCAAAGACCTCACTAAAAGCCAGATGAATGTTCTTCAATATCTGGCTGTACAACACGAGCCTCTGGTGTAATGTTGATAGTTAATGATTTACCAAACCAAATATCATCAAAATAATAATACTTTTCGTACCGGCAAAAACAGGGAAAGTTTGAGAATATCAAACGATACGGCGATCTAGCTTCAAGAGCTGGCATTTCCGTCAAATGCAAATTATATTTTGAGAAATCGTACCAGAGGACAAGAGAGAGATTCGCTTCTGAGTTGACCCGCTAGAAGAAAGGGCTCTTTAAGAAAGGACCGCCACAAAGCTGGTGTTCTCTAAACTCTCCTGTTGTGGCGGATAGGAATATTGTTGCCTTATTACCACAGGAAGAAGAATTCTCACCCGTTTCTTGGATGCCATTGTGACTAATTTGTCTTGGTATGTGTTGTTGTCCTTAAAAGAAATCTCTGTTACTTTGCACATTTACATTGCATTGCAAAGATGCTGTATAATTTTGCTTTTTTAATGCTTTATTTGAGGGGTTCTTAAACTGGGGTCCACGGATTCCCAAGAGGCCTGTAGATAAGGTTCAGAGAGTCTGTGGAGTGGATACAAATATTGATACAACTACATCTATTTTTCGTTCAAAAAAAAAGGGATGAATTTAAATATAAAGCAAGAAAAATTTTTTGAAGATCAATCACTTTGCGGCGCTAATTTTGACGTATGTATTTGCATTTGTTTCCCAGGGTGACATGAAGACCTTTATTTTTGAAAGTACTGGGTCAGTGGTTTGCCGACCCTCATCTAGATTGCAAAGGGGTGCGGAAAAGCCAGAAACTTAATTTAGTGGTCCGCGTTGAAAAACGTTTAAGAACCACTGCTCAATTCGCAGCCAATTGTTGCAATATTTGTAGCAAAGATTTGCGGAAAAATGGTTACAGTTACTTGCACCAGCAAATGATAGCCAGGCTTTTCCTTGTTTTGAAGCCAACAAATTCACTCCCCTGATGAGCTTATTGAGAGCGAAACAAGCCTATTCGGATTACTCATTATATGTGGTGTTTGTGTAATGTATAATTATTGTGATTTCTTCAAATATATTTTCTATTTGATTGGATTGCCAAGTGTCATTGTTTGAATAAACAAAAATATATTTGATACTTCGAAACTCCATTGACGTTGTTATTTACGGAATGTATGCATGAGAGATTGACACAAAGTGATATAAAGTATTAAATCACAAGTGAAAGATGAAAACGCTTTGCGCCTCTACAAGTTGTAGAGCATCTATTACAAAAGATGAACCTCTACAAGCGCGCATTGACACGCGTTCAGTGTATGCGAGAGCTTCAATCTGATACTTGAATTTGGTTGCGGGCAGTGACGTCCACTGAAATTTTTCCAGGGGAAGCATGAATGAAATTTTTCTTCATTTTGCGAAATTTTATAGAACATTTAGTTCAATTACGTCCCAACCAAACGTTTTCCCTTTCCCCCAATGGACGCCCATGATTGCAGGAAAACCGTTTCTCTGGAAGTAAACTTGTAGATGCGCGACGCAAAACCAAATATCAGGACAAACTCAGCATTACGCAGGTATAGAAAAAGCGACGCCGTTGCTGTAGAATAAGTTAAACAAATTGAAATCGCAGGCTTTGATAAAGAACGCAAATGTACCAGGCCATGGCCGCAAAATATATAAATGTCTATGTTTATGGGTTCAATAGTTCAAACTAGAACGCAAATTTGAATGTCTCTGCGCTTCGTCTACGCGTGTTTTTCTATTTGCATTTTTATGTACAAGCTGTGACATCAAGGGGAACAGGTAAAATAACATGAAAGCTTCACGTTGGCAGCAGTAAGATGTAGAGACTACATTTTTCAATCAATAGCATGGTATTTATTCATTTTGCAATTTCGTGGAAAAGTCTTTGCAAAATTACAAAATGCAACAGGTTTTCAAACTAGGTTTAACAATGTTGAATTTTTTATAATAGTGAAGTTATATTGCACAGCAAATCAATATGCTTGATTGGTTCGGTTGCAGCACTTATCTTAATCACACCACCAGGTTGAGGGCTACTATTGGTCAGCAACACTAAAAGGTCACTCTAGGTTACTGACTTAATGAAGTAACAGTTTAACTAAATATGGTAATGAATAAGAGCAACCATAACTCCACTACATGACCAATTTAATTCTCCCCTGCACGGTTCAAATAATGCACAGCTGTGTATTTGATGGAACTGAGGCAATCTCCATCAGGAATATTGTGAATGTATTTCAAATAGGTTGTGGTCTTTCGAATACTGGTAGAAGTCTTCAAAGGGAGGCCAACACTAATTTTGGGTTCGCAATTGTTTTCATGTTTTGTAATAGATGCTATTTGTTTAAAACCAAAAGCCTAAAATTAATCACTTCCCTTTTTCTCTCGCACGCTTACAACTCGCTCTACGATGTCATAATGCCGTCATCAATCAGAAAATGAAGTCAGCGATAGTTTATCAAATGTAGCCATTCGGTTCAGAACACTCAAAAATTTTGGTGCCTGTATTTTACAAAATTGCAATTTCTACAAAACTGACTACTTCGGTATATTTTGTCATATTCTTTTTCGATTGCATGGATCTTTGGCAATATTCATCAAAATATTCAACAAGATTCATCAAAAACAAACTCTCTAAAAATTTTAAAATGTAGCCAATTTTAAGCAATACATTTAGTATTCCCCCAAGATAAACAGGAGTAGGAATTAAGATGGTCCTATTTAAGCTTTTGCAACAAAATATTAATGTCAAACTACATATCATCAAAATGTTAAAGCAATTTCGTTTGGAAGTGGGTGAGGCTGATTTGATATTCTTAAACTCGACATTATTGATGGAGGCCCTGCTATTGCAATAATTTAACTGTTAGTGCTTCATTTTAGGTTAGTTTGCTTTTCCATGGCTGCGTTCATACCAGCACCAAGCAACATACGCGCAGTCAGAGAGGTTAGTTCAGACGAATTCGCCGACAGTAGCCTAACGAAAAAGTCGTGAGTAGCGGTCCTAATATTTAATGGCTTCATCCTGAAAATACTTATCAATTACCTTGGCGCCCTCCCACAGCTTTGACAGGCTTTCAAGCACTTGCTAAATTTAACGGATAAAAGTCTGTTTAATTTAAAAACGCCTATGGTGAAAACAAGGCAAACAAGACGTTGCCAGCACGCGATAAACTTGTGAGGCGTGCAGTGGCTATGTACACCCGCCCATAATGTTTTTTTAAAAACAAATGCGTTTCAAAAACCGTTAATTTTTGTTAAAAGTAATTCTATCACATCTTACGCTACATCAAGATGCAACAAGAGATTATTTTATCTAAGTGTTTTTTCAGCTTGCTTTTGTTTCTGTCTGGAATTCTTTTACAAACCAGTGTTAAATGATCATCTCTAATGATATCACAATGCTTTTTACTATATAGTGAGAACAGCAGCAGGCAGCGTAATTATCCACTATCATTTGACAACAACTATAAACAAGAAAGACCATTACAGATATTTGTAATTGATGCGCTCTTTGTATCGGTACGAGACACAGACCTTCATTTAAATGTAGGGAGGCCTGGATTGGGGGCAAAGTTAAATGTAACAAAATCCCAAGTTTAAGGTTTGAGTCAAAATAAAACAATAATAGCATCAATTTGAGAAATTGGAATTAAAGGGAACATTTTTGCTTGATTAGAGCTTAATAGGGGCCTATTAGCATAGATTATATGACTTTGTGAAAAGACATGCCCGCTTTTGATGTTATGACAGAATCAAAGCAGACAGCGCAGCCACAGAACTTAATGTCACAAATACAAAATGGTGCCCACCAAATCGTCAAATATGCTTACCAATACACAACTTATTTCTTTGCTTGTCAAAGCAACCGCAATTTGGGCGCTACTATTAATTTTGACTATGTTATACCCCTCCATAGCTCAAAAAGTACGAATAATTGTTTGACATCTTTCTTTTTTTTTGAGTACTACCATTCTTGATTAATGAATCAAGATGATCGCTATTACGTGTACAGAAACTATGGCTTATATTTTCTACAAATTTTCATTGCTGCTTTTACAAATGTTTGTACGGTTAAGCAGGCGCAGTAGCCTTAATTGATACGTATTAACTCGACTCAGGCGATGGCGTGACCTGCCAGGGTAAAATCTCACCATAATAGAAACATTTTTATTTTGGTTGATAATAGCTTTATAGAGTTACCGGAATAAAAGTTTTGGGGAAAGCAAGGACTCTTCTAACACATCTGAGCGCACCTAAGCCAGAAAAAACGAACATGCAACATAATGCACAGCCACCAAGGACTTGAGAAAGTTTAAGGAAAAATCAAATAAAAACAACCTTCCGGTGTAAAATCCTACTTCATGAAAGACCTTCTTGCTATTTTGCTTCAGAATAGCTTAATATCAAAAATGTGTTCCCTTCTTCCAAACTAAAGGAAACGCAAGGATCTCTTGGGTTCACGTAAGCAATGGCGACAGCAAAAAGGCATGAAGCAGAGCCAGGACCTTAAAATGAGAAATTTTATTTCAAAAGGAGAACTCTAAGTTGTGAAAATTATATGCGCAGAAAAAATATTAGTTTTTTGTTACTATTCACTCAAGTGCCCGATGGGTGAAAAGGCTTGGCAGGCTGCAATAACATTCTTAATCCCAACTTTACTTTATAGTATACGTCGTCGATATATAGCCTGTTAAGGTATCTACATAAATCCTGTATGAGCAAATTTTATATATAAAAAGAAGTGTATAAATTTCTAAGTTAAGAGCTTTTTTTACTTGGGAATTCGCACACTGCTTTTCATTTGTCAAATTAACCGATACAGTAAAGATTAAAACAGTTTCTCAGATGACAAAATGAATTGTCGAAAACGTTTAGATTTTTAATAAATATGCCTACTATTTTATCATTTTGATGATATCACGAAAAGTAAAATGGAGCATATTATGTCACAATGTAAGATAAGAATTGACCCTGTAGCATTTTGCATGAGTCACCGCAACACAGAAAAATTAGCGTAAATATACAGTTGTTTAAAAGTTGCATGGACCATCTTGTGTCATGAATTGAATGAGCGACTAGTGAATAATAATAATGACAATTTTTGATGAAATTTAATGCTAAAACAGTTGCCTTAAACACTGTATTTTCAAATAGACCAAACAAACAGTAGTTGTAAGTTTACGTATTAAGAGGTTTATTTTGATTTGTAAAGAAATAGCAGTTTCGTATTTGCTCACTGCACGGTTGGTCGAATTCTAGAACAGGCTATATTGTAAAATAGCTTTAGAAACCGAAAACACAAAAAACATAAAATTACTTAAAAATAGTTCTGGTAAAAAACAGTAAAGCTTCATTCTACGGTCTTCGTAATTGTTTGTAAATTTGAGAGCGATATGTAGCGCCGAAAACGTTTGAATTTTCTAAATATATTATATTATTATGTTCAACGGTGTATTGCTAGTAGCAATAATAGCAACTTGGATACTAAAAGTCACCTCTCTACCGAAATTGTATTAAAAAATATATAATGCTCATGGATTTCTATTTAAAGTCATTTATTTCATCTGAAATAACAAAAAATATGTTAAGATAACAAATATAAGTAAACAGCACTTTCTTCTTACACAAACAAAAAAATTAAGCAGCAAAAGCAAACTTAAATTATAAACAAAAAGAAGGAAGCAGTGGCAATGACATTAGCAGAATATTTGCATCGAACAAAGCTTGGATTCAAAAATGACAGGATCTGAAAAAGAAAGATTTCAGTTTTACAATCACAAAACTCATTAATTTATTTATTTACAGAATCAACTCCATTAGACAAATACATGAAAACAATGGCAAATATCTTTCAAAAGAAATGCAATTAAATCTGAATACATCTTTTAAACAAGCAAATGCTTGTGAATTTTAAAACAACTGCACTTACAATGCAAGCCTTCTAAACTCTCAAAGAGCATGAGTTTTGCCAATGAAAATCTGCCTAAATAGTAGGGCGATTTTTTGTAACCTTAAAAATCTTTAAAAAGGGAACTTTCTTTATTTAAAAAGTAACTTTATTCAACGAAATGAAAAATAAACAAAACAAATAGAGCAAATCCATTAAAAAAAACAAAATTTAGGTGCTTAAATCATAATGCACATACATGTAATTTGTTACGTTTTCTGACAAGAAATTTCGGTGTTACGCTAGCAGCTTAGACAGTATTGACATTTTGGTCTTAGAAAGCATAAAACAAGTTTAGTAATCATTTTTTGTAGAGCAAAAAGGATAAATATGTAGGAGAATTACGCTAAAACATATGGAAATAAAAAATTAACCCTACGACCATGGAATTTTGTTTCTAAACTTGCTTTGTTATTCTCTGCAAGCAAAAAAGTAATTTCATTGACCTTAAATCGGCCTTGTAAATTAAATTCGTCGAAAAACAATTCTATAAAAATGCTAACAATCAAATATTTCGGCTATCGGCTATATTGATCCTAATAAAAGCTTACTAATTTTGCAGAGCGCCGAAACGTTTTATTACATAGAAATTATTGTTGAAAAATCAATGCTGTGTTTTTTAAACAGTTTATACCACATTATAAGTTCATTTCAAATTTATCAAAAAAGGACAAACAACAAAATCAACAAGAAAATCATGTAAAAAGGTTTTACCTTAAAATATTCAGATACAATCAAGGTACTGTACGAGGTGCGTTTAAAAAGTATCGGGATTGTATGCTTTACATGAGCCACGTTTACAACCGTGATAAAAGCTTTTTTTAAGATGGCGCAATGCCTAATGGTTGTAAAAATGCAGTTTCAACATCCTGTGACAACCATACGCTTTTTTGCAGGCTTTCCTTTAAAAGTATTTCACTGTAGTTCTTTTGGGATAATTTAAAAAATTAAAATTTTTTGCTGTTTTTTTTTCGATAAACGATGAGCATCGAAAAACCAATCAACTTGAAGTATCTTGCTCGGCTTGGAAAAACTCTTACTGAAACATTGAAGTTGCTCTAAGAAGTCTACGGAGATGCCCGAATGTTAAGACCTAGGGTTTTTGAGGTTTGCAGATGGAAGAAAGGATGTGGACGATGATCTCTGAAGGCCAACAACAAGCAGAACGAAACGCGGAAGCGAAAGACCATCAACAAGCAGAACGAACAAAAATATTAAGCGCGTGAAAAGAAAAAATGCGCACTGACTGTTGCCTTATTGTTAGAATGATAGCAAATGAGTTGCACATGAACAGTGAGAGGGTGTGGACGATCATCACGGAAGATCTGGGGAAAAGAAAGATCTGTGCAAAAATGGTACCACAGTTGCTGATTGATGAGCAAAACGAACGTCGTGTGCTAGTGTGTCAAGACATCTTGAAAGAACTTGAAACTGAACCAGCTATGCTGAGTGGAGTTGCAACCAGTGACGGGTCGTGAATCTTAAAGTACGATCCACTCACCAAACGGCAAAGCTTTGAACGGAAGAAAGTATCGTCGATAAGGCCTAAAAAAGCGAGGCTGTTTAAATTGAAAATCAAGGTGATGCTTATCGCTTTCTTGATGTTTATGGAATTGTTCACATAGAATTCTTGCCACCAAGCCAAACCATTAATCAAAACGTTTACACAGACATCTTGCGACCTTTGATGCGTTTAGTGCGGAAGAAGAGAATTGTGGGAGACGAAGTCATGGTGGTACCGGCGCGATGGTGTAGTGGTTAGAGCGTCCGCTTCGCAGTCGGTAGATCTGGGATTCATTCCCTAAGTTGAGTCATACCAAATGACTTTAAAAAATGGTATTCATAGCTTCCCTGCTTGGCACTCAGCATAAAAAAGGGATAGTGTGGAGAACAAGCCGGCAAGCTTGCTTGTTGTGTCCTTGGGCAAGGCACTTAACGGGATGCCTCCGTCTTTATGTGGTAGACAGGTAGCCTACCCGTACTTCACCGGGTTACAATTGTGAAGTTGCTAACCCAGCATGTAGTAAAAGGCGACTCTTGGGTACCCACTCATGACTGGTTCGAAATGAGCTGTTATCTTTCCCCTAGCCTAATTTCAATTAGGTTGACGGCATAAACCTGAATTGCCGTTTGTGCTGTACCTCCATCCAGAGGAAGAGGAGGAGTAATCACAACAACAGGTCATGGCTGCGTCATTATAATCATGCTCCTGCTCACAGCCCGAGAGCAACCGGGAATTTACTGCTAAAAATAGCATTGCCGTGGTGGAGTAACCACCTTACCTATCAAATCTGGCTTTCTATGATTTTTTCCTGTTCTCAAAGGTCAAAGGAAGTCATTAAAGGAACTCCTTTCCAAGACTCAACAGCAGTGACAAAGGAACTTCGAGCGATCCTGGAAAAATTTTTCCAGGAGTGCATGGTAGCGTGGCAGCCGAGAATGAATAAACTGCATTCAAACTTAAGGAGATTGCTATGAAGGTGACAAGTTGTAATTTTTACCTGGCATTTGAAATAAAATAATTATTTGCACAGCCCCTTTACTTTTCAAACATCTTTCGTTTGAAACATCTTGTTACAGCAGTTTATTTTGTATCATAGCTCTAATTAACTTTTCAACGATATATTCAATTTACTAGTCTTTGAATACAGAAGCCAGGGAAATGCAGAGCTTACAAAAAGAAATAATTGTGGGGCAAATTTATTAAAAAAGAACTAAGCCTGTCAAGATTGTTTGCACAGCTGAACATTGTAGTGTTTATAGAAAATCGACGCTGTCTAAGCCATTTTGTGGTATTTTCACAAACTGATCATAACATAAGTAGTTGAATTTTATTTAAATGATCCAATGTCATGAATTTGATTCACAACAATTTTCTAACATTGCCCAAATAAGCGTTTACAGTAGTAGCAGTTTTGGCTTCCGCACGTCATCATAGATTTATGAACAATGCTGATTGCTGTGACTTTATTACTGTTTGTCTAAGTTTAAATGATTCAGCTATAAAAAAATTCTTTATATGATAATATTAATGTCATTACTACGGTCGAATTATGAGTACAACAAACAAGCAATAATTCTACCTTGAAGTTTCCTGTTTCGTATGTTATCGCATGTTTCTGCTTTCTTCAAAATTCGAACAAATTAAAGTAGATTCTTCAGCAGCAATACTCGGGTCTATGGCAACAATTAACTCATGAATACATTTATAGCTGCAATTACGACGTCAAAAATAACATTTTGTTACATTACAATTATTGAAACAAATGATTTTAAATCTTTCAGCAAGTGTAAATATAGTGTATTTGGCTGGAGCATTCGTGTTGAAAGTCCTAAAATGTCTTGTAAAGTTAACAAAAGCCAGATTAATGATGACAACATTGCGGTTAGTCATTAACTTTGTTTAATGCCGGATAAGTGTATGTGTAATGATGGTCAATAAATAACAAGTTTAACTCAACCAAAAGTACATGACCCAATTCTGGGAAAAGCAATACTCAAAAAATGGAGGACCATGAAACCTGTGGTGCTGGTTTAGTATGTGATCTAGCCAAGAAATATGAGCTACCACTACCATACATAAAAATACACAAGAACAAGAATATTTAACTAAAAAAAGAATTTAAATTTGTAGTTGTAATCTACAATCAAAATTTTTTAGGGTTAGGGTTTGGTAATAATTCGCGTTCGTAGTATCACTGGATGTAGATCACAAGATAATGTAGATCACAAGCTATACAAGAAACATGCACGTAGATCGCATATACACCAGCACCAAAGCCGCTACGTGGAATTGCGCAACTGCAACGACAAAAAAACGAATAAAACTTGATCGGCAACGTGTTCAAGTGAGTTGGGGTGCCGTTTTGGAGACAATGTTCTATGTCGTCAAACACTCGATCAGGCATTTTACGGCAATTTCTCCTACTTGGTTGCACTGCAGAACGCAGGAATGCGCTGTGCCAACGGCATTTTGGTAGCTTCAAAGTGGGTTGAGTCTGAGTGGTGTGGCCTGGGTTTTGCCCGCCCAGTGTGGAAGCAAAAAAATGCCGTCTCATTTCCGATCAAGCGCATCATAAATCCAACATGGTTGCCTTCGTCAAGTGACAATGCTACGAGTTTAACAGTGCTACGAGCAATTCTTTATCAAAAGCACTTTAAGCCCTCTATTTTTTTCTTTTTCCCTTGCACTTTTAAACTGGTTTTATGATGTCATAATATATCTCGTACAATTAACACAAATCTTCGCTACCGCAGATCATAATATCAAGATGTTTTTAAAAATTCCAACCTGTTTGCAAAATCAGTTTACTAACAACTGATTTGTGACCTCATTTCTCAACTGCTTTTCAAACTTTTTTCAGCCAATTAAAGGTTATTTCAATGCGATTCCTATAGTATACAATATGTACAATTAATATTAATTTTTATACTGAAAAAATTGAACTATAAGGCCCGTGGTGTAACTTTTTACCTCTTCCGAAAGTAGTGAGTTCAGTAAAAACAGGTGACTTCAATACAAAAACTTTATAATAAAGTACTAACAATAACTATCCTTCAAAAGCTTAGGAAATTTCCTTTTCAGTAATATGTGACTTCAATTAGTTGAGACTAAGAATTAGTTACAATGGCTGATCAAAAATTGGTTGCCATACATGATGTTTCATTTTTGGTGGAACAATTATCCTACTTGACCTAACAAACTTGCAATTGTTAGTCAAAGTTAGCTCTTTGGTGCATTTTGACCACTTTTCCTCACAAGCATGGTTCTTTTGCATTATCTGTCGACGTTTTTAAAAAGATCCATCAAAAACTGATGTCTCCAAATGTTTATGAAATGTAGTCTATCAGTTAAAAACATACAAAATTTTAGTGCATGCATTTCACAAAATTGCAATTTCTGGAAAGACTAAGTCCTTTGGTACATTTTGTCTATTCTTTCTCGATAGCATGGATCCATTAAAATATTCAAAAAGATTTATTGAAAAAGGAATTCAAAAAATTTTAATATGTAGCCTACTCCAAGCAAAACACTTGATGATCACCCAAGAAAACAACGAGAGAGTAAAGATGGTCTTTTCTTATGGTTTCCAACAAAATGTAAGTGTCTAGCTACATATGATCTAAATGTTGAAGCAATTTCTTTTGCAATTGACCGAGGCTGCCAGAGCAGCCAGCTGATTTGATGTTCTTAACCTCAACATTATTAATGGGGGCCCCCCGCTACAGCTATTGCTGTTTGCATGGTGGCGATTATGCCAGGGCCAAGGGACATGCACACAGTCAGAGACAATAGGTCATATTAATTTGCCTGCAGTGACGAAAAAGTGGTAAGTAGCGATCCTAATAATAATGGCTCAAAACGCAATGTGAGGTCATAATGTCATATGCCATCGCAATGCTTGCCACTGCATAGTGAGAACAGCAGTAGGCAGCAAAATTATTCATATCATTTTGATAGCAAACATAAATGGTAAAGCCCATTACTGATATTTGTAATTGCAAGGATATCGGTACAAAACACTAATTTATATTTAGAAGTAGGAAGGTCTGGATTAAAGGCAAAGTCAAATGTAATAAAATCCCAAATTTAAGAAAAAATCAAAATTAAACAATAATATCATCAATCTGTAACACTGGATTAAGAGGGAGTGTTTTTGTTTGAAAAGAGCTTAATAGGCGCCTATTGCAATAGGTTATATGATTTAAAGTAAAGCCATAGCCCCGTTTGATGCTATGGCCGAATTAAAGCATATAGCGCAGGCAAAAATCTAAATGTCACAAATATTAATACGAAAAAGAGAATCTTACTAAATCATTTCGTTTTTGCTCTCATAAATGTATGTTCTGTGAAGCTGGCGCAGCTGCAATAATTGATACGTTTAAAATCGGCACGGGTGATAATGTGCCCTGCCGAGGTAAAATCGCACCATAATTGGGAGAAAAATGTTTTCTATTGTGCTTAGTAATAGCTTTGTAGAGCTACCGGAATCAAACTTGAAAATTTGGGAAAAGCAAGAACTTATTTAACTTCTATGTGCATAACTAAGCAAGGAAAAACAAATGTGGATTACAATGCGTAGCTACCAGGGACTTGAGAAAGTTTGAGGCGAAATTAAAATTAACAACATCACCGTGTTAAATCGCACCACATGACCACACGGAAGATATTATTGGTATTTTGTTTTATGATGACTTTATAGAATTACCGGGTCAAATCACACATTTGGGGAAAAGCAAGGACTCTTTTAACTTCCCAGGGCACGTCAAGCAGGGAGAAAAGAACATGCTACATAATGCGTAGCCAGCGACTGTGTGAGGTCGCACAAACAAGACAAATAGCGCAGCCAAAATAACTCAATACCACAAATATAAATAACCGGCCAATATACATAGAAAAAGAGCAGCACTATATCGCAAAATAGACGCACCATAGTTCAGCGTTTCCCAAACTATGGGTCGTGGACGCAATTTTAGTGGGTCGCGAAAGTCATTCAAAATTTAGATTAATGCATGCTTTGCTTCAAGTAATTCAAATGAAAATTAGCATCTCAATTATGTGTTTTGTTTTCACTGTACTTTTTCCAAGTACTTCGAAGTATATGTAGAATTACGAGGGATTCGAAAATTTATGTTTTGAAAAGTGGGTCGCGGCATGAAAAAGTTTGGGAACCACTGCCGTAGTTTATTCGTGTTATTGTGAAAGCAACCACCATTTCGCCGCTGCAATCAGTTTTGATTGTGTTTCAATCCCTTCTCTCTTAAGTATTAACCATAATTTGTGGCAAGATTCTTTGTGAGCATTGCCATTCATGATTAAAAGAGAATATAATGATCACATTTCGTATGCAAGAATTTTAAAAGTGCATAAAAATCATTTCACTTTTCGCTACTGCTCACACAAAAGCCCCATGCGTGAAGTCGGCGCAGCCGGTTGAATCGAAATGTTAAACCCCGTGATTACTGATGGGGGGCCCCTGCCGGGTGACGCCGGAAAAGCCGGCTAGTCATCAATAATTTGCAACGCATTGCATGTTTGCGTAATAGAGATTAATTTTAGGAAAAATATTACAAATGGCTGAAAAATGAAAACTTTCAATAACAGTTTGTATTCGACAAGGATACGACACTTATATATCCAAAAAGCGCAAAGTTGAATTTAATAATGGCTAGGATAAATTTTTTCAATGAAGTCAATGTTTTGGTGGCAAGCTTGAGTGGCGTGATTATTCGCTCGAGTTCTGAATACAAAGATTTGGTTACATATTCTTAATTTGATAAGTCAATAAAAATAATTTCTTACAGTAAGGTTAAAACTTTCATATTAATGAGAAAAACTGACAACTGAGATAAGTAAGATAAAACTTACTTAATATTTTGTTTTGACTCGCAACGTTTGCCAGTTTTTTGTATGGGTAGTACAGATCCCTACTGTTTGTCACAGTTAAACGATTATGACACAATAATCAAAGTCAGACAATGTTATGTGCGACTGTGTTGCAACCGAATAGTTGAGACAATTACAAAATGCAACACAACATTTATTGGTAAAAACGTTTGCAGTATAATGAAGAGGCATCTACAATGCTAGTTTAGACTATCTTTTCATTGTTTTAGATGAATCAAGAAAGAGTGAATAGTTTGTTTACGTAGGTGCAGTGTGCAAGCTCACCAACAGACGGTATTTTATTATTCTACAGCGGAACCAGTTTTCAAAGGGATGACGAGACATAATTATTGAGATTTTGCTTTAGTTTGTGATTTTGGTTTGAAATGATGACAAAAGTTAAAGCTACCAACATCTAAAATTCAATCCATACTTGAAGACTTGCCTGAACAATTTATGAAAAGTCCCAACAACTTATGAAAAGTCCCATATTTCAATTTATGAAACTGTACGGTTTCTTGCAACAAATACTTTCTTGCTGAAAGTCTACGAAATACGTCCAAACGCCAAAAGGACGACGCAGCACATCTAAACTACTAATCCTACACTCTTTGCAAACGTTTTTGAAGAACATTAACATCAATTTTGTGGTAAAGGTCACCATGACATTTTTGTTTGCTAATATTCCTTTGCACAAGCTAAACAATAAGCACATCAAAAACCTATTTTACGACATTAGTCACAGCTTGCCATCTGAAACTAGTTGTAGAAAAATAGTGCTGCAATTGCGTGCAGATAAGTTAGAACGGATAAGAAACGCTGTACATGACAAATTTTTGTGGTTGTTGATAAGAGCACTTTATCTGGCAGAAAATATCTAAATATTCTTGTTGGATGCCTAGAAACACCTCTCGTCAGTTATTTGCAATACTGTCAACCTCTACCATTTGTGCCAAGTAGCTGCAGCATTGATCAAGCAGTTTAAGGTGCTGTTAAATGTTTTTGAATCAACAGAAACTCTTGCAGTCTTTTATTGTTTGATGTAGCAAAATATATGGTGGCGGCAGGTGCAATACCAAAATATTTGTATCCTAAACTGTTAAATGGGATATGTGTAGCATATTCATTGCACAATTGTACAATGAAAGTCAAATCTCACGTTGAAGTTGCTAATTAGCTAATAGCAAACGTCAAACCAGCAACAGTTTAAAACAAAGCCGAACTAGCCATATTCGCTCTTACTGGTACCCCGCCTCAGTCTGTTCTTGCAAGATGGGGAAAATGGTTAAATGCTGCCGGTATTATGCAAAGAATTTACCAGAAGTGAAAGCGCTAGTGAAAAGTTTTAAAGGGTCTGGTATTTCAATAACTTAAGCAAAAGTTGGCCTGCAAGGAACTGGTATAACTACTTAACTTCTCAAAATCAAAGACAAATATGAATGTCTTGTTAAGCTTTATAGCAACGATGAAAAATGCCATGCACACCTCCATTAAATTAGTGCAAGCAATTAAAAAAGTTGATCTTGGCGAATACACATTTCTAAATTAATGAACATGGAAAGACCAGATGCTTCATCCGCTGTTTACATTTTATTTCATTATTTTAAACCCACTACTGCTTTCGCAGAAAGAAGTTTTTTCATGCTGCGAAAATTGCGAGCGAAAGACAGAAAGTTTAAGGTCGAAAATGTAATACGTTACATGATGTTGCAATTCAATTCTTGCTCCTGGTAATTGAAAGAGTTTATTGCTTATTAAGGCGCGCGTATTGCAAGTCTTGTTAAGGATTTGCGTATATCCGTTAACTAAATGCTCGTTTTAATACAAAGAGTAAAGAGACATCATTTTTTCAGTCAAAAATTTGTTAGGTTAACAAAACATTATTTTGAATTTTAAAGTCAACCTTTTTTTAGTTTTTAGGTCAATATAAACTTGCTCTAATTATGACCAAAAGTTGGCGCTAACCAGTAGTTTGAAATATAGGAGTACTAGCTGGCATCGCCGGGCATGGACCCGACCAGTAACGTCGAGGTTAGAAGTACATCAGTTCAGCCGGGTTCACTCAACGGATAATAGTCAAAACTGTAATAAAAATTTGTGTTGTTTAACATTGCCTAATCTCGTTCAAAAACAAATCGCTTTTTGAAACGCAGTCGATAAAAAGCATAAGGAAGGGGGGAGGGGGTCGCACATAGCCACTACATTTCTTTCGAGTTTATCGAGTTCCTGGGAACGTCTTATTTGCCCTCTTTTCACCACAAGCGTTCTTAAACAAAACAAACTTTTATCGGGAAAATTCAGCAACACCATAAATTGAAAACATATCATATTTCTTGAAGGGGCCAAAGTAATTGATATGCATTTTCGGCTATTGAATATTAAGACCACTACTTAAGACTTCTGGCAACTGTAGGCGTCATTGTGTAAACTAAGGCCTCTGGCTGGACGCATCTAGCTAGATCATGGCACAAACGCCGCCAGGCAAAGAGCAAACTAACTCGAAATTAAACACTCGCGGTTTAGCTATTATATTAGCAGCGGCCCCATGAATAATGTCGAATTTAGGAATATTGGTATAGCCGGCTTCAATCAATTGATATTTGTGAGAATGATAAAAATTTAAATGTATTTCTTGTCATAGAACTGTGGCACCAAAATCAAAAGTACTGTTTTTTTTAAGTAAAATCGATTTCGCCTTAAAAATGCAATACAGGGGCCGGGTTGGGCATAGTCGCTATATTTTTCCAAGAGTTTCACGAGTTCCTGGCTACGTCTGACCTGCCCTGGTTTAGTATTTAAGATCTAGACTTGCTCACAACTGAAACAGTTAACGATTTCAAAAAGTTTTGTTTGTCCATTTTATTTATTTCAGGAATAACTTATTATATACTAGGACTACTTTTAAAGACTTTTTTGTAGTGGCATGCATATTTGTACGGCCTAAAGCCAATGGCTGCGCGCAAGTTACTTGGTCATGGTATACACGCAGCCAGGCAAATAGTAAACTAACCCGAAGGGATGCACTTAGAGTTAAGTTATTACAATAGCAGCACCACCATTAGTAAAATCGAGGTTAAGAATATCAAATCAACCAGATTCATCGGTTTCATCCAATTGCAAAAGAAATTTCTTTAACATTAAGATGATATGACGCCCGATACTAATTTCTTGTTGCAAGAGATAAAACAGGGTCATTTTTACCTATATGTTGTTGTAGGAAGATAACCAATTTGTTTGAAGTAGACTACGTTTTAAAATTTTTGGAGACCTCATTTTTGGATAAAATAAATCTTTTTTTGATAGCTAGTGCCAAAGAATCATACTTCTGAAGAAGAATGGCAAAAACGCACCAAAGAACGAAGCTTTGTCAAAAATTGCAATTTTGTGAATCCAAGCCTCCAATAATTTTAAGTGTTTTTGACCTGCATGCTGCGTATCAAAATTTTCAAAGACTTTATTTTTAGATGAATCTTTATGAAAGTTTTGATAGATAATGCCAAAGAACCATACTTGCTAAGGAAAAGTAGTCAAAATGTACCAAAAAACTATATTCTTATAAATATTGCCAATTCGTGAGGTCTTGTGGGATAACAATTCAAATAATAATGGAACATGACATATGGCAATCCATTGTTGATGAATCATTTTAAACTAATCTTTAGCCCAACTAATTAGTTACGTATTGGTTGAAATCTAAATTTTATAAGCTTTTAAACACCAGAAAGCGTTAGTACCTTATCATAACCATTCTGTACAAAACTTACTTGTTTTTACTCAGCTTACTACTTTTTTAGGAAAATAAACAGTTGCAATACCGGTATTTAAGTTTAACTTTTTCAGTTTAAAAACTGATAGGAACGGTACACATTATGTACCATCGAAATTGCCCAGAAGTACCTTTCAATTTCTTAAAAAATGTTTAAAAATCGGTTGAAAAATTATGTCACAAATCATTTTCTAAGTAAGTTTACCAAGTAAGATTGTGTAAAAGTTTTGCAATTTTTGAAAAAATTATTGTATGATGATTTCTGATAGCAAAAAACGGTGTTAATCGTACCAGACAGCGTTATGACATCATAGAGCAAGTGGAAACGTGCAGAAAAAAGCCAAGAAGCATGCTTTGGAGGCTTAAAATGTTTAAAAAATAATCTGTTGTTGCATCGTTAATTAAGATTTGATTTTTCCATAGATTTTTTTATTGACAGCACCTTGCTAAGATCTCCCAAAAAAGCTGCCAATCGCATTTCTATGATCATGTGATTATGAGAAAATAAAGAAAACAAATTTTACAATTAATCGTCAATTACAACATCATGTGGAATCCTAAAGAAATTTGCTAAAATTGTTAAGTCAAGTACTCTCTTTTGTTTTAGCCGAAAACTGCTTTCCCCGGTCAAAAAACGCTATTTTCTAAATGATTATCTTTGACTGTGACGTTACGAATACCCGTAAGACGCTCACCCCGAGGAGGTGATCAATTGTACCAAGTTTGATGTTTATACACCTGGCAGTTTCGGGGGGGTTGAAACAGACTGACGCACACAAAATTGCGCTTTAAATAATTAGACGACTCAGTTTTCCCGATCTCACACATTCAATAAACACCCAATGTTCTCACCTTCGCACAAATCTTGAGACGGCTTTGCTTTCGTTTTCAAGTCGGGCGACGCTGGAGGAGTGAGACAACTTTCCGGCACGACCAATAAGACGTTGGCTCTTGTGACGTCGCAAGCACGTGTCTGCTGGTGAATATATGAAAAAGGAACTGGAGAAAAGGGGCGTTGTTTATTAACCTTGTTGTTCAACTCAAAATGATCAGAATAGGACATGTCTTTGTTTGAAGGTCGTTCAATGGGGGTCCAATCACATCGAGGTATCTCCGCCTTTTTGATTGGTTCGATCCGTGCGCGAGAAGTGCGATGAATTGCCACGTCACGCTCCATCTTCCACCGCGATACAAACGCAATTCGATCATTCCACAGCTCATCGCTCACTTCCGCTTTCACGTTGCTTTTTTTCAAGGGATTTCCATCAAACGTCAGCCGCTTGCGCAAATTTAAACTAGGGGAAATACCTTCAACGCAAACTGATGTGACATCCTGACAGCTTCTGCTCATCACCGTGCGACGAAAAGCTGAATTAGCGGAAGGGAGCACAAGAAGATGACCACTTGGCATCATTATTATTAAACTTAAACTTGTATATTACGTTGCGCTAAAATTCATATATTATGCTTATCGACCGTATTACGTCAGTGCGGTAGTTGAAGTTTGTATCTACAGAGCAATGCCATCTACTTCCTATACATTGCTGCTCAGTGGCCAGGTTTGCATGTATCAGGAAGTACTACCACAGTGCATAACGGCACGTAAAATTGATCTACCTAACGTGGCATGATGACCTCTTTTGAGGGGGTAAATGTTAACCAATACTAATTCATAGCAGCGCAAATGCTTTAGTAACGACATTATTTTTGCCCTTGCTCTTTCAATAGCAAGTTCATTAATTGGTAGCTACTTCATCAAGTCATTTTCATGATCTATTATAATTGAGCCGTGACATGGAGTAGTTGCAGTTGTCAACAGATCACGTGAGAAAGCAAGCATCGCACAAGTCTAGACTTGCCGCTTTTTCTAAATACGCTTTTAAACTATGTTGCTAACAAAAACTTATGTTACAACATTTAGCCTAAAACCACGGCTGACAGAACTAGAACTACCATTTTCGATTAAACTTTTACTACTGCTGATAAAGAACTGAATTTGCTCAGCAACGTACATTTATGTTAACTCTCTTTAACTGATTGAAAAACTGAAGTAAAAATCTCATTTGAATTCACTCTCATCGCTCGAGCATTTTTACAAAAAGAGCAGTTGCGATACCAAGACATTTGCTTCAGGAGTGGGGGTACATAGTGATACACGAAATTGCTCAAAATCTTTTCAAAAGCATTGATCTGATAAACGTGCCTTATCTGGCATAACCATTAACAAGTTTATAATGCTTTTTTGCAATTGCATAAGATTACAAAACGCTAATATCTAAGATGAAAACAATAAAACTACTGATATCATTAGCTCGTTTGTTCATTGTCATACGAGCATAATGACATCACATAATCAGACCATATTGAAAAAGCATCAACTAATTAATGTTAGCGAAAAAGCTTAAATAATTGGCCGGAAAATTACGTTTATAACATATAAAAATTTTCCTACATTAAGTTTTTAATTTTACGCAAGTTAAGGATTATGACATTATAAAAACGCCACAAGATGTTTACTTGTACTTTCACATTGCCTAATTGTGACAAAACAATTGTGCGTTTACTGCAATAGTAGCGCACTCTGCTTGAGTTAAGTAACTCAGAATGCTAACCTCGTTTCACTACACTGAGCCAACTTCCGAAATAAACCCGTCAAAAAGTTATAAACGGTTTCCCCGGTCATCTGAACCTGGGGAAGTACCTGGTAATCAAAAATGGCGTAATTTATGTTGAAGTTATTGCGCAATGTGGAGCAAATTACGTTTTATTTCGAGCGCAGGTTAAAACGTAATCAAGTTCAATAGCACCTTACACTTCTACTCTATTTCTCGCTCACTGTCTCCTTGCAAGTATTTGAGCTGTGTTTCATTTGCTACTTTTATGAACTATTACCAGTGCAATGTTTTTGCCGCCCTCTACTACTGTTAATAAGTGGTGTATGTGCGCGCACGAGAAAATGCGTGCGCAGGTTGATGTGTGTTTGCTAAGTGGTGATTCACGACACTGTGATTGGCAATGCATTAAAACAGCTTACATTTTACAACTTTAACTTTCCTTGTTTTTTTTTTTTATTTAATGATACCAGGTTATACTGTATATCTTGCCAGAAGGTGTAAAGGCACCGTTCAAAAACATACCTGCGAATTTTTTGAAATATCTATAATATTGTAAAGATGTTGGCTATTAGGTTTTACTCTAGAATGGCAGTCAACTGCTTTTGCTACGAAATTAACATAAATCATAGAGCAGCACCTTATGTTACACATTTATAACTAGCGTGCTGCTTAATTTCTCGTCGTTCGAAAAATATGAAAATATACCAAATCTGAGCTAAGTAGAAACACGCGCCTATTTTGCATTGTAACTAAGAAAGAAAAATTTATCCACTCATCCCAATAAAATTTTTTTGGTTGTACCAAACACCAATAGTTTTTAATTTCGTTTTAAATTTTTGTCCCTCATAGAAAAAGTGTGATCATCCTTTGTAGCTATGATTAAATCTGATTAAATACCGTATTTTATGATTTAATGCTTTCAGTAACTGTTGCTTGATGGAAACATTTGTAACTTGAAAAGTGATGAATCGCTTCTGAGGACAGCTACACTTAACATAAATCTAAAACTCACCGCATAACCCGCGATACCTTTTATTTGCACTACGTAGGCCATGCAATGGTGAAAGCAAGGGGCGGATTTGGGGCCCAAACCCCTCCCCTAATAAATACTGTAGATATTTATTACAATTTTTAACTTAATAAAAATTCATGCGACCATTCGCCTAAAACTTGTTCTAGAAAGCAAGAAAATGGTAATTTTTAGTTTAATCCTCGGACCCACCTTGAATAATCGTCCTTCGGCATTCTTAATGAGAGAAACCGAAACCCTTTCTGTAACAAATTTCTGCG
Source organism: Trididemnum clinides (assembly GCA_963675345.1). NCBI lineage: Eukaryota > Metazoa > Chordata > Ascidiacea > Aplousobranchia > Didemnidae > Trididemnum > Trididemnum clinides. The sequence goes on from OY776291.1 coordinate 3,035,512, forward strand.
TACGCCACTGAGGCCATGCGTACTAGCGTGCGTACTTGCGTGCGTATAAAAAGTTAAAATTACAGCAAGGCGAAGACAGGCAGTAGATAAAAAATCAAGGGAGATTGATCTTCCTTGCACCACGGACTGTGCCGACTGTAACGACATGAAGAGGCGAAGCTGGACTGAAGATCATATGCTAATTTCGCAGTCTTCTACAGTCTTGAGCAGCTAGTGTTTGATGAGTCAAATAGACTCTCATTATTTTGTTACCAAGTGGTTTCAAAACGGATTTGTTGGAGAATTTTGCTGCCAGACTGCTGAAGACCTATTTTTAAAAAAACTTTCTCTACCCCCTCGAACACTTTCAAGCAAACCTTGGGTATAGGTAGGCAGTGTCAAAAGGAGAGAGTTTGTGCAAATGAAGCTACAATTCTTGTAGCAATATGCCATGGTTGAGTACAACACACATATGCCAAAAGTTGTAGATGGAACCGAGCAACGTGTGAGAAATATTGTGGACATCTGTTTGATTAAAGTCAGTTTGCATCATTTACCACTCACCTCTGTTTTCTTTTTACGGCCCTTAATTGGCAATCCCATAAAATTTTACTATCCAATTTATTTCAAATACAGTTTTGTTACATCACAGTCCATCAACTTGCCCATTAACGTCACTAATCAAATGATTTGCTTTTTCTCGTAATTTTTCTTACACATGCTTTAATTCTGTATTTATTGACAAAATAAAATAGCTGTATGTTAATATGTCTACCGTAGCCTTTTTTATAAACACAGTTCGCAAAAATACTGGCTTTGACGTGAATGATTTTGATTGGTTGCAATTATACATTTATTTGCAAGTCTTTGTCAAATGACAGTAGTCGTTGCAAAACAACGCGAAATTGAGTTCGCTGAAATCGGATTGTAAAAGAACGAAAGTACTTTTGATGTGATGGAAAGTAATGTCAAGTGGAACAAGCAATAATTACATTTGAAGATTATCTATGAATTGAGAAGGAGTTTCGGAAAAGAGAAGTAAAAAAATACAGCTCTGTGTTGCTCTCAATGATACATTATGTTTTCCGTGCACGATATTGCCCTGCATTCATTGGCATGTCAAGAAAAGTAGAGGGGGGAAGGCAGAAGGGGTCTGGCCGTTGGGCCCATAGATTATTGGCTTTTGCGTTTCAATAGCAACTTGCTTTTTTGCTGAATTTCACTGCAGATATTTGCTATGGGTAACTGCATTCTCTTGTGAAGCTACTTTTTTAGACTTTGATTAATTTTGCACTTATTGTTTGTTCAGGGTGTTTTACAACTGTTAAAAAAACGATTTGGCAAAAATCAAGGACCTTAAATGATGCAATAACAGTGATTATATTTACAAAAAGGTAAAAGGATATCATTTTGGAAACTGTAACCGTTTGTTCTCAAATTAAAGTAAAATGCCAAATGGAAACCGAGTTACGCACTCCTGATATCCACTGTTTAGTCGAAGGTATCACTGAATACGGCCTGCAAAGTTCTTGATCACACGACCTCATGTCTTCTGTGTAATGGTTAGAATCGTTGCAGCAATGGCTCTTTTCTAAGAAGCAATGGTAGGTGTAGGTATCCTGTTGAGGGTGTCCTTCAGAAACCCCCACAAGAAAAAATATGAGGGATTCAGGTGAGGAGAGTGAGAGCTTTGCGGCTGATGAGGCGTTCCCAAAACTTTTCACAGATATAGGCCGTGGTGACATTATCTCATGGCTACCCTCTTTTTTACATCAATTTCGGTCAGTTGGTGCTTTGTCTCAATCCACTAAAGATAAAGTTCAAGATCCGAAACCAAAATGCGCCGCGCAGAAAACACAGAAATGCCAAATATTCTGTCCCTGCGTCTTAGAGATTTGCTCGAACTCCGACCGACTGACTCTTGAATGCTAGTGGGATTGTCGGGGGTTCAAATTGTCATCGGTGGTCCCCGTGGGCGAGAAACTCGTCAACCTAAGATCGTCACCAGTGCCATGAACTTCAAAGTTCCTGAATAACTTAACAATTTTACTCCTGTTTGGAAATGGGTTGAAGCTGAGCTTCCTACTATGCCCGGGCTGAACAATTTGGAAAGAAATGGCTTCGTGACATGTCTTCACGCAAAAAACCTTACGCTCTATCGACCAGAGCATAATCAAACTACTTTTCGTTTAATAGATTAAAATGTTAACTGTTTCCTTATGACAATCTGAAAAAGAGTTAATAGAATGATTAGAAAAGAATTTAGAAGCTGGCGCTTTGTTTCAACAATTGTGAAACACGCTGCACATATGTCACCGTCACTTGGTAGACCTGATTATGCTGATTTCCGTTTGTGTTGTTTTCTAAGTTTATCAGCGAATAATGGCCAGAAGTATATTAAAGAGAACCCCCTTTTCATTTCGATTCATTACAAATATAGACCTACTTGCCCCCATAACGCTGATGGATGCCCAAATTATCCTGGTCCCCGGAGGGACAACAGAGGTCTTAGCAATGTTGACACTTGGCAGTGTGGGGGGATAGAATTTAGTACAGAAGCCTCAAACAAGGCTGAACTCAACCAAGCAATTCAATAAACAATTTTTGAAAAAGGTGCTTCACAATTGTGACGCAACGAACAGTAATCGTGCACTTGAGCTTTGCTTCACTTGAATCGCTGAAGCGTGCTTAAAGTTTAAGCACGCGTATCTTCGATAGCAGAATGAACTCATTTGAACCAGAGGTCGTAAATAGCCCAGATACTCAGCTAACCAATTTTGCAGTGCTTTTGCTGCATTTGCGTGGCATCAAATACTTCAATATCTCGCACAAGACCCCTTTTTAAATGATAAATCAACTGAGGGAGTGGACCACTTAAATACTTCAGCTATTTATCACTTCGTGCGCTTCTACGACGACACGACATCATTTGTACCTACTTGGTTTTTTCGTTCCCCTAGGTTTACCGCCTTTGATAGCAGTTCTACATCACTCTGAAACTTGTTTCAAAATTGGCAAGCGGCAAACTTCTAACTACGGATTTTGAGATTGCAAGATTCAAGTTTGGCTTACCGCTCTCACAATTTTTCTTCCGAAAATTGAAATTATCCGGTGTCCTTCAAACAAATATTACAGTTGCACTGACCTAAATGCAAAGAACAAAACCGAAGATGCTGTGTCATGCCGCACAAATGGATTTTCAAATATTATGACAAAACAAAGGCCAACTCTGTAATTGAGGTACCGTAAAGAATGTCTACTACACACTCTTTTTTAAAGAAATATTGCTTTTTTGATGACAAGATAGCTGATAGTGCAGAGAAATGTTATCATCGTGTAGAGCATTTTCAAATCTTCTACTAAAACTTTTTGTTGCCGACTTTCAACCATCAATTTTTCAGAAATCATGGAATACAAGAATGAACATGGTATGTTTTCGGCAAAATGATGAGTTGATGTTTGTCTTTTATTTTAGCTGGAACTCCTGCGCCTCAAGTAAAAAAAGCAGTTGCGAAAATTGACAAACCCTTATGACATCAGCCTGATGCCATCAACTTCTACAACACACCCTAAGGATTTTGATCACCATTTAATTGCACCGAGGTCATCTCATCTTTCTTTACCCGGTATTTTCGAAGGAAACAGACCTACACTGACTGACAGAATTGAATATTGGCACATTACATCAAAAACCAACATCTGAAAAGCGTCCTAAGATCAGTAATTGGGACACCACTCTAACATTTCGTCGACTACGGCACAAAGTAATTAAAATTAGGTTGGGAAACATCAAAATCAAAATTACAGAAATAAGAAAAGACACCAAGTATTTTACAGAAATTACAGAAGAATAAAAATATATGAAAATAGTAAGTTTGACTTTACTCAGTTATCTTTTTTTACACAATTACAAAAGTCTTTTGTAAGCTTACGCTTTTCTGAGGTTTCGTACTTCTTTTTTTGACAGTTTTTCGTATTTCCGTAAGTCATTAAATCCGTTTATAGAAAGAATTTCTGAAATTTTATGTACAAAATAAATTTCCGTCAATAATTTTATAATTCCTTGTGAGCTTCTGTATTTCCATACATTTCCTTATTTTAGTGTTGTCCATTTCATGTTAAATATGATTTTTCTGTGATTCAGGAATTTAATAGTTCAATAACAATTTAGGTATTTCAGTAAATATTGTGTTTAGTTTTGCGCTGTATCTGTTGTTCAGTGTTGCGCTGTAGATTCTGTGGCAACACTGTGATAAAAGAATATAGAATTAACGATGGAAAAAAGATTTTCAGCTATTTGCAGTTAATAGAAAAAAACACTGCACGCTTGAAAGCGGCATATTTCTGCCGCAAATTGCAGGAAAATATTGTAGTTCACAAAATTGCACTATATTTGTTAATAATCCAACTCCTCTGCTAATCAAATATTCATAATGCTCCTCAAATTAAGGTCAGTGACTTAACAGTTTGATTATTGCGAGCTAACATGTCATTGTACTCAAATAACCCTAGTTTAGCGTGTGTGTGCGTGCACGATACGCATGTACACACTGCCCGCTCGCTGCTTTGCCTTTCACTTTGTAGATTGGCAATGGCAATGCGTTTGTACTCGTTTAACCTCAACTACGATCGTTGTCGTTTGTTTAATGAAGCGGGTTAGATCGATTTCTAAATAACTCGCCTCGTTTTAGCTTACTTAAAAACCAACATAATCATTGAAGCGAAACAAAAATATGATTCAATCTACTATAATTGAAAAATGGTTGACAAGCTTGCATGCTAAGCCCAAGTTTTAAGAGCAAGTTCTTTTATTTTTAAATTGTTATACATTGCTTATCAAAACACTGCAAAGTATATGATGGAAATGCCCAAATTAAGCCGGGTTTCCAGCAATAGTAGATCGTCTGCAATTCACTGCGCAGCTTTTGTACTTTTTCCACCCATTCTATATTTGACTAATTTCAAATTTCCTCAAATTATATTGACAGAAAAACAATTTTTGTTCGTGGCAGCTGGTCTTGTCTCATTTGCGGGATATCAAAGACGTAGCCAGTAAAAAATTATTACGGGGAAAATCTTTTGAAAGTGGGATTCAGCTACATTTAAGTGAGAAATTCTTTTATTTTGATAAGAATTAGAAGTGTTGATCAAATTTTAGAACAATTTATAGTAAATCCTGCTTGACAATGGTTTGTAGAGACCACTAAAAATGTGGGTGAAAAACAAAAGAATTTTAGAAGCTTAGATTATAACGGGAACAATAAGCGTTTTTTAAAGATGCCAAAATAATTCGGGAAAAACTTGAGAGCAAATGCAATCGCGGGATTATTATTTTACAGCTGGCGACAAGCCTGTTTCGATCTATAAGAGTTTTTAGTGCAACTACGACACGAGAAGTTGCGAGGAGAAATAAAACTAAACTTGTAATCTCGAAAACATTTTCTATTTGTGATACCCCAGCAAAGTAGCACAGAGAAAACGTTTTCCTATTTTCCATGATTCCCACCGCGAGCAGGTGGATCACGCTTGGGCAGTTGTGTTGATATCCGTACCAAGCCATCTATGCGCACTAGGAGACGAACTGTTTTCTACCACTACTAGGCTGGGAAGGACAAGTTATATTTACTGCTTATAGGATTATTTGATCAACATGAGTATGCAATGCCAATTGGGAGCTCTACCGCCACAGTACGGATTAACGTGATAGAGCTTGAGACCCAGGTTTGGTTGATTTTCTTTTATGACTAAAACTATAACTAAATGCACACTCGCTACGTACAGGATTTTACAGTAAATTCTACCCACACTCTTAAAATTTCCTAGCCAGCTAAGGTTAATAAAGATTTGGGCATCGATTTAAGCTAATAATGTTTCCTTGAAAATAGTCAAGTAATTTCTGAATGATACGTGAGCAAGTGTAATTGTGCAGTGGTGAAAAAATAGTTGTTGGGGTAATAATGACCAATGATGGATTCTCTTTCCAAAATGTTTTGAAGTTGCAGCAGGTTTGCATCCCTCCTACAAAATAGATTACCCCTGAAATATAAAGACCCATATTTTCAACATCTAAACAAGTGACAAAGTTATCAAGAAATTGAGTTTATTTCACAGTTATTTTCATAAGCTTGACACTTTGCTTTGCGTGATTGAGGGAAGGAACTGACGGCATATTCTTCTCAGATAAAAACGAAGACCTTTTTATCGAGATCAACTTTTTGGAAGAAAGCAATTTTCTATTTTCGGCTTAAAACAAAAGTGAAAGCCATTTTATCATAAAAAACTTTAGCAAAATGACTGTTTAGGGCAATTTTTATAATTTGTGGGTTGGAGAAACTTGAAGGAGAAGAGTATTTTCTGGGGAGGGGATCAAAACAGTCTGGGAAAACTACACCCTTCCATTCCCCTAATTTTTAGACAATGGTTATTAAAATAAAAATGAATAAAGCAAGCTTTTTCGTCTTGTTAATTTTCATATCAAAGTTACTAAAGGAAACCTTTTTTTGAAGGCTTGTTTTTTTAAGCATAATTATGACCCAAATTAATAACCTAAATTTAAATAATTATGATCACATTCCACGGACCCGCTACTCAATGGCAAGTGACCTCAATTATTGACCAAACTTGATTTTACATGTTTTGCTTCCTGCGTGTTATGTTAAAAATTCAGGGGTTTTTAGATTTTTTCCAATGTCCTAGTTTTTTACAAACACCCGATAAAAGATCCAGCGGAAAAAGGAATAACTTGGATACACTTGTGACTACAAGTTTGAAACATTGAGCAATAAACTAATGACTGCTACCAAAATGATATGTCAACCGCCAAGCACACTCTAGTGTAGTTAATGCTTGCTATTCAGGAATCATTGACTAAAGCAATAAAATATACAGTCATCCCTCGTTATTTGCGGAGTCTTGATGTGAGGTTTTTACTATTCACGGATTTTAATTGAAAAAAAATGAATGCAAAAAATAAGTTTTAACCGATTGAAAAGCTACTAATGCATCCCTGGAAACATCTTGAATCGCTGATTTTTCAATATGATCGCGCCATAGAGTGATCGATCATCGCTATAGAGTGATCGATCATCGCTATAGAGTGATTGATCATCGCCAGAAACAAATTTGCAGACGGCATCCCTCCCTCATACGGAGATTTTAAAGGAGATGAAAAGAGAACGTTCACAGCTTCCAATCCCAAAGAAGGTGACTGCGGTACAGTCTGCCCAGGCAGTGCCACAATCTTCAACGTCTTCAGCATTAGCAGAAGTGGCAGCAGTAATCTCTAGCACATCTTCAATTGATAATGACTTATATAAAATTAAATTAATTTAAATATAAATGTTCATTGTTTAAGCAAGAATTTCTTTAAAACTTTTTCCGTACGTTTTCGACGGTTTTCTCAAAAAGAGCATTCGCGGTTTTAGCCATTCTCGGAGTTTTAGAGAACGTATCCCCCGCGAAAAACGAGGGATGGCTGCATAAGCATAAAAAGATAGGAGAACAAAAATGGAATTTATTTGCTATTTTTAGTAAAAAGAATAAATTCAAAATGCTCGTGAATATTTTTGTTAAGAGGTTTCGCTTTTACATTATGACGGAATTTAAAAAGCACCATGACAGATCTTAATTTAGTCTAGCTTTTGAAAAATATTTATCTCTATCTGTTGGTGTTTTAGAGTAAAAAAGAAATGTTTTCCTTTTAATGAAAACTTCACATAAGCAATTTGGCTTCAATTTTTTTACAAAGATACACAACAAAGCATACTTTGGACGCATTTGCTTCAAAATTGTGTTTCAAAAAACAAAGAAAGTGTACTTACCGTATTTGCCGGTGTATAAGTCGACCTTTTTCGATCAAAAATTGACTTAAAAAAATCGACCTCGACCTATACACCGAGTCATGAATTATACAAAGGATATATCATAAAATCGTAAATTTCCGTCGAATTTTAGGGGGTCGACTTATACAACGAGTCGACTTATACACCGGAAAATACGGTACGTAACATTTTCAAACGAAGCTTTGACCAATTGATAGCAGCGTCGTTGAGTGGGTGGGGATGTAGTTTATGACCTCATCACGGCTACGCTGTTGCGTTTTTGAAATAAAAAAATTCATGATGATTTCCCATCATGGTTGTTCTACTTATGATCGAAATGTGCTGTGGCAGCAGCAACAGAAACATCGAAGCAGATCCAAACTCAACAATGTTCTTATATAACCGACAAAAACTGTTATTCCATAAAGATGGATAAAAATGATACAAAAAACAACACGTACCTCATCTTTTTATATGGCAATGCAATGTGGAGAACATAAAAAGAAAATGATCTTATGAATAACTTCTGCAATATGCAATGACATTAACTTTAGAATAACACAGCATCATTTCAAAATATATTTTACATCATTACTACTTGACCTGAAGTAAACAAATGTTTGGGTAAATTTCTTCATTTTTTTGAGTACAATTCTTTGTTCTTCTTTGTTCAATGACATCAGAATAATGATTTACCATTTTCATCATAAAGAAATTTGCTGGTAATTGAGTGTTTTGGGGTAAATCTAATAAGTTGAAAACAATGATAAAATGGTAAAAAGTAGAAAAAAGTTAAGAGCCAGTGAAGCACAAGATTACCTTGGTTTGAACCTTCATAAAAATTTAAGCACATATACCTTTCAGGGGTGGGCAACCTTTTTAGCCGGAGGGCCGCATCGATCACTAAAGAGTTAGCCAAGGGCCAGTGTTCATGTAAGTGTCCAAAAAAAAGGTCCCACCTTCTTGCATTGTCCTATTTTAGAACGTGGACATGATGGTCTCCAAAAAAAAAAGGTTATCACCGTCTAAATGGACGGAAAATGCGTCTGTGCAAACTGACAAATGCCTTTTTCATCGTGGCATGTAAAGTTTTTGGCTCTTTAATACGGCAATTGTTTCCCCTCCTATCATCGTCACTCAGATTTACTGAAGTTTCAAAAGTGCTCGCGGGCCGCACAGAATGTTCTCGGGAGCCGCATGGGGCCCGCGGGCCGTAGGTTGCCCACCGCTGCCTTATATCTTTGATGCCAGTAATGTAAGTATAAATGAGTTTGGAGGTCAATTCATTCCTGAAAATTTATGTTTTACAATTTTTTAACTTAACGAAAAATCCATTGAAGCATTAACCTAAAACCTGTTCTAGAAATCATGAAAATGCTTACATTTTGTTGTAATTTTAAAAAATTTTTTGGTAGGCATTCTCCCGGACGCCACCTAGAAAAATAGTTTGTTCGGCATTTGTATTTAGAGAAACCATAATTACCCCCTTGACTAATTTCTGCGTACGCCACTAATCGACGAAACTTTCTGATTTTCATAGTTGCTGCTTAGATTTCGCCAGTTTACAACTAGGAAAACTTTTGCGAACCTGTTTATTGTTTAGTACAGAAAGGTTCAGAGTCGTAAGCATCTGGAGTGATGCTAGTAGTTTAGGGCAAATTTGCTGGCCGAAAGATAAATTTAATTTAACAGATGACCAAGGCAAAAAAAACACGTAAGAAAGTAAAAAAATTTAAAAAATTTTGATTTTCTAAAACAGAAACTTTGGCCAAAATTGTATTTTATATCCATGATTCTCCATTTTCTCACATAGGCTAGATTTAGAATTCTGAATTGCACAAAACGTTGCTTTGACTGCAGTTATAATTAAATTTGTGCAAACGAGTAGTTGGCGTTGTCCGCAGGGCCTCCATCAGTTACGTCGAGGATAAGAATATTGGTTCAACTGGCCAAGCCGGCTTCATCGGGTAGTTGTGTATGCAGTCCCAAAAAGTTAATGCTTTTTCTACACATTCAATTTTCACCACTTGGTGCGTTCCTTTTCGCAATAAAATTAAATATTTTCTGAACCTGGCGACGCTTTTAGTCTGTACGCTCTCGTGATCGCTTACGCGAAGCCAAGAAGGCCTTGCGTTTTCCTTAGTTTTGAAGTAGAAAAGACATATTTTGTATTAAGGTATTATGAAGCAAAATAGTAAAATGTCTTCCATCAAATGCGGTTTCACACAGGGATGTTGTTTTCTGTTGATTTTTTTTAAACATTCTCAAGTCCCTGCTGGCTACGCATTATGTTGCATGTTCTTTCACCATGCTAAGGCGTTCCAAGGAAAGTCGAAAGAATTCTTGCTTTTCTGAAATTTTCAGGTGTGACCTGGTAGCTCTATAAAGCTATTATCAAAGAAAAAAGTTTTTCTTTTTAGGATGATGGGATTTTACCCGGCAGGGCATGCCATGACCTGCGCCGAGTTAACAGGTATCAATCAAGGCAGTTGCGCCGGCTTTACCGTACGAATATTTGCCAGAGCAGCAACAAAAGGTTTTGCTAAATATAAGCCATAGCTTCTGTACAGGTAATGGTAATTGTCTTAGTCCATCAATTAAGATTGATAATACTCACAAAGAAAGATTGATGTCACAAACTACAGTAAACTACTTTTAAAAAAATGTAATGGGGATGAAACACAGTCAAATATGATGGCGGCACCCAAATGGTGGTCGTTTTGACAATTAAAAAAACGAGCTATTTGGTGGTAGGTATATTTGACGAATTTTGTATTAATATTTACAAGATTAAGTTCTCTGACTGCGCTATTTGCCTTGTATCCGGCATAGCAACAAAAGCGGCTATGGCTTTCCCAAATTCAATCACCATAATCTAGTAGGAGCCCACCAGGCCAAGTTATTTTTTGAAACAAAGAATTTTCTCTAAGGTACCTGCAGGTAATATGGCCACCCTAACAAACTTTCTCAAATTTCTTAAAAACTACTTGAAAGTTTCTGGTCAAACTGTGCATGGAAGTAGAGTAAGTTGTTACACATCATATATCAAACGTTGAAGGTCGGATGAAGTTCAGGGTTTCCATGAGGCTATTTTAAAAAAAAGTTTTTTTTGGGCCATATTAGATGCACATGTAGGTAATAAGGCCCAAGATTGTCAAGCTATTTTAGAAATTTTGTAGACAAACTAATGGATATTTTGTGATGTTTTTGCATTAAATGAAGAATGAAGATGCTCAGGAACATTAACAAGAGGTCCTGAATATCTTTTGTAGCTACTGGTTAAATCGTAGGGATCGAAAAACATGCGGGCAAACGTACCCTAAATTTAGATCATTACTATGCTGTACGCAACTAAATTTAAAATTAAGCAATCACATTTTCGTTAAAAGAAAGGTGTACTCCCTAAATTCTTACAATCAAATGGTGTACTCAAAATCACTATGGCGTACATGCAAAGACAGGTGTGTTCACACTTACAGTACTGTATGCACACTAACACAATCACAGGTGCACATTCAATCAAATGGAGGGGGCCTTATTACCAGCAACGGCTCTCGAACAATTTCATATCAATTAAACTAATGCTTAAATCTTTTTAAGCACACAAAACTACTTAGTTTAACTGAAGCAATCCCTTCCTGCCCTGCTAAAAAGAAATTAGTTTCCCCAACCGTACACCCCATTTTTGGAAGGGTGAAAAATCCTAGATTTTATAAAAACGCTCAATTTCAAGATTTCAAACTTTTGTTTCGCTGTAGCGAACTCATTACTGCACAGATCTAACCATAACTGTGCGAATCAATACAAGTATGGATCCACTCCAAGTTCATAAAAATGGAAAAATATTTCTTTTTTTAGATACGGAGATCGGAGCAATGGGCCATATTGCCAGCATGGCCATATTACCTGCAGGTGCCTTAAATTCGGTTTTTTCAAATTGGTATATTTACAGTTTTTCTGATTTATTTTTAAACTTGGGATTTTATTACATTGCTTTATATTATTGATACAGATGCCGTAACAGGCAGCATACCAGGAAAAGAAAAAATTCTTGGCTGATAGTATATGTCAGGGGTGTCCAAACTTTTTTTACCACGAGCCACATTCAGAAGAATACACCAAAGTGCGGGCCAGTCACTAAAGTAAAGGAAAGGAACATCGTACTCATCCCTCATGTAGTGATGTTAGCCTATCAATATTTGTAGGATGCGCTTTCTGACTGAATATAAAGAAAACACAACATTCAACACGGGTTTTTCTTCTATTTTAACTTAAGACACGACACAAAAATGCTCATAAACAGCATGGCTTCAGTGAGAGCAGTGATGCTCTACTTTGGCACGCATGATGGCCGGCAAGTCAGGAGTTAGTCTGGTGGTTGCAAGGCGAAGTACATCGCAGAGATGGCTGTCAGTCATCTTGGTTCTGAATTTGTTCTTATTTAGCGTCAACAGAGAAAACGTTTGCTCACATATATACGTTGAGCCAAACAAATTCATCATTTGTTTTGCATTGCGTATCATCAAAGGAAACCTGGTCCTTTCCAAGCTCCGGTAGAAGTCTGAAAGGGAGAGAAGGTGATGTTGATTTCTTAGAGAACTGTCACACTGCATTTCAATAAGTTCTAGTTGCAGACTCTCTTCCACTTCTTGTGCATCCATTAGGAATGGAGTTGAAAACAGCTTGATTTTGTACTCGACAGCAGAAAAATCTTGGAAGCGCTGATTGAATTCTGTCAGTAGAGCTTTGACAACAGACACGTACTTACACTTTTGCGCGGAAAGGTTGGCATTTGGAAAAGCAGACTTGATTTCGGACAGTGTGGGGAAGTGCGCAACATTGAAATTGATTAGTTGTGTCTCAAACAGACGGAGTTTCAGACAGAATGCTTTCAAGTGCCCATAAAGCTGTGATACAAGCTGGTCTTTACCTTGAAAGGTCCTGTTCAGTGCGTTGAGATGACCAGTGAGATCAACCAAAAATGCTAGGTCTGCCAACCACTGAGGGTCTGTTAGCTCATCAACATGTTGGTTCTTCGCTTTCAGAAACTGATCGATTTCGGACCTCAAAGAATAAAATCTCTGCAGCACAGCGCCGCGACTTAGCCAACGCACATCAGAGTGATAGAGAACGTCCCCGTATTCAGCATCAACATCTGACAGAAAAGACTGAAACTGTCTGTGGTAGAGCCCTCGCGACCTAATTATATTGACAATTTTCACAACAGTGTTCATCACATCACCAAGCTGGACTGTCTTGGCACAGAGAGCTTCCTGGTGGATGATACAGTGCATTTTAACAGCCTCACCTCCATTTTCTTGCACCTTGGCACAAACCATAGAAACCATTCCCTTTCACTCGCCTCTCATAGCTGGAGCTCCATCTGTTGTGACTCCACACAACTTGTCCCACTTAAGTCCCATCTTGTCAATTGCATCGGACACAGCTTTAAAAATGTCTTTACCTGTAGTTGTACCCTTAAGACTCCTGATATCAAGCAACTCCTCCGTAATGCAAAAGTTGTCATCAACTCCCCGTAAATAAATTAACAACTGTGCGGTGTCTCCGGCATCAGTGCTCTCATCACACGCAATCGAGTAAAAATCAAAATCACAAGCTTTATGTGACACCTGATGTTTTACATTAGCTGACAAGACTTCGATGCGACGCACAACTGTGTTTCTGGACAAACTAACGTTGTTAAAGTCATGCAGTTTTTCTGGGCACATTATTCCTGCAACCTTATTGAGACATTGCTTTATAAAGTCGCCATCTGTGAAAGGTTTCTCGTGTTGAGCAATCAGTTGAGCTACCTCGTAACTGGCTACTGTAGCACTTTCTTGTGCTTTGTTGGCACGGAGAAAGCAGTTTTGCTGAGCCTGTAGTGTAGCTGTCATTTGCTTAACTTTCTGTTCTCGCTCGGCACCAGTACAGGATTCATACTTCTTATGTTTCGTTTCAAAGTGTCGCTGCACATTATACTCCTTCACCACTGCAACAGTTTCGTTGCAGATCAAGCAGACACACTTTCCTTTGACTTCTTTGAAAAAGTATTGCATTTCCCACCTTGCCTGAAATTTTCTACACTCGCTGTCGACTTTCCGTTTCTTTATTTGGTCTGCCATTGTCAACTGTAATCACTATACTCACTAGCAGGCTAACAAAATCATTGATAGTTCAATAGTTCAACTCAAAACCATAGTTGGCAAATCGTTCTTTATTTAGTATTTATGACGCTACAACTAACTAGAAGAACTGAGAATTAACAGAGAAAAGAAGAAACGTAATAATTGCTCCAAAGCAAAATGCAAGATGCGTTTGGGTGTGCGCTATGCAGGCGCATGCGCTGGAATCCTTTGTGTGGATGTGTAGGCAGAGCAATATACCTCACACGAAAATGCTGAATTGACAATTCGACATGCGTTGTTTCGTGATTTTTTTAAAATTTAAATCATTAAAGAAATTCTGTTATATTTGCAAAGTTCTGTTGTGCAAAGATTAATAACGGGCCGTATTACGTTATATTTTCATAATGAGCCGCGGGCCAAAAAAAAGGGCAGCGCGGGCCGGAGCTGGCCCGCGGGCCGTAGTTTGGACACCCCTAGTATATGTCATCGTCGCCCGCAGGGCCCCCATCTGTAACGTCGGAATTAAGAATGACAGTGCCGTCGACCAAGCCAGTTTTACCTATCGGGCTCATGAGTGAAGAGTAACGATAAGTAATGTTTTTCTGCGCATAAGATTTTCGCAACTTGATACGCTCTGCTCTTTTTTCAAATAGAATCTCTCACTTCAAGGTTCTGGCTTTGTCTTAGGTCTATTTGCTCTCGTCATTCCTTTAGTGAACCAAAGGGGGTCCCAGCGTATTCCTTTGTTTGGAAGAAGGATACACATTTCTGATATTGAGCTGTCCTGAAGCAAAATAGTAAATAGATTTTCCATACGGTACGATTCACTCAGTGACGATGCTTTTGTTTGATTTCTCCTCAAATCTTGTCAAACCCTTGCAGGCTACACATTATGCTGCATGCTTTTATCTTCATGCTCTCAATTGAACTAATGAATATCATTCAGTTATAAGATCAACATAAAACAACACTAACGACTAGTCAATAGTAATTAATTTCAATGCTTTTACTTCACTATTAGGAGCAAAACATTGTTCTAAAGATCATCGTTCATGCGCAGTCTGAGATCACTGAGGGTAAACTTTAGCGAACTCAAAGTATTGAAATTTCAAATATCTGAAAAGCATGTAAGGATCAGTTTTTCTCCTTTCGATAAATTTTGTGCTGACGAGTGTATAATCTGGGAAACCTTCATATTGTTGGTGCTGCATGAAATTTAGACGTCGGACTCGTCGAATTCGCCACTTTTTTCGGAGAGTCCGAGTCCTAGTTCGTGTCCAGGTATATTGCATCGAGCCCAACGAGTCCCAAATCCCTAGTCTAAATCCGCAACCTGATTGCCACAATTGAACCATGAGTGGCAATTCGGTGATGTTTTTGGTTGGTAAAATAAAAGAAAAAAGTTAAAACTTTTTGATAACTCTTTCTATAACAGGGTTTTAGGTAAGCTGCGAAAATACAATAAAGATTATCTTACGTTAGATTTTGCTTCAATTAGTATGATCCGACCAAAAAACCGTGTTTATTTCTTGCTGTTTATATTACTATTTTGAGCGTGTATGCAACAAAGCTCAATTATCTCGTAATCGCCATCTTTATTCTAAACATTTACACGATTTAACGCATGATAAGGTTTCTTCCAACATGATGAGATAGTTTTAAAACGACAAAAGTTTGATTCATAGGGTATTTAAGTCAAGATTCAAATAAAACAAAGTTCTTGCTTAGGCATCCTATAAATGACATTTGTAATCGGTAATCATAATTTTTAAACTTTTCTATGTTTAAAAATTGGCGGCCTTCGCTACTATTTTTAGGACGCAAAAGGGATACGTCATCTAAAAAAGATGGGCAATTACTGATCTACACTATAATGCAGAGTTCCTTCTTCGTGTTCGTAAGTGTGTGCTTTCGCCTTAACTCCTCCAATACTATCAGACGGCAAACATAAAACTCGCCGCGATTGATCGCTTTCCTGGGGGGAGGGTCATAAGGAGGTTGGCAACATCACGATGACGTCATAACATCTAACAACCTTATAAAAATTGGATTTATTGACGGAGGAGAACTGTGTATTGTTGAAACAAAACCCAGTCCCGAGTTTTTCAACTGGCAGAACTTTACTCCTTTAGGGATTAAGATGATGTTACAACCAACGCTAGATTTTGTTTTCTTCCTCCTCTCAAAAAATGATGACGGTGAAAAAGCGATTATAAGGTTTTGCAGAAGATGTTAACAAGATGCTTCAGATAAAAATGTTTCACATCATTAACTTTTTTCACAACCCAAGAAGAAATTATTTTTTGAGATTTTTTTATTTTAAGCATTCTTTACTCCGTTTTTCTTGGACACTTCAAAAAACCTCAATGATGTCATCCGATGTCATAATTTCTGCCACGATTTAAGTGAGAAGAGCAGCAGTCAGTAGCGGTAATATTCATCTACTTTTGTTATGAAAGTATTTGTAAATTGCTGAGGTGCTGTCTGCTTAGGCAGAAAGAAAAATTGCAGTGCTAACATACCGATAGAAATCTGCTTTTTAGATATTCAAATTGCAAGTGCGAAAATACAGCAATTGGTGCAGACCCATCCGGCATCAAGACACACAGCCACAGCCAAGAAATCTGGTGTCGCAAAAATCATATCCGAGAGGTTACCCCAAGTGGTAGAATAGTCGTATCACTAAATAAATTATTTCTGCAATTGCAAAACAAAAACCATTACAACGTCTACCTCGAATTTTGATCTTGCGTCTCTATACTTATAGGAAGGAACGAGTAGAATATGTAAAGTAATGAAGGGTTTGTGAGAAAGAATATTAATTTAAAGTACCAGTATCATGGTCGGAAATATGGCTATGCTCTCATTTGTACCAGCTTATCGTTACTGCTTTTAGAAATGTCAATTGGTTGAAGCCGACAAACCGATTAACAAAACAGCTGGTTTTGGTGAAGAAAATGAGAGAAATGATGTTAAGCTTTTTATTTAGGCCAGGGGTTCTTAACCTTTGATCTCTCATTTACCCTTGACAAGTTTTAAAAGTAAAATTTACCCCCAAATTTTTTTTATATTTTCACTTTCACAAATGCCTATTGTAATAGGTAAAAGTTTGAATTTTTTGTGGACAAAATTTACCCCAAGGCAGGTCAAATTTACCCCAAGGGGTAAATTTGTCCCGGCTGAGAACCCCTAGTTTAGGCAATGGTTCAAAACTCTACCTAGGCAAGTGCATCAACCCATTTGTTCAATTATTTTTGCAGATTGCGTAGATGAAGGAACCTTATGACAGAATATATATATACATACCCTTGATATAATTGAAGTTAAAATACTAACCTTTGTCTGGTTTCCAAGAACAGTAAAGACAGAAGTGACAAAAATTGTGATAAAGAAGTGATAAAAATGGTGAGAGTTGGTTGATGCTATCTGTATGGTAACGCGATATTCTGTAACTGAACATTTTTTATTCTAGCCCCACTTTTGGTTTAAAAAACTGCACGTCAAGCAAGTCACCAGAGCTAAGCAATAATTTTTTTATCAGACTAGCCGTTAAGTCTCAGTGAAAATAAGGACTCATTAATTTTGCAAAAAATCAGTCGCAAAGGCGTAGATCTATGCAAAACTCTGGACGGAAAAAAACATTTTGACCAAAATAAAAAAATTAATCCGGCTTTAAATAAAATCGGTAAACATGAAATTTTATTAAGGATTTTGGACATCGGTGAAAATGTGTTACTGGAAAGGTTTATGTATGTATGGCAGATATCCCCAATTTTATGGGGTTTACAGCGCCAAAAACAAATCAGTTGAGTTTAATAGTTAAATTGAATTTAATGAATGAAATGCAACCTGTCCAAGCATCCATCTCCGACATGTTTGAACAATGTCGTTGCTGTTTCTGAGAACTCAGTAAGGTACTGTGCAATGATTGATAACAACAAATAAGTCGTCTCAACGTGAACTAAAAATTTATAACGCGATAAAACAAATACACTTCGCTATTGTCTGATGCAATTTTAGAGAACTCCACTTGTTTAAACAAAATTTTAAATTTTTGATAAAAGTTGAACCGATTAAGTTTACAATAATTGTATTAGTTATATTTAATGACAAAAGTATTATATAGTGTGTAAGGTCGAGACCTGATTAGAAAAACTACAATAGTTTGGAGCAAATTTGATCAATACTCGCATCTCATTTCAGTTTTCTCACACTCCACCAAAGTTTGTTAAGCACCAGTGAAATTTTGATACATTTCACTGGTGAAGCAACCTTTCCACGTTGAAACAGGGGATTAGGTACCTCACGGCACGGAATGGTTTTCCGTGCTCCATATTCCCAAAAAATATCGTGTTGGAATTCCGTAGTTTACCGAAATACCTTATGTAATAATAGAGCACGGAATTTTTTTCGTACCGTAATACCGTACCTTTTCGTACCAGTTACTTTTGCTGAATTTTTGTTCTTACGTAACAGAAAATGTGTGCAGAGATGAATATCAGCAAAAGTAGAGAAGCTACGCTAATTTTACTTCTTCTGGAGAAAACCGGGTAACTCAACCAACTTCCACCCAACAACTTTATTTAATAGTAAGAGACATCAGCTCGATAATATACTGATTGAATTTACAATTAATCATTAAACCAGCAATGATATTGATATTATCAACTTGTCATCATCAAAAAGTAAAAACAGCAACGAACTAACAAATTGTAAAAAAAGTTGTTCAAACGTTTTTGAAAGCCAGTTCAATTATATTGCAAACGAAAGCTTCAAGTGTTGCAACGCTGAAACATTATTGGCTCGATTATGTCTTCTTTAAGCCCAAGTCTCAACTCATTTAGGATATATCTTAAACCCGAAAAAGTTCTTTCAAAGCTGCTTGAGTAACTGGTAAAGCAAGAGCAACATTAGCAACGCGTTTAGGATCGGACTCTACTTTCTTGTCCCACACGGTTCAAATGTGTTAGTGCACTTAGGAAGACGGGTTTGGTTTTTGAACTCAATCAACTCAGATACGGTTTGATCGTTCTATGGTGATTGTGATGAGCTGGCATTGTACGCATCCGAGGTGGCGAGTATCTCGTCAATAATCAACATCGTTGTGAGAACAGTCCGGGTCTGGTACCAGCATCAATTTTGGGCCCTCTAAAACAAGGATCGGGTAAAGTCTGATTATTGTGAAAAAAATGTGAAAATTTTCCTAGAGAGAATTGTGGCTGAAATTGGCTGCACCATGGGGTAAAACATCCCTAGGCGTAGCGATTAGGAGGCGGTGATCTTATTTTTTAGTGATCAAACTCAACCACTTGCAGATTTTGATCTCTATAGCGATGGAAAATTTCCTGAGGGGGCCTAAAGATACCAAAAATAAAACCAATTGGCGTTGCATTTGACAACAGCGCGGGCCCCTAATGTAAAACAGGCCTGGGTACTATGTACCCCCTTGCTCTTCCTTTTCAACGGCCCTGTCAACAATATCAACCGTGCATGCAGAAGTAGATCCGTTTCCAGATTTTGAAAATGAGTCTAGACATTTCACGTCAGTCGGATCAACTGACTTCTGCAGCATTTTCAAGCGCCTACACAATGCTGCCAAATGAGCTTGTGCAACCGTTTTCTAAGAATATTGTAGAAATATCTGATACCTTGGACCAACATAACTTGCAGCCAAAAAAGCAGCGTTAGGTAACAAAGTTGTTTCTTTACGTTCCATGGCATGAAGCATAGCCAGTGCCAAAGAAGAAACATTGTTCACACTCTTGCGGTGCAGTTGGACTGTACACTTCAGCCACTCACCGAATGACTCAAAAACAGCTAATTTCTTTAGCTGAATTGCAGTGGTCGTGTCATAAACTGGTTTCAAACACTCAGTAAGCCCCTGTGCGGCAACCAATCATTGTTTTAAAAAAGAGGGATTCATTCGCCAGAACGATTTGGGTTAGTAAATCCCTGACAATCAACATACTTTGAAGCATCGAAACCCTTGGACCCAAACGAGTCTCACAATTCAGTCTAGGAAGAGGTTTGTTGTTGTGCTTAAACAGCTCTTTGATATTCTGCTTGGCGGTATTTTTGGCGACATTTCTCGCTTTTGATACCGCTTTTTTGGCGCTGAAATTAGCTTTAAACGCCTTGACCTTTTTTTCTTCGAGGGCTTCGGAGTAGAGGTTTAAATGTTTTTTTTTCAGGTAACCAACTAAAGGCGTAGCATGGACGTTTGAGCCGTTTTTTGGCTTATATTCGTATTGGCATCTTTCTTCGTACAAGTAGCCGTGTTTACTACAACACGAAAATGTTTGTTGCTGATAAAATTCCTCGCTCGACCCATTCAAACAACTTTCAGTGCATTTTTTACTATAACTTACAGCCGCAGAATCTTAAGTTAAAAATAAAAATTACACTTCCGATCAAAACAAAGTTGAAATATAAATTAGTTGATCATGCGAAGAAAAAACAAAAGATTTCTACTTCTTATGTTTAACGCAGCTGGCATGAAATGAAACCAAGCTGGATTCTTGGAAAAATAGTTTAATTAATAGCTCGTACACTCTTTTGCTCCGAAGTCAACTTTTAGAGGCGCTCACTCTTCACTAAGGTCAACAAAACAACACAAACGTATTAAGAGCTTTTAAATATATCTTAACGAGAAAAATATATTTCACAATTGCAATGCTTGCCGCTGCAGATAAACCGACGGGAATAAATTCACTCCCGGCCCGTAAAGTCCCTCGATTTTGTTTGGAGTTTCTCAGTCCGGACATTTTCCAAGAATTCCCGATTTAAACTAAAAATCTTCCGATTTTGCTTAAACATTTATTTGGCAAAAAATACATGATTAATTTTCCACGCTATATTTTAAATTAGTCTTGTCAGACTTTTTTTTGTACACCATTTAGCTTTGTTTACTGTGCTGTCAAAAATATTGACTTCCTTTTTCACTGCAAGAGCATTCATTGTTAACCATCAAGAGGCAACAATAGCCTTTTAAGTTTCGGCGCCAGCTTCACCACTGCCTTCAATAAATTGTGGTTCATGTATTTTAAAAAGGCTTTTTTTGGAGAAAAGCACGTTAGAAGGGATCAGCTGAATGAAGCATTATTAAATCAGTTAGCGGTCACTTATTGGTCAGTTAATCAGGAAATGTAGACTTTATTTCCTTTATTTCTCTGAGTCGTAATGGCAGTGGTGGATTGAGGATTTTAGAGGCCTGAGGCAAAATTTCATGAAAGAGCCTTTAATTGCTTGAGTATTTATTGGAGAACTCTGTTTTTTCATTCATTTGGTGATTGTTTGGAAGGTCTGAGTTAGGGAAACTTGTTGCAAACTAGAACTTCGACCCTAAAATTTTAAGGAATGACATTTTTTCTTTTTTTGAAATTATCTCTATTATGTACACAATCTAGATCAAAATTAAGGCGTCTGCCCAAAAGACACTGGCGCAGACGTTTTTTTTTTGAAGATTGGCACTATTTGGTAAGGCCATAAAACAGTATATAGAACTTGTCTGAAATGAGGTCTCTATTCTCCATGAAGGGAGGCCTGAAGCAGCTGCCTCACTAGCCTCACCCAATATCTATCACAGCGTAATGGCGACGACTTTGCTAAATGCTGTTCTTGTGTTGTACCTGTAGATACTATATTGTTGCTCGAGGTGGAAAAAGCGATCTGATGAAACAAATCAGAGAATTACTTGCTTTTTGCAAAACGACCAGATGAGATACATAAAGTTATTTATCCGGAGACTAGGTTTGTAATGTCCGTGGCGAAAAACAACGAGCCATTCAGTATCTGCCACAGATTTTCAAAAATAGGCAGCGGCATGTCTTCTAACAGTAAACTGGCCAGGAACTATGAAGCTAGAAAGACCAAAACTACAGAAATCATAAAAGACAAGGGAAATCACTTTTCTGTTCTGAAGAAACCAAATGTGCACAGTGTGTATTTGAGAAGATAACTTTGGAATGATAGTTCACAATTTTGTTTTTGTTTTTTGGTCTTTATCTTCCTGTCACGAAAAAGTAGCCAAGGCACTAAGCATAGGAAAAATCCATAAGATCTACAAGCTATGAAGTTACAATTTTTCCGACAGATGTTTTGGCCTCTAGTTCAATTTGTTGTTGAAAATCCACCAAGCAGATACAATTATCGTGAAACCTCTCATCCAAGAACACAAAAACGCAGCTTCGGAGCATAAGTGGGAGTTGAACCAAGATTGCATGATCGAGGCCGTCGCATTGCAAGAGAGCTGCTCTACATTGCAAGACCACGAATCACGAGTAACAGCATATATTTAGGTGAAGGAAAAAGGCGCTAAACATAAACGAAGCTCTGGAGCATAGCCCCGGATTTTGGTTTCATTCGCACTAAATATTTCCCGATCGGACAGTTTTCGCCACTCTAATAATCAAATAAATATTTACTGGTAATATTCTCTTCCAGTAATTCACTGGTGCCACAGCTATCATACTATCTTTTACGATCGCTGACTAAAATCTCATACTCACCAAAGGAAATCACGTTTCCAAAATATTCTCCAAGGAAACTCGCACTGATTACTTTTGAGTTTTGACAATAGGTACGGTACACCCTTGTGCAAATTAATTGCATAAAACCTGCTCTTATGACAAAAATTGCATTTCTGGGCGTAGACTTGTCTTTAATTAAATAATAAAGATTTTTTGGGACGAAATAATTGTAATTTAACGTTTGCAATTGATTTTACTTTTTCCGCCAGTGTTTCAGTTCACCAGCACCCAAATCTTTGAAGGTGATGCAATATTTCATTAGCTTAATCCTGATATACAGGGTGTTCCAAAAGTCTTGGGCACATTTTGACGTTGAATGTGTCAATAACTATTAAGGAAATAACAATGCATCTGATATATTCTGAAAGCTTGCAGTCTCAAGTTTTTTATAGAATGTTCAAAAATGTTCAATGTGAAAACCGTTAGTCACACGCCACACATCAAGCCGATAGTCAAATTCCTGCTAAAATGCATTCCAGCATTGCGTTGTCTATGGCTGCAAGTTGCAACAACTTTCGTTATTCGGCCTTGAAATCAGCTACATCTTTTGGAAGGGGGAGGCGCATAGAACAGTGCTTTCACGAAACCCACAAAAAGAAAACGCAGGGTGTGACATCTGGAGACCTAGGATATCAGGGCAAGAGAACGCAATCATCAAGTGTCGCTGAATCAGTTTTTAAAAGTTGAAGGACACAAAACGCTTTTTCTGGTTGAGTGAAAGCCATTGGAAGATATGAAAAAATTGTCAGCATGACAAAAAAAACTCAATGAATTTAGCATTAAAATGACAACAGTTTCATTCAACTACCATTCATAGATCAGCAGAAATGAGGACTTGAAATGTGTCCAAGACTTTTGGAACACCCTGTATTTTGGTTAGATTGAAGGTGCTTTGTTATTTATTCTGCTATTTATTTTCACACTTTATTAAAAAAACGTCTAAATGGATACTACTCCTCGTAAGCGAACAAAAATATTGACCTTACACGAGCACACGGAGAAAAACCGGTGTGAAATAGTCAGTATCGAGGGTGCAAACCAGTCCACAGTTTTATGACTTTTAAAGCAAGCTCGAGCCCCCTGGCACATTGTCATTCAATAAGAAAGAGAAGTGTGGTAGGAAGAGAAAAACTTCGACAAGAGACTGTATCAGGTTATTGCGAGAGAGTAAAAAGGATCCAAGAAAGATGAGTGATATGCTGAGAAAGGATTTATTGTAATCTGGAGTGAATGTTAGTTCAAGTACGGTAAGTTGTAGACTGATCAAATGTGAGCGAATGACTAAGATCCCAGTAAAAAACAACTTTTAACGGCTACCATGAAAAAGAAAAGGCTTGACTGGGCAAAAAAATACGGAAACAGGATTGCAACCGATGGGAGAAAAGTGCTTTTTAGCAATGAAAGCCATTTTCTGGTTCAAGGATCAGTCAGCATGTCTGCTGATCGATAGGAGGATTTACCTGTGAATGCCACATGCATTAATCTGTGAAACATCTCCCCAAAAAAGATGTTTTGGGGTAGTTTCAGTTACCATAGCGTTGGATCATTGCTGCCCATTGAGGGAATGATGAATGCAGAGAAGCAAATAAAAATTGTAGAGAAAACAATGGTTGCTAATCTTGCAAACACTTTTCCGGATGGATCTGGAAGGTTTTAACACGATTCTGCGCCATATCATAAAGCAAAAAAAGTGATGGACTACATAAAGAAAATGAAAATTATGGTATTGGATTGGCCTGGGAACTCCCCAGATATCAATTCAATTGAGAAATTGTGGTCCATAATTAAACTTCTACTCCGCAGTAAAGACTGTACAACCAAAACCTAGCTTATAGAGGCAATAATCTGGACGTGGTATCGGGACCCTGAAATCAGAGAAAAGTGTCATACGTTGATATATTCTATGCTAAACAGAATACAACAAGTCATAAAGAACGGTGGCGGTCGTATCATGTATTAAAATTGATGTATTTTGCATAAACATGTTGAAGTGAATAAAATTGTCAATTTTGCCTTGTTTTTGAGTTTTATGCAATTAATTTGCTCAAGGGTGTAATCAATCACTCTTGAAACAACTATATCTCCTCGGATAACACCATTCTCTTAGCACTGTCCCAATATCCTACTGGGATCTCACTCGAAACTACAATCTACATTCAAAAATAACCAATAATCGTAACCACGCTCTATATATACAAACCGTTAAGTTTAAAAAGATTCAAAAGGTAATTCCAGCGATTTCCAATGGAAGAAACAAAGACTATCATATGATTAGTATACTTCTGAAAAGTAGAATTGCTACATCACAGAACGAATCTCCTAGAAAGGTCTGCAGAGTTGTACTTCAAAGTACTTCAAACATGTTTGTTATGTCATAAAATGCAGAGTTCAAGAAAGTTCTGGGTCAATAAACTCAAGTAAGGTCAAATTTGTAGCAATTGATTGAATTTTACGCCATGATAATGCAATTTTTCTAACAGCTGTGGAGTTGGAACTTTACGTGATTTTTGGTTTCAACATAGAACGCTTTTTGGAGATTTTAGATTAGGTCTCCCTCAAGAGTACGGTTCGGTATAGAAAAAAAATTACACAGTATTTCCATACCCAACAGTACTATGCCAGAAAATACCGTACGTAATTTTGTATCGTGCTTTTCTTCAAAATTTAACCGTACCGTACTTTTTTCAATATCTAAACGTACCGTACCGTACTCAATCTCCTACTACCTACGTTAAAATACGTCGTGTCACAATTTCGCACAAAAGTTTTAACGAAAGAAGTCATCGGTAAAAAAGTTATCCATTAGCGTCCTCACGCGGATGAAAAAAGTTCTTTGTAATGGCATTTTGATTGATTATTTTATAATTATACGTAGCTGTTTTTCACATGCTTAGAACAGTGACATGACATGAGGAATTGCACACTAAGAACTTGTATGCGTAAAGTTTGAATATGCAACTATATTTGAAATTACTGTGAGTTGAGTTGCAATCATACTTGCTTTATATTTCTTTAGCTTGATGATCAGTGGCGCAGGAGATTGAAGTGAGATACCATTTCTCCATGTGAGGCAGCAAACTGTGAAAGGAGGAATTTCGCTCTAATTTTTGATTGCTGGTTCAGATGGAGAAATAAATATCACACAATCTCAGGTAAACTGGCGCTGAATTTAATTTAATCACACCATCGACAACAGAAGATATGTCAAATTGAAAACAATGCTTTAGCGTCCTGAGTCAAAAACCTTTCGTTTTCAATGTCGGGAAGCTGTATAGAGCAAAATAACTTGGGTTCAAACCAGTTTCGGAGATATTTCACGACCAAAACAAAAGTTGCTAAAATATACTCTACCCTTACACGCTGTAATAACGAATAGCACAGACCAAATCATAAAATATGATCATTGTTCACTATAAATTGTGACAAGAAATTCGATGTTTGCAAACAAAATAAAGGGTTCACTTATCTAACATTCGTACACTGCTCGGTGATATGAATACATTGCTTGTGCATGTTTTAGAATTGCATTCGGGTCATCATCATATCTTGTAGCTGCAGCGTTCCTATCACTTAAAGTACCAGCTCATTCAGTTTCTTTAGAGTAGCCGTTGCTGGTCAGCACTTAAATGGGCAAGCTGCATCCAGGTAATTTATTGTCTGCAGTTACAGTTTGGGTCTTTTGAGTAGTCCCATCGTACTGCCGCAAACAAGATATGCATTCAGGTGGATCTTTTTACGAAAAAAGTTTGTCTATTGTGGTGCAAAGCAACTACTACCACAATATTTTGTTAATGTTATTGAAAGGAATAAAAAACTGGAAGTTTCCACAACCTGGTGGTATAAACGATTCACAAAATACTCTGTAGTTTATACTCAAGAAGTTCAATTTTTGATGGCATTAGTTTTGTAAAGGATTTATGACATCTTGAAGTGTTCAGAAACTAGGAACTACTTCTTCAAAAACCTCTTGACATGCCAACGTTGATAAAATACTTGAAATATTAGCATGAGTTTGATGTACATTTGGTACAGTACGAAGTTACAGAACTTTAAATAAAACGCGATACATATTGATACCACTGCATACTGCTATATGATTTCCACATCATAGAGGCGCAATTCTCACACAATTGTTTGAAAACAATTGAAACTAATGAATCACCGGAGGCATCACTCCTCACAATAAGAGATGTAAGCTCGACGCCGGATGCTGATGACAATCATACCATGTCGTGATATCGCGCGTTCCACAATCGCGTTCGAAGCATCGACGCAGGCAGCACCGGGCGTGAGAATTCATATTTTGATCACAATTTTTCAACCAACCTCAGCATGCACTTGAAAGAGGGCGGGCGCAGAAAAAGAAGGGATGCACTTAGAATGATCAAGAAGCATGGAGAGAGTCTATTTGCTGTTGGTGGTGCTGCTGGTCAAGACTGAGGTATCTCACTCAGGTAAGTACATAAATATTACTTAAGAGAAGTGACAGCTAGCTTTTTGTACCCCAGGCGTTGTTACAAATTGTGCTTTTTGGTTTCAAGAAGTTGAACAAAAATCAATTACAGTTCTTCAAGTTTTGATTTTGCACCATCGCCAATCGCTCAGAGAGATTACAACAATTACAGTCCCAAAAATAAAAGTTAAATTAATGATTATCATTTCCGTGATTAGGAAAGAAATAAAAGCGTAATACATAAATCACTTACTGAAACAATAAGATTAAACGTACGTGAGATATTGTTTGGTCTGCCAACCAGATCACCAACCATCTACAACACTCATTTCAGTGCTGGTGATGAAATGAAGTGGAGGAGAATTGAAGATACATGCATAACTTATGAATGTATCTTTTTGATCTCTTTATTCTGTTACGTGAAAAATAGCATTGTATTTTTATCATACTGTTATGTAAAAATATTTTTTGTTTTATGTTAGAATTTTGAAGATTTTGCTCGGCATTTGTCTTGGTGCTTAGGTGAAGAATTTGGGCGCTAAATATGCAAAAGTTTTCATACCAGCAATAAGAATGCGAGAAGTATTGGCTTGTTGTCGAGTTTTTTCATTTGTCTAATGCAAATGTAGTCGTGTCTTATCAAAATACCTGGCTTTTGTTTTATAGTTCAACACGTAATAGAGTGTTAGAGCGCTTTTGGTGGCTGCCACACTCTCTTGCTGTTGAACGTAGAAACGTTAGCCGCTTTCAACGAAAATTCAGGCTAGAAAAACTGGGTTAATTTTCAACTTGCCACCACAGGCAGTCGACGGTTGGCATAAATCAGCAGGGTGATTTCCTCCGCAAACAGAACAGCAAGTAACAAAATTGCAGTAGATTTCCTTTCCAAAAATACGAAAGCACAGCAGATAACTAAGGAGTTAGATGAAAGCTGGCAGAGTAGTAACAATATAGTTCACTGCTTTTGTGACATATATATCCTCCGACGACTGAAGCAAAAATTTGCTTTATCAAAAGTTATGGCGTTTCCTGGGGTTTTGAAGAAGAGATGTCAATTTAATTTTTATGGTTTTGTTTTTACCTTTGTCCATCATGGAATAAATCTGAACTTTTTTAGAATTGCTTTCTATACACCCACCAGCAGGATAATTTTTGACATGCCACTTTTTCTTTGTGCTGCAAAGTAGGTTGACCGAAAACGTTAAATTAGCATGATTGCTTGGCACTAAAATTATATTGCCTGTTCCAAGTGGTTACGATCGATAGAGAGCGTCTTATAAGCGAGAAACAAAACAACAAAGCGAGTACTGAAGACACGAGGCTTTCGGAGGAAGCAATGCTATTGAGAGATATTTTCAAATTTTTAAAGCCATTCCTGGACGCGTTTCGTCCTTTTGGACTCATCAGCAGGGCTTGCCAAGGGCCAAGAGATCCCCCTCAATAGCATTAACGTTGACTTTCATAAAACAAACTAACACAATGCACAAGACTTACCTGTCGTTTACTTTTGAATGAGGTTCGTTTTGACGTACTGCTAGCCGCTCAACTATGGACTAAAACTGATATCCTCATGTAAAGCCAATCACGCAAGCATTGATTAGGCATAAAAAGGTCTTCCAAAGGCTACAAGCTAAATGCGATGCTTTAAGGCATGGCTGAAGAGAAAACTTCAAAATCGACCTTGCATATAAACTTGCTGGTGCTTTTTTTCATATTCTGTCCAGTGAGTAATGCAAAGATTTTAATAGACCAGCTTTACACAAAGTTACATGATTTTGCATTTCAGGTTACAAATATCAACCGTGTAATGTCACTCGAGAGCCATTTCAAGTGACTTACAGTGACCGATGTGACATCGCTTGCATTCAAAATTGCCACGAACCGCCAGGTGAGCAAATGGAGCGCTTAATGTTGCATGATCATTTGAATTAGAATTGTTTACGCAATTGATGATAAAACCAATTGCTAATTGAATTCAAACCCGTGATTTGTAGACAGCAAAAAATGCTCAACAAAATCAAAACTCTTCACATAATACAGGAACATAATACGCTAAGACTTTTCGAAAATATTTTCTAGTCCATTGTTTTTCAATAAAACATCAGTCCATCATGGTGCAGGTTCAGTTACTAGCACACACAGAAGCTAAATAGCAAAAAAAGCCTCCCTTCCTCAATAGTAAATTAATTTTACAGCACAATTAAATTGCACGACTCATCATAAACAGTTTTTTTTACATCAAATAAATTTTTGAAAAACCACAAGTGGTAAATTTTGATTTGTTTTTGTTCCGCTTTATAGGTGTCATTTTTGCTAATCGCTGCATCAATTATGTCATCATAAAACCTTTTACAGTATGTTTCTCATGTTATCAAGTGAAATAAAGTGCAGTTTAAATGAGATTCAGTCCAAAAAAAATTAATGTGATGTCATAATTGTGTACTTATCTAAAACAATATACAACATTATGAGGTTATTAAACTTTATAGTTCTTCTGATATACTTAATTTAGAAAATAACGTAATCTTAGGAGGATTTGAACCTACCAACTTTCGAATATTTACCACTGCAAACAATTTAGTGACGGGTTGAACTCAATGCACCTGCTCAAAAATGAAAATTGCTTGCATGTTTTTTGAAGCATAGTACTGTGGATGCAAGAAACATGATTACTTAGGTAACCATCACAATAACTTCTACTCTACCAACTGAAACATATGGAATGTTGATTGGTGTTGTCCAGATCTCACAAAATATTGTGCCCCATTGCCACAGTTTTGTCAAGGGATTCCGGCTGATTGTCGTGAAAGTGGCTGTGAATGCGTGCCAAGCTCAAGGTTGCCAGGTGATCCATATTCACGAAGATCACTAAAAGATCATATGATTGACCGAATTTTATGCGAAGATGACATGATACAAGTGTAGTGAGTTGTGGATAGTTTACGAAACGCTGCTTATAACATTATTCTTAATAACAATATTATTTATAAAATATTGCTGTATTATTCAATTAATGCTCTCCTACAATTTTCTGCTATATTGGCGGTTGATAATAGCGAAGCCATACAGGTTATTTAAGGGGTGAGGAAATCGGTACGTCACCTGAATGTAGTTAATTGGGGAGGGTAAAATATGGAAATGCTTTGAGATTTCGATTTATTTCCTTGAAACTTTTTGCCTACATTTGTGAAAAAAATGTCAGAGTATTACTGTAAAGTAAACAAAAGTTGAGGATTGCTTGTGGCGGACTTGTACTAACAGCAACCCGCGATAAAAAGGAGCGCACTGCTCTAACACATATTTTTATAACTTTTAGCATGAGCAAGTGTGCAGTGAACGAACGAGGTTTTGCTTTGTCCGATTTCTACGTCAACGGTCTCACCAACACGTCATATATTCCATCTATTCATGACGTCACTTTGAGCGCTGACGTCAACAACACGTGCTTGGGTGTTGTGGAGATTAGCGAGATGGGGTTTCACTATTTGTTTAAGATCACCGAGAACCTAAAAGGATGTAACGGAGTCAGTGAGGTATTGTTGCAGAAATAATGATTGCTAAGTTCTTGTTTCTGAGACCGAACTGTATAAGAAATAGATGGTAAAGGCGCCTCGTAAGCGTTTGCACTTTTGTACGGTGCTGGTGCCGCGCAGAAATGTACTGTTCCTATTCACGTCGTGAGGGTGCAGCACAGTCAGTAAATGCTAAATTGGACTCGTCGATTCCCTTAAGTACTGTCCTTCGATAATTTTTTTCATAAGCAGGACATTTTAATGGGTGGTTTACTCTAAGAGCATTAAGTACAAGCTGTAGCCGCGCTGTTGCTGCCTTTTGTTCTTAGGCTGTTTTTTATGCAGAAAAATACATGTATAAGACTTTTTTTCTTTTTTTCTTCTGGTCCGATAAATTTAGCGACTTTTTTCTGTTTCAGTGACAAGATTTTCTATTTTCCTTTTAGGCGATTAGTTATTATTTTTGCTACTTGTGAAATCTTGCTGCTTTTCTTGGTGACTATGGCACGAAATCAATTAACATTTCGAACTTTGAAAAAGAGTAAACAAGAAATTTTACGCTGTAACGTTTCGCATTTTACAAATGCAATTCTATGATTTTGCAGCATAACAAGTTGACTACAACAATAAATAGACTTATAGGCTGGTGATATCTGCACATAGATTTCATTTTTTAAAATATAGAAAAATATGCATTCAAAAGTTTAGAAGTCCCAGGCTATCGGATCATAGATTCAAAAAATGATTTCAAAGATCAGAATTATGTAGTAGAATCTTTTCCGTGTATAACGTAATTTAACTGTTTGTTGTAGCCTAGTATTGTGCAACATAGACCTTCCTTTTTACTTTGTTGTTGAAATTGTACATTCCGTGAATGTAGGTACGCAGAATAAAAAGTATATGCTTTACCGATATGACCGATATACATTATTTCACAAATATAAACTTCACCTTCATCAACATATCTGCAACGTGAAAAGAAACTCTCTTTTACTAAGTTTTAGCTATTTTTATGGTTTTTGATCTTTCAAGCCTTACGTTGTCGCGGCTTTTCTTTATTTTATTTTTTTGGTGCTTCCTTTGTTTTCAGCCTTAAAACTGCTTTTTAGCTTCTTTTTTAAAGTTTTAGATTAGTTGGCAGCCGTGTTTCTTGCAATCGCTGCATTACAGTTCAGTTACTGAAAATTTGTAGCTGATGTTTGATGCATCATATCGGGTGCTACTATTGCGTGAGCTCTACCGACATAAGTCACCCACCTAGATGTAGGGTGAGGTCTACCGCTTGACTCGCACCTACCGAGGTGCAAACCACGTGAGGTCTGGGTTAGGGTTAGGGTTAGGGTTAGAACCACTAACCCTAACCCTAACCCTAACCCTAACCCTAACCCCAACCCTAACCCTTAACCGTAACCCTAAATCTAACCCTAACCAATGATTTATTGGTGCTACTATAGCGTGAGGTCTACCGACATAAGTCACCTACCGAGATGCAGGGTGAGGTCTACCGCTTGATTCGCATCTACCGAGGTGCAAATCGCGTGAGGTTTGGGTTAGGGTTAGAACCACTGCCCTAACCCTAACCTTAACCCTAACCTTAACCCCTAACCCTATCCCTAACCCTAACCCTAACCCTAACCCTAACCCTAACCCTAACCCTAATTCTAACCCTAACCCTAACCCTAACCCTAACCCTAACCCTAACCCTAACCCTAACCCTAACCCTAACCCTAACCCTAACCCTAACCCTAACCCTAATTCTAACCCTAACCCTAACCCTAACCCTAACCCTAACCCTAATTCTAACCCTAACCCTAACCCTAACCCTAACCCTAACCCTAACCCTAACCCTAACCCTAACCCTAACCCTAATTCTAACCCTTAACCGTAACCCTAAATCTAACCCTAACCAATGATTTATTGGTGCTACTATAGCGTGAGGTCTACCGACATAAGTCACCTACCGAGATGCAGGGTGAGGTCTACCGCTTGATTCGCATCTACCGAGGTGCAAATCGCGTGAGGTTTGGGTTAGGGTTAGAACCACTGCCCTAACCCTAACCTTAACCCTAACCTTAACCCCTAACCCTATCCCTAACCCTAACCCTAACCCTAACCCTAACCCTAACCCTAACCCTAATTCTAACCCTAACCCTAACCCTAACCCTAACCCTAACCCTAACCCTAACCCTAACCCTAACCCTAACCCTAATTCTAACCCTAACCCTAACCCTAATTCTAACCCTAACCCTAACCCTAACCCTAACCCTAACCCTAATTCTAACCCTAACCCTAACCCTAACCCTAACCCTAACCCTAACCCTAACCCTAACCCTAACCCTAACCCTAATTCTAACCCTAACCCTAACCCTAACCCTAACCCTAACCCTAATTCTAACCCTAACCCTAACCCTAACCCTAACCCTAACCCTAACCCTAACCCTAACCCTAACCCTAACCCTAAACTTAACCTTAATCGTAACCCTAACCCTGGAATGTATGTGTGGTGTTTGGAATTATTATAGCTATAGTAGTAAGTGTGCAGCTATAGTGTGGCTATAGAGAGGGGAGGGATAAATAATTCATTGGTAGACCTCACGCTATAGTAGTAACCGGAGGTAGATCTCACGCTATAGAGTGGTAGACCTCACGCTATAGTAGCACCGATTTATTTGTGTCATTCATAGAAGATGTCCGAAGTTTGTATCGTTAGAATAAATCTACCTTTGTTTGTGGAATGTATGTGTGGTGTTCGGAATTATTATAGCTATAGTAGTAAGTGTGTAGCAATAGTGTAGTTGTAGAGGGGTGAAGGATAAATAATTCAGTGATAGACCTCACGCTATAGTAGCATCTCATATCGTTAGTCTACCACCTAGCGTTGGTTGAAACGCTATACAATTATTAGAGTTTGATATGTAAATCATGATGCAGGTAGAGTTCGATGAGACCGCGCAGCGCAGTGTTAGCTGGAATAAAAATATGATTTCAAATGTTAGCAGAGGTTGTTGCTATTTTCTTGTTTCAATAATCTTTGAGCGACTAGCTACGATGGGCGGAGCAATGTTGGTTAGTGGTGGAGGTATTTATTTTATTATGATTTGTAAAGCATCACCTGGTAGCTCGGAACTCGAGCAGTATATGTTATTGTACATTGAATTTCTCCGTTGTTCTGTTCTGGTTTGGCCTGCTCTCCACGGTGATAGTAAAGTTAAAAGAGAAAGAATTAGTTATTGTGACAAATGCTGGCAAATCAGAATTCTTAAAAGAAATACGTGTAGCAGGTAAAAACGTAGAGACAGGAAAAACGTCACTATTTTAAGAAGAAATGTTACTAATTCTTTTGAGTATGAGCCAGGCAACATTTGGGCGAATCGATTTCTTAGACATAGCGATTGACTTAGAACTATGTGTACCCTATTAAAAAGGGAAAAAGTATTATGGAAAAAGCTTCATGCAACAGATCTAATCAATCATGTCACCTTCTCGTAAGGCACGTTGAGATAATTCAAGCATTTTACTCAAGTGATGGTCAATGCTATCATGTTTTTACTTAAAACCACCATCTTTGGGAAGTATTTTGTCCTAGTCGATGAGCTTTATTCGAATAAGGCCTGGAGTAAAAGTACTGTAGCTCGGAAACAAAGATTTATGAATGCATGTTGGCCGTATGTTAGGTGCACGTTTTGGACAGCAATAAATTAAGGAAATTTACGAAAACAGTTTTAAATGTCCAGATTTACGAAAATTCATATCGAAATAATCAATTACTAAATAACCAAAGTTTTTACCAAACTATGGAATTATGGAAACACAGAAAAACATCTAAACCGGAATTACTGAGTTTTGGAAAAACTTTCAATTACAGAAGTATAAATGTTCCAAAAGTATGGAAATTTACAGAAGTCGATAAAAACTAAAAATGTAGCCATCCATTTGGGTGAAATTAAATAAATTTAGTTAAACTACACCTTTTCGTAAATTTCTGTTTTCCTGCAATTTCTGTAATGTAGTTAGTGGCTTTTTATTATTTCCCTATATCTCTGTTTTGATGTTGTCCCGCTTTTTTTTAGATACAAAGTAATGCGCTCTCTTAAAGTAAGTAACATAGGTGTTGTCAATTAAACGTTAAAATTTATACAAAGTAAAGTTTTACAATGCGTGCTGAAAAATGTCGGTCCGGTTTGCGTGTAAGCATTTGCGGTGCAGAGAGGGCAGTTTTTTCTGGTGGCAACAAAATTAACGAATTGTATGTACTATCTGTTAGCAGCCAGATAGCTCTTGAAAATTCTAATCATTCTGCTAAACTCAAAAATATCACAGTCCAGATCTTTCTTCATCCAAATCACTCAAATTCTGACACCAACGTTCATCATAGGTTTTCTTGAATGATATTCACTGACCTTTGGGTCATTACTCAGCAATAAGAGCGAGGTGGCGAAAGAAACCACAATTACTGATTTAAGCTTTCGGATAGGAGGGAACAAACTTTTCTTCCAAGTTTTGAGAAACCAAACAAAAATCCAAAATATTTTAAATTTTGTTTGGTTTCTCAAAACTTGGATTTATTGTATTAAGCAAATTATCAAAAAAAACAAGCCGAACATGATTGTAAAGCTGGTGAAATTTGATGCTACCGGAAACACATTAGTGGCATTTAGTAAATTAGATTTGAGCAGCACGCGGTTTTATAAGACTGTTCATCGCCGTAGGCTAAATTTTAATCAACAATTGTCATCCAACAAAAGATCTTCATCGTTGCTTAAAGACCAAAATAAGGGAAATAACTCCTTTGAAGGGTTGATTGTCAAAAGTGGCAACGGTCCTTTCGGAAACCTCGGTATGAGGCAGGCAAAAATACAGTTGCATAGTGTGGCCATTGGACAAATATGAGTTGTTCAGGTCTGCTGTAAACTGTAGTCGTTAATGTTATGACGTAGGTTGGAGCCCCGTTTTGTACCAACTATGAACAAACGTTCGTGTGTTCAACAATCAGATTGGCTTCGTTGTCGCACTCTTGTAAAAGAAAATTTTACGGTCGTATCCTCTGCTTGGGGGATTCTAACAAACAGTAAACTAATCCAAATGTTGAATCTTTCAACTCCGAAGCATGTCTGGAGAGTTGTATTACGTTGAAAACTACTGCTATTGCTGTTCAAGTCTGAAAATAAATGTTAGGTTTTAATATTGTTGAATGTATTCAGTATAGTGCTGATCAAAGTCAATTGACGATTGCTAATGCCATAAAAGGAGTTACCAGCAATGAAGGTCAACGTCATGCGATCTACGTGACTTTTTCCTGCACTTACTCGCTTGCGGAAATCCCAAGCTTGAATAACGTGATGCGGCCCACAGCCCATGAGGTTCACATCTACAGTGGCAACATCTACCAAGGTTTTAATCTTACGTTGACTCTTTGGAAAGACGCATGTTACCGAAAAGAATATATCACGGACGACAAAATGATGACGAAAGACTACATTTACGTCACGATTGACGTGGAAATGAAGGAAACGAAAAAACACAAAGTGCAGGTGTAGTGTAGTTAGTAACTTGAGTGATAGAGTTAAACGTTATCGGTGGTGTAATAATGTTCTAGATCTTGGAAGCGATTGTGACGTCATCCGCAAACGTGACGGATTCCTTTTCGGTTCAGCTTATTGCAAATGGGTGAGTAATTTGAGTCACAATGCGGTAGTGTGTTTTGTAGGGTTGCATCATTTTCAAGCTGCGGTCATCATAGTCCTACTGAATATTTGTACACTGGGGAAATCTACAGGCGATTGGTTATTGGGCTTACCTACTGCAACCACAAACTGCAGTGATAACTGAAGATAACTTTACACTGCAGAGATAAAATCACAGCAACTGCATGTTGGTTATTATGCGAACAGTTTTTGCCAGCAGACTAAAATTCATTTTGAAGCCACTGACAATATTGTGGCTTTGCAGATGTGTAGAGAAAGATGACTTGCATCAGGCAGAAGTCGTCATAAAGCGCAACGGGGACTCGCTGTTGGCCGAGTTCAAATTCCGAGTCTTTCAACTTCTGGAATCATCTTTTGATGGTGAAGAGAAAATTTACGTGCACGTGGTGGCGCACTTGTGCGATGAAATTTTTGAAGGCGAATGCTCGTTGGTAAGTGGAGGTAATATGTGCCGCGCCACTCTTGTTCTAAGGGGTAACTCGAACGACAGGCTATTATGTCAGTGCTTAGAACATTTTTACTAGAGTGTAAAAATGTTGAAAACGAACGGCTAAAAAATAAGTAAGAAAGATTAGGTTTACCTAATGAATTATTTTCTAAGGCATTTCCGCGTCACCCACAGTTACGCAGGATTGAAGTAGATGAACCATAGGCAGCGTTGTCGATTGGGTTGAAGCGCCGATTTTATAACAACAATGATCGAATGGTTGTGCGCTCACACCTCGACATGGCTCCATTGTAGTGCTATTCGGGAAAACACTTTGCTATGATTTTGAATGCGCAGCAATTTCTAAATACCTATAGCAGTAAATCTAACAAACATACTAGTGAGAAAAATTAAAATAAAATAAAAACATGCAAACTGCAAAGCAGGTGTGAACGACTCTCCTCACGCTTAGTGCCTCTGCCGCAAGAGTCTGGAGAATAGTACTTCACAAACAGCCTAATATTTTCATTTGAGGTTCAATGATCTTTTGAAGTTATGGAAACTCGATTTTTATTCTAACTTGATCCACCAGTAAGTTGTTGCAAAAAACCAGTAAGTTGTCGTGTATTCCAAGATGCAGTCAACATTAAATTTTGAGCAAATTTTATATCAGTAATTAAATATTATCTAAAAGAGAAATTTTGACCAAAATTACGGCTTGTTTTTAAATTTTTAGGAAATTTTTTTTTCCTACGCTGCAGGAAATCGCTTTGAAAACAACATATCATTTATTTCATTCTCAGTACTAAGTAATTTATTCTATTTTTGATAGTCATAATTGTAATAAAATGCGGATATACAATGTACAATAACGAACGATATTTCCGAAAAAATTAAAAGTAAAATAATAGTGCTGCTTCTTATTGCGACAATTAGCAGATATTGGTCCTCTATATCGTAAAATAAAAATTGGTTAAGACCTAAATCGCATTTAAAAAAATTTGAAGGGAGCCTCTTTACGCCTATGAATAGATCTTAAATAAGCCGTTTGTCCCAGGTCAACAGCGTTGAGCCAAATCACACGATAACACTTTCACCACGCCAGTTAGGCTTCTGCCCTTTGTATTTTTCTTGCTTTTTTCGGAAGCAGTGTGTATTTCTTTCGTCTTGATCCTTCTTTAGAATACTTAAGCAGCACAATATTTTATTCACCATCCCTATAACAAAATTTTTGACCTAATACCCAGACAATAAATGCATTTTTACATATAAGCCTGCTTTGTCTTTAAATTACTTCTACATACTTAGCTACAATTTTTCCACTTTTTCCATGCCCCAAATTGCTTTGTAAGTTTTTTTCTCTGCCTCAGAAGCAGTCATATTCCCGGTAGATGAACAGACTCAACTTTCCGGTCTATTGAAATCCGCCTGCCCCGCCAATGCGGTCTACTGTCATATGACAGCAGCAAGCTCAATAGACAATCATTTATTGTTAAGGAGTGCGCTCCGAGGAGGAAGAGGAAAATTGATGTTCCGAAAATGCACACCAAAATAGTGACGTCATCGCCAATAACTGTGATGAAATGGCATCGACGTAAGTATGATGTAGTTATTAAACATATTTTCTTCAGGGTGTTGTTGCTGGCGGTCATATAACATCCCTGTGTTTTGGAATCTCTAACCCTTCTGTTGAAGTTAGAAAAAATCTTGGCTGAGCTTTTTGTGGTGATAATTTCAATTATGAGAGCGAATAACATAACAATCAAGGAATAAAGTTAACAAAAAAGAAATTGTGCAATAAAGTCGTATTATTGACGTCACGATTGCAGAAATCAATGAAAGCGGTCACAACATGACAGTAATGGAAGCGCTTGATTACATCACAGAGAGTTGGGAGATGTCCCTCATGATTGCCTGCGTCCTCCTCCTCATCCTAGCACTTATGATTTCAATGTGCGTTTTGCTTATAAAGTTGAGTAGATATTCATCGCCGAAGGATGAAGAAAAATAATTAATTGCTTACGCAATAAATAAACAAAAATTGACTATTGATAATTAGCTACTCTTCATTTTCTAAAAATTTGATGGCATTTTTGAGCCATTTGTGGTAACCAGAAAATGCTTCTAAAGGAGGGGTTAGAGGCGTCTCACCCTTAGATGGTGATGCTATTGCAGGTTCTATAGTTGAAGTTGGTTTTATTTCCTTAGTTGGTCCAATTTTAACAGCTGCAGACTTGGTTGGGTTGGTTTTGGGGCGACCAGAAAACGGTCTTCGAACAACCATCCTTTCAGACGAATTTCTTGTTCGCGATGTTTTTGGTCTGTTTGCTGTTAGCATCGACGGCGTCTTGGTGACGTCATGCAGAGATGTACGCCTTTCCCGCAACGAAGTGTTATCTGATTGAGATTTTTCTGAAGCAATAAATTTACAATTTGTGCTGCTCTACATTATAATCGCAAGTATATAGCAAAGAGAGGTGTGGTTATTTGGTAATTTAGTTCAGTTCTGACCACGGTCATTGGTAATTTAGACCACGCTAATGAATTTATGTTTATACAATACAATCAACATATATTCGGACCATCTTAAAGTTACTGATGCAACAGTGCGTTCTTACCACTGTCACAGCAACCTTGCAGAGGAAACAGGAATCGCTGCTTTTTTTGTATAGGTGCTCAAAAAAGCAGAAACCATACAGGCGTCGAGATGGCGACCTCTCGATTGCAAGCAACCCCCTTACAGCACCGATAAACAGGGTGTCTCAAAAATAAGTACATACTTTAAAAATTTAATGGCTTGTTCAAGTTACCCAGTGGTTTACGTAAGTATTCTATAAACAACTAGAAAGATTTTAACATCCTAATATGTTGCTAAATTCACTTATTTACGGGATATTAGACCTCAACATAGGAACCACAAATTTCGACACATTTCAGTCATCGTTTTATGAATTATCGTCCGACATTTTGCAATAAATCTTGTGTAATTAGTCCACTTGATGCTCTAATTCGTTGTTCCAATTCTTTGAGGTTTTGCAGTCTTGCGGAGTAAATTTTTCTCTTAAGAAAACCCAAAAGAAAAAAGTCACGTAGTGTTAAGTCAGGTAAACGCGCTGGCCATTCCAGAGAACCTCTGCGCATGGATCTCCCTTGACTCAATGCATATGCCTCTTCCAACTTCTGCATGTCTTCCTTTTAGCGTCCGTTCCTTGGTCTCACTAATCGTTGCGTGTGAGCAAAAGAGCCAGTTGTCATGAATTTACAATGCATTGTATAAATCGTTTGTCGTGTAGAAACTTGATTAATTCCAAATTCCTTTTTTAAGAGGTGCTGAGTTTGCCTTACCGATCCAAACGCTTCTTGCCAAACAGCAATTTTGTTCCTCATTTCTTGAGTTAATCTTCCTGTTATTATGTGGATTGGTGGAAAATGCAAACTATACTTAAAATTTAGTAGTTATCAAAGCTATGTTCTCTCAAAAAATGAGTGCCCTATGACTAGTACCAGAAAAGAAAATCAAATTTTAAAGTGTATACTTACGTTTGAGACACCCTGTACCGGCGCTATGGCGTAGTGGTTAGAGCGTGCGCATCGCAGTCGGTAGACCTGGGTTTCATTTCGAAAGTCGCGTCATACATTAAAAAAAATGGTATTCACAGCTTCCCTGCTTGGCGCTCAGCAAATATGGATAGTGCGGAGAACAACCCGGCAAGCTTGCTTGTTGTGTCCTTGGGCGGGGCACTTAACGGGATGCCTCCGTCTTTATGTGGCAGACAGATGGTGGGACCAAGAAGTCTACCCGTCGTGGTGGCCCCAGTCTAACTGAAGACATGCAAATCGAGCGTGAGCGCTTACGTAGTGTCGCCTATATATTCATCTTCTTGCACATAGCTCACAAGAAATAGGTCAAACGACGAAGAAGAAGACATCCTGTATATTGTGGAGAGAATTTCCACAAAATATTTATGAGTTGGATGCATCATAAACAATGAAAGAGATTATGAGAACTGTCAAAGAACTCCTCCAAGATTGACATGCTGCTGCGGTAGCTTATATGGCATCATCAGTAGCGGAGCTGGAATCACCAAAAAGAATCGTCGGGTGCGCTCCCGGAAAATATTACTTAATAATAACTGTTCAATCAAAATTCTTATATAAGTAGATTTCCTTTCAAAAAGAAAGAGGAGATATCGGTATTTTAACGTTGTCCTTAATATTGATGAATAAAGCAGATATATTTGGAGCCGAAAATATTTTTACTAATAGACCTGGATCAGCTTTTTTATGGAGATTTTTCTTCCAGAATTCATTAGTTGCATATGACAGCATTGCTTTGTATCGCTCAATAACACCATATTCTAAAACTGCCTGCAAAAAAAACGTCAATGTATTAATGTTTTGTTCAAACGTAAGAAATAAAGAAACATCATCTATAGACCAACTTCGCAAAAAGAATTATCTGACTGAGATTTTCTATTCTTTTACAGAAACCTTTAAAAAAGACAAAATAAAAACCCCGGTTTTAATAAAGCTGAAATAGCAGGCCGATGAGCCTTACTTGCAATTTTCTGAGACATATTGGACAGAGAAAGGCGGGCCTCCTGTCTGATTCTTGAAGATGGTTTGACCCGTTCATGATGCATTCGTGATAAACGCAGTGTTTTAGCCCGAACATGTGACATATTTCATGAGTCATCACCTGAAAGAAAATATTGTTTTCGAGTTAAAATATTCAAATTGGATCTTCTATGATCTTCTATGATGTGCAACTGCGTTGCACATGCACATGCACATTGCACATGCATAGCTAGAAACGCAAAAGGTAAAAAACCCTTCTTCTCCGAAGCTTTAAAAACTCACTTATTGAAGAGGTGAAGTTTTTTTGCAGAGGTTACCAGTCTAAAAAACACTGCTGGTCAGCTTTTTTCTTAAACATATTGTCAAAAAGATGGTCTTATTAGATTGCACACAACTAGTGCCCAGTCAGGAATATCTGTTCCGAACACCTTTTTGTCGGCTCGGTTAAATCATGTACTGTTGTCCTTTTTGTAATGCTAGTTATTTACGATTTCTGTTGACATTTCCGTCACCTGTTTTGCCGCATACTGTTCCCTGAAAAAAACTGATTTTGCCAGATTTTCACGTCTCATTATGTTCTTAAATCACAGCAGCTTTTTAGGCTTGAGAGTGCCAGCCAGGGTTCTTGCTTGTTAACAAGCAACAGAATTTTATGCCAGATGTCACCAGACGATTGGGAAACCTTTTTTGACTGCCTCATTCACAGATGATTGACAAAAAACAATGATTGGTTTCTCCCATGAATGGATGAGAAAACACATCCTATATGTTTAGTAACCATCTGCAAAAGGTGTTGTCAAAAACCTCTAGAGGAAGTTGCTTTGCCGCATTTTGTTTTAAAGATAGCGTAACTCAGCGCAAAGTCTAGAGTTGTTGCTAAGAACTATATTTTACTGTACCCTATCACTGTCTGATCTTTCAAATTCAGTCTTTTTCAGAGCACATGTTTTCCGGTATGCTTAGTAATCATGGGCAATACATAATCCGACTTGGAAATTGAGGACAAAATATAGCTCTTAGCAACAACTCTAGACTTTGCGTTGAGTTACGCTTTTTTCAGCCAACAACTGACCTTACACGCTCGAAAGAGAAGCATTCCGTCTATATTGGAAGATTTCAAATTTTCAGCCGTTTCAGCAAAAGGCGAATAATCCAAACTTCCGTCCGTCATCCTTCCCAAAACATCTTTTCCTTGAGTCCAAGTTTCATAAAATATATCTCGATATCTATAGCAACAAACAAAGAGTTGTTGGGCGTCGGTTAGTAGGCCAAGTGAGTGGGATGTCGACTAGGATGTTGAGTTGGTTGGGATGCCGTCTGAGGTGGGAGTGATCGAACTTGACGCTGGTCACGTTGTTGTACAAATATATATTTGGAAGAGGCACCTTACGAAAATTTCTTTTGT
This sequence comes from Trididemnum clinides, assembly GCA_963675345.1. NCBI lineage: Eukaryota > Metazoa > Chordata > Ascidiacea > Aplousobranchia > Didemnidae > Trididemnum > Trididemnum clinides. The sequence goes on from OY776291.1 coordinate 3,078,047, forward strand.
TCAGATGTACTGCTTGGGCTTGTGCACATCACCAGCAGTGATCTGGTGGGAATTCCTAAACGGATCTGCACACAGCAATGATTTAACAGCATGATGATGATAGAAATATCTGATATTAAGATAAAAATATTTGCAGAGAAGCAACTTTGGTAAAGAAATTTTTGCAGTGTTGTGAGCAAATATAGTTCCGTAGCAAAGCGATCCGAAATTTATTTGTTTGTTTGTTTGTTTGTGGTTACCCCTCCTCTTCCCCGGGATGGAGGTACGGCATGAACGGCAATTGTTCATGCCGTCAACCTAATTGAAATTGGGCTAGGAGAAAATTGGCAGCCCATTTCGAACCAGTTATGAGTGACTGGTAGCTCCACCACCAACAAGGCAAACTGCCACTGGTGGGTACCCAAGAGTCGTCTGACATGCTGGGTTAGCAACTTCACAATTGTAATCCGGTGAAGTACGGGGGGCCACCTGTCTGCCACATAAAGGTGGAGGCATCCCGTTAAGTGCCTTTCCCAAGGACACAACAAGCAAGCTTGCCGGCTTGTTCTCCCCACTATCCCCTTTTTATGCTGGGCGCCAAGCAGGGAAGCTGTGAATACCATTTTTTAAAGTCATTTGGTATGACTCGACTTAGGGAATGAACCCCAGATCTACCGACTGCGATGCGAACGCTCTAACCACTACATCATCTCGCCGGTCCGAAATTTATTTCGCTACTGGTAATGAAACGAGATTCACAAACTGACCTGGCTAAGCTGAAGACTCCCACACCATGATTGGCCGAAGCTAGTCCGAACACAAAATCCCAGGAAGGTTTTGGAAACAGGTCGATCATAGTAACAGCGATTAGACAATGGGTGTTAGTCGGCTTGTTCTGTTTGAAAGACAAAGCTTTAAAATATGCAAGGGCAATTAAACATAAAAATAAAATGACGCATGAGTATCATATCACGCCAGGGGTACGGCATCATATCTTTTTACCAAATGACAGAGGGTTACATACACGTCATTCTTCAGTAAATTATTTTTGAGAGAGAGGAATTTTCAACGGCAGTTTTTACTAATTGATATGTCGACATAACGATCACCTTTTTCAGATAGGCGATAATTTGAGTAGCGTTGAGTTGGAATCTTCCCGTGATTTCGTTCACGCGATAATCGCACTTCACAGTTGCAATCTCGATCGCGGGAAGTATTCTTATCTGGAAAAATATGGAACTAAAACTAAAACGTAGGCTCGTAAAAATTTTTCAAGGTTTTTCTAAAGGCGCGCAAGTTGGAGACAACAAACGCGAGTTGAATGACTTTGCCCCCTCAGGAAAGACTAACAAAATGCTTGCTAGAAGTTTGCTTGGTGGCTACCAGCAATGCCACTAGAGTTGTTGACACCAAAAGTTGAAACGCGCCAGATCAGGAAGCAATAGTGACGTCACTGGTAGCTAGGCTAAGTATTTAACAAAACTTATAACTTTGACAAGATTTTACTAAGTCAGTTGAAAATTAACCATTTACTGCACTTGAAGCCTTTTGAACTGTGTTATATAAAGTAACCTATTTTGTTACCTTGGCTCCTTTAAAAAAAGCTTCGCAGTAAATTTGCAACCAGACCATGAAAGGATGCTGGTTGCAAATGTTGGGTGCTGGTGGAAAACTTCCAAGAGGTTGGATGTAGATGATTTTTTTGCTGTTTATGGGAAGAGTCATCGCTTGGGTGTGCGGAGACCGGAACCCCAATGAGGTTTGTGGCCGGGCTGAGCGCTTGTCGGGATTATGGCCCACCGCTACATTATTCCTCCAAAATGATTCGAACGTCTGTCCTCCTTCATTGCAATTTGCTACCCAATCCGCATCGCACAAACACCGGATAGGTCGAAAAAATGATGACGAGTGAAATTGTCTATGACGCAGAGTGAAAGTTCGGTTGTACATTTTTTTGATCGCGGTACTCAATCCAATGAGCGCATTCCGACATTCATCTTCCGACGTCTTCAGTTGCGTCATAATTAACAACAGCGCGACTGAATTCACAAAAAGTAAACAACTTGCCTCACTCTTTCAGCAAGTTTTTGCTGAACCTACCTGCTTCTGCTATGTTGTTCTATCAGAGTAAATCATACTGCACAGCTGTGTGCCTATTAATGTAACACTTCGCTAGCGGTTTACTCAGCAGTTTTATGCCTGACCAGCACATGTTACAAAAGAAGAGGTTAAAATTATTGTTGTGTTCAATGTGTTGTCTTTCACCTTGCTTCTATTTAAAGCTAAGCAGGCATTGCTGTGTAAACAAGCGATAAATGAAATCGATGTATAAACCGACTCAAGATGGAAACCTGAGAGATTTTCAACAATGTCTTTACAATTACCAAAATACACACGTGTTACTTATTAGGTGACCAGATATTACGCAATTTAAATTATGCGTATAATCCCCAGCCGCGGTAGTGTGTTATATAATGTGGTTCAAATTTACAGAAAACACTTGGCCTATAACAATAGCTAAACATGATTTATAGAGAAGCCATGTGAATCTAAGAAACATTGAGAGCTGCAGGGGCGTATCCAGAAATTTCCAAAGGGGGGGCCGCAATTTCAAACCTAGACAGTTGAAACTTTTGGTGGGACAAGCTTTTTCGCTTGTATCAGCCTATGCAGGGCTTCGCCTTCCAACCTGTGCGTTTTGCCACATTTCACCATTTAATACTTAATTTTCTTTGTATTGGTGTATCTAGGCCTTCAGTAGTTTTCTGCGTTTGCTCAGTGCTGCAATTTAACGCTACACTATTTATCTGGGACTCTAATAGTCCATATTACAAAAAATGTCAAAACAAAACATACACACAAGCAATCAATTACACCCATATAGTTTCCTCCCGCTGAAAAAATTAACTGGGGTAACCAGCACTAGCTCAATAAATCTGTACGGTGGCATTTTATGTTAACTCCCGACAAATATATGAAAGAGGAATTCAAAGATGTGCTACATGTCTAGTACTTTCCAGGTATGGTATTGGAGATGAGGGACTATAGGCAGCAGGCACAGGCCTACTTGACGAGCATTCTGAAAAGAATGTTACGAATTAGGATGCAAAAAATCAAGCACTTGCTCCGTCAGTTTTATTAAAAAGTATTAACATAGTAGACTGTTGTTTTGCCATAGCACGGCAGCGAGAGCAATTACACAAAACTCTTTTAGGCCCATACCCTTTTATTACTACAGTAGAGTGGTTACTAACATCACTATTTAACTTAAAAGCACATTATTATTGTGCGAAAGAATTATATGGTCTTACATTACACGAATACGATACGTTAAGCTTATTAAAATACTGTTTTATTCAATTATGAACAAAAATATGAACTAAAACTGCTAAGCAACACCTATATTTTTACATTTTGGTGACCTTTCCATACGCTTGTGCTTTTAGTTTAGTTAACTATAGACTGCTAAAGCACAATATCTTCAGATTGAAGTTTGTTCATGAATTATGATGTTTTATGTAACGTGTGTACAAAACAGGGTTGTGGAGGCACAGCCAAAATCGCATGACTCCAACTCCGCCCTTAGGGCGTCTGAAAAGTTACTGTGCAGTAGAAAATATTTTTAACAATGGCTGGTTTTGTGACGCAATATTTAGGTGCTAATATAAAAACAAATTAGTCATGATAACAACAACTGGTCATTTATTATATATCCAAATCAATACACTTATACATTAATGGTACTGGCAATTAAGCAGCGAGCATTCTCAGTTGAGCATGTGTTCCGTAATGGTGGAAAATGCATAAATACTGGGCAAAAAAGATTTTTCAAGCAATTTCCAGATGCAGAGGTGCCTCACAGTAATGCTGTGGGACGTGTGATAAAAAAATTTCGCCAAACTGGCGATGTAAAAGACGCTTCTTGAAGTGGTAGGCCTTCAACCACAAATGAGAAAGCTATAGAGATTCAAAAAATAATGTTAAAGAATCCAAATAAGTCTGTAAGACGATAACAGGGCTTCCTCGATTATCCGTACCTCGTTTAACCGGCATTCAATTATCCGGTCGCTCTATTTTGCTACAATATTTCAAAACTAGATTGCTTTTAACTAGATGTTGCAGGAATAGTTTCCAGAAAACTTTACGCTAAATCCCACAAAAAAAGCTAAAATGCTGTATTGTCGGCAAATTTTCTATGGAAGAAAGCGCAATTAGTTCAAAGAGAGGGCTGAATGACGATTTCGTAGAACAATTTTCCGCGCTAAACATTGAATTGATGGCTGGTTTCATGCTGATGGGCCAGGTTATGAATATTTGGATGAGCAGGGAATAGTTTATTTTGTTTCAGTAGCAGAAGGGAACGAATGTGATGAAGAAAAGGATGCAAACGAGAATACACAACATTCAACGCAAAAAGCACACATGCTCTTTTCCTCGTGTAGAGGCAATGTAAATGTTTGACCGTTGCCTAACGTGGTTCCGTATTCAGCTGGAAGCAACAGTTTCAAACACTTCCACATTGGTAGGACTTCGCGAGTTTGCGGCTGAAAAACGCGAATCTTTCCGCAAACAATCTAAAATTGATTCCTATTTTAGTAGATCTAGTGTTGCAAATGATAGTTGAGCGGGAAATTTCTTAGAATATTGTAGTGTTGAACTTCTATCACTTTTTAAACCATGAATGTGTTGTGTTTTTGTTTGTTTTTATTTCCTTGACTTAAACGTTAAGAATTCAGTTATCCGTTTTTTTTGCTTATCCGTTCAGATTTCTGAAAGTATTATCCCAACTAGACCGGATAATCGAGGAAGCACTGTATCTCAACAGGCCCTACGAAAAAAGTTACATTTTGCATCGCAAACAATTTGTACACATTACAAACAAACTCTAGTATTGTAAGCAAATGTAGCCACGAATAAATAAAAATTGTATTGACTAAACGTTTTCTAATAAACTTTACTGTAAATACATTACATTTTTATGTACCTATATTGCACAGTAACTTTTCGAACACCCTGTACAACCTTACTATTATGTAGAGTAAGTCTGACGTTGCCGCCACAGTGCTCGATAACAACCAAGGTTAGAGCTATGAGTATATAATTAAAAACACAAGACGTCAGGATAAAATAATAAAACCTCTGCAGCTATTTCGCCAAGCGGCTCATCAAATGGCAACTGGCTATAACCTTATTACTATCTTTATTCACTCAAGAACAAAAATATTTTCTGTTTGCATTTCAAGGCAGATTAGGTTTTAAATATGCCTTAACGCTTCTTTTAAAAAATCTGCAATCCCCTTAAGCATGTAAACAACCTGTTTCTTGGGCTTAAAACTTGCAAAGAAAAATATTTTTAAATTTTGTAGGAAACTTATTTCAGTTTGCTACCTCACCAATCTGATACCGGTATCCTAGGTTAAATACTGGTCTAGTAGCTTAGTAAACCGGCTCACTGGCTATACATTTGATTGCTAGCAGCTAAGCTGTAGCTTCTAGCCTAAGCTAACGCTCGGTTATACAGCAGCTTAGGCCCTCTGTACCTTCCACTAAAGTTCCTGTGATAAACTACTTGTTTAAAGTCCTTTTTTGAACAACTAGCTTGAACTATCACCAAATTATTCCATCTAAACCCTGCTGGCTTGTACGCTAAGTTTTTATATTAACTTCGGTAATTCGGCACCAACACTGCAGAACTTGCAACTGTGACTGGTTTGTTCATTTATTTCTATCCTAACATGCTTGTTTTCGTTAGTTACGTCATAGTCATAAATCTGAGTACATAAATCTCACAAAATATTGAAGTTAATGGCAAATCGTGAGCAATTAAAAATTTATAAGTTTTTCACAAAAAAATTTATTATACACTGATTCAGCGGGGGGGGGGGGGGCGCGGTCCCCCCCCTGAGCTGGCAGAGGCAACAAGTTTTATGAGCAAATTTAAACGCTGACATATAAACGTGCTTTTTGATTTTATGTAGATATTTCCTTTATTTATGCATCGTAACAGGAACTCTTTAGCAGTGGTGGACACTAGCGGCTCTAAGAATAGAGGGCGCTATTAGCACCGCTAGTGTTGCGTTAACATTCACATTAGCGCCGCTAGTGTCGTCATGAACTTTCGACAGCATTAGCGGGTGTTTCTCTTTTTTGTACAATAGCGCTAGAGGATGCAACACTAATTTTTTCTAAAGTAGTTCCACTTGCGCTAAGTCTACCCCTCGTTGAAATAAAAATATTGTTTCAAAAGTGCATAAAGTTCCAAATCGCGGGCTGCCAGCTACATCTTCCGAAGACAAAGTTTTTGAAAGAGTTGGCGAAGAAGTCACGAGAAGACAGCAGCAGTGAGAAGCAGAAGCGTTGACAAGGGGGTTTAGGGGCACCTTTGGTAACAAGCCCGAATATTTTTTGGGAACCCGGATATTTTTGAGGAGGCCCCGAATTAATGTTGGTACAGTGTTGTCAGATTGGTGCTGGTGCTTTTCCCCAACAAGGTCTAAAAATCTCCACAATTTGACCTAACATTTTTCCGAAGTAGGATTGTAGTCGAAGTTACCAAAACCGTGAGGTAAAACATTGATACAGACAGCGATAACCTTTTTTTTTGAGATCAACCTCAAGCGCATGCCCGAATTTTCCTCAACCGTTAGGCAAGACATTCACATGAGCAGCAACTAACCTGCAGATACTTTTTTTATTTGGAGATTAAAGCATTGAAGCACTCGCTAACTTTGGTCTGCATAACGATGGGAGATTTCCTCCGCAAGATTAAATACCCATTTTACAGCTGTTTTGGCAGTGGGAGTTCACCCTTTTCTATCTGTACTCAACGTACTTCCAATAGCTTTAAATTTCTCCAATATTCCTTTGAAAAAAATCTTCAAAAATTTTTTTCACCGAGGACATTTAAGTTTCCCCGATTTAAAAAAAAATTTGATAGAATTTTTCCATCTGGCAACACTGTGTTGGTACCGGGCTCAGACTGTTCTCTCAACGGCCCTGGTGAGAAGCTATTACACAATTTTCCAAAAAGAGACACAAGTCCCAAAGGAAAGCGATCGCTACGCTGCTTTTTATTACAACGTTGAGGGAGCTATTGGTAAAATACAACTCCTCCGTAGCATTCAGTGCAGCAGTTAAACGTCTGTTTTCATTAGAGAAGAAAGTGTTGAAGCTGAAGCGATCTGGACTCGGCGATCAGTGGTGGATTTAGAGTTAGTCAAGTAAAGCACTTGGCCTTTGGTCTCCACTTTAGGCCCCTCTTTATGGTTTTACAAATTGCCGCAAAACTTGGATTCTTTGGAAAAGAACGTATTCTAATTGAATTTCCTATCATTCTGAAATTTTTGAGCTTGAAATTGAAGTAACTAAACATAAAACATAACTAAAATTAGCCACGGTCAGCGCAAAATCAATGTAAATGAAGATGATGAAAACGAAGCTGTGTAATGGGGTTTCCTCGAGTCATCATAGTATTTCACCCTCGTATTAACCAATAGAGTGGGTGGTGTGTAAACCTTAAACTGTCACGTGGGCCCTTTTCAAATCTTGCCTGTTGTTGTTGCTGTTACCCGACCCCTTCCGAGGAATGGGGGCATGACGGAAGACCATGGAGTCCCAGAAGCCGGATAACTCCACAGGGCCTGGACCAGAGGTTGTAGAAAGACAAACAGTGGCGAAAGAGTGACCGGCGCAAAGAGTCCGCAACTGGATCATGCACAATAAGATGAGAGGTGTCCTGGGACGAGTGTTCGCAGGCGCTGCAGGAAGAATTCTTGATTCTTCCAATCCTATAGAGATAAGAACCTAACAGAACGCTGTGTCCGTTGCAGCGTAGGCGAGAGAGAACACAGCGAGCGTGACGAGGTGGCACAAGTTCCTCGGTGGAAATCGAGGGAGCCTGCGTGTCGAAGAATTTCGAGGCGACAGTACTCATCCAGTCCGAGAAAACTGGATACAAGAGATTAGAGGAGAGAGACTACAAGGGATTGCAGAGGGGCAAGTAGCGCTCCGTGTCTGGCCAGCTCATTAGCCGCGTTGTTCCCCGGGAGAAACGAGTGTCCGCGGACTGATTGTAGCCTAATAGAACTGTAGGAGAGAGAGGACAGTTCCTGCCAGAGAGTATGAGGTAAAAGGAAGGATAGAGAACAGAGTGGCAAGAACAGAACGAGAGTCAAATAGGAGGAGAAGAGAAGTGGCAGACTTGCTGGTGCTGTCGAGACCAGCAAAAAGCTTGCAGAATGGCGCATGCTTGAGCAGAAAAACTGGATCATACTGGGCCTGCTGAAAAGGAAAGAGTGGCCTCAGTACCACAGAGAGAGCAGTTGGCAAGAACGCCGGAATTGCATTTACCAAAAAGAAAAGGAACAAAGCCATCAGTCCAGAGTACCAGATCACGAATGGGGAGAAAGTCAAGGCGAGCAAGAGCCGCACCTTGGCGTGAGAGAGGGGGATTAGAGCGAGTGCATGAGGAGGAATAGGTGGACTCCACGGTGAAGGATGGCAGATTCCAAGGAGGATACGTAGAGCAAGCAAGAAGAGCCTCCCTAGAACAAGTAGAAGGAAGCATGAGCGGGTGAGTGGACGCAAGAGCTCTCCAGGACGATCCGCAGAATCTTGGTTTCACTCCTAGTCCGGCCAAACCTGAAATAGGAAACGAGGTTGGGAGACGAAGAGCCCGCTCATAAAATGAAAGGGTGAAGTGAGTCAGAGTGACTCGTAGGGGAGGTAGAGAAGCCTCGGTGAGTAGTAGAGGGATAGGGGACGACGAGAGGCAGCCGGTGATGGCGCGGCTGGCCGCTCGGTGGAGGCGTTCCAATTTAGTGAGATTGGTAGCGCTTAGGAAAGGAAACCATCCGGGTGAAGCGGACGTGAGAAGGGGCCGAAGAAAAGATTTGTACAGAAGAGAGAGGGACTTCTTAGAGGGGCCCCATGAGGAGGCAGAGATACAGCGTAAGGCCTTGAGACGTGGGAAAAACTTGGCCTTCAGCGAAGATACATGCTTAGAAATGGAAAGAGTGCGGTTGAAGGTGACACCAAGAAAAGTTGGAGTGGGATTGAAACGAAGGCGAGAGCCGAGTAGGAGAAGGTTGGGCTGGAGGTTAGCTTGGTGGGGATCCACTGAAAAAAACAAGGCCTCACATTTGCTCGGATTGAGAGGAAGACACCAGTACTCAGACCAGCGCTCCAATCGAAACAGAGCTCCTTGTGTGACCTCCACCGCAGTGGGGACCGATGGAGAGGAGGACCAAATGGCCAGATTGTCAGCGTAAAGAGAGCAGCTGACGGAAGAAGGCAGAGAAGCCGGAAGATCATTAATGAAAAAAAGAGAAAATCACAGGGCCAAGAACGGATCCTTGCGAAACACCTCGGCGGACTCGAAAGGAGCGGCTTTTGTGATTTTGAAAAACTACACAAACGCGCCTGTCAAAAAGGAAAGGTTGAGTCCAACGAGCAAAGCAAGGAGGGAGGCCAGCCGAAATGAGTTTGTGGAAAAGAGCGGGATGCCAGACAGAGTCAAAGGCTTTAGAGAAATTGATAGTAGAGAGTCCGGCCTGGGTTTGTTAAACCCATCCGAAATGGACTGAGAAAGGTACAGAATTTGATCGAGTGTAGACCGACCAGGGGGGAAACCGCCCCGGCGGGGAGAAAGAATGGAATTAGATTCGAGAAAGAAGAGAAGACGAGATAGAATGATGCGTTCAAATAGCTTTGATACGCAGGAGGTGAGATAGATAGGCCGGAAGGAAGCAGGAGAGTCGAGAGGCTTTTCCATCTTGTGGATGGGAATAATAGAAGATGTCTTCCAGATGGAAGGAAAGAAATGTGAAGGCCAGGAGAGATTGAAGATGTGAAGAAAATCCATGCCAGAGCGAGGAAGATGCTTTAGCATGGAATAGGCAACTTTGTCTGGGCCAATGGCAGTGGACAAGGAGAGGTTGGAGGCAGTCGCAAGAAATTCAGCGAGAGTGAAAGGAGAGCAAAACGACGAGTGAGACTCCACAGGGCACGTGGCTTGGCGGTACTCAGAGAGATAGCCTCTGGCTCTGCTACGCCGGGCCTTTGGCTGAGAAACGGAAAAGTGGATCTCAAGTAAGCGGTGTAGACCAAAGTCGACTCCCTGGAAAACGAAAAACAGTTGGGGAAATAAGGAGAGGAGGAACACGAGCCAGAGACAGACTGAAAGAGAGAGTAAACAGATTTAGGCAAAAGAGAAGAGCAAGTCGTCTGCCATGCCTCAGCTTTGGCCTTGGCGATGACAGATGAAGCACGTCTGAAAGCGTAAATGTAAGCCCGGCGATCTTCATCACTTCTGTGAGCGGTAGCGAAAGCCTTGCGTCTTTCACCAACCGCTTGTTCCACCTCAGCAGACCATCAGGATTTAAGATAGCGTTTGATGCGGCCAAAAGGAATGGAAGATTTGACCGCATTCAGTGCCAGAGAGCAGCAGCAGAGGAAAGAGACGAATATTCCTCTGCAAAAGTACAGTGAGAGTCAAAGTACAAGGCAAAATTAACCCAGCCAGCTTTTGGAAAATTGAAGAATGCGAGACGGTCGTTGGAGCGAATGATTGGAGAGAGAAGAACAGATAAAAGAATTGGTAGGTGATCAGAACCCAGTCTCTAAAACACCTCCAAGGAGCAGGAAAGAGCGAGAGAGGAGGGAGCAAAGGAGATGTCAGGGTAGAAGTGACTGTCAGAGGAGTGATGTAAAAGGGTAGGTATGTCAGGGTCATTGAGGGGGAGGAGGTCAGAAAAGATGACCCGGTCGAATACTTTCTCCCCACGAAGGTCGGAAATACTTTTGGAGTCCCAAAGGGGGTGATGGCAATTGAAGTCCCTCAGAATGAAGAGACTTCTGGAAGAGGGAAGAATGGAGGGAGAAAAAGAGTTAGTTCTGCCATTCGTCGAAAAAGAGCGAAAAAGCGGGGCGTACACATTAAGAAATGAGAGCGAGAAGTTGCTTAGAGAGATGTTGACTCCTACATAATCAGAGTAAGGATCAAGTAAAGAGGGAGAGGAGGTAGAAAGTTCAGAGAAAGATAAGCCCTGCCTGACGAAAATGATCGCTTCGCCGCTAGCGTGTGTGGCATCACGAGAGAGAATGAAAGACCGGGAGTGGGTGCGATCAGATCGCAGAGCAGAGAATCCAGAGATCCGGAAAGAGGAAGATGAGTTATGGTTAGATTCCTGAATACAGATAAAGTCAGCGGGATGAGACAAAAGAAAGTGTGGCAGTTCAGTACTCTTTTGACTCGGAGACCGCCAGCATTCCATTGAAGAGCCTTGAGAAAGTCAGAGAGTGAAGAGGAAGCAGGAGGTGCAGAGAGACAGCCAGAAGCAAAAGGCGGTGGTGAGGGAGAAGATACAAAATGGACGGAAGGGGGATATGAGGTTTGAAGACGAGGGTGGGGCGGAAATGCTGCATTGGCAGAAAGGGATCAGATTGAACAATGGAGGTATACAAACTGAAGGAGTCCGAGGAAGTCACAGTGTTATAAGAAGTAGATACGCAGCAGGAGGGCAACTCCAGGAGTGAGAGCTGCCAAGTTCTGAATTTAGAAAGGGAAAGTTGTGAGCACCTTAGATGGACCCATTCGGAGCAGGTGCAGATTGCACTGACTTGCCCAGCCAGGTCACATTTCCAACGCACACTGAGCAAGAAAAGATGGGGCCAGGGTTGGGATGAACGTTACCGCTCATCAAAAGAATGAGGAGACGAAGACGGGCAAGAAAAAGGCAGGAAAAGAGAGAAAACAGGCGTCCAATTTTAAGAAAGCTGTGTGCTGCTCTTCTGCGGTCGTTCAGGGGACAGCACAGCAAAAAAGTGAAGGGAAGTGCCCGATGTAACTAGGACCTCCGGGAAGGCCAACAGCCATTTCGACCCAACCCAAACGAGGTCGGGGACCGCACCACTACGTGGAGGCGGCTGTTGATTAGTCAAATCTTGCCTCGGGGACCTAAATTCACTACTGTTGGTGATAAAGATTTTTGAAATGTCAGTATTTGTTGAATAGGCTACGTGTGTTTCAGAATTTGTTTTTCATGCACTCTTCAAGACAGCTTCTAGATTTGTTAATGTTTTCTATTGTTATTCTTGTATCTTTTCAGCTGGACAGAAAAAAATTATTTTCTTTCTACGTAGGCATATTTTGAAAGGACTAGCGTCAGCGATTATCGGATTAAGTTAAGAACGTTTTGCCGATAGCGATGGCGCCGTTAATTTGTCACTAGCAAGTACCGATTACTGACTTCTGAACAGGGGTGCCCATAGTTATTACGGCTCGGGTTACGTTGTGTCAAAGTGAAGTCGTAACGGGACAAACGACTATTCTGGAGGAAAATTAACTGGCCTAAGATAGAGCTACCATCTTTTAAACAAAGAAAATTACCGCTCTGAACTTGAATTTTAATTTTTACGAGACAAGGAGTGGGCCAAACTTTGAGCACCCGTACTCGAAAATAGTCCTTGCAAACCACCAAGCAAACGATGGTTGCAGCAAAGAAAGTATTTTTTTAACTAAATGTGGATCATCAGTTCATTACCGAGACAATAAACGAAATGTAGGCTTATTTTTTTCTACGAAAAACATTTCGCACTTAAAGGGTTTACAAGAGCCTCAGTTAACTCCTTGACATCAAAAAAAATGGGAATTGCTGTATAAATCGTGAAGCGCAATACTTTTAAGTAAAAGTAGTGTGGACATGGTTTAACTCAAAAAATAGTGTTCAAGTATTTCCGGCTTGGTACTAAACCATAGGTGTCAGGTGTAGAATGAAGCAACAAACAGCACAAAATATACTGTTTAGTCAGACTAGTTTTGGACGAATGCAAATAATAGGGATGCTAAAGTATGATTACGCCGATACAGTAATTAAAGTCCAATGGAAATTCGTTCAAGTTTATAGTCAGACTCCGATCAGCTAAACCAAAACTGATAACAGCATTGTTTTAAATTTCCTTCTTTCAAATATATCCGCCTGAATGCGCAATAAATATGTCAAACTTAGTTTTTGTCAAAATAGCGACGACTAAAACGATTTCCACACGCAATTCATGAATGCAGCTCTTTATTAAGTTGAGCAAAATCACTGAAGGAAGTAGTGGCTGTACCTAACTGTACTTTGGCCTGGCAGCTGCCATTATAATTAATCGTCGCTTTTCACAGGCATATAACGTCATTTCAGCCACATGACAGATCAATTGACTATACTACTGCATAGTTTATTGATGGAAAAACATCTTAAAATCATTACTTTTGTACCATGATGATATACATAAGATCTCATACAAAAATGATACCGTGATGATATACAAAAATGAGAGAGGGTTTGTTAAGTAAAATTTATGAGGCCTGTTTTTACTTAAAACTCGGTCAATCACTCGCAGACATTATAATCAATTCCAAACCAAAGAAATCCCTTTTTTTACTGAAATAAAAGAAAAAGTTTATGATAATCCATTCATTGGTACAAAACGTGCACAATTTCTTAAATGCGGGCTAGTAAGGCAAACAAAGTAAAACCAACGGAAACAGAATCAACAGCACTGGCTGGGTTAGAACAATCCAGCTGCATTGTAAAGCCAATTCGCCTTCTTGATAATGAGGCATCAGTGTGCGCCTTGCATTGAAGAGTTGTTTTAAACGGCTTGTTACTTTCCTCAAACATCATCAGTGAGTGTATCGTGCATTATTGAATTTGTAGCGCAAGCATTCTACATTATTGCGCCGTATCTCCATCCCAAAGAGGTACCATTAACTACTTAATGCTCAGTTTTAACAGCTATCAATTCAACAACGAAATAACAGAACGCTCCTCATAATATGTAGGAGCATGGTGCAGTGGCAGCTACAATTATTTCGAAACAAAAAGCCAAACATTCGAAACTGTATTGCTATTTATCAAAAAGTACATCTGTAATCTAAGTATTGTGTTGCTCCAGTAAAAGTTGGTCCGAGAGAGAGCTAGTGGGGGTATACATACAATGTATCAGGATTTCGAAACGGCACAAAGCGGAGAAAAGGGGATGTAAAATCTATTTTCTATGCCATACAAAAACTGGACTTCAAAATGTAAAAACAAGATTCATGTCGGATGGAGCTCAAGCGCCACACAGACACTATCCCAAACCAAGCAGTCGATTTATACAGTTTTTGTTTAAGCTATCATTTACTTCACAACCAAACAAACCTTTAACTAAGTAAAGTTTTTCCCCACCAGCAACACACCGCACTTCTTTGAATAAAAATAGCAAAATAAATTGAAAACCCAGCAACAACGTTATTGCAAATACTCGTACACCAACACAAAAAAATTAAAACTGCAGATTAAAATAAAAAAAAAGAATGAAAAAATCATCACCAAGAAAAATTACTTGAAGATCAATGCAAATATGACACAATGTTATCGATAAACCATTGAGTACTTATTTGCAAATGATCGCCATCTGTAGCGAGGAACACCAGCTGCTTGTTTTTGTCCATAGCTTGCAGACCAAGACGATCCTATTCAAAAACCACACATAATAATCGACATCCTTCTACTCTCTAGACTCATTTACAGTAGTACGCCGATTATCCGAACTAATTGGGACCAAGGGCGCTTCGGATAATCACATAACAATACCGATATTGTAGCGCACTGCCAGAAAAGACCTCTCACTACAATTGCTAATTGATCTATAGTCTCAAGCTTTGTCTCAATCTTCACTACGTTCCGCTTTCTTTTCATGGGAGACATAGTCAATAAATTAATTTGAAACTTAAAAGCTTTTGCACTTAAGCACACAATCAAGCGCAGATAGCGATTTCTCAAGAATGTAGATGAGCTTTTATGACGTTTGTCAAAGTAGCGTTCGGATGATCTAAGTTTCGGATAATTGGCGTTCTGCTGTATATCAGAACATCCCTGGGTAGTAGCTTCACAAGTCAATGCACTTCAGGAATTCAACCAGTTCAATGCCTAACTAAGCCCCTCATAAATTCATCCATCTTAGTTTGGTCGGTTTGTGGGCATTCCATGAGAGCAAATGTAAATCAACATATTACAGTACGAAAAAGGTATGCTGTTTTGCTTTCAGACCTAACATGCAGTACTTGATGCAATTTTTTTATGTTGTGTAACATATTAGCCAGGGCAATTACCTTGTGCGTTTTTATCTTGGACTTGCTCTTCATTCAGAAGAACTTCAAGTGACACATCCCTACTCTTGTTCACTGTTTCTCTGGAGGCCGTTTTTCTCCTGACGCCTCCTTTGCTCCCTCACTCTCTTGCCTTTTTCTGGTCATGGGAGGTGCTTCAGGACTTGGGAACTGATCACTACCTAACTCGCCTTATTGCTCCTCTTTCTCCCTTCTACCACCCAAATGAGCGTCCTCATTCCTTCAATTTCCAGAAAGATCGATGAGACTACTTTGCATTACCATGGATTTGCACACTCTTTCCGCAGAGGAATACTCTTCTCTTTCTCTTTACCAGCTGTTGCGCTCTTTACCTCTTTGGCACTAAAAGCGACCAAATCTTGCATTTTCTGCGGCCGCGTCAAATCCCAGCCTTAAGCCCGGTGGTCTTCGGAAGCGAAAGAAGCGACAAAGAGCGCCAGGCCAACATCTTAGCCTCCCAGCATGCCTCATCTGTCATCGCCAAAGCCAAGGCTAAGCATGGAAAGCAACCTGCTCGTCTCTTTCACCTAAATTGGTCTATTCAATCCTCCCTACTTTGCAAATTCTACCACTTCTTCTCCAAACTTTTCCAACCCCCCTATCTCAGGGGGGCCGCATTGGTTTACGCCAACTAGCTGAGATCTCGCTTTTTAATCTCTAAGACAAAGCCACCGTCCACTTGGCTGATCTCCACAAAGTCTCCTGCCCCCAAACACCCTACTGTCTTTCTGCCCTCTGCTCACCTCCATTGAATTTCTTGCGGCGGCAGCCAAACCATCATTTTCCGCCGCTATCGCCCCAAACTGCATCGCCTACCCCACGCTCAATCCGCTACCGTCCCAAACTGCATCGCCTGCCCCACGCTCAATCCGCTATCGCCCCAAACTGCATCGCCTACCCCACGCTCAATCCGCTACCGTCCCAAACTGAATCGCCTGCCCCACGCTCAATCCGCTACCGTCCCAAACTGAATCGCCTGCCCCACGCTCAATCCGCTACCGTCCCAAACTGAATCGCCTACCCCACGCTCAATCCGCTACCGTCCCAAACTGAATCGCCTGCCCCACGCTCAATCCGCTATCGCCCCAAACTGCATCGCCTACCCCACGCTCAATCCGCTACCGTCCCAAACTGAATCGCCTGCCCCACGCTCAATCCGCTACCGTCCCAAACTGAATCGCCTGCCCCACGCTCAATCCGCTACCGTCCCAAACTGAATCGCCTGCCCCACGCTCAATCCGCTACCGTCCCAAACTGAATCGCCTACCCCACGCTCAATCCGCTACCGTCCCAAACTGAATCGCCTACCCCACGCTCAATCACCTCCTTCGCGATGGCAAGGACCTGCTTTAAATCTCTAATGTTTCCTGGTTTTTGGACTCCTTTTCTCTTAACTGAAAGTCTTTACCTATTACACCCATCCATCAGATGGGAAAGCCTCTCCACTCTCCTGCTTCCTTTCAGCCTATCTCTCCCACCTCCTGCGTCTCAAAAGTTATTTAAGCGCATTATTCTATTCTATCTACTCATTTTCTGGAGTCCAACTACATTCCCTTTTTTCCCGCCGGGCCGGTTTCCACTTTGGTAGGACTGCTTTGGATCACATCTTTAAAATTTTTTCAGCCCATTTCCGATGGGTTTAACAAACCCAGGCCGGGCTGTCAGACAGCTTGCTACTATCGATTTCTATAACGCTATTGACTCTGTCTGGCATCTAGTTCGCTTCCACAAGCTTATTTCGGCTGGCCTCTCTTTTTGCTTTGTTCGATGGACTTGACCTAATTATTTCTTTCTGACAAGAGCGCTTGTGAGATTTTTCAAAATCAAGCAAGTCGCTCTTTTCTAGTTCACCGAAGCCTAGCACAACGATACGTTTCTGGTATTGTTATTTTCTTTCTTTTCAACAGCGACCTTCCGTCTCTACCTTCCTCTGTCAGCTGTTCTCTATATACTGACAACCTGGCCGTCTTGTCCTCCTCCCCTCAGTCCCTACTGCTGTGGATGCCACACAAGGAGTCTGCTTGGACTGAAGCGCTGGTGTGTCTCTCCTAATCCGAGCAAATGTAACACCTTTTTCTTATCGGTGGAATCTTATCCAGCTCCACCTCTTCTTAATTAACTCCCCAGTCAACTTTAATTCCAGTTCAACTTTCTTGGGGTTTCCTTTGATTTCCTTTCCTTTTCCTATCTATCTTCTCTGAGGCATCCCTTCTTTTCCTACAACTTACCCGGTCTCATTTTGTTCTGTCGTCCTATAAGCGGGCCATTCGTCTTCCAACTTTCTTTCCCTTTTCAGGCCAGACCAAAACTTAGAGTAAAACCTAGATTCTCCAAATCCTCTTGGAGAGACTTTTTGTGTCCATCACCGGCCCATGCTCTCTGTCCTACTCCTCCACCGAAGGCTTTTATCTGATTGCTACACTTCCCCTCTCTGGAGCCCTTCTTTTTTCAGTGTAAAGCTCACTCTGTTTACACCATGCTCTCGCTATGAGCCTCCTCATCCTCGCGCAGGCGGCTCTCACCCACCTTGACTCTCTCCCTCCTCAAGATATAGTGATTTGAACCGATCGCTCCATTTATTTTCCATTTTGCGAAAAAGACTCTGGCATCAGCACCAACTGCTCTCTTTGTGGAGCTGAGGCCAACCTTTTCTTATCGGCAGGCCCAGTTTGTTCAAGTTTTTTTTGCTGAAGCCTGCGCCATGCTTTTCGCTAGTCTCGGCAGTGCCAACAAGTCTGTCACGTCCCTTCCAACTCTTGTTCTGGTCTAGCTATGCTCCCCTGTCCCCCATCCTTCTTTTCCATTTCACACTCTCTGGTAGGAACTATCCTTACTCTACTCCTCCTCTACTATCAGGCTACAATGGATCCCTGGTCCCTCATTTCTTCCGAGGAATGACATAGCAGATGAGTTGACCAAGCGAAATGCGTTACCACAGCCATCCACTGTCCCATCTAGCATCTCTACTTTTACCTCTCGTATCCACTTTTCTTATTTATTGGACTGGAAGCGTACTGTCCCACTAAAATTCTTCAACATGCAGGATTCCTCAGTATCCACTAAGGATCTTATGCTTCCTCGTCACGTTTGTTTAGTTCTCTCTCGTCTTCGCTGCAATGGATACAGTTTCCAGGTAAATTCTTATCTTTCCAGAATAGTCTTTGTGCACCGCCTATGGTCATCTGACCTAGGACACTTCTCATCTCATTCTGCCCTGCCATGCTACCGACTTTTGCGCTGCTCGCTCTTTGGTAACTCCTTTTCTATCGGAGATCTCTGGTCCAGGTGTTGGGGAGTTGCCTGGCTACTGAGACTCTATGGTCTCCCACCACGCCCATATCCCTCGTAAAAAGTGGGAAATAAGCAATAACATGAACCAGAATCCTCATACACAACCAAATGCAGCACTACAACCAATAGATTGATATACTTCAAGCTGCACCTGGTTAGTAGAGTGGAGCTGCTCGCTCGGCAATTCCTAACAAGCAACTATTTGCGGTAATATCGGTCCATCTCGTTGGTAATGGGGTTACCGCTTTGCATACTTGACGAACTTAAATGCCACGTTTACCTAGTCCCATTGGCCGCCTTCGCAGTGTGAATCGCTTCATGCTGTGCCTCAATGTCTAATGAAGAAAACGGCTAAACCCGTACTCCTCTTGCCCAACTGATCAAGCATGAAAACGAATACGAATGATGCGACTTATAGCAACCGAAAAATACATGTTGTGTTGTGTAATTATTCCTGATTAATAGTACAGTAATTCAAAACATACAATATACTTACAGATTTATACAATTCACTCTCTTGAAGAGTCTGCACCGTATCTTTCTGTCCAGGAGTGTAAAAACCAAACCACTAAACAAAAATGACGTAGTAGCATTTTTCTAAAGCAATTTAACAAATGAGGCTTCAAAGCACAAAATCATCAAAAAAAGCGAATTAAATCAAAACTACTTACCAGTTTATGTTAAAGGCAAGGCAGTTTGGGCTAAGAAGCCAGTTAAAGCACTTAAACATAAGCAAGCATAAAACACAGGGTATGCATGTCACACTACAAGAAATTGCGTGCTCTGAAGCATCAGACGATGCAATAGATTGGCAACTCACTTCTGACTCCATTGGCTGAACCATTGTATCCTGGTTGAAACGAACCATCACAAATTTCTTCAACGACATTAGTCGTTGCTTATACTGCTCGTTCACGACATTCTCATTGTTGAGATCGGGAAGAAAAATATTCTTCTCTTTATATTCTTCTTCATCGAGAGGATTGTGCCAGTATTCTGCCTGCACTAAGCTGCCAAAAAAAGGACCGCGATACCAATCGTCATTTACATTTTTTATGCTATGTCCTAGTAAAGGAGTGAGGGCAGTACTCTACTAAGATAAGGCGTAAATATTGACAACAACCATAATGCAAGCAATTTTTACGAACTGAAGTGATGGTAGATTTAACTTCGCCTTTCCAACTTGAAAAAATTGGATTAGCTTTAAAATTAAACATAGAGTGTGTAATGAGTGATTCTTTATCTTTTTTGTCATTATCCACTGTAGGCTTTGAACGAAATCTGCATTTCCCACAACACCGATCGAATTTGAACCACTTTGTTAGTTCAGCCGTGTTGCGTCACGTTGCACACGTTGGTCTCCCAAAATAAAAATTACCAAAACAAAAAAATTCACTGCTCGAATTGATCTCGAAAAAAAAAACAAAATTGATTTCCAAAAATGAAGCTTTAAGCTTGCAACGCCCTTGCAGTCTTAAAATAATCCGTTCTAAAATCGTTCTTGAAAATCAACACGCAATTGAAGTTTTTTCAATTGCTTTTTTCACGAGCGGATTAATGCAAACTGTCAACCTGTCATGGAAAAAATGGACGCAAACAAATTATCCATGTATGACAGATTACAAAAAATATACTTCTTTATTGGTTTTTAGCTAAACATAAAATTTAGATCGGAGTAAATAAGATATGGGGATTGGTTCAACAGTCAAGTGAATGTTCATGATTTACGTAAGTTGGTAGTATCTGGCAAATTATCTTCTTTAAATAAGTCATTTAACGGCATATTTAGCCTAAATGTGTTACGTGATAGCAAGGGTCTGTTAGTACGTAGCCGTGTAAGTAAGAGTTTTACCGATACAATTTTGTTATTCTTGAAAGTACTGGTATGAGTATTCAATTAGAGTACATGCCAAAGAAAATTGTTTTCGAAATAAGGATGCTGGTATACAATTTTCGCCTTAATGCCAACAATCTTTTCGGTACAAATCTTGCACAAAACACAATAAAGTTTGGAAAAACTTGCAATTTTAATCATCTCACTGTGAAACAAACATTATGCTTGAATTCCATGGCCTAAAAACAGATAAATCCATTCCCAACAGCATTTAAAACACATGATGCTTCATAGACCCCCAACTTTTGTACTTGGTAGTGGTGCGTCAATCAAACAATGCTTTTTTGGGATGCCCAAACTTTATTTCTTCACAGGATTAGATAAAAAAGGTAGAAACTTAACTAGAACGAATAAACTTTTCCCATAAGATAATGAGAGATCACAATTTTTCAACCCTCGCATAACCCAATTTCACTAAAAGTAGAAGAAACGACAATTCATGCATGGATTGACGGTAAATGTAAACAACGGGGCTTTCACAACAGACACCAAAGAAGGTTATGATGAGCGAAGAGTGCCACAAGACCGTTCGCGAAATCACACGGAATCGAAGATGCTAGATGGGCATAAAATTAGAAAAATTATATTGTAGTTGTGAATTTGCTAACACTGAAATTGAATGAAGTGATGTCTAAAGTTTCATCAGTCGGAAGTCTATACTTAGAGCAAATTGCAATCACTGTCTGCATTCGCTAGATAGTGCATCGCTGGCCTCTTGGATGACCTTTAAAGTACATACAGGGTGTTCAAAATTTATCGTCACATATGTTTTTGCAGACATAAATCGAAATATACAAATCAAACCAAAATAAACATGTTGTTTAACTAATATTCTTTCCGAATTCCTATAATTTATTCAATATGCCCTCCGTGGGTAATACGCTTTACAAGAGTCACAATTGATTGCTCAGAGAATTTTTGCCTATTCCTTCAGAAGTGTTGTTTTCAAAGCCTCGACATTTTTGTGACGGAGAGCTGAGACCTTGCTATCCAATATGGACCAAATGCTAAAATCAAGGGGATTAAGGTATGGAGATGAAGAAGGTCATTCTTGGAAATGAACTTTGGGCATTGCTTGCCTACCACTCTTGAGTCTTTTTTGCTCCGTCCGCGTGTGGGCGCAGAGTCCTATTGACATGACCAACGACGGTTCTTAAAATGTTCTTTTGCCCTAGGCGACAATGATGACTCAAGAATACCGTTTCGATAGTTCTCCTGGTTGAGTTTTACTCCTTCATCCACAAAAATTAATGGACTCTTTCAAGTTTCGGCTACGGCGGCCCAAACCATCACTGACGCTGCTCCTTGTCTTCGAGGAACTAACCTCAACTGCAAGTCACCTGTACGAGACCAAATATGATGGTTTTAAACGTGAACATGCTGCTGGCTATCTAATTTCTTTTCATCACTGAAAACCAGGTTAAACAGCGCGCCAGCTTTGATACGTGAGGAGAAGTTTAGCTCTCTGTATTCTCTTTTCCACAGAGCACGCAGACAGCAGTTGTTTTTTATGGTTTTTGTAAGGACATGTTTCAAAATCAGTACGGAGAATGGTGGACATTGTTCCAATGGATACTTTTGCCTCTTTTGCCAGTTTTCTGAGAAATCTCTTCAGGTTTCTCTTCAGCTTCTCCCTGATGGATTTTACTAATCTTGGTGTTCTAGCTGTACGAGGGCGACCTTGCCTTGTTTTATTAGCTACCTTCCCAGTTTTTTTTGAATCTCTTATGTGTTCGCCAAACCAACCTTCTGTTCACATTTAATAATTGAGCAATGTCCCAAGGCGACTTTACTCACACAACTATACAGTTGCTGGAAAAGGGTAAAAGTAGATGTTTAGCATATATTTAAGCTTATAAAACAAGTAAAAATATGCATAAATAGAAAGGTTGTAACGATAATGATTGAACACCCTTCATATTTTTGCATTTATATAGAAATTGAAATTCCATAGCATTTAAAAAGTTTGGATTCTACTCACTTATCTTGCACTCGTGGTAAATATGCAGCATGATTAAGAACGTCGTTCAATGCCTCACAAAATGACACAGAGTTGGGACAGTGAGGAAAGCCAAACACTCCCTGATGTTGTCCACCGAATGAGATCAGATTCAGCACTTTGATTCCATCACATTGCTGCACCAGTGCTCGCCTGATTACAGTATAAAATATCTACACTCAATACGGTTTGCATTTTTGCAGCACTATAAGTGTGCAAATTACAACTAAAATTCTTATTTCTTAAGTACAGTGATTAACTCATAGAACAGCAACTGGTTCCGACTAACTTACAGAAACTGTCCACCTTGTGAAAATCCCATTGCGTTGAAACCACTAGCAAGCTCTGAATCTTCTTTCACCAATTTACATGCTAATTCCACCTGAAAGACGATTTTCATTAAAGCAAGTGATGACGACTAAAAATAATTTGCAAGATATAGTTTTTTTTGTATTAATTTGGAAGAAGCACATCTAAACAATAAAAGTATGAAATAAGTGACTTCTAAAGTAATACAAGAGTCTAGCGACGCACGCTGAGGAAACTGCAGACAGCGATACTGTTTCAAACTATCAGGTCTCTCCGGTGCAGCTGTTTACTTTTACAGTAGTTTATTTTATGGCATTATTTGTAAAATTTATACAAATTGCGTTACTTTAAACAAGTAAAACAATTCGATCCCAACTATTCCAGCCAAACCACAATCTCATGATAAAATTAAATTACCGTAATACAGTAATGCTAGAGGCTAGCGATGCACTTAGGAAACTGCAGACAGTGACACTGTTTTGACCTATCCGGTTTCTGTCTTCAGTTTGCTAAATTAACACAATTCCGTTGAAGTTGAACCTATTAACTTCACCTGGCTTTTAATTGGCATGAGAAAGCCATTTGCAATGTCTTGCACAGTAGTGTTCCCAATTTTTAGTGAGTGAATGTAAATACCCGGAATTTGCTCTTCCACCATTCGCATGATAGATCCCATGCTTAACGGATTGCAACAACTGTCACCTGCAACAGATGGCTCAATGTCAACACTTGAACGTGGGAAAAAAACAGATGTGATGTTCACTCTTCAAATATCAAAAACAAATAGGCCTGGCTCGTTTGTAGAATGAAAGCCATGCATAGATGATAAAAAGATTAGTTGCTAGTGCTATTAGGTGCTGCGCAGACTGTCTTTATCGATGTTCGAGTTAATTGAACTTAATATCTCCAGTAAAATGGTTGTATTAAGCGCGAAAACAAATTTTAACAATTTTATTTAAAAATCATATCAATAATTATACAGTTAATTAACTCCTCTGACCATACTGCATTGCATGAAGCAACATTATTTACAACACCAATGTTGTCGTATTGACTACAAAAACTTGTTTCATATACAGCGGTGGTCAGCTTTCTGTTGGACGCTAAGAGTATTACGTCTGGAAAGCCCAAACTTATCTATAATTTCATCATAATCAAACTTAACGCAACACAAACCTCACCCATTCCATGCCAAATCACAAGAGGAGTTGGTGTAGTAGCTGTAGCAGCTGAAATAGCAACACCAAGAATAAAGAACAACTTGTCCATTATTTTAAGTTGAAAGGTGTCTAAAAAAACCAATTACAAAAAAATCAAACTACAGTAACTCATCAACATTACTTGACCCTTAATTAAGTGAAGCATAGCAACAAAACCATTTTTTCTGTCCCCTCCCCACAATGCTTGCAATAGAGACTAGGGGGTAATTTTGAGAGAATTTTCAGTTTGTTTTGTGTTTAACGTATATTTTAAAGTAGTAGTGATTCAGTTTTTATCCGGTGTTGTCCCTTTAACAGAGACGGCCGGATTTACCCCATTCCTTCTGCAATTGCTTGCACTTGGTCCCTCCACTTGTCTCGTCTCAGGGTATCCTCCTTCTTCAAACCAATTTTCTCTGTCTCCTCTTCCAATTGCTTCTTCCAGGTCTTCTTCAGTCGTCCTCGCTTTCTCTTGCCACTCACTTCAAGATTCAGAGCAACCCTCAAAACACTATCGTCATCCCTCCTCAGCACATGTCCATACCATCTAACTCCATTTGCTGTTGCTAACCGGTCTATAGTTTCCTTCAACCCCAACATATCCATGTGCTCTTCAGTCGTTTTCCTGTCTACCACTTTCTGACCGCACATGGCTCTCACCATAGCTCTCTTCGTTCTTCTCAAAATTGCTTTTTCATTTTCCTTTAGACACCATGTTTAAAGTAGCACAATAAACAAACAGAAAATTAAAGAAATTTAAATCATATCTGCAATGTGATCCTTATATCAGCTGGGGTACAGCAAACAGGCTTTTGTTAGGGAAAATTTGATTTTTGTTTTATCATGTAAAAAAAAGTAAATTATGCAAGATTTATAGAAATTAAATCTAACCTCTTGTTTTCCACGAAATTTCTGTTTAATACCTGAAGAACAACCGCATCAATAAGATATGATTTATATTACATGTCACGCATTCAAAGCTCACAAAATTACTTGCAGCACAACTACAAATCAAGACCTCAGCTCCTTGCAACTCTGTTAACTGAAGGTGAATAAAATATTTTACATGATGTATAAACCAATTTTGTAGCATATGTCAGCGAATTAAAATACAGTGCTCGATGATAGTAGTGGAGCATAAACTGTTATAGTGCCTATTTTTCAATGGTTATTAAAACAATTTAAATATTTAACCATCTGTTTCATACATAAATGCTTTCATCAGGATATAATTATTTTAGTGACAACGATACATGACCACAAAGAAATCTTTACAGAAAAAATAAGTGCCTACGAAGATAACACACAATGCATTGGTCACGAACTCTCAAAATCTTAATAGCACATTACACGATAAACAATAGATTTGAAAATCAGACAGATTCAATAGCCTTGCCAAAATTTCCTAAAAACATGGGCTTAATAGAGCTAAATATTGACCATATTGACTGCACTAACCCTGGTGCACTTTACAAGAGAATACAGCTCATCAGTATGCAGTTAAACAGCACATATAAAGTAGGTTAGCAGACGTGGTAATAAATCAGCAATTTGCACCGGCATTGGATGCACTAAGTCAATATCTTTACATGCCTTACCAATTCTCTCAGGCATTGCACCAACATCAACTCAACATGATGAAGCAACAATTAACCTTGCAATTTATGTCTATTACACTTTCAAACACTGGACGGACAACCACCTATTGAAACAGCGATTGAAATCCGAAATTAAATCCTACAACTTTTTCACCTCAGCAGCAACAGCAAAGTTCTTGATGCAGCCATACTTCAAGAAAAATCACCCTAAAACTGGTTTCAATGGTATGGGGCAGCGGTTGGCAAAAACTAGCAAAGGTGCTGCCTGGGGCCTGCGATGTGATTATTCAGGGTATGCCAAAAAGTGAATCATATTCTCTGTGTTATTTATCTGCTGGCATTAAATTTGTTAACTCTTTTGCTATCGCGTGAATAGTGAAAAAAATATCCGTAAGGTGGCAGTGCGAAAAAGTGTCATAATTTTCATATTCAATCATAATTATATACCCCAAGTTTGTTTGTAAATCATTATTCATTTGTTTACTTCTACATCAAGTGTTATATATCGTTGAAATCTCCATTTCTTGAGGATTTCAAATAGAAAAAAAATTTTTTTTTGAATATGCAAATTAGCCACCAAAAGGTGCTGAGTTGTCTTCAAAATAAAAGTAATACTCTTACCTCAAAGATCACTACAGATTTTATTTTCTATCAATTTTTTTAGAAATGGTCGCTAGATGATGCTAGGGAAATAAGCTTTCAAGGTACATCACTCAAAACTTACCTGAAAGAGTTGGTTTTCTACAATTTGCAACTTTCTGAGATCTTTTGCAACCTTTTTGTTACCTGGTACCAAATTTTGTTAGTCAAATGTAGTACCTAAAATATGATCAGTCATTATCTGCTAGAGGTTAGCCTAAACCTCGTAACCTTAAGTATTTTTGAAACAGGAATTTCTTCAAGATTCAGAAAATATCAAGTTTAAATAGAATATGTTGTGACTAACAATGAAACAGAAGCTTTTTTACACCCCTCCCTTTTGTTGAGAAACAAGGATATACGAGAAACTTTGATTTAGAGAAGCCAAACTTCTGCTAGCTTTTAAACTTGTATTTTAGTTTCTGTCTCCTTGTAAACTTGATACAAAATGACGACTTTAGTGGTGAAATATTTGCAATTTATTTTATCTTTTTATAGGGTGTAGTTTTTCTAAAAATTATAATTTAATGAAGGTAAGTCAAAAACTTTGGAGGGCTTTGAACTGATATGATGTACAGTACCCATTTTTGATCAGTAAATATTATATACAGCTTACCCTAGACTATTCAAAGTTATATATTGCTGGAAAGCAAATTTCCTAAGCTTTCAAATGATACCAATATTTAGCAACACATAATGTTTTTTACGCACCAAATCTACTTTTTTTTATCTACCATACAAATTTTTTTCAGGGGGATTGAGAACCCTAAAAAATTTGAAAATTTTAATACGTAAATTTTTACATCAATGCCTGAAATTTTGTCAAATGATGCCCCAAAAGAGTAGTGTAAGCGCCAAATTAAACTAAACTAAAAGTTGCTTATACAGAATTTGAACCCCTTTCTAAAAATCTTGTATCAACAAATCGAAAACTATCCATGCAGTAAAATTAACCAATCGCCCGAAGATAAGCTCGCCTTTATTCTCTTTCGCTTTAGTTTGCACACGTTTTCAACAGTTTCGTCAGCCTTTGTTAAAATTAGTTTTTTGGTGTATTGAGTTGAGCAACGTTCAATTGGAAGCAGTGCAAAGTCAAGTTATGTGGTTGCTAGTTGACACTGGTGTGACAAAATAAAAGCCAATTTCCCCAAGTGACTGCCGGAACTGCCGAAAACAGTGCAAGTTCGAACGAAATAAATTTTAGAACAGCAAAACCCGTGTGAGGCTCCAAAGTCACATCAAATTCCTATAGCCGCAACAATAAGCAAACGGCGGCTATAAGTAGTTTTAAGACTGTGTTAATGATAAAGGCTTTGGTTTCCTGGAAAACATGTAATCTCAAATTGATTTTAAGATCGTTAACTCCTGCTGAATCTTTAACAGGTTTTGTCGTCTGCAACTGGGTTGTTGGTCTTTTTAACCCTTTTTGGGTATTAAATCCAAGAATTACGGCACAAATTTCACATCTTCTGATGCATGAAGAATTAAGGGTGATCTTTAAAAATTATATGAAAATCGATTAAGAAATAAAGTCACAAATCTATTTTTTAGTAAACTGATTTGGAAATTTCAGCATAAAAAATTTGAGGAAAACACGAGACTATTGATTGATGATCGCAGGAGTGAAAAGAGTTAAAGATAATCTATGGTTTGAGATTGTATGCTGCCAGTTAAGGAAAACAATCTAAAAATGAACCAGTTAATTTGTAGTTGTATTTCGACATTAATATTGCAATTTGCAGTTGATAAATGTCTTCAAGTTTTAAAAAGTTGAACTTGACATAAAAAGGTAAAGCAGAATCATCCCAGTTAGCCTCAATTGTCAATTGACATGATGTAATAGATTGCTGTATGGTACAGTATGATGTTGGTGATCATTTTTGAGTAAATTTTTCTATTTTACTTTATATCGACTTTACAAATTTCAGAAGATATCTTTGCTTATAGGTCACCAAAATTAGGGTTTTAAATTATTAGACAAGTGTCATCAACAAATGATCTAAGTTATATGGTTGAAATAGACTTGATATCATTTATAATAGAAATAACAAGGACCTTAACCACAAGCATAGGGTACTCCACAAGTATTAGGATTAAAACTTAATGCCATGCTGTTAATCATCACAAATTGTTTTCTGTTGTAGAGAAATGAGTTCAATAAATCATGTGCAACACCCCATATTCCATAAAAGTAAAAGTTTTGCAAAACGATATCATGATTCACTGCATGAAAAGCCTCTTTCAAGTCTAGCATAATTAGCACAGAGTGATGACTTTAGTTGATGTCATCGTATAACATTGTAGTTACATCATGTAAAGCATCAGTTGTTGAAACTTTTGCACTGAAGCTGTAATTAGGCAGGAAGAATGACAAGCTTGATTAAGAATAAGTTACTTATCTAACATTCTAAAAAAGTTTATGTCATCAACTACAAGAAAAAGACTACATCAACTTTTCTAGAATTTTAGAAAAACAAGTCAAGAGAAATTGAATAATAATTAGTCAAATAACTTTTATTAATACATATGAACCAGTACTACTATAGCAATTTTTGGAACATTTGGCAAAATATTTAAAAAAAAGTGATTAAACAGTAAAGAGGTATTTTTAGAACATTAGCTGTGATTCATATTAAACAAGTTGGAATGTCATCAAATCCTGTTGTATTTGTTTGTTTCATTAAAAGTATAACATCATAAATTTCATTAAGGCCTATGATTTCAAATTAGGCCATGGCTACAGTGCCAGCACCAATACTGTAGTTTCAGACACTAAAATGCTAGTAAACCAATTTGATTGGTTACATATAACACATGTTGCTGGTAAACAAATCTGATTGATTGCATTTTACAAGTAATACAAACATAATATGAATTCAAACTCTAATCATCATACAAAAAAATTACTGCAATGCTTCCTCCAAACAATTCAATCATAACTTTTCTAAAACACTAAGCAGCGCACCTAAGAACCAAACCCCTGAACATGCTAACCAGTCATCATGATGCTAACCACTACACCACAGCACTGATTTTTAAAAATGTCCATTCATCATATCGCTAACCACTACACCACACTGCCGATCCAAAAATTGTCCAATGTTTTTATTTAATGTGCAGTTTGATGGCATTTTAATGTCTTAAACTAAAGTACTAGCACTGGCACTCAAGCCACTGCCTTTAAATTAATGGTAAAAGCAACTTGTGTTGGCATATATATATATATATGTAATATAGTCACTTAGCTTCACAGTGCTTAACAGCAAGCTTGCTGGAGTTGTAACATATTTCTATTATATAGCTACAGAATTGACATTAAAATGTTAAAACTATAACAGTCTGTTTTGCCTAGAGGCTCATCAGGTGGTACGTCTGCAAAATACATATAAAACACTATAAAAACCAGCATAAAAATATATAAATTAATTGATAGGTGCAATACATTTGAAAATTCAGCAACTAATGCAACTCATCTCAGAAGTTAGGAAAAGCATATATATAAGGCACCAGTAATGCCTGCTATCAGTAGGAGCTGGCAATTTTCAGCCAACACTATACCAATCTTCAGAAGTACCAGGAAAATTCATTAGGAATGGTTTTTGCACTAGTGATATCAGTACCGTTTACATAAGGTTAAAAAGAATATTGATTGCTAATTACAGCTGCAACCTGGAAGCAGCTGCTCTGCAAAGCTAACATGTTCTTTGTGGCTTTCTGGTTTGTAAATTGCACTCTCTTTCAAACTAGTATATCTCTTCTTTCATGTAGTAATAGTTTGCTGAAAAGCATGTTAAGTAATGCTACACAAAGATAAACCAATTAAAAAAAGGCAGAGGCTATTTTGCTGTCAATGGCATTTTACCCTTGGAAGCTATTTTGCTGAGACATTTGTGATTGGTCAATTTTGGTGACGTATTGACTATGTGACTTTTAATCATTTCTGATTGGTCAATTTAAATGAATTAAAAAAATTTACACCATCAGTGTACACTTTTCCAAAAATTTGCACCATCAGTGTACACTCCCCGACATAGGGCATTAGCTGATTAGCCCATACGTTCATATATCAAGCTGCCCCTCAAGTCAGCTACCAGTAGCGCACACTCCCTTTTTCCAAGTGCCCTGCCAGCATAGATTCTAACCACAACCATTGCATTTCAAGGTAGCTGCACTATACATGAACCACAGCAACACTGCCAGAATTATAGCAACTATGGCTGTATAAAAACACAGGAATGATGAGAGCAAAATAGCCTGGAAGCATAAAAGCCATTGAGGGCAATGTGATAACCCAAAATTTAATTCAAAATGTTTTACTGATTTAAATCACAAAAATAGGTTACAAGGAGGTAAAGTATCTCAATAAAGTTAAAATTGTTGACCAAGGTCATGCACAAGTAACTGTGTACAGTAACTTCCTGCAATCCTATAAACAGAATTTGGCGGCTAACCAGGCTAGTATATTTGCTCCCATAATTGAATAGACCAATAGCGACTACTTTAATATTTAGCAATTTACACTCGTCTGACAAAGTTAGAAAAAATTACAGTGATAACTAGCGTAATTTCTAATTGTTTACTTAGAGTTTAATAATTGTCCAACGTTTATCAACTCTAAAAGAGAGAAGTTGGCATTTGGCTGGGCAATTAGATGTATACTACTACTGTAAAAACTGATGTAGCGCTCCAGTAGGCATTGAACTGCGGGTGGTTAAAATGAGTGCACTCAGTGTGGCGACTGGTGTGCTCGTCTTTTCCATCAGGATAGCCACAGAGCGTACTGTCCTAACTGTTACTTGAACTGACAAATAACATCATGGAAAGGAGAAAATCCTAAATAATGAGCAAGCGAACAAGGCCAGTTTGCAATTCATTTATAACTGACATTGATCTAAACGCCTTATTGACATTCGTGCGTTTATGTGGCCCTAATGTTATGAGTCATTTTAGTGAGTCCGCAGTTCTAATGAAAACCAACTTGACACAACGGAACGGGGTCGATATCACTTTTAGTTTATTTATCATGACCAAGATCGAATTGTCACGGGAAAATAAGTTATGGATACTGCTTTCTCCTATGACAACTACCGGTTCAAAATCAGAAAAATTATTCCTGCCATTTTGTCCAATAGGAAGGTTGCACGCACGTGATCAAACGTCATCAAAATGCGCTTTCGAAAAAAGTGGATGACCAAAGCCATTGTTTTTGCATTGAATTGAATAGGAGTGATATCGTTTTTTGCAAAGCAAATGAAGAAACGTGACAGTTGTTGAATGCACGTTAAATATGTTGTTTTATTGATGTTAAGGAATAAATCTAAGGTCAAAGTAAGGTAAGAGATGCTAAGGTTTGCTTGTTATTGCTAATAGTTGGGCTAATTTTATGGGCTAAACATGCAGGCTTATTTGTAGCCAGCTTCTGTGAGGGTTTCATATTCGATTAATCAGCGTGTTTGGGAATGATGAGTTTAAGTTAATTGTAATGTTTAACTTATACAGTATATTTAGTGGCATAAGCATTCTGAAAGTTGAAAACTTAAGTTATACTGTAGCCTAAATGACAGGGCAGACTTCTGTACCGTTTGACATATGCTGGATTAGTTATTGTTGGATAAAATCAGTAAGTTTTTGAAATTTGTTGTCAATAGTAATTACAGGCCAGTCATATTGATATGTCAGATGTAATTGTGTGACCTTAACCATTCTTTAAACAATTGTTTGGGCTATTACCTAGGCTGCTGGACCAAGGGTAATACAAAAATTTCGGTACCGATTTATTGATTTATGCGAAGCGCTCATGCTCTGTTTGCATGTCTTTTGTCACACTGGATCACCGCGACGGGTAGACTGCTTGGCCCCACCACCTGTTTGCCACATAAAGATGGAGGCATACCGTTAAATGCCTTGCTCATGGAGACAGAAAGTAAGCTTACCGGCAAGCTTACTGTACCGGTAGTAATGATGAAATAATGGTTGTTTTTGCTAATGTACCGACTGGTATCTAATTGGTATTGTTTATTTTTAAGTGAGGAGCAAATGGTAGTTAGATGACACTTCTCTTAGGGGCATTTTTTAAAAATTAGCCTACTATGCTAGGCTTATACTAGCCAACTGAAAGACCAAATCTCAACCAAATTGCTTTTGGTCAAATTTATTTGTTTCCGAGAATCCAACTAGCAATAATTCAATCCAAATTTTAATTAATTTTTCATTAGTTTTCAAAATAACCCCAAAAGTTGGCGTTCGCCCTATACCTCCCCAGCATAAATTAGAGCTTTTGGTCATCCATTTTTTTTGGCGCGAAATCCGTGACGTCACATGCAACCTTCCTATAGGAAGATTGCATATGACGTCACACATTTTTCGCCCAAAAAATTGGCTGACCAAAACCAGTAATTTATTGTAGAAAGGTATAGAGCGAATACCAACTTTTGGGGTTATATTGAAAACCAATGAGAAATTTATTAAAAATTGAAATGAATTATTGCTAGTTGGGTCCTCGGAAACAAATAAATTTGATCAAAAGCAGTTTGGTTGAGATTAGGTCTTTCAGTTGGCTGTTCTAAGCTTAGTACTGTGCACCAATTTTAAAAAATTGCCCCTAAGAGAAGTGCCATCTATATACCATTTGCTCCTTAGTTAAAAATAAACTCCATACCAATTAGATACTAATCGGTACATTAGCAAAAACAACCACTATCTGATCATTACTACCGGTACCGTAAGCTTGCCGGCAAGCTTGCTTGTTGTGTCCATGGGCAATACATTTAACGGCATGCCTCCATCTTTATGTAATAAACAGGTAGTGGGGCCAAGCAGTCTATCCGTCGTGGTGGCCCAGTCTGATGAAAGACATGCAAACAGAGCATGAGCTCATATGCATGAATAAATAAATCGGTATCAAAAGTTTTTAAATTACCCTTGTTTCAGCAGCCTAGATAATAGCCAAAAAAATTGTTGAAGAAGTAGTTAACCACTTTCAGTCAGAAATTTTATTATAGGTTCAAAACCCAGCATCAGCATTTGTTTTGCAAAATTTTAAAATTGCTTTTTTTTAAGCTTTACAAAATTGCAATTTGTAGAAAAACTAATTCTTTTGGTACATTTTGGCTATTTTTCCTGATATCCATGGTTATTTAGCTGTCTGTATCTAAGTTTTCAGAAAGATTGATCAAAAAATGAAGTCTGTGGAATTTTTGATAGATACCCGACACCAAGCAAAAAAATTGGTAATTTCTACCCCCAAAAAGGGGGGATCAACATGGTCCTGTATCATCTTTACCAACAAAATTTTTATCCCAAACTACATATTATCAAAATGTTCAAGAAATTTCCTTTCCAAAAATATATATTGTTGCATGGTTCAGGTTAAGAGTTGTTCTATAATAACTGATGAAATTGGAAAATTTTGTATGAAATTGGAAAATTTTGTAGGCCTAATCTGTTTACAGTACCGGCGAAAAACATTGAAAATTTGGATTCTTAAGCTTCACAAAAGTGCAATTTGTAGAAAAACTAATTTTTTTAGTACATTTTGGCTATTTTTTCTGATATCCATGGTTATTTAGCTGTCTGTATCTAAGTTTTCAGAAAGATTGATCAAAAAATGAAGTCTGTGGAATTATCGATATGTAGCCGACTCTAAAAACATTGAAAGCAAAAAAATTGGCGAGTCCCCCACAAAAAAGTTAGGGAAATCAACATAGTCCTGTATCATCTTTAGCAACAAAATTTTCCTCTCAAACTACATATCATCTGAAAGTTTAAAAAATTTCCTTTCCAAAAATATATATTGTTGCAAGGTTTAGGCTAAGAGTTATTCTATAATGATTGATGAAGCATGGTATCTATAGTTATCTTTAGTACCGGCCCAAAACACTCAAAATTTGATAGCTGGACCTCAGAAAATGCAAATCACACAAAAAGTACTCTCTTTTCAAATTTGAAATCATGTTTATGCGTTTACATAACTCATTTTTGCGCCCTGTATCAAGTTTCCACGGAGCTGGTGTACATCAAACACTTTTTATAGATTTTGCAAGGTAGGGTACTCCGGGTGATAATCTGGTTCCTCCAACAAAAAAGGGGGGTGTAAAAATGGTCCTGTTTCATCTTTATGAATAAGATATTAGTTTTAAGTTTTATATTATCTGAAAGTTGAAGAAATTTCCTTTTTAAAAATATATTATAATACATATTTTAGGCTAAGTTTTGATTGGTAAAAAGACTAGCCTACATGATAAACCCTAAATTATCTTCGGTACCGGCCAAAAACCCCCCCAATTTTGGTGCTAGACCTCCTAAAATTGCAAATTGTGAAGAAACCACCCCTTTTAAAAACCTTAAAACATTTTTATAAAATAGCACAGTTCTTTTATCACGTGGTATCAAGTTACCAAGGAGAAAATGCCAACAAAACACTTTTTATTGCCTTTGACAGGCGTGCTATAATCAATCAAAATTAGCTTTCTCCCAGCAAAAAGGTAGAGGGAAAGAGAAGCTTATGTTTCACCTTAAGCAACAAAATAATCTTTTTAGACTGCATATTATTTGAATCAGGAAGAACCTGTCTTTTCAAAGATAAGCAATATTAGGTGGTATAAGCAAAGAGTTATTATGTAACGACTGATGAAAAGAATAGTTGCAGTAGATTCCAGGATCCCCCAAAAAGGCCAAAAATTTGGCTTCTGGGCTTCAAAAAAATTGAAAATAGTTCAAAAAATTTGTCGTTTGGTAATTTTTGACATTTTACATTAAAAGTATAATTCTTTTACATCATTTAGCGGCCATTTTCAAAAAAATTCATCCACACGCGAGGCCTGTAATATCTTTTGAACTTGGGGTAACATTGGTTTCCCTCACCAAAAAATGAAGGGGGTAAAGATGTTTTTGTCTCATTTTGAGTCACAAGGCATTGTTTTTAGAATGCACATCACGCTAACTGGGATGAAATTTCCTTTTCAGCGATATAACATAATCTATATAATAGCCAATGGCTTAAAACCAGTGAATGATAAAAGTAAACATGATTAATGGTTTTTTATGCAAATTAGCCGTTTTTTTGCATCTGTTACAAAGAATTTCAAGACTGCTTCGCGGGTGCAAAAGAGTTAAACTAAGAGCTTTCCCAACCTTTAACTGCAGTAAATATCATTGCTGTTTACATACGTTTCCGCACTGACCGCAAAAACATTCGCGTGATATCACGCTTTCCATTGAAGCGGCAGTAAAATTTTGCGTGATATCACGCCTTGCCACAACAGCGAAGCGCGTGATATCACGCGCTTCGATGCTGTGCCAAAGCTGCCAAGCGCGGCATATGCCGCTCTCGGACGCAAAGTGGTTAAGGCCACAAAATTACATATGATATATCAATACGACTGGTCTACCAAGCACTATTGACAAAAATTTAAAGAAGTACTTATTTTATCAATCAATATCTAATCGAACATATGACAAACGGTGCAGAAGTCTGCCCTGTTATTTGGGCTACAGTATAACTCAGGTTTTCAACTTTTCAATATGCCTATGCAACTAAATATACTGCATAAGTTGCACATTACTATTAACTTAAACTCATATTTCCCATACACGCTAATTAATCAAATATGAAACTGACATAAAAGCTGGCTACAAATAAGCCTGCATGTTTAGCCCATAAAATTAGCCCAACTATTAGCAATGAAAAGCAAATCTTAGCACCTCTTGTCTTACTTTGACCTTAGATTTATTCCTCAACATCAGTAAAACAACATATCTAACGTTCATTCAACAACTGTCACGTTTATCGATTTGATTTGCAAAAAACTATATCACCCCAAATCAATTCAATGCAAAATCACTGAAACTGGTCAGTCACTTTTTTCAAAAAGCGCATTTTGATGACGTTTGATTACGTGCGTGCAACCTTCCTATTCGGAGAAATTACCCCAAGATCATTATAAATAACGGCCCCGAGCTCTACTGTGGCAGATTAAAGAAAGCAATGGTTACTGTAGCGCTCGTCTATCTGTCAATCACGCGTCGAATTCCTCAACAGATTGTATTCGAACAGTTGAATTTCATATAGAGAAAAAACGATGGTTTCTGTAATTTATCACAAGCTAAGCTAACATATTCACACACAAAGCAAATGCAATCTAACTTACCAACTGTTTATAAACAAAAGACAAGACACTCTGAATGCCGCAAATTTGCACAAGTTTATAAAAAATAGCAAATGCAAGGAAAAAAAAGAAAAGCTCCAAAAAAATGTAAACTTAAAGCTGAGGCAGCAATTTAGGGTCAGCAAATGATTGGCCAAACAACGTAAAATAAAGGCAAGCAATGCAGAGTTAAATCCAACTGCAACAGTTACAAAGCCATGCTGCACCAAACATCAGCTTTAATAAATCATTAAGTACGGTAGGTTTGCTGAATGCTGGTCTGTACAAATTTGTAGATATAGAATCAGTTATATGATTCTTTGTATTCGTAGAAATCAGATAAGTCGAATTTAACACCATAATCACTATTTCGCGCTTAACGCTCCCCTCTAATTGTTCTTATGGCCCTTGAAACGTGTGTTATATTTCAAATATTGGTAAATAAATAAATAGCTTGATTATTGTTGGGCCATCAATTACCGGGAGACGAGAAAGTGAAGTTAAAATTCGTATCCGGACATATTCAGGTAGCATCACTTCGGTTCATCAAGGCGCTGGAGGGATTGAAGATTACACTAACTATCTCGAAAAAAGTATTACAGATACCGACAG
Organism: Trididemnum clinides; assembly: GCA_963675345.1. Taxonomy (NCBI): domain Eukaryota; kingdom Metazoa; phylum Chordata; class Ascidiacea; order Aplousobranchia; family Didemnidae; genus Trididemnum; species Trididemnum clinides. The sequence continues at coordinate 3,114,872 of OY776291.1, forward strand.
GCCTGTTTCCATCTATAACATCTCTTTTGGGCAGTAACGTTATGAGCAGGCCACAAATGGTGCCACGATATGGCAAATCCTAGTAATTACAAAAATCAAGTTTTTCAACAACTGCTATTCTGGTTTGAATTCTAGCTGCACAATCTTTCTCTGGTTTTAAAAAACATAAAATAATGTCTTTAATAAGTGAAAATCACATGACCGTCAAACGCACGCAATAGAAAGGTTGCATGCACGTGATCAAACGTCATCAAAATGCGCTTTCGAAAAAGTAGTTGACCCAACGGTGCAGCCAGAATTTCTTTAAGGTGGCTAAAGTTTTTTGAACAACACAGCCCAGGTGCTATGGTAAAGCCCTCAGGATCTAGTCACAAAGAGATATCGAGGTTTTTCTTCCCAGTTTAGGAAATACGTTCCTTTGAGCAAGAGCATGCTGACTGATACCCAATGGATGGGAGCTACGGCAGTAACATACAAGGAAGCACAACGGTAATTATTCTTTATTGTGTGGATGTAAGAACAGTAGAATTCATGCAATGATGGTGGACAAAACCAGACACAACTCTCCGCCAAGACGTCCAGCGAAGAAAGAGCAGAAAATCTTCGACCACGTGGTCGGCAAGAAAATACTGCACGCATCACCACGAACTGGGTCGCTGCACAAGTCTATGTAAACCAGAACACTGCACACGTCACAAAAACGAAAACAATGGATAAGCAACATGATGGCGGGAAAGGCAAGCCAATCAACGAGCTGCAATGAGAAAACAAAAATAAACATTATCTAGCCCTAATAAAAAAAGAAAAATATGTGTGTGTGATTTTAGACACATACATTAATAATACTCGAATACACATAGTAAAAGAATCACACACAATGGCGGGAGAAAGGCACTGAGCCGCCGAAAGCAAACTAACAAAAAGATAAAAAAACAGGACAAAAAGATGTTTGGCATGGCAGCTTGATGAAGTGTGAGACGCGGCACGCTAGACAGTCAATATAATTTCTTAATGCAGTGTTGCTTCTTTGCATCTGTTTTGGTAAGTTTCAGTGTACCATTTATAATTTCTACGCTAACCAAAAACTTAGCTTTTGTTATCGCTTTCAAATAAGGCCTTCCAAGAATTTCTCCATTTCTTGATTCTGACAGTTGATCAAGAGAACCAACAACCGCTGGATAAAACTCCTTGAAAACAAAGACAACCTCATAGTACTCAATCCACTTTGTGGAACAATTAGGCTACGCTTCAAAGGCAAACGAGAAGAATCAGGACATTTGTCATTAATTAGCTACGCCTTTGTTCTTTGCGTGCAAGGACATTGTATAAACACAGAAGCATAGATAGACAGTTTACTGCCTTTTGATTTGGGCATAGATTTTAGAAATCAGAAGTAATCAACAAGATAGGTTTAATTGCTAAACATTAGCTACATTCAGAGAGGTGAAAGTATTATGTATGGTTTTGTACTTTAGATTAGAAATTGATTTTGTAAACATCTTTTTTGATATCTTGCGCTTGCTTTTATACTCTGGTTCAATGCAGTTTCTTAAGTTTTTGACAGTGTTAGTTGATGAATGAAACTTTGAACCAAACTTATTGAATTCGTGAAAAGTATAACGTTTCAAGTATCCACAATCTTACGGACAGGTAAAAAAATAACAATATAAAAAACATTTTTGTGCATCTGGCATTTAGGGAACTGTAGCTTCTCTATCCTTCGCCCTCTCATGTTTTTTTACAGTCATTGGTTGTGATGAGTCGAAAAGCCTTTGCCAATGTCGAAGATCCAGTGGATTATTTACTTGATTCAGATATTAGTGAGACAATGACTGTTATTCCGCCCGATGTTTATGAACTTACGGATGAAAACGAAATTGATGAGGAAAACCTGGATGCGCCTATAATTTGCGATATATCTGGAGGAATAAAAATTTTTGATTTCAACGAAGAGCTTAATAAACAACATTATCCTTCAACATCGAAAAAACCAAGAAAAGCAAAATCAGAGTTTAAGTGGCAGAAAAATATTCCCACATGAACTAAATGGTCAGCACAAGGCAACCACGCAGCAACAAAGTTTGAAAGCATGGCTATGTCACTGCACTATGCAAAACCCTTGCAAATTTTTGAAAAAAATGTTTCTAGGGTTCTTAATTTTAAGCGGATATCACCAACTGCTGGTGAAAGAGATTATTGGAGTGAAGACAATGTTTTAGGATTGGGTATTGTCCGAGATGCCTTTAGCAAAAACGCTTATGCAACTCTGAAAGCAATGATTCACTGCCAGGATTATTCAAAAGCTGGTCAATGCAAAACAATAAAGTATTCAAAGTCAGGCCACTAATCGATAAAATCAACGCAAAATTTCAGCTATGGTGAGTTTTCGAAAAGTATTTGTCGGTGGATAAAATGATAATTCGTTACTATGGACTTCATGGGCTAAAGCAATTTATTTGAGCAAAACCAATTCGATTTGGTTACAAGTTATGGTCACTGCGCAGTGTAAGTGAATTTTGTTTCCATTTCTCCCTGTATTGCGGAAAAGAACCGAAAGAAAGTCCATCGACTGCACCACTCGGAAACAGAGTTGTTCATAAATTGCTTTGTGTAGTTGAAGAGCCATCTAGTTATGTTATATTCTTTGATAATTTTTTTACCAGCTACTCTCTTTTTTGTGAGCTGCAACAAAATGGATTCAGGGCAACCGGGACCATTCGTGACAACAGAACCAACAGATGTCCACCAAAAACGCTCAAACAGGTGGAAAAGATGACACGCGGGTCATATAATCACAGATTTGAGGTCAATGATGAAGTGCTGATAGTTAGATGGAAAGATAACAAAGCTGTTGGAATTGCATCAAACTTTGATACGATTCTGCCAGAAGTTTCGGTTCAGCGCTGGTCCAGTGAAAGCAAATCACGCATCCCAATTGTGCAGCCTTATGTGATCCAAACGTGCAATAAATACATGGGTGGGGTAGATCACCACCACTGGCTTCGGGAAAAACATTCAATTTCGATTAGAGGAAAAAATGGTAGTGGTCTATATTCACGAGAATCCTGGACATGGCAGTGGTCAATAGTTTTGTACTATACAGACTTATTCGTGTATCCAATTCAATTTCAATAAAGGATTTTCGCAGAGCAATTGCCATAACTTATTTGAAGCTAGGTCATGTGTCAAGAGTGATAAGGGAAAGCGCATTGAGCCTTCCATCAACATCCATGAGACAATTTCCTCATGACATTCGCCTTGACCAGCGACATCATATGGTTGGCAAGAGAGAAAACAGAGGCGTTGCCAATACCAAAGTTCCAAGGGCAAACCTCTAACTCATTGCATTAAATGTAAAGCAACCTTATGCGTATCTTGCTTTGCAAGGTATCACCGGTAATGCAACAAGATATGCTGTGACAAGGTTTTTCAGTCATAACTGTGGAATTGCAATAAATAACATCTCAAAAGCACTAGAAAATTTTGTATGTTTTTCGCAATAGCGGCAGTTACTAAAACTCTTAGATAAGCGCATTTACTTCACACAAACGCCCAGCGTCCTATTTATAGGACAGCAATCTCTCGAAGTTACAACAAATATTTAAAAAATTCTACTAAACATCAACAAAATATGGCATTTGAAATAAAATGTTAGAATATCAATGAGTTTTTACACAAAAAAATAATTTGGGCGTTAATGGGTTAATCATTTTTATTGCGGTCTTTATAGTCTTCTAAAAAACATTCCAGAGAGAACATCAAATTTTACCTAGCAAATTGATGGTTTTGTTGCCTTCACGGTCTATAGTCCAAAGCATTTTGACCAAAATTAGAAAATTTACATCGTCAACTATGAATCTTGGCTCGTCAAGATGATTTGGTAAATAACTTGCTGATAATTAGAGACATACTTTATTCTCCGCAATATTTCTGAAACTTTTCCAGAAAGCACAAAACTCGCTTTCACTCGTGGCAAGCTACTTGTTTTTGTGCAGTATTGCTATTTATGTTGCACGGTACTCTTACGCACCTCGTCACACACCAATAGGTTATTGCTGCATGATTCTTGCGCAAAAGAACTGGCTCGTGTGATTTCTGGTTTATATCAAGAAAACTATAGAAAGTTTGAAGCTTATGTGTTAACACTAGAATTACCGCGTTTTTGACCTACCTAAAATTACCGCGAGCCGTCAAAATGACCGTTTGTCCAATAAAGAAAAAAATCAGCAATAATTTTAGCTTTACTGTATCTTATAAGTATTTTTTAACTTGTAGTATACCTAGTAATGACTTGAATGTTTGTAGGTGTGAGTTTGGTGCGTTTTAGGCTTCTATTTAATATCATGTCCTGGAATATAATGCATAAGCCCTGATCTCCGAAGTACACTGTAGGCCTTCAATCTGCTTTTTAGTTGCGTAGCTGAAATTTTTCCAAGTTTTTATTGTATTTACAACAAACATGAACACTGAAATCAAATGAAAAACAATTTACATTAAAATGAGCTCATCAAATGGTTATTTTTTATCATACTTCTGGTTTCAAAGAGAACACAAGTGGCTATTCAAAAGCATACAAAAACAAAGAAATCAGCAGCGCTCGGCACAAAGCACACATTCAATTTTTACTCAACCTGTACACCTTCCGCAAACTGATCTGCAGCATCTGCAACAGAATGTTGCAGATTTGTTTTGCTCACAGTTCACACTAACTTGGCATTGCTTTCGCTTTCTGCTTCCGTCAACCATCGAATTTTGATCAAAATTGTTGAAAAGTGGAGGCAAACTGCGACTGGTGGAGCTGTCTTTCCTTGAACATGAGCTTCTCTCAGTTCAGCGGCGAGCTGAAACATAAAATTTCTTCTCGAGATAGTATCTCCAGTTTTCTTCTTGTACAACACATAGACGTTGATACAAGCAAGGTCCAAAATGTTGTAAAAGACAGCTACCGGCCATCGTCGTGTACCTGCCTTTACCGTGTATTGTCGCGCCATTTGGTCAGCAATGTCCACACCACATTTAGTTTTGTCGTAGAATGTAACTGTTTCCGGTTTCTTTTTTGTTGTTGTGTCGACCATAACAGATGGGTGGAGTGTGCTAAGAATACAAACGTTCTTCTTTTGTTTGCACTGGTAAATTGTCAACGTTGTGCTTGGTTGTTTTCGTTTTTGGTTTGCAAGAGTTTGCTGGAATATCTGCTCTGCTGTAAAGTTTTTACCAGTGGCGGAACTTCCTTTCGTATTTTGTTTAGGGTCCCCACAAGTATCTTCTTTTTTTCCGGAGCTGTTGGCAAGATGAATCGAAGTAAAAAAGTTGTCAGTTGTGACGTTCCTTTCTTTGCTCAAGTATGGCTCCACTAACTTTATTACCACACCCTCAGACAACCTTTGCGTAGCTGGTCTGGTTTCATCTTTGCCAAGATATGGTATGGCGTTCAGGATATATTTAGATTTCAAAACAGCAGCTATCCAAAATTTGATACCGAATTTGTCCGGTTTGTTGGCCATATATTGTATAAATCTGCCGCGGGCTTTAGTTGGGAATAATTGTTCGTTCACTGTAATATTTTCTCCTGGTTTGTAGCAAACAATACAGTTTTCAACAAACTTATCCCAGACGGCAGAAATCAGAGCAGATTTATTCGTTTGAAGTCGAGATAGTCTTGTACTCCGCAAATCAAATCGAAGAAATCTCATGATTTCGCAAAAGCGATTTCTACCCATGGTTTCTGGAAAAAAGGTACTCCCCAATTTTTATCCCAAAACTCAAGGATCGGTCGATTCTTTCCCCATAATGCTCCTTGTACATACAGCAAGGAAATAAAAGCTTTTAGTTCACTAAGTGGTAGTTTCCATTTATCACTTTTTTTCACTCTATGGGCTTCAGCTTCTGTATATTGTTGAACATGGAAATAAATTGCATTGTCGACGAATAGCTCAAACGCACTAAGCGGACTATCTAACTTGCGATTGGCATATCGCGTTAGACCGCTGCTTTCTGTTAGCACGTTCTGAGCTTGTAGCCTACCTCTCGATTCTAAAGAAAATTCGATGTATTTCCTTTGTTCCGTCTTTAGCAACCAATCCAATTTCCGAGGTGTTTGGAACAAGCCCATCACCCTGCACTGCTGCTGCAGTACTTGTATCATTGCTGCCACTGCCAGAGCTGACAAGTTGACATGATGCAGAATCAGTTTGCTCCAGGCTATCAATATCAGTCTCTGAATCCGATCCATCTAAATAAATCACTTCCCATGTAGGCCGAGCTTGGTCTGAATTTGCCGACCCCTAACCAAAGCTTTTGAAAATATTTTCACCTTCGCTTTCATCCCCCGAATCATCTTCTGCAATCGCGTTCAGCCAAGCTAGAGCTTGGATATCACTAAATCGTTCTGGCCTTGGCATTCTGCAAATGACTCAAAATTATGAACTAGCTAGTAACTAACTGTTGCCAGATACTGCAGTGATTGTTGCATGATTCTTTTGAAACAATAATACAACAAAAAGCTTTATTGTAAAGGCATTTTTAATCTTAGAGAAAGCAAATGTTGCTTTCCGGTCAAAATGACCGTTGCCGGTAATTTAAGGTAAATCACTTCCCACCCCCCCACTATGCTTGTTGTAAAGCAATAAAAATTAACATGCTAAAAGTTGACTAAGACTTAGGAAAATTTAGAAAATTTCAATATTCTAACATTTATCTAAGCAGAGATATCAGCGACTAAAAATCAAAAACGGTCAAAATGACCGCACTGGTAATTCTAGTGTTAACCTCAAGCATGAAGCCAAACGCTACCAGCAAATTTTCCGGGAATTCTTTGTTTTGTGCATAATTTTATTTGGGACCAAGGGGGGGGGGGGCATGGCACAGTGTCCCCCCTCGGCTGCGCCCCTGAGCTGACCAGTTTCAGTGATTTTGCATTGAATTGATTTGGGGTGATATAGTTTTTTGCAAATCAAATCGATAAACGTGACAGTTGTTGAATGAACGTTAAATATGTTGTTTTACTGATGTTGAGGAATAAATCTAAGGTCAAAGTAAGACAAGAGGTGCTAAGATTTGCTTTTCATTGCTAATAGTTGGGCTAATTTTATGGGCTAAACATGCAGGCTTATTTGTAGCCAGCTTTTATGTCAGTTTCATATTTGATTAATTAGCGTGTATGGGAAATATGAGTTTAAGTTAATAGTAATGTGCAACTTATGCAGTATATTTAGTTGCATAGGCATATTGAAAAGTTGAAAACCTGAGTTATACTGTAGCCCAAATAACAGGGCAGACTTCTGCACCGTTTGTCATATGTTCGATTAGATATTGATTGATAAAATAAGTACTTCTTTAAATTTTTGTCAATAGTGCTTGGTAGACCAGTCGTATTGATATATCATATGTAATTTTGTGGCCTTAACTACTTCTTCAACAATTTTTTTGGCTATTATCTAGGCTGCTGAAACAAGGGTAATTTAAAAACTTTTGATACCGATTTATTTATTCATGCATATGAGCTCATGCTCTGTTTGCATGTCTTTCATCAGACTGGGCCACCACGACGGATAGACTGCTTGGCCCCACTACCTGTTTATTACATAAAGATGGAGGCATGCCGTTAAATGTATTGCCCATGGACACAACAAGCAAGCTTGCCGGCAAGCTTACGGTACCGGTAGTAATGATCAGATAGTGGTTGTTTTTGCTAATGTACCGATTAGTATCTAATTGGTATGGAGTTTATTTTTAACTAAGGAGCAAATGGTATATAGATGGCACTTCTCTTAGGGGCAATTTTTTAAAATTGGTGCACAGTACTAAGCTTAGAACAGCCAACTGAAAGACCTAATCTCAACCAAACTGCTTTTGATCAAATTTATTTGTTTCCGAGGACCCAACTAGCAATAATTCATTTCAATTTTTAATAAATTTCTCATTGGTTTTCAAAATAACTCCAAAATATGGTGTTTGCTAGGGTGACCATATTTTCATTACCAAAAAGGAGGACATTTTTTGATAATGGTTATTATCAGCCCTACAAGTTGTTCTGCAAGGCTGGGAAAATTTTCCTGGACATTTGTTGGACACTGATCGTTTTTGATAATTATTTTTTGATAATTAGTACAAATACAGCAGTTTATGTTTCAAATTTATTATGCCAATGAACAAAAAATGGAAGTCGGACAGCTTTTTTATACTTGAAATGTCTGCATGCATGTCTATGCTAAGTTTGCCTTTATTTGCTACAGAAACAAAAGTTCCCTGCACAAGTAATGCATTCTGCTTCGAACTCATCTCGTCCTTTTCTAAAAAATGGATGCTTTTGTTGAAGTTCTTCAGTAAACTTTGATTTTCTTTTCGGCATACTGCATCTATTTTTTAGCTTTTTGTTTTATTTTTCAAAAATCACTGCAATGATAATTATAAACAGTTCAACTGAAAATATTGTTTGATTTTTTAAACTAAAATAAATATATACCAAAATGGCTTCTTTGAAATCAGGTCAATCGACCAGAACAACAAAGCAAAATTTATTTTCGTATCTCTGCTGCGTAAAATACAAGAAATGCAGTTTAGAAACTTACAAGTATTTGCACCGTTTTCCATGTAATCTTACTCTTTCAAACCTAAAGCAACAGTCAGTCTGAGGTAGACCGTTAGGAAACTCCCTCTTATCATTCCTTACCAGTTAAACTTATTATCGCTTGAACTAATATGCAGTGACATAATTTTTAATCGCAGGGTAAACGTAAAAAGGGAATTTTTGAACGACTTTGGATAACCAAATTAGTTTTTATGAAAAAGAAGGACAAAAAAAGCATTTTTAAACATCCTCGGATGACCAATTACTTTTTACAAAAAAGGAGGACATGTTCTCCAAAAAGAGGACGTATATTCACCCTAAAGTTTGCCCTATATTATTTTAGCACAAATTACAGCGTTTGGTCAGCAACTGCTTTTGGCACGAAACTTGTGACGTCATATGTAACCTTCTTATAAAACATTAAAAGACACTCACAACAAAATAATAAAAGAAACCAAAACCTATTAGGGAAACCAAAAATAACGATTAACTCAACACCGGTACCACTTCATGTAGTCAAAAATAAAAGTTTTTCCCTGCATTTGTTACTCTCATGTTATACATTTTTGAAAAGCTTATGAAATTTCCTGTCCCTCATCATGTCAAGTGAGGATCACTGGTTGCTTTATTACAACAGAATGCCAGTGAAATATGGCAAAATTATAAGCCTCCTGCAAAAACTTGAAATGTTAAACACATTTCAATCAGATCACTTCGTTCTTTCGACAAATTTTCTATTCAAATTTAACGTTTCGCTCCCCTTAGTTACCGGGGAGCTTCTTCAGAACACGGTAGATGTAAAACAATTTTCATTTTACATCTAAATTTACATTTTACATCTACCGTGTTCTGAAGAAGCTCCCCGGTAACTAAGGGGAGCGAAACGTTAAATTTGAATAGAAAATTTGTCGAAAGAACGAAGTGATCTGATTGAAATATCGTTACACTCGACATACGAGGAATGCCTGCTATATTTAATGTTAAACACAGTTAAAGAATATGAGAATGGAAATAATTTTCAAATTTGTTTTCTTTTGTTTCCGATTGCACATGCTGGTGGCCCTGCGCTTCCTGTTGCGATGAACTTAACGACCAGTCATGACACAAATAGCATTTGAAGAGTTTTGGAAATATTTACATACGATGTGGCAAAGATGTGTGGTTGTGACAATAGACCAAAATTAATTGTGAATGATGGTTTGTTTGTGATATGGAACGCAGTAAATGTATTGCTTGCGTTCAACCGCAAATCAAGGTTAGGTTATTACATTTGCAGTTGAGGTATAGTAACGCGAAAAGCGACTAAAAGTAATCGCTAATTACATTTCTCATCACTTGTTCATAACTGCTTAAGCCATGCTATGCGAGCCGCAAAACTTCTGTAAAAAATCATTAGGCTACTTGAAAGGTCATTCTATGGCGACCTTACGAGATACAAACTTTGGATCATTGATGTTTTGCTGAAATCAGGTGGGTGACTCATAACATTCTCGTTCTGTTCGTACGCTCGTTGTTGTACTGTGTATCGTTGCTGTAAATCATTCGTTGGCCTGAAAACTGGTCATAAAAGAATATACATAGTTACATATCATGCAGAAATAATTCTGGGTGACCAAGCCGTATGGCCAGGCGCGGTTCCGTCTGATGTGTGGTGGAGTGACCTAGTAAATAAGCATATAAAAAGAGCCATCAAAAAGTTTGATTGGCTTCCATTCAAATTCAATTCGCTTCAAATCAAATCCAATTTAAATCAAGATTCGTGCTTCCAACGTTGCGTTTATAATTTAAAATATATTCGTTCTGTGGAGTCAGACGATCTGTTGTGTACCACTCAATACAAGAAACTTGATCCCCACAATTGCATGGTGGCAACGTATCGGATTTCTCTCCTTTTTTTTTCTACTACTTTTGGAATGATTGATTGCATTACAGAAAGCAATATCGTTATTACCATTTTTGAAAAATCTTCCCCATTAATGATAGAACATGTTGCAAAAATGCACAAAATGTCGAAGAACTATGACTTCTCGTCAAATTTGCTGTTGGACAACCACCCTAAAACCAACAACTATCACATTCTTGTAAACCTGCATCTCATGGATGTAAGCTGCTAAGGTTTCAGCTGACAGTAAGTTACTGCAAGAGTGGCATGAAGAGGATCAATGTATCACAAAAGATTAATTCACTCTACTAATGGGAATTGTGAACCAATGAAAACTTAAGCTTTTGTTAAAAATGTTAATACATTTTACAACAGCTTTTATTGCGCAGTCGTATTGTCAATTTAATCCTTGAAAACTCATTGAAAATAAAAGTCGTTTTTATTAGCCCAAAATTGAAACCTTCAACACAAACAAGGAGACCTCAATTGCTGGGTAGGAAGGGATCAATGATTGTCTCTTACCATTCATTAAACAAACGGCTTCACTAGTTTGTCCCGACATATCACGTGGATATTTATAGTGTTCTCTTAACTTACTCTAGTTAGTATGACTTCTGATTGCTCGACAATGCAATAGTGGTGTAGCAGAAAAACAAATTAAAAAATAGCACTTATATCTAATTTTATGGTATTTAAGTTACACTTGTCTAAATAATCTATAAAACAATTAATTAGTTTAAAAACTCTATGCCGTTTGTCGCGTTACAATAAAATTTTCATTCTACCTCAATATTAATTTACTTCTTAAAACTGAGGCGACTTGTAGTTTTGCTCAAATAATTAGGTCTGATTGCAACTTCTCGATTAAGAACAAAACAAATATATTCACAAATCACTTAAAACTTCGATATTCTTCGCTTGTCAAATGCAGAAACTAAAGCACTTTGATATATAAATATCAGACCAACCAAAACTAAAACCACCAAAATAATTGCTTGTCACAACAATCACCACAGAGCAACGCCTTTTTACTACACTGTACTGTCTCTACTGAACTACACTCTCTCTGCGTTCTCTAAATCGTCGAAATCTCGCCCCTTAATGTACAAAAATACAAGCTTCTAGAAAATGTTAGAACATCATGGGACACAGAAAAAACACTGTTAATAAATTACATAATCGGTAATAAAAAAAAGAAAATTCTTCGAGGAGAAACAATATTCACTAGAATACACCGGAACCTATTCACGTAGTCAACTATTGTAACATCAGAAAAGGCGTGTGAGTTACAAATCTACTACTAAATGCGAAAGAAAAAACGGTGTTTTTTTCGAAAACAGGTTTGGGGTTTCAGACAATTCCGATTTACAAATGAAATAATCGCGGCAAAATGAAACAACAGATTACAACAACTATACGTATATAAAAACTATTCTTTCAATGCAAATTTACTTATTCGTGACACCGTTATTGGCTTTAACCAAAGCATCTTCCTTTGATTCAAAATGGGGTATCTTTTTCTTAATTGCAGCTTTGCCATAACACAGCCATTTCTTGCAAGAAGTTTGCAAGGCAAGCGAAGGCTTTGATCACAAGCTTTGCAGCTCTTTCTAGAGCTTGTGTTTAGCCATAAACTATCTGAAATTGTTCTTGTGGTGGCATTTTTGATTTAATGTAATTTGCTGTCACCGCATTTAAAATGCGTGACAATACAATGGTTTGCTAATTGCTGTACACTGCCAGTCGATCATTTTATTGTATTCTTGGGAGTCGAACTGCAGCTTATTGTTGTTTTTGTGATTACCCCTCCTCTTCCTTGGGATGGAGGTACGGCTCGAACGGCAATTCAGGTTCATGTCGCCAACTTAATTGAAATTAGGCTAGGGGAAAGATGGCAGCCCATTTCAAACTAGTCATGGGTGACTGGTAGCCCCACCACCAACAAGGCTGACTGCCATTGGTGGGTACCCTTTTATGACATGCTGGGTTAGCAACTTTACAATTGTAACCCGGTGAAATAAGGGTAGGCCACCTGTCTGCCCCATAAAGGCAGAGGCGTTCCGTTAAGTGCTTTGCCCAAGGACACAACAAGCAAGCTTGTCGGCTTGTTCTCCGCACTATCCTTTTTTATGGTGAGCGCCAAGCAGGAAAGCTATGAATACCATTTTTAAAAGTCTTTAGTAATGACTCGACTTGGGGAATGAACCCCAGGTCTACCGACTACAAAGCGAACGCTCTAATCACTACGCCATTGCGCCGGTTAAACATCAGCTTTGGCATAGCATATGTGGACATTTTTGCAGGAAATGATATGCAAGGTATCAGGATTCGTTTCCATCCCAATCCATGCTTATGCTATTAATTTTCCACCAACATCGTCGTCAAAATATTTTTGAGGAGTGCTAAAAATGATTTCAATACTATTATAAAGTTCTTTATCACCAAAAAGATCTTTAATACATGTATTTTATACTTATAGTAATGAGGATTGGCTTTTTTACTTCTCGTTTCTCCTCCAATATTTTGTAGGAAGATTAGTTTTTGAAAATACGATTTAACATTTGAGCCCTTAATCTTTGGTAATTAGACTTGCTATTATCAATGTCAAAAATAATTAGTGTATTGATGTAACGTTCTTCACCGGTTTTAAAGAATAGTGAAGCTGTTTTCCCAGCATGTCGTAAGAGACAACTATTGGGTACCTACCAATTGTAGTCTGACTGTTACTGGTCAGATTGCCAGCTCAATTGCTTGGTTGGACCACTCGTGTCAGAAGACTGAGGTTAGGGGTAAGCAAGGGCTTGCTACCCCTAGAATAATTTTGCTCTAACAAATCCCCATGACCAGAAAAAATGAACAAATGGCCCCCAGTCCCCGGCAGCTTTTAAATGGGCTGAGGGTGTCAAGAATCTCCGGGCTTAAATCTGAATTTCCTGGAATAAGGTTTGGTACATTAAATGTGGGAAGTCTTTGTTGAAGGAAAACAGAATTGTGTGAAAAACTGAGGAAGAGAAGAATTGATGTGTGCTGCATTCAGGAAGTAAGATGGAAATGCAAAGGAACTCGTTTTGTGGGTACTTCGAGACAAAGGTATAAACTGTTCTGGTTAGGAAATTATGCAGGATTTGGAGGGGTTGAAATTTTGGTGAAAGAGAAAATATCTGGAAACGTTGAGGAAGTGAGAAGAAAAAGCGGCAGAGTAATGGCAATTGCGATAACTTTAATTATTGAAGTAATGCGAATAGTATGTGCTAATGGACTGTAACTGCTGCTATCCCAGTCACACGGTTTGGGGAAAGGTCTTAGCGCACAGCGCAAACTCAATTGCGGTATTAAAGAGCACTCTCGATGATTGAATCAAATATAATTCCGAGACGAAAAATCCGATCGATCATACACGAATGGCGTCAATACTGCGACAGTTTTTCTAGAATAATTTAACAATTATAAGCAAACAACCAAACCTCACATTTAAATTGGGTACAAAACATAGTAGAAAGATCAAATATTGCGGAAAGTAATACATTCATTTTCTCGAAGCTTTTCGTCTGACTCGTCTTCAGGAGAAATACGTCAGAATGAAAAAGATAGAAGTGTTGCTCGCTTATATAGAGGAATACTCGATAGTGATTGGTCGATGGGTCGACCAATGAAAAGAGAGAAACTAATGTGAAATTTTTAAGCTGTATACGAATTCTTTTTGCTTACACAAATTTGGTTTTGATGTTTTGATATAAGTAGCTTCAAGAGTTAAAAGATGGAAAGCTGTTCGGCCATGTGCAAGTATGGAAAATTTATCATCTGAATAGTTTTGTGCGCATAATTGGTTATGTAGGAGATGTTGTCCAATCGCTGATGAAGAAATTTCGGTGTTGAGGGATTTGATTGGCTTACAGGAACGGGCCAATGAGGTTCGATCTTGAAAAGTGTGCCCACCTCGAACAGATTTCGGCACATGCTGCGTGATTCTCTGCTGCAATCTTTGGGAAGTACGGCCCACGTACCGACTATCGCAGTGGCACAGGTATTGGTAAACAATATTGCTTTTGTGAGAAGCAGGCAGTACATCTTTCGTGGTTGCAGGGAGAAGCTGTCTGGTGGTAAAGACAATTCGCGGTTCGACAGCAAAGTAACAACGTTTAACGGCTGTTTTGATTTGCGTTTCGAACGTCGTCGAAACGTTTTCAAGCCAAGGTAAGTGTAAATAGACTGGGCATTTCTTTGGACCTGACGGAATAGGTTTGAAGAACTGAATGATTTTTCTTTTTGTTACTGCGTCAATAATATTTTCAGGGTAGCCATTGTTTATCAAAATGGAACGGATTTTTGATAGTTCTGCTGAAAGAGTAGATTTTGAACAGATTGCCAAAGCTCTGTGTACAAGCGTAGATATTAAATTTATTTTTCGTTTCTTGGGGCTGAAAGAATTCCAGCGGACATATTGGCCAGTGAAAGTCGGTTTTCTGTATATTGAGGTAATAATATGGCAATCATTTTTCTCCACTAGCACGTCCAGGAAAGGCAAAGTTCCACCACACTCTTTTTCAAAAGTGAAGTGAAGCGAAGGATGAAGAGAGTTAAGGTGGGAGAAAAAAGCATTGCAATTCTCTTCATTGTTGAATGCAGCAAAAGTGTCGTCGACATATCGATAATAAACCATAGGTTTGTTCACTTTTTTAAACAACTCGGCTTCATAATAGCCTACAAAAATATTGGCAAGGGCTGGGCCTAAAGGTGAACCCATAGCTACACCATCAATCTGCCGGTGCATGGTATCATTGAAGCTAAATTCAACAGAAGAAGTAGCAGTTTGCATCAGCTCCACGAAGATTTCGCGGGGAAAAGGAGGTGTTTTGAGGTGGCCATTGTAGAGGGCATCAGCACAAATTTCGATGGTTTCTGATAAGGGAACATTAGTAAAGAGGCTGCTGACGTCAAAGGAACAGAGGAAAACAGATGACGGAAATTTGAAGGTTTTAACTTCATTAGCGAAGGTAAAAGAGTCTGAGATGCAGTAAGTAGAATAAAGGGAAAGTACTGGGTCAATGACTGATGTAAGCCATTGAGCCAATTGGTGTTGGGATGAGCCAGTCATTGACAAGATAGGGCGTAGTGGCACATCTTTCTTGTGAATTTTCGGTAATCCATACATGCGAGGTCGTTGAGAACCAGTAGGTCGAATGGAGTTGTAAATTTTGGCGGGAAGAAGATCATCTTTTTTCAGTTGAAGTAAACGTTTTTGTATTTTACCTTCAGTTTTTGCTGTATTATCAAATTCGTTAGCAGGACCAAGATTTTCAAACTTCGACTTATCCTGTAAAATGCAGTTCATTTTTGAAACGTAGTCACTTTTGTCTAAAATAACTACTCCAGATCCTTTATCAGGTTTGGTGATGAGAATACTTTCATTACTACGTAAGGACTTAATGGCATGGATGCATTCTTTCAAAATAAGAAAGTCGCCAATATCGACGGGGGTACCACAAAAGGCATGGGCAAGATCGCTCAATCTGGCTTTCAAAGCGGAGAATTGTTCAGAGGAGTGTGGGACGTGGTGGAGCAATTGGCCGATCAGTACTTCAAACTCCGCAAGTAATAATAAAATAACTCCGCAATACCCACAAAACGAGTTCCTTTGCGGAGTTTGAAGTACTGATCGGCCAATTGCTCCACCACGTCCCACACTCCTCTGAACAATTCTCCGCTTTGAAAGCCAGATTGAGCGATCTTGCCCATGCCTTTTGTGGTACCCCCGTCGATATTGGCGACTTTCTTATTTTGAAAGAATGCATCCATGCCATTAAGTCCTTACGTAGTAATGAAAGTATTCTCATCACCAAACCTGATAAAGGATCTGGAGTAGTTATTTTAGACAAAAGTGACTACGTTTCAAAAATGAACTGCATTTTACAGGATAAGTCGAAGTTTGAAAATCTTGGTCCTGCTAACGAATTTGACAATACAGCAAAAACTGAAGGTAAAATACAAAAACGTTTACTTCAACTGAAAAAAGATGATCTTCTTCCCGCCAAAATTTACAACTCCATTCGACCTACTGGTTCTCAACGACCTCGCATGTATGGATTACCGAAAATTCACAAGAAAGATGTGCCACTACGCCCTATCTTGTCAATGACTGGCTCATCCCAACACCAATTGGCTCAATGGCTTACATCAGTCATTGACCCAGTACTTTCCCTTTATTCTACTTACTGCATCTCAGACTCTTTTACCTTCGCTAATGAAGTTAAAACCTTCAAATTTCCGTCATCTGTTTTCCTCTGTTCCTTTGACGTCAGCAGCCTCTTTACTAATGTTCCCTTATCAGAAACCATCGAAATTTGTGCTGATGCCCTCTACAATGGCCACCTCAAAACACCTCCTTTTCCCCGCGAAATCTTCGTGGAGCTGATGCAAACTGCTACTTCTTCTGTTGAATTTAGCTTCAATGATACCATGCACCGGCAGATTGATGGTGTAGCTATGGGTTCACCTTTAGGCCCAGCCCTTGCCAATATTTTTGTAGGCTATTATGAAGCCGAGTTGTTTAAAAAAGTGAACAAACCTATGGTTTATTATCGATATGTCGACGACACTTTTGCTGCATTCAACAATGAAGAGAATTGCAATGCTTTTTTCTCCCACCTTAACTCTCTTCATCCTTCGCTTCACTTCACTTTTGAAAAAGAGTGTGGTGGAACTTTGCCTTTCCTGGACGTGCTAGTGGAGAAAAATGATTGCCATATTATTACCTCAATATACAGAAAACCGACTTTCACTGGCCAATATGTCCGCTGGAATTCTTTCAGCCCCAAGAAACGAAAAATAAATTTAATATCTACGCTTGTACACAGAGCTTTGGCAATCTGTTCAAAATCTACTCTTTCAGCAGAACTATCAAAAATCCGTTCCATTTTGATAAACAATGGCTACCCTGAAAATATTATTGACGCAGTAACAAAAAGAAAAATCATTCAGTTCTTCAAACCTATTCCGTCAGGTCCAAAGAAATGCCCAGTCTATTTACACTTACCTTGGCTTGAAAACGTTTCGACGACGTTCGAAACGCAAATCAAAACAGCCGTTAAACGTTGTTACTTTGCTGTCGAACCGCGAATTGTCTTTACCACCAGACAGCTTCTCCCTGCAACCACGAAAGATGTACTGCCTGCTTCTCACAAAAGCAATATTGTTTACCAATACCTGTGCCACTGCGATAGTCGGTACGTGGGCCGTACTTCCCAAAGATTGCAGCAGAGAATCACGCAGCATGTGCCGAAATCTGTTCGAGGTGGGCACACTTTTCAAGATCGAACCTCATTGGCCCGTTCCTGTAAGCCAATCAAATCCCTCAACACCGAAATTTCTTCATCAGCGATTGGACAACATCTCCTACATAACCAATTATGCGCACAAAACTATTCAGATGATAAATTTTCCATACTTGCACATGGCCGAACAGCTTTCCATCTTTTAACTCTTGAAGCTACTTATATCAAAACATCAAAACCAAATTTGTGTAAGCAAAAAGAATTCGTATACAGCTTAAAAATTTCACATTAGTTTCTCTCTTTTCATTGGTCGACCCATCGACCAATCACTATCGAGTATTCCTCTATATAAGCGAGCAACACTTCTATCTTTTTCATTCTGACGTATTTCTCCTGAAGACGAGTCAGACGAAAAGCTTCGAGAAAATGAATGTATTACTTTCCGCAATATTCAAGTTTTGTACCACCAATCAACTCTTCAAAGATCAAATAGCAAATAGCGAATAGCGACGGCATTAAAGTACGACGATAAACAATTATAATTATGAGAGAATTATGAGAAGCACTAGTTGTTAATACTACGATAAATTACAAAAGCTTATGATATATACACTTACTGACTGGATGCGACTTTCCGAAACGATTCAACTTTATTGCAGAGATTTTACTTCATCCGTGTTTTGACTTTGAGAAAAATGCCAAATGACTAGAGTGCCACGGTTATATAGTGCTGTTAAATTACGAAATTCTCACGCCAGCACGTGGAAATAAACAAAAGAAAAGTTAATGGAGAATGACTGTCCTAAATCTTTTGTCTTAGTATTGTTTTCAACACAAAAGACGCTGATTATAACAATAGGTCTCTAGCAGCTTATTCAAACAGAAAGAGGTCCTGCAGTTCAATCAGGGCGTGAAAACAATTTAAATTAAAAAGTTTATGAATAGATTTTGTCTGTAATATGCGCCATAAAGCGGAAGACCAAACACAGAGAAAGTTCGTGTTTATGATGAAATGGCGAGTGAGTGGGACTTTGGAAGTTCACGTGAAATCATTGTTTTTTTGGAGATTTCAATGGACATGTGGGGAAATGTGCTGAGAGTTTTGAAGGTGTAAACGGGGGAATGGTATTTGGGAAATGGAGAAGGAAGAAGATTGCTGGAATTTTGTAATGAGAAAGAGCTGTACGTGGCAAACACTTGGTTTTATAAGGCAGACAAAAGGAAAATTACTTATAGTGCCCGTGGATGTGAAACGGAAATTGATTTTGTGCTTAAGGGAGAAAAATACAGAAAGTATATAAGGGATGTGAAAGTGATTCCATGAGAACTTCAGCACAGGCTGGTGGTCGTAGATCTGGACGAAAAGGTTCTAACAAAGGTTGTGAAAAACAACGGATTATAAGAAGAAAGATTTGGAAGTTGAATGAAAACCAAACAAGAGTGAGATTTGAAAAAAAAAGTAAAAGTATTAAGCAGAGACGAGCCTGATTTGTGGAAAACTTTCAAGGATAGTGCTCTAAAGGCATGTGTTGATGTGTGTAGAAAGAAGAAGCCTAGGAGAGATCGAGGAGACATGTGGTGGTGAAATAAAAAGGTCAAGGGTACCATAGCAAGAAAGAAGACAAAATTTAAAGAGTTGTGCAGGTTTCTATCAGAAAAAAATAAAAATCAATACAAACATATCAGAAATCAAACGAGAAAAATTGTTGTTAGAGCTATGAGAATGTAAGCTAATCAGGAGTTAAATTATTTACATCAGAATTCAAATAGTGTTTTCTACTATCTTACAAGACTGAAAAAGGAAAGAAAGGATGTAGAAAGAAGAAGATGCTTAAGTGGAAGCGGCGGACGATTGGGTTTTATTGAAGAAGATAGGGCAAAAATTTGGAAGAAACATACGACAAAGATCATGAAGGAATGTGAAGGAAAAGTCTTGACATCGACCCTAATGTCTTCATGTGCTTCTTTGATGTGTCCAGCTTGTTCACCAACGTTCTCCTTAATGAAACCATCAAGATCTGTTTAGAATTCCTTATGATAAGTCCAATTCATAACCAATCACTCCAAAAGACGTGTTTGTTGAATTAATGAAGGGCACAATCCACAGACGAGTTTAGCTTTACTAACGCTATGTAACAGCAGCAAGCAGCAAGCAAATAGACGGAGTAGCTATGGGATCACCACTCGGTGCGGCTTTGGCTAATGTCCTTCTTGGATATTGTGAAATAAAGTCATTTTTTGAAACACGAAAAGCTCCATTATACTTCAGATATGTTGACGACACGTTTGCCATTTTCGATCACAAAGCTGACGTAGATGAATTCCTGACCAAATTCAATTGCCTTCATCTATTTCTCAAACTCACTTTTGAAAAAGAGGTTTCTTGATATTTTTGTCAAAAGTACAGAGGTTGGTTTCGAAACCAATGTATACCCAAAACCCACTTTCACTGACCAGTATTTAGATTGGGAGCCTTTTAGTCTTCTCAAACCTAAAATAAGTCTAATATCTACATTAGTGCATCGAGTTCTAATGATTGGCACCAAACGTAGGCTCATTGGAGAAATAGAACGGATCAAGAAAATATTACCAGACAATGGCAATCCTAAAAACGTTGTCAACGCTCAGATTGTCAAGAAAATTGCTCAGTTCTCCATCTTTAACCAATTTGGCCCCGAAAAGGGCCCGGTGTACGTGGGGGTCCCTTGGACAGATAAACCCTTCTCACTTTGGCAAAAAGAAGTCAAAGTAGCAGTGAAAAGCTGCTACGGTTCCGTCAAAACCCGCTTGGTCTTTACGTTAAAGCGTATGCTGCCAGAAGCTCGCAAGGAAGTTCTACCAACCTTTCAAACAAGCTCAATCATATGTGAGTACAAGTACCACTGCAATAGTTGGTACGTAGGGCAAACATCTTAACGACTACAGAATCGTATCAAGCAACATGTTCCCAAATGGTTAAAACAATAATTGACTAGTCAACGCCGATCTCAGCCAGACAGATTGAACAAACAATATGACACCAAACCGCTCTGTGACTCGGCTATTGGTCAACATCTTTTAGATAATAAACAATGTGCACTACGCTATGACATCGAGCCATTTTCAGTCCTCGCCACTGCACGCAGCTTTTTCCATCTTAATCTACTGGGGGCTGTTTATGTCAAGACTCAGCGCCCGGTGTTAGGATAGACAAAATGAATTTGTTTGCGCTCTCAAACTGTTTCGATGATTACGGCATTCTTATTTGGATTGTTGGCGTCCTTCCTCTAGTATTTTCCTGTTGCAATATCTCTTTCTTCGGCGCACATCACTATGCAATTGCTATTGTTGACTTGTCTTGATTGCCTGCCGTCCAAATAAATGATATAAAACAACTTGCTCTTCCCTTGCTGACGCGACACCGCCACATTTTTGTGTGGAGCGGCATCCATTAACCGACGGGATCAGATGCTGGCTGTGATGGTATTAAGCCAGCATAGAGTATTGCCATCAAAATCAGTCAGACCAGCCACCCCTGTAGGTGCTCAATGTATGGTGCACGCTGAGATGACCTGGTCTGCGGTTTGTTCGGTGGTGTCACACAAGCAATTCGACGAGGGAACGAGATTCTATTGGTATACTGATGCTCAACGCCTGTCCGCTGGCGACCGAGCCCAACCAAAGATGTTCTGAGCAAGCCATTTCAATTGGCCTAGAACTAGCCTTAGAAATAAACACGGAATGTGGCTGTGCTTTTGGAGGTCTCCGCACTCCATGTATGATTCGTTCACTTATAAACCGCAGCTGATGATAGCGTCACGAAAAGCTTATGGTTAAAGCAGCTTTTTTTCAAAGCAATATTGAAATTCTGTGCCACTAACCAAAAAGAACATAACCCATTTCGATGCAAGAAACCTTTTAATCCGGTAAAATCTTTTTTCTGTAACATTGCAGATTAAAATAAATAACCTACTACCAAAAAACACTTTTGAAGAACTTGTTTGCCCCTTACTACTCATAAACTACAATGCTTCATGATGATGATGGTGATGAGTACATATCTATAAAAGTATATACGGACGAGTATGAGTATATATGAGTATAATACATGTAATATAATATATGAGTATATACCGACGTGGTGGTGCAGGGGTTAGAGCGTCTGCTTCGCAGTCGGTAGACCCGGGGTTCATTCCCCTTGTCGAGTCATACCAAAAGATTTAAAAAAATGGCATCCACCGTTTTCCTGCTTGGCGCTCGGCATTTAAGAGATGTTGTGGAGAACAAGCCGACAAGTTTGCTTGTTGTATCCATGGGAAAGGAAATTAACGGGATGCCCCCATCTTTATGTCGAAGGCAAGTGGCCCAGACATCTCAGAAATGGCTACTCCCAGGCGAGTGCGGACGTCCCGTTCAAAAGATAGCAATACAATTCGCTTTCTCGTGAATGAAGGATAAACATGGACTATACAAAAAAAAGTATCGGCGATGTTGAATCGTGCCAACACAAACAGTACATTCATTTGATTCTTCTTCACAATTCGGCGATGGAGAATGGTGAAGGGTCATCTGATGTTACAGTGGGGCGAAGTTTGGGCATTGCGTCCTCAAGCTGATAATAAAATCGTTTGTCATTTTTGCTCTGATTGATGACATAGTTTACCTGAAATTATCAAAACAAGTATGATTGTGTTGTTACAAGATTTCCGAAAATCTTGGGCACTGAAAAATGAAAATTAGGAGCATATTTCTACAATCCTTTAGCAGTTAGAATAACAATTCCAAATTACTAGTAGGCTCCGCCGGCGCCATTCGGCAAGGCTACCAGTCAAACATTTTGGGTTAGCAACCTCGTTTTAGCCGTCTACGCAGGTCCTAACCAATTTACATTTTTAAGATCATACGCAAAAAGTTGGTACTTTTGGGAAAATTGCCCCCATGCCCCTAATTTCAATTGCAGTAGGAGTATTTTGATTAAGAGAGTCAGAGAAACTCACTATCATTTTACAAATTGTATTCGTTCTTTCAAATAAGCGCAGAATAGCAAAAGCAAAATTGGAAATGGGCGCCGTAATGGCTTTTATTTTACGATTACAAAAATCAGTTGTTTGATGGTATGCATGTTTTACGACTTGGTGCGAGCCCCCTCGTTAAACAAGTAAATAGTAAAGAAACAAAAAAATATTTGCATAAATAATATCCCTAGTTCTGATCTTCCTGATGCTTGTTATGTAGCACGCTTCGGAGGGAATTACTAGTGGCAAGTGTATTGGGTTATCGTACCTACAGCAAAACGCGAAGATGACGCAGACAACACTTGACATCGAGTCAAGTAGCCATCCAGGTTAGTCAGCAAAAATACAATCGAACTAACAAAATACAATAACTTTTTTTGCGAAAGTGAAGCTGCCAAACCGAATTAATACCGCATTTAAGATTGAGACAGATAGAAATAATTTTTCTTCACAATAGCGAGCACTAAATGGAAGGAAAAAGTCAATTTACTTGTACTATTGAGCAAGAAGTTAAATATTAAATCAATGGTTTTTTTAAAACACTCCATACTTTCTGATAAAAGCTGGCGTCATTTATAAACAGCCTATTATTTTATCTCAAAAAAGGTTTCAACCACTTTCGCACGGTTAGCTTTTTTTAAGAAAATGACGAAAACAACTTTTACAATCAATTGTCAATTATGTTGTCATCTTAAACAACAAAGAAAAAAAATTGATAAACCTTGGTAAATCGGGTGCTGGATCTTATTAGCACAAAAGCGTTTTCTTCCGTCAAGAGATGAGAATTTAAAATTGAACCCATTTATGACTCTCACAGGTAGAGATGATCAATCTCGCCAGGTGTTACATGTGCCTTGTGCAATTAGGGAGGAAATAAAAAGCGATAACCCCAAAAGGAATGGCAAAACGATAAAAAATTTGATCTTCGAGAAAAATTTTGTGATCATGTATGTTTGGACACGAATAAGAGCAAAATTCTTTTCTTGAACACGTTGACTTCTGAAAAGGTATTTATATTTGTTTCGGAACAAACATCAGCAAGATTTTCACCTTCAAAAAGTTATTGAGTTTACTTAAATCTGCTCCCACTCCTACTTCCTTCCCAAAATAAGAAATTGTTTCAAAACCAGCTACTATGCTCTTGTAAGTGGTTAACCTTCTGTAGCTATACCGAGTCCATGGCGTGACCAATAAGACAAAGACTTACATTCTATAATCCCTGGTAATATGTTGATTGACCTGTTGTTTTTGGAACTAAACCTCCTCTCCATTGAAAGCGCCCAAGATTAAAAAAACTTTATTTGTTCATTTTATGAAGTGCATAGAAGCAAAATTTCAAAGTTGTGGGGAGAAGGGAGCGCCAAGGAGATTGATATGTGTTATGGAATAACCTATTAAATGTTAGGTTAACCACTTACCACTTTTTGGTAATTGTATGCCTGTTTGAGCGGCCTAAGGCCTTTGGCTTTGCGCACGTTACTTGCTTAGAGCATAAACGCAGCCAGGGTAAAAGCAAACTAACCCGAAAAGCACTCACACGGCTGCACCGGCTTTACCCAGTGCGTAGTTGTGAGAACACTAATAAAACGTTAAGGTTTTTACATAGCCAATTGTCATTTCAAAATCAACAGTACCTGTTTTAAATTGGAATCTAGTAGAAAAACATTAGGAGGGTTGCGCATAGCTGCTATATTTCTCCCAAAATTTTTGAAGTTCTTAGCATCGTATTATTTGTCCTGTTTCCAGAGAATACTCGGGGAGTGGACTTGCTCACTATTAGAATAGCAAATTAGTGCACACACTTTTGTTTGCTTGCTTCACCACTTGCATGGAAGCATAAATGTAAAGTTGTTGAAGGGAGGGGCGGCAAAGTGATTGTGTTTTAATTTCAGAAATAAGGTATTAAACATTTGGCATACTGCAAACGACTTTTGGTAATCGTATGCCCTTTTGTATGACCTAGAATCTGTGAATGCGCTCATATTGCTAAGTGCTGGCATAATAGCAGCTTGGGGAAAGCAAACTAAACCATAGTCAAGCACTTGTAGTAAAGTTATTACAATGTGTTATGGCTTAAGAGTACAAGCCATGGGTCAGATTTTTGTAGTAAAGATGCGGACAATTAAAGTTATTCCTGTAAGATTTCTGATCAAAAATAGTGCATTTGATTAAATTGTTTGAAAGCAGGGGCTTTTAAACCTTCTTAACATGGACAACTAAAACAACTTTCTGTTTTGTCCGTACCACTTTACGGCCTATTCAAAGAAAATTTTACCCTGAAAAATTAAAAGGGACAAAACATTTGTACCAACATTTTCACTAGGCATTCTCGTGCCCCAGGATATAAGTCCCTGATTAGAGGCTAAGATCAGTCAGAATTGCGATATGATTTCAAAAAAGTATTGTAACTTGCCATTGCATTACTAAGATCCAAGTTTTTGATCTACTCTAATGTATTATTTTTCTTTAACAGGCAGCATATAAATTCTCGACTTTTGAAACAACTATGAACGAAAACTATATGCATAGGAAGCTGCGTGTTGATTTTTCGCTCTTTTTACTTGAGTTGTGATGGACGGATAATGACGTCATAAAGCGAGTTTCAAGTGTCCAGGAAAAAAGGGAAGATGTGTGCTTTAGAATGCTTAAAAAAATCTGCATCGTCAATTCAGCTCAAATCGTAGATGGATTTATTTCATCAAAAGCACCTTGTAAATATCTCCCGAAAATGCTTTTAATCGCGTTTCTACGGTAAATAGTTTTTGAGAAAATACCGAGAACAAACTGTGCAAGCAAGCGTTAGCTGTGACGTTATTCAAGATCACAAAGAGATGAAACATTTTGCGAGTTGTAAGTTGAAGTCGGCTTTTGTTTAAGTAAAAAAAACGTTTTCCTCTGTCAAGAAATGCAATTTGAAAATACGATTTTTAATTATGACATTAACAAACGTCACAATCCCGCTTATAACACATCTAGATAAGGTGATCAATCGTACCAAGTTTGATATTTGTACGTTTAATAGTTTCGGAGGAGTAAAACAGACAGAATTGCGCTTTATAGTATAGATTAGCCGGCTCAGCTAGCGAGGTTCGGCAGGGTCATCCATCGGTAATATCGAGGTTAACAATTTCGGTTCATTCGGTCACGCCGGCTTTACCTAAAAAATAGCTGTGAAAACAATAATAAAAATTTTATGTTTTTTACATAGCCAAATCTCGTTCCGAAACTAAGCTATCGTTTTTTGAAAACGCAATGATGAAAGAACATGGGAAGGGGGTTTGCGCATAGCCACTACGTGTCTCCAAGCTTCTCGAATCCCTATCAACAACATTTTTGCTATTTTTTCACCATAGGCGTTCGTAAACTTAACAAACTTTTCTTCGCTAGATTAAGCAAGTGCTTGGATTGAAAGCATATCAAAGGTATGGAAAGGGGTCAAGGTAATTTGATGTATATTTTTGGGATTAAGTTGTTAAATATTAGGCCTACTACTTACGATTTTTTCGGAACTGTAGGCGTATATGTATTAGCTAAAGCCTACATTTGGGCGCATTATGTCTTGTGCTGGCACAAACGCAGCAAACCAAAGAGCTAACAAATCCGAGATCAAACTTTCGCGGTTAAGTTATTACAATAGCAGCGCCGCAATCAGTAATGTGGTGAGCTTATCGATTCAGCCGGCTTCACCCAATTAGCATTCGAGAGAACAGCAATAGAAAGTTGATATGTTGTTGGCGCAGCAAATTATCGTTCCAAAATCGAATGTACCGTCCAAAATCAAAAGTACCGAAAAGCGATTTAGCCTTAAAAAACATTACAGGAATTGTGTACAAAGGCCATTATTTTTCAGAAGTTTCTGGAATTCCTAGGTACGTCTTACTAGCTCTTTTTGGTACTCAGAAACTGGACTTGCTTGCGCTTGAAATAGCCAACGATTTGAAAAAGTTTTATTTGCTCATTGTAATTTCAAAGTTGCGGGATAGTAGAGAAGCCAAAGTAATTGATGTTTGTATTTTCAGGAATAGTTTATTAAATATTAGGGCCTCTATTTATGACTTTCTTGTAGCTAAATGCCTATTTGTACGACCTAAAGCCTCTGGCTGGGCGCATGTTACTTGGTCCTGATATAAACACAGCCAGGGAAAAAACAAACTAACCGGAAGGGATGCACCTTCAGTTAAGTTATTATTACAACAGGAGCCATTAATAATGTTGAGATTAAGAATTTCAAATCAGCCAGCTGCATTGGCTTCACCCAATTGCAAGTAAATTGCTTCAACATTTACGTGATATGTAGTTTAAGAGTAATATTTTGTTCCAAAGGGTAAAACATGCAAGTTATTTATTTATTTACTTTTTATCTTCAGGTTTTTGTAGGGGCTCACCAATTCGTTTACTTGGAGTAGGCTGTTTTAAAAAATGCTTAGACCCTTATTTTTTTTGGATAAATTTCCAAGAAAATTTTTATAGATAATGTCAAACAGTCATGCTTTTGAGGAGGAATAGTAAAAATGTACCAAGGAACTAAGTTTTACTACAAATTAAAATTTTGCGAAGTCCACCCACCAAATTTCTGTTTTTGACCGGTAGGCTAAATTTGAAAAATTTTCGAAAACAATTTTTGAGATTCGTAAAGATTGCCAGCCAATTCCCTTTAATGCATATTTAAATTTCCTCATAAACACGAAAATTTTGAAATTTATGTAGGACTGCAGTAAAACCCCAAACGCAGTTTCGATAATTAATCCATTGTTCATTTTTAAGCAGGAAGAAAAAAGTTGTCATAAAAAATGCTTCAGTTTTCAAAGCAAGAAGTTGTGAGAATCAATCGAGTCAACTCACTGCGACGGAAATGAAAAGTTTGAACACTGAAATGGTTGCAGCAACAGTAAGTACGTTTCTGAATTTTTTCTTTTCATTCTGAAAGTTCGCAGCTCAAAGCACAAATGTAACATGAAAAATCTCATTCGCGACACCAAGCAACACCAAAAAAGCAAACACTGTGATGTTTGTTTAAAGAAACTAACCTCAATAGCTCTCTGCATGAGTCTGCAACTATCATCATTTCGCGAATGTTGTTTCACGTACTCCTTAATCCCGGGAAGAAGAATAAAAATCAGTTTTGTTCTGGAGTGAATCATTTCTTCGAATCCCTGAATCGAAATATTAGTTAAGAGCATACATAAAAACTGTTTCCGCTCGTTTTGGAAAATTCTATTGCTTTTTGTTGGTAATATTATTTTGTTGTTGTAGTGAAAACTGTTTTTGGAATCAGAGCATAGCGGAAAACAATAAAGAAACAAACATAGAGCTCTTCTTCACAGCCTCGACCATTTGTGCACAGAGACAAAGAGTTCAAAAAAAAGAATACGGCGTTAAGTAAAAAGTAAAGCGGGACAGGATAAAATGAGAACAGTGGCCTGAATTGGATCATTGCAGGCGGCACACAAGGTGCCACTTTTGAAAAAAGAGTCTGTGCCCATTTTAACGAAACCAAAACAAGGCACAAAAGTGTATCGAGAAGGCACAAATTTTTCAATGGAAAACGAGCGAATTGGTGCGTCAAAAAATTAGGGTAAGACTACGTTTTTATTATGAGAAACGAGATGAGAATACAGTAGAAAGTCGATTACCAGAACTAATTGGGACCAAGGGTTATTGAATAACAATACCAGTATTGCTGTGAACTGCCAAAAAAGAAACTCTTACTTTTATTGCTAGTTCATCTATACTTTCAAGCTTTGCCTCAATCGTCACATCGTTCCGTTTTCTTTTCATGGAAGACATAGCCACTAGATTAGTTTGAAACTCAAAAGCTTTTGCACTTAAACACAGTCTATTATCAAGCGCAGATAGCAATTTCTCAAGATAAAAACGTAGATGCACTTTTATGACGTTTGTCAGAGTAGCGTTCGGACAATCAGCGTTCTGCTGTATATGTCAAATGGGGAGACTAATGTTGCTAGTGATTGTGAATCGATGAAGCAGCTCACCTCGTCAGGTTTGTTTATCTGCCGTGTTTTTTCCAGATAGATTAGAAAGTGTAAGAAAAACAAAATGATGGAGGAGGAAAACTACAAAAAATACACTGAAAGATTATGGAAGAAGGTAAAGCAAAAAGTAATTGCCAAACTTGCTGCTGCTCTAATGACAGCTTAGAGAATTACGCAGCCTTCATGTAAAAATAAAACAAATTGGCCTTGTCAAAGAGGAGAGTACAATTTTAACGTCACAGCATAAGTAGTGAGCATGGATACCGGGATCTTCTTTGTCGAAAAAATAAACAGATCCATCAGTCCAAATCACAAAATAATGATATGGAAATTAGTCGAGTTTGTGTGCCAAGTGCAGCATCTTAATGAGAGAAATGGCTAGTAACAATTGGTAATCTCAAAAAATAAAAATTATATCATAATGCTGCTGACTCGCTTTTGATCTTTTGAAAGAAATTAGGCTTAACATTGGATTTTACGTAACCCAGTTTATCACTTATTAACACCTAGAATATACATTATGTGATAAATCCGATTTTTGAGGCTGCTTTAAATCGCGTGGTTTGCGCATTTTACTTCCATAGGCGTAGCTAGATAATAAACATGGTAGAAGCCAGGTTTGATTACAGTCAATTGCAAACGCTCAGAACTACTTAAGAAATGACAGACAACCAAGATATTAAAACTATGAGCAATTTTTGAACACTAGCAATAATAATCAGCTGATTTTTAATTTCGCTCATAAAAATGTTAGAACTTTTAATGTTAGCAAATGAAAGGTTGCAAAAATATTCACCATTTACTAGTAGTATCTAAAATGCATCAAGAAGTTGAAAATTGGCTAGTTGATCCCAACCTTTGAATGATGACTGTGTTAGCTTGCACCATGATGTCATAATACACTAGCATTGACTCAAGCTTATATTTGTGGATAAAATGCCAGCTTGTCTGAAATCTTGACTATGCCAGTGTTTACGACAGGAAGTAGCTACATCTTTTATGTTTTCTTGTTCAATTCCACGTCTTGATCAAGCCAAGTAGATTTCCCATGTTGCATCTTCTTGTTTAGTAGATCAAACAAAACGTTTTTGAAGTTAAAGCTATTTTCTGTTGTCTTGTATATTTACTCATCCAACTTAGCTGCTTAAACTTTTCTATTGAACAGAACGAGTAAAACATTTGAGATTTTATTCTAGCAGGTCAGCAGTCGTTGATGATAGGTCTCTACGATTAGCGTCATAGTCAAGCCACTTTGATGACTAAGGATAATGCTTTCCACTTTAACCTTTCCTAAATGTACAATCACAGATTTACTATCCACTAAGTGGAATTGAAAAAACATTTCCTACCACAGGAGTAAATTTGGCGAGGCTTGAGGGTTTGAACAATGAAAAATTGGCAAAAAATATTTGAAAAAAGCAAAAAAATATAAAAAACTCTATATCAGGGGTGAGCAAACTACGGCCTGCGGGCCGCATGCGGCCCTCGAGAGCATTCTGTGCGGCCCGCGAACACTTTTTGAAACTTTGCCACAGAGCCTACAATTGCCCCCAATCACGCATATACCGTCTACGGGAAGGCGATGACCTTTTTTTTTTTTTTTTAGAGACACCACCGTTTTTGCGCCCTGAGATACCGCATTTCAAG
This sequence comes from Trididemnum clinides, assembly GCA_963675345.1. Lineage (NCBI taxonomy): Eukaryota > Metazoa > Chordata > Ascidiacea > Aplousobranchia > Didemnidae > Trididemnum > Trididemnum clinides. The sequence continues at coordinate 3,145,228 of OY776291.1, forward strand.
GACATTTCGCAAAATTTTGAGCTATTGCACTTTCTATTATAGCATGCAGCTGTACGAGACAACAAGCCCTGGCCCTTGACCACTCTTAAATAGTCGATGCGGCCCTCCGGCTAAAAAGTTTGCCCACCCCTGCTCTATATAATTCTCCCTCTTTAATTGAAAGATCTACACTCAAGTTTTGAGTTAAACATGTCAATAAAGTCACTCTCAAAAATTTAATTTCTTAATAATGGTTTGCGCCATAATTTTAATACGAAGATAACTTCAGCCTCGAATCCATATAAAACAAAACTTCTGCGTCTATGTTCCCAACTTGAATGTAACTTGGTACAGGCAGATTATTTTTTGTCTTGTTGACAGTTAGACTACCAGTCTGCATTTCAAAATGGTTTGAAATTAATACTCTCTTTTTGCTATTGTAGTCATCATGGTCTTGTTTCATTGTAAAGCGTGCGGAAAAGCGTTGTTTCAGGAAACCAACTTTACCGACGCGATGGCGTAGTGGTTAGGGCGTCCGCTTCGTAGTCGGTAGACCTGGGGTTCATTCCCCTTGTCGAGTCACACCAAAAGACTTTAAAAAATGGTATCTATAGCTTCCCTGCTTGGCGCTCGGCATTAGGGGAGGTTGTGGAGAACAAGCCGGCAAGTTCGCTTGTTGTGTCTTAGGGCAAGGCACTTAACGGGACGCCCCATCTTTATGTGGAAGACAAGTGACCCGGAAATGGCAACTCCCAAGCGAGTGCGGACTTACTGTCCAAAACATAGCGATACAATTCGCTTTCTCGTGAATGGAGGATAAAAATGGCAGATCATAAAAAAAAACATAGCTGTTACCAAATTCAAGTTGAAAAACGAACCTGAAGCAAGGCAAGCATGCTCCACCCATCACTGATAAACTCCGCGCTCACAAATATGATGACTCTGTGACTCTTTGCAATGGATTCTTTTATGCAATCAGCTCGATCTAAATGCATACATCATCAACGTGATCAGATAATGATGAAAATTTTTGATCAATTATTTAACCACAGAAAAATACCAAAAGTTTGAAAGACCAAGAAATACTTTGCTCTTTTTAAAATTGACCTCCATTTCATTATTTCCTTGCAGTTGGCGCAAGTTTATGTTCAAATTCTAAGTAGCCTATGTGTAAAGTTGAAAATAATCCGATGTCATCGTGCCAGGCTGCTGCCCATGCCGAAACTTTATCGATGGCAGAGCACAAAATCAATTTGTAGTCATATTTGTGAACAAAATAAATTTGTGGACAAAAGTGGACAGAGCATAGAGTTCAAAATCAATATGGGACAGAGCACAAAATCAATTTATGGTAAATTTGTGGTCATAATTTTTCTGAAAAGTGATGAAAGTTAGTCTTATTGTCATTTGTGTGCAGCGACAAAGTCATTAAATTAACAACACATAGAGCACAAGAAATCGAAAAGACCCTCCCTACTGATGTCATTGAGACAGCATGGAGGTTGCAGGTTGATACAATTTGCAGTACATGTTGTGCTCGTTTCTATTGAGCCACATGCGAACGAGTTTGATTCTACTAGTTCTATTTCAAACACGTCAGTAGCAAAAGGGCCAACGTCATTCGTGGATGGTACAACTGCCTCAGCGCTTTTCTTCGGAGAGAACGTCCTGAAAACTTAATGTTAGTTCCCCGTACATAATTTCAATATGCATCGTAGGTGAATATCAACACAATTTTCTAAGAGTTTTTTAACTTTTTTCAAAGAGCTACGTTGCACTCTACACACTTGTAGCACTCACGACTGGGTTGTTTTGTGGTCTACCTTGAGCTAACCAAATGTTTTTCCCCTCTTCGTATATTCGATATCCTAGAGATTGAAGGAACTTTCGAGTTTTTTGAACCGAAGTTTGAAGAATGTTTTGAGAAAATATGTCGTGGCTTTTGGAAAAATTGTAAGCAAGCATTGCCCCATATTCTTTTACCTCTAAAAGAAATTTTTATCAATCAAAGCAGAATTGACATATTTTTGTATGGTAGGCATTAAATTGTTGTTAGAGTCTAGTTATTTTTATTCAAAGCTGTTGTTAGGATATTAGATTTCTAGGAGAATTAAATCAATGATATGTAATTCAAAAAATGAAAATTTTTCAAAACTATAAAATCTGTACACACTTAATCCTTTTCTGGTATCATGAAAAAATCACAATAGGGGGTTCAATATGATTACATCACCAAAATGCGTTTTCAAAATCAGAGTAAGCCCTCACCATATGATAAATCGGTATTCATTAGTATAAGAAAGTATGAGAGTTACAATACACAAATAATTTACTCCTGACGTCGATTACAGGCCACCGTGCTTTGCTGTTTGCAGATGATGTTGTGACATTTACTGCAGGTGAATTGTTGTTGGTACTGTTGTTGCCCGACCTCTTCAGACAATTGTGAACATGGCATAAGACCATGGAGCTTCAGAAGCTCAGCAGCTCTTCGGGGCCTGGATGAAAAGTTGTAGAGAGACAAAGAGTCGCCAAAGAGCAACCGGCGCAAAAATTTCGTTGCTGGACAGTGCAGAATAAGATGAAGAATGTCCTGAAACGGATAGTTGCAGGGGCTGAATGAAGGATTCTACATTCTTATGATTCTAGAGAGGTAAGAGTTTGACAGAGGGCTGTGTCCGTTGCATCGTAAGCCAGAGAGCACACAGCAAGCGTGACGAGGGAGCACCAATTCCTCAGAGGAAACCTGTTTGTCAAAAAAATAGATGAGACAGTACGCCTCCAGCCCGAGAAAAGGCAAGAGCGGATACGAGAGATGAGAGACTACAAGGGGTTGCAGAGGGCACAAGTAGCTCTCCCCGTTTAGCCAACTCATCATCTGTGTCGTTCCCCGGGAGAAATGAGGCCCGGGAATCCACTGTAGTCTGATAGTACAAGAGGAAAGAGAAGAAAATTCTTGCCAAATCTGCCAAAGTGTTTGCGGTAAAAGACTGAGTAGAGAATAGATTAACAAGAACCAAGAAGTGGTAAACAGAGCAAAAGTCTGAGAGGCGGAGAAAAAAAGAGAAATGGCAGACTTGTTGGTACTGGCGGGATCAGCGGAGAGATTGCAGAATGCCACAGACTTCAGCGGAAAAACTTGAACATACTGGGCCTGCCGAAAACAAAAGGAAGTCTCAATGCCATAAAGTGAGCACTTCGCAAGGACGCTAGAACCGCCTTTGCCAAAAAAAGGAACAGAGCCAACTGTCCAAATCACCATATCGTAAAGAAAAAGAGAGAGTCAAGATGAGCGAGAGCGGCACCTTGGCAAGAAAGAGGTGAATTAGAGCAGGAGCATGGGGAAAACAAGTGGACTTCATAGTAAAAAAATGCAAGTTTCAAGGAGAGGAATGACAAAAGAAGCTCCCAGAATTAGGAGAAAGCATGAGCGAATGAGTGGACGCAAAAACTCTTTAGGAGGATCTAAAGAGCCTTGTTTTCAATCCAAGTCTAAACAAACCTAAATTGGGACAGAATGTAGGGAGACAAAGGGTCCGCTCATGAGATGACAGAGCGAAATGAATCAGTGTGACTCGTAGGAGAGATAGAGACGCCTCAAAAAGAAGAAGTGGGATTGTGGAGGATGAGGGGCAGCCGGTGATGGCGCGACTGACCGATCGGTGAAGGCGCTCCAATTAGACTACGTTGATAACGTTAAGGCAAAGAAACCATCCGGATAAAGCATAACTGAGGAGGGCTTCAGGTGAATTCGTACTTTTTGTCCTTCAATCCTGGACAAAAGTAGCTGCTATTTCTACTTGGTGGACACCATTGACTGGTTTATTTTGAACATTTGAGGGAGATTATAGCAAATGCTGAGTGATACAAACGATGTGCTCTATATTCAAAAGTGAATGAGATGTCATGAAGCTTGAAGAACGATTAACAATACCATGGTATCATGGCGTTCTTATACAGGCCATACCATCGTGCATACTGCAGTCGAAACTGAAGGCGAAGAATTTAGCATACTTTATGTGCTTTTTTATGAATCATTTTTAGATTAGAAGCAAGATAGATATTTATTGCAACCGTAGCATAATGTGACATATACACTTGACCTCATAGGCAGTCAATGATGACGTCATATGTGATAATGACGTCACAAAAATACAATAAATCTATGCAAATTTCCAAAATTTGGCAAAAACTTAATATAAAACCGCATCGCTTCACTTTTGAGATTAAGCTAGCATCAACGGTGTGGTAGTAGACTGTCTCACAACTCTTGAATTTCCCAAGTAGTGATTCTGCTAAGATAACTCTGCCTTAATGGCGTTTGGATATGCTATAAGTACTGGCAGCCACAAAACATTTATCATTTCAAAGGTATATTATGATTGTCAATCAGAAAAAATGCAAATGGTTGGATACGTAAGAGTAATAGAACATCCGCAATGTTATAACAAATAAAACTTGCGGGAAAGCATTTGCTTGCTGATGACACTACATGTGTAGCCTACTTACTAAAAGTTTTAATAGACCCAAAAATTTTAAAACAAGTAGGAAGACGCCTATCAATTTTAAACACAAACCGAAAAATAATAGCTTTGAGTCGGTACTTTTTTATTTTATCAGAACCTTTAAATCCTGTTATACCTGCTACTTTGGTACAGAACTTATGGTTTACAGTATGCTGAAAATTTGAAAAAAAAATCAAACTTAATTTACGCTTAGCTTAAGCACTTTTTGTCGTGGTTCTTGAGTGGATTTTGGAGAATAAAGACAGCAATGATTATTAAACAAAATGCTGGCAAGTCTTGGGGGATAAAAATTGCTGATTGATAAATCATAAAGTTCGGCAATAATCAACAGCACATTACATAAAGATTTTCTGCAGCAATGGTGGGCTATTTCATGGAACATGACATAACTGTATATTACCCATGGACAGACGGAATCTCCTGGAATTTGCACGCTACCACGATTCAAGTCAGCAGTAAAGCTGCCGTACTTTTCATAATAAAAATGACTGTCATCTTCATTGATTTGTTCTTTATCTTTTGCAATTAAAAAGCCTGCTATGTAAACAAGATCCATCATAGAATCTTCACTTATACTAAACTGCATTTCAGGTAAAAAATCCATTACATCACACATTTGTTCTGTTAATTTGAAAGAGCATTTGTCACGGTAATGACCTGATTCAATTTGATAAAGATCATTGACAGTTTCACTGTTTAACTTTAGAAGCAGCTTTGCTTTAGAAATGTTGAGTTTCTCCAAAATTTGTTGAACAGTTATGAAATATGTGCCACCAGATCCTTGCCGAAGTTTGCTAAATTCTTTTTCCAATGGATCAGTGGAAAAACTATCCAAGATTACATATTCGAATAATTCTTTACAAAGAAGATATTCACTTAATTCAACCAAGCCATTGACAGTTTGCGACAAACAGGCAAGTGTGTCTCTTGTCAAAGTTTTCATTCTTTTCCCTCCAGTGCAGTGCATATTTTGAATAAATGCATTAAAGCATTGCACAGATTCGTAATTGCACAGATTCGTAAGAGGCCAGTGTCTTTCACATACAACAGTATGTTTCGAATCCGGAATGTTATCACGTGGAATAACTTTTAACCACTTTTCTCTTTCATCTTTATCTTTTGGAAGGCGAAAAGTTTTTTTCTTTTGATGTACTGTCATAATTACCATTACAATTTGTTACACAACTTTTTCTGAAAAAAAATGTAATTTGAGAGTTTCGGAATTTTCAAAATTTTCTGAGACAGTTCTAAGAAACTGATTTGAACCAGCTGAATCCAACAACTGAATCTAGGCTTACCCATCTTTATTCCTAGCCAGTGGTGGATATTAAAAATTGGGGGCCTGAGGCAAAATTCTAATAAGGGGCTCCAAAAAATTGATGTAGCTATAAATAATTGCGATCAAACAACGCTACTGGGTAGGCTATAGATTGTTACAAAAGAATTGATGCAGATACATTAGGATATATTCATAATCAAACCCATACATTAGAAATATTGAAACGCTTTTTTGCAGTGCCTAGTTGCCGCATTTCACACAGTTAATCATCCTTTAAAAAAATCGGAGTAATTCGCTATCGAAAGCATTACAACAACAGCACAATTGTAGGGAATATTCAAATGATTTGCTGCAACACAAGTGTCTTAAAAACTTGGTGTGACTTTAATTGTCATGAAACACTTTGCAAAACAGAATTGTGCAGAATATTCAAATGTTATGCAGCAACATAGGCCATTTTTTTGTCAAAACATCGTGAGATAAGGGCTGACAATATGCTTAGCTAGTGTACTGCTAGACAAAGCTTAAACTTCCTAAAAATATGAGTCTTCGCATGCTATAAACGTTATGCTTGTAAAAAATCATTAAATTTACGGTAATCGTAATGCGTTGAGATAGGAGTTATCTAAAATTTGAAATGCTGGTGCTGGTTAATTGCATTAGGTCTATTGAAAAAAAACAGGAAGTTTAGTTACAATGGCTGTTGCCTTGTTTTTTGCTGAGTACAGGTCAGCAACCAATTTACCAATAAAAATATCCTCTACATTATTATCTTTGAACTCACTGACACTTGATTACATAGGGCTGCTGGTATCATTTTCTGTTTTATCAATACACATAACTTGGATGCTTGAAAATACACTTTTTATCTCTCAGTTCTGTAGTAGTAGTAGTAGTAGGGCTGTTAATTACAATAAATCTATTCATTAGACTTTTGCATCATCCATGTTCCTACTTTCTTCCTTTTGCCCTCGTTTTGATGCTAAACTTTCATACTCTCTATTTAACCGATGCACTAAAACTGTCTGGTATAAGGTAAGGTATACAGCAAATCAAGGACTACTATCTTAATTGAACTGATAATTTACAATTGAATCTGAATAAACAAATTTTTTTGATAAATATGATTGTAGTAGACTTCATGTTTGGATGAGTCACCAGAAAAGTAAAGCGTTAAAGCCACTAAAATTTTTTGTTTGACTGTCATAACCAAAGATAGTGGCATATACCAATCATGAATAATGACTTAACTAATTTCCTTTTACAAATTCCTCTAAAAAGCTAAATATGAGGATGTAGCAAAATTGCCGTTGAATCATTGGCTTGAGCAGAACACAGCAAGTACAAAGATGCCAAACAACTAAAACTTAATGTTTTTAAATCTTGCAAAAACTTTTTGTTCTTGCATATCTCTAATATTATTTTGCACCACAAACGCAACGGACTGATTATTCTTTTAAAGAAAATTTATTTCCGCTTTCACCAGTATCTCACTAACATCAATAAACCACTCATAAAAAGATAAATTAATCAATTCACGTTTTGATACAACGGAAAGCTGGACTGACTTCATAGATAAATTATCACGGTTCACAGGCAAAGTTTGGTCTGCTCTAACAGCTACAAATATGAGTTGTTCTGATCACATCAGTATAATGAGGTTCCACCCTAAAAAATATGTTAAACCCACATTGCCACAACAGTTTCTGTCAAAAGAACTGGAAAACCTTCAGCCCAAAACAGTAGAAAAACAAATTTTAGTGTTTGGTTTTTATTTGGGCAGTGGCTATTTTGCCGTCAATGACATTTTACCCTGGCACTCTGTTTCCGTTCAATGTTTGTCATTGTTCAATTTTAGTGACATATTAAAAACATGACTTTTAGTCGTTTGTGATTGGTCAATCTCTATAATTTAATAAAATTGACAAAAAGTGATTTGACAAAAATGGAGCTTTCAGCTTACACTCCCACTCATATTCACAAACTGCCATCCCCTCCTTAATGTATACTGCCTCTGTTTAAGTACCCTGCCTGCAAAGATTCGAACTTCTAGCCATTTTATTCATAGTTAGTATCACTATCCAAACAGAAACTATGAGCACGCCAAAACAATACTTATGAGCACTGCAGCAAATAAGCCAATTTTGAAGACACACACAAACGTTGAACGGCAAAATAGCTTGCAAAGGTAAAATGCAGTCAAAGGCAAAATAGCCACTTTTAGTTTGCACTTCCACGATTTTTAAGCCCAAGAACCCATTTTAAAATGCCACAAAACAGCCTAAAACTACACATTCCATTTTTATAAGTGGGGGCTCCTCGGCAACTCAAAAAATGGGGGGGGGGGCTGAGGCAGCTCCCTCATTTGCCTCACCCAATATCCACTACTGTTCCTAGCCTCCGAATTTACTTAGGATTACGTTGCCTAAACAAAATGTAGCAAAATGTCACTTAAACCATGGCTAATTTACTGAAAAAAATGGCTTAACTCTTTTGCTCTGCGTGAATAGCGAAAAAAAATGTCCGTAAGGTGGCAGCGCAAAAAACTGTCATAATCAATCATAATTAATCTTAATTATGTACCTCAAGTTTGTTTGTAAATCATTACTCAGCTGTCTACTTCTACATTAAGTGTGATATATCGTTGAAATCTACATTTCTTGAGGATTTCAAATAGAAAAAAAAAACATTTTTTTTGAATATGCAAATGAACCCCCCCAACTGGGGGGTAGTTGTCTTCGAAATTAAAGTAGTGCCCTCACCTAAAAGATCACTACAAATTTTATTTTCAACCAATTTCTTTAGAAATGGTCGCAAAATGATGCTAAGGAAATAAGCTTTCAAGGTACATCAGTCAAAACTTACCTAAAAGCCTAGGTTTTCTACAATTTGCAATTTTCTGAGGCACATGACCTTTTTTTTGACCGGTACTGACCGGTACTAAATTATGGTAGTTAAATTCAGTACCTAAAATATGATCAGTTATTATCTGCTAGAGGTTAGCCTAAACCATGTAACATTATGTATTTTTGAACAGGGAATTTCTTCAAGATTCAGAAAATATCAAGTTTAAATAGAATATGTTGTCACTAACAATGAAACAGCAGCTTGTTTACACCCTTCCCATTTCTTGAGAAACAAGGGGAATACAGCAAACTTTGATTTAGAGAAGCCAAATTTCTGCTAGCTTTTAAACTTGTATTTCGCTTCTTGTCTCCTTGGAAACTTGATACAAATTGACGACTTTAGTGGTGAAACATTTTCAATTTATTTTTATCATTTTATAGGGTGTAGTTTTTGTAAAAATCATAATTTAGTGAAGGTAAGTCAAAAAATTTTGGGGTTTTGAACTGACATGATATACAGTACTCATTTTTGATCAGTAAATATCATATATCACTTAGTCTAAACTATTTAAAGTTATATATTGCTGGAAAGCAAATTTCCTAAGCTTTCAAATGAGACTAGTATTTAGCAACATATCATATACTTTACGCACTAAATTTACTTTTATCTACTTACCCTTCAAATTTGTTTGGGGGGGTTTTGAGACCCCTAAAACATTTGGAAATTTAAATAAGCAAAGTTTATTATTATCGCTTGAAATTTTGTCAAATGATGCCCCAAAAGAGTAGTTTTCAGACTGTGTTAATGAGAAAGGGTTTGGTTATGTGGTAAAGATGTAATCTCAATTTGATTTTAGCTAGTTGGCTATTGCTGAGAATTCGGCAGATTTTGTCGTCTGCAACTGGGTTGTTGGTCTTTTTAACCGTTTTTGGGTATCAAAATCCACGACTTAGGGCACAAATTATACATGTTCTGATGCGTGAAGAAATAAGCGTGATCTTTTGAAAATTTTATGAAAATCGGATGAAAAATAAAGTCACAAATCGATTTTTAAGTAAACTAAATTTGTAACTCAATTTAAAAAAATTTGAGGTAAACACTGAAAACACGAGATCATCAATCGATGATCGCGGGAGCGAAAGAGTTAAAGTCACAATTTCATAGCAGCAAAACTTGTCCTAATCTTTTAAGTTACATCTCATCCTTAATGTATGCTAATGAAAATGTAGGCCTACAAATGTATACTTCATATGCTCAACATACCGGTAGCATACTTCATACAACTTTTTTATCTCACTAGGCCTTTAAGCTATTGGTCAATAGTAAGTTCTGTTTTCAACTAAGCACAAAGCACGCTTATAACTTTTATATTAGCTAAAGCTAATGGTCAGTTTAACTTTTGTTTGCAACTACTGTTCAGACTACATAAAATTAAAGTACCTGCACTTTCATTTACAAGTCAACATCACTAAACTGACTACCGTCGATCAAATCTTCAGTTAATTCACTAGTTTAAAATTAAACAATCGTTATGGACATGGAACGTGAGCGAGCATACTCACAAATACTACTAAAACCTTCTGTCGAGTAACAAAACAAATATAGCTCGCCTCCAGTTTTCTGTCGCCTGTGCACGATGAAGTGGCTTGTATAAGAACGCCATGCATGGTATTAATGAAATTCGAAACAAAAATAATTTAAAACTTAAATAGAAGCTAACAAAAATGAAGTTGCTTGAGGACACATGGTTTGTAAGAACACGTAAATAAAAAGCAGACAAAAGCATCACAAATCTTAGTATTTGCAACATATTTTCTTGAAAATATCAATTGAATCGTACTTAGCCCATGGTATTATAGCATAATTGCATAAATAAAAGCGGTATTCGACTGTTCATCATCCAAACAATTAAAATTAAACCGAAAAATCTTCCCTGGCCTATTTGGTTAGTTTTGTTATTTTCCCTGATTTAACTTTAGAATTTAAGAGCGTTTATCCTCCACTCTTCCATCAAGAAAGTTTTAAAACTCAAGACTATCTTCAAGTTACAAAAAATGAAAACTCACCTTTTTCACTGTTTCCGAAGTACCTTTTGTAATAAACTCGAAAATAAATTGCGTTGTGTCGACTGATGCACACAACGAAAAGAAGAAAAATGACAATGCCAATACACCAACCAGAAATTGCTGCTGTTGATAACAGAAGTGGAATTTGGTTGCGATTTATTGTAAACTTAGTATTGATATGTTGTTCCAAAATTGTTGTCCATATCTCGTAACTACCGTAATCGTTTGCAGTGATGTTTCTAAAAGAAAGTTGATTTACAACTTTTGTTTAACTTTCAATGATTTAACTCGGTAAAAGCAAAAGAATAGCAGTAAGTGGAATAATATTAAATCCGAAAAATGTTGCATGGAAGCTCACTTAAATATTCTTCAACTTCAAACTTCATGTCATTACTCATTATAACCAAGTGACAAATAAACAAAGAAGCTTGTTTAAAAAATACAATGCAAAGGGTTTAAACCGTTTATTAATGTTGTTTGGTTTCTTGCATTTTTGTTAAACATTTGTGATTGATTTATAATTGTGAAAAAGAATTTACAAAACAAAACAAGCTTAACTAAGGGAAATAAAACATGTCGCCTAATTTATTTTTGTGTTAAGTGCAATATTCATTTTTTGGCATTAAAAGGAAAAGGCATTTCATTACAGTAATGTGCACTTTCAATCTCACCAAAAAAACAGTCAAGAAATAAATCTACAAAAGACTGATTTTATTAAGTAATATTTAAAATTTTAGCTCACCCGAAAATAATTTTGATGTGTACCTCGCTTTTAGTTGGATAAGTAGTGCAAGTTTTTTTCGGGTTTACACTAAATACAAAATCATTATTTTATAACTGAAGCTAAATACCCTAGACAAAGCTCAAATTAAGGTAGTGGTAAAAGTAGCAATTGCTACAGTGATCTATAAATGGTTCTGCGTCTGTATCCTGGTCTAAAAGCATCGTAGAAATCATTGTTTTAGAGAATCCTCGTAAAAGCTGCCAAATAACATCACATTCTGCGGTTGTTGAGCGGAAAATATTACTCATATAACGTTTCGAAAGCCAATTTTATGCAATAGAGCTTGTTTTGATTTTTGTCTAAAACACTGCAGTTGGTGGCTCCAAGTCAAATTTTTCAAAAAATTCATTTTATTTAGCGAAAATCTACGTTTGGATCTCTTGACAGCTTGAACGTTTGCTGTAAGTTCATAATCTTCATTACTCGTACTTTGTCAACAAGTCCTTCCATAGTGGTTGTTGTGGTAAATGATGCAATAAAAGAATAACAGGAAAATGCCAACCGTTCAGCTTACATTTTTGTAATAATTATATTTCGGAACTTACTAAAAGCAATATCGCGACCCGCTTGTCTTTGATATGTTGACATACTGCGAAGAAGTATTAAAAGTGCACGGGATGAGTCCTTTATCATTTGCCATCTAAACAAAGCAATTGTCAGTTTCAAGTTTTGCCATGAAATTTCACTGGCAAAGTAGTTTCTTAAATAAGATACTTCATTGAAATGATCCAGGCAACTGTAAGAAAGTTACAAAGTTTAATGCAGTTTTAATGGTATGTTTGGCACAAGATAGATCGCTTTACTTAACAGTAAATAACAATTTGGCGTGATCATGTCTCACGATTCAACACTAAATCAGTTGAGCGCGCAAATGAAAACAGACAAACAGAAATGTAGTTGGGTATAAAAGTCCACTTTGTATATATTTTGCCTAAATTATCACCTCACTATCGATGAGTTGCCTCCACCAGATCTCATTGTCAACATTAGCTTGTCCATATCCAAGTACAAGATTACAGCCAATTTCAACGTACTCTCCTTCATTTGTTTTTACCATTGTTGTCTCGCAATTAAGCACATGCGTATTGTGCGATAGTTGATCTAAAATGCACTAGCGAATAAACGACCAGGAATGTAATTAGTGACGCTAAAAAGCTGAAGTCCTCTTAGCATTTGACTTTGAACAAACAAAAGAATCAATAATTTGACCACCAAAAGCCAGTCACAAAAACTTTGAAGTTATTTCTTAAACACTAAACAATTTTTCATCAAAAAAAACGAATGTAGTATTAATTTTCACGAGTGATACTACTTCGCAGAGTGCTGACAGACCTTCCACCAAGTGGATCTAGTATAGATCCCACAAGTGTGGCAGTATAAGCTATGGTTTATTAAGAGCCTCTAGCTTCTTGTCGGTCACCAACTGCACTGAAAAGACCTGATAGGTCGAAACAGTGTCACTGTCAGCAGTTTGCTTAGTATTGATTTGTTTCACAAAAATGCTGGTTGCTCTTTTATAAATGATTATTATTGACTCTTTGTTGCAAGATGTGCGTATCGCAAAATCGTAAAAAAAAGCAAAAGTTAAATTATAAGATAAATAAGCTGTAGTCTAATTTTATTCATAATAGTTGTGATTAACCTGATCTCAAACTTTTGGCAAGTGCAAGCAAGCTCGTGAGCATCGCTTTCAAAGATTTACCAACAAGCAGAAACAACTCACGTCGGACGAAAAGTTTGAATCCGCCTACGAACAAAGTCATTCCGTTATGAGTGACGGCGCAGGAATACAATCCTTCATGTGAGCAGTTAAGGGATTGAATAAAAAGCTGAAAAAAGTGATTGTTAAAGCGCACACATTTAGGGCGACACTGTAAAATTGCACATTGTAAATTATGAATAAAGTTTTTACCATTCAGAAATCAACTTCTTTATGGCATCTAATTTCCTAGTATTTTGGAGAACCACATTTCTATCATTGTTCCCTTTCCCTCTTTGAAATGATGTTTCAAAAACATTTTTGATCATAAATTATAGAGGCGCAAAAATTTCAAAAAATGGTCAACTGATGAGTTATAGCAAGCAAATACATTGCATGAAAACCCAAAAATATGCAACTACAATTTGAGAAAAAAAATTGCAGATCTAACGTAAAAACAGTTTTTCTATTTCGTGCCGAAACAGAATTTTAGAGGTCTTAAATAAAGCTTTGTGTTTTCCACAGTTGCTAACTTACGCATAAACGTTTCTTGCAATAAGGTTTTTACTTTCAATCAGAATATATTTCAACTCCTGCTCATTTATGAATACAATCACATGCTCTGTTACCTATTATTTACTGTGGTCACTTTGGGGCAAAGCAACAACTTGACTGCTTAAGTACACCACCTATCTGCCACATAAAAATTAAGGAATCCAGTTAAATGTCTTTCTCAAGGACATAACAAGCAAATTATAGGGTTTTTCTTAACACTATTTATTCTTTTTGGGTGAACACCGAGCAGGAAATCTGTGAGTTTCGTGTACAATGTCTTAGTTGTAACTCGACAAATAAATTGAACTCAAGAGGTTAGCGATGCACTTAGCAAAACTGCAGACAGTGACACTGTTTCGACCTATCAGGTCTATTCAGTGCAGTTGGTGACCGACAAGAAGCTAGAGGCTTCCGCGAAATGTATCTACCTTCCACCACCTATCTTTCAACACCTCCCACCAAGTGAATCTATTATAGATCCCACAAGTGTGGCAGTATAAGCTATGGTTTATTAAGAGCCTCTAGCTTCTTGTCGGTCACCAACTGCACTGAAGAGACCTGATAGGTCAAAACAGTGTCACTGTCTGAAGTTTTGCAAATTGAACTCAGTTTTACATATTGCAAAGAAGGCGCTCTGATCACCACACAAGGACTTCGCGATAGTTAGAGTATCCCATTTGCAGTCGGTAGATGGGCTGTGCAGTTTAGTGATAACCACGAGCTGAAGCAGTGTTAAAATTAATTTATTGCATGCTCCTGAGACGCAAAAATAAAGTAATTTTAACTCTTGCTCAACACTAGTAGCGTAGCCAGAAGAAAAATTGGAAGAAGGAAAATGTTTTTATAAATTTTTACTATTCTAAATGAAAAAAGTTTGCCCAAAATTGTGTTTGTGAATCCACGTTTTTTGGTAATTCAGGTAAACATCGCATCTTGACTTGCACATGAAGACTTTGACTGCAACAAAGAATTTATTTTGAACCAATTGACTAAGTCCGTTTTTGTATGACAACAATTTAATAAAAAGTTAATAAGTTAATAATATTCAAATTTTGAGAAACAAAAATCTTGAGTGGAATTGTGTCAATGGGGCGAGAGATTTTTTGTTATGTTACTTGAAAACTGCATAACATCAGGACAGAGTTCAAGAAATCTGGTGAGCATGAACTCCTATTATTTTTTTGCCTAAAAAAGTATTGATCAATACTAGCTATTAAAAATAATGTGGCCTACTTAAAGGTTGGTCGCCTGCTGCGATCCACCAAATATTTTAGAAAATTTAACACAAGATTTAATTGAAAATTATAATTGATAAAAATCTCCGGCTAGCAGCAAGAAATTACGTCTAAGACCACTTTATGCCCGCGGGCTAGCGTTGGCACCATGTTTTATTTCAATGATCAATTAATTACAAAAATTACATAAAAATCTCAAAAATTTTTGTAAATAGTAGTTTGATAAATATTGATAGTTTTTTGTGGTTCTTCAAAATCAAACAGGCCGTAGAAATAAGTACCATAGGTGTCATTTTGACCCATAGCATCAAGTTATTTGCGTGTATCTCCAAGGTTGATTTCAATAGAAAAGTGAAACTTCCTAACTTTTCCTAAATTCAGTAGTTAAACTTGCTAATGGAAGCGTCACAAAAAATATGTTTTGAATTAGCTTATATGTAGTGATATACCTAAAAGTACCAGCAAGGGGTATTTTGACCCATATAATTTTCTATGGTTTCTGCGAACACAATTGTATTGCAAAAACAATCCCTCTTAATGCTCGATGCAGATTCATTCATTACAGTACATGCCAAATAAGCCCAACAAATTTGGCATCAAATTTTGGATTGCCGCTGATGTGAAAACTAAGTGTATGCTGCATAGCTTTTCTTATATGGAAAAAGATGATTCACGGCCGGCAGAAGTAACAAGTGAATAAGTTGTTTTGCAACTAACTGAATCTTAAGGAAAGACAGTTCGAAACGTGACCACAATTTTTTTGCGTCGGTAAATCTCGCTAAAACTTTAAAGCAGCGTGGGATCAGCATTGTCGGAACTGTAAATCGCATCCGAAAAGAGATTCCGCAATAAATCAAAAAAGTGGAAGAGGATCTTTACACCACAAAAGTTTTCAAACACGATGGCTTCACCTTGACGATTTATCAAGCCAAAACAACAAAAAACGTTTTCTTGTTTAGTACAGAACACTTTACTGTTGATACTGGCGACGAGCAAAAATATAAGCCTGAAACCGTAAAATTTTATTACTCCACAAAATTTGGAGCTGATGTGGTCGACCAAATGGCCAAAAAGTACACTGTAAATGCAGCTTCTCGCGGGTGGCCTGTGCAATTTTTTTTTACAAAATATTAGATTTGGCTGCAGTCAATGCCCACATTTTATATACATGTAAGTTGGCTATCGGATCAAAAATCTCGCGACGAAGGTATTTTTTGCGGTTATTCACAGAGCTTTGTTCGAGGTTTGCTGAAGAAAGAAAAGCTAACTCACCCCAGTTCAGTCACACAAATAGCAGTTTGCAAAAAAGCCACAAACGAAAGCACTGCCAAGCAAAAGCTGCACCAACAAAACACGTGAAACATGCAGCAGTTGCTCTAAGCTTGTTTGTGGTAAATGCATTGGAAAACAGAAAAAACTCATTTATTGTAAGATTTGAAGCGAATAAATATTGCTCATGATGTGTTTTGTCATATTTTTTATAGCTATGCATGCAACATAACTTTAAAGCTTTGCCAAAATTTTTGAAATTTGACTCATTCAGGAATCGAAACTAAGTCTGATTTATTCGTGAAATAGATGGCCCCTGTCCACTGAGTCTACGGTTATGTTAATTGAAATTTAAAAATGTAAAAGGTGTCAATAAAAGGAAGGGTCAATTTGGCCCCATTTGGTACTTCTGGGTAGTGTAAAATCTCTGATACTTCCAGTGTTAATCTTGTCAGCAGTTAAAAAAGACTAATGTAATTTGAGCCCTTGTCCAATTTGAGCCGTGGAGAAATCTTGAGGTAGAGTGATATCAGAAGCATGTCATTGCCATTAAAATATTTTGCAAAACAGATCTTTCCAATTACATGTATTCTGGTTTGACAGCAATCAGCTCTTTGACATGAAGTAAAAATAAAACATTCCGCTTTCCTTCTGCAAATGTGAAGTCAGAAGACAACGCAAACTAAGCGAAAAAAATTTTTTTCCGTGGTTAGTAAATAGTGGCAAGATTGTAGAGAAGAGCTTCAGCACTCTGCTAAACCTAAGAAGAGCGCAGATGATGGGAGTATCTAAATGATAAAAGAACAAAATTTTTTTAGAAAATAACAAATGGGGCAAGTTGAGCTGTTTGTAAAGGTCAATTCTGAGCCGTAGACCCAACTTACTCATAAACGTGCTTCTGTTTTTGTATTTACTTTTACAGTATATAGCTAGTAATAATCTAAAAAAATTGACACGTTGGTTATAATGTATGTATGCCTCTCGTCAACTTTTATTTCTCTTTTCTTTCTGAAGCAACCGTGCAACTGCTGCGGATTACTCTTTCCTCTTAATGCTCTCTTTTCGTATTTCACAATTGGCCTCGGTTGAACATTGATTGAAACTAACACTTTCCAGGAATTTCTGGAAAAACTGTGCTTCCACTCAAAAGACATGCTTTAGCTTTTAATTTTCGAAGGAGGCTGTATCTTCTTACTTCCCAAGAATATTTCTTTTTTCAAATTGAAGCTAGTTTTTTTCTTCCGTTCTACCACTCTGACCACCATCACGGTAAAGATGTATTGTCTTGCGACCTAGACTCTTTACCTAATCACGATCTTATGATTTGATCTAAAGGCCGTATCCTTTTATGCTGGAAAAATCCAGTTGCACGGTTCCATGATTTTCTGTCACGCGCCCATCCTTAGAGAATGGTACGGTAGCAAAAGCATGACAGAATTAGGCCTAATATGGAGGGACAGATAAATTTGTATAGGTGAAGTTCAAGAAAAATTGATCAGTAAAAGTATTGAAATCAATATTTTGTTGGAGTTAGAGATGTTGCGCATGAAACTAATTTTTAACCAGCTATATGCAAAGAAAGCAGTGGAATGAAAATTCGCAGAAACACACAACATGCTTGCCAACCAGGAAAGAAACAAGTGCTTTTTTTCAAAGCCTGACGTGATAACTTCAAAAGCCTCACTGATATCACTTGAAAAATCTGTATGAAAATCAAACAATGTTTTTTTGCCTTTGCTTTTAAAAACTTACACATGTGGTGATTACAATGTAATCTTCACTTGATTTTCAGATGGCGAAAAAGGTTTTTGCTCAGTGTTTAATTGTTGGTTGGGAGTTAGCCGACTGTGATAAGTTTTACTAAACATTTGTTGCTTCGCTGACGGTTGCTCAACTTATCTTCCTCTCAAAAATTGTTTATTTTTTCAAAAATATTGCTCAATTGTCGCACATAATTTGCAAGCTGACTTAATGCGCTGCCAGTATAAAGCAAGCTCATGACTTCATTTCATGTAATTATGTGAGCAGTAGCTTTTTTATGTAAGAAAATATAATAGCGTTCTATCTTATTACGCTCAGCTCCCTGAGTGTTCGTATGTAAATTGGCTCAAAGTCAAGTTTAGCCAGTTTAATTAAAAAACAGTAAAATTTATGCTAAAATCTGAATAGAAACGGTGTGAGCGATAACTGCCATCTCTAGATAAGTTTAGTAAGTTAAATAGTTGAACTTAACCAAACATAATAACAGCTAAAATTAACTACTTGCCAGCGGTCACTTGTACAGTATTCCACTAGTGGCGTGCCCCTTCTACGATATTTTTTGCAAAAAAAAGTGTAAATTTTGAAAGGTCTGATTCCTGTCAGTTTAACAAGGTGTCTTGCCATCGATTTCAATTTTATTGCATTTTTTTTGTTAGTGGTCTTAGAAGTTAAAATGAATTGAATAAAAACATAAAATTGTTTGCAGACCCACATATTTTATTACAAATTTACGAAAGTGTGAAAGCTTTTAAAACATGGTGCAGAGCACAGAGCTTACTTCCAAGTGTGACGCTGAAACTTGGTTTCCTTTCTCATGCCATAATTGAAGCACACAGTGCATCTCCATTTTGCCACCCGTTGGTGGTATGAGTTCAACAAAATGTCCGTTTCTGGCTTGGAGCCTGTCAGGAGTTGGGAGTCGTTCAAAATCCTGTCAGGATCTTGGACGCCACGCTTCGGATATGCATTTGTGGTGCCACTTTCTAGAATCTGTTGTGCAAGCAAGGTTTTGATATATGGCAGCATCATCCCATTAGTTTGTGCACTAGTTTTTTAGAATATCAAATTGGTATTAACAATGGCAATGTCAAAGATAAAGAAAAGCTTTTTGCACCATCGGGTAGTTTTTCTGACCACTCGAAAAGTTAAAGCAAGTTGGTCTGAGCAGTCGACTCCCCCCCCCCGATTTCCTTGTTGTATGATAAAGCACATACAGATTTCACTACAGGATAGCCTTGTCTGTTTTGTTTTCCTGTTGTGACCATTTCTGAGGTATGATGGGTGGAAAGCATCTTGATATTTTTTTTGTCTTTCCATCCTAGGGCCATAATGCCATTAGCAGTTGCAAAAGCATGCTCCTTTTTTTTAACCTTTACCCACAAAAGTTGCAAGGTTTTCTTTTTCTATCCAGTCTAACAATTGCTATAGTATGTGTTTGTCGTCGCAGTAAAGCTTGGAAAAGTTCTGGACTGCTGTACCAGTTGTCTACATACATATTAGTACCCTTTTCCAAGCAGCTTTTGTGACAAATCCAGTGTTACTTTTGTGCTCAATGTGCGACAGCCCTGGCCAGTGTACACCTTCAAGATCCAAGTATACTCACACATCTTACCATTCGATTCGCACTGTCTATATAATTTTAAGCCCAAAACGTGATGTTTTTGAAGGATTGTATTGTTTTCATTGGGGTCTTCCAGGAAAATTCAACATCAATTCATCCACAGAAACATGCTTAGCAAGAAAATATGTAGCCCATGTGTTTCCGATGGAAACAATACAATCCTTTAAAATCGTGACGTCTTTAAAGGATTGTATTGTTTCCATCGGAATCTTCCAGGAAATTTCAACATCAATTCATCCACAGAAATATGCTTAGCAGGGAAATATGTTTTGCGAAAGAAATTAGAAAAAGTATCCAGCAAAAATCTTATTTTGAAAAGCCTGTCGCTTCCATCATCCAGTGTGCTGTCATAAAAGTATGGATTTTTCAGCAGTTTTCTATAACGATCGCTTGAAATAGTTTTGGGAAAAACAGCGTTTCAACCATATCATCTTTACCCCAGTACATCATTGCATCTGGCTTCTTGACAATCCCCATCATTAGGCTAGGTGCAAATAATACTTTGAGCTCCTTTGGTGTGGCATAAAAATAGCCAACATCATGTCTCGTGGAGCTTGAAAGTTCAAGATTCTGAGAAGCATACAAATTAGTTTCTGTATTTACTTTGTCCAGTAATGTTTTAGTAAGAAACTGCTGAAAAATTTCTAATGCTGTGGCACTTTCATCTATATTTATTGTAAGTCCACTATTACCGACAAATAACAATCCGGTGATCTGAGTTTATTCAAGTGCAGTTCCAGCTTGTGCCTTGAGGTGAGTTTTCTTGCATTTCCACTGTCTTCATCAACATTGCTGGAAAAGCTCAGTGAAAAATCATCCAGGACATCTTCGGTGTCAGAAAGCGGATCATTGATCATCACCTAATTCACCAGATGGTAGCATGAAGTCCAAAATTTGATGCAAGGCAAAATTTGCATCCATTTGTGGTCGTTTCGAATTCATAACTTTGTATGGTAACAGTAATACTAAAGACAAGTCTAATATTGTCTAATGAGAACTACAAAAGATATAAGGTAGCCAGCAAAATAACAACTATTAGTACTAAACAGAATTCTAACTGCCAGCCTCAAAACTAACTAACTAACAACCAAACATTGCAACCATAAATGAGTCATAAAATTGCCGAATTTCCGCACCAAAAGCAATTGAGCATTGAGCATTGTTCGAAGGGAATTACCCTAATTAAACCCGTAATAATTTATCTCGTGTAATGATTTACGGCAACAAACGCTACTCGCAAGTTGGTCTATACCTTTGCGCGGCTACAAACGTCATGGGCCCATTGGTAATCTAAGCGCAGCACGGCTATAGACGTCACCCGTTGCAAAGTGATTAAACAAAACTGGCTTCAGCTGCTGCCTGAAATGTAGCAAAACTGAAACTGTTGCAAAGATAAGAGAACGTCAAAACAGAAACGGAAAAAAAAGACACTAAAAATGTCATCGCAAAAACAGAAAAAGAGCAGTGCAAATTTTTGGATTTGTTATCTTAATAAAAACAGTTTTAAAAATAAATCCTTTTTGCTGTATTTTAAGCAATCAATTTTCTTATTTTGTATTTTGCATCAGCACCTCTGTTGTCTTTTCTCGCTTTGTTATCTACAGCGTTATTTTTGTTTTTATAACTTATTTCACTCGCTGTCGTTTTCCTCCGCGTTTTGCAGCTCTTTCACATTTACGGAAATTGCAATTTTTCTTCGTGTAGGAAACATGTTCAATTTAAAAAGGTGGCCCACTAAATAGCCCAAAATGTGTCTGCCGCTCCGGGAATCAAGCTCATGTCGACAGCCGAGTAACACTTACTCCATTTGGGTTGTGGTAGATAAGGGGGGACGTTATCACGTGGAGAGCTGTTTGCTCCTTTGCGTCATCCTTACAGGCTTCAATAAAGCCATACACCACTCATGAATTTTTTAGCAAAATACCCAATGCCAGTTTGAAGGCAATTAAGTCTGACACAAGAAGATGGGAAAGGAAATTCTCGATGGTAATAAACTGACGTTTGCAATAAATGCATGTAATCGAGAAGTGTTTTCCTGCCACTTCGTTATCCATTTGTGAGAAGCGCATTGTGCTACAATGGTGCCTGACTGATCGTTTAACAGTTTCAGTGCTGAAGGCACAAATGGGTGTCTTGATTTAAGTTGCTGCAGATGTTTACAAGTTGGGAAAAATAACCTTTTGTGGAGCAGGTGCTTTGGCTACTAGAATGGGCAATCAGGAGACTGTATGGAATTTTGACAGCAAAGCTCTGTTTAATTGCAATTTGATCGCTTTTCAGTCAGAAAGAAAATTGCTGTTCGATTTTTAAGACAATTGCAGTTTAAGTAGAAGTCAGTTTTATTTAACTTTATCTTTTGCTTTTATTTATTTATTTATTTTTTGATCAAATTTACTTGTTTTATTTGTTGGACCTAGCTGATGGCTGCCGATATTGTCATAACTGATTCCATTTGGCTTTTATAATAAATTTCAATTTGAAAAATTAACTATTTGAGGATTAGCCATTTAATTTATGCATTTTTTGTTTCTTTTTTATGGAATGAATGTAAAAAGAAAAGAACATAGGCAAGAAAGAAAGAAAGAAAGAAAATCTCAAATCTGAAACAAGCTGTAAAAACCTGCAGACTGAGTTTGGCCAAACCACTCATATTGTCGACAGGCTATCATTCAACCAACGCCACACCACTCTGTAATGCACAGTTACATCTTCCACATTATTACTAAATATCTGTTACAAATATTCAATATAACAGTAGGCTATCTTACTTGTGCGTTGTTAGAGAAGATTGAGCATTCGTGAAACCAATGAAATGTCATTTTGGAGCTTTTTGTGAAAATTTTTGTCGCTTCGTTCGCATATTCTGGTAGAAAAATAGTTTAGTTATTCTTAACATTGTTGATTCTTAGCTCAATTATATATAAACTAGACACTGCTAACTTTGTTAATTTCTCTTCCGGCGTCGCCGGTTGGATTTCCCCATCAGTAATGTCAAGATTAACAATATCGTTTTTATTAATTTAAGTAATTGATATTAAGGCATATAGGCTAACTGCAATCAGTTGGCCTATGTGAAACTGCAATGAATGCTTACCTCCAACCACCTAATTAATTTCATAATGGAATTACTGTACACTAGGTCCTTCACCCTGTTCACAAGTTATGGACAAAAAAGCCGGTCCTTTAGATTGAAATATGGCGTAGCCCAGTCCCGTAGCACTCCAACTTCGGGCCCCCCCCAAAGTAAGCGCAAGAGCCCCTGCGCACAGGTCATATCACTTTAGAGGTGTAAAATTGAAAAGCTGCATTAAGAAAATACACCACAATTTGCACATAAGTAAACAGGCTAATGTCAGAATAAAGCATGCCGATACCGAAGGTGCAAGTCATAAAAAATTCGGCACCGATGCCAGAGTTCAGTAGGACATTTATGCAGACACTGCGAAACGAAAGCAATGACACTGAAAAACATGAAAAAGTTATAAAAACACAGTATCATTTAAATAGTCTGGAGCGAACCTTTTTGTTCGCAAATGCTGTTATGACATTGTCATAATCAAGAGATCGGGTGCAGTCATTTTCGATTGACAACATGGCTAATGAAGATAGTCTACTGTCTGTCATAGACATTCTATTAAAAGTTTTGATCAGTTTCAATTTGCTGAAGCTTCTTTCAGCGCTGGCAACAGTCACGGGGCAAGTTAGTAAGATTCGAAGTGCGATGTACACATTCGGATACAATTCAAATAAATGAGTCTTTAGAAGATAGTTCAGAAAGTCTTGAGCCGTATTGAGATTGCGTTTTTTTTTGGAAAATTAAAACAAACCGCTGTAGCTCAGCGCTCATTTCATCAGAATCAATGTCACCGAGCTTTTTTTGGAACTCTTTACAGCAAGTAAGAAGAGCATTTTCTTGTTGCACAAGCAAAAGTTTGTCTCGTGTGTACAAAAACGAAAAGGCGGAAGAAACCTCACGTAACAAATTAAAGCGCTCCTTTATTGACATAATAGCCTGGTCTAATAATGGATAGAAAAAGTTGCTTTTAAATTTCAGTTCAGGAGTAGCTCGTTGTTCCTCTTCACCTTGGTAATCAAACAATCTTCTTTTCTTTCCACTTCTTGACGGAGGAAAAGAAGGATCAATATCCAATTCCTGTGCTATTTCAACAGCAGATGTTGCGGCACTGTCATAACCCGTTGCGCGATAGTTTTGCAAAAACTTTTCAGTTGCCTGGATTTCCGTTTCCATTGTATGAAGGGAGACTCCATACGATTGAAGAATCTTGCTTGCTTTATTGACTTGGAATAGGATATCATACCAAATAAACACCGACAAAAGAAAACTCCATTTTGATAAATGAGCTATCAACGATTTTGTTTCTGAGGCAGCTCTTCCATCTTTTCTTTCTATGGAAATGTCTTCCAAGTCTTTCAGTGCCAGCAACACCTCTTTTAAATTGTATCGAAGAGGTTTGATGCATTTAATTCTGCTTTCCCAACGAGTATCAGATTGTGACTTTATGGACATCTCCACATGTTTCTTCAAAATTTCCCAACGCTGAGCAGAGGAAGAAAACAGCACATACAACCTTGTAAGTACTCCAAAAAATGTCAATGCTTCCGTCGATCAATTAGCACTGTCAACAACAACTAAGTTAAGGGTATGGTTTGCACAGGACACGTAAACAGCTTTGGGATTGATGTCTAGCATTCTTGCTTGGACCCCAGAATGTTTTCCTTTCATGTTAGCACCATTATCATATGACTGACCTCGACAATCAGACAATTCGAGTTGCAGTTCGGTCGCTTTTTCTAAGAAAGCGTCCAACAAGCCTTTCCCAGTACTGTCACTTATTCTCAAGTAGCCAAAAAATGTTTCTTTAACAACAGCAGCTTCTTCATTACATAGTACATAACGGAGAATGACAGACATTTGTTCATGATGTGACATATCTGGAGTGCAGTCCAAAATTATAGAAAAATATTTTGCCAATTTCAATTGCTGTAAATTTTCTTTTTCAACTTCTGTCGCTAGCAATTCAATTAGTTCATTTTGTATGGTAGGACTCAAATAGTGATCTTTAGTGTTTTTATTCTTGATTTTGTCTTGAAGCTCTTTTAGGATCGGATCTCTTCTTGCCAAAAGCTCAAATATACCCAGAAAATTTCCATTGTGAGGAGATCCTAAGACTTCTTCAGATCCTCTAAAAGCAAGATTCCTTTCCGATAGAAACAAGGCAATGTCGATAAGTCTCTCTAAAACATTTCTCCAAAAACGTCTTTCATTGAAAAAAATATTCATCTCGCGTTTGTCGATAGTGGATGAATTTCTTATCCCTTCAGCTAGCAACATCCATTGACTGCAGCATTCTTGGTGGGAAATGTCGTTTTCATGGTCTTTCAGTTTTTTCGAAAAACCCTCCCATGTATTTATACCACTACAAAAGGGGCTTAGTGTTTTTCCAAATAGCTTACAACAAAAGCAAAAAACTTGATCTGATTCCCCACAATAAACTAGCCACTACCGTGAAACACTTTCACCATTAGGTAACACACGTTTATAATGGTTGGAGGAAAAACGTCGCCTTGGAGTTGTGTTATTATATGGAAAATTCATTATTAGTTGATGTGGTCCACGCTTTACTATATCACATCGTTGAGCATTAGAAATACTTTCAGGCCATTTACATGGGTCATCAGGGATAGGGGTAAATTGAGATTCAGTTATTTTTGATATTGAAGGTTGCGTATTGGCAGGTAAATCACAACTTACATTTTCTGGAAATTCACAATCACTTTGATGCTGATCGTCATAGTCTTCTTTTTCTTGTACACTATAGTTTTCTTCATCCCTCTCGGTACTAGTGCCAGGTCTACTCTGCTCAGTAATCTTGAAAAAATCTGTCATCTTGGGCAATTTCGCTACAGCATCTCGAGCAGTGGCTGCTTCTTTTCTCTTTTGAGCACCACTTTTTGAACGTTTCATTCTATACAATGTCAATAAAATACTTTATCTGCACTCTGCAGTGTATATATATTGTCCCGGTATTTATAGCCAAACAGAATTCTAGACCATTCTATGATTGTTGCGTAACAACGGCATTGTTATGTCAATCGAATATTCAAGATTCTACCAGAAAATCAATCGAAATATTCTAGATTCTGCGAGATAAAATGACATGGCATTCACTTATGATGTCACAAGCCAATTTCTTCCTACAGTTTAAATCGGTTGTAAACAAGTCTGCTGAACTGAAAATAGTCACGTAGCCAAAAAGCAATTTCAGACTAACTTGGGCCCCCAAAGTTGGCCTGGGCCCTCCCCAATTGGGGGGTTTGGGGGGCGGCTGCTACGTCTCTTGCGTAGCCAAAGGATCCGTTCTGGCCCCTACTCTTTATAACATCTACACAGCTGATTTCCCGAAAACATCTGGCAACTGCTTCATGTATGCAGACGACGGAGCAATCACCTATTCTGCATCAAGTATTGCCAAAATTGAAGAAAACCTGTCTAATGACATGACGACCATATGCTAGTACCTACATGACTGGCACTTAAAGCTTTCCCAATGAAAAACGGTGTCATCACTGTTTCATCTTAACTCTAGAATTCTAGACTATGTCAATTTCGACATTTTATTTTTCCAACGTTAATTTTATTTGTATTTGTACTTATCGTGATTGTAATGTCCTGAAATCCCACACTGTCGAACAAATTTTGCTACAGTTTATTTTGATCTAAGGTTTTTGTTTGTAAGACTTACGGAGCAGAAGTACTTGGAACTCATGCCTAGAATTCGGGACGTGTCGATTTCGGCATTGTGCATTTTCTTCTACATTAGCTGGACTGCATATGCTCAGTTCTATTAGCTTTGATTGCAGAAGATCGAGTCAATTGCCGTTACAAATAAGTTTAGAAGTAAAAAAATGTGAAAAGGAAGTAAATACTGTCTTGCTATCTAGCACTCTAAATGCAATAAAACCATGCTGTTTTGTGCTCTAAAATGTGTTGTCTCCTTATTAGCCTGAAAAATTTAAGTTTATCCATTGCCACCCTATTTTCATTTCATTCTCGCGGAGTTCCTTTAAAATCTGAGCTAGTTTGCACTTCAGCTTTGTCATTCGTTTTTAGTTAAAATTGAGTTTTTATTACAGACAAAACTACATGAGCATAGAGTGGTAGTAAGCTTGACTTTTTCAGGAGAAATAATGCTGTGTATAAACAAATAAACGTTATTTCTAGCAATAGTTTTCGTTGTAGATGTACTGCAGAAGTGGCCTATGATATGCTGAACGAAGACTGATGCATTAGAGCCAGCGAAAGAAGCGCACGAGGACATTGCTACTGTGCCCATCAGTATTGATGAGCCCCCGCACAGTCAGTTACTGATAGTAATTCTTCCTCCGACGATGATGATGATTTATTGGGTAATGTCATCCAACCACAGCTGCACACAAGTGCCCATTGTGCTACTTGGGGTCCTCGTCATATTGCAAGAATGAAACTTGCCTCAGCAGCCAACGTTTTTCGAGTCAAAGCCAGTTTTCATCAAGTGATACGGCGCAGAGCAAGTATTAGTTCTCATGAATGCTGGAAGCTATTCATCAACAACATGATTTGAACCATCCAAACTCACACAAAGAGAGAAGCAAGGAAAACTGACCCAAATTTTTTGCAAATTATGGGGCAGTTAGAGGCAAATATTGCACTTTAGTATATTAGAGATATATACGGGAAAAATCACTCTGTGCATCATCTATGAAAGAAAACCTATGAACAGAGTGTATTCTTAGATACTATGGCAAGAGAATGCTTTCTAGAAATCAAAGTGTTTATCAGATTTGATAACAAAGATAGGCATGGGCAAAGGCTCACTAAAGACAAATTTGTTCTCATTTGTGAGCAGCTAAAAAGTTTTGTGACAAATTACTTATTCAATTACGCACTTGATTGGAGCCTACGTATAGACGAGCAGCTTTTCCAATGAAAAATAGGTGTCCATTATTCGTCTACATGCCAAACAAGCCAGAATAGTTCGGCATGAAATTTTGGATGTTGACAGAAGTTTACTCAAAGTACGTGTACAAAATTTTTCCGTACTTGAGAGCTTTAGAGAGAGAGCAGAGAGATGGGCGACCACCTGCAGAGGATGTGTCATAAGATTGACCCAAAGCATCCACAACCAAGGAAGATGACTTCTTTACAAGTGTGTACTATGCTTATAGAAAACAAAATTTTGATGGTCGGCACAGTGAGGAGCAACAGCAAAGGCCTTACAAAATTTATGATCAAAAACGGCAATGAACTGCATAAAAGTAGCTTTTTTCGATAATGGCAAAGAGATACTTTTTGTTAACTACCTGTTCAAGAAAAAGAAGATTATGAATTTAATTTCCACAATGCACAATGCTCCCAGAATTGACCAAGGCAAGAAGAAAAAACGTTGTGTGATTCATTTTTACATGAAAGAGGTTGGTGTAGACGTTGTCGGCCAAATATAGCGGCAATATTCCACTCGCATGGCAAGCCGAAAATGGCCCTTTGCTGTGTGGACAAACATTTTGGATATAGCAACTTTGAAGTTATGAGTTATCTATAAAAATGTTATCCGGTGAAAAAATCAATAGGCGTGATTTTATCCATAACTTGGTTGAAAGCTTAAAACAAGTACGTCATTGAGCCAGGTTCACTTCGTCCAGACCCTGTATCAAACGACCTTCCACCCCCTAAACTTTGGACGTGCGTTGTGAAAGGATGAGTAAGCACTACAAAAACAGTATGCCACATCTGCCACTTGCACACATGTGGAAAATGCGGTCAGGCCAGTTATAAAGGAACGCAGTGTAATACGTGTTTTGAGCTGGCGAGAGCATATCAATCAACTGAACTATGTGACATACAGCTTTTCTCATGTGAAAATGTTATAGAATTGCACGTGATTTTCGAGTGTCCTTTTGTTCGTGCTACTTCTATCAATAAAACTTCAGAATATAAATGAATGGTTGGAAAATAAAAGCCGAAAAAACGCGAGTGCGATAAATACCAACAAAAATAGGCCTCATTTATAACAAATTAAACTAATTAAAAACTGAATATCTATCACTATTCTTAGCACTGGTGCCTTTTATTTGTTTAAAACATACTATTAGTGATACCGACAAGTTTAAGTTGCAGGGACGCTGAAGTTGGGAAAAATGTCGATTTCGACATCGTATGAGTTCTAGGTATATTTTTTTTCCCGGAGTTCTAGTGTTAAGAACCATCTGGCTTCGAAATCCATTAATGTAACCTTGGACACCAACACAATCCTAAACTGTGAGCGATATCCTACATACCTTGGAATCACCCTGGATCGGAGTCTAACATACAAAAACCATTTGCACAAACTGAAACAAAAAGTGTCTTCCCGAGTGGCACTGGTGAAAAAACTGTCGGGAACTAACTGTGGTACCTCATTTGACACTTTACAAATCTCCACTACAGCAGTTGTATTTGCACCAGCTGAGTATTGTGCCCCTGTCTTGTGGCAAAGTACCCACACAAAAACACTAGACGTGCCTTTGAATGAAGCAATGCGGATCGTCTCAGGCTGCATCCGCCCTCTGCCTGCATCTCAGGCTGCCTTTGAATTTTTTACCACCACTCTCGGGAATACAGCCACCAAGCTGTCGCGGGAAAAAAATCTGTAAACGCTTATACTACAAAGCAGATAACACTGACCATCTTCTACACAATATCTTGTACAGCAAAACCCCTCCGAAAAGGCTTAAATCTCGTAAACCTCTTCGACCCATTCTGGAATCACTACAAGGCTATGACCCTCAGCAAGAACCAATACCACATAAACTGCAACCACACATCCAAGACTGGTCAAACAAACCTCTCGGTCTAGGACGAGGCCTCCCTCGAAAAGCCTGGGTCCAACAAAATAGACTGCGAACCGGAATAGGAAAATTTGGTGACTCAATGGTGAAATGGGGATTTGGTGATGACAATCTATGCCAATGAGGAGAAACCCAAACTGCATACCACATTGTCAATGACTGCAAATCAATAGGACCTCCCCGCAACCTAACAAGTGTTGACAACCCTATGCTTAAACGATATCGAATGAACTGCAACTTCTGATCAGATTGTCATACGAACGAACGCAATTAGTTGAATAAGATATACTTCCACGACCGGTTTCTTTCCTACTAGAACTCTTCAGGTGGACTCAGGTATTGAACTGACAATCACATGAATTGCTTCATGCGATTTATACCACTCCGCCATCGGTCCAACCAAT
The DNA here is from genome assembly GCA_963675345.1 of Trididemnum clinides. Classification (NCBI taxonomy): domain Eukaryota; kingdom Metazoa; phylum Chordata; class Ascidiacea; order Aplousobranchia; family Didemnidae; genus Trididemnum; species Trididemnum clinides. The sequence continues at coordinate 3,175,138 of OY776291.1, forward strand.
TGATGACGTTAATTTTAAGCATAAAATTAACAGCAGCTTAAAATTTAAGCTTAAAATTAACAACATCAGTTGATAGGACCGATGGCGGAGTGTTGTAAATCGCATGAAGCAATTCATGTACTCGTCATCTCAATACCTACGTCCACAGCTCAATACCTACGTCCACCTGAAGAGTTCTAATTGCAGTTAGCCTATATGCCTTAATATTAATTGATTTAATTAATATCTTAACAAGCTAACACCAGCTTCTATAATTCGTATAATATCGCATATTTTGCCAAGCCGGCTTCACCCAATAGATAGCTCTGAAAAAAGTAATAAAAAGTTTATATTATCTGATGAAGCCTAATTTTATCAAACCTAATGAGCTTGCTAATTTCAAAGAAACTATTACGCGGCATTGTATCGCGAAAGATGTTTGGTTGATATTTCTTATTACACAGGAAAGGTAAAGAGTGATATCTTCATGAATTCCTCTGGTGTATTGTGAAGTGAAATGAAAGTGCAATGAAATCTTTGGGAAGTGCAATGAAAGCTTCGAGAACATCCGTTGTACTGTAAGTCCAAAACTAAGATTGGCTTTGTTTGCTTCTTGGTTGGTGTGACTAATAATGGATATCAGCTTGTTATCATTAATGAAGAGCTTTGAACATTCATAAGGGCTACCACCTGTTCTTCGGCATAAAAAAGGTCGAACACCAGCTGCGATACGGAAAATATTAGCTGCTCTAGGACCTTATACTCTTGTCGCTAAGAGGGGAGTCCAGGTCACGTTACTATTGCTTTGTTGATCTTGATGTACCGACTCGGTAGCCAGTTCTTCTTCATCATACAAACTGCTATCGCTATCAGAAAGTGGTTGTACAGGTAGTGCATCATTAGTACTTAAAGATCGTGATCTAACATTTATTTTTCTGAATCAGAAGCATCTGAAGTTTTATTTAATATGTACAAACCTTCTTCCGCAGTAGGCATACAGCAAAATGTATTTGCAAACATCTTACAAGATAAGAACAGGCAGCTGAAAACTTTCAAAAGTCAAATATAAATAGAATATCTCTAGCCTAAATTATGTCAAAAATACTGGGATACAGTATCTTCATTTTATCTAAAAAAAGATAAGAACTGAAACTATCACTCATAATACTCACCATCGTTGATACTTGCCAGGTTAGAGTAACAGTACTCTGAAAAGTGCAGATTCGATAAGACCTAAATCCAGTTGTTGATTGAAATCTTCTCCTACCCTATGTTTTGCACTGCGAATATTCTCTAAATGGCTTAGCTTTGAAGGCTAGAGTTGAATTTAGTTTACACCGGTTGATTTTCCTTTGTTCCTTCCCAATGACTTATGTAAGCACTTGATTTGTAATACTGCGCTATATAAAATTTTCGGTACTTACGTATTAACGGGAGGACCTTTAAAAACACGACTCAAAAATTGAAGTAAATTATTTATTGAAACGGTTAAAACAATAAAATAACATTACATTTGTAATTCCGGAGGCTAACCCTAACCCTAACCCTAACCCTAACCCTAACCTAACCCTGTCAAAAAAAAGAAAAAGTAAAAATCAAAGGTCCTCCCGATAATAAGTAAGGACCAAATTTTCTTTCTGTTACTGAACGAGTTTCTCCCATCTGATCTACACACATGCTCACAATAATAAAAACATTGGCACTAATTGGTCACGACCTGCAGCTTTCTTTGTGAAGTTTTCAATGTGCTCAGCAAATGAGTTGCGTTTTTTGTGATATTGCGTTGTCACAGCTCGACGCTGGATAGCGGTTATTTGCCTGCACACAAATGTCGAAATCGACACATTTGGATTCTAGGTATAACTCTAAATAAAATCTTTTACTATAACTCTAAAAATGTCAAAATTGACATTTTTGAAGTTCTAATGTTAAAAGCATCCACGGAGATCCAGTATTCGTGTGGTTTTCCTTTTACGACAGAAAAAATGTTAATGTGTCAACAACAGAAAACAGCATTGGAAAACTGCATGTTGTTCTTTTTTTGAAATGAAGTAAATTTAAGCAGAATCTTGGAAAATAGAGAGATGCTTCTACGAATGATAGTTGGTCATGGATCATCAAAGTTCGCACAAAAATGAGACATTTCACCAAATAGATTATTTAAGTATTAATTTCAGTGATATTTTATAGTAATTGCTAAAAATTTAACAATTTGTCTACTTTTTTATGTAATACTACATTAGGTCTTATTTTGTTTTCATATGAAGGTAATAAGGCCAAAAAAAAATTTTGTTTTTAAAGTATTTGAAAACCGTTTTGCTAAAATCTTATTTGCTAAAAAACCGTTTTGCTAATATCGAACAACTAAAATCTTATTGCCAGCAGTAAAGTTACATCCTGCACCAGCAAAATAATTAAAATTGTTAGTAAACCTGATTTGGCAAATTTAAATCTGTGTTTACACCCTTTACATCAATATACTGTATGTACTTCTAGATTTTGACATAGAAAAGGCAACAATATACAAGATAAGAGATCCTACGCTATTTTTGTGATTGTAACCTTACCATAGCATGTAAACACAGTATAATAGGTACCCAAGTCAGGAGGTATATAAAATATCTATATCTGAAGTAGAAGTTCTAGATATATTCCGGGTTTGGCCATATATTATGCGGCATTTATTCATTCATTCATGCGTATGACCTCATGCTCTGATTGCATGTCTTTCGTCAGACTGGGCCACTAGAACGGGTAGACTGCTGGGCCCCACGATCTGTTTGTCACATAAAGATGGAGGCATGCCGTTAAGTGCCTTACGCAAGGACACAACAAGTAGGCTTGGCGGCTTTTTCTCCACACTATCCCTTTTGTGCCGAATGCCAAGTAGGAAACCTGAAAAAACCATTTTTAAAGTTCTTTGATGTGATTCGACTTGGGAAAATGAACCCCAGGTCTACCGACTGCGAAGCGGACGCTCTAACCACTACGCCATCGCGTCGATAATGAGCATTATTGGTAGTAATTATGCAACACTATTGCTAGTAATTTAATTTGATACAGCTATCAAAATGATTGACTGTTTCTATTCAATCTGGCACTGTTACGGGTGTTGTAAAGCCTCCACAAAATTTCTCCTGGGCAGTGAAAACAAATAGATTGCGCAGAGATGTTGGATTTATAACAAGATTGCACAGATGAATTGGCAGGTAATTGATAATCGGCATTGGCCATTTTGTCCAAAATCTCTACCGCAAAATGTCGTTACATGCTGATTTTAATTTTACATATGATGAAAGCAAATGTACAGTTGTCATAGTTTATTTCCTGGGAAAAAAAAAATTTTTTTTTCTGCGATACAGGCAGTGGCAGCTCATGTATAGGAGCTTCGCAGCGGCGCCCATCTGAATATTTGGAAAAGGTCAATATTGTAACTTACAACTAGAAAATTTTTTGTTATTAAATTGTAAACACTATTTCAATTGCCATATTTTTTAATCGATTTTTTGAATTTTTAATTAAATGTTTATTTTGGGCAACCTAATCAAATATGGGCACATTTTGAGAAAAGCGACGACAATAAGAAAGTAGCTCGAATTTTGCTTGAACTGGTTGGCTGCGTTTACACACACACACACACACACACACACACACACACACACACATACACACACACACACACACACACACACACACACACACACACACACACACAAGCTAATCAGGGGAAATTCCCCGATCATAATCGCTGCAATCTAAAGTAGACGCTTGCTATGATTGGCTGTACTATTTTCAAAGTTGGGTAAAAATCAACAGTTCCTAAATTTAAGTTTGGAGAGAAGGTAAGAATGCGACCTGGAGAGGAGGTGAGAATGCAACCTGGGCCAAAACGCAATAACCGACAAATTACTATTTTCGTTAGCAAGTTAGTTTGGCAGCACTTTGAGAAAGATAACGTTATTCTTAACAGATTATATTTTATACTAGCCATCCAGATTGATTGCAATTAAAGAGTTTTTTCTTTGAGTAGTTCTCCAGTTAAGAAAAGCTAAGTATTTTTTGTAGCTCTACTGTAGTTTCTTTAGTCAAGAAAAACTTCGTGCCAAAAAGCTGAGCTCATTTATAACCAATAAGTTATAAATGATTTTTAATTTTTTAGCGAATTCTTTGCTCGCGCTTAAATGACATTATCCAAAGAAGGTTGAACTAACAAAAAGCTGGACAGATGTGAAACAAATGTTCAAGCATTTTGGCAATAATTTGTTTACATTTGGTTATTGTAAAAAAAGATACTGCCTTTTTTAAATTATCAAAGTACTCTTACTCTCAGATTTTTGATGGTGCACAGCAATATATTTCTAATTACAAACTTTGGTACTAATTGGTAAAATTGTTTAACTGTGGTGTTACCTTTAATTTATTGATCTTGCTTTTCATTTTCGTTTATATCTAAAGTGTCCACTGAATTAATCTACGAAGTTTCCTTGCTGAAGAAATCTCAATGTGCAAAGTTATAAAAGAACCATCAATATATGGAGCCACAATTTTGTTCCTGATTCAAAGAATTTGTGTATGCAATACATTGATCATAGCCCAAGTAAAAAGATAAGTTCTTGTAAATTGTCGCATATCTGCTGTTAGATTTCATTAACTAAATGTACATCAGTGACACTGTTTCGACCAGGTCTCTTCAGTGCAATTGGTGACCAATAAGGAGCTAGAGGTTTTTAGTAATCACAGCTTAAACCAGTGTTTCTCAAAGTGGTTTGTATCGCCCCCTTGGGGGGCGGTGGAAAGTTCCGCCTTGCATGGGGGCGTTGAACAGACAAATGGGGGCATTGAATCACGGCCTTAGCGATAGCAGATCAGGTGTTAACCTTTCTTTTTTTTATTTTTTTGGAGGACACCTCCAACTCCGTTGGGATGTAGAGATATGCAATAAAAGGTTAAATTTGCTCTAAATCAAGGTGTCCTCCCCCCACCAAAAAATAAAAAGTCAACACTTGATGTATTAGGCCTATTAGATATTGTTCTGCACCGTGAATATTCATTGACATGTAATACATTTTGCGATTAATAGATCTTATCTATTATACTATTCAATAATCTTTAAGAAAGGGCGGTGGCAACTTAAATAATGTCTTGAGGCCTATTCAACTTAAAAGTTTGAGAAACAATGGCTTAGACCGTCACACTTGTGGAACCCAATACTGGGTCCACTGTATTGGATAGTCGTCAGTACTCTGCGAAGCCGTGTCACTCGTGAATGAGTGGCAGTTGTCGAAGGTGCACTAAGTCCAACAACTGCTAGAACAATAGTGCTGTCACAGCCCAGTGGTCACAAGATGTGTGTGTGTGTGTGTGTGTGTTTACCCCTCCTCTTCCTTGGGATGGAGGTACGGCATGAACGGTAATTCAGGTTCATGCCGTCAACCTAATTGATATTAGGCTAGGAGAAAGATGGCAGCCCATTTCGAACCAGTGTTGAGTGACTGGTAGCCCCACCACCAACAAGGCGGACTGCCACTGGTGGGTACCCAAGAGTCGTCTGACAGGCTGGGTTAGCAACTTTACAATTATAATCCGGTGAAGTACGGGTGGGGCCACCTGTCTGCCACATAAAGGTGGAGGCGTCCCGTTAAGTGCCTTGCCCAAGGACACAACAAGCAAGCTTGCCGGCTTGTTCTCCACACTATTCCTTTTTTATGCTGAGCGCCAAGCAGGGAAGCTGTGAATACCATTTTTTAAAGTCATTTGGTATGACTCGACTTAGGGAATGAACCCCAGGTCTACCGACTACAATGTGAAGGCTCTAACCACTGCACCATCGCGCCGGTGGTCACAAGATCGCTATGCTTTGTGAAGTCTCCAACTGCACTGAAAAGACCTGATGGGTTGAAGCAATGTCACTGTGTGCAGATTGCTAAGTTCATCGCTAGCCTCTTGCATTACTATAAATGTAAGTCTTTTTATGTAAAACAATGTTAGGGCTAAAGAATGGTATTTATTTACAAGCGTTAGTAATACGAATAAAGGCAAAATGCTGGTACACATTTTATTAACACGTTTTGCTTTCACACTTAAAGCATCACCATTTAAATAAATAGTTACTCAAGGCTAGGCTACGACAGATACTGTTTTTCTGTCTTAGCTTAGTCTTTTGTAATTATTTATTTAATTGATAATGTTTCTTGCACAAGCGCTAACGTTTTAATAAAATGTTTACCAGCATTTTGGCTTTGTTCATTTTACCAAGATATGTTTGGGCTGTTATAATATTTTTATCGTTCAGTTGCTTTTAAGCTGTCGCCGAGCAACTCTTGTTTGTACGCTCATCTGAGTTGCATTGTATGAATCGACAATTTCTTCAGCAAAGCAGATTGCGGAAAGTTTTTTTGAAAGCATTATCGCAGTTCTGCTAAGTCAGAAAAAATCATTTTATTAGCAGTCAGTTATTGCAGAACGTTTCTTAAACCTTATCTTTTTTAATTATGAGGCTACAAATAAGTTACATGAAAGATTCAGATGTTTGAACACACTTTAAGCAGTCACTTGTTTTCGTCGACGTCCATCTGAACAAATGTCCCATACAGCGAGAATTGGGCTGGATATATATTATGTGATCTGTGAACTGCATTGCTGCATCACATGGACACGCCACCGATGCTGCCAAAGCTTTCTTTTGTGGACGTCATGCTTGTGTTTTCTTTTACAAAAAAATTTGGGGTAACATGAAAGCACATTTGCTTGAACCGGTAACTTTTAGGTCTTCTTTCGTATTTGATTTGTATGCACTCCTTTACACATGCTTGTTTACTGTTTTGGGTGATATGTTGTCATTGTATCCATTAGTGTGTTTTGCAAGTACTGTAGTAAAAAAATGTTATTTCTTCAAAATTCATTTGCCTTTCTACGCTGCAGCTTTTCTATTTTTTACCCACGAGTTGTCATTGAATGCAGATACCAAAAATTTTTAAGGAAATGACTGTTCAATACCATATAACAACTGTGCATTTACTGTTGTATCCTGTGCAATACGGTTGTCATGAACAATAATCAAAGTCGATTAATCGGTATCGGCTGATATATCACGGCAGATAATTGGCGATCGACCAATTTGTTTACCTGTGCAACCGTAGTTTGGTAACATAAAAACAAAACGTGCGAAGAAAATAACCACTTCTAGCAACATAAATTGCAAACTAGTGGACAAATCAGTACCCAAATGTGACAATGTGTGAAAGTACAAATACAGCAAACATCTATTTTTTGATTTATGTCTGCGTAGATTTTGTAAAACTCGGGTGCTCTTGCTTGTGCTGTGTTACCTCTAAATTAAACTTGACCTTTGCTATTCATCATCTGTCAAAATCGTAGCGTAATATTTTAGAAATGTATATTGCTCTTTCATTATCTTTAGTCAAGCAAAACTTACAACTGTTCTGTCAATGCTTTTATAATCCAGTATGTTTTAAGTCAAGTTTATATCGTTGACAGCGGTCTTGCAATTCTTGCTTGATTTTATCCAATCTGGAAACAAAACATTCCAAAAAAAAGATTTATTCTGGCCAATAAATTGGCATGTTCATTGGCGAAGTGCATCTTCTCAGCGCACACAAACATCTTTGGCAATAGAAAATTACTCCCATCTACCTAGCAATGATAAGTAGCTGCTGATTTGTAATGCACTGTAAATACTTGTAAAGTTGCTCCGAGCAATACATGCGTATTAGTCACCAACAATTTGTCGCCACTCTCTAGCATAACTTGCTTTCGCACTAACTTGTTCATTTTATATTTGTAGCTTCATCTCCCTTTTGTTGTATATTGAGACTTAGTAAGACATTCAATCGTCTGGATTTATCAAAATTAGGCCGTTTATTTTTGAGGCGCTGAAATCATGGGTTTTCTGGCTTATTTGCCGTAGCACCACACAAACTTTTTCATATAGTAATAATGGCGGCACGTCCGGTACGGTATTTTCCTTTGCAAAAAATCTTCAAGGAGCTTAGCATTTCCCTTGCTGCATTTGCTGTTGCTTTCTATGGTATCAAATACTAGTGCTTTAACTCTGTCCACAAGATTCTATAATTGCAGCAAGTTAGAAGTGGTTTTTGTGTGTGTTACATCAATAGCATTTGTGATCTTTGTTGCGAAACTCATTCAACAAAAACTGAGAAACTTCCAAATAGTTGCTGGTCCACAAACTGCGTGTGGTTGAGCTCAAAATAAGTAGTTGGCTGATATATTGTCTTGGCAAGCTTGTGAACGCAATCAGCAGCATTATAGCGGTATTGCATGATTTTTAGTCTGACAAAAACTAGTTTATTCACTGCGGTCTACTATATTTCGAAATGCATGCGGGGTGGTTTAGTTTGTGTTTTGCTGTGTTTGCTTCTTGTGGTGGTAGCAAACTCTTTAACTCTGAAATCGAACCCAATGCATTGCTCATCTCTGAGAAAGGTGACAGGAAAGCAACCTAATCGATTGTATTTTCCGAAGATAAATTATGCTCCTGTTTCTGTGTTTGTCTAGTAATTTTGCGACCAATCTTTTGCTCAAAAGTTTATATTTGTCGTTCATTACGGCAAAGTTTTGTTCTTCTTCTTGATGTTTATAAAAGTTGATATTCTTTTCTTTTTTTCTGGTAACAAATATGGGTTGTTTTAGTAGCTGCAATAGCATTACAAAACCTCATATATGTTCCACAGCTTATACAAACTCAGCAAATGTCTTTTTTGTTTCTCCAGGATGTTTTTTCTGGTCTCTGTATTTTTTAATGCCAGCTAATAATTTCAAATTTTGATTTTTGAAGTTTGTGTTTACGAGCGTATCTCGTAGCATAACTTCATACCGTATTCACAATTGCGTTTTGGTATGTCAAGGATGGTGAATCACCGTTCTACGGGTCACAAATTGATCTGCTTCACGTATTTGAGTGACCCAATGGTTGATGCGTCAACACGGTACGCTTTGCTTGAAATTTTTAAAATGAGGGCTTTTTTAAAGATGAAGCCGCAAAATTTGGCCAAGATAAAAGTAAAGATCTTTTTTTTACAGATCCAGTGGAAGTAGTAGAAATATCGGGCGTAGATAGAAGGAAAGACCTAAATTTTTTGAAGATTTTGTTCAATTGTTGAGAAAAGAAGATGTGGCTAGAGGCAAAGACCGTTCTCTTGTTTTAGCAATTAATTTACCAAATTGCTGAGCCTATGATCAGCGAGTGTTAAAACCATAATCCATTTATATCTTTTACTACGTATCTGAAAACGTATGACCCACGTTTCTTTTTTTCCGGATTAAAATTCCATTTGTGACTTATTCAATGAAAAAGGCTTACCAATCACCATTCTAGCAATATGTTGTTGTGAGAAAACGTTCGTGAATTCGTGGAATCTCCGAAGGAAATTACATTACGTAATATTCTCTCCAAATTCGACTTAGTTATCCTAGCTATGTAAAATCTATTGGCAATTTTCTAAGATCTATTAATATAGCTTTTGCATAAAAACTGCAGATTTTATCACAAAAAAATTTTCTAATTAAAGCATTTTAAAGACGAAAAGTTTAAGGACGTAAACAGAGTACAAAACGAGGTCCAATTAAAAAAATTTTGTAACCTTACTTTTTGGGCCAAAAGCATAGGAAAAGTCGCCAATGACATAACTTTCCGATAATATCCGAAATTTTAATAGCTCCAACTACCACGTTTCAAATCACACAGTACGACCGCAAAACTTACTATGACACCACGTTTCGAATGGCCCGTTATAGAAATCTTCTTCATCGAGCAGTATTTCTGTAGTCGTCTTTGTGAAACTCTCACATGTCTGGTTCGGGAAAGGGCAGGGTTTTAAATTAATTTGTCTAGTCCAGCATTTCGGATCATTTATATTCTGGAAATATTAAACAATAAAATGAATTCGTAAACTGTTTCACCTTCAAATTTTGTTTTACATTTCAAAATGCTTCACGCACTATCTGATTAGAAAAAGATTATGATTTCTAAAGAACGGCTTGGGGAAAGACTTTTTGGAAAAGTCTGGGAGATGCTACTACAATCGTTGATTTTTCTGGTAGTTGCATGAGTATTTCAAAAATTCATTTGCGGTAAGCTGACACCAAAGAAGTCATATATCATCATTTTCGCTCTTCAGAAACCAGTGCCTACCAAACTACTAAGACCTTAAATTGGTAAACGTTAGAGTTGTGAAATAAAAGTGATAAGTTTTTTTTTGACATTGAAGAACATATGCAAGTCAATGCTTTGTCCTAATATATTATACAAAGCGCATTTCTGTCAGCACGTACGTAGCCTACGTACCAATGTATGTGCGTGTTTCCGAAACCACTAATTGTAAAACATCAAACTTGGCACGATTGATGATTAACTCGGGGTGAGTGCCACAGTGAGCTTCTTAACGTCATAATGACGTCATAATCAAAGATAATTGTTTTAAATTAGTATTTCTTGACAGAGGAAAAACAGTTTCTTGCTTAAACGAAAACCAGCCCCAGACCCATCACCTTACAAAAAATTTTATCTTTTTCGGGTAAAAGAAGACGTCACAACAACGCTTGATTTCATAATTTGTTCTATGTATTTTCTCAAAAACTACTGATTGTAGAAACGTCATTAAAAGCTTTTTTGAGAGATATTAAGAAGTTGCTTTTGATAAAAAAACAGCTACACAAAAACTTAAGCAAATTTGACTACGCAAAGAGTAGTTTTTTTAACATTTAAGCCTTCTACACATGCTTCTCAATTTATTTTGCACACGAAAAACTTGCTTTATGATGTCATAATGCTGTCTGGTACCAATTAGTTTACTGTTTGTTAGTTAGTAAATTGATTTGTGATCTCATTCTCAACCAATTTTCAAAATTGAATTTAACAAATTAAAGTTAAGTACAAGGCAATTCCGCTAATATATAACATGTACCTTTAATGTTTGTTTTTATGCAAAAAAATTTGATTTTAAGACCTGCTATGTAACGTTTTACCCCTTCAAGAAAACGGTAATCTGAATAAAAACAAGTGACTTTAATACAAAAAGTTTATAACAACCTAACAACAATTAGTGTCGTTAGAAAGCTGAATAAATTTTTTTTCCAGAAATATGTGACTTTAATTAGTTCAAACTAAGGATTAGCTGATAGTGGCTGATCAAAACTTTGTTGCTATAAAATATATTTCTAGTTTTAGTTGAACAATTTTCCTACTAGACCTAACCAACATGCTATTGTCGAGCAAAGTTAGTTCTATGGTACATTTTGACTATTTATCCTCGCAAGTATAGTTCTTTATTATTATTTGTCGAAATTTGCAAAACGATTCATCGCATAATGAAATCCTTAAACATTTTTGAAACGCAGTCTATCAGCTATAAACACGAAAAATTTTGGTGCCTGCACTTTACAAAATCGCAATTTCTAGATTTAACTACATCCTGTGGTACATTTTCACTCCTTTTACTTGATAGCATTGTTCTTTGGCATTATTCATCAAGATTTTCTGAAACATTTATCTAAAAATAAAGTTTTTAACAACTTTAAGCACTAAAATTGGTGATTTCCTGGAAAAAGAGAAGAAAGGTGGTCCTGTTTTATCTTTTGTTACTAAATATTAGTGTCGGGCTACATATCATCTAAATGTTGAAGCAACTTACTTTGTAATTGGATGTGGCGGTGCAGTCAGCTAATTTGATGTTCTAAATCTCGACATTACTGTTTGTGGGGTCTGCAATTGCAATAACTAAACTGTGAGTGCTTCACTTTGGGTTAGCTTGCTCTTTGCATGGCTGCCTTTATGCCAGGAGCAGGCAATATTCGCGCAGCCAGAGGCTTTAAGTCATACACATACGCCTACAATTACAAAAAATTGTAAGTAGTGGTTATGATATTTAATAGGTTAATTCTGGAAACACCTAACGGCCTTCCTTCCACAATTGTAATATGCTTTCAAGTATTTGCTTAATTCAATGGATAAAAATTTGCTTATTTTAAAAACGTCTATGGTGAAAAAAGGGCAAAAAAGTCTTTGCCAGGAACTGGAGAAACTTGAGAGACATGTAGTGGCTACGTGCAACCACCCATAATGCATTTTTAATTGATTGCATTTCAAGAAACGTTAATCTTTGCTAAAAGTAATTTGAAACATCTTACACTGTATCAAGATGTAACAAGCGATTATTTATTTTAGTGTTTTTAAGCATGCATTTTCAGCTGTCTTAAATACTTTTAAAAGTGCTGTTGTCATAATTTAGCAGACACTGTAATGATTACCACTATTTAGTGAGAAGAGCAACAGCCAGAAAAATTATCCACTATCATTTTAATAGTAAAAAGTAGTAAAGCCCATAACTGATATTTGTAATTGATAAGTACTTTGTACAGGTGCGTAAGACTAATCTTCATTTAAAAATACAGTGATCGGAATTAGGGGCAAAGTCAAATGTAATAAAATTCCAAGTTCAAGAATAAATCAAAATAAAACCGCCATAGCATCAATTGGTAAAACTGGACTTAGAGAAAACTTTTTTGCTGAAAAATAGCTTGACAGGCGCCTACTGGAATAGGAATATATAACTTTGGGAAAAGGCACGGCCCCCATTCCGCTATAGCCGAATTAAAGCAAACAGCGCAGCCAAAGAAATTATTATCACAAGCATAACTACAAAAGGGGGCCCGTCAAATCGTCAAATGGGCCTACCATTAAATAGCTCATTTCTTTAATTGTTAAAGCGACCAGAATTTGGGGGACGCTATGATTATTGACTGTGTTTTACCCCCCATACACGTTTAAAAGTATGAATGACAGTTTGTGAACTCATTTTTGTGAGTATTACAAGTCTTCAGTAATAGACTAAGATGATCACCATTACGTGCGCAGGAACTATGACGTGTATTTACTAAAACTTTTCACAAGTTTTTGTGCGAAGAAGCCGCCGCAGCCATTATAATTGAAATGGTTTTGCTCGACACAGATGATGGCCTGCTTTTCCGGAGTAAAATCGCACCACACAGATGATGGCCTGCTTTTCCGGAGTAAAATCGCACCATACTTAGGAGAAACATTATTTATATTTTTATCTATAGCACCTTCAAAGAGCTATCGGCATCAAACTTAAAAATGTGGGGAAAAGCAATGAAACTTCTAATTTTCTGGCTCTGCGTACGCAAGCAGGAAGAAAAGAACATGCAACATCATGTGGAACCAGCAGGGACTTGAGAAGGTTTAAGGGGAATTCAAAAGAAAACAACGTCCCTGTGTGAAATCGCACTTAATAGAAATAATTGTTGCTATTTTGCTTCAAAGTAGATTAATTTGAGAAATGTGTTCTTTACTTCCAAATAGGAGAAACTCACGGCCCCCTTGATTTTGAATAAACAATGAGTAGAGCACATAGACCTAAGGCGTAGCCAGGACCTTGAAATCAGAAACTTGGTTATGAAAAGGAGCGCACCAAGTCGTGTAAATTGTAAGTGCAGAAAGCACATTAACTTTTCGTTGCTTTTTACTCAAGTGCTCGATGGGTGAAGCCGGCTGAGTCTATATTCTCATTCCGACGTTACTAATGTTGCTGATGACCCGTTACTATTTACAGACTTTACACTGCATTCTCAAACCCGACGTTACTGAGCGGCTAGTACGTTATTTATAAATAAAAAGTTGTACCTTAGCTTGAACTATTTAATTTTCACCGTGAAAAGTAAAGTGAGACAGAAAATGTTTTTTATACTTTTAGGTCTAAATTATTGGTAAGTTAGATCGTCAGTACCAAATTATTTCTTGTGTTATCAACAATGACTTGACTATATGTGGGTAAAAATCTCAGGATTTAGGATGAAGCTGCTGATGTTGTTTGATAGGTCATATATTTGAGACAGTCATGCAAGAGGTGCTTCATGTTGTGTCATCTGGTGCTGACTGATGGACCAGTGGAGCAAAAAAGATGAAGCAAGAGAGCAGTATTGAGGCCAAGATATTCGTTTACACCACACTTGAGTGTACTAGCAGCCGAGAAAGTTCATTTGGCCACTGGCTTTCAAAACGTCGGGTTCAACCACACCAAAGTTACGCAGCCAATATTTCTTGTAATCCTGGTTCTCATGGCTCGTTTGGTTGTATTTATCCACCCGGCTATGCACAAATCTGATGCACGCTGAAAGGCTAAACGTGCTTCAATTTTGGTATGAAAAGAAAAACTAACAAACCTTCAATGTTAGGTTGAAATTCAGTGAAGAATTTTCGTATATGTCCAAACTAGAAACAGAACTTTCGTTATTGGAATGAATCACCACAGACGTGTTTAGGAGCACCTTTCCTTCACTGTTTTCGATAATACACTGCAAACAATTGTCGACTAAATTAAAAATTATAACTTCATTTATCACAAACATGAGGGTAACACTTTTTTTTGGTATAAAGAATGCTGCTGCTGACAGTTTTGTTTCAAAACAAGTATATAAACTTCTTTTTTCGGAGAACAGATTTTCGAAAGTTAGTGCTTGGCCCATGGTTTAAATTTTTGGAGGGACTTCAGTCCTTTCTACTTTTATGCCAAAATGATTACAAACTATCTCTCATGGTGACCTTATCATCAGAAATTTACCGCCATCGTTTGCGTTTTTATCAACAATAATAGAAAGTGCTTATGCATTTTTTTGTCACTATAACCACTCAAAAAACTAAAATTGCTCAGGTTCTGGCGAGGAGAGAGTGCAAACTCCAGAGAAATTTGCCACCTTGAAGCGGACAACTACCTCATACAACACTCAGGCAAATGCTGAAATTTTCTACTCTGCAGCAAGTAGCAGTCTATAGAAATCACTACTTGCGCAATCTTTGCAGCAGTTTTTAGCATTTCGAAAATATGTTGCCTTTTTTATATCCAAGATATATTAGGACTATTTTTTAAAAAGTTAATTGTTATTGTAAAATGTAATAAGTGTTAAAAAATCAGTCTAATAAACTAGCTGAATGGTCGTTGCTGGGCCCGGTCTAAAGCTTTCAGAAACACGCTACTGTAATTCAACCCTTACAAAACAGCTACTGACACATTCAATCAAATACGATCAGCGTTTCCAAGCTTAAATTTGTGAGGTAAATACAATTTACTAGAAATGTGTTGTTGGCTTGGTTTGATGAATGCCAGTTAACGACTGTAAAATCCTTCAGCAAACTGTTGCAAGAGAGACGAGCGGGCCAACCGAAAAATATCGGCTGTTCAACCGGTGAAGGAAAGTTATCACAGCTTTGTTGACCTAAAAATAGATATAAAAATTGTTTTTTTCAAAACATCAACTTCTCACATTTCAGTCATTACGTGGCATTTCATCAGCTCGTGTGGACTGATTCTACGGTATAGTAACAGCTGGACTCTTCACACAAAGCACCTGATATTAATCTGTGTGGTGAAACTTCTCGGAAAGAATCGAAATTGCTGCGCAACCTAACAGAAAACCTCAAAATTCTTTTTTTTAACTGGTAAGAAATGATGCACAAAAAAATAAAATTACAATTAATATTAAGTATTTAACAAACCATTTAGTTCCGTATAAGCTGTTCTCACAAATAACAGTGTTGCCAATATTGGAACATAATGCATTTTTGATTGTTTACTAAACATGTTAGACTATTTCCTGTTAAGTAGTCGCAAAATATAAAACTCAGAAAAATTATTTTATTTTATGATTAACCCAGTGGCATATTTAAGTTATGTCGTTGATAATTAGCAGGGATGGCTTTAAGCAATGTAAAACAATTTGAAGGAAGTATTAAAACCACCTATATTGGTCATGAAAGGTTCAAGTAGTCCGCAGTAAGCCAGTTTGATAAAAGAATTGCTACTAGATAATGTTGTTTTTTGCAAAAATACTTCAACTTTCTTGGTTGCTACTTGAACTATCAAAAAGGCCTTAATCCATTGGCAATGCGCGATTGTAGTAGTAATTTGACACATCTGCATTGTGGTTTTGGAGAAGGGACTTTTAAGCATTTTTTATTTTCTATTGCGTAATTCATTTTTTGATGTTGCAAAACTTTATTGTACATAACTTATTTCTAATTTGCTTCGATTTGACGAGTCACAACTAGTTTTTAGGGAAACATTTTTTTCACTGCTACATCAAACTTTGGAGCCATTCGTAGAATTGCAACTTCTATATTTTATGCAAATACTTCAGCTGTTATAAAAGAAACTCGTTAAAACAGAAGCGCGATACAAAGTTGTCAGCCATCAACCGCACCCTTTATGATAAATGATGTGATGTCACTCCAGTCGAGCAACTTCTCACTCGACTGAAATGACAAATGTTGCAAAAACGCAGCAAAACTTTTGCGCATTTTCACCCAGAAAATTTTCCTTACGTCGATTGGAGCTAGAACTCATGTAAATCATTTAACCATCTGCTTACCTAGTAAATTACATCACCTATGCAAAAAATATTTGTAATTACTATAAATATGTGCTACTAATTCGTAGTCGGTCGATTTGGCAGTAGAGAGCTCAATGTTAGAATCAGTGCAATAAAATGAAATTTATTCCAGTTAAAAACACCTCAACAGTCTGTTTTGCCAAAGGCGGCTCGTCAGGAGGTAGTTCTAAAACACAACACTGGCATAAGATGAAATCCAACATTAATAAATAAATAGAAATTAAAATTAAATTATATAGAAGACTCGAAACTCAAGTGAAGGTAAGCTCTACAGATCTGCCTTACTCAAGCGCTGCTCACTACCACTGGCAGGTAGATGATGTTGTTGTTTTGCGCATTGGCATTAGTAAGGCGGGAAGTTATTGAAGCGTGAAAAAAGTTAAAGGCAAACAAAACGATGGCAAGAGTTAAAAAATAGAATAAAGAAGAATAAAAACAGAATAAAGGTAAAAACAGTGCACAAATGAAAAACCACGAATAATGGACCAAGATATGAGCGGTTCGATTCCTCTGTTCTTGTAGTCCCACACAGCTTTGGAGAGTTCTGTAGCGTTCATCTTTCGTTGGTCTTTGAATGATGAGCGGTGGTTGTAAAACCGGACTTTAAACTCGGTCTCACAAAGTCCAAAATAGTGCCGTGTTGAGATGTTTGGAGCTGTGATGGAGACTTTGTACACGATTGATTTGATTCGGCATTTGCCATTAAGCGACATTTGCCGTTCAGAGACACTTACATTTATATATAATAGAACTTTTCTAAGTGGCAGCTCGAAATATTTTATGGCGTCTGGATAAAGCACAGCAGATGGCGTCTGGATAAAGCACAGCGGTTCCCCTTTCGATGTAACAATGGGTTCTTTTGACAGTGCGGAAATCTGCGAGCTTGTTGGGTTGTTCCTTTTAAGCCACCTGTCCAACACCATCCACATAGACAATATTGGATTATATCGTGACGACGGCCTCGCCATAATTAGGAACGCGTCCGGACCCGAAATGGATCGCATCAGGAAAAAGGTAATCGCCATTTTTAAAACGCACGGTCTAAAAGTCACAGCCGATACCAACTTATTTCAAACAGATTTTTTGGATGCAACCTTTGACCTCAACTCCGCAAAGTTTTTTGGCCGTACCGCAAACCCAACGACTCGCCCCTTTACATCAACACCCGATCCAACCATCCACCCTCCATTACTAAACAGCTGCCTCACATGATCAACAACAGAATTGCACTGCTATCATGTGACTGTGAGTCTTTTAACAACTCCATTCCACCTTACGCCGAGGCTTTGAGAAAAGCTGAGCATTCACCTTGCACGGCATACCCCATGCACCCAACGACTCCACCAAACCGCAAGAAGCAAAGAACAAGAAAGAGAAACATCACCTGGTTCAATACCCCATACAACATTGAAGTCAAAACAAATATTGGCAAAAAGTTCTTCTATCTCATCAATAAGCACTTCCCCCCCAAACAACCGTCTCCACAAAATTTGCAACAAATTTAACGTCAAACTCCACTACAGCTGCATGCCGAACATGGCATGCATCATCAAAAGCTACAACAATAAGCTAATATAACCAACCGCCAACACCGATGAGATGTGTGGGACTACAAGAACAGAGGAATCAAACCGCTCATATCTTGGTCCATCATATGCAAAACGGCTGCATTCAAAAGTGGCGCCGAGCCGAAAAACTGGCCATCTTACAAGCTGACCAACGTACGCTCCTAAACAAACGATCTGAGTTCATCTCCAAATGCAGACACCGGACCAAATTCAAGTTGAAAAACATTAATTAATACTAACCTTTTATTCGTGGTTTTTCATTTGTGCACTGTTTTTACCTTTGTTCTGTTTTTATTCTAGTTTTTAACTCTTGCCATCGTTTTGTTTGCCTTTAACTTTTTTCACGCTTCAATAACTTCCCGCCTTACTAATGCCAATGCGCAAAACAACAACATCATCTACCTGCCAGTGGTAGTGAGCAGCGCTTGAGTAAGGCAGATCTGTAGAGCTTACCTTCACTTGAGTTTCGAGTCTTCTATATAATTTAATTTTAATTTCTATTTATTTATTAATGTTGGATTTCATCTTATGCCAGTGTTGTGTTTTAGAACTACCTCCTGACGAGCCGCCTTAGGCAAAACAGACTGTTGAGGTGTTTTTAACTGGAATAAATTTCATTTTATGTGCTACTAATTCGATATTTTAGTGTGCCATCACGTTTCACTAAAATGCTTGATTTCTGACTTCCACAAAAACTTCTGCGTGTACTGTAAAACTTTGAGCTAACTTGCGACTTACTGCCACATTACTGGTCTAACCAAAGAAAGCAGTTGGGCTGAAATCTTTCCTGCTGTGTCGCAGAACAAATGACAAAAAGCACTCTTCTGTTTTGTTGTGAAAACGCAGTAGTTGTCTTAGCTTTTTGAATCACTGTGTGTTATATGGAATAGGAGAGAATCATTGAAATAATGTTGAGAACCACTCCTAGAACAAAATTCCTAGAACATATTTTGCCTAGTATATACTGTATTTATGACTACAAATCTTTAGAGAGAGAGAGAGAGAGAGAGAGAGAGAGAGAGAGAAATAAATGGGGAATGTTGGCATGTATTTGCATTTGGTTAGTCGGCGAAAAATAGTTTGTTATTGGAAGCCGAAAAGATCAGGTAGAACTGATATAGTTGTTTATAGTTGCTAGAGCTGTTGCGGTTAAATTCACCTGAAAATGTACGGTATTTCTTGTTGCTTCAAACAAAAAGTGGTGTAGATCTGCTGCTGGTAGATTGAATAAATGATATTGAATTAATATACATCTTTAATAGCGAAATTACTACAGCCTGTTTCGCCGTTAAGGCTCCTCAGGTAATTACATTTATACTTTACATTAATTTCAGATTCTATTTGAATAAGAAATACCTGAGGAGCCTTAACGGCAAAACAATCTGTAGTATTTTTGCTAATAAAGATATATATTAATTTGCTCTAACTGTTTTTGTTATTGAGCACTCTTAAATATTTTACCGAGTCTTTTATATATTATATTTATTTATTGATATTGAATTATTAAAATATTGCAGCCATTAAAGCTGCAGTTAGACTACTTGGTTGAAAAATACTTTTACGTCACCTCAATTTTGAAATGCAGTTATTGAGATAAAACCTGATCTTATTGCGCGACATTTTTAAAAAACGATGAGGGTTTTAGAAAGCAAGCCTTCCTTTCTTTCTGGACTTTTTGTCATCCCTAAATTTATTCATTGCGCTGTTGTGTTTTATAGATTATGCTAATTTTACTAGGTAAAAATTTTTACTTTTTCACTTGTAATTAATAAAAATAACTGACGTAGCTCATAAAAATCGAAGTTAAAACAAGCACTAACAAACAAAATACAAGCGCATAGATTAAGGACAGCTGACTCACAACGCACTGACAACTAAAACCCAGCTAGCTAACAGCTATTAGCATCACGGCCCCTCCTGGACATTAAAATAGGAGTATGCAATTTATTGCTAAGTTTTAAACGCAACAAATGAACAATATGAAATCAAGCGTTGAAAATCGCTAATTGTCTAGCTATAGTAACGTTTAAAGTAGAAAAAGACAAATTGTAAATTAATATATCTGTTCGCTTTGCAATTGCACCTCGGCATACATGGCATCTTTACGTGGGCCGCTGGTTGTGGAGCATAATTGATCTATCATTCCCACTCTGATGCACTAAAAGTAAGACGCGCTTTAAATAGAAAGAGATAATTAAACATAAGTTTTAGTGCTTTGAAAATTAAAATTACATAACTTATTAACGACTTGATTAAATGAAATATATTAATAAAACACTTCTAATGCATTAAATTTTATAAATTTTCACGGAAATTGGAATTAGTTAAAATGTTTTTGTCTAAAAACTTAAAGTAAAGCCTATCTCAAATGCAAGCATTAAGTATCGGCAAAAAAGACTTCCAACTTTAATTGTACCACGGGAATTTCTCAGACATTTGGACCCTATTTGTTGTGGAAAATCCGCTTAAAATTTGACTGAGAGAAAATTTTGCTGAAAAGAAATAATTAAGTAGTCACATACGAATAATAAGAAAGCACCAGAACAGTTCCGCTTTGATTGGGGCTCTTTAGTCATGCGTTCTAAGCATGTTTTTTTATGAACTCTTCAAACTAGCCCTGCTTCATCACAATGCTCTCTGGGTACATTTATAGTAGAAGCAGCAGCAGGCAGTAGCAGCGCTTACATTCGTTATCCAATGTCATTTCGAAAGCAAAAGCCAGATATGCTGTCTAATAAAGAATGTTACGTTCCAGCATTTATGTTACAGACAAAATCCTTTCATAAACTTTTTAATTAAAACTGTTTCTCGACCTGGTAAAACTGCAGAGCCTCTTTATGCATCAACCACTTGTAGATGCTGGAGACCTACACTTATAATTCGTGTCTTTTGTGCTGTAAGCAATACTACGAAATAATATCTAAAACAGCCATCTCTATGAAGTTTTCATTGTCTATTTCCACCCGTTTGCGTGAGAATTTCGCAAATTTGCAGCAATATAAAACCACGGCACCTCAATCATTTTGGCATTTTTCTCAAAATCAAAATATGGACGAAGTGTAATCTCTGCTATAAAGTTTGAATCGTTTCGGGAAGTCGCGTACAGTCAGTAAGTGTATATATTATAGGCTATTGTAATTTATCGGATCTTGTAATTCTTGTTTGTCAGTTTGTGATGAAATCAAAACTATAAAAGTATCAGTAATAATGTCCTCCATCTATTGTGGCAATTCTTGCTGAATCGCAGTTAAAAGGCCATGAGCTTTACTGTGGATAAAATAAAGTGCTTCCAATAATTCTCTCATGATTATAATTATTATCGTGGTATTGTTGATGCCATCGCTATTTGCTGTTTGATCTTTCTATTCTTCTATGTTTTGTACCAAATTAAGAGTGAGGTTTGGCTATTTGTTTACAATTGTTTAATTATTCTAAAAATTATGTCGCAGTATCGACACCATTGGGATATGATCGATCGAATTTTTTCGCATCTGAAATTACATTTGATTCCATCATTAAGAGTACCTTTTGATACCGCGATTGAGTTTGTACTGTGCGCTAAGATCTTTCCTAAAGCCGTGTGACTGGGATAGCAGCAGTCACAATTAATATACTGTTAGGCCAAATAAGCTGTTGTATTAAATGGTGCAATGGTAAGCTAGAATATCGTTTGTACAGTCGCGTCATAAGCTTGATAAATCTCAACCTCCAATATATATTGATCAAACAATTGTAACAAAGTTGACAAATTGCAATATTTTGTGTAAAACCTTGCTGGAATCACAGCATTTATTCTTATCTTCAGCAAAATAACATGACCAATAAATTGTATATGTGTTCCTAAACCACAGTCTAATTTATGGCAATAACTCAACTGTAAGTGCTTGAGATTGGTTAATTTGTTCTCTCCTAACTGCGATTATGCCATGGACAAGCAATATTGATCAAGCAGCCTGAGGTTTTAGGTGATACCGACAAGCATGCAATTCCCAAAACTAGTAAGCAATAATTCTAATATTTAATAGCTTATTCTGGTAAACATTCATTATTCGCTTCTACGTCTTTTCCCAGCTTCAAATATAAGCTTTCGAAGCGCATGCCAAATGCAACATGAAAGTTTGCGGTTATTGGATGTTTTAACCATAAGCAAGTTCAGTTCTTTTAAGTTTGCCTAAGCCAAAACAAAGTAACTTAGACCTTGTCAGACTGACGGAGGAGAATATTTTTTTCCTCACGCTAAAACCAATGTTAATGTTATCCATTTGCAAAGTTTCACTTTTAAAGGGTTTAAATTGACGTCAAAATCAATGTTTAATTACAAAATATTTTTAATTTTTCTCATAAAATGATCATCGTAAAAAACACTGTTCACAATTTTTCGGGAATCATCAACAACTTGCCTCCAATAAAAATATTTACAAAATTTAGAGGTTTTTTTTAAATATTTTTAAATTTCTATAGATCACTGGCCAACAGCAAAATGTTACGCTACCAGAAAACAATTATTTCTCAATGCTTTTGGTGTGCTAAGCCCAAATCTGCAGTCAGATTTTTGCTATCACGTCTACAAATTGAGATATTTGCATTTTGATCCACTTATTTTCTTGTCAATTCAGGTCTGCTTTGAAATTCAGTCGCAACAATGACTCCCATTATTAAGAAACTATTGAAAGTTTTAACCTGACTGTATTTCTCTTGTGACGGAACAATTGATGTATACATCTAAACAAGCTGGTTTAATAGTAGGCTATTAAGTCAGTGCTCAGTTGCGTTTTTATCTTAGCAAAGTACGTTTAGCTATCAGGAATGAATTAAGTGAAATTTACGGAGACTTTGAGAAAAGGTTAACTTTAGCAGGAGTTTTAAGGGTTTAATTTTATTCTATTTTTTTTGCTTAGAATGGCTATATACTGGCAACCATTAAAGTTACTGATTTAAAATAACTTGTTCAATGATGCTTTCAACTTCCAAGCGTAGTTGTGTCAATCATCCCGACAACTTTTGTTATGTCTGTGGCGAGTGCACTCCTCCTGCTCACCGCGTGAAAATTAACAGCAGAATAAAGTTTGCATACAAGCACTATTTTGCATGCCAAATAGGCGACCAAGACAAAAAATGGGCCCCACATATCTGCTGTAACCGTTGAAGAACAAATCTTCTATTTTGGCTGGATGGTAAGCGGAAGCAAATGTCTTTTTCTGTTCCCATGGTGTGGCGTGAGCAAAGTGATTATGTTATTGATTGTTATTTTTGCATGACATCCATCAGAGGATTTTTCGAAAAAATAAGTCTAAAATTTCCTATCCAGTTGGTAAGTCAGTTTCCCACAGCCCTGATTTGCCTGTACCTCAGCCTCCAACTGAAAAGAAAGATTCTTTGTCCGTTAATGCATGTGAGAGTACCAGTACTGAAAGTGAAACGGAACCAATTGAATTGGATCCCTCTTTTCAACATGAGTTTGCCCCACTCTTCATTAATCAGGAACGTTTGAATGACCTAGTGTGACATTTGTGTTTATCTAAAGAGAAAGCAGAAATTTTGTGGTCCAGGCTTCAACAATGGAATCTACTGGAACCAAGAACAACTATTTCATCGTTTCGTATTCGCAATTAGAATCTTGCTGGTTATTCTCCAAGTGCTGAAAACATATGCTATTGTAAAGATATTGGTGGCTTGATGTCCGAACTGGGGTGTAAACATAATCCTGCTGATTGGAGGTTGTTTATTGATTCTAGCAAAACCAGCCTCAAAGTAATGTTGTTGCTCAATGAGAACATTAAGCCATCAATCCCCGTAGGCTACAGCATCCTCAGAAAAGAAACTTACAGTACAATGAAGATTCTTCTTGATCTCTTGGAAAATCCCAAGTATACCTGGAAAATTTGTGGTGATTCGAAAGTTGTTTCTCTTCTATTTGGGTTGCAGTTAGGTTACATGAAACACGTGTGCTTTTTATGTTTATGGGACAGTCAGCAAGATAAAAATCCATATACAGTCAAAGTTTGGCCTCCCAGACAAAGCCCCCAAATTGGAAAACACAATGTCCAACTCCAGCCTTTGGTTAGCTCTGCTCATGTCTTGTTACCGCCGCTTCATATCAAGCTTGGCTTAATGAAAAATTTTGTGAAGGCAATGGACCGGGATGGCGACGGCTTTAAATTTCTCAAAGATTTCTTTGGAGCTGAAAAAACCGATGCAAAATTAAAAGCTGGAGTTTTTGTCGGACCGGAAATTAGAAAACTGATGCAAAATGAAGAGTTTGGTGCGCAATTGAATCCATAAAGAATTGGCTGCTTGGAATGCCATGAAATCAGTAGTTGTCAACTTCTTGGGAAGTCACCGTCATGAGAAATATCCGGATATTGTTGATAGCATGCTGAAAGCGTATGAGCAATTAGGTGCTCGTATGTCTTTGAAAATTCGCTTTCGGCATTCTCATAGAAGGGCGGTACCAGGGCCGTTTTGATGCAAATATGATGGGAGATTTTTGCTGGTACCTACAACGTGAGAGCAAGAGCTCATCATACAAGAGAAAAGCCAAATGCGCGAAACATTTTTAAAGCTGTCTCGTAGTGTATTATAAAATTAAACGCATTCGTGGTGTGTTGCAGTAGTCTATTTAGTGCAAAATTGTATTTCGTGATTGTGTGCGCTGTGAATGGAAAGGAAAAACTGCGGCATGTAGTTATCTCAAAAACGTGACATGATGGCAAAAAACTAATTGTATTTTCAAAATCACCGCCCCCAAATCAGCCAAAATCACTATTTCGTTAGTTACGTAACAAAAAAAATTTTTTTGTTGACCAGTGTAATTTTTTGATAGTAAGTAACTGCAAGAAATTAGTAAATAGGCACGTTCTCTCTTCCATATCGTTAAGATACACAGCAGCTTCAATATATTAACATTTTTATTTCGATTCTAAACGTTTTTGTGCATCACGTGACCCTCCCAAGAGAATACAAATACACTGCTTAAGCGAGAAATTAAACTCACACAAGAATAGGTGTGCAGTAAATTTTCTTGAAATTATTTAAGTTGAAAAATTTATTTAATTTTAGGAATATATCCACCACTAATTAAATGACTTTTATTTGAAAAAGTAAACATTTTGCCGAGTTCGTGTTTTACAATTCGACACTGAATCAGTTGAGTGTAAAAATGAAAACAGAAATGTGGCTGAATGTAAAAGACTTTTTTGTATACATTTCGCAGAAGTTGTCACAATATTTTTCTGAGTTGCCTCCACCAGGTTCGATTTATAATATTAGCTTGTCCATATCCAATTACAAGATTGCAACCAATTTCAACGTGTTCTCATTCATTCGTTTTGCTTTAGCTCATGAGCATCACAAACTCGGACCACCCATCTGCCGACTGCAAAGCAACTGCTCTAACCACCGCAAGGTGCTTGTGTAGTGGTGAGAGCATTTTCTTCACTATTGGTAAACCTGGGTTCAGTTCATTTGTCAAGTCACACCAAATACTTTGTACGTGATATCCATAGGTTTCCTGGTTATCGTTCAGCCAAAATAATCCAAAGTGAGGTGGAAAACCCGACTATTTGCTTGTTTAGTCTATGGAAAAAGGCACTTAACAGAATTCTCTAACTGCATGTGAAAGATAGATGGTGTAAAAGCACGCCTGAAGGTTATGCTTCTATGGGGAAGTTCAAATGAATGCGTCTCGTCTCGCTCCAAAAAAACAAAAAAGTCCAATAATAGTAAACCAAATGGTATTGCAAATAAATTAGTTGATAAAAAGAACAAATAAAAAGTGATGGCGAGAGAAATGGCTTTCTGCAACAGCAAAAACGTAATTATCAAATGCACGACAAGGTAACAACGCTTATTGAGTAAGATATCTGAATTCGTGGAACAGGAATAATACAATGATCAAACCATAAATTCGAGCATGGAATAGACTGGTGCGATGGTGTAGTGGTTAGAACATTCGCTTCGCAGTCGGTAGACCATGGGTTCTATCTGTAAGTCATTTTAAAAATATTATCTTTGATAATAACACCACAATGATCTCATCAATACCCTTATAACACTCATTTCGATGTGGTGATACTTATAGCCGCGCTTCATTTCCAGGCAAGGGTTTTTGATTAACCCTTAAACGCCCTAGTGTTTCGCCAACCACTATTACCTATCTGGGTCGCTAGCAACCCGGAAGTTAAAGGGCATTGCTTTAGCTTTTAATTTTTATGTTTTCTTTAAACATGCTCATTAAACAAGTCAAAGTGTTGCAAGTTTACTGTTATCGACCCCATAGGACCATACTTCGACATCAGAATTCGTTTGTACAAAAATTATAGAAATTAAGATGTACAAATATCCTGATAACTATTCAGAACAAACAAAGAATTGACTTAAGGTGTTACTGTACTTCAAAATTCAACAGAAACGGAAAGAAGAACATCAAAACAATTCCAGTTTCTAGTTGTTAATACAATAACGATGATAAAGCTAAGGCACAAGAATTACGCTGCACAATAGAAACATAAAACCGTGACTTGTTTGTGATCGATACAACACGGCTCATCGCATTCCTTGCACACATCAACTGTTTTGCAATCCAGAGAAGATGGACAAATGTGGCACCGCCGTCTTTTACGTTTTCCACTCTGATATGTAGCTGATTGAGAAGAGTCAGTGCCAATTTTGTATCCACATTTTCGTAGTGATAGTTTAGTAGCTCTTGGAAGTTGCTTGATTTGCACTCGACGCTGTAGCCATGGATGAAGCAAACTCATACCTAAGTTTTCCAAAAACACTCGGCGTCGATGACTTGCTTCATTTACCCTTTGTGGAAATTTTACTTGAAAGATGACCATGCTATTGATCCCTGCAATATTGACGCAATTGTAGAAGTATGCAAGTGGCCTGCGCTTTGTCCTCTTCTGCACACTGTGATTGTGGCAGAGTTGGTTAACTCTGTCAACAGCTGCTTTAGTAGCATTTTAGTCCAGCATCATATCAGGCAAACCTGCATCTTCATCAATTTTGTTGTCATTGTGCATAGTTGAAAGTAAAACTACAGATTTGTTTTTCTTGGGTACATATGATACTAACGTTTGCTTGTCACTGAAACCAAAGTAGCTTGATCCAACACTTCTTCCCTTCCAAGTTACAAATTCAATGGGAAGTTCTCGCTTGTTTTTTTCTTATCGTGCCTAGCAAGGTGATTTGTTTTTGGAGTAAATTAGTAGATAGTTGGGAACTGGTAAACCAATTGTCAGCTGTAATATTGACTCCAGTGAAATGCAGTGGTTGAGAAAGGAATTGTACTACATCAGCTGACAAGCCAACGTTTCTATGATTTGCTTGACGTCCAATGTATGGCATCCCATTGAAAGTGTATCCAGTGAGGCAGTCACACAACAAAAAAGCTTCATTCCATACTTGTCCGGCTTACTGGGCATATATTGCCGAAAACTACAGCGACCTCGAAATGGTATCAATTGTTCATCTACGGTTACAAATGCACCCACAGCATAATGTTTTCTGCAATTGTCAATGAACTGTTCCCACATTTGTCGAAATGCAGCAAACTTATCTTCCGTGTTACGGTCTTCACGACTATCAAAGCGTAGGTTTGCTATAACTTGCTCAAACCGATTACGGCCAAAAGAAGCGTAAAAGATAGCTCTACCAGATGGGCCAGATGACCACAACGAACGAAGAGATTCGCGTTGAGATCGATATACACCGATGAAATACAGAAGACCAACAAAGCCTTTCATTTCACACAAGTCAACTGGCACCCATTCATCCAGATTTTTGCCCTTTGCTCTCAGGTCCCTTCTTGCACGAGTATTAGTATGCTTTACAACCTGCTTTAGCATATCTTCATCAATAAAGCAAGCAAAAGCTTCTACTTCATCATGGATGTCTTTTGCAGCACCAACTAGTCCTTCGGTGGTGTGTCTAAGATTATATGCGCGAGTTCTTGATGGTGGGGGACACATGGTTGCCCACACACGGCCATTTCTTCCCTTCAATGAGCTTTTAACTATAAGATCATTAAGTCTACTGCCAGTAGAGTCTTCACCGTCACTCTCTTCTGTACTACTGTCAGTGAATTTTTTTTCTAGGCTTGTAAGTGAGTTTTGGCTGTTGACAGCAGATGGATCATCCATACTCTCTTGTGTTGCATCATCACGCTCTTCTGGTGATGGTTGATCATTTCATTTTCAGAATCCTCGCTTTCAACGGTGTCTTCATCGTCTGAAATGTTGCTCTCTAAGTCTGACCAATCAGCAAGTTGTTTTGCGGCTCTTGCTGCATCCAGTAGCCTTCTTGCCATTTTGATTGAAGCAGAAAAATAAGCAAAACTTGCGACAATACTCGAAAAGAACGTGCATTCTTTTACGCTGTATTTATCATTGTGCATGAATTTTCTGTTTGCGGTACTTTAAAATTTACTACTGACAAAATAACTTGCTATTAGAAAAAGTTGCACTATTACCTAACATGGGTATCTAGAGACCCTATTAATTTTTTATTTGAAAACCTCAATAATTTTTATACCGGTAGAAAATTTTTAAACGTGTGGATGTGAAATGGGAGAAGATTAAACTCTTTGAGAATACTGTTAGTCACACGTAATGGAGTTAGACAGCCACAGAGAAACGGGAAGAAAAGACAGCTCTGGTCAATAGAGACCCACATAGGCCTTTAAGGGTTAAGCATATTTTCATCCATAAAGTAAGCCAAAAAATCAACTTTATTTTAAATGTTTTTTGCAGCACTAGTTGGCCCTCGTTGGTGTGTCTAATATTACATGCACGTGTTCTTGATGGTGGGGGACACGCGGTAAATCACATACGGCCATTTTTTCCTGTGAACGAGCTTCTGGCCTTGAGATCGTCACTGTCATGCTCAGAGGAGTCATTGTCATCACTTTCTTCCCCACTACTGACAGTCAATTCATCGTCTGCACTTATGGTCTGGTTGCTGACAATAGAATAAGCGTCATCATATCTCTCAGGCGATCATTGGCCATGAACAGAATCTTCGCTCTCAATGATTTCTTCATCGTCAAAATTGTCTTCTTAATCAGACCAACACGTACCACTTTCCCAGCGGCTGTTGCTGCACCCAGTAGCCTTCTTGCCATCGTTCATCAGATTCTTTTGGGATCTTATACTGATTTGCATTAAACTCTTCAATGTTGTTTTCTTTCCTCTGAAACTTTTAATCTTTTGTCATAAACATTTATATTTTGCATTATGAAAAATGCGGTGATTAACTATTTCCTATATTGTTTGATTTACTTTGTTGTTTGTGGGACTTTAAAAGTAATTACTGACTACATAAGTTGCAATTTAAAAAAAAGTTGCACCATTACCTAACATGGGTCTCTAGCGACCCTATAGATTTTTTCGTTTAAAACCTTAATAACTATTTTATTGGTATATTATTTTTGAAATTATAAGTATGAAATGGAAGAAGAATAAATGCTTTGGGAATACTTAAAGTCGCACAGAAAGTAGCCCACCATTTCTAGAGATATGAGGAAAAAACAGAAGGCTCGGGTCGCTAGCGACTCACATAGGCGTTTAAGGGTTAAGAGATGTCACGTACTGGCAACTAATGTATAGAGGGTTCGAATCCCAAGTGATTAATGTTTTTCTAAGTTTATTTGAAGAGTTGATTTGTGGTACAGAATTTGAAAATTGCAGAAAGTAGAGTATTCATTCTCGAAGCTTTTCGTCTGACACTTTTTAAGAAAATCCGTCAGAAATAGAGTGAAAAGATGAAGTGAGTCACTTATATAGAAACACAGTTGACGAAAAAGAAAAAAAAGGGAAAAAAGCTATATCACGATTGGTAAAAGAAGCGACCAATAGAAGGAGCGGAAACTAATGTGTGATTTTTAGACCATAAACGAATTCCTTTTGTTTGCATAAATTTGGTTTGGATGTTTTAATGTACGTGGCTTCAAGGGTGGAAAGGTGAAAAGAAGTACGGCCACGGCCAAGAATAGAAAATTTGTTGTCATTATATTCGTGTGCGCATGTAGGATTTTGTAAAAGATGTTGTCCTATGGCAGAAAAGGAAGCTTTAGTTTTAAAGCTTCTGATTGGCTTGCAAGAGCGGGCCAATGTGCTTCGGTCCTGAGAAATATGCTCCTGAAAAATGGTTTTCGGCACGTGCAGCTTAATCCTCTGTTGTAGCCTTTGAGACGTACGACCCACGTACCGACTTTTTTTTTCTGTCTTTCTTTGCTCCTATGATGTCCTATTGTTCAAAAAAGAATGATTGCGAATTTGTTACATCTGTCTACAGGAAGCCGACTTTCACTGGCCAATACATTCGCTGGAACTCTTTTTGCCCCATGAAGCGGAAGACTAATTTGATTTCAACTCTAGTCCACAGAGCTCTAGTCATCTGTTCGAAATGTACCCTTGAAAATGAACTTTCCAACATTCGATCAATCCTTATCAACAGCGGTTACCCTGAAGCTATAATCAACACTGTTATGACCAAGAAAATGAATCAATTTCGCAGACCAACGCAATTCGGTCCGAAGAAATGCCCAGTTTATCTTCATTTGCCATGGCTGGACAATGTTTCGCTGAGGTACGAAATGCAAATTAAAACAGCCGTTAAACGCTGTTACTTTGCAGTTAAACCATGCATTGTCTACACTACCAGACAACTTCTCTCTGCAGCCAAAAAGGATGTACTACCCGCTTTTCATCAAAGCAACATTGTTTACCAATTTCTGTGCCACTGCGATAGTCGGTACGTGGGTCGTACGTCTCAAAGGCTACAACAGAGGATTAAGCTGCACGTGCCGAAAACCATTTTTCAGGAGCATATTTCTCAGGACCGAAGCACATTGGCCCGCTCTTGCAAGCCAATCAGAAGCTTTAAAACTAAAGCTTCCTTTTCTGCCATAGGACAACATCTTTTACAAAATCCTACATGCGCACACGAATATAATGACAACAAATTTTCTATTCTTGGCCGTGGCCGTACTTCTTTTCACCTTTCCACCCTTGAAGCCACGTACATTAAAACATCCAAACCAAATTTATGCAAACAAAAGGAATTCGTTTATGGTCTAAAAATCACACATTAGTTTCCGCTCCTTCTATTGGTCGCTTCTTTTACCAATCGTGATATAGCTTTTTTCCCTTTTTTTTCTTTTTCGTCAACTGTGTCTCTATATAAGTGACTCACTTCATCTTTTCACTCTATTTCTGACGGATTTTCTTAAAAAGTGTCAGACGAAAAGCTTCGAGAATGAATACTCTACTTTCTGTAAGTTTATTTGGCGCTTACAAATGACATTTAACAAAGTACTTATGCATTCTTTTCTGATGGTAAATTTGTAATTGTTGGGTTCTGAAAAAATGTTTTTGGTCCTGACGCATGAACAAAGCTGGAATTTTGGTGTATTGCAGAGAAAAGTATTAAGTGTCAAATAATTTTTAGGATCAAAAAAGGTGTTGCTGTGAAATTGCCATCATTAATGCTATCAAAAGGTGCCGCAACACCGTCAAGAAAAGTTGTGTTGTAGGCCTAAAATATTAATCACTAAATGCGTAATGCGTTTGTGTAATGAAGGAATGCTTTACAAAAACAATTCAGTTCATTTATAAAATAATTTTTTAATAGTATGGTAGACAAAGAAAAAAGAATGTCCAGGGCGATTCATATTTCATTCTGTGATTTCGAAGGTTCAACTATTTCACAGCCATAGCAGATACAGCAAAACGAAGCATATCAGTGGACTTTTGAACTCTCCAAGTTTGCATTTGTACTAAGCGCACTTCAAAAATATCATTTTGCAGATTTAAAAAAAATATTATTAACAATGAGTTCGTTTTCCAATTCAATGATATTTTTGTTGCAGATTTAGACGCTAGGCTACGATAGTATTGAAAGACGGCGTTCCTTAGTGAACGGAAATGTTTTTTCTTCTTACAACTCGCTAAATGTGAGTGGGTTGTGACGGCACAACAAAGATTTTGCACAAAATATTAAAAAAAGCACCTACAGATCAGGCAGTTCATACGTGGTACGACAAATTTGAGGCTACTGGTTGCCTTTATGATGCTAAATGTACAGGTCGATGTGTCCATGAGCTGAGTCTGTTCACCATGTGCACAAAACATTTGCCAGGAGCCCTAGGAAATCTACACGTCGCACAAGTTAGGAGTTGCAGATGTCGCTGCCAATTGTTTGGAGTCTTCTACCCAAACGTCTTCATATGAAACCATACCGGTTGCAGCTGTTGCAGACGTTGAGTCTCCAGGATCACCATTTTTGTACCCAATGCTGTGTAAAAAGAAGCTACAGGAAGTTGGATTTGCTGAGAAAGTTAATTTTTCTTCTAAAAGACCACTTTTCATGGGTCTGGAAAGGCAAACCGTCACAATTTACGCGTATGAGGCACACAAAATGCACATCAATTCATAGAGCACGTCCGTGATTCTCCTAAAGAAAATGTGTTTTGTGCTGTTTCTGCGTCAAAAGTTTATGGGCCATTTTTCTTTGCTGAGCAAACTGTTATGGGAACAGTGTACCTAGACATGCTACAACAGTGACTAATGCCGCAATTACAGGACGATAAAGCAGACTTCAACAAGTACAACAAGATGGAGCTCCCGCTCATTTTCTTGTAAACGTTTGTGGTTACTTAATGCTGAACTTCCTAATCGTTCGGTTAGACGTGCTCCTGGAGTTGACAATTTTGTTCATTTTGTGGTCTCCACGCTCAATTGACCTAACCTCTTGCGATTTTTTCTTATAAGGTTACATTTAAGATCGTATCTATGTACCCCATTTGTCTCGTGTTTTAACACAAGTGAAAGAAAGAATTGAACGTAACGAGCTACACTCGTTACGTTTCAACGAGTGTAGCAAGAGCTTAATTTCAGAATTGATGTCTGCCGCGTCACCAAGAGTGCACATATCGAGTACCTGTAATGTATGTACAAAACTTGGTGAGTTTATTAATCCAATAATACGCTTCGTTTTGCTGTATCTGTTATAGTTGTGAAACATAAAATCTTTAAAACCACGGAGATGCACATGAATTACCCTGTGTATATTGGATAATATTTACCAGTTTAAAATTTATCACTCCATTTTTAAACAGGTATTATTTTGGCAAGCTTTAAACAATTTAGGACCTACCTCTGGTTGGCTGAATAAGACAAGTTATATTTGCTGTCAACATAAAGTCATTAATAAAGGATCACAAACAGTCTGCACTCACCAAATATTGATGTGAATAATGGAGAAAGCGATAGTGTCAAATAATTAATAGGAAAAATATACGGGTCATGGAATCTACGCTAATTTATGTTCGTTTCCAAGGAGTTGTCAAAGGCATTAACTGTATCAAGATTAGTATACCGGTATAGTAAAATCAAATTTAAAAATACGGAAATTTCTTTTTTCCTAATCGAAAAATTGCATTTTGGTGAAGCTGAAAAGGAAATTATTTTAAGTAGCCTACATGAATAATGTACTTGATCAGGTTTAATTCTTCCACGCTTTTGATGTTGATTGCCATTTACTTTTCATCTTTTCGTACAAATTTTTGTTTTTGTTTGTGGTCAAATAAAATGTGCAGTTTTTTTCCTTGTGCTTTTTGTTTTGAGAACCACAATAGTCGCTTTCGCATTCGAGTCAAATTTTGGTTTATGAAAACTTGCTTGACCTTTGATAAATTTAACGACAAAACAATGGCTGATTTGGCTTTATACACTTTATTCTCACATTTCAATTTGTGGAAGAAACCATGATGAATAAATGGAGACTCGCGTCGCTCTTGTTTGCTCGGGTGTTTTTCATTGGTAGTATGTGCGATGAAAAAATTTGTTTAGACAACAATTGAATTTCAAGTTTTTTTGCTATTTCCATTACTAAATGATTAATGTTTTCTCTTTCTTTAACTGGGATACCAGCAATCTCTGTGACAGATTTTTTACTCAGTGCAGGCTAAGTGCCGATTGTGATACACGCCCAGCCCAAGCCTTCAACTAACCGTTACAAGTTCGCTTTTCTCTCTGATTTCCGAAGTTTCTCTTTCAGTTGTGTGCGTATAGTAGAATCCAACTCGTTTATTGCAAAGCGAAAACGCAACAGTGTCACTGACAGCTTAGAACATACCCAATAACAGTTGTAAAGTATACTAATTGGGTTAGTAATGGCCCTGATGGGCCATATCAACTTCCAACCGAGCTTCTACAAGACTTTAGCCTCTTTTGGAACGCTTTCGCAAGTCGATCGATTTGAAAATTATTGTTATTCCCTCTACCACGGCCGACACTGATCCAGATCTAAAAGATTTTAATAGAAAAGGTCAGCATTTAATTCTTTCAAAAATTCTAGCCCAGTAAGCCATTTTGACGAACTCAAAAACCTCTCAGTTTACACTCCTCTATAAGGTTCATCTGCCACATTCAACGCTGTGAGATCATATCTCCAACTACTACTGTCGCTACTTCTTTCAATTTCCTCTAAATGGTTGGTGGCAAATAAACGATGCTGGCTGTCTGTAAAACTGTACAGCTGTGGAATTCAATCAAAAGAATGTCTCTGTAATTTTTATCGAAAGTTTCCTTTTTGTCAGACAATTTAAGCGCATAGCTGCAATGGCAGCAAGAAGTTCAATTCGAGGAACTATCGTCAAAGAATGTGGAGCCATTTAATACTTTCCTATTACACACGCACAATGTACCTTCGAATTTTTATGAAGTTTTGATACGCAAAACAAAAATCCATAAAAGTACTTTATTAAACATAATCAAATTGATATCAGAAAACTAACACAAACAGATTTTGATTGCGGAGTTGGATGAACTTAAACTATTGCAAAGATGGTTTTATATTTCGAAGAATAGTTGTCTACCGAAGTATGACGTGTTCTTGTCACAAGAACAGGTACATTTATAGACAGCATTCGAGCATAAAAGAGCAGGCAGAAGAAATTTAAGATTGAAATACGAGATTATTTTAAAAGTTGATTGGCTATTTTTATATCAGGGCCCAGTGTGTCATGAAACAATGCAACAATGCGTTTGACGAATTTAATAGATGGAGAACCAACATACGGATGGGTTAAACCAGTATTTAAGTTAAAAGTATTGCTAAGGGAGTCAGCAGGGAATTCATCCAACTTCGCTATCAGATCTCATCGCGATCAGTGCAAGCCTGCAAAGAAACAATGTCAGCAGAGCAAAACTTTACATTACTAAAAATACGCCGTTTTAACACTGAAACCGAGCTAATGGAAGCGCTGCTAATCAAGCGCTATCCTTACACATAAAACTTGGTCAGATCACGAGGAGCAAAATCGCTTCTGCACGTGTTTCATTGGAATGTGCAGTGTAAAAACGTAATTAATTTTGTCAATGATGTCCAGTACCATAATATTAAATTTACTTTTGGATTTACAGACGTATTTCTTTAGCCCCGATGAAGTTGCCGAGAGGGAACGAAAAGCTTCGGTGTATTCTGTTTGTGTTTTCATTTTATTGAACTATGTGAAGATAGATCCCCGCACTGTATGCTTGACTCTAGGCATCTCCAAAGTGATGCAGTTTTTACTTAAGGTTAAGCATCCTTCATGTCAAGAAGCTTGAAGCACCGCGGTATCTTTAATTCAGACAATGCTTCCATGGGAAGAGCCAGCGTTTCCATATTTCAATCTCAGTGTCCGAAAAATTGTCGTTCCAATAGTAATTGCTCAGTTCCAACAAACACCTAATATTCGTTCCTCGATACTGATTTTTAACTTTGAAGAACTTAATGAAGTTGAACGATCTTCTTCTAAAGCAGTACAAAACACTTCGTTATTGTAGATCCACTTGGTCAAATGAAATCCGCAAGATAATAATACGCAACGCGTTTCCTCCACCAGGGCTACGCCTTCCTTCACCGCATCGAAAAGTCGTCTATATAAAACGCCTTATCAATGGAAGTCTTCGTCGTCTTTGAGCTGCTACTGCCAAGAAAAACAATTGATTGTTTAAGACAGAAAGAAGCACAACAGAAGGAAGGAGCGGCGCTATTACAGAAAACCTAAATAAGAACTTGGATTGATTAACAAAATCAGCTTCAAGTTGGTGAAACATCTTTTCAATGACCGATACCACTGTACCAAGTCCGCTTCGAAACCTGGTCAAGACTTCCACCAAACTGTTTAGCAAATCAGGTATTTTTATCAATGCTTGGTTCAAGATTAACCCAGAGTTCTTTGCTGCACAAACGATTACAATACGCAGCTTGTTGGCTTTGTTAATGTGTATTACAGAGTGGTATGACAAGGAACAAATAAGTCCAGGTTTGGCATTCCTCTCTTCAATTTTTTCAAAAAAATCTTTTGCTAGTGGTTGTAATCCCGAAGCCAAATAGGTCGAGAGTGGACCCAAAGAGCTATAGACCAATTTCCTTGTTGTGTATCCCGTATAAGATTTTGAACAGAATTATCTATGTCCCCATCGAATCAATTAAAGAGCCGTTGCTGCCTCGAGGGCAATCTGGATTTCGACACGGAAAATCGACCGTAGACCAAGTCATCATCCTAACTCAAGAAATTGAGGGCAGCTTCTCTGCTAAAAAAAAGGCCGGAGCTGTTTTTGTTGACCTCAAAACAGCCTACAATACTGTACAGCATCGTGGCCTCACTTGCAAGCTTCTGCATCTTTACCGGACAGGCACATGATCTCAAGGATCATGGAGCTTGCCTGCCATCACAGTTTCACTCTCATTACCGGTTGTGGATGGCAAAGCAGGTTTTGACGCCTTTATAATGATGTCCCACAGGAATTAGTCCTGTTTTCTCACACACGACCTGCTAGCAACAACCGCCCAAAAATTTGCATACGCTGACGATCTGGCAATTTTGCGCTCTGCAAGCAACTGGTAGGCATTAGAAGGGACTCTTACTCTGTACATGACGACTTTATCTTCTTATCACCAAAAATGGAAGCTCAAGTTCAGTACAACTAAAACAATGTGGGTAGCTTTTCATCTTTAAAACAGGGAGGCACGGCGTGAGCTTAAAATCTCTGTCCAAAGACAGAGCCTATCTTTTTGTGCCAAACCAGCCTACCTCGGCATAAATCTGGATTGGGCACTTGCGTTTTGTTGACATTTGAAGTCACTGCACAACAAGTTATCTACTCGTCTTGGACTTTTAGGCGTCTAGAAGGATCATGATAGGGTACGATTGCCAGTGTTCATACTCGCCTCATTAGTGAGCTAATTAAGGTAGCAAGCTCATTAAGAATTTGTTCCCTCTCCCCCTCGGTCCCCACTGCAGTGGAGGCCACACAAGCAGCATTGTTTCGATTGGAGCGCTGGTCTAAGTACTGGTATCTTCCTATCAATCCGAGCAAAAATGAGGTCTCCTTCTTCTCAGTAGATCTCCACCAAGCTAACGTCCAGCCCAACCTCCTCTTACTCAACTCCTGCGTCCGTTTCAATCCCACTCCAACTTTTCTGATTGTCATCTTCGACAGCACTCTTTCCTTTTCGAAACAGGCGTCTTCGCTCAAGGCCTTCCGCTGTATCTCTGCTTTCTCATGGGCTCCTTTAAGGCGTCCCTCTCTCTTGTGTATAAAGCTTTTCTTTGGCCACCTCTCACATGTGCTTCACTCGGATAGTTTCCTTTCTTAAGCGTTACCACTATCACCAAATCGGAGCGCCTCCACCGAGGAGCTAGTCGCACCATCTTCTGCTGCCTCTCGTCCTCTTTTATCACACTTCTTCTCTCCGAGGCCTCTTTACCTCCCCTACGAGTCACCCTGACTCATTTCGCTCTTTCATCTTATGAGCGGGTTTTTTGTCTCCCAACCTCGTTTCTTATTTTAGGTTTGGCCAGACTTGGAGTGAAACCAAGACTCTGCAGATCCTTTGGAGAGCTTTGCATCCACTCATCCGCTCATGCTTCCTTCTAACACTCCTAGAGAGGCTTTTCTTGCTTGCCCTCCCCTCCTCCTTGAAATGTACTTTCCTTCACCGTAGAGTTCACCATTTCTTTTCCATGTTCTCGCTGTGGTCTCCCTTTTACTCGCAAAGGTGCAGCTCTCTCTCACCTTGACTCTCTCCCCCCTCACGATCTAGTGCTTTCGACAGACGGTTCTGTTCCTTTTCCTTTTGGCAAAAACGGCTCTGACGTACTTGCCAACTGCTTACTCTGTGGCACCGGGGCTACTCTTTCCTTTTCAGCAGGCCCTGTATGCTCAAGTTTTTCTGCTGAAGCCTGCGGCATTCTGCATGCTCTTTGCTGGTCTCAGCAACACCAACAAATCTGCAATTTCTCTTCTCCTCCTATGTGACTTTCGTTCTGTCCTCACCACACTGTCCTCTCCTCTATCTTTCCTTTTACCTTAATCTCTCTGGCAGATAGGGCAGGGACTGTCTTCTCTCTCCTCATGTTCTATCAGGCTACAATGGAAAGATAAGCACCTTCACGTGGTCCCTCCTGTAAGTAGCTTAATCATCGAAGCAGCAATTCAAGCTGATTAATGAAGAAGCAAAACGAAGCTCATCAAGTCAGAGGAAATGATCCTGCTCTCGACGCACGAAAGCATAAACGGCCTTTTTTAGGGCCTGAGGCCACACCAGCTGGAAAATTGGCATAAATAAGAGAATTCGGCAAGGGTTGTCTTCACGAATACTCCAGCTAAACGTCGAAGGGTTCACACGCAGTAAACTTGACATTTTTGAGCAACTGGCCAATCAGCATAACGTAGGGGAAATTGTATAATTTGGCCCCTTGTGTAATATGGCCTATCAACCAGTTTCTTTCAAACGCGTGAAAAAAATTTCAAAATTGAAACAGCTAGGCTTACTTTTTGAAGACAAAAAAAACAGAAAAACTGAAAATAAATTTTGGAGCAGATCAAGTTAAAATTGAGTTTTGATGTTTTTATCCAGTTTGATCTTATTCTGATAAAAAAAAAATCATTGTGCAACTCAAGCTGAAGTAATCAAATTTCTTAAATTTTTGCAAATGCTTGATATATGATATGTTCTCTAAATGGGGTGCCTACACTATTAAGCATTGTATAGTTGCTTTAAAGCAAAGTATCTTTTTACTCCATGAACCCAGTTTGTGTAATTTGGACCACTGCATCTTGTGTTATTTGTCCTACTGAGCCAAACTTCCCAAGAGTCGTTAGGATAAATTTCACCACTAAAAGTTACTTGAATTAATAATTAAATTGTGGAAGAGAACCGCATTGTGTGGTATGAGTGAATATATTTATATAAATAATTACCACAGTGCATTGGCTTTTAGTGCAGTGTACTGGTAGTTGCGAAGCAAAGTAACCTTTAAAACTTGTATGTATATAACAGAAATTAATGCGCCAAAAACAACATTAAGAAGGCACTTTCATGATCAAAACAAGATAGCAAAAAAGGGAAGAAAACACATTGGCAGAACTCTTGATCGACATGAGAAGCAACTTACTGATCACGTCCTTCAATTGGAAGCAAGATTTTATGGAATTACTCTGACAGATTTGAAAAAACTAGCTTTTAAAATTACAAAAGAAAATGGACTTGCTATTCGTTTCAATCAAGAAAAAGAATTTTCAGGCATTGAATGGTTAAACAATTATCTCAAAAGGCAACCAGAAATATCTCTTAGAACTCCTCAGCCAACTTTCCTGGTAAGAGCTAGTGGGTTTAATAAAACACAGGACCATGCTTTTTGTAACTTGTTGCAAGAGGTAATTTTTCAAAATAGCATCACCCCAGACCGCATATTCATTATGGATGAGTCTGGTCTTAGTGTGGTGCAAAAAGTTTCAAAAGTCTTGGCAAAAAAAGGGAAGCATAAATTGGCGTAGTTACAAGCCAGGAACAAGGTCAGACGTTTACCATAATCTGCTCTATGAGTGCTGCTGGATACTTCATCCCACCTGAAACGATATTTTCTAGAAAACGAATGAAACCCGAGTTACAAAATGGCCCTCTTTGTGGAACAATGTTTTATTGTCAGATATAAAATAGGGCAGCAATTTTTGTCTATCAATAATTACAGTTGGTGCTGTTGTGGTTAATGACCAGAAAGTTTATTTACATTCTATTATGTTGCAGTAAGAAACTTAATGGTTGAAAGTCTTGATTTAGCTACCCATACTGTTCACAAGAATTAGTGTTGTTGCGTTTTGATCTATAATAGAATTTTCGATTCTATCTCAATCTTAAATTTTCTTTTTAAAATTAAGGCGACTTATAATAATCGCTCGAATAATTAAGTCTGACTGCAATTTAAAAAAACTTGGAAAAGATTGGCTTCCACTAAAAACACTTTAAACCACGTAAGAACAGAATAATGTATTTACAGAAATAATACTTCACCACTTCACGCTTCTTCGCTCGACTATCTCAGAGCTAATCACTTCACTTCACAATCAGGAAAACCGCCAAAACTAATTTCACCAATAACTGTTCAATACTCGCCACGTCAACAGAATCCAAAAAAAAATTATCACAAAAAACAATAGCCCTTCTTTACTTCGTCAATCAATCTCTCTCTCCCCCCACTACAACGCTTTTCTCTATTCTCTCTACCTACTAAAAAAAATCCTGTCGCCTTATACATAAATCGAAAAAAAAACAATCCAGAAATTGCTAGAACAAAATCACGTGAAAAAGAAAAAAAGCATTACTAAATTATGTAATCGGTCAACAAAATTCCTAGAAGAAGCTAGATTCACTAGATCAATCTGGAATTTTATTGTCATAAACGATTGTGACGTAATAAAGGCGCACTTACAGCAAATCAAATTGCGAGGAAAAAAGGTCTTTTTTCAATCAGTATCCGAGCGAACAAATGACATAGCACTTTACACATAAATGAAAACTACTCTTACAAGGCAAATTTCCTTGGTCGTGATAAGTGTGATAACTTTACGCAATCCTTTTTTTGCAGAAAAACGAATGGATGAAAGGTGAAGTGTTTAGTGAATGGTTAAACATTTTACAAAGTTTGTCAAACCAACACCTGACAGCAAAGTATTGTTACTTTTAGGTGGCCATAAATCCCATACTCACACATTTGAAGCTTTGCAGCGAGCTAGTGAGTGTGGCGTTTTGATGATTTCATTGCCACACCATATCAGCCATCGTTTGCAGCCCCTTGATCTTTGTTTCTTTAAGCCATTAAAGATCTACTATTATCAAGAATTGGAGAAATGGCTATGTAATCGTTCTTGCCGTGCTGTTTTGCAAAATTAATTTAGCCAACTCTTCGGATGTGCTTATGGCAAAGCTGCTAGTCGCAATATTGCTGTTAATGGTTTTCGTAAAGCTGGAATCCATCCCCTCAACAGAGATGTATTTGATGAAACAGATTTTCTTCCAGCAGAAGTATCAGATAGACCAATTGAGGAAAATGATACAGTTTTTGATACTTTAAGAAAGGAATTGCTTCGTCTCCTTCGTCAACCACGGATTCATTTGCTCCGTCAACTACTGACTCATCTTCTCCATCAACTTCCGACTCATCTGTTCCATTAACTTCTGCTTCATTTATTCCATTAACTTCTGCCCCATTTGTTCTATTAACTTCCGCCTCATCTACTCCATTATTTTCTGACTCATCTACTCCATCAACTTCTGCATCATCTGCTCCATCAACTTCCGCCTCATCAGCTAATAATTCTAGTACTTTGCTTCTCTCCGTCGAGCAAACAAATCCATTGCCGAAAAAAATTTTCAGACAGCAACAAAAAAAGAAAGACCTCAAAATCCACTCTTTAAGTGGATTACCCCACAAAAAGTTTGTTCGACTCAATTCAGCAAACACTACTACAACTTATACTAAAAAAGCACCTTCTAACATAGGACCAAGGCAAAAAACAGAAAAAAGAAAGCAACCGCCTCCTAAGATCTTTATGTTTACACCTGTTTAGTTTGTGGAGGCTTTAATGAGGAAGATGGAACACAGTGTGCCACATACAAAGGATGGGCAAACGAAGCTTATACAGATATAACAAACCCTCGATTTTACTGCTGTAATCTATGTGTCGGAAATTGAGACAACATTTAACTTCGACTGAAAGCTATTTTGTCTTCACACGAAAAAATTTTTCATTGTCTAATATCAATTTTCGCGCTGTTAGCAGCTTTTTGGTGTCCTAATTCATTGCTTTATGGTTTAGTGACTGGAGTCCAAATTACGCGATTCACTCGCCCAAAATACACGATACCTTGTGCATTTTGGCCCACTTTCACAAAAATAAAAAAATGTGATAAAACTTTATGCCGTAATGTTCACGGTACAAGCGAGTTACTGTCCGTGCAGCATTGTCTACAATTATCAAAGTGTAAAAACAATCGGAAAAAAAATTATTGTGTCCGGACTGAGGACGAAATTACGTAAACGGGCTAAATTACACGACTTTTCTCTAACTATCATCGTTTTACAGGAAACCCACTGCCAAACCGTGGGAAAGCTTATTGCTAATAACTACGAGCTGGCAGGATACACTATAAGCAGAAGACATGGCCTTGCTTCCTTCGTCAGAAACAACCTATCGTGAAAGCTCTCAGATTCGTCTGGAGAAGATTCAGATATAGAGTGGCAATGCATTAATGTAGAGGGCTACAACATCATTAATATCCCCAACCCCCTCCTTCACAAATGACCTTGACATTACTGCCGGTTTTCGATACTCCCTGCATCTATGCTGGTGATTCCATTTGTCAACATATTGGCTGGGGGTACAATAACATCAGCCCTGATGGAGAGTGTTTAGCAGTATGGGCTGCAAACAACGGCCTGACCCTTCTTCAACACCCCAAGAATAACTTCACTTTTTATTCAGGACGCTGGAAAGCTGAGACTAATCCAGATCTAGCGTTTGCGAGAACCGAAGCAACTTGCCAACTCCCCGATAGACTAGTACTTGGGAAGTTTCCGTGATCACAACATCGACCCTCCCTTACAACAGCATCTCACCGCATAACAAGTACAAGCAAACCGGTGAAGCACTGGAACTTTTGCAAGGCTAATTGGAAACGCTATGGCACTATTACCAACAATCTTGGCAAGAAGCTTCCATTTGCAAGTGCATGTAATGCGAACACAGCATACCAAACTTTTTGCAGTACG
Organism: Trididemnum clinides; assembly: GCA_963675345.1. Taxonomy (NCBI): domain Eukaryota; kingdom Metazoa; phylum Chordata; class Ascidiacea; order Aplousobranchia; family Didemnidae; genus Trididemnum; species Trididemnum clinides. The sequence goes on from OY776291.1 coordinate 3,218,233, forward strand.
ATCATCAATGCTGCAAAACAATGTGTCCCTCGTAGCAAGGGAAAGTTTTATATACCATGCTGGGATAAAAAACGTGAAACTCTCGTTCAAATTGCCAAGCAATGCATCACATCTTGCTGCTAGCTCCCTGATCTCAAGGCTTGATAATAACAGGTGTACACGATGGGAAGATACTGTCCAAAGCATAGACTTTACGCATTCGAGCCGTAAGTCGTGAAGAAGAATAAATAAACTAACTAACAGGTCCGGACCACCTTTTGGAGAACGCCCCATTACTACCAATGCCATTGCAATACAACTCGTGAATAATGAGACTTAACCTGTGGGGAATAGACATGGCTCGTCACGTGTCTAGAGAAGCGTCTGAATTATGGAAGATTCCACCACCACCAGATCACAAGATCTCCGAGAAATTATCTGATGATGAGCTTACCACAGCACTAAATCCCTTTAAGCCAGGAAAAGCACCGGGCCCAGATCGTATATGCTCGGAATTTATTCTCTATGGAGGCAAAGCACTGAAATCTTGGTCTCGTGAATTTCTATCTTCTTGCCTGCACCACCTCAAAATACCCAAGATCTGGAGACGAGCTGATAAGGTTGCCATACCGAAACCCAACAAGCCCCTGGATGACGCTCGGAGTTATCGTCCTGCTTCACTCTTGCGTGTTCCTTATAAAATCCTTGAACGGCTCATCCATTCCCGTGTCGAGCCAATAATTGACCCTCACTTACCCCCTGAAAAAGCGAGTTTTTGACGAGGTTGATCAACTCTAGAACAGGTTACTCGCATGAGTCAAGATATTGAGGATTGCTTTGAAGATAAAAAGAAAGTCAGTGGTGTGTTTATCGACCTCACAGCAGCATACGACACTGTATGGCATCGGGGCCTTGCCCGAAAGCTACTGCCCGATAGGCACAAAGTCAAGATGATGATGAAGCTTGTCTATAATCGCAGTTTTATCCTTACCAACGTTCGTGGAAGGAAAAGCAGGTTGCGACAACTCAAAAATGGCGTCCCTCAGGATTCTGTTCTGGCTCCACTTCTTTTTAACATTTACAACAATGATCTCCCACCAACAACTTTTATACTATATGCCTATGCGGATGATTTGGCCATAGAGCATTCGGCTGCTAAATGATGCTCATTGGAAAAGACTCTTAACCAGGACATGGTAACACTATCATCATACTTCCAAAATTGAAGATTAAAACTCAGCAAATCTAAAACCGTGTCGACAGCCATCCGTTTGAATAGCAGAGAAGCCAAGCGTAAACTTAACATCATAGTTGATGGAAATGGCGTGCCCTACAATCCTAAACCTACCTTTCTCGGGATCACTCTGGATAGAATCCTCACGTATCGACTCATTTGGAGACGCTGCGCAAGAAACTTACATCACGCGTCGTCCTGGACTATCGACTGGGGGGTACTGACTGGGGAGCACGTGCAACAACTTTACGCATCACCACCCTGGCACTTGTCTACTCCACCGCCCAGTAATGCGCAACAGTATGGAGTTGCAGTGCACATACACACCTGCTTGACAGACTATTAATGATGCCTCGCGCATGGTAACAGGATATCTGAAACCAACACCCACTGAGTTTCTTCCAGTTCTCTCGGGCTTTCCCCCTGCTAGGCTTCGCCAAAAAGCTGCCACACTCTCACTGGCACGTCAGTTTTTAGAACCAGGCCATACACTTTATATTTATTTCAACAGACCAATGACAAAGAGCCCCCTTAAATCAAAAAAACTATTTGTCATCCAAGTGCAAGGCTTGCTGGCTCAAAAGACCATTTCTCCTATATGGATCCGCAATAGCCTACCTGGAAAGAGCACTGGACAAAAAACGTCACACGTCTTCACTCTTTCGTTGCCGATGTAGAACCGTTACCGACAGGTCATGAACTCAGCCGGCTATCCTGGATTTGGCTGGGTCGTCCTCGCACTGGCATCGGAGGATTTCGATCTCTGATGTATAGATGGGGACTGACAACAACTGCAGTATGTGATTGTGGTGCACAACAACAAACTCCTGAACATCTCCTGTATCAATGCTTTATTTACAATCTAACCAGAAAAGACGGGTTATTGGTAATGGATGATAACACCATTGATTGGCTGCTCAATGTATGCTCAGATATTTGATCCCTTGCAGATTATCAAGCAACAACCCCTCAAACGAAAGAAGATTACAATTGATCCTCGGACACTTGTTTTTTCCAAGGAACGATGTGGCTGATGAACTGGCCAGACTGAAAAGCATTACTTGCGCCCTCAGCAATCTCTTGTAGTCTCTTTTCTCTTATCTCTCGTATTCACTCTTCTCTTTTCTCGCACTGGAAGTGTGCTGTGTCATCGAAATTCTTTGACACACAGGTTTCCTCGATTTCCACCAAGAAACTTATGCTCTTCCGTCACGCTCGCTGTGTTCTCTCTCGTCTACGCTGCAACGGACACAGCTTTCTGTAAAGTTCTTATCTCTCAAGAGTCGGCAGAATCAAGAATCCTTCCTGCAACGCTGGCGAACACTCGTCCCTGGACACCTCTAATCTCATTCTGCACTATCCAGCAACGGACTCTGCGGCGGTTGCTCTTGGGCGACTCTCTATCTCTTTACGACATCTGGTCCAGGCCCTGGAGAGTTGCACGGCTTCTGGGGTTCCATGGTCTTCCGCCATGCCCCCATCCCTCGGAAGGGGTCGGGTGACAACAACAACAAATTCTCAACAATCTTAACCCTTTTTGGAGTGGTGGGGTCCCTGACATCCATTGTCTTGGATGCAAAATTCAATTTATCTTTTCTACCTTGTATTTTATTCTCGGCAAATCATTTCCCGGCCCGATACTCCCTGTTTTGTTACGTCGGCACACAGCTGCAATTACAATTAGAGATGTGCTTACCGAGTTAACTTGTATCCCAATTAATGCTACCTTTTTAAATAGTTTACAACACGATAAATATTTTTTTTTCATCAAAAACAGTAAATATTTTTTGTTTCATCCTTTACTGCAATTTGTGGACCATTACAGCGTTACTCGTGTAGGACAATTATAGGGAGATGGAAATCTCTACAAAGATGCTCACTTAATGGAGCAGGTTATTCTCGGTCGTATTCTCATTTTCAAATAAACGGTATGTTCTATACTTTTCAAAACTACACGTTAACCCATATGGACACCGATATCTTTCCCCTTTTTCCTCATTTGGCCCCCTTGCATTTACATTACAAAGCTTTGATTATTTATCAATCATTTCTCAATCTTTTCCCTTTCTCCAAACTTGGCATTGAAGATGTTAGCTCTGTGTCACAAACTCTCATCGAGGCCAATTTGATGCACCACCAGCTCACTAAATTGTTCGAAATCAATTCTTCCTCCACCGCATTTGCGGACCCTTCCACACTTTTGGACTCCACAACATCTTCTCTTAAAAAGTGTTTTCCTTCAAATAATTTCCAGCCTGACCAATCCTTTTTTGAACAGGTTTTTCTCCATTCTTTTTAACTTTAGCCTCCTCTGGTATTTGTCCTAATCCTTTGAGCTTTTCGTGTTTTGCTGCCTTATGCTTGTTCTGGTTTTCAAAAAAGCTCCTGCCCCCTACCCACCTCAAGCGAATTACATGCACGCACATTTTGATGTCAAACAGTTGCTATCATGAGCATACGTGCAGCAGGATGGCTTCGCGGCTGGTAATTTCTGAACTGTTTCAGCCTTTTTTAGTTCGTTCAATTCTTTCTTTTCGAATTTTATATCATACAATACTTTTGGGTTTTGAAGAATATCTACAATTTCGATATAAATAACCATTAAATCTTTTGAAGCTTTCCTTTGAAACAATTTAAATACTAACCCACTACCACAAAAACACTATCGAAAAATTTGTTCGCCCTTTATTACGTATGATTAACAATGCGTCATGATGATGTGCATGAAATTGTTCCAACACAATCGTTTGACGCTTTCTCACAATTCGGAAATGGCGTTTGGTGAGGTGTCATCTGATGGTACAATGCGGCTAAGCTTCGGCATTGCGATTTCAAGCTGACAATAAAATCGTTTGTCGTTTTTGCTCTGATTGATGACATAATTCACCTGAAAATATCAAAACCAGTGTGACTGTGTTGTTACAAGATTGTCTAAATTTCTGGTCTGTGACAAATGCGCATTAGGAGCATATTCCCAAACTCCTTTAACAGTTAAAATAAATACTATTAATTACAATAAAAAAATGTTTTTGTGATATCTAAAGTGATTAAACTTACGTGGTCGGTTAATTTGACAGTAAAGAGCTCAATGATTGAGTCAGAGCAATAAAATGAAATTTATTCTAGTTAAAAACATCTCAACTTATGTTGCCAGCCTATTGATTTTAAAGTATAAACAAATTAAACATGTTTCATCAAAAACATGAAATCTTCAAAATTTTATGTATGTCTACAAATAAAAAACAACTACAAACACACTTTCGATAAACTGAAACTTTATAGAGTAAAGTTGTGACTGGAATCAGTCAATATTAGAACTCACACTTTATTTAACAAATCGATTTCACTAAATTAGCATCATCAGTGTTCTTATTCAAATAGAATAGATTCTATAATAATAATTAATAATTAATAAATAATAATCATTTGAATAATATTAATCAAATATTAATCTATTAATTAATTTATTAATTAATTAAATCTATTAATTAATTAATTAATTAATTAATTAATCTATTAATTAATTAATCAAATATTAATTATTCAAATATCAAATAATCAAATAGATTCTATTTGAATAAGAACACTGATGATGCTAATTTAGTGAAATCGATTTGTTAAATAAAGTGTGAGTTCTAATATTGACTGATTCCAGTCACAACTTTACTCTATAAAGTTTCAGTCTATTGATATTCTTAATGGAATCGTCATTTATTAATTTCACTTGAGTGGAGATTCTCCTAAAATCATTATGATTTATACACTTTCGATAATTAATTGTTTATTTCTGAGTAGGAATTACTAATGACACCAATCCACAACAAAAAATCTAACACTGTAATGTTTGTTAGAAGAAACTAACCTCAATAGCTTTCTGCATGAGTCTACAACTATCATCATTTTGCGAATGCTGTTTCACGTGCTTCTTAATCCCAGGAAGAAGAACAAAAATGAGTTTTGTTCTGGAGTAAATTATTTCTTCGAGTCCCTAAATCGAAATATCAGTTAGGTGCATGCATAAAAGCTGTTTCCGCTCGTTTTGGAAAACTCCTTTGCATTTTATTGGCAATGTTATTTTGTTGTGTTCAAAACTGTTTTTTGGATTAAGAACATAGTGAAAGATAACAAAGAATCAAATTGGATCTATTCTTCACAGCCTGGGCCAAACGTCCCTCGAAGACAAAAGAGACGAAAACGGAGTATAGCAAAAAGTAAAGCAACACAGGGCAAAATGAGGTGGAAAGTGGCCTGATTTGGGCCATCGCAAGCGGTACACAAGCTTCCACTTCTAAACAGAATGCTGTGTACCCATTGTAAAAAAAAGCGAATTAAGGCACAGAGAACATATCGAGAAGACAATTTTTTTCAGTGGAAAATAAGAAGACTACTGCGTCAAAAAATCTAGAGTAAGATTACTAGGGTGTTTCATAATTTTACCACTTTCGACTTTTCGAACGGCTACCAATTTTTATAATTGGATTTTTGACGCTGATTACCAATTTGGCATTATTTTTGTATTATGACGTCATCTTCATGGTGCCCGGTGCGATTATATTACGTCATTTTTCGCTATGTTTTTAGTATCTCGAGAATCATTTCCAATAGAAGCATGGGGTTTGTTTCAATTGACGCAGAATGGCCAATTTCCTATCTGTCTTCAATACATTATTTAGTCGTATCGGCACGAGAAAAATAGTTATTAATAAAAACGTGTTTTTTTATGATTTGGGACAATTTATATTCTACGCCAAACGAGTTTAAATCATACTCTATAAAATACTTTGCAAATTGGCATAAACTGTTATAACTTTTATTAATTACACATACAGCATTGAACAAACTTTCAAATATTGTAACAATACCTTGTTTGAGAGAGGGGGGGGGGGCTTAGACAAAAACTTCAGTTAAAATGTTTAGACTAGTCACTAAACCCATTATAGATGCTAAATTTTGAAAAAAAATCAGGGTCATGCATTGTAGTATTTAGACTTTACTTATTTATTAGAGAGAAAGAATTGTTGCCAGCAATAGAGATTTATTCAAAAATATAACATCAACAACACCACAGTATTTACAAAAAACACCGATAACACAAAAATGGTACACTCTGGACCATAACTCAATAAGGATACAAAATAATAGCCCTACCATAAGTGGCAACTAGCAACCAATAGTTAATTTTTTTCTTACCGAGTATAGTTTTCATGTTCAAATTTGTTTTATTTTTATATATGTGTGTTTGAAGAAGGTAAATAACTTATATACTAATTTTTATATTCATACCTTGTTCCGGAAGTAAATTACGTCATGTTCCATTTGTGGAATGCTGGCGGGTTGCCGTACACAAAATTGCGCTTTACTGATCTGTTGCTTCAATGATAGCATTTCGATTTTTACGCAATACCACATTAGCTCAATCAACAAAAGCATACCTTGTTTATATTGGGGGACAATTTTATTGCGTGATATGATATACTTCAAAACAAAGCTTGCCACGTTGTGCATGCAGGCGTAGATTGCATTTTTTACACATGGTTTGGTATCTTTTTGCACATTTTAAAACGTTCTTGAAAAGTTGGTCTTCGAAAGTGGTTCAGTTTATCAAATCTTACGTTCTGTTGAAGTTCAGCTTTTCAGTCTAGTATATTTCGGGGTTCTTCCTCTGTTTTAAGCCAGTAAAGAGTCCCCTGTCTTCGAAACTCCAAGCGAGATACCTTTTGCTGGCAAAGTCGGCAATATATTCTCCATGCTACAACGATTGTAACATTGAGAAAGTTTTCGAACAGGGTCCAGTACCATTTTTTCCACGTATTGTTGGGCGATATCATTCCATCAAAGGGTGCATCAGATTAACACCGCCTATAATTTTGTTATGCGAATTAATGAGAAGTGGGTGTGTGACTTCTTTATCTCCTTATTTATCCTCCGCCTTACTTTGCGCACAGGTTCCTGATTTTCTCAGCTTTTTGCGATATTTACGACAAAGTTGTCGTGCCATTTCGCCATGTATACCTTTCCATCACTGCAGTAATCGTATGAGCCGTTTTCTTCCGCCGCTCTTTGCTTTGATCAAGTTGTTTGTTCGCCCCTTCTGTTCTGTTTTGTCGTATAGTTCCTGATGCTCCCACGCTTTTTTCAGCTAATTCAATGATTAGATGGTTGCTAGTGAGAAAATTATCAAAATAAAGTTGGCGATACAGAACATTGCAATTATTGGAGATTAGAGAAACCATATTATTGATAACACGTGTCCCTAAAGGCTGGCTGATCGCCTTTGACTGCCTTCCTGATATATCTGCATGGGATACGGAAAACCATCACTTTTACACAGGCACCATATTTGGTAAACAAAGCAAATTGGCTTCCCTCTGATAAACATTTTGGCTCTGTGGCATCTAAACTATGGCACCATTGACTCACCTACACTCAATAGTTCATAAAAAATATCGAACTGAACCAAATTGATATTCAGCATGTTATACAAAAGAAATATTTTGCTCATGTTATCTTTTTCTGTGAGCCTTTGGTTGTCAGAAAAATGTGGATATTTTTTAGTTTCGTGATATCCGTTTCTACTGCTTGTTTTATACACTGCTGGAACTCCCAAATCAGGCTGCGTTGACCACTAGTGATGTTATTTCGGCAGGCTATGGTAGCCATTAAGCAAAATTACCACCAAAAATGGCATTTCTTTATTCGATACCATAAAATGTGGGTTGTTTTGATCTTGATTGCTATAAAGGTGGTTTGAAGAACAATGTGCTCCAGTATGTCCTCAGAAACAAATTTTTCAACTCTTGACAAGGTAAATTTCCCTCTAAATCTGACAATTTTGCTGTAAAATTAATTCCTCCCTTTGTAAAGCTCTCTCAAAACTAGAGGCTTTTTTCATTTAGGCAGTTATTGTAGTCTTCTTTTGGTACGTGTTGGCAAAGGCATTTCAGTTTCGTCGTCACTTTCAAGATCTTTTTCAATCTCAAGCTCTTCGGCTGGTTCGTGAATTTCTTCTATACTTTTAGCTAAAACCTCTTCTGTATCGCTACCCTGATTACTGGAGTCACCGGCATTTGCCCGAAGTACAACGACATTTCTTGAACCTTTGATAGCTTCATGCGCTTCTGCAATAGTTGCTACTCTTGTCGTTTATTTTACTCCATAGAAAACTTTGGATTCATCTTTACCTATAACTGTCAATCACTCGCTTGCTTTCTAACAACTCACTGCTTGTCAGTGAAACAGATAAGTATAAATGTGGTAGGTCTTTTGTCTACTGAAAGTAACTGTTACGCGTGAATAAACGAAATAAACGCCTGGGCTGAAAACTAACATTTGCTTGTCTTTGAATGTAGTTGTACAGTAACCCGCTACTGTTCCATAAATGGAACATAAAACTTTACCAAAAATTTTGGACAAGCACATCTTGCTTATGTTTGGATGAAAACACTTTTATATAAGTAAACTAAAATGTATCAATCTTTGAATACTTTTGTATAACAGGAATACGTTTGGTACTGCCTAATATTGCATCAATCTCAAAACGTAATTTTTCACGAAATAAATGTTCTTATAATTCGCTCACGAAGCAAGGTATAAGTAATAATCATACCTGGTACGAAAGCACAACTTCTAAATAATACAGTAAAACTAAAAAGTATTTTAAATTTAGGCAATAGCATAGTTTGCAAAAGTCTTGAAATTTTGTTCCATTTATGCAACGCTGGTAAGAAAAAGGTTAATGCAATTCATAACAATAAAGGCGAAACTATTGTTTTTACTAAATAGAAATGGGCAAAGTTGTTAAAAAGCTGGGCTAGCTCTTCTGTTAACAAAATGCAGACTTACATAAAAAGACAAACTTTGGCTTACCATAAAAGTGATCGTTCGTAAAAAGAATACAATATACTGTAAGTTTAATCTTAGCCTATCGGCTATAAATATACAGAAATTGAACACCAGCACTTACTCCATATTACATAAAAACGCACGAATACGCATGTCGGTTATATTTGGATGTGAAGGGGAATGAAGAACTGTATTTCGAACAACAAATTTTAGTTTTCCGATCAACCTTTCAGTTGCTCTGTTGTTGTTTTTGATACTTTTCCAATGTGCAACTGGTACCTCGGAGCATATGATGCAGGGAGCGGTCCTACTCTCACTTGCAAAAGAACCTCTCAGGCCAGCTTTTCGACCTTGAAGTAGTTTTTGGGCATCTACAGAATCTGGATAATGAGATGTTTTCACTGCTTCGAAGGAATACGGCGAATCTTCCGCGAAAACGCTAAGAGCAATATTTACTGGCAACATCCATTGTACAGCATGCTCGTAGAAATATTTCAGAACATCTGCTAGTTCGTAATCAATTTCACGATATGCCATCAAAAGATCACGTTGAAAGAATACGATTCTTGGACCATCAGCTGCCCATGGTTTCAAATGTATCAGCAAAAATGTAGACACATTTACCGAAATTATGTACAAAATTAGCCTAATTAATTTCGATTTTTGGTATTCATCCAAATGGCATATATCAAAAATCAATAAACAGAGATATGTACTCGCTGTTTTGATCCATCTTGCATGGCACTTTGCACCTTGCTTGTACCGTATTTATCGGACCATAAGGCGCTCTTATAATCCTTTATTTTTCTCAAAAGTGGAAAGTGCGCCTTATAGTCCGGTGCTTCTAATGTGTGGATCAGGTTGCACTTTGTCTCCAAGCTCTAAACAAATTTTATGTTGTAATAATCGTTACCAACGTAACAGCACCTCCCTCAACTCGTTCTTTTTTGAGAGCAAACTTCTTTTTTTTCTTGCGATCAAATTACCTGCTCTCATTTCCCCTACGAGTTTGTTTTTTCTCTTCACCTGCTCTCATTCCCTTCACAAGTGTATCTTTCTCTTCACTTTACGTACGTAAAAACACATGCGTCGCGCATGAGTTGCAACATACACAGTAACTAGCATCTAGCCATACACTTCTCACGAAATGCGAACACAACAATCGACTGTTTGATCGTAAAATACAAGTACCGTACCAATAGAATGCGTTGAGTTTTGGTTTCATTAAATGCGCCTTATGTATGAAAATAAAAGCGTTAGAAGAGTTATCGATACTGCGCCTTATAGTCCGGTGCGCCTTATGGTCCGAAAAATACGGTAAGCCAAAACAGGTTTTGTATTTTCTGGAACTTCCATCAAAATATAGCAAGATAAAGCAAGTAAGCACATGTGATCATTTCTAAATGAATGATTGTTTCTTTACTCTTTTTCATCGGAGAACCACTCGATCTTTTTCCTTAAATGAAGGGATACCATTTTAGTGACAGGGACCACAAGTTTTTCTCGATCTACAAGTTTACTCGTGTCAGGCTTTCGAATATTACCAAAGTACTTCATCAATGATCCGTCTTCCATAGTTCCTGGTTCGTTCTTTTGCCCACCAATTTTTGTAATGGCGTGAGTAAAGTAAATTTCATTCACATGAAACAAACATTCCAGTGAATGAATATTACGATCATGATGCATTTTGTAAAAGTCAGCCAGCCGCTTAACACTAGCTTTACGGAGGGGTCGTTTTCGACCCTGGTTGTTGTTTATTTGCTTTTTATCTTCTAAATGCGTGACCGAAAATCAATGAACTGCTTTGACTTTTCCTAAAATTGATTCTAGATTACCTTCCAGGTTTTGAAACTTTGAAAAAATAGCTTACTAGTTGAGTTTTCGCGTCTGGAAAAAAGCTACCCTTAGTTTTACGGAGGGGTCGTTTTCGACCCTGGTTGTTGTTTATTTGCTTTATATCTTCTAAATGCGTGACCAAATATCAATAAACTGCTTTGAATTTTCCTAAAATTAGTTCTACATTAAATTCCAGGTTTTGAAACTTTGAAAAAATAGCTTACTAGTTGAGTTTTCGCGTCTGGAAAAAAGCTACCAAAAATTTTACGGAGGTGGAGAATTTCAGAGTGACTTACGTAAAATGCTTAGCTTGCGTAAAACTGACTAATTAAATGCTTTTATATTTTGTACAAAACGTATTTTTTAAAAGTAAAATTATTTTATTATGCGTAATCATTGCAATACAGCATAGTAGCAGTTCAAAAGCTAGTGCGAGAAAAACGCAATTAGCAAAACAAAACGGGGTCGAAAACGACCCCTCCGTAAAACTAGGTTTAAAAAATTTCCCGTAAAGCTAGTGTTAATTACACCAAACATTTTACTTGTGCTTAAAGCCGTAATACTCGACATTACTGAATAAACTTTATCTAAAATACTTTGATCCACATGTTCTGTAATGGTAGTAAGTTGCAGATCAGATTCAGCAGTTACAAATCTTCCCCTTTCAAACGTTTTCATTGCAATGACTTTTTCACACTTTTTTTATTTATCTACGTATTGCCCCAAAAATATACATCGATCCATTTAATTTATGATATTGCCATCATAGCACAGTTGAATAGTTGCAGCACGACCCAGCTCTTTCCCGCACTTTTTCAAGGCTTCCAACCGGAACCGCTCACGTTTTCGAAATACAGTTGCAGGTGAAGCAGATATACTGTATATTTTTCCCCAACCGTTAATCGCTGTTATTTTGATTGCTGGCGTATCGACATCAATCGCTGATACCCCTTCTTGCAATCACTGTCACTTACAGAAAAATTACGAAGCTTTTTGTATGATTTGCCTCCTGTTATTTGCTTAGGCGGAAGGTGGTAATCCAATTCAAATGTTTCAGTAACGTTGAGTTGATTTGATACTATTTCATCGTCGCTGTAGTCAAAAATGAAGCTGGTGTCAGATTTACGTGGCCTCAGAACTCACGAAAGTTGGCATTAGGTGTATCAGTGATTTTTATTCTCTTGCTGCAAATTGGTTGTTCCTGATCAGTTTCAGCGTTATTTCGTGTTTTTGCGAGGACTTGCTGTATATGTTGGTTGAATACCATATCTTTTGTTCAGATAATATCATTTTTCTAGACGACCGTTGATCTTTCAGAAACTCTATTTCTTTTTCTGATATTCTGTCATCAAATTTATATGTGCATAGTAATTTGCCTCGATACGTTCCAACGGGTTCAAGAATCGTGCACCGGCATCTGGGTAAGTCGAAAAGTTTATCAAACCAATCATCATTAATGGAACACTTAAATTTTTTAGCTCGTTTTCTTGCGGTTAGAAATTTTTCGATTACATTTCTTAGCTTATTCTGGGCACTCTTTGGTCGATCACGGATAAACTAGCTTTTTTCCATAAATCTAAAACATCGTTAATCACTACCTGTTTTATGTCATTGAACCCTGGTCCTTTTGCTGAGAATTTAGATTCTGTATCCATCAAAACCTGCCGAACATAATAGAAGTGCTAAATAACCTTCCTATTCGTGGGCAATGCATTACCCACCAACTTTTTCCTGAATAGCAAAGATTCTATCTCACTCGATCTTAGAGATGCCATACTAAGGCTTTACTTTTGTTGAACGTGTAACTGATGCTGCGATGCTGCCAATAATTTTTTTAGCTAACTGGCTAAATAATGTTTTTAAACGCACTTAATTATCGTTTACTTTAAATATAGCAGGCATTCCTCGTATGTCGAGTGTAACGATATTTTAATCAGATCACTTCGTTCTTTCGACAAATTTATTATTGAAATTTAACGTTTCGCTCCCCTTAGTTACCGGGGAGCTTCTTCAGAACACGGTAGATGTTAATAATGTGACATACAAACTGTACAACATAAAAATATAAAGACCACCTGTATTACTAAACACTAAAAATTATTTATCAACAGGGCAGGCAATCACGTAATAACAAAAACATTGTTACATCACAGATACAGGAGTGGCCAAGTGAAAAGTGTTGTGAGAAACATAAGACATTACTTATTGGAGACAAACACACTATAAACAGTCGGAAAATTTGCACCATCATTGCGATTAATATCATTACATGAACAAGCCTTTTGATTTATCAAAAAACTTTCCGCAACGCGACGTCTGTATGCATGTGATTCTGACTTCAGTATTTTGACATTATCCCAATCTATTCTATGATCAATTTCCATAACATGTTGATTCAGCGCTAACTTTTTAGTGTTAAAAGTCTTGATCGCATCAGCATGTTCCCGTTTTCTGGTTCTAACACTACGTCCTGTTTCACCTACATACACAGCATTGCAATCCCGGCAAGAAATTTGATACACCAAACCACGCTTTTGTTCAAAATTAATAACATCTTTAGATTTGCGAAACAACGAAGACAAAGTGTGATGTGGTTTTAAAGCCACTCCGATACCAACTTGAGTCAAAATTCGGCTAATAGGTTCGGAGACACCTTGCACGTAGGAATCGATATAAACCGTTTCAGTTTTTGTGTTTTTCTAAAATTATGATTTTTCAAGTACTTCTTAAAACTACATTTGTTACTGGGAAATCCGTTATTTTTTAAGGTTTTTGTTATCTGATGAAACTCTTTAATCTTTTTTTTGTTATTGGATGTGATACTGTTGGCTCTGGAGAATAATGTACGAGCCACACTAGCCTTTTGTTTAACCGGGTGATGAGACGAATATTGAAGATACCTGTCCGTGTGTGTTGGTTTCCTGTATACGCATGTTGCAAGGGATCCATCTTCCATCCGTTGTATGCTTACGTCCAAAAAGGCTAACTGTCCTGATTTTTCCAATTCTTTAGGGAACTTTATTGAAATAGATATAGTATTTAAGTAATTATGAACATGCGTATACACGAAACCAACACACACGGACAGGTATCTTCAATATTCGTCTCATCACCCGGTTAAACAAAAGGCTAGTGTGGCTCGTACATTATTCTCCAGAGCCAACAGTATCACATCCAATAACAAAAAAAAGATTAAAGAGTTTCATCAGATAACAAAAACCTTAAAAAATAACGGATTTCCCAGTAACAAATGTAGTTTTAAGAAGTACTTGAAAAATCATAATTTTAGAAAAACACAAAAACTGAAACGGTTTATATCGATTCCCTACGTGCAAGGTGTCTCCGAACCTATTAGCCAAATTTTAACTCAAGTTGGTATCGGAGTGCTTTAAAACCACATCACACTTTGTCTTCGTTGTTTCGCAAACCTAAAGATGTTATTAATTTTGAACAAAAGCGTGGTTTGGTGTATCAAATTTCTTGCCGGGATTGCAATGCTGTGTATGTAGGTGAAACAGGACGTAGTGTTAGAACCAGAAAACGGGAACATGCTGATGCGATCAAGACTTTTAACACTAAAAAGTTAGCGCTGAATCAACATGTTATGGAAATTGATCATAGAATAGATTGGGATAATGTCAAAATACTGAAGTCAGAATCACATGCATACAGACGTCGCGTTGCGGAAAGTTTTTTGATAAATCAAAAGGCTTGTTCATGTAATGATATTAATTGCAATGATGGTGCAAATTTTCCGACTGTTTATAGTGTGTTTGTCTCCAATAAGTAATGTCTTATGTTTCTCACAACACTTTTCACTTGGCCACTCCTGTATCTGTGATGTAACAATGTTTTTGTTATTACGTGATTGCCTGCCCTGTTGATAAATAATTTTTAGTGTTTAGTAATACAGGTGGTCTTTATATTTTTATGTTGTACAGTTTGTATGTCACATTATTAACATCTACCGTGTTCTGAAGAAGCTCCCCGGTAACTAAGGGGAGCGAAACGTTAAATTTCAATAATAAATTTGTCGAAAGAACGAAGTGATCTGATTAAAATATCGTTTACTTGCCGATCAAACAATTGTCTTGGTGACAAAATAGCTACTTTATAGTAAAAATTAGTTTTGACAAGATTCGATTACCAAATATTTGATCCTTGTGCCAACAAACAAAAATACATAAAAAACACGTTTTTATTAATAACTGTTTTTCTCGTGCCGATACGACTAAATAATGTAGTAAAGACAGATAGAAAATTGGTCATTCTGCGTCAATTGAAACAAACCCCATGCTTCTATCGGAAATGATTCTCGAGATACTAAAAAACATAGCGAAAAATGACGTAATAATCGCACCGGGCACCATGAAGATGACGTCATAATACAAAAATAATGCCAAATTGGTAATCAGCGTCAAAAATCCAGTTATGAAAATTGGTAGCCGTTCGAAAAGTCGAAAGTGGTGAAATTATGAAACACCCGAAACATTACGTTTGCATTTTGAGAAAGGAGTTGAAAAAATATGACAGGTATTCCTTAACAAATGTTGCAAGAGAGAGAGTGAATGGCTGAAACAGCTCACCTCATTTGGTTTATTTGCAGTTTTTTTCTCAATAGAACTGAATGACCAAGAATTATTCCAGCCTAAGAATATTGAACGAATAGAGGAGGAAGAGAGTTTTAGCCAAATGAATGGAAAGGGTAAGGAAAACCTATCGATAGGGGAAAGAAGAACACAACAAATACAGGGTGAGATTTTGAAAGAAGGATACGCAAAAAAATTGGAAAACTTGCCGTTGCTGTAATAACAAGCAAAGAGCTTATAGGATTAAGCAGGATTTATTGAAAAATAAAAAACAAATCGAGTCTGCCAAAAAGAAAAGGATAGTTTGAACGTCACATTACAGTAGTCGGCAAGAACATTGAATCTTTTTGGTTGAAAGAAAAAAGATCCATCGGTCAAAATCACAAGATAGTGCTTTCCGAATGAGTTGAGCGTGTGTGCAATTGCAGAACCTTGATGAGAAAAGTGGCTAGTAAAATCACCTGGCCTCACAAAAAATGCTATGCCTATGATCTCAATTCGATTTTGCATTTTTACAGGCAGAGCATTTCTTGTTCTGTTGATGTTGGGACTATGAGTCTGCATTTCAAAATGTTTGTAAAATAACACTTCCTCTTCCTATTTCAATCCTTAAGTTTTTTTTTACCGTTCAATGCTCTGATTTTCAGAAACCCAAATTTTGCTACCATAAAGTTAAAGTTAAAAAACGAACCTGAAGCACACTCCAACCATCATCGATGAATTCCCTGCTTACAAACAAGATGACTTTGTGACTCTTTTCAATGAATTCTTTTATGCAATCAACTCGATCTAAATACTTGTTGCATCAACGTGGTCAGATGATGATAAAAACTTGTAGTTAATTTATTTAACAGCAGAAAAACAAGGGTCTAGAAGGCCAAGAAACGAACCTGCCCTCATTAAAATCGTCGCATTTGGCGCAAGTTTGGGTTTAAGTTTAATGTAGGCTACATATAAAAATTGAACGCAGTTTGATTTCATAGAGCTTAGCTGCTGCTCGAGATTTACCAAAACTGTGTTGCTTACAGAACACATAAACTAATGTCCATAGTTTCAGTAAAATAATAAGTTACATGTAATTTCAGTAAAATGTTGAAAATTAATATCATCGTCATTCGTCCAGACACGCAATTATTAACTCAAGAAGACATGAAGCACAAAAAATTGAAAAGATCCTGGTTATTGATGCCAGTGAGACTGCATACAGATTGCAGGTTGTAACTATTTTGCAGTACGAATGATGCTGTTTGCACTGAGCGACATGGAAACAAGTTTGATTCTACTCGTGCCATTTCAAACTAGTGGGTAGCAAAACTATTTTGCCAATTCTTAGATTTGTGCAACCGAACCTTACTGGGAAGAGAATATCCTTAATACTTAATGAATAGTTTCCATGGACGTAAATCCGATGTGCGTGGTAGGTAAGTATCAACACAATTTTTTTAAGAGATCCTTGATCTTTTTTCAAAGGACTACGTTCTTTTTTCAAATTGTAGCGCTTACAACTGTGTTATTATATGGTCTACCTCGAGCAAGCCAACTGTTTTTCCCATCTTCGTATATTCGATATCCTCGAGATTGAAGAAACTTTTGAGTTTTTTGAATTAAAGTTTGAAGAATATTTTGAGAAACTATGTCGTCCTTGTTGGAAAAATTGTAAGCGAGCATTGCCCCATACTCTTTTATGTCTGAAAGAACTTTAAATTAATCAAATCAGGCTCAGTTTATCTACTCGTTGATAAGATTAAAGTGTTGTTAGAGGATTACTATTTTCATCCAAAGCTGTAGTTATAACAACAAATTTCAATGAGAATTAAATCGATAAGTTTTTCATAAAAAAGCTAATTTCTCAAAACTGTAAAATCTGTACTTAACCTTTCACTGGTACCTTGAAAAAACTCACGATAATATTACTTTGGGGTCAATACATTCACATCACCAAAATGCGTTTTCAACAGCAGAGTAAACACTCAATATATGATCAATAATGTTTTTAGTAAAAGAACTTATCAGAGTACCCAATACACAAATAATCTACTCCTGACAGATTAGAGACCATCGTGCTGTGTTCTTCGCAAATGGTGTTGTGATATTTACTACAGGTCAATTTGTATTTTTTATCCTTTGATCTTAAACAAATATAGCAGCTATTGCTCCCTGGTGGACACTAATTGGTGGTTTATTTTGAACATTTGAGGAAGATTTTCGCAACTGCAAATGATCTGCTTCACATTCAAACGTGTATGAGATGTCATCAAGCTTAAAGAACAATTAGCGATACCACGGGCTCAATATAATGCAAAACAAAATGATTTAAATTTAAATCTAAAAGCTAACAAAAATGAAGTTGCTTAAAAGCACATCGTTTGTTAGATCACATAAATAAAATAGCAGACAAGAGAGCATCAAAGCGAATCAGTTATTTAACAACATCTTGCTTTGAAAATACGGATTAGATCATACTGATCCCACCGTACCAGAATAGAATTACATATACAGAAGCAGTTCTCGCCTTTTGAGCCAAACAATTAAAACTTTAAACGATAATTTTTTTTACGCTCTTTCAGTTAGTTTTGTTGTTTTTTTTGAGGTGTTTTTAAAATCTAAAGCGTTTATTTCCCACTCTTCCAGAAAGTTTGAAAACTCAAGACTATTTTTAATTACAATTTAAAAAAGTCACCTTTTTCACTGTTACCGAAGTATCTTTTGTAATAAACTCGAAAATAAACTGCGTTGTATAAACCGATGCTCACAATGGAAAGTAGAATGACAACGCCGATACAAAGACCAGAAATTACTGCTGCTGAGTACAGAAGTGGAATTTGGTTGCGATTGATTGTAAACGTAATATTAACACTGTGTCCAAAAGGTGATGTCAATAATTCGTAACTATCGTAATCTTTAGCAGTGATGTTTCTAAAAAAAAAACTGATTTACAACTTTGGTTTCACTGTCAGTGATTTAACTTGGCAAAAGCCCAAGAATAGTAGTAGGTGAAACTAAAGTCAAGGCAAAAAATGTTGCTTAAAAGCTACATGTAAAACTTACACGGATGCGACTCAAATATCAAACTAGGTCTCAACACTCATTATCACTAAGTGGCAAACACACAAACAAATCTTTTCCAAAATACAATGCGTATGTTTAATTCCGAAACGTTTCTTGATGTTGCTTGTGTTCATGTGTTTTTAGTAAAAATTTGCAATTACTCAATATTTGTGAAAAAGAGTTTACAAAACAAAACAAGCTTAACTGACTAAAGTGCAACACTATTTTCGGCCATAAAATGGAAAAGGCATTCATTACAGTATATAAGCACTTTCATTCGCACCAAAAAGCAGTCAAACCAATAAATCTTTAAGTGACTTACTTTTTTAAGTATTATTTAAATTCTTCACTCACCTGAAAATAATTTTGATGTGTACCTTGGTTTCAGTTGGATAAGTAGTACAAGATTTTTTCGGGTTCACACTAAAACAAAATTTTTATTGATAAATTAAAGTAAATACTCTAGACCAGGGGTTCCCAAACCAGGGGTCGTGACCCCAAATGGGGTCGAAGTGATAAGTAGGTGGGGTCGCAAACAGGTTATGAGGTCGGTGGGGTCGGTGGGGTCGCTGAGGTATGGTAAAGGATGGATGTACAAAACATCTAAGATTTGACAAACCATGTTAAATTTAGCAGTTTGTACCATGGCCTGCTGTAAAACAGGCCTATAGGCATCGCTCTATGCTTACGCTATCGAAAATGTAGGTGCTTATTGTGACATCGCTGTTTGATTGTTCATAATGGAATAGCACGTTGTTGATTTGCAGAGTTGAATTGTTTGTATGTACTCTGCAGTAAAGATAGTTTGTTATTAGTAGGCTGACAAGTATAGGAACTAATATTTAATTTAAAGTTGGAATAGCAGTGAAAGAGTAGATTAGGCTTTTTTGAGTTCTCAATCAAAATAGCGTATAATGGCTATTAAGCAGTCGAATTTTTTCTCATCCAGGCTTTTTATAAATGATAGGCTAGCAGAGGCAAGTAAGTACTTGCTCTACCTGTGTGTGCTATAAAGTAAAACAGCCTTAAATTTTTTTCAAGGACTAAGTAAAGTAAGTTCAAGCCACAGGCAGTATACATGAGAGCATGTATAATGTGCTTGTGCGATAGAATTAATGGAAATGCGATTCTTAAATAAAAATTGTTTTTCAGCCATAATGGAAAAGTTTTTTTAAAACCCAACTAAAAATTCCACCAAAAACGTAAACGTTCTATCAATCCATTATTTCTCCATAAGTACGAGATTGCTGACGTTAGTGGTAAAGGAATATGTGTTGTGTGCTCTAAAGAACTTGCCGAGGAATCACTGAAACCTAATAAACTTCAGAGACACATGGAAACTCATGCAAATATTGCTGTCTTGTCAGAAGAGGCCCGGAAGAGAGTTTTCCATTATCGTTATGAAGGTTTAACCAAGTCGCAGGCAGTTTTATGCAGAGCTTTATCACAAAAAGAAACGATTGAAATATTTTCTTACAAGACAGCTTTTCTTATTGCTCAGCATAAGCGACCTTTCACTGAGGGTGAGACTATCATAAAGCGTGCTTTAAACAACTTTTGTGAAGTATTTGAGAGTGAACCATTTGCTAGAAAGGTACATGAAGCTGTTAATGATTCTGCTCTTAGTAATATTACCATAACAAGACGCATTCAAACTATTGCAGCTGATCTGAAAGAACAGATGTTAGAGGATTTTAGAAATTCGCCACGGACAGCCCTGTAAGAAGAGAGAGCGAAGATATTTTTAACGGTATTGATAAGTTCTTCACTGAAAATAACCTAGATTGGAATAAAGTGACTGATCGTAGTATGGATGGTGCCCCATCAATGATGGGAAAGAATATTGGAGTTCTGGGAATTCTTTCAAGGGAATATCCTTGGAGAAAGAAGCTGTGGCATCATACAAAAAGTAAAATCTTGTCCAGACTTAAAATCACTTTAATTGCTCTACTACAGCATGATTCAAAGCCACTTTCAATACTGTATTTATTTTGGTGTTTCAACAACAAAACACTAATTAACCCTTTGAGGAATAATGTAACACATTTGTTACATGATTGTTAATTGTTTTGTCATTATGACGTAATAACCACTTCTCTGAAATTCATTGTAATTTTGTTGTTACCAAACAATAAAGAAATTGTCTCAAATTTTATGAATTAGAGTGTTATGATCTTTAAAGGGTGAACACTAACTCACAAACTCCAAAACAACAAATTAGTCATTTGATTAGTATTTAATGCCAAAAAAGAAGTTGACCTAAAAGCAGTTGTGAAAAAGAATAACACTGCTACAAGATGCATTTAATAGCTTCTTTCAGCCCAGCCATCGAAACTGCGATACTGGTTGGTCACGGTTGAAAGCTATGGTACTTCCTAAATTTTGCAGAATGAAACTAACCAAGCAATTATTCAAATACATAGGTCCTGTGCAATGAAATAAGCTTCATTCAGCATTAAGAAAAATAAAATCTTTTATCAAACAGTCAAGGCAATTTTTTATTACCTCATAAACATTAAATCCACTTGATATTCACATTTAGCAAATGCAACTGCTTATGATATAAGTTTTTGCAGTGCTTTGGGTTCAGTGTTCTTTTCTGTTTTCAGATTGAACCTCTGAAGGTTGTGACAGTGAAGTGAGAACAATCAACCATCAACGATTAATTCATCCAAGGCATTGAACTACTGTACTGAAACTTCATCACTGCATATCATTTTACGATAATAAGTTAATTTCATCTATTAAGATCACTCTGCATCAAATTAATTGTTAATGGAGTTGAAACTTTATGCGAACAATGTAACTGGAGATACCATACCGGTACTACCAATCCACAATAACTTCTCTTTTATAATTGCTAAGATCCAAAATGCTTAATTTAGTCCTAGATGAATGACTTAAAACTACAACGGGCGACAGGTTTTATATGCCTTGAGGCGTAAAGGAGCTGTATCTTAGGTGTCGTTGCTCCTAGATCCCCTTTGGGCAACTTGTAGCACATGATAGCCTCCCTTGTTAGGGTTACAACATGACAGTTTTTTTTTATTTTTTATGTAATTTGCGGCACCTTGTACATACCGTATATGCTTTTCTTTGTGTGTGTTTTTATTTATGTGCTACCTTACAGGTGCGATGGCCATACCAACATCTTCAAATTTAAACTAAATTCTATTCGTGTGCATGTGTTAACGTGAATCGTATTGCCATCGTCTCCTTTTTTTTTGTCCACTGCTGTCAAATTTATTTTCTATGTATGCTAATTTGGGCCAAAACAAAATGATTATTGATTGATTGATGAGAATCATACGGCGGCGGAAAATCTGGTATCCGGCACAGCCCAAGTAAAAGCAGCAACTGTCACAGGTCTACCGCTGAAATGGTCCTGCTCCTACAACATTGTGTGAAAGAATCCTACAAAAGTTTGGTTTAGAGAACCCTTTCAAAATGTGCCAAGCAACGTCATGTCCTGTAGTTGATAAGCTTAATACAATGTTAAAATAACGTTTTGAAAGCAAATTTTATACAGTAGTGCTTTTTATAATTTTTGTTTGGTACAGCGCAGTTGGTTGTTCAGTTGTGGCTTCAGGTTTTTTTTTCAAAAATTTATCAAAAAATTCATTCATTCACGTTTGGATATTTTGAGAGCTTAAACATTCTCTTTAAGTTAGCAAACATTTTTATATGTACTTTGTGAACAAGCCTTTCTGCAGTTGTTGCTGTAAATGATGCGATAAAAGAAAAAACAAGAAAGCGGTAGCGGTATAGTTTACATTTTTACGATACAGCACACTTGTGTAGGCCTACTTACTAAAAACAATATCGCGACGGGCTTCTCTCCAAAACGTTTTTATATTGTGTAGAAGCATTAGAGATGCACTGGGTAAATTTTACTTCATTTGGCAACTGAACAAAGTAATGGTTAGTTTTAATTACCGTGCTTCACCGCTTTTAAAGAATAGTGAAGCTGTTTACCAAGCATGTCGTAAGAGATGACTATAGGGTACCTTCCAATTGCAGTCTGACAGTTAATGGTATTGTTGTTGTTATCCGACCACTTCCGAGGGATTGGGGTATGGTGGAAGACCATGGAGCTCCAGAAGCCGGGCAACTTTCCAGGGCCTGGACCAGAGGTCGTAAAGAGATAGAGAGTCGCCAAACAGCGACCGGCGCAAAGAGTCCGTTGCTGGACAGTGCAGAATGAGATGAGAGATGTCCAGGGACTAGTATTCGCAGGCGCTGCAGGAAACATTTTCGATTCTGCTTTTCGGGATCTCAGGTAAGTAGCATAGACCGCAGCCGACTCCCTGGGAGAAGGACAGTTGGGGATGTCAAAAAAGGACGACGAAGAGCCAGCGACAGAGTGAAGAAAAGAGTATACCGATTTAGGGTTAGATTTGGATGAAAGAGAAAAGCCATTCGTCTGCCACGCCTTAGCCTTGGCCTTGGCAATTACAGACGAGACACGTTGGGAAGCAGAGATGCAAGCCTAGGGATCTTCTCACTTCTGTGAGTGGCAGCGAAAGCCCGGCGTCATTCACTAACCGCTCCTTCCACTTTAGCGGACCACCAAGCTTTAGGAGGGCATTTGATGAGGGCCGAAAAGAATGGAAGATTTGGCGGCATCAAATGCCATTGAGCCAAAGAGGTAAAGAGTGAAGCAGCAGAGGATAAAGAAGAAGACGAGTATTTCTCTGCAAAAGGACAGAAAAAGTCAAAGTACAAGGCAAAATCATCTCAGCGAGCTTTTGGAAAATTGAAGAATGGGAGACGCTCGTTGGAGCGAATGATTGGAGAAAAAAGAACAGATAAATAAATTGGTAGGTGATCAGAACCCACGTCCTGAAGCACCTCCCAGGAGAAAAATAGGGAAAGAGAGGAGGGAGGTCGTTATGCCACGCACGCTAGCGGTGGCGTCATCATTTTCGTCGGGAAATGTAATGTAAGGGGAAGAGAGACTACCAGAGGAGCGATGGAGAAGGATGGGTGTGTCAGGGTCATTGAGGGGGAGGAGGTCAGAAGAGATGACCCGATTGAATACTTCCTCCCCATGGGGGTCGGAAGTAGCTTTTGAGTCCTAGAGTGGGAAACGGCAATTAAAGTCTCCCAGAATAAAGAGATTTCTGGAAGAGGAAAAAATGGAGCAAGAAAAAGAGTCGGTTCTGCCATCAAATAGGAGGAGCATAAACATCAAGAAAAGAGAGCGAGGACGAGTTGCTTAGAGAGATATTGACCCCTACAAAATCAGAGTAGGGATCACGCGAAGAAAGAAAGGAGGTAGAAAGTTCAAAAAAAGATAAGCCCTGCCTGACGAAAATGATGACGCCACCGCTAGCGTGCGTGGCATAACGAGGAGAATGCCAGACTGACAGAGGTGCGATCAGAACGTAGAGCAGAGAATCCTGGTATCCGGAAAGAGGAAAATGATTTAAAATTCCTGGATACAAATAAGGCCAATGGAATGGGACGAAAGAAAGTGTAGAAATTCAATGCTCCTGGCTCGGAGACTGTCGGCAATCCATCGAAGAACCCTGAGGGAGTCAGGGGGAAGAGGAAGAGGAGCAAGAGGCGGTGGTGAGGGAGGAGAGTGAGAAGATAAGAAATGGACGGACGGGGGATATGAAATTTGAAGATGAGGGTGGGGCGGAATTGCAGCATTAGCAGAGGGGAGTCAGATTGTAGAGTGAACGTATACAGGCCCGTGAAGTCCGAGGAGGAAGGCACAATGTTGCAAGTAGGGAAGCAGCAGGAAGAAGAGTTCCAGGGGTGAGAGCAGCCAAGAGTTCTGAACTTGGAGAAAGAGAGTAGTGAGCACATTAAATGGACCCATTTGGAGCAGGTGCAGTACTGCACTGACCTACCCTGCCAGGTCACATTTCTAGCGCACACTGAGTAGGGAAAAATGGGTCTAGGTTTGGGATCAACGTTACCGCTCATCAAAAGAAGGAGAAAATGAGAAGAGGAAGACGGGTAAGAAAAAGGCACGAAAAAAGAGAAGACAGGCGACCGATTTTAAAGATGCTGTGTACCGCTCTTCTGCGGTCGTTGAGGAGGCAGCATGGCAAAAAAAAAGGGAGTGCCCAGGATAACTGGGACCCTCGGTAAGGCCAACAGCCATTTTGATCCAACCCAAACGAGGTCGGGAACGGCACCCCCACGTTGAGGCGGCTGTTGATTGGAGCAGCAACGGTGTGGTTACCAGCTTAAATGCTTGTTTGGAACACTCATGCCAAAAAATTGAGGTTAGGAGTAACCAAGGGCATACTCCATGTGGAAGAAGTTTGCTCCAAGAAATTCCCATTACCAGAAAAATATACAAATGGCTGTCAGTTTACTGAAGCTTTTAAACGAGCAGGGGGTGCAAAAAATCTCCAGGTTAAACCTAAATGTCTTTGGTATGTTGACTGCGGGAAGTCTTTGTTGAAAGAAAACAAAAGTGTATGAAGAAATGAGGAAGAGAAGAGTTGATGTGTGTTGCACGCAGGAAGTAAGATGGAAAGGCCAAGCAGCTCGTTTTGTGGGTAATTCGGGACGAAGGTACAAACTGTGGTGGTCAGTAAATGATGCAGGATTTGGAGGGGTTGGAATTTTGGTGAAAGAGGAAACGTTGTGGAAGTTAGAAGAATAGTAACAAAGTAAAAATAGCAACAAGGCAATTGTGCTAACTTTAGGTAGAGAAGTGATGCCAATAATATATGCGTATGGGCCACAAAGCGAAAACAAAGAAAGTTCGTTTTTATGATGAAATGGCGAGTGATTTGGGATTTGGGAAGTTCCAGTGAAATATCGTTTTTTGGGGGATTTCAATGGACATGAGGGCAAATGTGTTTAGGGTTTTGAAGGTGTTTATGTGAGAATGGTAATGGAAAAAGAAATGTAGAAGGAAAAAGACTGCTGGATTTTTGTGATGAAAAGAGCTGTGCATAACAAACACTTGGTTTTATAAGGCAAACAAAAGGAAAATCACTTATAGTGCAGGTGGAGGTGAAACCGAAATTGATTTTGTGGTTGTGGGATAAAATACAGAAGGTATATAAGGAATATGTGATTTCAGGGGAACTTCAGCACAAGCTGGTTGTTGTAGATCTGGATAAAAGATTCTAAAAAAAGTTGTGCAAAAGCAATGGATTATAAGAAGAAAGATTTGGAAGTTGAATGAAAACCGAACATGAGTAAGATTTGAAAAAAAGAG
Organism: Trididemnum clinides; assembly: GCA_963675345.1. Taxonomy (NCBI): domain Eukaryota; kingdom Metazoa; phylum Chordata; class Ascidiacea; order Aplousobranchia; family Didemnidae; genus Trididemnum; species Trididemnum clinides. The sequence continues at coordinate 3,243,953 of OY776291.1, forward strand.
TAAAAAACTAGTAAGTACAGATGCGCCTGATTTGTGGAAAACTTTCAAAGATGGTGTTCTGAAGGCATGTGATGGAGTGCGGGAAAAGAAGAAGTTTAGGAGAAATCGAGAAGCCATGCAGTGGCGAAATGAAGAGGTCAAGGATATCATAGCAAGAAAGAAGGCGGCATTTAAAGATCTGTGTAGGTTTCTATCAGAAGAAAATAAGACTCAATACGAACGTTTAAGAAATCAAACGAGAAAAATTGTTGTTAGAGTTATATGAATGGAAGCTAATCAGGAGTTAAATAATTTATATCAGAATTCTAACAGTGTTTTCTACTTCCTTAGAAGAATGAAAAGGAAAGGAAAGTTTTGTGGAAGGAAGAAGATGCTTAAGAGAAAGCGACGGACGATTGGGTGTTATTAAAGAAGATAAAGCAAAAATTTGGAGGGAACGCATGGAAAAGATCATGAATGAAGAGAACAAATGGGACCGCATGGTGGAAACTGATGTGGTAGAAGGAACAGTGGAAAAAGTAGCTGGCAATGAAATTGTAAAAGCATTGCAAAAGATGCAACTGGACCATCTGAAGTAAGTGTGTAGATGAGAGTTGCAAGTGGCAAAATCGTGGTTACAGTGATGATGGAACGGCGTCAGCATGGATTGGATTGTAGAGGAATGCCTGTTGAGTCAAAAACTAGTGTGATTGTGCCTATCTTTAAAGAAAAGAGTGATGTGATGAGCTGTGGATGATACAGAAGAGTGAAACTGCTAGAACATGCCATGAAAACTGTTAAAAGGGTACTTGAAAGGCAAATACGAACACTAATCAATGGAACATTGGATACGATATTCATTGTGAGGAAAATGCAGAAGGAATATCAAAAGAAGGACAAGAAGTTGTATAAGTGTTTCGTTAAAGTGGAAAAAGCTTTTTGATAGAGTGCCAAGAAAAGTGGTGGAGTGGGCCATGAGAAACAAAGATCTATTACTAGTAATAGTTTGGGCAGTTATGAACTTGTATGATGGTGCAAAGACAAGAGTGAGAGTGGGATCTGCATATTCAAAGGAATTCAAAGTAAAAGTTGGTATACATCAAGGATCTGTGCTGTCGCCACTATTGTTTGTAATAGTTGTGGACGTAATTACAGAAAATGCATGAAGAGATGTAGTTAATGAATTACTGTTTGCAGATAACCTTGTTCTCATGAACGAATCCATGGAAGACTTAAAGGAAAGATTTTGAAATTAAAAGGATGCACTGAAAAGTAAAGGTTTACAGGCCAACACTAGAAAATCAAAAGTGATGGTAAGCGGGTCGGAAGGAGAACTATTCAAAAGCAAGATAGATCCATGTGAAGTTTGTGGGAGGAGAATCATGGCTAATTCAGTGTTGTGCACAAAATGAAGAAACTGGGTTCATGGCAGATATGCAAAAATAGGGAGAGTTACAGCTAGATTGGCAATGCATTTTGTTTTCTCGAAATGTAAAGGAATAATGGAAGGAACGGTGGATTCAATCGAGAAGTTGTGCGATGAAGTGAAGACAGTGAATAGATTTTGTTATTTGGGAGACAGACTAAATTCTAGTGGTAATTGTGAAGCGGCAGTTACAGCAAGAGTAACAATCGGTTAAATAAGATTCAAAGAATGTGGAGAGTTATTCCTTAGAAATAGGTTTCCTCTGAGGTTTACAGGTAAAGTTTATCGTTGTTGCGTAAGATCAGCCATACTGTATGGAAGCGAGAAATGGTGTTTAAAAGAGAATGAAAAAGAATTTTAAGGAGAACGGAAAGAGTTAGGGTGAGAGCCACCTGCGGTCAAAAATTTGTTGACAGAAAAACGACTAAAAAACAGATGGAGATATTAGGGTTGAGGAAAACTATAGACCGATTAGCAACAGCGAATGGAGTAAGATGATATGAACATGTGCTGAGGAGGGATGACGATAGTGTTTTGAGAATTGCTCTGCATCTCAAAGTGAGTGGCAAAAAAAAGGGAGGACAACCGAAGAAGCCTGGAAAAGCAAGTGGAAGAGGAGACAGAAAAGATTGGTTTGAAGAAGGAAGATGTCCTGAATCGAGTAAAGTGGAGAAACAGAATGCAAGCAGAAGAAATGGAATGAATCCAGCCATCTCTGCTAAGGGGACAACACCGGATAAAAACTAAATCACTACTACTACTAAGCTATTACTAAGAAATTCCACTCGCAAAAAAATTTTTTAATTAAATATTTAATTAAAAATGAACCAGGCGACGTGCGAGAAAGTTGAAAAATGTAATGTTAGTTTCAGTTATATATTCATCACCGATAAATTGCTTTTTTAGATAATCATTTTTTTATTTATTTTGCCTAAATTATTACTTGGCTTTTATTGAGTTTTTTCCACCAAATTCGATTCGCAACCTCAGCTTGTCCATATCCAAGTACAAGAATGCAACTAATGTTAAAGTCTTCTCCTTCATTTACTTTTACCATTGTTGTATCGCAATTAAGCACAGGCATATTGTACGATTGTTGATCTAAAATTTACTTGAGAACAAATGACCAGGAATATAATTAGGATATCTAAATATGGTGATGCCTCACTAGCATGCTGAATTTCCCTCAATCCATACTAGCATCTCACATGCCAGCCATTCATGATCTTTTACACAAAATTGATAGGCTAGTACAGATTAAATATTGTGTGTAAGATAATGAATGGCTGGCATGTGAGATGCTAGTATGGATTGAGGGAAATTCGGAATGATGCTGAGGCATCACCATATTTAGACATTTGAAGTTTTGTCATTCTAATACATTGCATAATTAGCATAGGTTAAGAGGCCTGAAGTCCCAAAAGCAATTTGCTTTGAACAAGTAAAAGAAGTACTGAATAGAAGTCTAAAACCTTGTAACGAAAAATATTAATTTATTTTCAGTCACCCAATAATTTTGCGTTAATGGTAAATATAATTTTGGTTGGAATCCTTTATAAAAAGAGTGGTGGCTTTTTTGTAAATGCTCAGTATTAATTCTCTGGTGCAACATGTGCGTATTCCAAAATAGCAAAAGAAACATAAGTATAATCCTAACATAAATAAGCTGTAGTTTTGCTATGTTCACGGTTCTTATAATCAATCCTGATGTCAAGCTTTTGGCAAGTGCAAACAAACTCGTGAGCATCGCTTTCAAAGATTTTCCAACAAGCAGAAACAACTTACGTCGGACGACAAGTTTGAATCCGCCTACGAACAAAGTCATTCCGTTGTAAGTGATGGCGCAGGAATACAATCCTTTATGCGAGCAGTCAAGTGATTGAATAAAAAGCTAGAAAACATGATTGTTAGTGCAATCGTAATTAAAGCGATACCGAGGAATTGGACATGGTAAATTATAAAAAAATTTTTTACTATTTAGAAATAAACTTCTTTCTGGCACGTTATTTTATAGAATCACCCTTCCAATTTTTTCCTCTTTCCCTCTTTGAAACGACGTTTCAAAAATATTTTTGATCATAAACTAAAGAAGGGTAATATATCAAAAAGTGGTCAGCTGGTTAGTTACTATTGCGAGCAATTATATTGTATAAGAACAAAAAACAAAAACTGGAACTACAATTGGACAAGTAAAATTGCAAGATCTAAGATGTAAAACAATTTTTCTATTTCCTGCAGTAACAGAATTTTAGTTTTATGTCCTAAATTAGCTTTGTGTTTATTCCAACTGCTAACCCATGCACAAACGTTTGTTGCAATAACCCTTTAACTTTCAATCTTAATATATTTCAACTGGAGTAAATTCATGAATATAAGCACATGCTCTTTTTGCTTGTTTTACATGGGCCATCGCTACGAGTTGGCTGCTCATCCCTACCATCTATCTGTCAGATGAAAATTAAGAAAACCGAAGTGCTTTTTTCTTGGACACAACAAAAAACTGGATTTTCCCTTACACTATCTATCCTTTTTGGCTGAACCCCAAGCAAGAAAGTTGTAAGTATCATGTATACAGTTTTTGGTATGACTCGCAAAATGAATTGAACCCAGGTTTACCGATAGTGAAAAGGGCGCTTTAATCAACAAATAAGTGCTTGCGGGGGTGAGAGCATTGACTTTCCAGTCGGTAGATGGGCGATCCGAGTTTGTGAGGATCAAGACCTAAAGCAATTTTCAAATTAATTCATTGCAAGCTTCCGGGTCGCAAACATAAAATAGTTTCAACGCTTGCTCAAAATTAAGGGCATAGCCACAAAAAATTGAAAGGAGGAAATTGCTTTATGAATATTTGATATCCCAAACAAAATAATTTGTCTAAAATTGCATTTTTAATTTCAAGGTTTTTGGTAATTCAGGTAATTGTCGCATTTGAGTTATGAATAACGACTCTGCTTGTAGCGGAGAATTTATTTTGCACAAATGGACTAAGTCCGTTTTTTATGATAATAAATTTATAGAAGCTAGATGCTTTAAATAAAGCACAGCTTAATCCGTCGCCTTTGTGGAACCTATTTTCATAATATCCAAAGTTTAAGATAAAAGAAACAACAGCAACAATTCTGAGTTCTATTGTGCCGATAACGCAATCGCTGTTGTTATGTTACTTAAAAACTGCATCACATAAGAATCGAGTCCAAGAAATTTGGTGAGGACGGACTCTTTTATCTTTTTCCCTAACAGAATGCTGAGCGAGCGATTTACAATAACATAACCTATCTAATTGTTGATCGCCTCCCGCCAGCTGCAAAATATTTTAAAATCAAATAAAGGTTTTCTTAAAAAATATTATGAATGACAAAATCTGTTTTGCAAGCAGTTCTAAAGCTGAATTTAGCTGGCGGGCCAGCGTTTGCACCATGTTCTATTTTGATGTTTAATTAAAACTTGCATTATAAACCCAAATTATTGAGGTACGGCTATTTGGTAAATATTGATATTTTGTAAGATGTATTTGAAAATTATCACAAATTTAAAAAATAATTACAAAATTTTAACCCTGTCAATAGTTAAAAAAGACTCAAGTAATTTGAGCCAGAGTCCAATTTGAGCCATGATGCACAACTTAAAGTCGAGTGATGTCAGAATATGTCGTTGCAGTCAAGATATCTTGCAAAACAGTTTGTTACAATTACATGTATTCTGGTTTTTGACAGCAATAAACACTTTGATAGTAAGCAAAAATGGAAAATATTGCTTTTCTTCTGTAATGTAAAGTCAGAAGTCAGCCTAAACTAAGCGAAAAAAGTTTGTTCATTAACTAGTAAACACTGGCAAGTTGGTAGAGAAGAGCTTTAGAACTCAGTTAAACCTAAGAAACAGCACTAGTGATGGGAGTATCTAAATGACAAAAGAACAAAATTTTTCTAAAAAATAACAAATGGGGCAAGTGAAGCTGTTTGTAAAGGTCACAGCTGAGCCGTAGACTCAACTTACTCTAAAATTTGCTACTGCTTTTATAATTTTTATATTTAATATTTACATATTTTTATACACTGTTTTGCTATTAGTATAATGTATGAAAATTAACACGTTGACAACAAGATATTTTAAACTCTCGTCACCTTTTATTTTTCTTCTCTTTCTGAAGCAATCCCAACATTTCACCGAATTATCTTGTTTTTTTATTGTCCTCTTTTTTATTTTACTATTGGCCAATGATTAAGCTCTGAGTTAAACCAATCCTTTACAAGAGCTTCTGAAAAAAATTTGCTTCCATTCAACAGATCATGTTCTGGCACCTTATTTTCAAGTGAGTTGTGCCCCTATACCTCTCAAGAACATCTTTTTTTGAATTGGAGCTAATTATGTTTCCTCCATGCTCTCACTCTGACCCACAATCATGGTAAAGTTTTGCAATCTTGCCACCTGAATTCTTTACTTAATCAAGACATTATGATATAAACCAAAGGTTGTATCCTTTCATTTTTTGGCAGTATGCTAGTTTGATCCAGTTGCACGAGTCCATGAACTTCCGTCACGACCCCATCCTGAGAGGATGGTTCGGTAACAATATGTACATGACAAAATTGGGCCTGAAAATCAAGGGTAAATGGCATCATACTGGTGAGGTTCAAGATTAATAAAAGTGTGAAAATCATTATTTCGTTGGAGTTAGTGCATGAAAGTGACTTTGAAACCAGATTTATGCAAAGAAAGCAGTGGAATGAAAGTTTTGTGAAACTCACAGCACGTTTGATGACTAAGAAAGATAGTACTTGTTTCTTTCAAAAGCCTGTCTACTATCACCTGAACAATCTATATGAAAAACACACAATGATATTTTGCCTTTAAAAACTTAAACGTGATTTAACTTTCAGATGGCCAAATAGCTTTCTTTACTTAGGGTTCACTTGTTTGATGGAAGTTAGTTTATAGAAATAAGTTTTACTATACATTTGTTTCTTCGCTGACGGTGACTCCACTTATCTTCATCTTAAAAATTGTGGCTCATTTAACTACTCTTATGGACCATCTCACCCCACGTGATAGGCAAGTTGTGCCTTTTTTTTCTAAAATATCTCTCAATCCCTCGCACATAATTTGCAATCTAAAATAATACGCTACCAATAGCAAAAGCAAGCTAATGACTGCATTTTATGTAATTATGAGAACGGTAGCTTTTTACGTAAGAAAATATATTAACGTACAGTCTTGTTATGCTCAACTCCCTGAGTCTCTGTATGTAAAGACGCTCAAAGTTAACATTACCCTCTTTGGTTTAGAAACTGTAAAATTTCTTGTAAAAGCTGAATAGAATCGATTGGAGCAATGAATGTTATCTTTAGTTAAGCCTAATAAGTTAAATAAGTGAACTTAACAATAAAGAATAACAGCCGAAATTTAATAAAACTAGCTTAAACTACAGACTGAAACACAACAAAACTGTAACTGTTGCAAAGATAACAGAACGTCAAAACAAAAAAGAAAAAAAAACAAAAATGACGTCATGAAAACAGAAAAAGTGCTGTAAAAACTTTCAGATCAGTTATCTTAATTCAGACCGTTTTGTAAATAAATTCATTCAATAGCATTTTCCTGTTAGCGACTATTTGATTGTATTCTTTAAAAAGAATAAGTGAAAACTCTATAGTTTTCGTCTATCTCTCTTCAGGAGTTATCGCTAGAATGAAGTCTGGTGTTGATGGCGAGGTATTTATTGCGATTGAGGTTGGTGAAAATGTCGGAACGTTTTGACTGAAACATAACCAGAGATTTCGTCGAGTCCAAATTAACCCTCAGCAGGTACCATGAGATTTAATTCTTCATTTAGTACCATGGGGTCCAATGGACCCCAGTGCTTAAAATTATTCGAAACTGTTTAAAATAGAGTGCCAATACTTATAGAAATGAGGAAAATGACGTAATTCATCAGTATTCTTTCAATTTCTTAGGATAAAGCACAAAAAATTTCTTAAAAATCAGTTTTATTCATGAATAGCTACAGCGAATAAAAAATGGTAAAAATAGGAACACTTTTAATTGAAACTGCTGGTCATGGAAATATTCGGACAGGATTTAGTCAAACTTCGGGATAGCATATAGTGCACAGAGTCACGCTATGACTTGTACATATATGTGTTTTGCAATCAACACAAACAGCTTTAGTTTTTCTGTCCGATTTTCTAGGACATTGTGCACATCTGGCTTTCAAACTCGTTTGTGTTGGGCTCTCTGCGGAATTTACATCGCGTTCTTCAGCTGCATGACCTTTACGTTTTATACCACAACTCTCAATTATTTGTCGAACTTGTTTGGGAGTTGGAATTCCATATAGCCGTTGCTTAGCATATGGTTCAATGAGAGATCTAGCAACACTTTTCATAAAGTAAGTTTTCTTATCTCTCTTATTGGCAGCAAATGCTGGCACATTTGCTGACATAATCACAAAAGCATTTACAATGGAACAGTCTAGTATTCCGTAGAATAGTCTCACTGGCCAGCGATTTTGTAATATATTACAATAGACATCATTATAATAAAATACATATACCTCCCATAAATTTCAGTTAGGTAGTTTCTTTGTAATAATTAATTTAATTTTCCCTGGGGTCCATTAGACCCCATGGTACCTGCTGAGGGTTAATGATGTAATTGTAGCGTGTTGACGAATTCTTTCTGGCGACATAGCTCTGGTTTAAGCATTTTGATTAAAGTTGCTTCCAAAGTTGAAAAATGAAAAAGCAATTTTTGGCTCCTCCAAGCATGGATAAATACGTATTTATTGAACCTATGAACATTGCTACTACTTCTATTGACTTTAGTTTTAATAACAAAATGTATAAGCAAATTGATGGTGTCCCTGTGGCCAGTCCACTTGGTCCAAACCTAGCGACTATATTTGTCAGATATTACAAAGAAAAGTTATTTATTGATAGCAATCAACCTTTAATCTATTTCAGATACGCGAATGACACCTTTGCCATGTTTGAAGATGAGTCCAATCGCAACCAATTCTCAAAGAAAATTAATTCACTGCATCGGTTTCTCACTTTCACCCATAAAAAGAAAGTCTATGGCAAGTTACCTTTCTTGGATGTGCTTATAGAAAAAAGTAACTCAAAATTTCTATCTTCTGTTTACCGAAAACCATCATTTTCCTACCAGTACAATCGATGGAACTCGTTTGGGTCAAAAAGCAAAAATAAACAACCTCATCGGTGCCCTTGCACACCAAGTTTTGTCAGTTTGTTCGCCTACAAAATTACCCCACGAAATAGATTCCATTCGATTGATTTTTTGCTCCTATGGCTATCCGGAATATTTTAATTAATTCGAGAATAAAAAGAAAGATTGATGAGTTTAAATTCCCACCAAAGAAAGAACCGAAAAAAATGCCCAACTTACCTTTAAGTACCATGAATTGGCAAACTGCTATCAGTGCAAAAAAAGTGCAAAACTGCTATCAGCTCGTATTTTGGTGCTGTAAAACTTGCGTAGTATTTTTAAGAGCAAGATGCTTCCAAAGGTCCGCAAATATGTCTTGCCTACCAAGCAACAAAGTCTAGTCGATTATCGATACGTGTGTCACTGTGATCTTCGGTACGTAAGCTGCACATCTCAAGTACTGCAGGATAGAATAAAACAGCACTTACCAAAAGCAATAAGAAATCAAACTCAACCAAATTGTGGCTTATCTCAATCCAATCCTACTAGTACTTTGGCAATAAAACAACACTTCCTCAACAATATAAAAATGTGCCTCTTACTACAATGACAGCCAATTTTATATATCGGCTAAAAGAAAAACCCCTTTTCATTTATTAACCTTGGAAGAAACTTTAATCAAAATGCTTAAACCAGAGCTATGTCGCCAGAAAGAATTCGACAACACGCTAAAATTACACAATTAATTTGGACTCGACGAACGTCTGGTTGTCTTCCAGTCAGAACGTTTCGACATCCCGCTGTAGTTAACTTACCTGCTGAATATTGTAGTGATGAATTTCAAGTTTTATTTTCTAAAGTTTAGTAAGTAATCAAAAGTTTTCGTTTACAATAAATTGGAATATAAGTTTTTAAAGATACAGAAGACTACATAAAGTTTTAGAAAACTGAGTTTTTGTCGGAAAATGGACGCGCTTCTGGGCGGGTCGTAAGAGAAACGGCGTGAAGAACAGTTTCAAATACAATAAAGATTTAGAGATCACCTGCAAATTTCAAAATGCAAAAGACAGGTCAAATGTTTTCAAATTGCTGAAAGAAATTGAATTAGCTCCAAGTAATTTTGAAGGCATTGTAATAAGACCTGGGCCATCTGGCAGACTTTACTTTAAAAAACAAAAATGCAGCTTTAAAATTGGCGAAAAAGCTGAAGAAAAATTCAAAAGTTTAGGATGTCTTAGCCCATGCTGACAGCATGAGTAATGTCAGAATAAATTAGTAGCCCCTCATTATTCGGACCAGCCAATAGTCGATTATTCTGCTAAATCACCGACCTATCAAAAATCTTGCAGGATGAAAGATATATATGAAATTCAAACCCGAACAAAGATATACAAACTGCAAAGCAAGGATTTAGAAACAGAACCAACACCAAGCTATCGTTATTTTGATAAATATAATTCTCCGTCAAATATGAACGCCAAGATCATACATGTGCTTATTGTGCAGAAACCGGTCTCACCGAAAGAGACTGTCCAAAAATGATGTTAAAACATTCAAAATTGGAAATCTACGCAAAACCCAAACTGAACAGCCGGGCGATGAAGTAAGATCCGAACCGATAACCCAGAAAATTATTCAACATCCTAGCAACCATTTCAAAAACAACAAGAAAACGGGCCAACCACAACAAAGCGCGCCAAAAACAAGTAAACAATGGTCATCTTCAACCCATAAGAACCTAGTAGACTCGTCATAAGTCACCACGTCATTAAAGCACAACAGCCTGACAATCAAAAAAAAAATCAACAACAACAACATTTTCCACTCAAAAAAATATTTTACAATCTTCCAACAATGAATCGGATAAAATTTTATCAACAAACCAACAGCAAAAACAAGTTGAAAAAAGAATCAGATCTTCGAGTTTGAGCCCGGGACAACACCATAAAAACCCAAATCTAAGTCAAACCAATGAAATGGAGAATAAATTAAGTAGTTCATATTCCGATTCAAGTAATAGTGAAATTGATAGTAATGGCACATATTTGGATAAACTATTTCTTGATTGTTGTAAAACTAAACCAAGTACTGCAAAGATTCTTTTTTATATGTTGTAAATTTAATTACGTCAAGTGTAAATGGAGATGGCATCTAATAGATCATTTCAGTTCAACCTATGATAAGTCTCTTGTTACTGCCGTACAATGCCCGGTGTTCCATGCATATAATTTTAATGGAAACAATAGTTCAATTGAGTACACTTCTTGCCACTTTTGTTATGATCCGCACACGGTCTAATGTTTGTATTTCATATTCTTTGTTTGATTTGTAGAACCACATTATATTATTTATTTTATTTATTTAATTACCCTTTCTTCCGCTTTATTGATATCTTCTTAATTACGATATTTATTTTTTACATTATCCTGCAGTACGTTGTTTGTTTTTGATTTTCCCCTTTTCATTTTCCCTTTTCTAGATATAACTTTTTATTTTAAAATCGCTTGTCTAAACTGTAGAGGCCAACAAATATTTTTTTAAATCCCTGCATAATTATTTTAATCCCAACATAGCAAATTTCTTGGGAGCAAATTTTAATTCAGTTAATAACACGATACTCGACAATCACCCTTCCAAACCCCAAACAATCAAAAATAAGAGAATTTATAAACCTTTGCTCTATTTGCAAACTAAGAGACAGTTTCAGAACTTGTCACCCAACAAAATAAATTTTACATGGAGAGATGCTCTTGTAGCATCAAGACTGGATTGTATCTACGCCAGTATGGGTGTGGATATTATTATTCAGGCATTGATTGTACCAAATCCCCACTCAAATCACGATATATCGATAACCAGATTAAATGTCTCACTCCCTGCCCCCAAAGGAAAAGGTTATTGAAAAATAACCTTTTCCATATACCAACGAGAGGATTTCCAGGCGGAGTTGGAGATGAGATGGGCCACGTGGAAAATTCTACTTGGCACTGCTTATCTCGACTACTCCAAAGGTGGCCCTCAATTAAAGAAAAGCTCAAAAATTTTGTAAAGAATTCCAAAATAAACAAATCTGAGAGAATGGCTGAAGAACAACATCTAAAAGACCAATTTTCAGCACTGACTCACCCTAACCCCTGAACTGTAAATGTAAAAATTTTAAAAAAAGTTAAAAAAGACCTTGTCTTTTTGCAACAAGAATGTCATAGACAACTTATATGCAAAAGAAAGTCTTACTTAAAAGCAGCTGTACCAACAAAACAAATTTTCCTATTTTACCGAAAAAAGAAAAATCACTAATATTGAAGAATTGGTTGACAGTAACGGAAAACCCTAAACCTCACCCAAACAGATCATGACTATATGCCGAGAGTTTTACGCTAAATTATACAAACAAGAAACCTACAACTCGAGATTCCAATTACTCTTTTTAACTACATTTGTAAAAAGCTAAAACCAAAACAACAAAAAGAATTACAAAGCGAAATAACCCAAACAGAAGTTGAAGATGCAATACATAATACATAAAATTGTAAAACTCCAGGCCCAAATGGCATGAGTGTAGAATTCTACAAAGACTCCTTGCATTTAGTGGGCTCCGACATTACCCAAATCCTAAAAAACTTTTTTCAAAACGAAAACATCCCCGACACTATGAAAAAAGAATATATCACTATCATTCATAAAAAAGAACCAAAAAACATCATAAACAACTACAAGCCTATATCACCACTAAATTGGAATTTGAAACTTTTTTCCAAAATTTTGGTAAAACGTATCCACTGTGAAATAGCCACTCTGGTGAAAGACCACCAATAAGAAGACCGGGCAATCAAGTTTCAACGGCCACCACTCTTCTCCGCGACATATACTGGGAAGCCACAGACAAAAATTGGGAAGCATATTTTATATACGTGTATATCTTTGGATTTCCAAAAGGCTTTTGATTATGTCGATCACTGGCTGGCTGTACAAAGTCGTTGACAACATCTCCTTCCCTCCCACTGTCATAATTCTTAAGAATGTAAACAATCATGTAAAGTTCTCAGTCCTCGTTAATGGTTTCATAACCCCTCCTTTCACACTAGAAGAATGAAAGACAAGGAGACCCCCTTAGCCTTGCTTGTTTTTGCTTGCGATGGAGCCCTTGGTATCATATATCAACGGATCATCCTCAATACAGGAGCTGAGAATTGGTAAGGAGGTGGTCAAATGCCCCAGCTACCCCGAAGGCATGACCTTGACCTGTGAGGGAGCCATTTAATGATCAAAGCTTATAGCTCTATATAACAATTTCGAAATGCCTCTAAACTGGTGTTAAACAAAAATAAAACCCTTGGCTTAATGCTAAAACCAACTGCCCTAGTCAATCTTCCTCCATAAAACTGGAACAATATCAACTTAAATATATTGAACACAATTACAGGCAAATCAAGCAACAACGAAAAATGGCAAAAAAATTTTTAAACCTTGCTGGTGGTACAGAATTTTAATACAGCTTTGAAAAAAGCTGTTTGAGCCATAAGCTTTTCGTGACGCTCTCATCAGTGGCGGTATCGCGTCCAAAGGAGAAGATCTAGAGTGAGCAAGTGTTTCATGCAACTAATTTGGACGTTGGGCAATCAAGACAAACCAATGATAGCGCCAGTATTGTAAAGCGCGCCAAAGAAAGATTTCGCTATAGCGAAATGCTAAAGAAAGCGCAGCAAGAGGCCAATAAGAACGCCACGATTATCGAAAGCGTTTCAGAATGTAAACAAACTCTTTCTATCCGCATAACGTCGGGCACCGGGTCTTGATATAAGAAGCCTCTAAGAAGTTAAGATGGAAAGATCTTCGTGCTGCGGCGAGGATTGAAAACCGCTTGTTATCATAGTTTAATTCACATTGATCATTATCTAAAATATGCAGAACAATGGCAGAGTCACAGTTCGGTTTGGTGTCGTTTCGTTTGCACGATCTGTGTAGTTGAGACCGGCGTGGACGGGTCAATTGTTGTCTTAGCCATTGCGGAACATGTTGCTTGATGCGATCCTGTAGTTGTTGAGATATTCGCCCTACGTACCGACTATCACAATGACGCTTATGTTTGTATATAATAGAACTTTTGTAAGTGGCAGGTAGAACATCTTTGCGAGCTACTGGCAGCAAACGCTTTGACGTAAAGACCAAGCTGGTGCTAACAGAACCATGGCAGCTTTCCACGGCGGTTTTGCTTTTTTTTCCAATTTTGTAGAGGGCTTACCCGTCCAAGGGACTCGCAAGTTCACAGATCACTTTTCTGGGCCAAATCGCTTGAGGGTGGAGAACTGAGGAATTTTCTCGGCGATCTGAGCGTTAATGACGTTTTTAGAGTAGCCATTGTTCATAATATTTTCTTGATCTATTCTATTTCTCCATTGAGTCTACGCTTGGTGGAAATTATTAGAGCTCGATACACTAATGTAGATATTAGACTTATTTTACGTTTGAGAAGAATAAAGAACTCCCAACACAAATACTGGACGGTGAAAGTGGGTTTCAGGAATACATTGGTTTCAAAGCCAATATCTGTTCTTTCCACTTAAACATCAAGGAACGGTAGACATTTATCTTTCTCTTTTTCAAAGGTGAATTCGATGGATGGATGAAGGCAGTTGAGTTTGGTCAGGAATTCATCTGCTTCAGCTTTGTGATCGAAGATGGTAAACGTGTCAACAACATATCTGAAGTATGTTGGAGGCTTAGGCGTTTGAGAAAATAACTTTTTTTTATTATATCCAACAAAGATGTTAGCCAAAGCCGGACCAAATGTTGATCTCATAGCTACTCCGCCCGTTTGCTTGTACATAGTGTTATTGAAGCTGAACTCAACCGAGGATGTAGCGCTCTTCATCAATTCAAAAAAACACGTCTTTTGGAATGACTGGTTTGGAATCAGGCTGGTCATAGAGGGCTTCCGAACAGTTTTTGATGGTTTTATTAAGGGGAACGTTGGTAAACGAGCTGGACACATCAAAAGAACACATGAAGACATTAGGGTCGATGTCAAGATTTTGCATGGTCTTAGCAAACGAAAACGAATCTGTGTGTTTTTCGGCAAACCATATATTCCAGGTCTTTGCGATCCAGTTGGTCGTATTGCGTCCTATATCCACTTCGGCTTAAGATCGGCTTTGACTAAGTCAAGCAACCGCTTCTGAACGAGCGATTCAATTCTGACTGTGTTGTCATTGCTAATCTAAGTCTTTTAATTATCGATTGATCATCAAGTATCTTGTTCATTTTATCGACGTAGTCGTTTTTTTTGAAAGGATAACGTCGAAGCCTTTGTCAGGTCTAGTAATAATGATATCATCGTTTTTTCGTAAGGTGTTGATTGTACGAAAGCATTATTTGTGCATTGTGACGTCATGTGATTCTATCGTGCTGTCACAGAACAAATGAACAAGGTCGGCGAGTCGGGCCTTCAAAGCAGTGCGCTGTTCTACAGGACTGAGTTAAGACAACAATTGACCCGTCCACGCCGGTCTCAACTACACAGATCGTGCAAACGAAACGACACCAAACCGAACTGTGACTCTGCCATTGTTCTGCATCTTTTAGATAATGATCAATGTGAATTAAACTATGATAACAAGCGGTTTTCAATCCTCGCCGCAGCACGAAGATCTTTCCATCTTAACCCTTTGAGGGACACTGGGTCATATGTGACCTATAAATATTTTTTTCAATTGAAATCCAGCTAGGTAAAATTTTTAGCAGTTTATTTTTTGGATGAAACCTAAAAGGTTCTCTCTTTATAATAAATAAAATTTTCGGCCACTTTCGAAGCTCTTGGTCATATTTTTGGGGAGAAAGAACTGGTGATTTTTCGTTACTCTGAATGGTGTCGTGTTGGGCTGTTTTAGTGAAAAGGAATGATTGATTTCCAAAATTTTTTGAGTTCAGTTTATATGATTTCGTGTCTGACATGCATTTTATATCTTTTCCAAGCTATTTTATTGACCTTATTCTCAGAACAAAGGTCAAAATCACAATAGGTCATATATGACCCAGTATCCTTCAAAGGTAAATGATGATGATAGTGAGGTTGGCTATCACTACCAACTGGAATGCATTAGCAACCTCGTAGAAAAAACAGCTGACAGCCTATTTGTACAGTAGACTCTCTGGAAAATATGTAATCGGTATAATACCACACGTTTGCTATGTATTGGTACATATGTGTACCGTGAGATGCATTACTGATAGACAAAGTGGTACACATGGGTACCACTGAACATTGGGTTTGGTACAGATTTGGCCCAACACGTGTACCAACAATGAGTTGTTATGTGGGTGATGGGGTGAACACATTTGTCCTACGTATTTTATCATTTGTACAAATTGCTTAGAGGTGTACAGAGCTGCTCACCTGCTACCTTGACTGTGGCACGTGCCAAACCGATGCAGTAGCGGATTATTGCAGTCGCCCCTCAGGAAAAACCACTAAACTAGCAACCGTAGTGAACGTATTGATTGATTGCAAAAATAGCGGATAAGTAACAGCAGGATAGCAGAAAAGCTTTACTTACATAAATCCACAATAAAATTGACAAGTGGATGTACCAAAGAGGCCATCAAAGCCACAATTTTAAGCCCTACACATGAAACACAACTTACCATGCTCAATAACATGAGCATAGGCTAAATAAGCATTTTAGTTCTCAGTATTAGCGCTTTGTTGTTCATTTTTGGTTTTCACTCTGTCATCTTTTTTCTTCTTCACATTACGCTGTGTCTATTCTATTGTTATATTTCAACCCACCATCACTGTATTGTAATATACAAAGAACAGTATTCACGCCTTATCATATTTGTTGATATGGAGTCGTTTTCACCTTTTCAGGAATAAGTCAGA
This sequence comes from Trididemnum clinides, assembly GCA_963675345.1. Taxonomy (NCBI): domain Eukaryota; kingdom Metazoa; phylum Chordata; class Ascidiacea; order Aplousobranchia; family Didemnidae; genus Trididemnum; species Trididemnum clinides. The sequence goes on from OY776291.1 coordinate 3,260,401, forward strand.
ATACAGTACTTCAAGATGTGGTGCAGGTGCGATTCCAAGACCAGATATCTCTTTGAATTCGATTTGTACAATGGGAAGAAGCATGGTGGTGTGAAGTGTGGCTTGAGAGAAGCAGTGCTGCTATCACACACAGAAAAATTTGAAGGCTTCCAATGTCAAGTATACTTTGACAACTATTTTAATTCTCCCCAGTTACAGGTCAATCTTTATCTCAAAAAGATTTTTAGTGCTGAAACTGTACACATCACTCGAAAAATGTTCACAAGCAAGAACTAATTCCAGCAGACAAAGAAATGGAAAGAGGTGACACAATATGTTTGGAGAGCAATCAGATTTTTTTCACAAAGTGGTTAGACAATCGGCCGGTCCACATGATTTGAAACTTTTTTTACTGTCGACCCAAAACATGAGAGAAAAAGGTTTCAAGGCTCCTATGAAAAGATAGCGATCTCTTGTCCTATTGCCATTCAGAAGTACAACAAATATATGGGGGGGATCGATATAATGGACCAAAGGAAAGTGAGTTATCAGTTTGATAACTGGTCAAAGATCAAGTACTACCTCAAACTAGTATTTGATCTTATTGATATTGCAGTCAACAGTTCTAGAATTGCCTTCAACAAGTCGTGTGAAGACTAACCAGAGATGAAAAAGCTGGATATAAAGTCGTATCGTCAAGTTGCTTGATCGGGAGTTTCAGTAGCAAAGAACTGAAAGTACCAATAAGCTCAGTCCACTGAGGTCCGATGCAGCCAAGTATTTGAAATCATCTACTGGTTCCAGGCACACAATGCAAAAAAGAGCGAAAAGAAATTGTTGCAAGTTCTGCACCAGAAATAAAAAGATTTTAAAACAAACAATATTTGTGTAGAATGCAAGGTTTCCTATTTCTTTGCTGCATACCATGGATATGGCCAATAGATATTGCTAATAAATAAAGGCCAACCTACTTCTATACATTGCGACTTTTGAATATTTCGTGTCAGTTTTGACTTATTTCTTGATTAAGAAATCACTATGGGTCAACTGTAAAGCAATTTGCAGGTGAAGAGAAGTCATACTAAGTAAGAACTAAATTTCAGTGCGATTGACTACTTTTACCGTTAAGGGACACTGGGTCATATAAGACCCATGCTCTATTTTAAAAAAACAATCAAACAAATTACAATTTTGTTGCGTTAATGTCTTTTTGGAAACCTAATAACACAATTAAAATGTTTTTTGAAGCAGTTCTATCCTGTAAAAACTTATGTCCCTTAAAGGGTTAACTTCTTAGAGGCTTCTTATATCAAGACCCGGTGCCCGACGTTATGCGGATAGAAAGAGTTTGTTTACATTCTGAAACGCTTTCGATAATCGTGGCGTTCTTATTGGCCTCTTGCTGCGCTTTCTTTAGCATTTCGCTATAGCGAAATCTTTCTTTGGCGCGCTTTACAATACTGGCGCTATCATTGGTTTGTCTTGATTGCCCAACGTCCAAATTAGTTGCATGAAACACTTGCTCACTCTAGATCTTCTCCTTTGGACGCGATACCGCCACTGATGAGAGCGTCACGAAAAGCTTATGGCTCAAACAGCTTTTTTCAAAGCAATATAAAAACATTTAAGAAAGTTTTTGAAGCGTTAAATAGACCATGATCAAAGTGGGACATTTAACAACTTTTGTTGAAATTAAAGATGTTTTTCATGATCAGCTATACAGCTAACACCTACCCGTTGTTTGGAGCAATAAAAAAATCATTGCGTGTCACATTCTTACTTATATAGAAGGGCCTCGTCAGCAAACTCCATTACTAAAGACTCTCCAGTTTGCCCAAGGATGTGGGAGCCTTCAACGTGTTCAAAGTACATGTCCATAACGATCTAACCTACATTAAAAACATCTTCAAATATGTCAAACCTAGAATGAAAAAATCAGATTTTGATACAAAACACACTATCAGAGAATATCAAATTGGCCATACCTTATCCAAAATTTTTAACTTCAAACAACCTAATCATTTACTATACAAAGCGAAACCATCAACTCTTTATAAACATTTCTTGAACATAATTTAAAAATTCAACATTACAAAAAAAAAGAAATGGAATCAGGAAAAATTAAAACCATATACGATAAAATTATAAACGATTTAAGCTCAAAGATTAGACCATTAATAAACCCAAACAACCGGAAAGGTGTTTACAACCCCCTACCTCCAAATTATTTTGAAATTTTCAATCACAAACTACTCCAAAATACTCTGCACTTTCAAATTAAATTCTCTAACTTTGCTTTCGACAATCTCAATTTGCTTTGTTGTTTATGCAATAAAGGTTTTTACTCAGCAATACATGTTTTCAAAGCGTGTCACATCCCTATCTCGGTGTGGAAATTTGTTTAAACATTAATCTTTAAAACACCCTCTCTTGATGTCTCCGTAGTAGAAGAACATTTGCCTCTCAATTACTGTATTTTGGCACCACCAAATAGTCTAGAATTTGATACAATTTCCCACTTAACTCTCAATAATGAATCACAAAATCTGGAAGGCAAGAAATGCGAAAATATATTAAAATAAAAATACCAGAATTACACATGTAGTTACAAAAATTAAAAAGCACATCGCTCGGAGATGAAAAAACTAATGAGTCTTGCCTTCTACTCTTTGAGAATTTCAAGAATAACTGGTTAACGTTTGTTTAATCTCCAAATCTTCACACCTTTTCAACAATTTTCAACACATACTCTTCCTATCTTTTCTTCTATCGCTGACATATTTGTTTGCTTTACTTAATTTTGTATTGTACAGAACTGCTTACATACCTTTTCACACCTTCCAACCCATTGCCCTTAAGATCAATTCCTTTCTATGCCTCAATAATTTAGATAAAATTTCTCGTTTTTTCCATTTAGTATCTAATAGGAAATCCGTTATTGTGTCTTGATTGCACTTGTAATTTATTTGATTGCAATTGTGACCCAAAAAATTTTGGGATCTCACCTGCGAGTTTTTCTTTATTTTTTCCCTTACGTTGTCACCTGTTTACTTTATCATCGATAATAAACAATAAGGAACAATTGGCCAAATTTTCTTTCATGTATTAACTCCACATTCTTCTATCAATTATTCACACTTTCTACATATGAATTCATCGTCGTCGTATGGCAAGATGTCTATGATCCTGATCAGACACAATAAAAGGATGGGGATCGAGGTCTTTTATCAACCCAGCCCGCTGTGCTTCCTAGATCAGATGCTGCCAGTGATGGAGTTGAGCCAGCACCCTGTTTTGTCATCCAAAACTGTCAGACTCACTATTCCTCGAGGTGCCCGATGTATGGGACATGTTAAATCAATGTGGTCTGCAGTTTGTTCACTAGCGCCACACTCTCATTTCGCTGAAGAAGCGAGACCCCATTCGTGCATGGACGAACCAAAACGCCCAACGCCAGCACGCTGGTGATTGAGTTTGACCCAAGCTGTTTTGGTCAAACTCATTCCAATAGGTCTTGTGCTAACTCTGGGAATGTAAACACCGAGCACTGGCATACTCTTGGAGTACTTTGTGTCCCATGTCAAGTTCGTCCATTGGGCAGCGTGGATGCGCAACTCATATAAGTTGTGAAATAATTTCCGTACGGCAGGAACAAATGGGCGTATAGATTTCAGTCTCTCCTTGCTAGCAGCCTGCGGCTCAGTCAGCTGGCCATGCAAAATGTGGCCAGGGTTAAAAGAACTGCAATTACCCAAGGAGAGTGCCGCTCCTTGGCGGCGAGGCTTAGCTGGCTGGATGCCTTGGAAAACTGGAAGGTTGTCCGTTGAAATGGGACGTAGGCATTTAAGGGCAATGCGCAAAGCGTCATTAACAGTGCTGTCAATGAGGCGAGTATGCGCGCTGCGACACCAAGCTGGTACGCAGTACTCAGCAGTTGAGTAGATCAGGGACAAGGCAGCAGTGCACAATGCCTTGGCACCAGCGCTCCATCCTGAACCTGGAAGTCGCCTCAGCAGCGAAATGCGCGTGGATAGTTTTTTGCGTAATGCCTGAAGGTGATGACAATATGTGAGCGCTCTGTTCAGTTTCATACCAAAGCTCTATCATTTGTGAATGAGTGGGGGTTGTCGCAGGTGCACTAATTCTAACAACTGTTAGAACAATAGTGCTGTCACAGCCCAGTTATCACAAGTTCTAAAAGTAATGCAAGAGGCTAGCGATGCACTTAGCGAATTGCAGACAGTGACACTGTTTCGACCTATCCGGTCAAAGAGTTGAGGTTAGCCCTTTCAAAATATGTAAACCAATAACCAAGAGATCATTTCCTTTTACGAATCATAATATGCCATGCAAAATCCTACAGTTTTTGATTTCGTATTTAAAACCATTTCAAGTATTGTTAATAAAGTGCTGTTTTTTTACTCTACACTACACCTGTTATACGTATTTTTGTGCTGTTTAGATTAATCAATTGTTTTTTTTCTCCTTATTGTTTGCTATTTTCTCTAACAAATAACAAAAACACATTATAAAAGCCTTAGAGTTTTCACTTATTTTGTTAAAAGTATGCAATAGAATGGTCACTAACAAGAGCTTTATTGAAAATTTGTATTACTTCTCATCATTTCAATCATTTTCTTATTTCGTATTTTGCCCTAGCACCTCTGTTATCTTTTCTTCCTTTGCTATCTGCAGCTGTATTTTTGTTTTTTAAAACTCGCTGAAACACTCGCTGAAACATAACCATGCATAAGTAAGATAACCTATTTTTTCTTTTTGTTATTAATTTGGCCCTAACGCTTTTTCATCATTCACGTTATTATTTGGTGACTACAAAAATTTTGATTGGTTACTAGAGGTTTTATGCTGGGAATAAATATAACATGCCTTATGTAGCCGAATAGTTGTAGGTCCTAAATTGTTTGAAGTTTGCCAAAAAAAAATACATTTCTATAAATGTGATGATAAATCTGAAACTGGTAAATATCATTCAATACATATTCTTCTTTTTGTCAACCGTAGTATCAAAAAAATGATTTTTACTAGAACTGAATTAATTTTGTAAAACATTTCGTTTTCATACAAACATAATATCACATTTTAGTGCCGCCTTTTTCACATTTACGGAAATTTTAATTTTTTTTCGAGTGGAGAATATATTTAATTTAAGAAGGCAGTCTACTAAATAAGCCCTGCATATGTCTGCCTGTCAGGGAATCAAGTTCTTGTCGACTGCCGGGTAACCGGTGCTCCATTTGGTGGTGGTAGATGGGGAAAGATGTTATCCCGTGGTCAGCTAGTTAATCCTTTGCGCCACACTCACAGGCCGAGTAAAAACCATACACAAGCAATGCATTTCTGAGCTGAACAGCCCGAAGCCAGTTTGAAGGCGATTAAGCCTGACCCATCAAGGTTGGGGAAGGACATTACCGAAGATACTAAACTGACGTCTACAATGAATTCATGTAGTTGGATAGTGTATTTCTTCCACTTTATCCATTTGTTTTCTTCCCATTGTGCTATACTGGTGCCTGACGGAGGAGGATCGTTCAGAGGTTACAGCGCTGCAGGCACAAATGGGCGTCTTGATTTATGCTGTCGCCGATGTCCACAAGTTGGTGACAATAGCCTTTCGTAGAGTAGGTGTCTGGCTCTTGGGATGGGCAAGCTAGAAGCAGTATGAGATATTGGTAGCAAAGCTCCGCTTGGTTGCAGTATGATCGCCTTTCGGTCACAAGGACAATTGCAGTTTGATTCACTTTTGTCCCTAACTTTCAGTCAGAAATAGAAGTCAGTCCTTAGCTTTTTCTTATGCCCTTCTTTATCAATTTTATATATTTTATTTGTGGGACTTAGCTGATGGCTGCTTTATTATCACAATCGATCAATGTAGCTTTTCTAATGAACTGTAATTTGAAAAATTGAATATTTGTTAATTAGCCATTTAACTTCTACAATTCTGTTTATTTTTTTGGGATGAGAGTAAGAACAAAAGGACATTAGACCATGCAAGAAAAAAACAAAACTTTTTTATTTCAAATCTCGAATCAGCAGGAAAAACCTGCAGACTGAGTTTGGCCTAATCACTCATTTTGTTGACAGACTATCACCCGACCAATGTCACGCTAATTTTGGATACACAGTTACATCTTCTTATTGTTATTAAATTTCTGTAACAATTATTCAATACAACAGTAGGCTATCTTACATGTGAGTCGTTGGAGAAGATTGAGCATTCGTGAAACCAATGAAACGTCATTTTGGATTCATCTGTAGCAACGTTAGTCATATCGTTTGCATATTCTTAAAGCAAAAGCGTATAATTATTCATAATGTTGTTGATTCTTTGTTCAACTTGACATAAAGTAGACACTGATAACTTTATTTGCGAACTGGCCTGCTCTGCCAGCGTCACACGCAAAACCCCCTCATCAGTAACGTCGAGGTTAGCAAAATTGGTTCAGCCAGCTTCACCCAATAGATAGTTGTGAAAACAGCAATTAAACGTTAATATATTTGACGTTACCAAATATTGTTCCAAAACAATACTAACGATTTTTGAAATGCAATCGATTAAAAAATACATTCTAGTGGGTTGCGCATAGCCGCTATATTTCTACCAAAGTTTTTCAAGTTCCTGGCTACGTCTTGCTTGCCCTTTTTGGTTCTTAAAAACTGGGGTTGTTGACGGTTAGAATAGCCAACCATTTCAAAAGTTTAATTCCTTTAATTTTGTAAAATGCTTGGAAGCAAAACTTTAAAGTAGTTTATCCTAGCTAATCAGTGTTACAGTAGTGTGCAAGTTAATTGGCTCATTCAAGAAAACAGCTGACATTTTACTCAAAATGATTTGTTATTCAAAAAGCATAAAAACAGTTTGACTCAATATGATATATGGCCTTATTTCTTTTTTAGAACTTGGTTTACCTGTTTTGGCGTGGAACAAACTAATTTTGGCAACTTTTGCAATTTCCTTACCATGGTATCAAGTGACAATAAGGGCCTCAATCACCTTGGGGAGGTTAGTGCAATCTTTAGATCTGAGCCGATTTTTAATTACAGCCCACAAATTTTTTTGGGGGTTTAAGCCTGGTTCAAGTCTGCGATTCTAGAACCTTTATTCGGTTTTCTCAAAACGCTTTCTTCACTTTTTTAGCAGCATAACATGAGGCCAGGTCTTGCTGAAAAATGTCTCCAACATCTGTAAATTCTGTTTGTATGCCTCTCACAACCTAGCGCTGAATTACGTTGATATACTTGTCAGCATTCATCATTTCTGATACCGAGTAATGTGATCCCACACGACTGAAACTGAAGGACCCCAAAATACTATATCTTCTTTTGAAAGTGCTTTACATATAAACGGCATTTCCAGATGTTGGAGGAATTTTTTGGCAAGACCTGGCCTCATGTTATGCTGCTAAAAAAGTGGAGAAAACGTTTCAAGAAAACCGAATAAAGGTTCTAGAATAGCAATGGACCTCTTTGGAAATGGAGCTTTTTGAATAATAAACATTTTGAGTAAAATATAAGCTGTTTTCTTGAATGAGTTAATTAATTTGCTCACTACTGTAGATATTTCTGAAAAACAAATTTTTTAAGCTTTTAAACAACACTAGTTGCTAGTACCTTATTATCATAACCATATGTATTAAATTTACCTGTTTTTACTTAGCTCGCCACTTTTGGGGGTAGGGGTAAAGGTTACAACAAAGAAGATAAGTCAAACTATTTTAGCAAAAAACAAGTAGGCACATGTCATTAATTATCGGAATTGTCTTGAAATATTTTCCAATTTTTTGAAACAATTTTAGAAATTGCTTGAGAAATGAGGTCATAAATCAGTTTTTAAGTAAAGAAATTTTGTAAAATTAGGAGCATCAAAAATGAGCTTTTTTTTAACCTAATTTGAGTAAAAATGTTAAAGCCAGTACACTAGTAAACATTTTGTTTCAAAACGGTTCGCATCACATTCACAGTAAAGCATCACCAGTCGCAATTAAATGTTTCCTACTGGGCTAAGATAAATTTTGTGAGCTATTGTGCCACTCAGAAAACCAAAACTATAACGATTATTTTGTAACAAACGAAGACTAATGTAAAAGGATAAATATAACTTAGCTATGAGAATTCTTGTCAAGGTGATTTAAAAGTTAAAAATACAGTAGAACGTACTTGAAATTTCAGTACAGTACAAGTATTTACGCTTCAATGTCAAATAGTTACAGTATTTTACAGTGAAACCAAGATAATGGATGAATCAGCAACGTATTAGATAAATAAATGGGACGTTCCTTTTTCTTTGGTACTGTCTCCAAGATTATTACAAATGTTACTTCCAGCACAATTTGAACTAGAGCTTTTGGTTGATTCATGTCGTTTGTTTAAAAATTGATCACATTTATTTATTAATGTACCAAAGAAGACATCCAATGCTTTTCAGTATACAAGCAATTTTCTTTCAAATTGTCATGAATTAGGTTGTACGAGACTCCTAATTAAAATTAGCTTGTAGCAAGGGGAACAAAACTTTTCCAATTAATGTATCGCGTATGCAACTTATACAACTTAATTCATGAAGATTTTCAATAAATTGTTGTTAATAATTCAAAGCAAAATATCTATCAAACTGCTTGACAATATTATAAATCCATGCATTTTTTGGGGGGTTGTTCAAATAACCAGACTGTGAAGAAGTGTTTAATTTGCATCAATTAATTGACAGGTAATCGGCAATCGGCAATTTTTCCGATTTATTGGCATCGGCCACTTAGCCTTACTTGGCTACGCAACTTCCCACTAGAGAAATGTCATTATAGGCTAGCTTTAATCTCACATAAGATAAAAAGCAAATGCGTATTCCTCATAATATGTTTTTTTAAAATCCTTTTATGTGATACGGAAGGTGTTTGTATAAAGTGTATGGAAAGGGGGCGGGAAGGATTTAAGTACGGTCGAAAATGATGGTGGCAGCCCAATGGTGGTTGTTTACACAATTGCAGAGATGGACTGTTTAGTGATAAGCATATTTTACGATTTCGTGCGAATCCTTTTGTATTTACTGTATATTTGTAACATTGAATTAATTGGCTGCGCTATTTGCCTTGTTTTCCGCAAAGCAAGAGAGGCGGCTATGCCTTCCACAAAATCATTCATCATATTGTAGTAGGCGCCCATCAGGTCGAGTAATTTTTAAACAAATATTCTCTATAAATTCAGTTTTACAAATTATTAGAATTATAGTTTCATTTTGATTTTCTTTTTGAACTTTGGGTTTTATTACATTCCTTTATAGTATCGATATACAGTAGTTACCTTAACAGATCGTATATCAGAGAAAGAAAAGGATCCTGGCTATATGGTATACGCCGCTGTCTTTCGCAAGATCCCCATTAATAACATGAGAATTGAGAATGTCGGTTTAGCCGGCCTAGCCGGTTTCAACCATCGGGCACGTGTGTGAACAATAGTAAAAAGTTTATGTTTTTTCTGCACATATGATTTTCAAGGTTTGATGCGCATCTTTCCAAATAACGTTTCTGACTTCAAGGTCCAGGCTATGCCTTAAACATATGTGCTCTGTTTACTGCTTAGCAAAACTGGTGCGGCAGCACCAGGTTTCAACTATTTGATTTCCGCGCCAAGCGTGCCCTCGTTGATTAGCACTGAACCAGTGGGGTTGATTTGTAGAGCTAGTGATATTACCTCTAGGGATCCTTTCTGCTTCGTCAAACAAAAACAGGAAACGGTTGAAGCTTTCTTGCAGTTTTTATCTACAAATATGCGCAGCTCCGCCCAGCGTGCGCAGAACGAATATTCACGGCGATAAAGGCTACTTCACAGCCTTAAAATCAATCAAGCAGGAGGACCAACACTCAGGCCCAAACAGAAATCCGAAGCATAATGAGATCGAAATGAAAATTTACTACTCGTTTCGCCACGTTGACGTTTAGACAAGAATAGCGAAAATACACGTTGTCACTATATACATACGAGCAGATGCACCTGTTATACATATGAATCAAACATGTTGCATTATTTAACCACAGGGCAAAGGCCAAACAAAGACAATACAACAAAGGAGGGTTTTTAGAAGTAGTCCGTAGGAGGCCTGGTTATAACGTCTATTACTTCACAGTAGGGGCTAATTGTTCGGTTCGCCGTAGGGGTCTAATTTGAAGCTATATTTACTTAAACTTTAAACAAAGCAACACGAGATCACTTAGTTTACCACAATATTGATCAATTTTGTAGGAAATTGCTTATGAAGTCTTTGCGTCACATTTTCAAGAGACTACGCTGTATGAAGTAAAATCGACGGAAAAAAACTACATGGTGATTGGTGGAACAAAAGCCAAGGAGGTCCTCCGTTTCCTTGGTTTTGAAGTATAGGGAACACAATTGTGATATTAAGCAATTTTGAAACAAAATAAAAATATTTTCCATGTGATACAACTTCACACAGGCCAGTTGTTTTTTGTTGATTTCCTCTTTAACTTCCTTAAGTCCCTGCTAGCTAAGCATTATGTTGCTCGTCCTCATCTCTCTGCTTGGAATGCTCAGGAGCGTTAAAAGAGTCCTTGCCTTTCCCCAAAATTTAGGTTTGATCAAGGTAGCTCTATAAAAATATTATAAACCAAAATACTAATAATATTTTTCATGTAGTGCGATTTCAACACAGTGATGCTGCTTTCTTTTGACTTCTCCTCCAACTTTCTCAAATCCCTGGTAGCTACGCATTATGTTGCATGTTCGTTTCTCCCGGTTTAAGGGTGCTCGGACGAGCTACAAAAGTTCTTGTTTTTCCCCAAATTTTGTAGGTTTGATCCGGTAGCTATACAGAGCGATTAACAACCAAAACAAACAAAATGTTCCTCCCGAGAATTATGCGATTTTATCCCGGCGTGGCATGCCATCACCTGTTCCGAGTTAAAACGTATCGATTAATGCAGCTGCGTCGGCTTTATCGTACAAATATTTGTGAGAGCAGCAACAAAAATATTAGAAAATATAGGACATAGTTCCTGGACACGCACGTAATGGTCATCATCTTGGTCTATTAATCAAAATGGCAGTACTCACAAAAAAGAATGATGTCACAAACTACCATTCTCACTTTTAAAAAGTGTAAGGGGAAAGCGTGTGAAACATAATCAAAAATGATGGCGGTGCACAAATGCTGCTTGCTTTGACAATAAACAATTAGCTGTTCAGTTGTAGGGCTAAATTTGATTTGGCGGGCCCCCTTTTGTATTTCTATTTGTAATATTAAGTTCTTCAGCTGCGCTGTTTGCTTTAATTCAACCATAGTATGAAAAGGGGTTATACTTTTTCCCAATGTTATACAACATATTCCGAGGAACGCCGTTTAAGCTATTTTCAAGCAAAAGCGTTTCCTTCTAATCCAGTTTTACAAATTGATGCCATTATTGTTTAATTTTGATCTTTCCTAAAACTTGGGATATCATTACATTTGACTTTATCCTTAATTTTTAAGTATTGACAGATGCTAAGTTACACCAAACTTGGTTTGTTTTAAGCACAGCAAAACCGGTGACTGCAACGTTGGCCTTCCCAAGGGTTCTAGTTACCCCGGAAACTCCCTTCACACAAACTATTTTTTTGCCGTGCTGCCCTCTGAACGACAGCATAAGGGCAGCACGCAGTCTCTTTGAAATCGGTCACCAGTTTTCTATCTTTATCCTGTCTTTTCATTTTTCTCTTTTTCCTGATCAGCGGCAACGTTTATGCTAACCCTGATCCAGTCTTTTCCTATTCAGAGTGCGCTAGAAATGTGATCTGAAGAGGTAGGTCGATGCAATGCTGCACCTGTTCCAAATGGATCCATTTAAGGTGCCGACTACTCTCCTATTCTAGATTTAAAACTCCAGGTAGCTCTCAGTCCTGGAGATCTTCTCCCTTCTGCGTCACTGTTTCTTCTGGAGATTTCTAAGCGACCACCAGTTTGGTTAACTGGCAATCGTACGTAAAACTCGATTTTTGCTGTAACAAAAGAATGGATCCGCTTATTAACGAATTGAGAAGAACATACCCAACTAAACAAAACTAAACAAAACGGAATCAACTGAATTAAACTGAATCAAATGAACCAATTGAATTGCATTGAATACCGTAAAAGCAAAGTCAAATGATTTAAACAATTTCAAAATACTGATGATTTAAACAATTCCAATTTTTGTGCCACTGCGATAGTCGGTACGAGGGTCGTACCGACTATCGCAGTGGCACAAAAATTGGTAAACAATGTTGCTTTGTCATACTTCTCAAGGGCTACAACAGAGGATTAGGCTGCACGTGCCTAACGCCATTCTTCAGGAACATATTTTTCAGGACCGAAGCACATTGGCCCGCTCTTGCAAGCCAATCAGAAGCTTTAAAACTGAAACTTCCTTTTCTGCTATAGGACAACATCTTTTACAAAACCCTACATGCGCACGTGAATATAATGATAAAAAATTTTCTATTCTTGGCCGTGGCCGTACTTCTTTTCACCTTTCCACCCTTGAAGCCACGTACATCAAAACATCCAAACCAAATTTATGCAAACAAAAGGAATTCGTTTATGGTCTGAAAATTACACATTATTTTCCGCTCCTTCTATTGGTCGCTTCTTTTACCAATCACGATAGAGCTTTTTTCCTTTTCTCATTTTTGTCAATTGTGTCTATATATAAATGACTCACTTCACCTTTTTACTGTATTTCTGACGAATTCTCTTGAAAAGTGCCAGACGAAAAGCTTCAAGAATGAATATTCTACTTTCTGCAATTTTCAAATTCTGTACCACGATCGACTCCAACTGTCTTTCTGCAGAGGAATACTAGTCTCTTTGCTCTGCTGTTGCACTCTTTACTTTTCTGACACTAAATGTGGCCAAATCTTCCATTCCTTTTGGCTGCGGCAAACAACACCCTCAAACCTGGTGGTAAGCTAAAGTGGAAGAAGTGGTTGCTTAAAGAGGTAAGGTCTTTGCTGTCGCTCATAGAAGTGAGGAAAATTGTCAGGCTTACATCTTCTCTTCCATGCCTCGTTTGTGATCATCAAGGCCAAGGCTGAAGAATGGCAGACGACATGCTCTTCTCTCTCTTAAATCTATTAGTAAGTCTATGTACTCTCTCCTTTGTTCTGTTGCTGGCTTGTCTTCCTCGTCTTCCTTTTTTCCTAATTTTATCAACTGCTTCTCTCGAAGGGAATAGACTTTGGTCTTTGCTGACTACCCGAGATCCCATTTTACTGTCTCCCAGCCAAACGCTTTGCGTTGCAAAGTAAAAAGCTGCCTTTATGTGTTCCGCCGATCCACATTCGTCTTTCTGCTTTCCCTTTACTCTCGCTGAATTTCTCACGGCTGCCACAAACCTCTCCTCGTCTACTGCCACTGGCCCAGACAAAGTTGCCTATCCCATGATAAAGCATCTTTTTTGCTTTGGCATTGACTTTCTCCGGCATATTTTCAATCTTTCCTGGTGTTTGCATTCCTATCTATCGATCTACAAACGTCTTCTATTATTTCCATTCATAAGATGGGAAAGTCTTTCGATTCTCCTGCTTCCTTCCGCCCTATCTCTCCTACCTCCCGCGTGTCAAAGCTTTTTGAGCTCATGATTCTATTGCGTCTAATCTTTTTTCTAAAGTCTAAATTTCATTTTCTTTCCCCTCCAGGCCGGTGTCCACCCCAAAATGTCTACTCACGATAAAATTCTTTATCTTTCACAATGGGGTTTAACATACCCAGGCCGGGCTCTCCGACGATTCTTGCTACTATCGACTTCACGAAAGCTTTCAACTCTGTCTAGCACCCCGTTTTTTTTACAACTCATTTCAGCTGGCCTCCCTCCTTGCTTCGCTCGTTAGACTCAATCTTTCCTTTCTGATAGGCACGCTTGCGTGGTTTTTAAAAATCACAAAAGCTGCTCCTTTCGAGTTCGACAAGGTATTTTGCAAGAATCCGTTCTTGGCTCAAAACTTTTCTTTCGTTTCATCAACAATCTCCCTGCTTCTCTGCCTTTTTCTGTCAGCTGCTCTCTTTATGCTGACACGCTGACCATTTGATCCTCCTTCCTCTCGATTCCAGCTGCAGTGGAGGCTACACAAGGAGCTCTGATTCGACTGAAGCGCTGGTCTGAGTACTGGTGTTTTCCTCTCAATCCGACCAAATGTAAGACCTTTTTCTTTCTCAGACGATCACCACCAAGTAAACCTCTAGCCCTACGTCTTTTTATCCAACTACCGCCTCCGTTTCAATCCAACTCCAAATAGCCCTAATATAGCCTACAGGGTTTCAAATTGACCATTACAACTGCAAAACTTACGTTGGCACGAAGACTGAAACAATTTGTTGTAGAAACCTTTGTCATCGTAATTTCTTTCTGCAATCGTCTTTGTGAAACTCGGACAAGTCTCGCTTGGGAACTGAAGCGGTTGCAAAATAATTTGTCGAGTCCAGCATGCAGAGTCACTTAGGCTCTGGAAAATAATAAAGTGAGCATGTGAATTGTTGAATCTTACCAGTTTTGCGTTGCAGCTCAAAATGCTTCTTGCCCTTTCCCTTTAGTAGGCGAAACAGGTCATAGTTTCTAAATAACGACTAATGGAAAAATTGTCATTCGGAGATCGTAAGACATACACCAAAGTTGTTGATTTTCCTTGTTTTGTTGTTTGTTTTTTTATTTTATTTGCCATATTTATCCTCCATTCACGAGAAAGCAAATTGTGTCGCTAAACTTTGGACGGGAAGTCTGCACTCGTTTGGGAGTTGTCTATTTCGAGGTTTATGGGCCACCTGTCTTCCACATAAAGGTGAGGCGTCCTGTTAAGTGCCTTGACCAAGGACACAACAAGTGAATTTGCCGGCTTATTCTCCACAACCTTACCTAAATCCCGAGCGCCAAGCAGGGAAGCTGCGGATGCCATTTTTTAAAGCCCTTTGGTATGACTCGACAAGGGGAACAAACTCCAGGTCTACCGACTGCAAAGCGGACGCCATCGCGTCAGTACTTGGGTGAACTTTTTTCCAAAAATTTATTTGCGATAAGTTGAAACTAAGAAAGCCATGTTACATCACTTTGTTTTTGGAAACCAGTGCCTGCCCTATCTGCTGAGATCTTAATTTGGTAAACGTTAAAATTGTGAAATATGTGAAAGTAATAAGTTTTTGCTGACGTTGTAAAATGTATGCAAGATAACGTTTTGTTATAAATATAACTAAAACCTGGTCTCCGATTCGAAGTTGCATTTGATTTCCATTGATCATGGTTGAATTGAAGCAAAAATAATTTTAGGTTTAAGTTATTAGTAAGTTAGGCCCTTTACTGTCTCATAAATTATACGTTATGATAACAACAGCGACCGAAAGTATGTCGGTAAAACTGTTAGATTTTTTGCGTTGGGTTATTGTTATTTAAAAGGTCACATATTGGGAACATATTTTAAGTGCTACCTACTGTTGTGTCATTCGGTAGTGGTTCCGACTGATGGATCAGTGGAGAAAAAAAATAAAATTAAGCAAAAGTGAAGTATTGACGCTGAAATATTCGTTTGCGCCTACATGCATGTTTAACTGCTGAGAAAACTCATTTCGCCACCTGCCCCCAAAATGTCCGGTTCAACCCCATCAAAGTCACGCGGCTAACGTTTCTAATAACCTGAGTTCTAAAAATCCGTTTAGAAGTGTTTAACCCTTTGAGGGATAATGTAACACATATGTTACATGATTGTTAATTGTTGTATCATTATGACGTAACAACCATTTTTCTAAAATTCATTGTAATTTTGTTGTTTACAAACAATAAAGGAATTGTCTCAAATTTCATGAATTAGAATCTTATGATCCTCAAAGGGTTAACTTACTTAGCTTTGCATAAATCCAGTTCACGCAGAAAACCTAAACGTTCTTAAAGTTTGATATAAAAAAACGTTACAAACCTTTAATGTCAAGTTGAAATGCAATGAGGAATTCTTGAATATATCTGGACTAGAAACTGATTGCTCTGTAATAGAGCGATATACTTCAGATATGTTTAACAGCACCTTTCCTTCACTGTTGTGAATAATGCACTGCGAACAATAACCGGTTGAATTTTCAGTTATAACTTTTATTTACTACATACATGAGCGTAACACCTTTTTTTTAAATATAGCAGGCATTCCTCGTATGTCGAGTGTAACGATATTTCAATCAGATCACTTCGTTCTTTCGACAATTTTCTATTGAAATTTCACGTTTCGCTCCCCTTAGTTACCGGGGAGCTTCTTCAGAACACGGTAGATGTTAATAATGTGACATACAAACTGTACAACATAAAAATATAAAGACTACCTGTATTACTAAACACTAAAAATTATTTATCAACAGGGCAGGCAATCACGTAATAACAAAAACATTGTTACATCACAGATACAGGAGTGGCCAAGTGAAAAGTGTTGTGAGAAACATAAGACATTACTTATTGGAGACAAACACACTATAAACAGTCGGAAAATTTGCACCATCATTGCGATTAATAACATCACATGAACAAGCCTTTTGATTTATCAAAAAACTTTCCGCAACGCGACGTCTGTATGCATGTGATTCTGACTTCAGTATTTTGACATTATCCCAATCTATTCTATGATCGAATTCCATAACATGTTGACTAAGCGCTGACTTTTTAGTGTTAAAAGTCTTGATCGCATCAGCATGTTCCCGTTTTCTGGTTCTAACACTACGTCCTGTTTCACCTACATACACAGCATTGCAATCCCGGCAAGAAATTTGATACACCAAACCACGCTTTTGTTCAAAATTAATAACATCTTTAGGTTTGCGAAACAACGAAGACAACGTGTGATGTGGTTTTAAAGCCACTCCGATACCAACTTGAGTTAAAATTCGGCTAATAGGTTCGGAGACACCTTGCACGTAGGGAATCGAAATGAACCGTTTTAGTTTTTCTGTTTTTCTAAAATTATGATTTTTCAAGTACTTCTTAAAACTACATTTGTTACTGGGAAATCCGTTACTTTTTTAAGGTTTTTGTTATTTGATGAAACTCTTTAATCTTTTTTTCGTTATTGGATGTGATGCTGTTGGCTCTGGAGAATAATGTACGAGCCACATTAACCTTTTATAGAATAGATATCATAGAATTCTTATCATAGAATAGATTGGGATAATGTCAAAATACTGAAGTCAGAATCACATGCATACAGACGTCGCGTTGCGGAAAGTTTTTTGATAAATCAAAAGGCTTGTTCATGTGATGTTATTAATCGCAATGATGGTGCAAATTTTCCGACTGTTTATAGTGTGTTTGTCTCCAATAAGTAATGTCTTGTGTTTCTCACAACACTTTTCACTTGGCCACTCCTGTATCTGTGATGTAACAATGTTTTTGTTATTACGTGATTGCCTGCCCTGTTGATAAATAATTTTTAGTGTTTAGTAATACAGGTGGTCTTTATATTTTTATGTTGTACAGTTTGTATACCACATTATTAACATCTACCGTGTTCTGAAGAAGCTCCCCGGTAACTAAGGGGAGCGAAACGTGAAATTTCAATAGAAAATTGTCGAAAGAACGAAGTGATCTGATTGAAATACCTTTTTTTTTATTATGAAGAATGGTGCTAAAGACAGTTTTGCTTTAAAACAAATTTGAAAACCGCTTTTTTTTGAAGATCAAATTTTCGAAAGTTGGTACTTGGCTCATTTTGAAATTTTTGGAGGGGATTATAGTTTTTTACACTTTCACACCAAAACTATCACAACATATTGCTCACGGTGTTCTTATCATCATCAAATTACCGTTAGGCTGTTTCCTTTGTAGCAGTGACAGAAAGTGTCTATGCAGTTTTTTGTCATTCAAATCATTCAAACAATTAAAAATGCTAAGGGTCTGGCTCAGTAAGAGCGCAAAATCCAACGTATTTTCCTAGCTTGAAGCTGAAAAGTACATTATCCAATATGTAAAGCTGCACCAATCAACATCCGTCTCAATGTGGTGGGGCGGTCCCCACACCCGTTTGGGTTGGTTCGAAATGGCTGCTGGCCTTCCCAAGTTACGTCAAGCACTCCCCTCATTTACAAAATTTATTCGCCGTGTTGCCCTCTGAACGACAGCATAAGGGCAGCACGCAGTCTCTTTGAAATCGGTCGCCAGTTTTCTCTCTTTATCCTGTCTTTTCATTTTTCTCTTTTTCCTGATCAGCGGCAACGTTCATAACCTGCTGTTGAAATCCTCCCTTTTTAGAATGGGCAGAGCCTGCAGCCCTCTATCGATGGACACCTCTCATTTCATTCTTGCACTATCCAGCTACAGACTCTTTGCGCAGCTCGCTGTTTGGCCACTCTCTGTCTCTCTCTACGACTTCCAATCCAGGCTCTAAAGAGTTTCCGGGCTTCTGGGGCTCCATGGTCTTCTGCGATGCCTCCATTAATCATAAGAGGTAAGGCAGCAACAACAACAACAGCATTTGAAGCGCGTATCTGTCGGTTGACCGTCTGTTTTAACTCCCCGGAAACTGCTTGACGTACAATCATCAAACTTTGCACGATTAATCACCTCCTTCAGATGTTTGTCGTAAAGAGGATTGTGACGTCATAATCAATTATGATTTTTTTTAAATCGCATTTTTTGGACAGAGAAACGCAATTTTGCTCAAACAAAAGCCAGTCCCCTGCTTATCAACTTTAACAAATTTTACTTTTTCAGGATGTCACCTGACGTCGTAATTGACAATTCAATGTAAAATTTGTTTTTATAATTTACTGAGAAAACAATGATTATAGAAATGTGATTAAATGCTTTATGTGGGATTTTGGGTAGGTACCTTCGATAAAATGAACTCTAAAACAATTAAATCACAGTTTGCAATGCAACAACAAATTCTTTATTTAAGCATTTTTAGCCTCTTGGGCATGCTTCTTGCTCGTATTTTGCACGCTTCAACTTACTCTATGATATCGCAATGCTGCCAGCCACAATTGACATAGTCCTTCGCTACCAGAAATCCTCATTTGATGATTTTTTCAATAATTGCAACAGTTTTACAAAATTAGTGTAGTTAAAGACAGATTTGTGTCTTCATTTTTCAACCGATTGTTAACACTGTTTCAGCAAATTAAAGGGTAAAACGTTTCAAGAATTTTAAAGAGTTTCAAATTATATCCGATCACATATGGCGTGTACATTTACTGTTAGGTTCTATACTAAAAGTTGAACTTTAAGACCTGTGGTGTAACTTTATTATTTTCCCCCAAAAAGTCAAAAGCTGAGTAAATAACTGTATAGGTTGATTTATTGGAGTGGTTCTAAAACTTTAATGATCCATGGACCCTTTCCAAAAATTCTCAACACTTGTTGCCACCTGCTTTTGGATAAAAATATCTAGGTTTGCTTTTAACGGGTTTCCAGCTATTTTATTCACCACGTTTGATAATAGAAAAGCTAACAAACGAAAGTAAAAGAAAAAATGCATTACAATCAAAGAATTAGATAAATTGCAGTGAAATTACTTTAAATTAACTTATTTAGTGCCAAGCGTGTTCTTGTACTCGCTTGAGCGGATCTTTAATATTTGGTTCCGTCTTCGACCAAGCAAGGCAAATGTCACTGTAAACATTAAGGCGATTTCTAGATTTTGATTTTATAAACGTCGAATCAGAAAATCCAGCTTCGCAAAGATAGGTAGTTGCGAAAAGAACAAGAATTACGAAGGCCTTCTTGCTGAGTAGTGGATACGAATCATAAAAAGACAACCAAAAGCTGGAGTTGTCAGTTTTGTTATTGAATGTCAGTTTCATCGCATTCGAAACTTTGAACTCTGCCAACTCCTCTGCTTCTTCGGCATTGGGATCAATTTCAGTGTTAAACGGGTCTCTGCACCATGAAACAAGCAACGTGTCGTCGTTGAAATATGATCGAAAGTCAGCAGGGATAATTTCAAGATGTACTATGATGAAAGTTTAAATGTTACCTGACAAATCAATTTTACTCGTTTTCCAGTGACTTTCCAACAAAAAAAACGAGGTAGTGGGACCCACCTTGATTTTTGCTAGCCAGATGCCCATTTGAGCAGTTTTCTCAGCCAGCTTTCTTTAATGTCGCTGACTGTCACATCACGGCCTTGCAAAGACAAGTTCATGTCGCTGAGGTGGTCGAATGCAAAGGCCAGGTACTCAAGCATCATGACAAACTCTTCGTTGAGAAATTAAACTTGGAGGTTGTTTTTGTTTTTTCGAAGGAAGAAAGATTTCAACCTCATTTTTAAGTTTATGCAACCAAGTGGGGCATTTGCCTCCCGACAACCAAAGGTTTTTGATTGTAGTGTTTCAATAGAAATTTTTTTGATTCTATCTTAATCTTAATTTTATTCGTAAAATTGAGGCGACGTATAGAATCGCTCGAATAATTAAGTTTGGTTGCAACTGAATAACTAGGAAAAGATTGGCTTCCAATAAGATACTTCAACCCACGCACTTCTTGATCAAGAACAGAACTAATATATTCACAAACCACTTTAAAACTTCGAATTCCTTCGCTTCTCAAAAACAGAAACTAAAGCACTTTACTATATAAACATCAGACAAACTAAAACTAAAATCACCAAAATAATTGCTTGATCCCTGTCACAAAAATCACCACCAAACAATGCCTTTTTACTACGTTGTACGGACCTACACTTTCTCTCTTGAATCAGTGAAAAATCTCGCCGCCTTCTATAGAAGACTGGAAAATAATCTAGAAATTGCTAGTACACCACGTGGCACAGGAAAACCACCGTTAATAAATTACGTAATCGGTAATAATAAAAAAATTAAAATCTTCGAGAAGAAACAAGAATTACTAGCATGCACTGGAACTAGTCAACTAGTTAACCATTGTGACGTCATAAGAGGCTGTGAGTTACAAATCTATTAAGAACTGCGACAGAAAAGTTTTTTTCGAAAACAGTTTAGCAAGTTTAGGGTTTAAGAGAATTCAAATTCAAGTAAAACGATCAAAACAACAGATCACGATAACCATACACTCGTATATGAAAACTATTCTTTTAACGCAAATTTACTTATTTGTGACATTGATACAAACAAAATACCCTCAAGTTGCACTCCCATTTCTTGGGACAAAAGTTGGAAGAGCGAATGTTTTTTTATCCTCGAACAAATAAAGTTGATCGCTTTCACCGCTACGTCCATAACTTTCATCAAATGTAGAGGTAGAATCTTTGTTGCTAGAGTGTATTGGTGTAAACAGCAGTGCAAGGACGTCACACAAAGCTTTTCGTTCTTCACTGGTGTGACAAACCCTGATTTAACGTCAATTATCACTGGGGTACCGTCAGTACAAATGTGCTTGAAATTCTGCCAGCTGAGCTTGTTGGCTTCAAAAAAAGAGTTCACAACGGCATTGACATCAGCAGCAGTTGTCGTTGCGGACAGTGTATTGCTAAACAAAAAATTTTCCTTGATCCTTTTATCTTTTTCGTATCGGGCGAATACGATTAAGTCGCTTTCTAAAGCGCTATCGGTAGACTCGCCCAGTTGAATGCTAGCCTGGAGCGCGCTTAGCTTGATTTCGGAACAAACTTGCTGGCATACGTTTGCAACCATGTCGTCAATCTGTCGGCGAACGGTGTTATTAGAGAGCGAAACGTGGTGGATTTTCTTTTTCGCCCCCAATCCGAACGTTATTTCAACCATTTTTTCAGCGCATGGCTTGATAAGTTTCTCATGTTACACTTCGCAATTCGATATGCCACCTTTTGGCTACATTGAAAAATGGGCTTTTCCTCTACCCTAAATCCCCAATGAGTTAGCGTCGCTTCCAGTTCGTATCGAATTCTTTGGGCAGACAGAGCATCGATGTTATCATTCTTTTATTGGGGATGCTTTCTATGACAATAATCTTTTAGTTTGGAATGTCGTAAAGATGAATTTGACATCACAGCTAAGCAGTAAAGACACTGCACACAATCACGACCGTTCGAAGTAACTTTTGTGAAGCCAAATGAGATGTAGCTCCCGCTCCACTTGCAAATTTTCGGAATTTGATTACACAAAAATCTTGTTTAGCAGCCATCAGCAACTTTAATTGCGTACTGAATATACCTCAATCAAGGTATATATTGTCAGTTTGGTAACAAGTATGTAGGTTTTGGTGGTTGATATATAGTTTAAAGCTTTGTAAAGACTAT
The DNA here is from genome assembly GCA_963675345.1 of Trididemnum clinides. Lineage (NCBI taxonomy): Eukaryota > Metazoa > Chordata > Ascidiacea > Aplousobranchia > Didemnidae > Trididemnum > Trididemnum clinides. The sequence goes on from OY776291.1 coordinate 3,282,574, forward strand.
TTATTATTAACATCTTTGAAAAAAAATATATTTTAAATTGGAAGTTATTTTCTACTGCTGCTTTAAAATCATATTTTCGCCAAAGCGTTTATAGAAAACATGAAATATAGAAGTATCAACGTCGAGTAATTTTAGCAGGTTGGCCAGAGACGTAGCAGCCGCCCCCCAAACCCCCCAATTGGTGGGGGGGGGGCCAGGCCAACTTTGGGGGCCCAAGTTAGTCTGAAATTGCTTTTTGGCTACGTGGCTATTTTCAGTTCAGCAGACTTGTTTACAACCGATTTAAACTGTAGGAAGAAATTGGCTTGTGACATCATAAGTGAATGCAACGTCATTTTATCTCGCAGAATCTAGAATATTTGGATTGATTTTCTGGTAGAATCTTGAATATTCGATTGACGTAACAATGCCGTTGTTACGCAACAATCATAGAATGGTCTGGAATTCTGTTTGGCTATAAATACCGGGACAATATATATACACTGCAGAGTGCAGATAAAGTATTTTATTGACATTGTATAGAATGAAACGTTCAAAAAGTGGTGCACAAAAGAGAAAAGAAGCAGCCACTGCTCGAGATGCTGTAGCGAAATTGCCAAAGATGACAGATTTTTTCAAGATTACTGAGCAGAGTAGACCTGGCACTAGTACCGAGAGGGATGAAGAAAACTATAGTGTACAAGAAAAAGAAGACTATGACGATCAGCATCAAAGTGATTGTGAATTTCCAGAAAATGTAAGTTGTGATTTACCTGCTAATACGCAACCTTCAATATCAAAAATATCTGAATCTCAATTTACCCCTATCCCTGATGACCCATGTAAATGGCCTGAAAGTATTTCTGATGCTCAACGATGTGATATAGTAAAGCGTGGACCACATCAACTAATAATGAATTTTCCATATAATAACTCAACTCCAAGGCGACGTTTTTCCTCCAACCATTATAAACGTGTGTTACCTAATGGTGAAAGTGTTTCACGGTCGTGGCTAGTTTATTCTGGGGAATCAGATCAAGTTTTTTGCTTTTGTTGTAAGCTATTTGGAAAAACACTAAGCCCCTTTTGTAGTGGTATAAATACATGGGAGGGTTTTTCGAAAAAACTGAAAGACCATGAAAACGGCATTTCCCACCAACAATGCTGCAGTCAATGGATGTTGCTAGCTGAAGGGATAAGAAATTCATCCACTATCGACAAACGCGAGATGAATATTTTTATCAATGAAAGACGTTTTTGGAGAAATGTTTTAGAGAGACTTATCGACATTGCCTTGTTTCTATCGGAAAGGAATCTGGCTATAGAGGATCTGAAGAAGTCTTAGGATCTCCTCACAATGGAAATTTTCTGGGTATATTTGAGCTTTTGGCAAGAAGAGATCCGATCCTAAAAGAGCTTCAAGACAGAATCAAGAATAAAAACACTAAAGATCACTATTTGAGTCCTACCATACAAAATGAACTAATTGAATTGCTAGCGACAGAAGTTGAAAAAGAAAATTTACAGCAATTGAAATTGGCAAAATATTTTTCTATAATTTTGGACTGCACTCCAGATATGTCACATCATGAACAAATGTCTGTCATTCTCCGTTATGTACTATGTAATGAAGAAGCTGCTGTTGTTAAAGAAACATTTTTTGGCTACTTGAGAATAAGTGACAGTACTGGGAAAGGCTTGTTGGACGCTTTCTTAAAAAAAGCGACCGAACTGCAACTCGAATTGTCTGATTGTCGAGGTCAGTCATATGATAATGGTACTAACATGAAAGGAAAACATTCTGGGGTCCAAGCAAGAATGCTAGACATCAATCTCAAAGCTGTTTACGTGCCCTGTGCAAACCATACCCTTAACTTAGTTGTTGTTGACAGTGCTAATTCATCGACGGAAGCATTGACATTTTTTGGAGTACTTACAAGGTTGTATGTGCTGTTTTCTTCCTCTGCTCAGCGTTGGGAAATTTTGAAGAAACATGTGGAGCTGTCCATAAAGTCACAATCTGATACTCGTTGGGAAAGCAGAATTAAATGCATCGAACCTCTTCGATACAATTTAAAAGAGGTGTTGCTGGCACTGAAAGACTTGGAAGCCATTTCCATAGAAAGAAAAGATGGAAGAGCTGCCTCAGAAACAAAATCGTTGATAGCTCATTTATCAAAATGGAGTTTTCTTTTGTCGGTGTTTATTTGGTATGATATCCTATTCCAAGTCAATAAAGCAAGCAAGATTCTTCAATCGTATGGAGTCTCCCTTCATACAATGGAAACGGAAATCCAGGCAACTGAAAAGTTTTTGCAAAACTATCGCACAACGGGTTATGACAGTGCCGCAACATCTGCTGTTGAAATAGCACGGGAATTGGATATTGATCCTTCTTTTCCTCCGTCAAGAAGTGGAAAGAAAAGAAGATTGTTTGCTTACCAAGGTGAAGAGGAACAACGAGCTACTCCTGAACTGAAATTTAAAAGCAACTTTTTCTATCCATTATTAGACCAGGCTATTATGTCAATGAAGGAGCGCTTTAATTTGTTACGTGAGGTTTCTTCCGCCTTTTCGTTTTTGTACACACGAGACAAACTTTTGCTTGTGCAACAAGAAAATGCTCTTCTTACTTGCTGTAAAGAGTTCCAAAAAAAGTTCGGTGACATTGATTCTGATGAAATGAGCGCTGAGCTACAGCGGTTTGTTTTAATTTTACAAAAAAAAAACGCAATCTCAAAACGGCTCAAGACTTTCTGAACTATCTTCTAAAGACTCATTTATTTGAATTGTATCCAAATGTGTACATCGCACTTCGAATCTTACTAACTTGCCCCGTGACTGTTGCCAGCGCTGAAAGAAGCTTGAGCAAATTGAAACTGATCAAAACTTTTAATAGAACGTCTATGACAGACAGTAGACTATCTTCATTAGCCATGTTGTCAATGGAAAATGACTGCGCCCGATCTCTTGATTATGACAATGTCCTAACAGCATTTGCGAACAAAAAGGTTCGCTCCAGACTATTTAAATGATACTGTGTTTTTATAACTTTTTCATGTTTTTCAGTGTCATTGCTTTCGTTTCGCAGTGTCTGCATAAATGTCCTACTGAACTCTGGCATCGGTGCCGAATTTTTTATGACTTGCACCTTCGGTATCGGCATGCTTTATTCTGACATTAGCCTGTTTACTTATGTACAAATTGTGGTGTATTTTCTTAATGCAGCTTTTCAATTTTACACCTCTAAAGTGATATGACCTGTGCGCAGGGGCTCTTGCGTTTACTTTGGGGGGGGGGGCGAAGTTGGAGTGCTACGGGACTGAGGTTGGCTACTTATGTATTTTACTATGTCTGCAGTGTTTTACTATGCCAATTATAACAGTTTGTAATGCCTTTATGTGGCACAATAATTTTTGGGGGCAGTTAAAGTTACAATTGGCCAAAAGTGAAGTCAAAAATTAGTTTCTGAATATAGTTTTAGGACTGTCAGGTTATTGTAGAGTTGTTTAAAACTAATTGATCTATGTTGTAGTCATAGCAAAATAGTAGTTTCGACTGATACTTAAATTAAAATATAAAAGACCGAGCTGTTTTTTAAAAACTGCACACACAGACTCGCATGGGTAAGTGCTAGTAAACTTTTAACGCAGGCATTTTTTAGGCTCTAAATTATTGATTTGTTAATCTCACCCCTTACATTATGTTATTGTCTAGACTCCCACCAGTTGCTAAAAGCATGCTATTCTACTTTTGTTAACTACTAGTTCTAATACCTAAAATATGTTGTATCACAGTCTCTCCTGAAGTAGACTACTTGCTAGGCACCCGCCTGTTATCATATTTTTTATTCTAAGTGGTACCTTTTTATAATTTTGGAAAGCATGATGTAAATTAATGACCACATTCTTCTCAAATTTGAACATAAATATTTATTAAATTTCGCACATTTTTGTAAGTATTTCCTGCTTAGCATTCAGCAGTAACCCAATTATCTGCTAGCCTGCTGTTTCAAGTAGCCTATCATGCATATTTTTTTTGCAATACCCACACCATGTTGAAAACAGTTGAGAATTATTTGATGGGTTATAGCTACTAGCAATCATTATCAATCCTCAATCAGTCTGTGTAAGATTTTGCATTTGATTAAGACAGGAGTATAGGTTTAAATTAAGGCAGAATTAACATGTTTAGGGTTCTCGTCTGTCACTGAGCCAATTGACACACACAAGGACAAAAGCATAAGTTGATTTGCATGTTTTTGAGCTTTCACATTGGATGATGCTTTGGACATAATGATGGATATAGATGATGATTACCTTGCCGATGATTTTTTCAAAGAGGGATGTCTTGATTTAGCAATGCTGCCACCCAGTGAAAATAATGTTACTCTGTCAGACCAAGATAGTGACGCATTGAATGATATGAATAAAAACGTTGTTCATTATTTGACCAGGCACTTACTAAACCCCACTTAAACTACCGATATTTCAAACAAGAATTGTAATTCATTAACTGCTTAAAATCCTCAGCACCTCTCCCCAAAAGAAGAAAATGAAGCCTAATACAAGAAAATGAAAAAGCAAAACAGATATTAATTCAAAATAAACGTATCTAAAAACTTTGAATTCCTTCGCTCGACAATCACAAAAACTAAAACACTTTAATATGTAAATCAGAAACCAACCTAAACAAGCTAAATCCACCAATTAACTGATTGGTTCTCGTCACAACAACCACCACAGAACAACACGATCTTTCTTTTTAGTCTCTATACACTCTTTACTTCTTAAATACTACTAGTTTCTCTATTCACTCTACTAAATGCGTAAAAATCTCGCCGCATTATGTATGAATGAAACAAGGTTCCAGAACAACATCACGTGACAAAGGAAAAACACCGCCAATAAATTAAGTAATCGGCAATCAAAAATCTTGAGAAGAAACAAAATTCACTCACTCTAAAATATAAACACGTGATAAACCGTTGTAACGTAAGAGGAGGCGTGTCTGTTACAAATCTAAATGCGAAAGAAAAAAAATCTTTTGCGAAAAACAGCCGAGATTTAAAACGCAATTTTAGGACCTACGACATTTCAGATTTACAAATAACGTAATCACAACAGAACAAATGCAACAGATTACAGAAACTACATATAAAAACTGTTCCTACAATGCAAATTTACTTATTCGTGACAGAGGAAATATCGATATAAGTCTGATTAAAAAATATGTGTTGTCAGAAGGGTGTACAGTAACGTTTGTCAATCTGTTTAGGTCCTTTCCTTTACTGGTTGAGCTGTCTGAACTCAGAATTGGTGGTCTTGGAACACTTCGCTGAAATTGCGTACAAAATGCTCCTGTTCAGTCATTGAAGAAGGAAGACTGCGAAACTTATGATTTTAGCAGCAACAACCGGGTAAATAAGATTGTTTCATAAAATGAAACTGCAGTCGTTACTTGCGATTGAAATAAATTACCAGTATGTAAAATGTTTTCCAGAACCAACAATGAATCGCTGGTCTAAATCAGAGAAAAAAAAGATTCAAATTCCTATGCCAAAACCACTTCAAATTTATAATTATCACATGGTTGGGGTGGATCTATTTGACCAAACGGTGGCAACTTACAGAATGCAAATTAGATCAAGAAAATGGTGGTGGCCATTTTTTGCCTAGTCACTAAATGCAGCCATGACAAATGCATGGTTACTCTTCAAAAAGCTTCACAACAATAGTATTTCATTGTAACAATTTGAAAGAGATATTGTGCTTACAATTCTTTTATCTTCTGGCCGAACTGTTGTACTGCGATTGCTGCTTTATCCAAGAAATGTAGCAAATAGCATCCATTTGGAAGCAAAAAAAGACATTCTGATAAAGAACGGTCAAAGTATTGGGTTTGCGAAGTGTGTAAAGGCAGACGAGTGTACTTATGCCAGAAGTGCAATGTTACTCTTTATCCTATCCAATTGGTTTCAATGCTACCAAGACCAAATGTGACAGTGCTAACAAAGTGATTATCCATTTCTTCAAACTGCTCTGCATTTCAATTTTATTTGTACTGCTTTATATTTCTTGAGTAATTTGACAAGAATAAACTAGAAAAGCTGTTTTATCAGCAGTCTGTGCTAAATTTATTGCCGAATGTGCAAGTACAGCAGCAATATTAACTTAATCATAACCATCAGGACTGTAACTACATACAAGCGATATTACAAAGAATTTTACGAAGGAAATTTTATTTTGTTGTAAAATTTTTGACATTTTTAAACACCATAAACAACTTAAGTTGCGTTTAAATATCTCTTGAAATGCAGAAGCAATTTTTGGTTTCATGGACGATAATAACTTTTAATACATGCAGTGACAAGACATCACGAGGCCGATAAAAATTATTAATTTTTAGAGTGTGGTGTTTAATGGGTTATGCTAAATATACGTAAAACTTAAGTCGAAACAAAATACAAAAGAAGAACTAGTTAAATTTCTATTAATACAACACTTACAATTACTTTATCTTCGTATTTCACCAACTTTATATTTTCTTGGGCAGGACGCACTAAACTCCTTCCACTACTTACAACGACTATCTTTGTGATAACAACAAATTACAATGATATAGCGCGGATCTTCCGTCTCTATCTGCAACTAACTCTCACCTTGAGTTAACTCTTATCATCAATACGGACCTTCCGTCCGTCTCCACGACACTTTTGACTCTAATTCTTCTGAATAGTGAAGTGCGAGATTTCGGTCGTATACATACAAAGTAGCGGTTCTTAACGGGGTCCCCAGTGAAAAATCTGGCGTTCCCAGTAGGAATGCCAAACTATATTCTTTTAACCCTCAAATGCACAAACAACAACGACCACTACTTTGACTAATAATAAAAGTGGTTTTACAGTAACATGCTACCTATAGTCAATCGTATGCAGTATCACATCGTTCTAGTGGTGAACAAATTATTTGTTTTAGTTTGATGCAATAGGTCGTCATTTTTAGTTTTCTACTATATACAGTAGACGCCGCTTAATATGACCACCTTGGGACCAGACCATTTTGGTCATAATATCCGAATGGTCATAAAAGCCGAAGTCTCCATAACAGCTCCTGAATCGACGCCGTAAGCCACAAGAAGTCCAAACACGGTCAAATTCATCGTTTAACTGAAGTAACAGTGTGGTGTTGGCAGTAAAACAAAGTACAGTACTGTGACAGAACAAGTGATGGTAAAACCAAGTACAGTATGTAACAATTTGTTAAAAAGGCGAAGTTGCAAGTGCGTGGCGGGAAAAAATACTGTACCGCAATAAGAGAGATGGAGAAAATGTTGGTCATATTATCCGAAATTTGGTCATTTTAAAAGGAGAAATTCCGGACCGTACCAAATTGGTCATAATAAGCGGCTGGTCATATTATCCATGGTCATAATAACCGGCGCCTACTGTATTATGATGCAATAAACCAGAGTAAGAAAAACAATCCCACTGCTACACCTGTTTCAAGGTTTTGTAAAAGAAAGACTGACGTTTTTTGCTTCCAGATTTAAAAATTAGTTAGGGGTAGTAATGACTCTTTTATCAAGAATGCAGTTATGTAGGCTTAGACAATAGCATTGAAGAAGCAGTTGAAAACTGACCGCAGTAGCTAAGATAATTCTTGTAAAAATGATGCAACTGACGCTTCTGGAGAAGCATGTAATCATCCAACTAGTTGTTTCCGTATTGAGGGTTAAAAATTAAATCCCTAGCCATAAAAGATAAGGTTTGACAAAGCATTTGAGAGTTAAAGTATAAAGGTTGCAATTGCGGTACTTTCTCTTCTAGCTCTACCCACAACCCCACTGCGTGAAAGAAAGAAACAGAAAACTTCAGGTACCGCGGGATACCAGAGTGTTTAATTTTTTCCCAGCAGCTTTCTGGTGTCTGATAGCTAGTTGCTACCGGCCTGGATGGAATTTTACAACTTGAACAATCAAGGAACGGAGGAAATTTAAGACAATCGCTATGCCTGTTTCCTTTTAGTATTTCTACATTTTACATGTGATTACCACGAAAGTGGATTTGTATGATTTAGCCGCTTTTTGTACGATTAAGACTTTTCAATTAGTCATTATTTTTGCTTCCTTAGGTTATAATCATTTTGTTTACTAATGGCTGCGAAAATAGACATAAAATACGTTTCTGGAACGATTCTTACGTTCAGTATGGTTTTACAAAAGTTATTGATTGTGATAAACTTGACAATGCTCAGTGCACATTGTGCAATACCATTTGGAGCAACGATTCTTGAAAGCCTTTAAAGTTGAAGAGGCACAAAGAACTGAAGCATAAAGAGAATAGGGACTCAGTTGAAATATTCAAAGCAAAAAGAGCTCGTTATGATGTGAGAGGAACGCTTCCTGCGTTAGGCTTTTTCCTAACTTCCCAACCACTCCTGCGCGCTTCATATCAAGTTTCCTAAATAATAGCGAAAGCAAAACACCTCGCACAGCGGGTGAGAAACTAATAAATCCAAGTGCGTTAAAAATGGCAAAAGTATTCTTTGGCCCAAACGAGACCAAAAGAATAGACTCAGTTCTCTGGTCCGATGACACTGTAAATAACAGGATTGCAGATATAGCAAATGACATTTTGAGTCAGGTTATTGCTCAAATCCAAGATAGCTCATATAGAATAAGCTTTTAATTTGATGAAACAACGGATATCAAGTTAACAAGCCAATTAGTAGCATACGTGAGATTTGTTAAAGAAAACGCGATTGTGGACGAGTTTATATTTTGTGTAGAAATGAAATAGAGAACAAGAGCTAAAGACGTCTTTGATCTTGTTATGGCATTTTTTCGTGAAAATTCAATAGCATCGAATAAAGTAGAATCGGTATGCACAGATGGTGCGTCAGCTATAATAGGGCATCGATCCGGTTATGTAGCCCAATTGAATCAAGTTGCTTCGCATATAGTATCAAGTCACTGTGCTATTCATAAATGCGCCTTAGCTTGTAAGACATTCCTTCTTGAATTAAAAAGTGTTCTTGATTCTGTAGTAAAGGCTGTGAATTCCATTCGTGTTAGGGGCATGAATTTCCGACTATTCAAAGCATTTTGCGACGATCTTGAAAAGGAGCATCTGTACTTTCTTTTCCACACCGAAGTGCGATGATTATCGAGGGGATAAGTGCTCTCCCATGTTGCAGAACTTGTCACTGCAGTTGCTGTGTTCCTTCGTAAGCATGGGTCAGTGGAACTTGCTACATTATTTGATGACAATAGATTCCACTTGAAGGTCTTTTAATTGGCGGCCATCTTTACTCTTTTGAATGAGCTCAGTTATTCTCTGCAGGGTAAAAGCAAATCTCAGATACGGCCAAAGAGAAGATCTCCGCCTTCAAAAAGAAGTTATCCCTATGGAAAAAGAGAGTAAGAAACTAGAACTTTGCTACGTTTTTACTGTTGGACAGTAAAATTGGTGATCTGGAAACTAACAAATGGCTGACTGTTTTAATTGATGATCACTTAAGCAACCTTGAAAAAAAATCGAAGATTATTTTCCAACATCTGAACCTTTTTCAGTATGGAATCAGCAGCTTTTTAATGTTGAGATGAACGGCAATAAGCAACATCTGGAATTGCAGAGTTCTCAAGCTGCAAAGACCAAGTTCACCTCCTCTTTACTGATGGAATTTTGGTGCACTATGTTGCATGAATATCCTGAATTAGCAGAGAGAGCTCTGGAAGCATTAATTCCATTCCAACGACATACCTCTGTGAACCTGCCATGTCTGCTCTAGCTAATATCAAAACTACGAACCGTAATCGCCTTAGAGCTGCAAACGACATGAGAATTACACTTAGCAATATCAACCCCCCGTATTGATGAGCTTGCTTCGAAGAGAGAAGAGCATAAATCACACTGACTATCATTTGTGCGGTGTTTTGCCGAATAAATTGTGATATTCCACTAACCACTTGTGTTACGCTTTCATAAAGAGAGTTTTTTTTTAATTAATTAGAGATCCAGTAGTAAACAACTTATTTGTCTTATCCCAATAGTTTTTGTTTCTTCAACATACACCTCCTTTGCAGGTTGCACAGAAAAGGGGTCCCCAAGCCAATATCTTTAGGAATAGGGGTTACAGGTGTTGGAAAGGTTAAGAACCACAGATATAAAGCGAGCAAAATTGAAATTACCAGACGCACTATTACGTAACAAAGGGAGTTCGCAAATTCAGACATTCTTCAAGTTGTAAACAGGATTACGCCACAATCTGCAACTTGCAATCACAAAATTCCATTTCTATTTATAAAGATTCCGTCATTTAACTTACGCAATGCCACAGATTAAAAACAAAGCTACAATTTGCCGGATAATTCAAGAACGTTCTGGAAAAATACGTCACCAAACCTCACAAGGGAGGTCTACGACGCAAAAATGAAAACTACAAACTTAAGTTTACCTGGCGAATACTTAATATTGTGACACTTGGGTTTTACATTACTGGTAAAGACCTCTGCAAAGCTATCAAGTGAAGATCTTTGCTCGTGGCTCCCTGGAGAAACGCTCCGTGGCCCCCAAAGGGAACCAAGGGTACCGTTTGAGAAATTTTGGTTTGATATATAAAAGGTTATGGTAAGGTACTAACAATCTTGATTGAAAACTGAAGAAAATTTGCTTACCAGCCATAAGTTACTTTAATCACCTAAGGTTAAGGGTTTGTTTGTAATGGCTGATCGCAATAAATTGCCATACACCACAGTCCATTTTTAGTTGAACAATTATCCTACTCAAACCAAGATACTAGCATTTTTTAAAAAAAGTTAGTTCTTTAGTACATTTTGACTATTTTTCCTTAAAAGCATGGCTCTTTGGCATTATCTGTCTAAATTTTGAAAAAGATTTATGAAAAAATAAAGATTTAAAAACTGTGATATGTGGTCTACAGGTTGAAAACACTTAAACTTTTGGTTGCTGAACTTCAAAAAAATGCACATTGTGGAAAAACTTTATTGTTTGATACATTCTTTCTTAAAAACACGGTTCTTTGGCATTATCTATCAAAATTTCAAAACGATTCATTCAAAAATGAGGTTTCTAAACATTTAAAAAACAGTCTACATCAAACAGACAAATTGATGATCTCTCTACATAAGCATGGACGTAGAAATAATCTTATTTTCTCTTTTTCAAAAAATTATTAGTCTCGAGCTACACATTGTGAAGCTATGTTGAAGCCATTTTCTTTGCAGCTGGGTGACGCCGACGCCGTCTGCTGATTTCATATTCTTAATCTCGAAATTATTATTGAAGGCCCTGGTATTGCAATAACTTGAATGTTAGTGCTTCGTTTTGGGTTGGTTTGCACTTGGCAAGAGCGCGTTTATGCCAGGACCAAGCAACATGCGCGCGTTTAGAGTTGTTAGCTCATACAGATTTGCCTACAGTTACAATAACGTCCTTAGTAGCTGTCCTAATATCTAATAGCTTGATCCTAAATGTGCATATAAATTACCTTGGCGTCCCCTCCCCCACAACTTTGATATGCTTTCAAGCACTTGGTGAATTCAACGGATAAAAATCTGTTTCATTTGAAATGATTTAGTGGTGAAAACATAGCAAGCAGAACGCTATTAGAGACTCGATGAACTAGGGAGACATTTAGTAGCTACTAGCCGGCTTTGCCGGCGTCGCCCGGTAGAGGCCCTCCATCAGTAATGCCCGGGTTAGGACTGTATTTCGGTTCAACCGGCCAAGCCGGCTTCACCTATCCGGCTCTTGTGTGAGCAGTAGCAAAAAGTTAATTAATTTTATGCAGTTTCACAATTCTTCTACACAAAACTGTGATCATCATATTCTCTTAATCACACTGGCTATGCTTACAAAGAATCTTGCCACTAATTATTATGGTTAATACTAGTGAGGAAGCAGGGATTGTACAAAATGAAAACTGATTGTAGCGACGAAATGGTGGTTACTTTCACAATTAAAGAAAAAACTATTTAATGGTCAGTCTATTTTTCCAATTGGTGCTGCTACTTTCCTATTTATTTTTGTGGTATTAAGTTCCTAATTTGGCTGCGCTATTGGTCTTGTTTCTGGCACAGGGAAAAAAGAGGCTATTGTTCTCTCTATATTCAGTTTTACAAATTGTTATGGTTATGGTATTATGTTGATTTTTTGTAAAACTTGGGATTTTATTAGAATGATGTACACTATAGAGTATAGACATAAATGACATAAATACCATAACAGGCAGCTTAACAGCATAAAAAAAATATTGCTTTATAGTATTAATGTTTATGACGGCGTCACTCGCAGAGACTTCGTCAGTAAAGTTGGGATTGAGAGTGTCGGTTCAGCCGGCCGAGCCGGCTTTGCCTATCAGGTTCTTGTATGAAGAGTTACCAAAAATTTGTGTGTTTTCTGCACATGAGATGTTCACGACTTTTTGTGCTCCTTTTCCTGATAGAATATCTCATTTCAAGATCCTGGCTATGCCTTTTGTTTGTGGACTCTGTTCATTGCTGACACGAACCCAAGGGAGTCTTGCGTTTTCCGTAGTTAGGAAGTAGGGATTACATTTCTGATATTAAGCTATTCTAAAGCAAAATAGCAAAAATGTCTTTCGTGTGGTGCAATTTCACACAGTGACGCTATTTTCTTTTGATTTCCCCTTACACTTTTTCAAGTCCTCGCTGGCTACGCATTATGTAGCATATTTTTTTCTCCCTGTTTGACGTGCCCTGGGGAGTTGAAAGATTCCTTGCTTTTCTTCAAATGTTTGTTTTGATCCCAGTAGCTTTAGGAAGCCATTATAAAGTAAAACTTCAATAATATCATCCATGTGGTGCGAATTAACACAGTAACGTTGTTAATTTTAATTTCGCCTCAAACTTTCTCAAATTCGTGCTGACTACGCATTTTGATTATATTTGTTCTTCAGTGCTTAGGGATGCTCATAGAAGTTAAATAAGTCCTTGGTTTTCCCAAATTTTCAGGTTTGATTCCGATAGCTCTATAAATCTATTATCAAGCAAAGTAGAAAAAATGTTTCTCCCAAGTATGATGCGATTTTACCTCGGCAGGCCATACTATCACCCGAGCCGATTTAAAACGTATCAATTAATGCAGCTGCACTAGCTTAACCGTACAAACATATGTTAGAGCCACAACGAAATGTTTTACTAGATATAAGCCGTAGCTTCTGTACATGTAATGATGATCATGTTGGTCTATTAATGAAGATTGAAAGAATTCAAAACGAAAAAACGATGACACAAACTACCATTCGTAATTTTTAAAAGAGTAACGGGGGAGGGAGGTAAAATATATTTAAAATTGATGGCGTCGCCCAAATGGTGGTCGTTTTGATTCATAAAAAAGTTAGCTCTTTGGTGGTAGGCATGTTCGGCAATTTGGCGGGCCTGCTTTTGTATTAATATTAGTGACATCAAGATCTTTGCCGGTGTTGTTTGCTGTAATTCGGTCTTAGCATGAAAAGGGGCCCTTTACGTCATACAACCAATTGTAATAGGCCCCTATTAAGCTCTTTTCAAACGAAAACATTTCCTCTTAATCCAGTCTTACAGATTGATGCTATTATTGTTGTATTTTGATCTTTTCTTAAATTTGGGATTTTATTACATTTAACTTTTACCCCTAATCCAGACCCCATACTTCTAAATGAAGATTATTGTTTTGTACCGATAGGCCTATCCTTGCAATTACAAATATCAGTAATGGGCTTTACCATTTATGCTTGTTATCAAAATGATAGTAGATAATTTTGCTTCCTGCTGCTGTTTTCACTACATAGTAGCAAGCATTGAGATGTCACTTAAGGTTATGACCTCACAATGCGTTTTGAGCCATTCTTCTTAAGATTGCTACTTACCACTTCTTCGTCACTGTAGGCGAATTAATATGAACTAACGTCTCTGACTGCGTGCATGTTTCTTGTCCCTGGCATAAACGCCGCCAAGCAAAGAGCAAACTAACCCAAAATGAAGCACTCACAGTTCAGTTATAGCACTAGCGAGAGTCCCCATCAATAATGTCAAGGTTAAGAACACTAAATCAGCTGGATGCTGCGGCAATCTTGCCCAATTGCAAAAGAAATTGCTTCAACATTTAGATCATATGTAGCTAGACCCATATATTTTGTTGCAAACGATAAGAAAGGAACATTTTTACCTCATCGTCTATTTCTTGAGTGATCACCGAGTGTTTTGCATGGAGTAGGCAAGCAAATTTTTTAATGTAGACTTCATTTTTTAATGACCTTTTAAATAATTTGATTGATAATGCCAAACATCCATGCTATCGGAAAATAATAGACAAAATGTTCCATAGGACGTAGTTTTTCTAGAAATTGCAATTTTGTGAGCTGCAGGCACTAAAATTTTGTGTATTTTTAACTGGTCAACTAGATTCCATAAACATTTGGAGACTTCAGTTTTTAAAGGATATTTTTAAAATGTCGACAGACAATGCAAAGAACTACGCTTGTGAGGAAAAGTAGTCAAAATGTACCAAAGAATTACTTTGTCTAACAATTGCAACTTCGTTAGGTCAAGTAGGATAATTGTACAACTAAAAATGAAACATCATGTATGGCAATCAAGTTTTGATTAGCCATTGTAAACTAATCCTTAGCCTCAAGTAATTGGAGTTACATATTGCTGAAAAGGAAATTTCCTAAGCTTTCAAAAGAGAGTAATTGTCAGTACTTTATTATAACGCTTTTGCATTAAAGTTACCTGTTTTTACTCAGCTCACCAGTTTTGGGAGGAATAAAAAGTTACACTACAAGTTTTAAAGTTCAGTTTTTTCATTGTAAAAACTAATATTATTTGTACATATTATACACTGTTGAAATTTCCTTCAAATAACCTTTGAGTTGTTGAAAAAAGTTTGAAAATTAGTTGAGAAATGAGGTCACAAATTAGTTTTTAAATTAACTAATTTTGCAAAAAGATTGCAATATTTGAAAACATTTTGATATTATGATCTGTGGTAGCAAAGATTTATGTTGATTGTACGACACAAATTGTGACGTCATAAACTCAGTTTAACCTTTTGAGGGATAATGTAATACATATGTTACATAATTGTTAATTGTTTTATGATTATGACATATTAACTCTCTTGCTAAAAGTCATTGTAATATTGTAGTTCCAAACAATTACGAAATTGTCTCAAGTTTTATTAATTAAAATCTTATGATTCTAAAAGAGTTAAGCGGGCAAGCAAAATAGAGAAAAAAATGCATAGTTGGCTTGAAGTGCTTAAACAAATAATTGCTTGTAGCATAGTCAAATAAACATTAAGTGTTGTAAAGTTGTTTTTATCAAAAGCACTTTATTAATATCTCCTAAAAAAACGTTTAATCGCGTTTGAGCGATCAGTACGTTTTGGGAAAGAACAAAAACAGATTATTCAATAAATCGTTTATTGTGACGTCATTTTAAACCCCAAACAAATGAAATTTTTTGAAATGTAGTAAGTCAAAGGCTGGTTTTTGTTTGAGCAAAACGCAGTTGTCCTCTGTCAAGTAATGCAAATTGTAAAAAAATTATTTTTGGTTATGACATTATGATGACGTCACGAATTCCCTTATGACACTCACCACGAGGTGGTGATCAATCGTGCCAAGTTTGATGCATATACCTATAGCAGATTTAAAGAAGGTAAAACAGACAGACACACAGACAGAATTGCGCTTTATATATTAGATGCTCCACCGTCCGTAATGTTGATTTTAATCGATTGTGTTTTAAGACGTTAATTTTTGCTAAAAGTAATTTTATGACATCGTCCTTTGTATCAAGTTGCAACAAGCTCTTATTCATTTGAGTATTTTGTAAACATGGAGTTTTTTGTTTTGTCTTGAATCATTTTATAAGCACTGTTCCGTCGTAATTTTAAATGACATCACAATGCTTGCCAATATATAATGAGAACAGCAACAGGCATCAAAACTATCCACTACCATTTTGATAGCAAACATAAATAGTAAAGCCAAATGCTGATATTTTTGTAATTGATAGGGTCTTTGTATCGGTACGAAACACTAATCTCCCAAAAAAAGTAGTAAGCAAAACACTAACTTAAAAACTATGCTTTTGAAGTTGCTTTCGTGCATGATTAATGGCATCAAACATGTGAGCGAATGAGCAACTTTCACGTAATGTAGCATTACAGAACATGCAAATTGCACAAAAACCTAATCTGATAGAGAAAATCTGAGCTCAGATTCGGATTCAGCACCCCGAAATCACCTTAAATCAGTTCTCAAAGTCCATGCAAGAAAGAAAAAAAAATTTTTGTTGACCAGTGTTATGATTGAAAACAGGGCGTCTTCAGACTTTTTGAACGGACTGTAGATCTAGGGCATAGCCAGGAACTTGAAATCTAAAATTTTAATAGAAAAAAGGAGTATATCAAACCTTAGATATCTTATGTGCAAAAAAGACATAAACTTTTTATTATCGTTTGCTGAAGTGAAAAGTTTTGCTGGCTGAATTTAACCCTTTTACTGTCCAGGGGATTTTCGTAAGAATTACTCATATGTCCAATGTACTTTTTAAACTTCCAGTTAAAGTGATATCCTGAAACTTTGCCAGTTCATAATTGTGACAATATAGTGTGTATTGCATCACAAAAAAGACGTGTATCACATGTGATGCACGCACATTTTTTGTAAAAATGTTTTGGTGACACGTTCTGTGTATCACATATGATGCATGGATTTTCACATGCTTTTTGCCGCATTTTTATACACACTGCTTTCTTCTGCAGGTTACTTGCAAAGCTTATTAGTTTTCTAATGACAAAACCTGAAATGCATACTGCTAGATTTTACGGAAGACGTGGTGGAGATGTTGATGACGTTGATAGTGGTTCAAGCAGTGACGAAGATGATATTTCAATGGATGTTGACAGTGATGATGAATTTCAACCAACGAACAGTGATATATCCTCAAGTGAATTTTCGACTTCAGAATCCGATTCTGACGATGCCAGTCCTGTACCCTCAACCCACACAAATATACAACAGCCGCAAAGACAGAATCCTGCAGATTTGAAAGAAGACGTTTCAGCTAAACCTCAAATTGTATTTTCTGGTAGAAGTGGACTAAGGAAAACTATTGTGCATGACAACAATAGTGATGTTGCACCAATAGAAGTATTCCTTCAATTCTTTGATGATTCCGTCATTGAACTAATGGTGATAAAAACAAATAGGTATGCGCAACAATACGTACAAAGTCACCAACTTCGTTGTACATCCAGAATGGCAAGATGGACTGATACCACAAAGGAAGAAATGAAAACATTTCTGGGGCTTATTCTGCTCACAGGCCTCATACAATATCCGAGCATAGAAGATTATTGGAAAAAAGATCCACTTTATTACCATCCTTTGTTCCACCAAGTTGGCATGAGCTACAACAGATATTCCCTCCTGCTGAAAAATTGGCATGTAGCAAATAATCTCGACGCTCAACAAGGTGATCGATTGCATAAAGTTGCGCAGTTCGTACAGTTGCTCATTTCAAATATTCAGTCGGTTTATGTGCCAGCAGGTGAAATATCAGTGGATCAAACTATGATCTCTCACAGAGGCAGACTTTTATTTCGCCAGTATAATCCTGGAAAGGCTCATAAGTATGGCATCAAACTATTCAAGCTTGCAGAAATGACAGGGTATATGTGGAATATATCAATATATTGCGGAAAAGGAACAGAAAATATTATAACTGGTTTAGACCACCCTGGCTCAGTTGTTGTCACTTTGGCAGAATCTCTGCTCAATGAAGGAAGACTGTTGGTGTCTGATAACTGGTACAGCAGTATTCCATTGGCTAACTATCTGAGAGAAAAAAATACAGAGTATTGTGGTACAATGAGATCCAACCGAAAGGGAATTGCAAGGATTGTGAAAAATGCTAATTTGAAAAAGGGTGACATCAAAGCAGTAGTGAACAACAACGGAGTAAGAGTGATGAGTTACGAAGATAAAAAAAACGTGTACATGATATCAACCTTCCACGGCCCCAACATGAGTGATACCGGTAAAAGAAACAGAGCAGGAAATGCGATTTCAAAACCCCAAGTAATTTTGGACTGCAACAGAGCGAAGGGTGGCATTGACTTTTCCGACCAGATGTTCGCATATTACAGTCCTGCACGCAAAAGCGTCAAATGGTACAGAAAAGTTATATTTGAATGCATTAGCATAGCGGTAAGAACAGCTTTGTTCTGTACAGGATGTTTTATTGCTCACAAAGCACGTGCTCACTGGAAAGTTTTGTAAAATCAATATCAATCTCTCTGCTTCAAGTTGAACAAAGGACAACAAGTGTGGGACCAAGACCTAAAAGAAAATCCCATGCTCTATGCCAAATTCCCAGAAGATCAGATGGAAAAATCTCCAGGAAGAGATGCCATGGTTGTTATGAAAAAATTGCCAAAAGTTCTGACCGAAAACAAGCAGTAACTAAGGCAAAACAAGTATCCACAGAATGCATGGAGTGCAAGAAGCCCTTCTGCTTGCAATGTTTCAATGATTTAGATGAAAAGCATTGATGTGGACCCTTTTGTGGGCATGCATTATTTCATAAATTTGATGTTGGTCTGATATTTTTAATAAAAAAAATTCGTTTGTATGTTCTTTTTCTTATGATCGTGTGCGCCAATGTGGAGCATGAGTTTTGTGCAGTGTATGTAAATATGGTAAAGTGCACATACTTGAGACGTTCTGAGCAATAAAATTCACCTCTACGACAAGTTCGAAGATGTTTCTGTGTAGTTAAAATACATAGCTTTTGTGCATCACATGTGATGCAAGGACGTCAAAGCAGTATGCCCTGTGCATCATATGCGATGCACGGGACAGCGAAAGGGTTAAATCCCCACGTTACTGATGAGGGTCTTGCGGGAGACGACGGCATATACAAATAAAGCAAGGATCCTTTTTTTTTGCTAATATGCTGTACGTTAAGTTGTCTGTATTGATAATCTAAAGCAATGTAATAAAATCCCCAATTTAAGTGAAAATCTCAATAAAACTATAATTCTCTCAATATGTGAAACTTGAAAAGATGAGAGGTGTTAGGAAATTTTAATAAAGCTTTGCTTAGCAATAATTTTATTGTACTCTTTTAAAAGGAATAAATGAAAACTCTAACGAAAGGAAAGACCGGAAAAATGTCCAGTTTAACTTAAACTACCATGGATTAGCAATATCTCCAAAGAATTAAAAAAGCAATGCAAAACTACCATCAGCTCGTGTTTTGGTACAATAAAAACTCGCGTAGTATTTTCCGCAAGAAAGATGCTTCCAACGGTCCGCAAAGATGTTGTGCCTACGAAGCAACAAAGCAAGGCCGTTTATCAATACTTTTGCCGCTGTGATTGTCGATACGTAGGCCATACATCTCAAAGACTGCAGGATAGAATAAAACAGCACGTACCAAAAGCAATAAGAAACCAAACTCAACCAGATCATGACTTATCTCAATTTAATTCTACTAGTGCTTCGGCAATAGGACAACACATTCTCAACAATGAAAAATGCGCCTCTCACTACGATGACAACCAATTTTCTAATTTGGCTAAAAGAAAAATACAGTAGAATTCGCCTATATCGGCTTCGTTTATATCGGCAGTTCGTCTATATCGGCACAATTTCTTTGGTCCTGGTAGAATTCCTATGTTTCACATACGTTTAAATTCGTCCTAATCGGCATTTCGCCTATACCGGCACTCTTTTATATTCCGCAGAAGTGTTTTGTTCGTTTAAATCGGCATTTGCTTCATGCTTCCAGACTGTAATCTCTTCTACTAGTTAATTCCGCTGCGACGCAAGTTACAACAAAGGATTATCTGCTGCGGACCTAGAAACATTTCCAAACTGTAATTGTACGAGCATTAACTAGCATTTTAAAACTGTGACTTCACAATTGCCCAGAGACTTTCCGTTGTACTGTAACGAGACCAACAGCCAGTTTAAACAGAAATTTTGAAACCGTCAGCAAGCCGAAAAATGTCGAGTAACAAGAGAAGTCTCCCGCTTTGGAAAAAGTACGAAATCGTTAGCAAGTTCAACAGTGGGAATGCTACGAACGTTACAAAACTAGCAAGAGAATTTGAAATTCCAAGACAAACCTTACAAACCTTGCAGAACCCACCATCTCATCTTCCACAGAAGCATTGGCGTTAATGAGGCAGCTAGATAGATACCTCAGAATTCATGACGACAGTGAGGAAATGCTACGTCATCTAACAAAAATCCAGCAATACGTAGTAGATAAATCTATTACAAAAACCAAACAACTAAAGACAGTGACACTGTTTCGACCTATCAGGTCTCTTCAGTGCAGTTGGTGACCAATAAGAAGCTAGAGGCTTTTAATCAAGCATAGCTTAGACCGTCACACTTGTGGGACCAAATACTAGGTCCATTGTAGTGGATGGTCTGTCAACCTCTGCGAAGCCGTATCACTCGTGAATGAGTGGCGGTTGTCGCAGGTGCACTAAGTCTAACAACTGCTAGAACAATAGTGCTGTCACAGCCGAGTGGTCACAAGGTCTTACATGTATAGTAATGCAAGAGGCCAGCGATGCACTTAGCAAACTGCAGACAGTGACACTGTTTCGACCTATCAGGTCTCTTCAGTGCAGTTGGTGACCAATAAGGGCTTCGCAGAGGTTGACAGACCATCCACTACAATGGACCTAGTATTTGGTCCCACAATTGTGACGGTCTAAGCTATGCTTGATTAAAAGCCTCTAGCTTCTTATTGGTCACCAACTGCACTGAAGAGATCTGATAGGTCGAAACAGTGTCACTGTCTGCAGTTTGCTAAGTGCATCGCTGGCCTCTTGCATTACTATACAAACAACTAAAGATAAATGACTTTTTCGCTAGGAAGTAATACAGTACAATGAACACATATGTTTTTGTTTGTGCAGTACTTTACGCTGATTTCATGTTATATGATATTATGCGGTAAAACTGACTAAATAACGCAACACTATATTGATTTAAAGGGTACTTTCGGAATGATTTATAGTGCTTTGTCTACATCGGCAGTTCGCGTATATCGGCACTTTTTTGCAATCCCCCTGAGGTGCTGATATAGGCAAATTCTACTGTACTTTTTTATTTATCAACCCTAGAAGCAATTTTAATCAAAATGCTTAAAGCAGAACTATGTCGCCAGAAAAAATTCGTCTACACCAGGGGTCGGCAACCTGCGGCTCTTTCACCCTGCAACAGCGGCTCTTTTGCTAGGCTTACCATATTTCCGTGATCCGTGATTAAAATACAGGACGCGTCAGGACAACAAGCCTGCCTATGGAGCACACCTTGGCAATACTTCGGCTCTACCGCATATAGATCAATAGCTCGCAAATCGGGGGTGTCCTTCAAAACAAAAAAAGGTCACCACCTTAAGCGCGACGTATAGCAAGACCTTTTTGTTATTTTTGGAAACACCTATCCTAGTAGACTATGTGGCTCTCGTTGCACTCTTTGTTGTCGGATTTGGGCTAAAATGGCTCTTCGGCCGTAAAAGTTTGCCGACCCCTGGTCTAAACCAAGGCTTCCCCAAAGTGCTGCCCGCGACTGACTTCGTAATTTAAGTTTCTTTCAATTAATGCTTGGCAGTTTTTCGTGAGAAAATTCTTCTGCTGTTACTACCTTTTCCAAAACATTTATTGTAATCAATTTCTTTTAATGAATCTGTGACGTCTCTAGAAGTATAAAAAAGCAACAAAGTTATGCTTGTTTAGCAACAAGATAAGATAACCAAGATAATGTTTTTCGTTTCACCATTCTTTATGCTTTTATTACCGCGTAGTTGACATTCAAAAAGGATTAGATTGTGAACTGCCACAGGGCTCCGTTATTAGAAGTTTATTTTAATCATCAAGTATTAAGAAATGAAAGCCGTTAAGAAAAGACGGATTGGAGATGAGGGGCGCACACTTCACAAACAATGGACTGAAAAGTATTTTTGTTGCTCATGAAGAGAAAGCTTTATGTTTGATATGTAAGAAGAGCATATCTGTCATGAAAGATTACAACTTGAAGAGACATTTCGAAAAAAATCCCAAAGCTTACCAATCGCTTGTCAAAGAAAAGAGAACACCAAAAACAGAAATATTACAAAAAAATTTTTGCACAGCGGTTAATGTTCAAAAAGTCGAATCAAGAATCGCAGGCGTCTAGTCATGCTAACTACGTGGTAGCTTACGAAGTTGCAAAACAAGGAAAATCATTTTTAGAAGGAGAATTTGTCAAAGACTGCATGCTAAAAGTGGCAGAAATTGTGTGCCCTGATAAACAACGTGCATTCCAAAATGTAAGTTTATCCCGAATGACAATAACGTGTAGAGTGGAAGAAACTGGCAGTGCCAATAAGGACCAACCGAACAGTGGTATACAAAAATATGTACCTGTGTCGCTGGCTTTGGATAAGTCCACGAGCATTGGTTCTACAGCTCAATTTCTTATTTTTTTCGAGAAATAACAGAAAACTTTTAAATTTCGAAAGAATTTTTCGTTATGGTAAGTTTGAAAGATGGTAGGCGAGGTTTGAATTTATGCGATGCAGTGTCTGACACTATGGAAAAAAGTAACTTTTAATGGTTGGTGTTGATGTAATAATGATGTAACGGTGTTAGTCGATAAAACAACGGCTGGCGCCCCCTCCGTGACAGAAAAAAGAATCAGGTTTCCTTACTCTAAAGAGGAAAAAGCTGTGGGAAATTCAGAATCAGACTTGGTACACTGCATTGCATTATTCACCAGGAAGTACTGGTCGCACGTGTTTTCAACATAAACAGTGTCATGAAAATTGCAGAAAAATGTGTTAATTTTATTAAAAAATAGAATTAAACCATCGCCAATTTAAAACCTTTCTAGATTAGTGTAACGCAGGATATGAAGGCGTTGTGTATTTCGCTGCAGTCCGATGACTAGGTAAAGAAGCAACATCAATACGATTTTTTTTACTTTGAAACGAAATTTCTAGGTTCATGAATTCTAAAAATCAAAAAGTGCCTGAACTAAAATGCTACTAATGGCTATGTGATTTATCTTTTTTAAGTAATATAATAAGACATTTAAATGATTTGAATTTGCACCTTCAAGGAGCGGGCAAATTTGTTTCGAGTCTTTGTGATCACGTGAAAGCATTTCAAAGAAAACTCAAATTGCTGCAGAAACAACTAAAAAAAGACCTATCTCACTTCACGGTATGTAACAAGCTAATTGAAGAAAATCGTAACGATAATGAGACATTGTTGTTGCTGCGTTCTGAAAAATATACCAACATGTTTGAGGATGTCAAATCAGAGTTTCAGCGACGATTTTCTGACTTCCATTTACATAAAACTGAATTTATGTTGTTTTCCGATCCTTTTCATTGCAGTTGAGAAAGTGCACTTACTATAATGCAACTGGAGCTAATTGAACTGCAAAAAAATTCTGATTTAAAAATCATCTTTCCGAGACCTACCGTTGGACAAGTGTTATTCCTCAGTTCCAGCTACAACTTCTCCAGATTTGCGCAAGCATGCTTCGGAATGGCTTCTTTTTTTGTAAGTACTTACATTTGTGAGAAGACATTCTCAGTCATGTACTTTCTGTCACAAATAAGGAAATTTGCCTTGTAAGAGTTGTTTTCATATTTGTGTAAAGCGCTGCTTCATTTGTTCGCTTGGCTGCTGACTGAGAAAAGACCTTTTTTTCCTCGCAAGTGGATTGTTGTGTACGCCTTTTTATTACGTCATGATTGTTATTACGACATAGTAAAATTCCAGATCGGTCTAGTGATTCTACCTTCTTCGAAGAAATTCAATAAACGATTAACATAACTTGTAATGCTTTTTCCCTTTTTCATGTGATTTCGCTCTAGCATTGTCTTGATTGTTTCGTCATTTATATATAAGGCGACGGGATTTTTTTTGGCCAGAGAGAGCTCGAGAGAGAGCCCGAAAGAGAGAGCGTGAGAGAGAAAAAAGATTGGTTTGGCGGATTAAGGAAGGGCCATTGTGTTTTTGCAATAATTTATTGTGGATTTTGTTGACGTGGAGAGTTATTGAACAGTTATTGGTGGACTTATTTTGCGGTCTTCCCTGATTGTGTGGTAAAGTGATTAATTTTGGGATCGTTGAGCGAAGAAGTTTGAAGTCGTGAAGTACCATTTCTGTGAATACATTATTCTGTTATAGTGGTTTGAGGTGTTTTAGTGGAAGCCAATCTTTTCCAAGTTTTTATTAAGTTGTAGCCAGACCTAATTATCCGAGCGATTATCACACGTCGCCTCAATTTTAAAAGAAATTTGAAATTGAGATAGCATCGAAAGTTCTATTAATAATATATCATATATTAAAACGCGACAACTTCAATAAATCGAACCGGAGGACAACGCTTACTGATAAACATCTTTAATCAATTCTTCAAATTTCTACCACACAATACACGCCAAGACACAAAAAACTTATTGGCGAAAAGTCACAGCTGCATACTCGTACTTCGCATTAGATTTGCAAATGAGCAATCAAAAGGAGTTTAATCGTTAATGTGTAATAACACGAACTTTAATTTTTATATGTAATAAAACAATACTTAAAGAGCAAGCTATCACCGGCTTTAAAATTCTATAATTTTGCAGGCAACACAAAGATAAATATGCAGTTTTCGGATTAAAATTATTCGATACATTCGAGTCATTGCGCTGCCCGCGAAAGCTCAAGAAACGTGTAATGTGGCCCGACAGGCAAAAACTTTGGGTATCCCTGGTCTACATGCTAAAATTACATCATTAATTTGGACACGACGAAACGTTTGGTGGTCTACCAATCAAAAGGTTTTGACATTTTTACCGATCTCAATCTCTATAAATACTGGCCATTAACACCAGGCTTCATTCTAGCGAAAAGTCCTAAAGAAGGCGAGACGAAAACCTTAGAGTTTTCACTTATTCTATTAAAATAGTTCAATAAAATGGTTGCCAACAAAAGCTTTATGTGTGAAACTAAATTTAAAGAGAATAATTGTTTGAAAATAACTTGGCCTGATCGATGCCTACTAAAATATGGTGAATGACGTTGGGGGTGGCATAGCTGCTTTTGTCACCATGCAGGAAATGAGGCAAATAGTGCCACCAAAGAACTTACTACCACAAACATAAATACAGGGCCGCATCGAATCATAAAATAAGCTTACCACTAAATAGTTTATTTCTGTAATTGTGAAAACAATTTTTTTTTGGCCACCACAATTATACTTTCAAAAGTATTGATGATAGCTAGTGACAACCTTCTTTCTTTGTGAGCATTACCAGTCTTGATTAAGAAAATAAGATAATTACTATTACATGTACAAAAATTACAGTAGTATATAGATTATAGTAGTAAATAGTTCTTGCAACTAGATTATAGCGAGTTGGCCAATGTAAGATTATCTGGCCAACTCGCCGTAATGTAGTCACACGAATTCAAAACCATGCACCAAACGGAAAACCAAATCAAGAACCAGATGTAGCCAACCACACTGAGCGCAATCCTAACCACAAGAATAATTTTGATACTCTTCAAGCACTTGATCATAGCAACAACCGCAGGAAACTACGAATCAAAAAAACCTTACTTATTCAAAAAATTCAATCACAAATAAACCTGGATGGAGCATTGCAAACAATTTATTTGTTTAATAAGTAATAGTTATAGAATGTATACCTCTGCAGTGTGCTTGACAACTCCAGCCTTGCACTTGCTAATTATATTAATGGCAGTTGTTCGTTTATCACTTTGTGATGTCATAATTCTAATAACCTTACTAAATTTAGTTGTACAGCGGTTAGCTTTTCAATGAGTGTATATCTTAGCCTAGCAATAGGTAACTATTTCTTCAATTGATAAAGCTTTAAATGTAAAAGAAAAAATTTTTTAAAAAATTTTAACCAGCATTTTGGCTTTATTTTTTTTACTAAAAATTGCAAGTAAATCTCATTTTTATGCTCTTAAAAAGTACTCACTCTTCATTATTGTTCATACCAGCGCCCAATGCATGAAACCGGCGCAGCCGGCTAGTACACTCATAAAAATTACATCTTGCGCAATCTTTCCACCAATTTTTATACAATTTGAAAAGATGATGCCTTTATATTTTTCAATGGCCAGAAGATGTTTAAAATATTTTTTAAAACATTGAAATAAAAGTACTTATTAAACCAGTGGTTCTCAAACTTTTTTCGATGCGACGCATTTAAAAAAGCCAGCGAAACTTTGCGACGCACCAGACAGCATCCCAAGGTTTAGTTTGCCGCACTGTGAGACAAAAGTGACCCTTAATCTACAAATAACTGTCCTTATGCACCCGACATTTTGGATTGGTCTGTCACCTTCAATTGTATAATTACGCTCTTCTAAGTTAGTAACTCATCTTTCCTGTTTTCGTCCAACATACACCTGAATGCTTTATTCTTAATATATTTTTCGCCAATTAAGTTAAACTTTTGCAATTTGATTCTTAAATAACAAGTCAACATTAACAACAGTGTATTAAAAACACCATCATGAAAATACAATTGATTATAAATATCAGAAGAAAGTAAAAGAGGAATCTACGATCAGACCTCTTTTGACGCAATAAAACCTAGATTTATTGGGATTAAATCAAATTATCCCGCGACGCCCTTGGAAAACTGAAACGACGCACCGGGGCGTCGCGACGCACAGTTTGAGAACCACTGTATTAAACCGTAAAATATAGTAAGCCCTAAAAAATCAGGAGGTGCTTTTGTCTAATAAGACTTGCTGAATAGTCGTTTTTGAGTTTGGTCTAAAGCTTGCAACAACACACTATAGTAAACCAATTCATACAAAACAGCAACTGACACATTTAATCAAACATAATTGACGTTTCCGAGATTAAATTTGTGACGTAAATACAATTTACTTGAAATTTGTTGTTCCTTATGTTTGTTAAGTATCGGCTAATGATGGTAGCTTCCTTTAGCAAACTATTGCAAGAGAGACGGGCAGGCCAACCGAAGAATATCGACTGCTCAACCGCTGAAGGAAAGTTTTCACAGCTTTGTTGACCTGAAATTAGATTAAACATCAACTTCTCACATTTCAATGATCACGTGATATTTGATTGAAGCGTGTGAGCTTATCCTACCGCATATTCACACTGCGTTCTTCAAGCATCAAATATTTACCAACGCAGTTAGTAAATATTTGATGCTTGAAGAACTAGATTATTTGAACTAGTAAACAAACCTAAGCGGAATAAATTGAAATTGTTTCACAAGCTAACAAAAATCTAAGAAAAGCTATTTTTTTTATACAAGTTAGATATGAGGCAAAAAGAATAAAATGACAATTAACATTCTGTCGTTTACATACCATTTCTTTCCGTATATGCCGTTCTTGCCAATAACAGTGTTGCCAATATTGAGCAAAAATTCATTTCTGAGTGTTCACTTAATATGCAAAACTATCTCCTGTTAAATAGCTGCAAGCATTAAAATTCGATTAAACTGCGTTATTTATTGTACCATTAAGTGTTGATATATTTGACAATTGACGTGGAGGGCTTTGACACTATGTGAAATAGTTTAAAGAAAGTAGTAAAGTCACCTATATTGCTCATGATAATTCTGAGCAGTCCGCTGTAGTCCAGTCTGATAAAAGACTTGCTGATTGATGACGAGATTACAGGCAGAAATTATGAAACTTCCTTGAAATTGCAACTATTACAAGGCTTAGATCAACTGATAATGCGCGATTTCAGCAGTAGTCTAAAGTATGTGCGCTGTGCTCTTTTGGAGAAACTTCTTTTGAGCACACATTATTATTTTTTGCATACATTATTTACCTTTTGTTGATGTTGCATACCTTTATTATACTGTAGTTTTTAAATGAATAATTTTGCGGGAAGATTTTTGCAAAGAACTTATTGTTAAATTGTCATGATATGGTGCGTTACTACAAGGCTGTAGTAAAACAATTTTTTCGCAACAACATCAAATCATAGTGCCATTTACAAAATTTTGAACTTCGCGTCGCAAGAAAACGTTGTGCTTTAACATAGAATGTTGTCGTGAAGTGACTAAAAATGCAAGTAGTGTGCATTTCTATTATGGTGAATCATGGTCTTTACACATTTTTTGACATCTTTCCCATTTTCATACTAAACAAAGGTTTGTTGCTTGGTTACATTATTGTATATTTCTCCAATTTCGGTGTATTCTCTATAGAAGTTACTAGCCAGTAGTTTGAGCGTCGCACACAGTTCCTCATCAGTATCGTCAAAGTTAATAATATCAGTTCAATCAATTCCACACGCTATAAGTAGCTGGGCAAACAGTAATTAAAACTTAATGATTGTTGTCTTCCCCACTTTTTGATTCAAAATAAAAACTACCGTTATTATAAAGGGAATCGATTAGAAATAATTATGAAGAGAAGGGGGTCACGCATAGCTATGTTTCCGGATAATTTTTTGAAATTTCAGAAAAATTTTTGTTTGCTCTGTTGCCAGCATAGGCGTCTCATCAGTGCAACGCGCGCTGTTAGTTTTTTGCGCAATGCCTCAACATGGTGACGAAACGTGAGTGTTCTGTCCAGTTTAACCCCAAGATAGGTAGGAACTGGACAGAATGGCAAGCGTTTGCCATTAGCAGAATTTGAAGCTATTTCAGTAAGTGAGTGCATCGTCGAAAGCGTATTGACCACACAGTATTTTTTGGGCAATACGATGTGATAATAGCATCATTCTGAAATCCAAAAATTGTAGAAGTAATGTCACTACCTTTGGAAACTGTGAATTGTGGAGGCAGTTCTGGTTTGTTCTTCCGAATATTTCCAACCAGAGTAAGTTTCTTTTTCAGCAGATCTCGAGCGAGCGGGATGATAGCAAAAAAATTGTCGCAAGTTATATTCCTACCACAATGTTCAATTTCTTTGACCAAATCTTTGACAACTCTTGCTCCCTGGTTTATTTGTCTTCCAACTGAAGGATTTTTTCCACTATAAACTTGCATCTTCCATGCCTAAGATGTGCTGGCTTCGCATATTGCCCAAATTTTTATTCCCTATCTTCCAGGTTTTGAAGAAATATTTTGCAAAAATGAGCATCTTCCTCTGAAACAAACCAATTGTTTATCAACAGTTATATGGGGACCTGCAGTGTAGGCATCATGCAAATTCAAATCCTATTGCTCAAAGACATCTATGATAGGCTGGAATTTGTCTTCAGACCTGTTTCTTCTTCGTGAATTAGCTTCATCAAACCGAAGTACTTGTAGAATCTGTTGATATCGATTTCGGCTCTTGAGTTCATTTAAAATTGGTGTGCCGTTGTCTTTACTCCAAAGCTGAGCAACATTTTCGTTGTTTAATTAATAAACCCCGATAAGAATTACTACACCCAAAAATTTGTCAAAGTCGGATTGATTTATAGCAACCCACTTGTCTTTTGTAAACAAGTAATCCTTCAGCATTTGTCCAATTACAAACTTTTTCCAGCAACTTGTCTCTAAAAAATAATCTGAATGAATCAGGCATTAAATTGCATTGCGATTTTGCAAAGCGTGAAGGGCCTGGTCTCTCGTGGTATATGTTACAAGAAGCAGTTCAGCCAATGTTATTTGTGTGGGGAGTTGCTGACCAATTTTCTTTCTTATTACGGGATATAAAGATGGTAGAAGTATCTTGATCTTCATCATTATATGAGATATCAGAGGAAGACAATTCTTCCACACTTAGATGATCGATTTCTCCGTCGTCATCCGACGACTCGATCTGTTCTTCTTCTCTACATCTTTCATCATCTTCACTCTCTTCCAGAAGCTCTAGAATCTCATTATCTTCTAAGTAGCTAGCCATTTTTAAGTGGTTTTTTGTCTAACGTGATTGCCATTTGCAATTATAAACAATATTTATACAAACTAATATTTTTTTATTTGTGGTACCAAAAAACAGATTATTTGTTTCAAAACAAAATGACTGTATCAAAAAAAGCTCAGCCAGTTTAAACTAAACAATGTAGGTTAATTATTACCTTGGGGTCCAATGGACCCCGTGGTATACGACGCTGTTTTTATTTTTTATGCCAGATTGGTTTATCTGAGATTTGTGATACTCTACCTCGTTGAAGATCAACTAAACCTGGAAAAGTCAGGAATTATGGAAGTAGTGTTTCCTATGTGTTCTTAGTAAAGAAAGATCAAATTTTATTTTGGGGTCCATTGGACCCCATGGTAGACAGAGGGTTAAGTGAGGTATGGTGTTTAAAAGAAAACGAAGACGCAATTTTAAAGAGAACAGAGAGAGTTAGGGTGAAAACCATGGGCGGTCAGAAAGTTGTTGACAGAAAGACTGAAGAACAGGTGGATATGCTGGGGTTGATAATAAACCATTTTTTAAGTTCTATATTGATTGTGATTGGTTAAAGGTTTGCTGATGTGATGTTTATGCTTCCGTTTGTATCAGATTTTTGTTGATAGTAATCTTAGCTGATTTCTTGATTTTGAAAAATATGAATTTTATGTTGAAGGCTTAAGAATTTGATAATTTTTACTTAAAACAGTGTTAAAACAGGATACAATTTTTTGTTTTCCAGTTGTCACGTGAAAAGATATTGTAAATTAGATGCATGGTGAATGTTTAGAAGTAAAAGTTTAACAATTATTGAAGTAGTTTCCAAACACAATCTGAACACAATAAAGGTTCAATCTTCTTGGTTTAATAATATGTAGTAGTGATTAAAAACTGCTGAATTTAAACAAGCTTCTTTCTTGCGATCTTTTCAAAATGTTTCCACCACTGTACTAAATTTTTAACTACCTCATTGTCATATGTGAATCAAATCTACATTTTACTTAAAGGTCTGGTCAATCTACTGAAATTTTCTTTCAAGAAAGTGTGAAACTAACATAAAAATTTAACTACCTCATTGTCATATGTGAAGCAAATCTACATTTCACTCAAAGGTCTGGTCAATCTACTAAAATTTTCTTCCAAGAAAGTGTGAAACTAACATCTAACGGTAAAAGTGTGATTGAAATTGTGTCAAATTTGATATTGTTTCTTTCACCAAACTCTTCTGGAAGCAATTTCGCAATGTCATTGCTTGTGATTTTTCTCAAACAAACTTGATGATCTAGAAAACTGTTGGTTATTTTCCTCTAAAACTAACGACTAGCTGTGATAAACGTAAATGTTTTGATTGAAATACCAGTATGATCTAAAAAAACTGTTGATTGTATATTATTTTCTTCTGTAAGCTTACAACTAGTGATGAACAAGCAGATTTTTCTCATTGCCATTCAACATCTCTCTTTCGTCATACTGGTAGTTATTATGAAATCTATATTCCTCCACGATTGTATATGACGCTTGTTCTAAAATCTATACTCTTCCAACATTGTATCTGCGGCTAGTTCTAAAATCTATACTCCTTCAACATTGTATCTGCCGCTAGTTTTGAAATCTATACTCCCCAACATTGTATCTGACCCTAGTTTTTAAATCTATACTCCCTAACATTGTATCTGCGGCTAGTTCTAAACTGATGGTTGTACTTTCAAATTATTTTCTTATGTACATTTTCAGCCAGTAATAGACACGCAAAATTTTTCCCTCAAACATCTGTCTTTCATGACAGTGGTAATTACATCTATATTCTTCCAAAATTACATAATATTTTCTTATGTACGTTTTCAGCTAGTGATAGACACGCAAAATTTTCCCTCAAACATCTGTCTTTCATGACACCAGTAACTACGTCTATATTCCTCCAAGATTGTATTGTAATAAGACTGAATCCATTACCTACCTAGTTCTACTGAAATAGATGTAAATTAATTCCAACCAACTGCAGAAATATAACAAGTAAAGAAAAATACCTCCAATAAACACATCTAGAAGAATAAAGAAACAACATTCTAGGGAATCAAAAGGAGAAATCGATCAAAGACTATATGATTTTATAAACAATTTCAAGAAACAAAGTGAACGATAATGTGTGATTGATGGTTACGTTCGCAAGAAAGTTGTTTATGATTTAGTATCAAACGCTTCTATCTTCAGTTACGACGTAGGGGTTAATATTTCCGCTTTACAACGGCTGTGCTTACAATAAGACAAAAAATCGTTAACCAGCTGAAAATCAAAGTGAAATCAATTGGAGAACTTTTGAAGTGGGGGTATTCTAAAGCGAGGGTACAACAACAAATTAGGTCATTTTCAAAAATAAATGAAATCATTTCCAAAAAGAAATAAAACCATTTCCAAAAAATAACAACATTTTCAAAGCATTCCTAAAGAGAATTCAAACAAATAAAATCACAAAACAAATAAAACCATTCCTAAAAACAAATAAAATCATTTCCAAAAAACAAATATATCTAATCATTCCTAAAAAACAAGAAACAACATTTTCAAAAACAAATAAAACAAATAAAACCATTCCTAAAACGAACTCAAACAAATAAAAATTCCAAAAAAGAATTCAAACAAATAAAATTACAAAAGAAATAAAACATTTTCAATTGTTAAATCCAAACAACGTTACAAGTAAAATGTACATCCAAGTTTATGTATCAAAACGTTCGGAAATGACGTACTTGCAAGGTTCGCACGTTCGGAATGACGTAGTTCATGTGTCAACACGTTCGGAAATGACGTAGTCCACCTCAATTCCACCGCAAAAACTGGCTCGAAAGTAATATTACATACTACTTCCGATGCTCTAGGTTGTCTGCCGACAGCAAGTCTTTTAGTGCTCATCAAGAAAATAGTTGTCACAATGATGGTTTTTTCTCAAAAGCTTGTAAACTGTTACTGTTTCAACCGGAGGTATATTTGGATAGTTTTAAGGATTTTCAGGGTTTTGTGGCAAAATTTTATCATCGAGAGAGCCGCGGATGTTTATCCAGATCAAGCTCTTGATCGGTTTCATTTTCTGATGAACTTGATTCCGAAAACTATCTTCCCCGAAAAAAGAATGACCTTCTACTATGGGTTTTACTCCATCGTGTCAAATTCTCCAGTTAGTTTTTCTAAAACTTCTTCTGTTGTAACTTATATTGTGGTCAATGCACAACCTATATGTACTTTTATTGAGTTATGAATATTAACGCGAAATTAAAAATTTTTTCCGCAAATAATCTCTAAAACTTACTTTGGCGCATTGGTGATTGTAGTTTTTCATGGCTATTTTGTTTAGCTATAAAGTGAAAAACGACGTCACCAAGTGGGGTGATTGTAGTATAACAGTCACGAGGCTCGTGTTCTAGATAGCTATCAACAGTGGGGTTAAAAGAGCTGAAAATTAAAATATTTTATATAGATCCACTTTTTACGACACAAAACCTGTACCATGTCGTTATATCTGCCCAATTATTTCAACCCCAGATGCAAGCATTTTGTCTTTTGCACCACACACTAACGCCAAACTGTGGTCAAGTATATTTGTTTAGTTAGTATTTGAATATGAAAAAATTCGCTATGAATTATCCGCATAGATAGCCTGTTTTGCTTAAAACACTTCAAAATCTCTACAGCAGTTGGGGTTCCTCCCACAAGCATCATGTGTATTAACTTATGTGAAGCCTATTTCCTCAAAAATTACTGATTATGAGCCAGTTTAATGGTGTTTTATTACTTTTTCTTCCGCCAAAAACTACTATGAACAATATTTCAGTTTCTTCCATATCTGCTGTAGCTCTTTTTTGCTCAAACTGTTGCTTTCTGCTTTATCTTGATAGTTGGTAATAAGGCCTACAGCACAAAACTTCAATGCGCTTCCAGTTTACAGCTCAAAGTATTTTTGCTCCTTATTGAAAGATTTTTATTCTGAAATCAATGATCCTGAACCAGTTTCATAAAGCAAACTCTGCCAAAAAAATGGAAATTTTCAAAAAATTTATGAAAAGTGAGAAACCGTTTTTGGAAGATTACATTTGTACAAAACATTGTATTTGATATAAATATTATTTACTTGCACACTTTAGTGAAGGCAAAGAAAGAATCAAGAAGTTAGTAAATAGAGTTCGTTTTGTCTACCACGATCTGATTTCGGCCTTGACGCTACGTAAGGAAGAGACGCACACCTGCTAAACGAGGGGTGGCCAATCTTTCACCTACCATGCGTCAACTTTTTATTATACGGTTTCAGATGCGCCACAATCTCCATAAATCCTGGCGCAAGTATTTCCCTCTTATGTCGCGTTTGTTTGCAAAAGCAAAGATTTGTTCGCTGTTGTAAGCTGCGTGTTATTTCCGCAAGGTTACAATGCGCCACTTCTAATCATGCAATGCACCACCTTATGGCACATGCGCCACAGCTTGGCCACCCCTGTTCTAAACAGAAAACTGGCGGTAAAACAACGCAACGTCACGCGTAATCGCATTGTTTTTATTGATTTCTTGGCAAATATTTATGAGTATATAACAAAAAATGTAACCTTACTCGAAATATGCTGAAGGTAGAATAATAATTTGGGGTTCATATTAAAGTATAATAAAAAGCAGGAAAAGCCAGGAAGTTTTAAATTATTTTGAAAATATTATCCTACATAATTTAACGTTTGAAAATTTGTTAAATTTGTTGGGTCTCTGCTGACCAACATTGAGCAGTTTTGGGTTAAAATAGAACGAGTCACTGCTTTCCGTAATATAGTGTAATTATATATCTTGCTTGCTGCGTGAGTAGAGCAGCATCACATATAATGTCGCATATACTGTTGGATGTGATGTAATTAATTCAACTGCTGTTTTTTGCCACGCATTTGCCAATGTTTGTGGTGGTTTTGTTACTTCCTGCTGCTTGGCTTCAAAAAATCTTTAAAACCACATTTCATGCTATGCTGTATTGCAACCCCATAATCACTTTGATTAACCCATTTTCCATTATTCAACTTGTACTAACTGTAAAGCGTTTTGCACTTTGCACAGCAAAGAAATAGTGCTAAAATACCTTCAGATATTTTAATGGCTTTAGCATCGACTGTTGAAGACTTTACATGATCTTTGGAAACATCAATCAAGTGGCATTCTTAATCACTCGATATCTTAGCAACCGCAGTTTTAATAAGATCTCGGTGTAAGTGGCAGGCCCAGATGGCCTACTTGATTTGTGTAAGGCTAGTCTGGGATTGAGAATCACACAACTTGTGTTCAAAGTCATACTTTTATTCCAATAAGACTGTGTCACGATACCAATAATCAGCGTTTGCTGCAATAAAAAGAACTAAAATTAAGCAGAGAAACGATACTCCAACTAGCACAATCAAAATACACCGTACATGACCACCAAAATTTGCACTTGATTTGAGAGATATAGCCTTATTGGCCAGTGGCTACACCATAACGACAGTAACAATGTAAAAAATACTACATATTAGCCAGACACTTTAAGACAGGCAACTAACAAATTGGGTTATATTTAGCTAACTTACTGGTACTTACAATTCTGTGCCAATCCACACTACCAAACACTTGATGTAAAAAAGAAACAATTTTTCAGTATGTTTAGCTTACTTATTTAGCTGAAATACAAACACAAAACTTTATAAAGGTTGACTTGATATCAAAACATTCGGCACTAACCAACTGAATTTGGCATAATGTATCTTAGCGATAAACAACGTGGCAAATGTCTCGAAGCAGTCGCGGCAAATTATGAAATAAAAAGGGAAAACAGAGCCAAACTAAAACTTAGACTTATCGGCCTTTACACTAGGAACTCATATTTTTGATTGGCCATTTTGGGATGCTAGGCTTACACAGCTTATACTCGGTAACACAGTAACTTCAAGTCATTAATTTCACAAATTATTTTAAATTAACAATTCAGAATGAAACAGGTTACACTAGTTAGTTAGTTAGTTGGCAATTTATTTCGCTTCTGTTTTCTCAACACAAAAAACTCAACGATAGGATAAAAACAACGAGCGAAAAAGGAATGCAGGTGACAAAACAAAATAACGTTAAACATACCCAAATTTTTTAAGATTAAATTAAAAAGATTGTAGAGAGGGGCATGGTCACCGCACCTGACAAAAATATCAAGCAAAAAAATTGAAATAAAAAAAAACACAACAAAAAAGAAACTAAAAAAGCAGTCAGCCAAATAAACAAAATTTTACCCTATGTAAAAATCCCAATAGCTAAAGGAAATACATTCCTCTCAGTGCCAAACTGTTGTTACCCTAACGATGGGGGCTAGCAGGTACTACACCTTGCCCAAGGGTGACCTGGGAGCAACGACAGTTAAGAGTTAGCTCCATTACCCTCTAGGCAGGACCCTGTCGCCGGATGCAGTTATAGTCTTACTGCCCAGGACCATGCAATTTGCAGATAAGTAGTAGCACTATAACATTGCGTTTGAATTTTTATGACCTGATTTTAA
This sequence comes from Trididemnum clinides, assembly GCA_963675345.1. Lineage (NCBI taxonomy): Eukaryota > Metazoa > Chordata > Ascidiacea > Aplousobranchia > Didemnidae > Trididemnum > Trididemnum clinides. The sequence continues at coordinate 3,318,993 of OY776291.1, forward strand.
TCACGTGATTGTGGATAATTTAAGTAAACCATTGGGAGTGTCACTGTCTTTTTTACTCAAATAAAAAATAATCATTTATTCTAATGAACAGAGTGAAGTTTTATGGACCTATATCTCAGGTGAATTTTCCTTATTCTTCTTCTTCATCCGAAATTATTTCGAGGAGCAGTTGTCGCCTGAAGTTGGAGTATAAGACAATCATTAGCTCTTTTTAATTGGTAGTTCGAGAGTGATTGGCAGATTCTGAAAAAGAAAGAAGAACAGCAAATACCTATTCTTTTACTTTTTATTCTACTTTGCAAGCTCGTTTTACAATTAGGTATATCTTTAAGCAATCAAATTAAGTAGGTTTCCAGTCTTAAAGCATAATAAATATCAATCTACTGATTTATAATATATTCTTTAAAGCATTTGATGAACCTGGGAAGTGATTTAATATCTTTAAGTGCTACAGGTAGTTTATTCCATGACATTGGGCCTCTAAATTTCAGTGTTTGTTGTGTGAGTTTTATTCTGCAATATTGAGGGCACAATTTGGACTTGGATCGAGTACGAAGAGTGGCTTTCTCGCTAAGAAAGTTAGAATCAAAGATGTTTGAAAAAGCAGGAGGAAGAGATTTATTAAAATATTTGTGCATATATTTGGCAATTTCAAGTTGTTTAGACTGTTGTATTGTTAGCAGATTGTGTTGTTGAAAATCGTTACTGTTTTTTTGCTTAGTATTAATCAAATTAATTGCTTTGGTTGAAATTTTTGCAACTTTTGAATCATAGATGCTTTACCATGGCACCAGGATATTACACAATATTGCACATAGCTATTAATAAGAGAGTGATATAAAGTTAGCAATGAACTTTTATCACGATACTGTTTTACTTTGTTAATCACATGGTAGCTACATCTGAGTTTTTGCAGCAACCACTGCATATGAGGCTTCCATGAAAGATGTTCATTGATGGTTAAACCCAAAAATTTGCAACTGTTTACTCGTTTTAAATGCTTGTTTTTGAATTGATTTGACAACGCAGCAGGTGGAGGAAGACTATTTGGAGTTCTAAACGCAACATATAGGGTTTTATCAGTATTAAGTGTTAAATTATTTGCAGAAAGCCAGGCCTCGACATGTTTCAATTGAGTATTTGTAACCTCATATAATGATTTATAAGAACTGCTGTTAAAAAATAAATTGGTGTCATCCGCAAACATTATGGCTTTTCCTGATGTTAAGCATTTAGGAAAATCATTTATGTAAATTAAAAATAGAAGGAGGCCAAGAATTGATCCCTGTGGTACCCCTACCTCGATTGGCTTGGAATTTGAAATTGTTCCATTAACTTCCGTTTGCATCAAACGACCATTTAAATAGCTTCTGAACCATTCATTTGCTACCCCCCTAACACCAAAGTGATTTAGTTTAGCCAAAAGTATACTGTGATCAATGGTGTCAAAAGCTTTGGAGAGATCTAAAAATACACCAAGAGTATATTTTTTATCTTCAAAAAATTTGGTGATATTTTCAACCATTACAGTAGCGGCATGACTAGTGGAGTGATTTTTTCTAAATCCAAATTGTAAACCATAGAAAAAGTTTGATTGTGATAAAAATGAATACAGTCGATTATATACAATCTTTTCTAATATCTTAGACAGTACTGGGAACAGACTAATTGGCCGATAGTTATTTACATTTGTTTTTTGCCCTTTTTTGTGTACAGGAATCACTTTAGCTTTTTTAAAGTCTATGATAAATTGACCTTGAGATAAAGATAAGTTAAAAATATGACACAAACCAAACAGAATGTAATCAGAACTTGATTTTACAACTGATATTGGAATTTCATCAATTCCAGTGCTGTTTTTGGGTTGCATTTTGGAGATAATTTTTTTGATTTCAGTTACCGATGTAGGGTTCAAGAACATTGAGTTGCATATTGGAGAGCCCAAAAATTCACTAAATTGTTTTTGCGGGGTTGCTAGTTTGTTTACTAATTTTTCACCAATACAAGAAAAATAATCGTTAAAATAGTTAGCTAATAGATTCGAGTCAGTAATCAATTTACCATCTATTATCAGAGAGGGGCATTGGGTGATTTTACTTTTCTTCCTTCCAAGTAGTTTATTTCGGGTTTTCCAGGTTTGTTTCAAATTATTTTTTAGTTTATCAAAAAGAGATGAATAATACAATTTCTTTTTCTGTTGAATCGTGTGATAGTAAAGATTTCTAGCTTTGTTATAATTTACTTTTGCAGTTAGTGTTTTCTTATTTACATACTTTTTAAAAAGTTTTTCTTTTTCATACATAAGTACTTGAAGATCTTTATCAAACCAGTTATTAGAGTGTGTTTTTGGCCTTGGATTGATTAGGGGGAAACATGCATCAAAAACTTTATAGTAATGGTTCATGAATAATTCATATGCTAAATTAGGGTCTGGTCCCCCTAACCCTATTAAGGCCGGGCTTTTTTTTGCTTTCTATGTCCGGGGGGGGGGGGGTCGATTCGACCCAACATTTTGGCAGCTAATAACTTTTGAACCGCTCACAATAGCGATTCCGTTTTTGCTCAGATAGATGCAGAATTTATTTTTCAATCTAATTATATACTTTTGGTTGTGATCAGATTAATAGCGTTCAAGTTATTGCAAATTAAATGCACAGCATTAAATTTTCGATTTTCGACTGAATTTAAAATATAGAAACGTTTTTGTAAGCCCCTCCCATCCTTATTTGCAGACTTGGACGATTAAATTTTTTTAGCATTTTCAAATTAAATTAAACTTAGATATAGAGCATTAATGTTTTTCTCAAATTAGTGTAGAATAAAATGAGAGCTTTTCTGATTATCACAAATTAAGTGGAATCGGAATTAGAATTAGAGCTTTCCAGTTTTTCTGGAATTAGTTTGAAATTTTAATTACCAAGCGAATTTTGATGCCATTTAAACATCTTCGCAAAACCACTTTGTATTTGCGACAATTCTAAGACTTTTTCATTTTGGCCATCAAATCATTGTGAAGACCTTTTTTCTTTTTGGAGATCACCTAATTTCGATTTTGATTTTCGGCCAAACTTTTCGCAAATAATAAAAAAAGTTCTTGTCTTTTTTCAGATTCGACTCTACGGTCAGGAACTTTTCTAAAATTAGATTAGAATTGAAATTAGGGATTTTTTATATTACACTACAATAAGAGACTTTTAGTTTTTTTCAAATCAGAATTAGCGACGTTTTGCTGTAATTTACCGAATTAACCAGCTAGAATTAATCAGTTGTCCAAGTCTGCGTATGTAACGAGTTGCATAAAAAAGTGCTCAAGCAAACTTAAGTTTTGGATTTGCTACAAAAACTTGTGACATCGAATGATTGTAAACTTTGATTCTTTTTAGTAGCAAGTTTGTCCTACAACGATATGTCTATGTAGCCTATCTTTTATCCCTCTCACTATGATAACACCAATATGGCAGTTTTGTTTCCCTCTGGAGGCGTTATATGATATTTATACGGTCCTTACAATTTTATATCCCACTGGGATCAATTATAATGTCACCAATTTGAGCTTTATCATCGTAACTTGTGCTTTGAGGCGTTACTGAATTTACAGCTATTAATTAAAAAATCTCTTGCAGTTAACAGAATACATTAGAAATGTGAAACAAAATAGGCTATTTCTGGATTAGCTAGTAGGTAGTCATGCTGTTTCTGCTTATAATTTATCGTCTAATATGAAAATACGGGAACACTACATTAAATTTACGGGTAATATCAACAATACATATATCATCGTCAAAAGCAGCAATACGCTTGTATGCTTCAAAAACAACTACGGCAGTGCAATTTTATCCGTAAGTGTAAGCCTAACAACATTTTAATCTTGCAAGGAGAAATCTCAAATGCGAATAAGACGCTTATTGCACAAAGGCTTTGTGCATTTTTGGCCCTGGCTCAATTGCTTACAAATTTTATTTTTCTTTTCTTTTGATCGTTTTCCTTTAGTCTTACTGATACATGCATCGTATCGCCTTCGTTTTTGACTTTGATGAGGAAAAAAGCCACTTAACGTTTTTACATTTTGGAGGATATTTTTTTTCCCCAGCACTATCTCAATTTTGCGAACCACAGAAGACTTTATACCAATTAAAGTTGGTTGTGCTATATGTGGGTGAATCAAAGACATAGCTAGATTAAATCCGAAATCTACAGATTTTATGTTTCGAGGCTGCTGATCGTTGTTCATTGCATATATCGTGCTGGCGTTCACTCGACATGTGTTCAAAACGTATCAAAATGCATTCATAGTCCAGCGCTTTGATTTCGATGTACAACTGTAGAACCCCATTTTTTTGGTCAATGATGTCTGTTTCGCCTTTTGAAAAGTCGTATAGTTTGTAAATAGCGGGCTTGCTTTTGTTGTCATCTTTTGTAGTTGCAAGTAGCGGTGGCAATGTTCACGTTTTGCTTTTACCACATACGAGTGCAGATTTAATATGACGTTATTCTTTTCCCAATAAATCTCGTATGAGTTTGTTTCTCGGTCTTTGATTTCTCTAATTTCGGCTGGAATTGTTTTTCTATTTGATTGTAAAGTTCCTACAGAAGTTTTTCCGCGGTCAAGCAGCCACAGCGCCATTGGTATTGAAGTATACAGGGTGGGCCATAAGTTTCCATACATATTGTATTTTTTTTGCTTTCCAGATATATAGTGTATTTGTTTTTGTTATAACACATACATAGTGTATTTTTTTTGTTTTCCACATACCCTAGAAGATGCGTTTGACGAAAGAGCAACGAATTGAAATTATACTGATGGCTGGGTCGGGAAGCAGTCGCATGGTTGCACTGAACTTCAACAGAAAACATGGAACGAACATCACACATGACACTGTGGCTAAACTTATTAGCAAGTTTAAGAAAACTGGAAATGTTGCAGATCAACCAAGAAGTGGTCCAAGACGTACAGCCACCGATGAAAACACAACAGCTACGATACTTACAGCGCTTGTAAGAGTCCCAGAAAAAGCACGCGACGGTTGTCTGCAGAAAGTGGTGTCAGCAGATTGAGTATCAGGCGCATTTTAATAGCAAGCAAATGGCATCCATACAAATTGCATATGGCACACCATTTGAGTGAAGATGACCCGGATAGACGCATGGAGTTCGGTGAATGGGCATTAAGTAATGTGAACGAGGATCCAAACTTTTCTACTACGATTTTGTGTACTGATGAAGCAAATTTTTACGTCAATGGAGAGGTTAATCGGCAAAATCTACGTTATTGGAGTAATGAGAATCCTAAATGGCTGAGTCCGACGAAGATGCTAGGTGCCGGCAAATTGATGGTGTGGGCCGGGATATGGGGAGACAGAATTATTGGACCACTTTTTGTCTGTGAAAATCTTAATGAAGGAAAGTATCTTAATATGTTGCAAGAAGAAATTCTCCCTTCCCTGCTAAACGAGGAAGGTGACTACCCAGTTTACTTCCAGCAAGATGGAGCTCCACCTCATTATGGTATTCAAGTGCATCGGTTTTTGGATCAGCAGTTTCCGGATGCTTGGATTGGTCGGCGTGGTCCTGTAGAGTGGCCTCCAAGATCTCCAGATCTCTCCCCTCTTGATTTCTATCTTTGGGGGCATTTGAAGTTTATGGTGTATCAGGTAAAGATACAAGACATAAATCACCTAAAAAAGCGAATCACCGACGCCATTAGAAGCATACCTTCAAATGTGCTGATGCGTGTTCATCAACAGTGGGAAACACGGGTTAATATGTGCTTTGAAAACAATGGGAATCATATAGAGCACATTATATAAATAAAAATGGTTTTTCAACATAAAATGTTTATTTTGCCTATGTATGGAAACTTATGGCACACCCTGTACAATCTGTCATATAATATGCTTCTTGCCACTAAATTTGTGTGGCATTCCAAATTTTGAATTAGATATTTTACTGTTTGGGTCGTTCCAGGAGTGTAGTAAGATGTCGGCTCTGCTTTTGGCTTATCAGAATACACAACAGTTGAAAAGGCAAATGGATAGCGAAAAGCATTGATTGATTTATACAGCATTCCATACTTGGCTGGTTTGCTCGGATTAAATTGTTTGAAACTGATTTGTGTTCTTGTAGGATAAAAAGTATCATCCAGCGACAAATAATCATTAGGAACTAGAAATTTCCCACAGTTTTTGTTAAATTCTTCAAAAATTTTGCGAAAAGCTGCAAATCTATCGTATTGCTAAGGAGTAGGACGCGTTGTATGATCATCAAGTAATATGTGGGCAATCAAAAATTTAAATCTATTCCTTGACTTAGCTGCACTAAAAACTGGATTGCCAAATATTTCATGGAACATCGCATTAGTGCTTTGATGTGCTTGTCCTAGTAAGCCTCGCATGTAAATCATTCCAATTAGCGCCAATACTTTCGAAGGTGGTTCTGATCCCTAACATAAAAGATCTTTTTATTTTTCACACCCGATTCTTCGGTCAGGAACTTTTTCGAAATGAGATTAGAATTGCAATTAGGAATTTTTCAAATTAGATTAGAATTAGCGACTTTTGGCTGCAATTCACCGAATTAGCCAACTAGAATTACGCATATTTTGTTGTCCAAGTCTGCGTGTGAATGTGACGAATCATATGAAAAAAGTCCTCCAGCAAACTTAAGTTTTGGATTTGCTACAAAAAGCCTGTTATATCAAACAATTGTAAACTTTAATTTGTTTTATTATCAAGTTTGTGCTACAACAATAGACCTACGTAGCCTATTTTTTATCCTCTCCCCCATAATAACACCAATACTCCCCCATAATAACCCGCCAGAGCATTTTGTGCGGCCCTCCAAACTTATACAAACTTCCATGAATTCAATTCAATAAGAAAGGGTTGGCCGCACTTGCCGTATTGAAGAGCCAAAAACGATAGAAGCCACCATTGAAAGAGCCGCTACGCAATTCTTAGTTTGAACTGACGCATTTTCCATCCAAATAAAGAGTGATGATCTTTGTTTTTGGACGCCATCATTATCAAAGCCCTGTAATACGTCTTTGCAAGAAGTTATTGCAAGATTTTAAGCTATTGCAAGCTCTTGCATTGCATACAGCTATTACCAGATTTTACGCATTGGCTCTCGGCGAATTCTTGAATGGTCGATGCGGCCCTCGGCTAACTCTTGAATGGTCAATGCTACCCTCCAACTAAAAAGTTTGCCCATCTCTGGTTTAGAAGGATGGAAATGGCAAGACGATATTTGAGTCAGCATTCATTCTTATAATGTTGTGACAGTTGACGCAAGCTGTAGTTTGAACTTTAAACGTCAACTTCAATGCAAATGCCGTTCTGCTCGGCCATGCAGCAGGAAACGTAATGCTTTTAACAAAGGCGTCTTTATAAAAGTGGATAAAAGACCACGGAAAAAAATCTTCATTTGTTTTTGGAAGTGTGTAGATGTAGAATACAAACACATTGCTTTTGTCACGCGGTCAACAGAAAAAAATTTTGGTGTTGGTCACAAACTCAGGAGATATTTCACAGTTCCTTCTCCCCTTAAAAAAAATTAAATTTTGTGATTCACGATTGGCTTCTTGCGTTTTGGATTTGTATTTGCTGATAAAAATTCGGTATTCAATTAATTACTAACAGCTTACTCGTAAAGCAACGGAAATCAAGTTTTATAAAACTCCTAAATTAAATTTTGCTGTCTGTCGCCCATGCGTCCCACCACTGCATATTTTCCATCCAATAAAAATTGCAAGTGCGCTCGTTGCTCTCCCACCAACCAATCCCCAATTTTCATTGGTAACAACATAACAAATCATTATGAAAAGCGCAAACTGTAATATCACGCCGCCAAATTTATTTTCTGTCTTTGCGCTTGAAAACAATTCTTTTTGCTTTGTTGCATTTCTCAAGTATCAAAATTACGAAATTTTTCTTGCATTACTTTATCGGTAGGTTATGGTCTAGCGTCAAGAAGGTATTATTTATTTAACTAAAAGTTACAAAATAGCCGTGTATCTGAAAACACTTTGATGTTTTTGGCTTGTCAAATTAAGAGTTGCTATTCACAGCGAAAAGGTTTTGAGAAGAAAGATTTCTGAGAAACGGTACAGTTTTACAGTCAGTGCGTCACTTCAAACAAGTTCTGTGGTTTACGTAGCTCGTCACGGTTTTGCGTGTGCGCTCTTTCTCCTTTTTTTCTTTATTATACAAAAGCAATCGATGAAGAAATTTGCCCGAGTGGGTTTCGAAATTGCTATGTTTAAGTCAAAACTACAAAGAATCTCTTTGTCAGTTTATAACCAACCAAAAGCCAGATAAATTTTAGGAAAAGTCAAAGAATTTCAAACATTTATCTCAAGCGGTCGCTAAGTTACAACAGTTTTAATTTGCTGTGGGTCGAATCGACCCCCCCCCCCCCGGGACCAAATAGGGTTAAAACTACGTCAATGTCAAAAGTAGAGTCTAATGTATTGTGAAAGTTGTTAATATTTTCTGGGTTGAAGATTCTGATCTTTGAATTGTGAATATTTTTATGCTGGTATGCTTCAAAACATGTGATCAGAGGCAGGTGGTCAGAGATGGGGTGAAGAAGAATTTTTGCTTTTATGATATAAGAATATATGTTTGTCCAGACACGGTCTAAAACTGTTGCACTGGAATTGGTAATGCGTGTTGGTTTATTTACCATTGAGTAAAAACAGTGGTCAAACATTGTATCAATAAATTTACTAGTGTATTTGTTTTCTACTTGTAAAAGGTCATAATTAAAATCTCCATATACAGGGTGTCCCAGAAGTCGCGCACCATCCAGGTTTCTACAAAAAACGCTTTTATTGATCACAATCATAACAGATGCTCAAACTGTTCATTTACAGCAATAAAACAAGTGTAGCGTGTTGCGCCTCGCACTTCATCGAGCTGCCATGCCAAACATCTTTTTGTCTTTTTACATTTTTTTTTATTAGTTTGCTTTCAGTGGCTTAGCACCTTGCTCCCACTGATGTGTGTGATTCTAGTTGTTTACTGTTAGAGCTGCGTTTGCTAATTTGCAACTTCGTGCATCCCCAGTTTGACGCCCAGCTCGCGCACCTTTGCTGTTTTACTCTATGATTTTGCTGATGAAGCAATGTTAACTGACGAAGTATCTACCGTCAGGTTTGTAGCCGCTCGGCTATCTCCGTTTCAAGTATATCGTGCTCCTATAGTCCGCACGCCTGGCGATGTAACCTCACGCCAGGAATCTAGCCTGCATGGCTTTCCGGCAACCTGGCCGTGATATTGCAACGCGTATTGTTTATTATTATTGTATGCGTCTAAAATCGCACACATTTATTTTTCTTTTTTATTAGGGCTAGATTATGTATATTTTTGTCTTCTCTTGGTAGCTCGGTGATCGGCTTGCCTTTCCCGCCATTAGGTTGTTTATCCATTATTTTTTGTTAATGTGACGTGTGCAGTGTCCTGTTTACATAGACGTGTGCAGCGACCTAATTCCTGGTGTCGCGTGCACATTTTGTTACCGACCATGTGGTCGGAGATATTGTGCTCTCTTTCTTCGTCGATCGCCGTGGCGGACGGACGTGTTCTGGTTGTCTGTCATGTTTCTCGTTCGTTGTTGATCGTCGTGGCAGAAGGACGTGATTTTTGATTATCTGCCACAGCTTGCGCGAACTGATGGAATAAAATATTGCTGTAGTGCTTTCTTCCTTGTGACTGCCATATAGTTCCCAGCAATTGGGATTCAGTCAGCACGTTATTGCTCGAAGGAACTTATTTTCTACATTGGTGACCCCGACGTGATTGAAGGAAGGAAGAAAGAAAACAGCCAAAATAAAAAAGGAATTAATTCAACCGCCAAATTTGCAAAAGAAAACTTACAAATCGTCGCAAGAATTTAAAGTTAAGTACTTTTCTCCATTGTTTTTTTTGTATAGTTTCCACGTAACCGTACTAAGTGTAATGTGCCGAGGTAGAATCATAATACTCCTGGTTCATGACAGGAGATCGACGGAGTTTTAAATTTTTCTCGTCCTGGGCATGACGTAAAACTGCATCCGACCTTCGTCCTGGGCACGACGTAAAACTGCACCCCCCTTTTCGTCCTGGGCATGACGTAAAACTGCATCCGACCCTCGTCCTAGGCATGACGTAAAACTGCATCCGACCTTCGTCCTAAGCACGACGTAAAACTGTACCCCATTTTCGTCCTGGGCATGATATAAAACTGCTTCCCGTTTTTTCGTCATAAGCATGACATAAAACTGCATCCCATTTTTGTCCTGGGCATGACGTTAAACTGCAGCCACTTTTTTGCTTGTGCTGGTACACCCTTTTATTTCTTTTGTTTTAGTTCTGCAGTTGTGTTTTATGCTTCATTTTTGGGAGAAATTTTTTATTAGCCCTAGTCAGAAGCTATCTTCAATTATGGTTTTAACATATGCTCGATCACTGCCATGCCTTACCATTTTGTAAACACGTGAATATAATGTCTATGTGCCGCATTGATGCGTGTTTGTATTTTGTTTCCAGCTTACCGTACATTAATCCTGTGCTGCTGCTTTTCACCGTTTGGACGCCTGGAAGACAAGCCCGAGATCAACAACGATATCTTCTTCCATCCTTTCGCACGTCTCCGCTGGCTGCGCGTGCTTGAGGGGGGGGAGTTGTGTAGCGTGTCGCGCCTCGCACTTCATCGAGCTGCCATGCCAAACATCTTTTTGTCTTTTTACATTTTTTTTTATTAGTTTGCTTTCAGTGGCTTAGCACCTTGCTCCCACTGATGTGTGTGAATCTAGTTGTTTACTGTTAGAGCTGCGTTTGCTAATTTGCAACTTCGTGCGTCCCCAGTTTGACGCCCAGCTCGCCCAGTTTTCTTCTGCAAATTTGGCGGTTGAATTAATTCCTTTTTTATTTTGGCTGTCTTCTTTTTTCCTTCTTTCAATCACGTCGGGGTCACCAATGTAGAAAATAAGTTCCTTCGAGCAATAACGTGCTGACTGAATCCCAATTGCTGGGAACTATGGCAGTCACAAGGAAGAAAGCACTACAGCAATATTTTATTCCATCAGTTCGCGCAAGCTGTGGCAGATAATCAAAAATCACGTCCTTCTGCCACGACGATCAACAACGAACGAGAAACATGACAGACAACCAGAACACGTCCGTCCGCCACGGCGATCGACGAAGAAAGAGAGCACAATATCTCCGACCACATGGCCGGTAACAAAATGTGCACGCGACACCAGGAATTAGGTCGCTGCACACGTCTATGTAAACAGGACACTGCACACGTCACATTAACAAAAAATAATGGATAAACAACCTAATGGCGGGAAAGGCAAGCCGATCACCGAGCTACCAAGAGAAGACAAAAATATACATAATCTAGCCCTAATAAAAAAGAAAAATAAATGTGTGCGATTTTAGACGCATACAATAATAATAAACAATACGCGTTGCAATATCACGGCCAGGTTGCCGGAAAGCCATGCAGGCTAGATTCCTGGCGTGAGGTTACATCGCCAGGCGTGCGGACTATAGGAGCACGATATACTTGAAACGGAGATAGCCGAGCGGCTACAAACCTGACGGTAGATACTTCGTCAGTTAACATTGCTTCATCAGCAAAATCATAGAGTAAAACAGCAAAGGTGCGCGAGCTGGGCGTCAAACTGGGGACGCACGAAGTTGCAAATTAGCAAACGCAGCTCTAACAGTAAACAACTAGAATCACACACATCAGTGGGAGCAAGGTGCTAAGCCACTGAAAGCAAACTAATAAAAAAAAATGTAAAAAGACAAAAAGATGTTTGGCATGGCAGCTCGATGAAGTGCGAGGCGCGACACGCTACACAACTCCCCCCCCTCAAGCACGCGCAGCCAGCGGAGACGTGCGAAAGAAGATATCGTTGTCGATCTCCGGCTTGTCTTTCAGGTGTTCAAAAAATGAAAAGCAGCAGCACAGGATTAATGTACGGTAGGCTGGAAAAAATGCAAACACGCATCAGTGCGACTCATAGACGTTATATACATGTGTTTACAAAAAGGTAAGGCATGGCAGTGATCAGGCATATGGTAAAACCATAATTGAAGATAGCTTCTGACTAGGGCTAATAAAAAAAATTTCTCACAAAAATGAAGCATAAAACATAACTGCACGACTAAAACAAAAGAAATAAAAGGGTGTACCAGCACAAGCAAAAAAAGTGGCTGCAGTTTTACGTCATGCCCAGGACAAAAATGGGGTGCAGTTTTACGTCATGCTTAGAACGAAAAAACGGGAAGCAGTTTTATATCATGTCTAGGACGAAAAAGGGGGTGCAGTTTTACGTCGTGCTTAGGACGAAGGTCGGATGCAGTTTTATGTCATGCCCAGGACGAAGCTCGGTTGCAGTTTTACGTCATGCCCAGGACGAGAAAAATTTAAAACTCCGTCGATCTCCTGTCATGAACCAGGAGTATTATGATTCTACCTCGGCACATTACACTTAGTACGGTTACGTGGAAACTATACAAAAAAAACAATGGAGAAAAGTACTTAACTTTAAATTCTTGCGACGATTTGTAAGTTTTCTTTTGCAAATTTGGCGGTTGAATTAATTCCTTTTTTATTTTGGCTGTTTTCTTTCTTCCTTCCTTCAATCACGTCGGGGTCACCAATGTAGAAAATAAGTTCCTTCGAGCAATAACGTGCTGACTGAATCCCAATTGCTGGGAACTATATGGCAGTCACAAGGAAGAAAGCACTACAGCAATATTTTATTCCATCAGTTCGCGCAAGCTGTGGCAGATAATCAAAAATCACGTCCTTCTGCCACGACGATCAACAACGAACGAGAAACATGACAGACAACCAGAACACGTCCGTCCGCCACGGCGATCGACGAAGAAAGAGAGCACAATATCTCCGACCACATGGTCGGTAACAAAATGTGCACGCGACACCAGGAATTAGGTCGCTGCACACGTCTATGTAAACAGGACACTGCACACGTCACATTAACAAAAAATAATGGATAAACAACCTAATGGCGGGAAAGGCAAGCCGATCACCGAGCTACCAAGAGAAGACAAAAATATACATAATCTAGCCCTAATAAAAAAATAAAAATATGTGTGTGTGATTTTAGACGCATACAATAATAATAAACAATACGCGTTGCAATATCACGGCCAGGTTGCCGGAAAGCCATGCAGGCTAGATTCCTGGCGTGAGGTTACATCGCCAGGCGTGCGGACTATAGGAGCACGATATACTTGAAACGGAGATAGCCGAGCGGCTACAAACCTGACGGTAGATACTTCGTCAGTTAACATTGCTTCATCAGCAAAATCATAGAGTAAAACAGCAAAGGTGCGCGAGCTGGGCGTCAAACTGGGGACGCACAAAGTTGCAAATTAGCAAACGCAGCTCTAACAGTAAAGAACTAGAATCACACACACATCGGCAGGAGCAAGGTGCTAAGCCGCCGAAAGCAAACTAATAAAAAAAAATGTAAAAAAAGACAAAAAGATGTTTGGCATGGCAGCTCGATGAAGTGCGAGGCGCGACACGCTACACAAGCATCAAATTTCTCTATCAAACTGTTTTTCACACTCTTGAGCGTTTTATTGCTGATTTTCGAGCACTCAAGTAGTTATTGCATCCTTGTCATTGTTGTCATTTAGCACTCAGTTGCTATTGTTATTCTTGATGGTTACTTTCGCTCAGGGCGATTAAGGTTGGATTCTTGAGCTACAGATTGGTGTGACGCCCCAGCTCTTCCAAACATAAAAACGAATTTAACTCTTTCTTGTACCTTTAGTTTCTTCCTTGTAATTAAATCAAATCTGTATCAAATATGAAAACGCAGATTAGGATGGTGAGCGACTTCTGGGACACCCTGTATAAAGCATTTACTATTTGGTTTGAGATGACTTAACACACTACTTAAATTAGAAATAAATTGTTGGTTGGAGGCGGAGTCTGTCATTGGTGATCTGTATATGGTCCCACATGTAATAGTATCATGTTTCAATTCAATTTTCACAAAAATAGACTCCAAAACTTTTTCATTCATAATTACTGTAAATTGAAAATTATTTTTTATAAAAAAAGCTACACCTTCACCTTTCAAATTTTTTCTTGGATTTTGTACAAGCATATAATTATCAAGATTATTGTATGGGCCTGAATTAAGTGGTGTAATCCACGTTTCAGTAATGGCTATTATATCTGGTTTTCTTGGTAAGGAAAAAATTAATGCTTCAAGTTTAGTGAAGTTTGCAGTATTTACAAGTGATCTCATGTTTACACTAATGCCAAGAAACTGGTTGGTGAAGTTGTGATTAATTGCAATGTCATGTATGTTTGAAGTATTAATGTACTGGCTACAGTTATCAAATAAACTGTCATCTACATTGTTGTTACCAGTTTGAGGAATATCAAATAAGGAATTCATGTAATCAGCTGAGATATCTAGATCATATGAGAGGTTTGGATAGCATTTATTTTCATTTAGGGGCATAATAGGGTAATGTTGCAAATGCAAATTTGACTCAAAAATTGACTTACAATTAGACTACTGGCAAAGTTGAAAAAAATGCACAATAGCCTTTGTATTGTGTTGCTTATTGTGCTGCTAGAAATAGTGATGGCTTGCGGCATATAATTACCGGTAGCAGTTAGTACATCAAAAAAGCAGTAAGAGACTATTTTTCAGGAAATCTAATTCTAGCAATGTTAGCAAAATCATCGATTCTATGTCGTTTACCTTCAAAACTGCAAAATATATTACCTTTCTGTGTCCAAACGTTTTGAAACCCAAAAACTTTTTTAGATTGTTCCAGCAATTTAGATCTGCACCTTGTCAAAGATTCTGTTATGGCAAGTTTGGGATCTGATTCCTTAGTTGCTTTCAATAATGATTTCTTGTTAAATACTTGATTTCTGACAGATCTTCTGACAAATTTAATGATTATTGGATTTTTTCCTTTTCGAGAAGGCAATACATGACAAATATCAATGTCGCTATTGTGAATGGGATGGGCAAATTTTAGTCTAGAATTCAGAGTATCTAGCACAAAATTTTCAAAAGTTACATAACCTGCATTTTCTTTGGGAAGGTCAACACATCCCATGTAGAATAAGGCAGTTGCTCCTTCCATACTGCTCAAGATCATCCATTCTTTTTTCTTTTTCTTCAATTTGTTTTGCCAAATCCTTTATTGTAGCTTTGATTGCAGTTATTGATTGCGACAGTTCTTCCAGCAGTTTTTTTTGACCTTTGTCACCACTGGTACCTGAAACAAAGGCAGAAGCATCAGCGTTCTCATTTACACTTGATGAATTCAAAAAATTTGACTGATACTCATCTTGTTTGTGTTCAATTTTAGCCAGCTTTTCCAGAACTACAGCCAATTCCCGAGATGTCATTTTAGTTGCAATATTACAAGTAGCAGTTCCCAAAAAATTTGCAGATAGAAATGAAATTGTAGCAGTTCCCAACAAATTTGCAGGAAATGAAATTGCAAGTGTTAAATATTAATAATAATTTATACCGTTTACCAAACACTACAAAACACCTTACCAACACATAACCTTATTCAAATAGAATGAACTTTTGTATTAACAGATTTGAATTATTCAAATAGATTTGAACTAGCTTTGTATTAACAAATTGCCAAAGACTACAATCAGCAACTACAGCAACAATGGCTGACTAGCAGCGCGCAGGCGCAATGTGCCAGTCTGGCAGTGTTACCGCACGTCAAATTGAGAACAACCTAGACAGAGCCTTTGAAAAACTGAAGATTATTTTTTAGACTTTAAATCACTCTCATAGCACCGACTATTGCATTCGTTGTTTTGACGTCAGCACAATCTTGCAACAAGCGTTGCCGGGAGAGTCGACATGAATCAATTTAGCAACAATACCATCAATTCGTAACATAAACGAAGCTAGATCATAAACTAGAAGAGAAAACGAAAGCAAGAAATTCAGATTCATAAAACATAAAGATTACTAAAATTTGTAAAAATTTGATTTTTTAAAAGACTTCATGTCATTCTTGAACTTCGTAGTAATTACTAGGAAATTAATTTTGAACGGAGCTATGCAACAAAACTCGACTATTTTGATTATTTAGCTTAAAATTTGTAGATGCTTTGCTAATAGAGCTGATCTGTTGCTGGCAATGCATTGCTTAACATTAACATTTTGCCTCAAGCCTAGCAAGTTAGGTAATAGGAAGGTTGCACGCACGTAATCAAACGTCATCAAAATGCGCTTTTGAAAAAAGTAGCTGACCAGCGTCAGTGTTTTTGCATTGAATTAAATAGGTGTGATATCGTTTTTTTGCAAATCAAATTGATAAACTTTATAGTTGTTGAATGAACGTTAAATATGTTGTTTTACTGATGTTAAGGCATGAATTTGAAGTCAAGGTAAGATAAGAGGTGCTACGGTTTACTTGTTATTGCTAATAATTGGGCTAATTTTACCGGCTAAACTTGAAGGCTTATTTGTAGCCAGCTTTTGTGAGGGTTTCTTATTCGGTTTATCAGCGTGTTCGGGAATGCTGAGTTTCATTTAATTGCATTGTGCAACTTATACAGCATATTTACTTGCATAAGCATACTGAAAAGTTGTAAACTTAAATTATATTGTAGCCTAAATGACAGGGCAAACTTCTGTACCGTTTGTCATATGTTCGATTACACATTGATGGATAAACTCAGTATTTCTTTGACATTTTTTGTGAATAGTGCTTGGAAGACCAGTCATGTTGATATATTAGATGTATTTTTGTGACCTTAACTACAGGACTTCTTAAACAATTTTTAGGGCTATTGCCTAGGCTGCTGAAACTGAAACAAATGTAATTAAAAACTTACGGTACCGATTCATTAATTCATGCGTATCAGCTCATGCTCTGTTTGCAGGTCTTTCGTCAGACTGAGCCACCACGAGAGGTAGACTGCTTGGTACCACTAACTGTTTGCCACATAAAGATGAGGCATACCGTTAAATGCCTTGCTTATGGACACAAGCAAGCTTGCAGGCAAGCTTACGGTACCGGTGGTAAAGATCAGATAATGATTGTTTGTGCTAATGTACCGACGACTGTCTAATTGGTATCGAGTTACTTTTAACTGAGGAGCAAATGGTATTTAGATGGCACTTCTCTTAGGGGCAATTTTTTGAATTGGCACACAGTACTAATCTTAGACCAGCCAACTGAAAGACCTAATCTCAGTCAAATTGCTTTTGATTAAATTTATTTGTTTCCAAGGATCCAACTAGCAATAATTCATTCCAATTTTTAATAAATTTCTTATTAATTTTCAAGATAACCCCAAAAGTTGATGTTGGCCCTATGCCTTTCCAGCATAAATTACAACTTTTGGTCGGCCACTTTTTTTTTTTTTACTGAGAGATGGCGCAAGAAATCCATTTTTGAAGGGGAAAACTGTTGCTATCTAGTCCTCCTCTCGCTTATGTTTTGCTGTTCTGGTATCAATCGAAGATGTTAAAATAAATCAAGCAATATACACAATAGAACAAAATTATGTTTCTATAGTTTGCTTCTCCTAAAAGTATTTAATTACGTACTAGCCTAACTTAGCAAAAAATATTCAATGAAGGGACAAAAACTTTAAATGATTTTTTTTCTTCGGTTTGCTTCCATCTCAGCCGTTTGAGTAGGGAAGGTTATCCTACGGCCAGCGGATCAATAAAAATTAGACGCTTTGGGTTTAATACAAACACAGTTGAGAATTAGATTGAAAGAGGTACTGTAAATGAAAAATAGTGGTTTGGTTTTGTTTGCAGTGGCAGATGCACAACTATTGTTTCAACTCTTTTTACAGCGTAATATATCACTGAATACATTTCTCTATAACAAAAAAGTATTCTTTTAGTTAATTGTGTCAATTCTCATTTTCGTTACAGGCGGACACCGCGTTCTTTTGAACATTTTTCCCTCTAAAATCGCGGGAAAGAAAAATCCTTCTTGTACGCTTGTGGTCTCTCGACTTGAATAGACCGACTATTTCGTAATTTTGGCTCCGTCGCAAGATCCCATCGTAACATTGAAAAGCGATATTATTCTTTATCCAGGTACCGCCTTGCTAAAAAAAGACGCCGCTTATTAACCCCGCCTCGAGACCGGACGATTTTGGGCTTGTTAACCGACGGACGACTTTTTCTAAATATTTTGGCTATGGGTCTTCTCTTTAATCACTGCCCATTTACTGATCGACCGTAGTTTGTGTATTGTAACGTTGCTTCATTATTTCATTGAGTTCCCTTTTACTCGCGTTATCGCGCAGATTCAGCATGCTCCATGTAAAACATAATCAGTTTTTGAACATGAAGGGTTTGTGACAAAACAATAATTTTAGACAGTAACTAAAATGCAGAGACGTAGCAGCCGCCCCCCAAACCCCCCAATTGGGGGGGGGGCAGGCCAACTTTGGGGGCCCAAGTTAGTCTGAAATTGCTTTTTGGCTACGTAACTATTTTCAGTTCAGCAGACTTGTTTACAACCGATTTAAACTGTAGGAAGAAATTGGCTTGTGAAATCATAAGTGAATGCTCCGTCATTTTATCTCGCAGAATCTAGAATATTTCGATTGATTTTCTGGTAGAATCTTGAATATTCGATTGACGTAACAATGCCGTTGTTACGCAACAATCATAGAATGGTCTGGAATTCTGTTTGGCTATAAATACCGGGACAAAATATATACACTGCAGAGTGCAGATAAAGTATTTTATTGACATTGTATAGAATGAAACGTTCAAAAAGTGGTGCTCAAAAGAGAAAAGAAGCAGCCACTGCTCGAGATGCTGTAGCGAAATTGCCAAAGATGACAGATTTTTTCAAGATTACTGAGCAGAGTAGACCTGGCACTAGTACCGAGAGGGATGAAGAAAACTATAGTGTACAAGAAAAAGAAGACTATGACGATCAGCAACAAAATGATTGTGAATTTCCAGAAAATGTAAGTTGTGATTTACCTGCTAATACGCAACCTTCACTATCAAAAATATCTGAATCTCAATTTACCCCTATCCCTGATGACCCATGTAAATGGCCTGAAAGTATTTCTGATGCTCAACGATGTGATATAGTAAAGCGTGGAACACATCAACTAATAATGAATTTTCCATATAATAACACAACTCCAAGGCGACGTTTTTCCTCCAACCATTATAAACGTGTGTTACCTAATGGTGAAAGTGTTTCACGGTCGTGGCTAGTTTATTCTGGGGAATCAGATCAAGTTTTTTGCTTTTGTTGTAAGCTATTTGGAAAAACACTAAGCCCCTTTTGTAGTGGTATAAATACATGGGAGGGTTTTTCAAAAAAACTGAAAGACCATGAAAACGGCATTTCCCACCAAGAATGCTGCAGTCAATGTATGTTGCTAGCTGAAGGGATAAGAAATTCATCCACTATCGACAAACGCGAGATGAATATTTTTTTTAATGAAAGACGTTTTTGGAGAAATGTTTTAGAGAGACTTATCGACATTGCCTTGTTTCTATCGGAAAGGAATCTGGCTTTTAGAGGATCTGAAGAAGTCTTAGGATCTCCTCACAATGGAATTTTTCTGGGTACATTTGAGCTTTTGGCAAGAAGAGATCCGATCCTAAAAGAGCTTCAAGACAGAATCAAGAATAAAAACACTATTTGAGTCCTACCATACAAAATGAACTAATTGAATTGCTAGCGACAGAAGTTGAAAAAGAAAATTTACAGCAATTGAAATTGGCAAAATATTTTTCTATAATTTTGGACTGCACTCCAGATATGTCACATCATGAACAAATGTCTGTCATTCTCCGTTATGTACTATGTAATGAAGAAGCTGCTGTTGTTAAAGAAACATTTTTTGGCTACTTGAGAATAAGTGACTGTACTGGGAAAGGCTTGTTGGACGCTTTCTTAAAAAAAGCGACCGAACTGCAACTCGAATTGTCTGATTGTCGAGGTCAGTCATATGATAATGGTACTAAGATCAAAGGAAAACATTCTGGGGTCCAAGCAAGAATGCTAGACATCAATCCCAAAGCTGTTTACGTGCCCTGTGCAAACCATACCCTTAATTTAGTTGTTGTTGACAGTGCTAATTCATCGACGGAAGCATTGACATTTTTTGGAGTACTTACAAGGTTGTATGTGCTGTTTTCTTCCTCTGCTCAGCGTTGGGAAATTTTGAAGAAACATGTGGAGCTGTCCATAAAGTCACAATCTAATACTCGTTGGGAAAGCAGAATTAAATGCATCAAACCTCTTCGATACAATTTAAAAGAGGTGTTGCTGGCACTGAAAGACTTGGAAGCCATTTTCATAGAAAGAAAAGATGGAAGAGCTGCCTCAGAAACAAAATTGTTGATAGCTCATTTATCAAAATGGAGTTTTCTTTTGTCGGTGTTTATTTGGTATGATATCCTATTCCAAGTCAATAAAGCAAGCAAGATTCTTCAATCGTATGGAGTCTCCCTTCATACAATGGAAACGGAAATCCAGGCAACTGAAAAGTTTTTGCAAAACTATCGCACAACGGGTTATGACAGTGCCGCAACATCTGCTGTTGAAATAGCACAGGAATTGGATATTGATCCTTCTTTTCCTCCGTCAAGAAGTGGAAAGAAAAGAAGATTGTTTGATTACCAAGGTGAAGAGGAACAACGAGCTACTCCTGAACTGAAATTTAAAAGCAACTTTTTCTATCCATTAGTAGACCAGGCTATTATGTCAATGAAGGAGCGCTTTAATTTGTTACGTGAGGTTTCTTCCGCCTTTTCGTTTTTGTACACACGAGACAAACTTTTGCTTGTGCAACAAGAAAATGCTCTTCTTACTTGCTGTAAAGAGTTCCAAAAAAAGTTCGGTGACATTGATTCTGATGAAATGAGCGCTGAGCTACAGCGGTTTGTTTTAATTTTACAAAAAAAACGCAATCTCAATACGGCTCAAGACTTTCTGAACTATCTTCTAAAGACTCATTTATTTGAATTGTATCCGAATGTGTACATCGCACTTCGAATCTTACTAACTTGCCCCGTGACTGTTTCCAGCGCTGAAAGAAGCTTCAGCAAATTGAAACTGATCAAAACTTTTAATAGAACGTCTATGACAGACAATAGACTATCTTCATTAGCCATGTTGTCAATCGAAAATGATTGCGCCCGATCTCTTGATTATGACAATGTCATAACAGCATTTGCGAACAAAAAGGTTCGCTCCAGACTATTTAAATGATACTGTGTTTTTATAACTTTTTCATGTTTTTCAGTGTCATTGCTTTCGTTTCGCAGTGTCTGCATAAAGGTCCTACTGAACTCTGGCATCGGTGCCGAATTTTTTATGACTTGCACCTTCGGTATCGGCATGCTTTATTCTGACATTAGCCTGTTTACTTATGTACAAATTGTGGTGTATTTTCTTAATGCAGCTTTTCAATTTTACACCTCTAAAGTGATATGACCTGTGCGCAGGGGCTCTTGCGTTTACTTTGGGGGGGGCCGAAGTTGGAGTGCTACGGGACTGAGCACAATAAAGCGAACGGTACTTCAACATGCTTCAAACCTATTTCTTTCCTCAAGTACAGCAACAAGAAGACATTTACTTTCAACAGGATGGTGCTCCAGCACACTATGCGCATTGTGTTCGTGAATGGCTTGACATCAACTTTAAAGACAAATGGATTGATCGACGTGGGCCATTTGAATGGCCAGCACGTTCACCTGATTTATCTCCAATGGACTTTTTCTTATGGGGCGTTCTTAAAGACATGGTGTACAAAGAGAAACCACGAACCATTCCTGACATTCGCCGAGTTATTGCTGACAAAATTGCCACAATTGATATGGAACTATGCCAAAAGGTTTGTCACAGTGTTGCTGCACGATTGGTTTCCTGTATTGAACACAATGTGGAATAATGTGAACAGTCTGAATGTCCTGTTTGAATATTGTTGTAACCTTACTTCTTTCCTTTTGATTATTCTTTTGTCTTTGTTTATTAATAGCTCTTATTGTGCTTGTAGTTCTCATTTATCATACAATAAAATTTATTTAAACTTACAATTGTTATTAATATAAAATCGGGCGAAACTTTTTGGACACCCTGTACTTCTGGTTGCAGTCAGAACTTTGCGAAAGCCATTTATCTTTGTTGATGAATTCTGGTGTAGCCTCCTCCAGATGAGCCTGGGTTACCCTACTTGTGTGAAAAGGAGCCCAATCTTGCTGAAACATGTAATGCAATCACAATTACGACAACACAAAGCGTTTTTTCAAGAATTACTAGCATAATTTTACTCTGATTTTGCATTTTTTGAGATGTTGCATTGAAATTGACAATTCTCACAAAATTTACAACTAAACCTTTGGATACTAACTAAAAGTGTTAATAATGTTCTAAGATTGCTGTTTGTGAAATTTTAATAAATTTGGTTATATTATCGCCAAGAAATTTCTTAGCAAAAAGCGGTTTACTTTTTCTGGTGCACCCGAAATAAACAACTAGGCCTACGCGGTCTAAAGCAACGCTTAAAATAGAATTTTTTTGCAGGACGTGAAAACAGCGCCAAGCCACGAAATGCTTCGATGGTTGCCCGATGAAGTGACCCAAAGGGTACAATGATACAAATGATACGCAAATGTGTAAACTGCAGTATAATTTAACATCTTGGAAAAGTAGTTAATACAACTTGTTCTGCCTAGCCGACTAGCGGTAGGAGATAGAACGTCGCCCTGTGCCTACAGATTACTGGAAAGACTATCGACAGATAACACGTAAGCACTGCAATATGATTTTTGAAAGAACATTTCAGCATTGAATTACGATTTACCTCATGAAAAACCTGTTGGAGAGAAAAATGCAGATTTTTCGTATGTCTAGTTTTCGACGCCGGCAAAAAAGTCACAATTTTAAACCACTATAACTTCAATCATTTTATATCGTGCCGCTTAATATTTTAGCATGGAAACCAACGTTTCTATATTTTTCAAAGATATGTCTGTATGTTTCGGTAACTATATTACCTTTGTCAATATATCATTTAGTTTGGCATTTTGCAAAAACATGCAAATTCAGACATATTACAATAAAAAAACGTAACTTTTTTCTTACTCTTATAAAAAGTGACAATTTGCAGATCTTTACATGACATGATGTTTGCGCGCATTCGCGTCATTACACTTGGTGGTTTAGTTTATTCAATCATGCGCTGAAGAGCTGAGTTCTAAAAGCACCTGATACACGTTTCGACTAAAATGCGGTTGACACAGAATTGGTTGATTTAAGTACACTTAGCATGAAAATTTTGATTACCGAATGACATGTACAGCTGTAGAACAGGACTTGGGTTTTTTTTCCTGGCTAATATTTTGTCAAATGGTTGACGCAAGCACGTTCACCGCCAGTCAAAAGACAATTGGAAAAAAGGTAGCTTAGGTACTTTTAGAACTCAGATTTTCTATTTACAACTTGTTGAATATTTTTGTGCCAAAAAGCATAGTAAACTTCTGTTTAGTTTTAACTTGCCAAAAATATTTATATTATGCTTTTGCCTATTAGATCTAGTGATCACAAAATTTAATCATGCCATTCATTCAAACACTCTAAACGTAGCAGAAAAGTATGTTTACCACACAAAGATTTTTTAAACGTTTGACTTTGATTTAATTGTCAAGGTAATTTTTGTTTGGGTCAAATTTCTTCTTGAAAGTTTTTTAAGATATTCTTGGCAATATATTCGTTTTTTACCAAGCGAAGGATGGATGATTTAGCTTGAAGCAGACACATATGAGATCGCTGATATCTTCTGGCCAAAAACAGCTTCTATTTTTCTTTGAATAGGATACCAAAAGCCGACCGTTATATACGATTAAATGTAAGGGAGGATTGGATACATTGCCAAGTCGAATTAAAATCCATTTTTTTAGGGTTAGTTTCTCTGCGTAAGCAACACTGTATAAGCATTTACTCGACATGTGTTCATTTAGTATAAAAAAGCAACTATCGTCCAGCGTCATGCATTTACTTTGCATAAGTAGTATCCCATCTTAGTTTTTGATCAACGATGTCTGTACCACCGTTTGAATAATCATAAAACTTGTAAATGGCAGGCATCTTCTTGCTGTCTTTTGTGAGTAGTATAGGACATGATTTTTGACCCTATTTTTGTGGACCGCTTTGTGGAGCTGGTTTGAAGGTCACGAACAATTTCTGAATACATTGTATAACTTCCAATTACATTGTATAACATCTGCTGTTTACATTTCTATGATTTCTGTTTACATTTTATTCCCGTTTGTTTGCTATTAAAAATGCTTTTATTTGTTTTTGAAAATGGTTCTATTTCTTTAAATTTTTGTTTTTTTTTCATTAAAATGTTTTTGGAAGTGATTTTATTTGTTGGTGTTTTTTAGAAATGATTTTATTTGTTTGGTGTTGCACTTCCACTTCAGAACGTTCTTCAGCTAATATTAAATGTCGTTGATTTTCAGCTCGTTAAACGATCTCGATCTTTTGTTCTACCGTAAGCACAGTCGTAACAAAACGGAAACAATGACTTCTACATCGTTTGTTAAAAATAGAAGCCTTTGGTAATACGTCATAAACAAACTCCGTTGAACTCTTTCCTGGGCGGAAGCATCAGTTTCGCGTAGGCGTTCACGTCGTATTTAAAAATTGAAACATTAGTTATTATGAAATTAAATAGCCTTGTTCTGATCGATTCTTTTTTTGGTTTATTGTTTTGACTTTGTCATCCCCTAGAATGTTGTATCTTTAGAATGCTCTTCCAGATGTATCTATTGAAGATATTTTTTGAACTTAATATTGATTCTTTTACTTCATAGAGTTATTTTGATATCAATTCTGCAGTAGGTTAAAATTATAAAATTAATTACAAAAGGTCTTTACATCGATTTCAGTATAAATATGTAGACAAGAGATTCAGGCTTATTACAATACGATTTTGAAGGAAAAAAATCTTGAAAAAACAGAAGAGTATAGATTTCAAAATAGTTATCAGTGTGATAAAAAAAAGACAGGTATTTAGAGAAACTGGTAATGGGGAAAAATTTGCATGTTTATCGTTAGTTGGCAACGTTGTAAACTTACAAAAGAAAATGATTTAACAACTCTAAGACAGCTGGTCGTTTAGAAGAACTAGCCGCAGATACAATTTTCGAGAGTAGAGTATAGATTTCAAAATAGCTACCTGTGTCGAAAAATTACGGCAGAGGTTTAAATAATCTGCTTGTTCGTCACTAGCTGGCAGCATTGAAAAACTTACAGAAGAAAATAATATACAACCAACAGTTTTTCTAAGCTTTTTGAAATCACGCAGGTTTGCTGGGGAATAATCGCATGCAGTAGAGTAACGTTGTGAAAGCATGAGATCTTAAATACCAATAACAACTTCTATGGGGTGCGATTTGACACAGTGACATTGTTAATTTTGATTTCTCCTCAAATGTTCTCAAGTCTCTGCTGGCTACGCATTATAATTCATATTCGTTTTTCCTTGCTTAGGTAGGTACAGACAAGTTAAAAGAGTCCTTGCTTTTCCCTAATTTTTAGTATTGATCCCGGTATCTCTATAAAGCTATTATCAAGCAAAATAAAAAAAAATTTCCTCCTGAGTATGACGCGATTTTTTCCCGGCAAGCCGTACTATCACCCGTGCCGATTTAAAACGTGTCAATTGATGCAGTTTCGCCGGCCTTACCGCACAAACATTTGTGAGAGCAACAACGAAATGTTTTACTAAATATTGGCCATATGTCATGCACATGTAATGGTGATAATGTTGGTCTATTAATGAAGACTGGAAGTATTCAAAAAGAAAGAACGATGACACAAACTATTATTCGTAATTTTTCAAAGTCTAAGAGAAGTGAAACATAGTCAAAATTGATGGCTTCTTCCAAATGGTGGTCGTTTTGACAATTAAAGAAATGAGCTGTTTGATGGGAGGCCTATTTGACGATTTGGTGAGCCCGCTTTCGTATTTTTATTTGTTACATTACGATTTTTGCCTGCGCTGTTTGCTTTAATTCAGCCATCGCATGAAAAGGGGCTATGTCTTTTCTCTAAGTCATATAAACTAATCCAATAGCCTATTAACCTCATTTCAAACAAAAATATTCTCTTTTTTAATCCAGTGTTACAAATTGAAGCTATTGTTGTTTAATTTTGATCTCTTCTTGAATTTGGGATTTTATTACATTTACTTTTGCCCCTAATCCAGGCCATCCCAATGTTGGTGTTTCGTACCAATATAAATATCCTTGCAATTACAAATATCAGTGATAGGCTTTACCATTTAGTTTTCCCATCAAAATTGATAATGGATAATTTTGCTGTCTGCTGCTGTTCTCATTATATAGTGGCAAGCATTGTGATGACATTTGAGATTATGACCTAAGAGTGCGTTTTAAGCCATTAAATAATAGGACCCCTACTTACCACTCTTTGATAAATATAAATTTATTGGGATCGAATTGACGTGGAAAACGTTTTTTTTTGCAAGACATGATAGCAAACGGGCCTGCGCCATCTGCTTTGTCTTCTCCTCAACTGGGTATCTCTTTCAAAGTTGATGCCTCTTCAGCAGCTATACGAATCTTCCACTCACTTTCTCTGTTTGGATTATCTTGCTTAGTTAGCTCTTTGGTATTCTCAATCTATAGTCTGCCGTTTCAACTTTTTTCTTTGGATCGCTGAGAACCTTGGCATCTATTTATGCCTATTGACATTTTTTATTCTGAGGCTTACTAGCAAACATTCCCAACTTCAACTAAACGTGCACTTTCTTATGCCTAAAGCTATAACAAGGCTCTGTTAAAGAGGGTGTGCAACAATTATTGGTCAGATCAACTTATCTGTTGAGATCAGAGGAAGTTTGCTTCATTTTTGGAGTGGATTAACACTAAAAGCCCTGAATTATTTCTTTACCTATAAGGACGGATGCGGTCATTTTTGACCGGTTATCTGTAAATCGCTTTTAATAGGTTCTCTCTTTCACTAATTTCAACATATACTGGATGAAAAGCACAAAGAAACTATTCTTACGTATTTAACATTTTTTTGATTAATTTTTTGACATTTTTATGATTATAATTGATTACATAGAAATAGAAGGAATACAAATTTATTGACACTAAAACATCACAATTTTTGCATTGTACAATTGTTACTTTTTTGGATGTGTGTTTGCCACAGCATACTTTCCCACAGTTTTGGCAAAAAGAGCTAGATTTGTTTCTACATGCTACAAACTGGCACTCTTTTCTTTTCCGAGCTTGGTGTGCTAAACCACAGGTTCCCGGCAATGCAATGCTGACTATGTGATCCACTTCTGGAGAAGGAGGTATTGAGCCCACTTCATCTTTTGGTAAGCAAAGTTCTTTTATAAGCTCAAGCATAAACAAGCATAAAAGTTCTTCCGCTAGCTTTAGGCTGGTAAAGTAGTTGTCGGTGGTGACAATGTAGCCCTTTTTATAATAAGGTTGTAAAAGGGTCAAGCACACATCACCTGGAAGGTCGCTACATCTGCTTCGGCTAGAATCTCTTCCTAAATATAGTTTGCCATTGCACAAGTATTTTGATTGAGCATCAGCTAAGAGCCAGAACTTAATTTCAAATTTGTCTGGCTTGTTAGCCATATATTGTATAAAACGACACCTGGTTTTGCATGGGAAAAGTTCTTCATCAATAGTCAAATCGCAGTTTGGTACACAGCATTTCTTACAATTTTCTATGAAGCAATTCCACACTTCGGAAATCAAGCAAAATTTGTCAGTTTCTCTCCTTTGCCTCCGACTAAAAAAGTTATCGAACCTCAAATGTTTTATGATTTCCTGGTACCTATCACGGCTCATTGTATTTCGAAAGATTAGTTGTCCCCATTCCTTGCTTCAAAGTTGCTTTACTGGCGTATTCTTCCCGACCAACACTCCTTGAGCGATTTGAAGACCTATAAAACTTTCCAGCTCATCAACATGTAAATCAAAATCGTCATTATCTTTCTTTCTGTAGTTGATAGTGTGTTTCTGAATACACCTGAGCATATGTTCATCTATAAATAAATCAAAAGCACTGTGAGGGCTACCGTTTACTACAGATCTGTGACAATAAGACGTTGGGCCAAGACGTTCCGAAAACACATTGGACGAAGATGCTCTTCCAAGACCTGAAACACCTGTTATGTTTTTCCACACAGTTCCGTTTCGTGCGTTCACCTGTCCGGCAGTATTTTGCAATACTGATGATCACTTTCAGAAAGAAAATCTATAAAAACAGCAGCAGAGCTTTGTTCGTCTTCACCGCTGTCGGTATCACTGTCACAACTTTCGACACCAGCACAACAATTAGGCACAAATTCCTTATCTTGCAACTCTATTTCTTCATTCTCATCACAGGAGTCATCGAGCTGATTAGTTTGTAACCGTTGAAGTACTTGCTGGACAGTATAATAGTTGCCACGATTAATGATTAGAAAAACCAGTTTGTCAAAAACGATGAAAAACTCGTAACAAAATTCCTATCCCTAAGACATTATTGATACAATATGCATTTCTTCAAATCTGTAAGACAAGCTTGAGAGATTTTACAAGGTTTTCAATACGCTGTAATAAACTATCTATTTTATCTGCACACACCACTGATGAACTCTACGCTACTAAGAAAGACATTAGAACTTTCAATGACCAGCCAATGTTCGAGACAGCAAATAAAATTCAACTTTACTTCGATGAAGCCAGCAGGAATAGTAATTATTTCAGTTACTGCTTATCAGTTATCCATTGCAGCAGTGGTCAATTGTAATCTTATTGTCACGTGAGGCATTGCTTGTAGAAAAACAAACTTTTCTCATCCTTCTATTATGCTTTAATTCATCAGCTCAAAGACAAATTATAACCGTTTTAAGAACCGGTCCTTTTTGACCGGTTCGGGCTTATAGGTAGATGTGCAAAATGCTCCATTTACAAAAGCTATAGATAAAAAATTGTTTGACTTACCAAAACATCATCCAGAGTTAGGAAAAGTGAAGGAGTATGCAAAATCAAATAGCAAAAATGCCAGAAATACGAAGCGTCAAAATTTAAAACCGGTCAAAAATGACCGGTCCGGGCTTCTAGTGTCAAACAGTTTATTTTTAAGAAGCACAAAGATAAAGCACCGCTTCCAACTAAAGTCTTTCGAAACGAAGTAGCGGTTATTTTGGTCCATTTCGAAATTATATCGTTTCTACAGGGTGCGCCAAAAAGACCTGACACATTTAAAAGTTTAATAAAAATCAAGCCTGTTGACGAAAACAGGAAATGTTCACATTTTTGGAAAGCGTACAGCATGCCTTTTTGTGTGGAATACCCGAAACATGAACACTACATTTTGTGAAGTAATAATAGTTGATATTGAAAATTATGGCATTTTGTAAGCAAAGTGCTTTTTAAATGCAAAATAACAATTATATTAATGCAATATAAAAACCAAAATAACACTAAAAACCACACGCTACAACATTTTTAAATAAAAACGTAAAATAACAAAATAACAACGATGCATTTTATTAGGTTTTAAAAATTAAATCATTTAGGTGCTTGCCGTGATTGTTTACGCAGAGGTTAACACGCTTATGAAAGATGTCGATTACTCGGTTGATCATCATGGGTGTTATGGCAGCAATTTCATGTCGTATTGCGTCTTTTAACTCTTCTACTGATCGTAGGCGTTGAGTGTACACTTTCGATTTCAGGTAACCCCAGAGAAAATAATCGCATGGATTCAAGTCAGGTGATCGTGGTGGCCAGCCAATGTCACCACGCATGGAAATCAAATGCTTAGGGAACATTTCTTTCAAAGTCTTTATTGCATTTCGGGAAGTGTGGGCTGTTGCTTCATCTTGTTGAAACCAAAGTTGGTGTTGATCTTCACGCTCTTTCAATCTTGGTTTTAAAAAATTGTCTAGCATTTTGCAATATCGATCAGAATTTACAGTTGCCACAACGTTTTCTTCTTTAAAGAAATACGGACCCCATATGCCAAACCTTGCTATTGCACACCACACCGTCACTCTGGGACAATGCAACGGACGTTCATGCAGCGAACGAGGGTTAGATTTAGCCCAGTAGCGAAAGTTTTGCTCGTTAACGGTACCACACAAGTGAAAATGAGTCTCATCGCTGTATAGCACCAAAGCATCCATACGAACATTTTGTTGAATTTCCAAACACAAAGCTCTTCGGGTTTCAAAGTCATTTTCGTTTAGTTCTTGTGCCAACATAATCTTGTACGGATGCATTTGCAGTTCTTTGTGAAGAATTCTTCTTACGCTGGTTGCGGAGATCCTCAAAGCAGCTGCGTGTTTTCTCGCAGAACGTTGTGGAGATTGTTGAACTGACGTTTTTACTGCCATTGCATTTTCTGGAGTTGTGGAAGTCCGAGGTCGGCCAGTCGATTGTCGTTTTAGTGCAGATCCATTTTTTCTAAAGTTCTTTATCCACAACAAAATTGTGTTTCGACTTGGCACTGGATCGTGTCTTCCAAGCTTGAAGTGCGTACGAAATAATCTTTGAGTTGCAGTTATTGATCCACTGTTCGTAAAAAAAGTTTCCACAACGAAAGAACGGTGTGAGCCCAACCACTTCATTTTAGCAAATAAAGCACAATTTTAAAAATGACATTAATTTAAAAATCAACCATTATGACGTCACAAATGCATTGTAGATTGTTTTTTGGACACCGCACAAAATGGCATGCTATACGCTTTCCAAAAATGTAAACATCAATTATTTTCGTCAACGCGTTTGATTTCTATTAAATTTTCAAATGTGTCAGGTCTTTTTGGCGCACCCTGTATCTCTATTTTATTTTAGTTTTATTCCATCTCTTTTTTTTATTTGTCATATTTATCTTCCATTCACGAGAAAGCGAATTGTGTCGCTATATTTTGGACGGGATATCCGTACTCGCTCGGGAGTTGCCATTTCCGGGGTGTCTGGGCCACCTGTCTTCCACATAAAGGTAGGAGCGTCCCGTTTATTGCCTTACCCAAGGACACTACAAACGAACTTGCCGGCTTGTTCTCCACAACTTCCCCTAAATACCAAGCGTCAAGCAGGAAAGCTGTGAATACCATTTTTGAAAACCCTTTGGTATGACTCGACAAGGGATTGAACTCCGGGTCTACCGACTGCGAAGCGGACGCTCTAACTGCTACGCCATCGCGTTGGTTTAATCTTCATGTTTAGTAGCCCAGCCAAATCATTTGGACCCAATGTTTGAAAATGTCTAAGACGTAGCAATGCCGAAATTGAAGGGTGTGGCCAACGCATCTGACTGTTTCCACGTAGTTTCGGAGAACTTCTGGAATTTTAAATAAAATTTTTGTGTACGTTGAGAATCTCTGCTGAGTTTAGAAGAACACCACGAAAAAGCGCGGCTTTTTTTTAGCCAAAAAAAGGAGCCTTAATTCTTTGTAAAAAGAAGACCTGCTTCGTTATTGGTTGTGGCTGCTCACTTCAGACTACCGATAGTCTAGTGGGCCTACATGTTAGCTTGCTAAACTTCTTTCCTAAGACTTTTCTAATGCAATATTTCTACTTGTATCTTACATAGAAGGAATTTTCCTGTCTGAATTTTTTTAAATTTTGCTTTGCATCACTGTTGCTGTTTTGTTTAAATCGTGTCATAATATTCAATACTTGCACAGCTACCGTCTTTAGCTTGTTATATTTATATGACATTTTTAACAGCGATACTGCAATACCCTATAATTAATCATGTGTGACTGTGCATTAAATTTATTGATTGGATCCTTCTCTGCTCTAATTTCTTATTAGATTTTAATGCGTTTGTGGCATGAAGCTATGTCTTTCATCCACTGCTGCTGTAACTTTTTTCTATGTTGAACTGCTTAGTTAAGGTAAAAGCTGTTTTCTAATAACGACAAGAAAGCAGCCGTTTCTCGTACATCTATTTTTTTTTAATTTCGGTACTTTTACCGTAAAATTAAGTTTACCTTTAAGACAAATAATTAACTTTGCATCTGTTCGAAATACCAATGACCTACCAGTCCTTATTATGAGGACAGAGAAGTGCATCATGAATCCAAAACACGTGCTGAGGTTTTAAGTTTACGGTCAGAAAGTTGGATGCTCTTTTATTTTGCTCCTGACTCTTTGTTTGAAAAGGTAGCTACTGAACGCAAGCTATTTGTGAGCATCAATAATAAGTTTTTTACATTCTCTTCTAATTCAAAATATTTTACAAAATACGAGGTGCATTCAATAAGTTTCCAGACTTTTTTTGTACAGGCATTTATAATTGCCGTAAACTCGAGATATTTCAGTATGTTGTTACTATACTCCTTATGAGATGATT
This sequence comes from Trididemnum clinides, assembly GCA_963675345.1. Taxonomy (NCBI): domain Eukaryota; kingdom Metazoa; phylum Chordata; class Ascidiacea; order Aplousobranchia; family Didemnidae; genus Trididemnum; species Trididemnum clinides. The sequence continues at coordinate 3,351,386 of OY776291.1, forward strand.
GACCAATTTTTTCTTGTTTAAGTGCAAATTTATAGCTACAGTAGGAATTAGAGTACACCTTACTAAATCCTGATCGTCACAGCTGGTGAATTTCAAAAATGCAATCTGGACGTGAGGACACATTAGAAGAACGATATGCGATCAAGTTCTGTTTTAAACTTGGAAAACTGCCACGGAAACGTATGGTATGCTTCAGACTGCTTATGGACCATCTTGCATGAATCGATCATCAGTTTTTCAGTGGCACAAGAGATTCAAGGAAGGCAGGGAGTCCTTAAGGGATGATGAGAGATGTGGGAGGAGTAGGCAAGTCAGTACATCAGAGATGATTGGCCAAATAAACGATTTCATGAATAGGAACCGTCGTGTTTCTATAGAGACACTAAGCGCACAGTTTAATGTCAGTGTGGGAGCTGTACTCATAATCATTCGTGAGGAACTGAAGATGCAGAAGATTTGTGCGAAGTTCGTCCCAAGAGTGCTCCGGGAAGATCAGAGAAAAAGACGTTGCAATGACAGCAAGGAGATGGTCGAGCTCATTAATTCAGATCCCCAAGTTCTTGATGCCCTGGTAACCTGCGATGAAAGCTGGATCTATTGTTATGATCCAGAGACCAAGCGACAGAGTTCCCAGTGGAAGCATGCTGGATCTCCCAGACCCAAGAAGGCCAGACAGAGCAAGTCCACCTAGAAACTCATGATGATCCCTTTTTTTGACAGCATGGGCATAATCTACATTCACTGGGTTCCCACTGGAATCACAGTCAACAAGGAGTACTATATTGAAGTTTTAAGGGAGTTCAGGAAGAGATTGAGTCGGAAGAGGCCAGAACTCCGAATCAGGTCAGTGGCATTTCCATCAGGACAATGCCCCAGTCCACAACTCCATCCTCGTCACAGACTATTTGACCCAGATGAGCATCAAGACGGTTCCCCATCCTCCCTACAGCCCGGACCTTGCTCCCTGCGACTTTTGTCTATTCCCAAAGCTCAAGGAAAACCTCAGAGGCAATCGTTATTACACAATTGAGGACATGAAAGAGGCTGTGACAAGGGTCCTAAACACGCTCACACAAGAAGACTTCCAGGGGGCTTTCCAGAAGTTGTTGGAACAGTACAACAAGTGCATTGATGTCGGAGGAGAATACTTTGAAGGGGACTAGAGTTTCTTGTGTGTACGGTTAATAAAAGTGTCCATACCAAAAAAGTCTGGAAACTTATTGAATGCACCTCGTATTTTGCACATGCCACCCAGATAGCCGTTAAAAAGAAACACTATGCTGGAGGGAACTACGATCAAGACATGACAATCTTATTCTTAAATCTTTCAAAGTGCGCATTGAAACTTGGAAAAGCCACACCAGTGTATAGTGATGTTCCATTTCAACAAGAAAGTAGCTAAACGTAAATAATTTAAACATCAGTAATCACTGAAACTCCCTAACGTGTAATTACGGTTTGGTCTTTATTGTCATCTTGCAACCAAACTACGACGTTATTTTTTGCTCAAAAGCTGAACGATGTCCGTGGACTAATACATTTAACTCAGTTGTTGAATCATAAAAAACTAAGTGATGAATGATTATAAGTAACTTATATATGAAGCATAAAAAGCTTGCAATGAAAAGGCACTAAATCACTGCACACAGCAGTAGTTTCAATCTTTTTCGCTGAAGTGGAACCCCAACCAAACATTTCAATGGCTCGATGAACCCCTGTGCGATAATTCAATAGTTGTATGCAAAAAACAGCATTTAATTTAATTACTAAAATAAAATGAAAATTTGTGGAACTTCTGGCGGAACCCCTAGACCAGGGATGGGCAACTTCTCTAGTTGGCGGGCCAGATGTGGCAAAATAAAGTCCTTGGTGGGCCGGATTATTACATAAATAGTATTCAATATCTTAATCACATATTTGTTCACTAATGCAAGAAATAAAATAATAAATCGTGTTTAATGTAAAGTTTAAACTTTACAAAGAATAGAAACCAAAAAGTATATAATGAATTTATTATTTTATCATAATGTACTAATTATACTTTAATAGCTACTGAAATCAATGAGACATTTGTGGTCGATCAAAGTTGTCAACAAGTTGTTTGAACTCTGGCTGTATGTTTGATGTCAAAATTCTCAGTAAAAACTGCAGGTGAACATCAGTTAGATTGAAACGCAGCTTGGTCTTGTCAATGTTCATGGTCGAAAATGTTTGTCACAAATGTATGTGGACCCACACAGAACGAGTAGTTTCATGGCCATCTTTCCCAGGTTGGCAAACTTGGATGCATTCAGCAATGCATAAAATTAGGCAATGCTTTCAGATTGGAATTTTCTTTCAGGAAGATCAGTCAGTTCCAGCTGTACAGCATCCGGCGCTTTTTCAAAGTCAGTTGTAAACGGTGATGACAGAATATTAAATGCAGCAGCAAGTTTTTGAAAGTCTTCAAAACGACGAACAAATTCATTATATAGTGCAGATATCATATTGGTGTATTTTTCAGTTGACACTATTAGTAGTGCCATAGTTGCAAGTGTTGCAAAGTGTGTTGTGATATTCTGACTGAGCTGGCGAGAAAACAGTTTTAGCTTTACCCTGAATTCCTTCACTGTTGAGTACATTTCATGAGCAAAAGTGCCCTTCCCTTGAAGTTTGGTGTTCAGTTCATTCATACTGTATGTTCGAAGAGATCGACTGCAAATGCTAAATCTGACAGCCATTCTGATTGTTTGAGTTAAGGATAATCTTTATCTTTCCCTTTCATCTCCAAAAAAAGTAAGATTTCTGCTTTTAGGTCCCAGACACGTCTCAGAACTTTCCCCATACTCAACCAGCGTACAGCTGTATGATACGGAAGATCACTGTAATCCGAGTCAAAATCTTCCAGAAGCGTGATAAACTGTCTGTGATTTAGACCTCTCGCCCTAATGAAATTAACAATCTTTACAACTGGATCCACAACATGTTTCATGTCAAGCACCTTTTCACCCAACACTTCCTAGTGTATTATGCAATGTAGAAATATTAATCCCCTGGTGCAATCGACCTCTGTAACACGGTTACTTAGTCTCTTCAGTAGACCAACATTCTTTCCTGTCAATGAAGAACAACCATCCGTATTAACACTGACCATTTTCTGCCATGGTAATTCCATTGTACGAAGTGTATTTTCCACACATTCGAAAATATCTTCCCCGGTAGTTATGTCTTTCATTGATTCCAAAGACAGCAATTCTTCGGTGATTTCAAAGTTTTCTGTAATGCCTCGTACAAAGATGACCAGCTGTGCAGTATCATCGATGTCAGTGCTTTTATCCAATGCCAGTGAAAACAGTTGAAATAAAGGCACAGATCCTTTCAATGGTGATGTCTGGTCTTCACCAATTGCTTCAATGCGGCAAGCCACGGTTTTTCTCGATAAACTTACTTCTTCAAACTTCTGTCTGTGTGCTGGACAGACTTGATTAGCTACATGGAGCATGCACTTTTTAAAAAATTTACCATCACTGAATGGTTTGCTGTGTTTAGCAATGTTGTATGCGATACAGCTGGCATGAGTGGAAGCTTTCTGGGCCAATTTGCCTTTTACGAATACATTCTGCTGCCTCGCAAGTTTTCTGTCCAATCCTGTTACTCTAGTTTGCCGTTCTACTGTTAATAAATTATTTCCATAGTTTCCATGTTTCGTCGCATAATGACATCTAATGTCGTACTTTTTCAACACAGCAAACATACTGCTTTATTGCCAACCTTTGTAAAAAAATACTTTGGAATCCAATCTTTGTTATGCTCGACACTCTCTGTCAACTTTACGTTTCTTGGGAAATTCCATGGTTGATAGAACTGAATATTAAATCTAATTTCTTTAAAAGGTAAAAAATTGTAAATTCTAAATCTAAATAAACACTAACTGACAATAGCCAAAAATAACTAACACTAACAGTCACGTTGTCACAGTAGTGGGAGATGTTTACAACACTCTCTGCTGTGACCTAATTTCCAGCAATCGCAGTGAAATATAATGTAATATTTAAAATCGTGCCAGTGGAATGCAGTGTCCGCCAGTTGCCGCTCGTGTTTCGCACCGACAGCACAGCAATTAGCAACTGTCAGGAATGAGGCCTCGGGCCACGTTACAGGGTATGGTTGGATACAGTCTGCGGGCCGGTCAAAATCCCTTCAGGGTCCGGACCCGACCCCCTGGCCGTATGTTGCCCATGCCTGCCCTAGACTGTACTAGCGAAACCGTAGGGTTCCGCGGAACCCTGGTTAAAAACCACTGGCATAGAGTTTATTTTGGTTTGAGCTTTATGAATTGTTACATCTTGTAATATACATTACCAAAATGTTTCACGACTTGTTTTGGTTAGTTCGACGGAGTCGTGTCACATTTGTATGACAAAGTCAAACACAGTCTTGCCAATGACCGTGCAAATTAAAATAGAGTCTAAGAGTTTGCATAGAATATGCTTTTGTTGATATGCTTTTCCAAAATCACTAAACATACCAGAACAAAATGTTTTGAAAGTTTGATAGTATCAATTACTTCGTTTTTTAAAACAAATGTCTACTTCAAGAAGAGATGTGGAATATCCTATAGGAGTAGTAATTAATGAAAAAAATATGTAACGTTTGGGTTTACTTTTCGCTTTTGAAACGCGCGGAGGATCGAAATGTCTTCGTCGCCAAGAAGTTTAGTATATACTATCGGCAAACGCACTCCATTTAGCATTGTGGTGATTAAACAAATACATGAATCTCAGGTTTGATTTAGAGATCGATTTTTGTTTAACGCTCTTCTTACAAAGGGTTACGGTGGCGTAGTAAAAACCAAAAAGTTCTTTATCGAGGAGGTAGATCTGGGTTTAAATCCCTTATCGAGCCATTTTAAAAACATTAAAACTAGTATTTCTGCATCTTTTACTTGGCTCACAAGAGTAATGCAAAAAAGAAAATATTCAACCGAATTAGCCAAATCAGAAATTATAAATGGAATATACTTAAAATACAGTTACTACTATGTAGCGCCAAAATATCCTAAAATTTTTTTATCATTTTTATAAAAATGACAGATCCTTAGAACTTGTGTTTACAAATAAGCTCTTGCAGAGCTCCAATGTAACTTGCAAGATAAAAAACTTTGGGACGATTGATCTTTATACCAAAGTTTTGGTCTAGACAGCGAGAAGATGGTCTACGTGTACTTTTAATATTGGGTTTCCGCTATCGCAAAGGAAAAGCTGGATAACAAGAAATCAAAGTAAAGGGCGTACCGATGTTAAGAGGGGTCTGGGGTCTGCACCAATCAACAGCCGCCTCAACGTGGTGATGCAGTCCCCGGCCCCGTTTGGGTTGGGTCGAAATGGCTGTTGGCCTTCCCGAGGGTCCCAGTTACCCCGGGCACTCCCCATTCATTTTTTCGCTATGCTGCCCCCTGAACGACCGCAGAAGGGCAGCACACAGCATCTTTAAAATCGGTCGCCTGTTCTCACTTTTTCTTCTCTCCTGCCTTACTCTTGCCCTCCTTCGTCTCCTCATTCTTCTTCTTCTCCTGATGAGCGGTAACGTTCATCCTAACCCTGGCCCCATCTTTCCTTGCTCTGTGTGCGGTGGAAATGTGACCTGGCGGGGCAAGTCAGTGCAATGCTGCGCTTGCTCCAAATGGGTCCATCTAAGGTGCTCACAACTTTCTTTATCTAATTTCAGAGCTCTTGGCAGCTCTCACTCTTGGAGCTTCCCCCCTGCCGTAACACTGTGACTCCCCCTCCTCGGACTCCTCCGGCACGTATACCTCCACTGTGGAATCCGGCCCCCCTCTGCTAATGCTGCACTCTTGCCCCACCCTCGTCTCCAAACTTCTTATCCCCCATCTGCCCATCTTATATCTCCTTCCCCTGCCCTTCCACCACGGTCCCATGCTCCTGGCTGTATTTCTGCACCTCCTGCCTTCTTCAATGGAATGCTGGAGGTCTTCGAGCCAGGAGCACTGAACTACTTCACTTTCTTTCATCCCATCCTGTCGACCTTATCTGCATTCAGGAATCCAATCTTAACTCTTCTTCCTCTTTCCGGATTCCTGGATTCTCTGTTCTGCGTTCTGATCGTACTCACTCCCGGTCTGGCATTCTCTCTTCTGATGCCTCGCATGCCAGTGGCGGCGTTGTCATTTTTGTCAGACAGGGCATATCCTTTTCTGAACTTTCTACCACCTCTCTTTCTTCGCTCGATCCCTACTCTGATTATGTAGGGGTCAACATCTCTCTAAACAAATCCTCCTCGGTGTCATTTCTTAATGTGTATGCCCCCCCTATTCGCTCCTCCCCAACGGATGGCAGAACCGATTCCTTCTCTCCCTCAATTCTTTCCTCTTCCAGAAATCTCTTCATTCTGGGGGACTTCAATTGCCATCACCCGCTTTGGGACTCAAGAGGTACTTCCGACCCCCGTGGGGAGGAAGTATTCGACTGGGTTATCTCCTCTGACCTCCTCCCTCTCAATGACCCTGGCACACCCACCCTTCTCCATCGCTCCTCTGGCAGTCGCTCCTCTCCTGACATCTCCTTTGCTCCCTCTACTCTTGCTCTTTCTTGCTCCTGGGAGGTGCTACAGGACCTGGGTTCTGACCACCTACCAATTCTTCTATCTATCCCTCTCTCTCCGGTCTTTCACACCAACGAGCGCCCCCCTTCCTTCAATTTTCAGAAAGCTCGCTGGGATGACTTTGCCTCCTACTTTAACTCTCATTGTCCTACTGCAGAGGAATACTCGTCTCTTTCTCTTTCCTCTGCAGCTGCTCTCTTTACCTCTCTGGCAATGAATGCGGCCAAATCTTCCATTCCTTTCGGCCGCATCAAACGCCCTCCTAAAGCCTGGTGGTCTGCTGAGGTGGAAGAAGCGGTTGGTGAAAGACCCAGGGCTTTTGCTACTGCTGACAGAAGTGATGAAGATCGCCAGGCTTACATCTCCGCTTCTCGACGTGCCTCGTCGGTCATTGCCAAGGCCAAGGCTGAGGCATGGCAGACGACCTGCACTTCTCTTTCACCTAAATCTAATCCTAAATCTGTGCACTCTCTTCTTCGCTCTATTGCTGGCTCTCCTTCCTCGTCTTCCTCCTCTCCTAACTTTCCTAACTGTTCTTCTCCCAGGGAATCGGCTTCGGTTTATGCCGCTTACCTGAGGTCTCACTTTTCCGTGTCTCAGCCAAAGGCCCTGCGCAGCAGAGCCAGAGGCTACCTCACTGAGCTCCGCCGAGCTACGTGCTCTGTGGAGTCTCACTCGTCCTTTTGCTCTCCTTTCTCTTCCGATGAATTTCTTGCGGCTGCCTCCAACCTCTCCTCATCCACTGCCACTGGCCCAGGCAAAGTTGCCTATCCCATGCTAAAGCACCTTCCTCGCTCTGGCATGGATTTACTTTTTCACATCTTCAATCTTTCTTAGTCTTCACATTCTTTTCCTTCCATCTGGAAGACATCTTCTATTATTCCCATACATAAGATGGGAAAACCTCTCGACTCTCCTGCTTCCTTTCGGCCTATCTCTCTCACCTCCTGCGTATCAAAGCTGTTTGAACGCATCATACTATCCCGTCTTCTCTTTTTTCTGGAATCTAATTCCATTCTTTCTCCCCGCCAGGCCGGTTTCCGCCCTGGACGGTCTACACTTGATCAAATTCTGTACCTTTCTCAGTCCATTTCGGATGGGTTTAAAAAACCCAGGCCGGGCTCTCGGACGATCCTGTCTACTATCAATTTCTCTAAAGCTTTTGACTCTGTCTGGCATCCCGCCCTTTTCCACAAACTCATTTCGGCTGGCCTCCCGCCTTGCTTTGCTCGTTGGACTCAACCTTTCCTTTCCGATAGGCGCGCTTCTGTGGTTTTTCAAAATCACAAAAGCCGTTTCTTTCGAGTCCGTCGAGGTGCTCCGCAAGGATCCGTTCTTGGCCCTGTACTTTTCTCTCTCTTCATTAATGATCTTCCGGCTTCTCTGCCTTCTTCCGTCAGCTGCTCTCTTTACGCTGACGATCTGGCCATTTGGTCCTCCTCCCCTTCGGTCCCCACTGCGGTGGAGGCCACACAAGGAGCTCTGTTTCGATTGGAGCGCTGGTCTGAGTACTGTTGTCTTCCTCTCAATCCGAGCAAATGTGAGGCCTCCTTCTTCTCAGTGGATCCCCACCAGGCTAACCTCCAGCCCAACCTCCTCCTACTCGGCTCCCGCCTCCGTTTCAATCCCACTCCAACTTTTCTTGGTGTCACCTTCGACCGAACTCTTTCTATTTCTAAGCATGTATCTTCGCTGAAGGCCAAGTTTTTCCCACGTCTCAAGGCCTTACGCTGTATCTCTGCTTCCTCATGGGGCCCCTATAAGGAGTCCCTATCTGTTCTGTACAAATCTTTTCTTCGGTCCCTTCTCACCTACGCTTCACCCGGATGGTTTCCTTTCCTAAGCGCTACCAATATCACCAAATTGGAACGCCTCCATCGAGCGGCCAGTCGCGCAATCACCGGCTGCCTCTCGTCGTCCCCTATCCCTCTACTACTTACCGAGGCTTCTCTACCTCCCCTACGAGTCACTCTGACTCACTTCATTCTTTTTTCTTATGAGCGGGCTCTTTGTCTCCCAACCTCCTTTCCCATCTCAGGTTTGGCCAGACTTGGAGTGAAACCAAAACTCTGCAGATCGTCCTGGAGAGCTCTTGCGTCCACTCACCCGCTCATGCTTCATTCTACTTGTTCTAGGGAGGCTCTTGTTGCTTTCTCTCCCTGTTCTCCTTGGAATCTGCCATCCTTCACGGTGGAGTCCACCTTTTCCTCTCCATGCTCTCGCTCTGATCCCCCCCACTCTCGCCAAGGTGCGGCTCTCGCCCACTTTGACTCTCTCCCCTCTCGTGATCTGGTACTCTGGACAGACGGCTCTGTTTCTTTTCCTTTTGGCAAGGGCGGCTCCGGTGTTCTTGCCAACTGCTCTCTCTGTGGCACTGAGGCCACTCTTTCCTTTTCGGCAGGCCCAGTTTGTTCCAGTTTTTCCGCTGAAACCTGCGCCATTCTGCACGCTCTTTGCTGGTCTCGGAAACACCATAAAGTCTGCCATTTCTCTTTTCTTTTTCTCCTGTCTGACTCTCGTTCTGTTCTCGCCACCCTGTTTTCTCCTCCACCTTTCCTGTTATCTCAAACTCTGTGGCAGATCTTTCAGGAACTGTCTTCTCTATCCTCCTGTTCTATCAGGCTACAATGGGTCCCCGGACACTCGTTTCTCCCGGGGAACGACACAGCTGATGAGCTTGCCAGACGGGGAGCGCTGCTTGTGCCCTCCGCAATCCCTTGTAGTCTCTCTCCTCTTACCTCACGTATCCACTCTCGTCTTATCTCGGACTGGAGGCGTATTGTCTCTTCCAAATATTTTGACACACAGGTTCCCTCAATTTCCACTGAGGAACTTGTGCTCCCTCGTCATGCTCGTTGTGTCCTCTCTCGTCTTCGCTGCAATGGACACAGCCTTTTTTTAGGTTTCTATCTCTCCAGGATTGGCAGAATCGAGAATTTTTCTTGCAGCGCCTGTGGACACTTGTCCCAGGACATCTCTCATCTCATTCTGCACTGTCCAGCTACGGACTCTTTGCGCCGCTCACTCTTTGGCGAGTCTTTGTCTCTTTATGACCTCTGGTCCAGACCCTGGGGAGTTGCCCGGCTTCTGGGGCTCCATGGTCTTCCGCCATGCCCCCATCCCTCGGAAGGGGTCGGGTAAACAACAACAACAGCAACAACATGTTAAGAGGTGTGAGGACACTGCGCAGGAGAGTGACAAAACCAATATTTTTTAATAATTCGTTCATAATACTCCGTTTCTAAATACAGATTTATTTATACAGATTTACATTTTGATGTGAAACTAGTGTTGTCATGAGAATAAGTACAGCAGGATGGTTTCGCGGTTGGAGATTTCCGAACTGATTTAGCCTTTTTTAATTCGTTGAACTCTTTCTTTTCCATTTTCATGGCATCTTTTTATTTTTAAAGAAAATCCTTAAATTTCGATATAAGTAACCATTTAATCTTTTAAAACTTTCCCAAGGAACGTTGCAGATTTTAAAATAGTAACGTCACCACCGCAAAAACACTAGGAAAGACCGGGACTAGATTTTACAGGGGTAAGCTGTGACAACCCTTATAACTATTTAAATGACTAGCGTAGGTCGCTTGAATTAAGAATGCTAGCTACTTGTCTTTGTGAAAATTTTGAGGAAAAAATTAATCTGATCTTTGCAGTTAGTTGGAAGTTATTAGGTAAAGTTTATTTTAACCACTGAAAGTAAAATTTTGAGCATCTTAGGAAAATAGTGAAAGCTGGTCGCTCAGTTGAGTATTGGTAGAAACTTCAAGCTACATAAAATGTTCAGCCATTCTACCAACAGGTCTAAACACAGCTCTGAATTAACTTGATCAGATTTTGCAGGAAAAAGGAATTAGTGAGAAAAATCAGTGTGGGGTAAGCTGTTACGAAGTGTAACAACTTACATTGTTAAATTATTGCATTGATAAATTACATTGATAATTTTGCATTGATAAATTACAAAAACACGTGACTACAGTTTCTGGTTTTTAACTCTAGCTTAAAATACTAGCTTAGGCAAACTGGTATGTAACTTGTGAGCTAGTCTACGCTATGATTTTTAAGGAAGGCTAAAAGCCTAGACCAAAATGCTATAGGTGTCCTTGTGAAAACAACCAATCATTTTTGATTTGCAGAAAATTTGTTGCTGGTAAATTACTACATTTTTATATTTTAATAAATATTTTACTGGCTTTATTATTAGCCTACCTGATGCCCAGAACATATAAGCGAAAGACTAACAATGGACTTGTGCCACTGTCTGTCTATAATAATGCTGCCAAAAGAGTTTTTGAGAATGGTGAATCGTACCGCAAGGTTGCCGAAGATTTTGGTGAAGTAGAGAATCTGTACAGTAGATGCTAGGTGTGTTTGTTTTCACAAGTTATATATAAATTGCAGGTTAATCAAGTCCAAATATGATTGTGTGATTACGAGAGTATTATCTTCAAAAATACAATTGTAACATTCTTTGTAAATGTCAAAATACTCTCTGCATTGACTTACAAGTTTGTGAATGTCACTTGTATCAAGAATAAACAGTTAAAGTTACAGTTTTTATTATAATTATATAAATGTTCATTATTGTAGATCAACTTCATGACTTTGCAACGATTTTGCACAAGATTAAAAACCAATGGAGTTTCCAAAGTGGGATGTAAATCAATTCGAGCAGTGTTCACACAAGCACAAGAAAAATTATTGGTCAATTATGTCGTAGAGGTCTCGAAAATGTTCCACGGGTTATCACCAAGAGCAGTCAGGCAACTTGCATTTAATTTTGCCATAACAATGGTCAATTATGTCGTAGAGGCCTCGAAAATGTTCCACGGGTTATCACCAAGAGCAGTCAGGCAACTTGCATTTAATTTTGCCATAACAAATAAAATTAAATATCCATCAAACTGGGAAGTAAATCAGAGTGCAGGTGCAGATTGGTTCTCTGCTTTTATGAAGCGTCATCAACATTTATCACTGAGAAAACCTAAATCCACCAGCTTAGCAAGAGCTATCAGTTCTAACCCAACCAATGTTGATAATTTTTCTGAAAACTTGGGCAGTGTATTAGACAAATATAAATTTAATAATTATGATATTTATAGTATTTACGAGATTGGTGTGACAACTGTCCACAGACCTGACCGAATGGTGGCGTCAAAGGGCATCCAACAGGTTGGTGCTATAACATCTGTGGAAATAGTAACTTTTGGTCACAGCGGCGGTTGCTGCAAGTGCTAGTGGAACTGCTGTCCCTCCCATGTTTGTGTTCCTACGGGCGAAATTTACAGATTATTTTATTGCTAATGAACCTTATGGCTGTGTTGGTTCTGCAAATCCAAGTGACTGGATGAAAGCTAATGGTTTCGTAGTTTTCATGCACCACTTTGTGGCTGTAACAAAATGCAGTAAAGAGCATCCCGTGCTGATACTTTTGGATAATCATGAATCCGATCTGTCTATTGCCTTGATAAGACTATTGCCGTGACAATGGAATTGCGTTACTGACATTACCTCCCCATTGTTCGGATAAACTGCAGCCTCTCGACCGAACAGTGTTTGGGCCTTTCAAAAAATATGTCAACACTGCATCTGATGATTGGATCAAATCTAATCCCGGAAAAACGATGTGCATTTATGATATCCCTAAAATTGTAAAAAAAACTTTGCTACTTGCAGCAACACCAACTAATGTGCAAAAAGGGTTTCAAGTGTGTGGGATTTGTCCATTTGACAGAGAAATATTCTCCGCTGATGATGTTTTGGAAACCTCAGTGACCGATCGCCCAGATCCCGTTGAAGCCTCATCTGTTGCTGCTGACATCTCCCAAGATGACATGATGCTACAATCAATTCTTGGATGCTCCAACGAAGTCCCATCTTCTACCTCAACAGGGACAACTACCGAGAGTAAAAATCTGCCACCAGGCATTGTGTATTCCCCACAAGCTATTCAATCCCATCCAAAAGCTGGCCAAAGAGTAAAGCATGGACCAAATTCGAGAAAGCGACGATCTGCTGTGGTCACATTCACTCCAGAAAAAAATACATTGCAAGCTTTGAAAAATGCCAGACCCAAGCTAACACCAGTACAAGCTAAACCAAGAAAAAAGAAATTACAATTATCTGCTAAAGTCACAAAAACAACAGAGTGGTATTGCCTTGTATGTGGTGATTCCTATTCCAATTCTGTACCAGGAGAGGAATGGGTTCAGTGTTGTAAGTGTTTAGGCAGGTCACATTTTACTGGTGTGGATAATGGTGTAAATTTCGAATGTGATATATGTGCAGAGTAAATGATCGAATGTCTAACATTTATGTAGTTTCAAGTTTGCATGCTTATGTGTTTATTTGTTTAATAATTATTGTGTGATTGAGCTTTTGGTTTACTGGGGCTACTGTAAATAAAGCTTTCATGTCAGTAAAGTTTATCTGTTGTATATAAATGGTTATACCTAAAAAGTTATACATTTGGATCAATTATTATTAGTCATCTTGACTGATTCTAAAACTTGGCTAAGAAAACTAAAATTGCTTTAGGCCTATAGCAAATAAAAAGTATGTAACATCTTTGTTGATGTCATGTAACAATTTACTCCAGCAGTGGAAAGTTGTTACGTTGACCTCATATCAGTAGTGTGTTAAAGCCAGTACAAGTTTACAATAAAAATTAACTATATCTTCAGGATAAGTTAATTAGATATTGGGTAGTATTGAGGACAAAAATAATGGTGATGTCTTTAGTACGAATGGAGATAGGACCGTTTATGCAAAAATTGAAACAACTAGCCTCGGTCCCCTATTGAAAAACTTGCTCGCCTTTTATTACTCATAATTTACAATGTTTCATGATGATGAGCATGGCGATGTAAATCGTGACAACACCAAGAGCGCAATCGTTTGACGCTTTCTCACAATTTGGCGATGGTGATTGGTGAGGTGTCATTTGATGTTTCATTGCGGCCAAGCTTCGGCATTGCTATTTCGAGTTGACAAGAAAATCGTTTGTCGTTTTTGCACTGATTGATGACATGGTTTACCTGAAAATATCAAAACCAGTATGATTGTGCTGTTGCAAGATTCTCTAAGTTTTCGGCCTAGGATAAATCAACGTTAGTAGAATATTCCCTAACTCCTTTAGCAGTTAAAATGAATGCTATAAAATATAATAATATTTTTGAGATATCTGATGCAATTAAACCTATAATGCGAGCCTATGGATTCTAAAAAATTAAATTTAATTTGAAAAACACAAAACTTTAAAATTTTATGTAAGTCTACAAATACAAAACAACTACAAACACAGTTTTGACAATTAATCAGTTGTTTATTTCTGTGTAGGAAGAAAATGCTTTCTAAAAAAAAGCTTCAGTGTTCAGTTAAAATCAATCGAATCAACTTACTGCACTAGAAAAGAAAGATTCGAACACCGAAATGGTCGCAGCAATAAGTGCACTTCTGGTGGGGTCCTGTTGAAAGGTCGCAGCTCAAGCAAGAGCAAACGTTGCATAAAATTTGTCAAACCAAGCGACAATAAAAAAGCAAACGCTGTAATGTTTGTTAGAAGAAACTAACCTCAATAGCTCTCTGCATGAGTCTGCAACTATCATCATTTCGCGAATGTTGTTTCACGTACTCCTTAATCCCGGGAAGGAGAATAAAAATCAGTTTTGTTCTGAAGTAAATCATTTCTTCAAATCCCTAAATCGAAATATTAGTTAAGTGCATGCATAAAAACTGTTTCTACCGGTTTTAAAAAATTTTATTGGTTTTTGTTGGTAATCTTATTCCAACCAACGCAATGGCGTATGGTTGGAGCGTCTTCTTGGCAGTCGGTAGACCTGGGGCTTAATCCCCGAGTTGAGTCATACCAAAAGACTTTAAAGAATGGTTTCCACAGCTTCCCTGCTTGGTGCTCAACATTTAGAGAGGGTTGTGTTGTGGAGAACACGCCGGCAAGTTCGCTTGTAGTGTCCTTGAGAAGGTCACTTAACGGGACTGCCCCACATTTATAAGGAACACAGGTGGCCCAGACACCTCGGAAATGGCAACTCCCAAGCGAGTACGGACGTCCCGTCCAAAATATTGCAATATAAAATAAAGCAATTCGCTGTATAGTGAATGGAGGATAAATATGGCAAATAAAATAAAAAAATTAAAAAGTGGATGTGGTCAAAACTGTTTTTGGAATAACAATAGCAAAAGACAACAAGCAAAAACAACAAAAAGACAACAAAAGCATAGCAAAAGACAACAAAAAACCAAAATGAAACTACAGTATTCAATGCCAATTGTCGCACGAAGACAGAGTCGTCAACGGAGTATTGCGAAAAAGTAAAGCAACACAGGGCAAAATGAGGTGAAAAGTGGCCTGATTTGGACCATCGTTGGCGGTAATTAAGCTGCCACTTCTAAACAGAATGCTGTGGACCCATTGCAAAGAAAGCGAATCAAAGCACAAAGAACGTAGCGAGAAGACATCATTTTTTCAGTGGATAGAATAATAAGAAGACTCGTGCGTCAAAAAATTTAGAGAAAGATTACGCTTCCATTTTAAGAAACGAGATTAGAAAATATGACAAATAAGGGGACAAAAGTTGGAAGAGAGCGTGAATGGCTGATGCAGCAAGCCTCATTCGGTTTGTTCCTTTGCATTGTTTTTGTCCGACAAAACTGAATCACTATGAATTGTTCCGACCTAAGAATATTGAAAGAGGAGGGGAGGAAAAGAGTTTATGCCAGATAAATAAAAAGATGCTAGTAAAACTAATCGATGGTGGAGAGAAGAACATACCAAATACAGAGTGAGATTCTGAAAGAAGGACAAGCAAAAAAATTGGAAAATTTGCCGTTGCTGCAATAACAACCAAAGAGCAGGGTTACGCAGGATTTATTAGAAAAAGAGAAACAAATCGAGCCTACAAAAACGGAAAGGATAATTTGAACGTCACACCATGAGTAGTTGGCAATGACATTGATTTACAAGATAGTGATTTAAAAATAAGTCGAGTGTGTATTTAAGTGAAACCCTTCGATGAAAGAAAGAGTTATTAAAGACAGGTGGTCTCAAAAAATAAAATTGTGACTTCAGATCTCTTAAAACAAGTTATTATTGGATCACACGTATCGGAGTTTATCACTTATTGACCGACGCAATGGCGTAGTGGTTAGAGCGTCCTCTTCGCAGTCGGTAGACCTGAGGTTCATTCCCCTTGTCGAGTCATACCGAAAGACTTTAAAAAATGGTACCTATAGCTTCCCTGCTTGGCGCTCGGCATTTAGGGAAGGTTGTGGAGAACAAGCCGGCCTGTTCGCTTGTTGTGTCCTTGGGCAAGGCACTTAACCCTTTCCGGTCTTATTTTTGGGAGCCTTAGGTTTTAGCCAGGTCCAACTTTTTTTTTTAATAATTTAATTTTAAAAAGCGTTTTGGCATGCATAAAAAATCGATGCTTGAAAAAAAAAGGTTTTATTTACTTAATTTACATCTGGTAGTCCTTTTGGGTGTGGTACTTCTCGAAGCAATCCCCAACACATAGGGGGTAGCTAAGAAGTTCAGAGACTTTTAAAACAAACCTTGTCGCCTGAGAGGCGACATAGGACCTATAGGGGAAAAAACCAATGTCGCCTCAGAGGCGACATAGGACCGGAAAGGGTTAACGGGACGCTTCCACCTTTACTTGGAAGACAGGTGACCCGGAAATGGCAACTCCCAAGCAAATGCGGACTTACCGTCCAAAATATAGCGATTAGATAACAATATTAAAAATTATTAATACATAAGAGTATACGTTATTAATCGCTGCCATAATCGAGTATGTTACCCTTTTCATTTCTAGATGCGTTTATTGCGCAATGATTTGGGAAAAAGCCAGATTTGATTACAATCATTTGCAAACGATCAGAATAAATCAAGAAATGATGGGACATCCAAAAAATTAAAAGACTTTGATCATTTCTTAAACACTAGCAATAATCACCAGTTGGTTTTCTGATTTTTCTTAATTTATGTGTTAAAACTTTAAATGTCAGCAAATGAAAGTTTAGTAAATGACATTTTCTTGCAGTTTGAAATATTCATCAATAAATTGATAATTGATTAGCTGGTTTTAGCCATTGGCTAATGACTGTATAAGCTTACCACAATAACGTCACGATACATTGGCACATTATTTAGTTTGTAATTTGTTGATAAAATGTCAGCTTTACTAACAACCTCCATAGATTACATTAGTGTTTACGATATACAATTGCTATATTCTTTAAATTATCTAGTTGACTTCTACGTCTTGGCTAAGCCAAATACACAGTAGATCTCTTATATTGCACATTTTTGTATAATATATACAACGTATTGCTTTTAAAATTAACATTATTCCTTTTTTTTGTATATTTAAACTCATCCAACTTTTGCTCAAACAAGTAAAGATACCGCGATTTCATTTTAGAAGGTCAGCTGTCGCTGTCGATATCTCGTTACGATTAGCGTCACAGTCAAGTCACTTAAATGACTGAGGATAACAATTTCCATTACAATTTTACACAAATGCAAACCTGTGACTCACCATCCAATAAGTGGAATTAAAAAAGCAATTCCTATCATAAGGTAAAATTGGGGAAGCTTGGGGGTAAAATTCGATCTGACTTTTTCAGTTTCTTTCCAGAAATTTAAAAATCAGGCCCACAATATTGAAAAGTAGCAAATAGGAAACTAATGCTTTAAAAATCTTGATCTCCAATAAAAAGGTCAAGTTTGGAGATTTATTTTAGATAAATGGTCATCACTATCTTTTTGAGACAAAGATATCTTCAATCTTCCATCCCACACGAAAAATGCTACGCCTCTACTCCAATTTGCATTAGTACCGGCAGAATATTTCTCGTTGTGATAATGGAGGGACTACCAGTCTGCATTTCAAAATGTTTTTGAAATAATAATTTCTCTGGCTAATCCAATTATTAAGTATTTGTTTTATTATTGTATGGGCGGATTTTCAGAAACCCAAATTACACTGCCATAAAATTAAAACTGAAAAACGAACCAGAAGTAAGGCAAGCATGCTCCAACCATCGCTAATGAACTCCTTGCTTACAAAAACGATGACTCTGTGACTCTTTTCAATGGATTCTTTTATGCAATCAGCTCGACCTAAAATCATTTGTTATCAACTTGTGAGATAATGATAAAAACTTATAATTAATTTATTTAACCACAAAAGAAGCCAAGGGCCTTGAAGGCCAAGAAATGAGTTTGCTCTCTTTATACATGTAATTGGCTTCTTTAAAATCGTTGCATTTAGCGCTACTTTAGACTTAAGTTTAATGTAAGCTACATACAAAATTGAACGCAGTCTGCTGTCATAGAGCTACGGTGCAGCCCAGGATAAGCCAAAACTGTGTTGATTACAGTACACAAAATCAATGTTTATACGTAACATTTCTTTTCAGTAAAATGTTGAAAATTAGTATCATTGTCATTCGTCAAGACACACAATCATTAACTTAACTCTTATCAGCACTTCTGTTGACATTTGTCAACATTTTATTTTCGTTTTTTGATTGCACTTGCCCTCTATATGCTTGCTCAGCACAATTCACGGACGATGAAGAACTTTTGATTACCTTACTATTGAAGTGATATCAAAATCCCAAATTGCTTTTACAATGAGTTATTTGCATTTTATCTTAATCGGCACGCTTGTTGACAAATGTCAACAAGTAGTAACTACAGTAGATTAGCAGAGACAAACGGCCTTTGAGAGTTTAGATCGTTCCATGACTTACGTCAAAATGCAGTAGTAAGAGTTACAAGAAACCATTGCCATTGTTTCAATGGAATTGCCAATAACTTGCATCAAACAAGCAAGCGCAGTTAGTAACTTAGTCTTTGGCTGGAAGAAGTTATTCATTTTTTCAGCAGTTTTCCCAGGAGCGGCCACAACCAGTAATTATTCGATTTCGTCAGCTTTATTGCACCATTGATTCTGATTCCACCATGCGCTGTAAGACATTATGTGTTGCTTCTTTATTGCACAAGAGTAAGTGTTCTTCTCTGGTACATCAATCTCTAGCCAGCATACGGGAAGCTTTCATGTCGAAATCAGTTCTTGCTGTTCTCAGGCAGAGACGAGGGAAATATTTTTAGCTATTTTTTTGAATCCTTACCTATCTAGTGATATATTTCAGAAATAAGAACGTGGAATAACACTGTATTCAGCTTGAAATAATAACTATTCAAACTGCGTTAGGCGTTTTCAATTGCTTAGACAATATAGCTGGAACTTGGCGATGGATAGACAGAGAAGATTTACGTTTCAAGAGGCTCTACAACAAATGCAGATAGTGTTTGATGATGTTGATAACGACTCTGATGCCGAGGATACAAGTGCCAGCGAATCCGAATCTATTTCTGATGATGACGAACTTCCTGTGCCACCTGAGGAACTTTCTGACATAGATGTGTATGAGGAAGAAAGTGAAGACGACTTTAGTGATGAGGATCAAGATCCTATTGACGATAATGCTAATTTAGATGATGATCAAGTAGGAATTACAGCTGGAAATGCTACGTATTACGAAAATCCTTTTCCTAGAAGGCTCAGGAGGAGAAATATATTGACGCAACAACCTCGAAATATTGCTGCTCCTGAACATGAAGTGGATGCCTTCAAAGTATTTTACCGACCTGAAATTACACTTCAGATAGTGCGTGAGACAAACAGAAAAGCAAGGGACGTGAGACATGAATGTGCATTGCCGCCAAACTATGTCTACAAAGACTTTACTTCTGAAGAAGTTGAAGCAGGTCTTGCTATTATGATTCGTGCTGGCTTGGACAGAGACAATTTCACAGACTTGCGTCGCTTCTGGGATCCTATTGACAGTAGACCATTTTATCGAGTTACGATGGCATTAAATCGATTCAAATTCTTACTACGTTGCATGCGTTTCGACAACTATCGTTCTCGACCAGCAAGACAGAGAACCGATAGATTAGCTGCTATTCGAGAGGTATGGGAATTGTTCAATAACAATTTACGCAACATCTATGTCCCAAACGAGGCCTTGACCGTGGATGAACAACTGGTCGGATATCGTGAAAAGATTCCCGGAAGAACATATAGTTCTTTTGGCTGTGCGAAGCTACTACCGGTTTTGCCCTAAATGGAATGATTTACTCTCGGAGAGAATCTGACTCCGCACCTCATAGAAGCCTTGCCAATGTTATTGTAATGAAGTTGTGCTCAGTTTATTTTGGTACAGGTCGAGACATATATGTTGACCGATACTTTACCTCTCATGGTCTGGTGTGCAACCTGTTGGAGAAAAACCTGACATTGGTTGGTACAGTAATGGCTAATTGGCGGGAAGTACCATCGCAATTCAAAACAGGAAGAGAAAGAGAAGTTGAAAGCACTAAGGCACTGTATGACCATGCCAACAAAATTCTTCTACTGTCATATGTCCCCAAGCGCAACAAGAATGTGCTCATGATGTCATCTTCACACTCCTTCATTTCAATCACGGATTGCCACAGCAAACCTACAGTTATCACAGATTACAATAAGCACAAAGGAGGAGTTGACACTCTTGATGAAAACTGTGAAGAATTCAATTGCTTGAGGAAGACCAACCGGTGGCCAATGGTTATCAACTACAATTTGATAAATGTTGCCACTAACAACGCTTTTATCGTAATGAGAAGCAGTGGGAAATGTGACAAAAAAAACAAATTTTCTCAAGCAACTAAGCTTTCAACTGGCTCAACCATATGTCAGCAAACGAAAATTGAAAGGTGAAACAAAGCTCCTTGCAGAAAAGATGGGGTTCATTACTGCATGTGGTAGCACCACAAGTGACACTGCTCAACGCATCAAACGAGGAAGATGTTACAAGTGTGCGAAGCATACTCGCCTTGCATGCATCGTTTGCCGCCGACGTGTATGCCCGCAACACAGAAAAACACCTAAAAACACATATTGCATGGAATGCTGAACACCTAAGTATGGTTGAACTATGAAATACTGTACGCCTACATGTTTGTGTTATGTTTCTGCGGTTTTGTGTTTTTTATAAACTTTCTTTGCAAGGAACGATAAACTTTCTTTGTTGAAATTTCGTTCTAGTTCAGCTAAGATGTTTGTAAAACCAGCCCTTGCGTGCAAAGCAGACCCGGAGTTTCGAATGAAAAATGTGATAATTTGTCAAAATCAACTGTTCATTCAAAGGAATGTGCGTTGTTATCAATTGGTTGCAATGTGACGTTGTTTAATAGCACATATTTATCATACCAGTACTGTATAAAACGGAAACAAACCTTGAAAACAACTACAGCAGCATTGAAATGCACACAAAAAAGGCATGTTGACATTTGTCAACATACGTGCCGATTAAGTTACCCAAAATCACCTTGCTGATAAGGGTTAAGAAGACATAAAGCACAAGAAATTGAAAAAGTCCTGGTTACTGATGTCAGGAGACTGCATGCAGATTGCAGGTTGTAATAATTTTGCTGTACGAGTAATGCTGCTTGTACAGAGCGACATGCAATCAACTTTAATTCTACTTGCGCCATTTCGAACAAATGGGTAGCAAAACGACCTACAGTATGCCAATTCGTAGATTGTGCAACTGCACCCAAGCCTTACTGGGAAAAGAATGTTCTGAAGACTTAATGAACAGTTCACACGTACATACAGCCGATGTGCATTGTAGGTAAGTATCAACAGAATTTTTTAGCAGTTCCTTGACTTTTTTTAACCCCTTAGAGCCCAACGTTCCCAAAATGGAAACATAGCTTTAAAAACACGTAAATCATTTTTTACAGCCAGCTTGTGACCTTTTTTTGTTTTATTACGTTTTCTTAGAGCATTATCTTCACTCTCAAAAGTTTTTTTGGGCGTAATTTAAAAAAAAAGCCAAAAATTGAAAGAAAAAACTCCAAAATTAGCTTTTTGTTTATTGTACGTAAGCTTATTATAAACAGACTAAAAAAAGTTTTTTTTATGCTAACACTATACATTAGCAAGAACTGGTCATATTAACTACTTTTATCTTAAAAAATACATGCTTGTACGTTTATTTTACCACTTGTAACGTTTTTGCTGCGATGTTTCCAAAATGGGAACGTTGGTAACTTATGGGTCAAAAAATTTTTTTTTTTTGCAAAAAGTGTTGGGTGATTATTATGCAAAATTACGTTACATAACGCACAATCTTGCATGCACAATTGACGAAATGCTTGCAGATGTGAAGTTTTTTGACCGTTTGATGAACATACAAAATACACAAGCGGAAATAATAGCACACTGCGATAATGTTCAGTTGCTTATATTATTAGAATGCAAATTACTTTCGGTGATATTGATCGCTGCACAACTTATGCAACCGTTTTCCGCACTTAGCACAACGCAATCTGGTATTTTTTTGACAAAGCGCGCATCTTCCTTGGGTAACGGATTCGAGGTTGTGATTGCTTCCGTCGAACCTTACTGCTTTGCTTGGTGGAGTAGTTGGTCCGCCGAAATGCTTTCTGGGACAGTCCACTTTTACCAGGGCTCTTACTATTTCTCTTCGAAATTGAATATGACTCACGCCGTTTGAGTTTACATGGTTATAGAACTTGTACGCAGCCACAACAGAAAGGTTTAGCATATGCGAAAACAAGTTCCACCACCATTTTCTAGAACGAAGCCGTGGTCTGTATGACCACAACAACCTGTGACAAACATCCACACCTCCCATTTCTTTGTTGTACATTTTGATGAGGAAGGGTTGGTCTACAGTTTTTTGTTCGTTTTTCACTCTTTTTTCGACTTTTTAAATCGGGTACACGCCATAATAATTACTTGCGACAGTAACTGGGCAATTGTTGTTCCATTTTACGCAAACAACTGAACCATCAGATCGAAAATCGAATGTCCCTCTGGGTTTTTTTTTATGCAATCGTTTTTAGAGATCAAAGGGCAATGGTTTGTTCTGTTGTCCCTTATTGTACCACAAGCTCTAACATTTTCTCCAGCAAGATTGGTGAGCAGCGTATGGCTAGTAAAAAAATTATCAAAAAAGACCACGTGCTGACTTGAATTTGTTACAGGGCTCAACATTTTTGCTACAACATGAGTTTCTAAAGGGTTTGTTCTGCTTTCATCTTTGCCACAATATATTTCGAAGTTATATGGATATCCATCACTGCTGCAAAGCATCCATAGCTTGCAGCCAAATTTGACGGACTTAACCTTGATATAATGCTTTGCACTAGGCAGACCGCGATATGGCACCATGGATTCGTCTATACTGAGGTTTTTATGAAACACACCAAACTACTGGCAATTAGTTCGCAAAAGTTCCAGTAGGGGCAATACCTTTGCTACTTTAGATTGTGCAAGGTTGTGATTGTCAGCAATATGTAAACATAATTTTATAACACGAAAACGATCTCTCGCCATAATATTTGAAAAGATAGGAGCTTCCAGATCTTCAGCTGTGCTGAAGTAGTCTGGTTCTGAAGAAAGATTGTGGTACCAGCTTATTAGCAATAGACCCAAAAATTTTCTCATCTCTGCATCATTAGTTTTGAACGTCTGCATATTTTTGTCTCTAGTAGCATATAAGTTTGTTTGTTCTACTGGTATAGAGATCATAGAATCAGAAAAAACAGAGAAAAAGTTTGGTACATTCTCTCTCCTCCATGCATCATAACTTCATCTGATTTCTGCAGTTCCTTTGCATCACAAAGACTTACTTCCATTACTTTTACGCCATACACTGTGCCTGGATTCTTTTTCTGTAATTTCGTTTTCGAAAGCTTCTCCGTGTATTTCAACTTCTCCGGAAACTTCATCTGGCAAGCATTCTTCATTCTAAATGTTATCGCTACCTTCCTCATCACTTTCAATTCCCTGATTATCCGATTCTGGAGGAAGCAGCTCTATTTCTAAATCATCAGATTCTTAAGATTCAACAAGGTCTTTAGCGGATGCTAGAAATCTTATTCGAGGCCTAGATCAACCAGCTCCGTAAAAAGAACTTGCTTTCATGACTACAGACTTACTACACTTCACCAAATGCAAAGCTACTGCTTTATACTATAGCATGAAAACCTAATGAACTTTCTGACTGCCATACAAGTGTTTAGAAGGTGGATTGTTGTAAAACTTAGACATTTAATTAGCACTTTTGAAACAGCTAATTATAAAACAAAAGCCAGACAATTAATTGAAAGAAAATTATTTATCCTTGTGCTTACGTGTTTGTTTCACACGCTGTTGCGCTACTAACGTGATTTCAAATATTAGGTGGCAGTAGTTACCAACGTTCCCGTTTTGGGAACATAAGAGAAAATATAAAAAAATGAGCAAAAATTTTGTTTTCAAGGATTGATAAGTCTTAGTTAAGGCTGAAAGAGCAACATATCTAAATCTCACGTTTTATTAATGTCTAGAAGTACTTCCCGTAATTAAAGGGTTAAGGAACTCCTTTCTTTCTACACATTTGTAGCACTCACTGCTGTGTTATTATAAGGTCTACCTTGAGCAAACCAACTGCTTTTCCCTTCTTCGTATATTCGATATCCTCGAGATTGAAGAAATTTTCGAGTTTTTTGAACCAAAGTTTGAAGAATAGTTTGAGAAGATATGTCGTGGTTGTTGGAAAAATTGTAAACGAACATTGCCCCATAATCTTTTACGTCTAAAAAAGATTTTAATTAGTTAAAACAGGTTTAACGTATTTTCTACTAGTAGGCATTAAAGCGTTGTTAGAATACTATTATTTTCATCCAAAGATCATTGATAATATAGAATACCATTATTTTCATGCAAAGATCATTGATGATATAAGTATTTTAGAAAAATGCTCATTTCTCAAAACTATAAAATTTGTACACACTAAACCGTTGGCTGTGTAGGAAATAAGATCCTTTGAGCAATAACGTGCTGACTGAACCCAATCGCTGGGAACTAGCAGTCACAAGGAGGAAGGCACGACAGCAAAACTTTATTCCACCAATTTACGCGGTTGTGGTAACAATTGAATTACGTCCGTCCGTCACGAAATCCAACGATGAAAGAGAGCACAATATCTCCGACCACATGGTCGATAACAAAATCTGCACGCGACACCAGGAATTAGGTCGCTGCACACGTCTATGTAAACAGGACACTGCACACGTCACATTAACAAAAAAATAACGGATAAACAACCTAATGGCGGGAAAGGCAAGCCGATCACCGAGCTACCAAGAGAAGATAAAAATAAACATAATCTAGCCCAAATAAAAAAATAAAAATATGTGTGTGTGATTTTAGACGCATACAATAATAACACACGAATGCACATAGTAAAAACTAGAATCACACACAACAGTCGAAAGCAAACTAACAAAAAAAATGTAAAAAAAGACAAAAAGATGTTTGGCATGGCAGCTTGATGAAGAGCGAGGTGCGACACGCTACAGCCCGAGATCGACAGATGAAAGACAAGCCCGAGATCGACAACGTTTTCTTTATTCATCCTTTCGCACGTCTCCGCTGGCTGCGCGTGCTTGAGGGGGGAGTTGTGTAGCGTGTCGCTCCTCGCACTTCATCGAGCTGCCATGCCAAACATCTTTTTGTCTTTTTTTACATTTTTTTTATTAGTTTGCTTTCAGTGGCTTAGCACCTTGCTCCCACTGATGTGTGTGATTCTAGTTGTTTACTGCAAGAGCTGTGTTTGCCAATTTGCAACTTCGTGCGTCCCCAGTTTGACGCCCAGCTCGCGCACCTTTGCTGTTTTACTCTATGATTTTGCTGATGAAGCAATGTTAACTGACGAAGTATCTACCGTCAGGTTTGTAGCCGCTCGGCTATCTCCGTTTCAAGTATATCGTGCCCCTATAGTCCGCACGCCTGGCGATGTAACCTCACGCCAGGAATCTAGCCTGCATGGCTTTCCGGCAACCTAGCCGTGATATTGCAACGCGTATTGTTTATTATTATTGTATGCGTCTAAAATCACACACACATATTTTTATTTTTTTATTTGGACCACATATTTTTATTTTTTTATTTGGGCTAGATTATGTATATTTTTATCTTCTCTTGGTAGCTCGGTGATCGGCTTGCCTTTCCCGCCATTAGGTTGTTTATCCGTTATTTTTTGTTAATGTGACGTGTGCAGTGTCCTGTTTACATAGACGTGTGCAGCGACCTAATTCCTGGTGTCGCGTGCAGATTTTGTTATCGACCATGTGGTCGGAGATATTGTGCTCTCTTTCTTCGTCAATCGCCGTGGCGGACGGACGTGTTTTGGTTGTCTGTCATGTTTCTCGTTCGTTGTTGATCGTCGTGGCAGAAGGACGTGATTTTTGATTATCTGCCACAGCTTACGCGAATTGATGGAATAAAATATTGCTGTAGTGCTTTCTTCCTTGTGACTGCCATATAGTTCCCAGCAATTGGGATTCAGTCAGCACGTTATTGTTCGAAGGAATATATTTCCTACAGCTGATAACACGAAAAAATCACGGTAATAGTACCTTGGAGTCAATACAATCACACCATCAAAATGCGTTTTTAACAGCATAGTAAACGCCCAATATATGATCAATCAGCGTTTATCAGTGGAAAAACGTAACAGAGTACTCAATACACAAATAATTTATTTTGATTTTTCATAGTTTACTTCTAACAAATAATTTACTCCTGACGATGATTGGAGACCATCACGTTTTTTTCTTTGCAGATGGTGTTGCGACATTTAGTGTAGGTGAATTCATACTTTTGATCCTTTGATCTTAAACAAATATAGCAGCTACTGCTCCCTGGTGGACACAACTAGGCGGTTTATTTTGAATATTGAAGGGAGATACTCCTAGCTGCAAATAATTTGCTTCACCTTCAAACGTGTGTGAGATATCATCAAGCTTGAAGAACGATTAACGATAACATAGACTCAATATGATGCCAAAGAAAAATAATTTTAAAATGAAAAATTTTGTTTTGCTTTATATTAAGCCAATCAAAAATAAAATTATGTGAGAACGCACAGTTTGTGAGAACACATAAATAAAATAGCAGACAAGAGCGCATCAAAACAAATTAGTTTTTTGCAAGATTGTGCCTTGAAAATACGGATTAAACAATTAAACGCAAACAATTAAAATTTAAAACAAAATATTTTCTTAGGCTCTTTTAGTTAGTTTTGTTCTTTTTCTGAGGCATTTTTAAAATCTAAAGCGTTTATTCCCACTCTTCCAGAAAGAAAGCTTTAAAAACTGAAGACTATTTTGTGGTAACAAATAAATAAAAAAAGTCACCTTTTTCACTGTTTCCGAAGTATCTTTTGAAATAAACTCTAAAATAAACTGCGTTGTATAGACCGAAGCTCACAATGGAAAGTAGAAGAATGACAAAGCCGATACAAAGACCAGAAATTGCTGCTTCTGAATACAGAAGTGAAATTTGGTTGCGATTGATTGTAAACGTAGCATTGACACGGTATTGAAGAATCGATGTCAATAATTTGTAACTACCATAATCTTTAGCAGTAATGTTTCTAAAAGAAAGTGAATTTACGACTTTATAAATACTTTCAATGATTTACTTGGCGAAAGCACAAGAAGAGCAGTAAGTGAAATAAAATTAAATCCGAGAAAAGTTGCGCAGAAGCTTACACGTAAAATTTCATACGGGTACAAATTGAATATCGAACTGCATGTCAGTACTCATTATCACGTGGTGGAAAATAGACAGTGTTTTTCCAAGATACAATGCGTAGGTTTAATTTAAGCCACAAGTTTCTTAATGTTGCTTAAGTTCTTGTGTTTTTAATAAAATTTGTAATTACTCAATAATTGTGAAAACGAGTTTACAAAACAAAACAAGCTATACTAATGCAAGTTGAAAGTGTCACTTTATGCTTTGGTGTTTAGTGCATCATTATATATTGGCATACATTTTCATTCGCATAGAAAAGGAGTCACTGCAAAAGCGCTTAAATTTTCTAAGCATTATTTAAATTCTTAACTCACCTGAAAATAATTTTGATGTATACCTCGTTTTTAGTTGCATAAGTGGAGCAATTTCTTTTCGGGCTCACACTAATACGAAATTTTTATTAATAAGTTAAACTAAATACTCTAGATAAAGCTTAAATTAACTGAGAGGTAAAAACAGCAACTGTCACAGGTCTGCTTTGTAAATGGTTCTGCGCGAGCGACATTGTGTGAAAGAATCATAGAAAACACTGTTTCAGAAAAACCTCCTAAAATTTACCAACCAACCATATTTTTGTAGCTGTCAAGCTAAATATAATGCTGAAATAACGTTTCGAAAGCAAATTTTATGCAGTTGTCCTCTTTTTAAGTTTTGCTTGGTACAGCACAGTTAATTGTTCAGGTTGTGGTTTTAAGTCAAATTTATCAAAAAATTCATTTGATTGAGCGAATATCTTTGTTCGGATCTTTTGGCAGCTTGAACATTTTCTTTAAGCTAACAAATGCGTCGATATACACTTTGTCAATAAGCCATTCTGCAATTGTGGATGAAAATGATGCGATAAAAGAAAAAAACAAGAAAGCGGTAGCGGTGCAGTTTACATCTTTACGATATAGCACATTTGTGTAGGCCTACTTACTAAAAACAATATCGCGACTGGCTTCTCTTTAAAACTCTTTTATATTGTGTAGAAGCATTGGAGATGCACGGAGTAATTTCTGCATCATTTGACAACTGAACAAAATAATTGTTAGTTTCAAACTATTACCAAGAAATTTCACTGGCAAAGTAAATTTTTGCATAAAGTATTTCTACAAAAATGATCCAGACAACGTACGAGAAAGTTAAAAAATGTAATACAGTCTCAGTAATATGTCCATCACAAATAGATTGTTTCTTTTTAAATTGATATTTGTTGATATACTTTGCCTAAGTTATTACTTCATTTTTATTGAGTTGCGTCCACGATATTTGATTCGCAACCTCAGCATCTCCATATCCAAGCACAAGAATGCAACCAATGTTAACGTCTCCTCCTTCATTTACTTTTACCATTATTGTCTCGCATTTAAGCACCGGCATATTGTAGGATTGTCGATCTAAAATTTACTTACGAATAAATGACCAGAAATATAATTAGGGTAGCTTAAGAGGCCTGAAGTCCTAAAAGCAATTTACTTTGAACAAGTAAAAGAAGTAATAGTTAGAACTCCACATATTTGTTACGAAAAACATTGGGATATTTTCAACGACTTCAACAGTTTTTCGTTATTGATAAATGTAGTTTTGATTGGAATCCCTTACAAAAATACTGGTTGCTCTTTTGTAAATGATTAATATCAACTTTTTGTCGCAACATCTGCGTATTGCAAAATAGTAAAAGAAACAAAAGTTTAATTATTGATAAATTATTAGATAAGCTTTGGTTTTGTTTTGTTTATGGTTGTTGTGATCAATTCTGATATAGAGCTTTTTTTAGAAGCAAGCAAGCTCGTGGGCATCGCTTCCAAAGATTTTCCAACAAGCAGAAACAACTTACGTCGGACGAAAAGTTTGAATCCGCCTACGAACAAAGTCATTCCGTTATGAGTGACGGCGCAGGAATACAACCCTTCATGTGAGCAGTTAAGTGATTGAATAAAAAGCTAGAAAATATGATTATTAGAGCAATCATATTTACGGCAACAGGGTATAATTGGACATCGCAATTATGAATGAAATTCTTACTATTTAGAAATCAACTTCTGTTTTTTCTTTTTTTTCTCAGCTGCTAACCTACGCGTAGACGTTTGTTGCAATAACGCTTTAACTTTCATCTTAATATATTTCAACTGGAGTTAATTCATGTATATAAGCACATGCTCTTAGTGCTAGTTTTACAGTTGTCCGACTGGGCCATCGCTATTAGTTGGCTGCTTATCCCTACCATTTATCCGTCACATTTATCCGCAGGCGCGGTGGTGTAGTGGTTAGAGCGTCCGCTTCGCAGTCGGTAGACTAGGGGTTCATTCCCCTTGTTGAGTCATACCAAAAGACTTTAAAAAATGGTATCCACAGCTTCCCTGCTTGGCGCTCGGCATTTATGGGAGGTTGTAGAGAACAAGCCGGCAAGTTCGCTTGTTGTGTCCTTGGGCAAGGCACTTAACGGGACGCCTCCGTCTTTATGTGGAAGACAGATGGCCCAGACACCTCAAAAATGGCAACTCCCAAGCGAGTGCGGACGTCCCGTCCAACATATAGCAATACAATTTGCTTTCTTGTGAATGGAGGATAAATATGAACAAATACAAATACACATGAAAATTTGAAAATTCCAAGTGCCTTTTTCAAGGACACAACGAAAAACTTTCACTTTTTCCTAACACTACCTATCATTTTTGGCTGAACCCCTTACAGAAAAGCTGTGAGTATCGATTGCAAAGTCATAGGTATGACTCGACAAATGAATTGAACCCAGGTTTACCGAGAGTGAAGAGGGTGATTTAACCAACAAATAAACGCACTGTAGTGGTTACAGTATTCGCTTTGCTTTTGGTAGATGGGCGGTCCAAGTTAGCGAAGATCAAGAATTGAAGCAGCCTTTAACGTAATTCATTGCAAGCTTCTGGGTCACAAACATAAAATAGTTTTAACGCTTGCTCAACAGTGAGGGTGTGGCTACAAAAAAATTGGAAGCAGAAAAATGTTTTATAAATGTTTGACATTCTAAACAAAATAATTTGCCTAAAATTTTATTGATTCCACGTTTAAGGTAATTCAGGTAAACGTCACATTTCGAGTTGTGCGTATCAACTTTGCTTGTAATGGAGAGCTTATTTCGTACAAATGTACTAAGTCCGCTTTTATATGATAACAAATTTATATTAAGTTCAAAACAGCCAAAGTTTAAGAAAATAGAAACAAAATCCAACAATTGTGATCTCAGTCGTGCCAATGACGGCAGAGCTTTTGTCATTTTATTTAAAAACTGCATTACATACGGATTGAGTCAAATGAATTTGGTGAGCATGAATCTTTTTCGTCTCTTCCCCCAATAGAGTGCTGAGTGAGCTACGTAAAATAATATAACCTATAAAATAGTTGATTACCTCCGGGCATCCGCGAAATATTTTCAAATTAATAAAAGTTTTCATTGAAAATTATGAATGACAAAAAAGTTGCTTTGCGCGCATTAAGAAATCGCGTCTAAAGCTGCATTTGGCGGGCCAGCGTTTGGACAATCTTCTATTTTAATGCTTTAATGATTAGAAAAATTACATGATAAACCCGAATTATTTGTGTATGGTTATT
Source organism: Trididemnum clinides (assembly GCA_963675345.1). Classification (NCBI taxonomy): domain Eukaryota; kingdom Metazoa; phylum Chordata; class Ascidiacea; order Aplousobranchia; family Didemnidae; genus Trididemnum; species Trididemnum clinides. The sequence goes on from OY776291.1 coordinate 3,382,252, forward strand.
TGACAAATATTGAAATTCAGTAAAATGTTCTTGAAAATCATCATAAATTTAAGAAAGAATTACGAAATTTTAATCTTGTTTACAGTTAAAAAAGAGTCAGGTAATTTGAGCCAGTATCCAATTTGACCCATGATGCATATCTTAAGGTAGAGTCATGTCAGAAGCATAACGTTGCCGTCCACATATTTTGCAAAACAAATCTTCTCAATTGTTGTGGTTTGATAGCAATAAGCACTTTGACATTAAGTAAAAATGGAAATTACTGCTTCATTGTGTAAATGTAAAGCCAAAAGTCACCGCAAACTAAGCAAAAAAGTTTTTATTTAACTGGTAAACACTGGCAAGATAGTAGAGCAGAGCTTTAAAACTCAGCTAACCATAAGAAACAGCGCAGGTGATGGGAGAATCTGAATAAAAAAAAAATAAAATTTTTGTAGAAAATAACGGATGGGGCGAGTTGAGCTGTTTGTAAAAGTCAATGTTGAGCGGTAGACTCAACTTATCCTAGAACTTGTTTCTGTTTTTGTTTTTGTCTTACAGTGTATTACTACTAACAATGTATAAAATTTAACACGTTGGTTGCAAGATATTTATGTCTCTCGTCACTTTTTATTTTTTTATTTCTCTTCTCTTTCTAAAGCAATCTCAAAAGTTTATCTAATTATCCTGTTTTTTTATTGTCCTCTTCTTGTTTTACAATTAGCCAATGGTTAAACTCTGAGTTAAACAAATACTTTCCCAGAGCTTCTGGAAAAACTGTGCATCCACTAAACATATCATCCTCTCACACCCTCTTTTCAAATGAGATTGTGCCCCCTTGTCTCTCAAGAACACCTTTATTCTTTGAATTGAAGCTTATTCGTTTCCCTTCATATTCTCCTTTGGACCCACGATCATGGTGAAATAGTGTGATCTTGCCACCTAAATTCTTTACCTAATCATGATCTCATAATTTGAATTAAAAGTTAAATCCTATTATTTTTTGGTAGTATGCTAATTTGATCCAGCCACGCCCCTGTAGCAAAAGCTAGTTTGGATAACTGGCTTTCGTACTTAATAGTATAAATCTTGCTGCTGTTTCCAGTTGACCAAAATATTAGCAAATCAATGGATTCATTTATTAATAAACTGATATGAACAGAAACAAACTTTAAGCCAAAACCGACTGAATAGGCTGAACTGAATTAGATCAACTATAAACCTAATTGCATCCAAAAAATGAATTAAATTTATTTGACTTGAATTAAATTGCAACTGAATTTATCTGAATTGTATTGAATACCGTAAAAGCAGAGTAAAATGATTTAAACAATTCCAAAACATGCTTAAAGCAAAATTAGAAACTTAAAATGTGCCCTAACTGACTAAAATGCGCAAACAAAGAAATGAACTAAAAGGTGATACAAGACAAATTAAGTCAAAAACGCTGTTAGCATAAAAACCGGGTTCGAAACCGCTACATCCTCATCCTAAGAAAATAGTCCGGTAACAAAAACATGACATAATTAGGCCTGACATTGAGGGGCAGATGAATTTGTATTGGTGAAGTTTAAGAGTAATAACAATTTGGAAATCAATATTTCGTTGCAGTTAGTGATGCTGCGCATGAAACTAATTCTGAACCAGGTTTATGCAAGAAAGCAGTGGAATGAAAATTTTCGGAAACTCGCAACATACCAAGAAAAGAAAGAGATACCAAGAAATGAGATAAGTGCTTTCTTTCAAAGCGGGACGCAATAAGGCCTGTCTGCCATCACCTGAACAGTCTATATGAAAAACAAAATGTTACTTTGCCTTTGCTTATATAAACTTAAACGAGTGGTAATTATATTATAAACGTCACTTGACTTTCAAATGGCGAAATATGCTTCTTTACTTAGCGTTTAATTGTTTGACAAGAGTCAGTTGATAGAAATAAGTTTTTACTATACATTTGTTGCTTTGTTGAAGGTGGCTGACTGTAACTATTGCAAAGATAACAGAACGTCAAAATGGAAACGCAAAAAGGACACCAAAAATGACGTCGTAAAAATAGAAAAAGAGCTGTGCAAATTTTTGGATCAGTAATTTTAATACAGACAGTTTTATAATTAACCACATAAAACACTTGATCACTCTAGATCTTCCCTTTTGACGCGATTTTGCCACTGATGAGAGCGTCACAAACAGCTTATGGTTCAAACAGCTTTATACTAAGTTATATTAACAGACAGTTTCATATATAAATCCATTTCACAACAATTTAAATAATCAATTTTCTTATCTAGTATTTTGCAATAGCATCTCTGTTATCTTTCCACTCTTGATTATCTACAGGTTTGTTTTTGTTTTTTAAAACTTTGAACACTCGCTGAAAACTAACATTCGTAAGCGTAAGTACCATAACCTATCTTTTCTTTCTATTAAAGATTTTGACATTAACGCTTTCACCATCATTCAGATTGATATTTGGTGACTGCCAAAAAGTTTTGATTGTTTACTAAAGTTTTATGTTTACAGTACATATAACGTCTTCTCCTGCCGACTAGTTGCAGGTCCTAGATTGTTTAAAGTTTGCCAAAAAAATGCATGTCTGTAAATGTGGAGATAAATCTGAAACTAGTAAATATCTTTCGATATATATTCTTCTTTGTGTCTACTATATTATTAAAAAATGATTTACACTGGAACTAATTTAATTGTGTGAAGGATTCCGTCATCATACAAACACAATAACACATTTTGGTGCAGCCTTCTTTCTTCTCTGCGTTTCGCAGAGAATTCAGGGCAATTGCAGTTTTTCTTTGTATGGGGGAACATGTTCAATTTAAGAAGGCAGTCTCCTAAATAGCTCTACATGTGTCTGCCAGTAAGGGAATCAAACTGTTGTTGACAGCTGAGTAGCACATACTCCCATTTTGATGGTGGTAAATAGGGCAACATGTTATCACGTGGTCAGCTATTTGATCCTTTGCGCCACACGCACAAGCCGCAGTAAAAGCCATACACCACTCATGCATTTTTGAGCAGAATAGCCTGACAACAGTTTGAAGGTGATAAGTCTGACTCATGAAGGTCCGAGAAAGGATATTACCGAAGATACTAAACGACGTCTACAATTAATTTTTGTCGTCAGAAAGTGAATTTCTGCCCCTTTATCCATTTTTTTTCTTTTCATTGTGCTACACTGGTGCCTGACTGACCGGAATTGTTCAGCTGCTTCAGTGCTGCGGCACAACTGAGTATCTTGATTTAAATTGTCGCTTATGTCTCCCCAACTAGGGGACAATAGCCTTTCGTGAAGCAGGTGCTCTGACCCCTGGGATGGGCAAGCTAGAGACAGTAATGGGTTTCGATAGCAAAGCTCGGCTTGGTTGTAGTTGATCGCCTTTCGGTCAGAAGGACAATTGCAGTTTGATTGAATTTAGTCTCTAACTTTCAGTGAGAAGAAGAACTCAGTTTTATTTAGCTTTTACTTATGCCTTTCTTTATGAATTTTATATCTTTTATTTGTTGTACATAGGTGGTGGCAGCCGTTATTATCATAATCGACCGGTTTAGCTTTTCTAATAAATCTAATTTGCAAAGTTGAGTATTTGTGGATTAGCCATTTAATTTATGGATTTCTTGCTTTTTTTTTATGGAATGAGAGTAAAAGTTAAAGAATATTAGACAAGCAAGAATGAGTCAAAACTTCTTATCTCAAATCCCAAATCAGCAGTAAAAATCTGCAGACTGAATTTGGCCTAATCACTCGTTTTGTTGACGGATTATCACTCGACCAACGCCGCACTAATCTGTAATACACAGTTACATCTTTGTAATTATTATTAAATCTCTTTAACAAATATTCAATATAACAGTAAGCTATCTTACTTTTGAGTCGTTGGAGATGATTGAGCATTCGTGAAACCAATGAAATGTCATTTTGGACTCATTTGTCGAAATGTTAGTCGTGTCGTCCACATGTTCTGGTTGAAAAATAATTTTTGTTATTTCGAATGTTGTTAATTCTTTGCTAAAATTGACATAAACTAGATACTGCTAACTTGATTAACGTACTAGCCTGCTCTACCAGCGTCGCACGCAGAGCCGCCCCCTCCCCCATCAGTAATGTTGATGTTAGCAAAATTGGTTCACCCGGCCAAGCCAGCTTCACCCAATAAGACAGTTGTGAAATCAGCAATTAAACGTTAATGTTTTTGATGTAACCAATATTGTTACAAAACAAAACTACCGGTTTTTGAAACGCAATTGATTAAAAAATACATTCTAGTGGGTTGCGCAAATCCGCTATATTTCTACCAGAGTTTATCAAGTCCCTGGCTAAGTCTTGCTTGCCCTTTTCGGTTCTTGGGAACTGGACATGCTCACGATTAAAGTAGCCAACCATTTTAAAAGTTTAATTCCTATGATTTTATAAAATGCATGGAAGCATAACTTCAAAGTAGTTCGTCCCAACTAATCAATTTTAGATATTGCTAAAAAACAAATTTTTTAAGCCTTGGAAAATACTAACTGGTAGTACCTTATCATAACCATTCATTATATATCAAAGTTACCTGTTTTAGTGTAACATATCACCTTTGGGGTTGAGGGTAAAAGTTACATCAAAGAAGATAGGTCCAACTATATATTTACATCAAAGAAGATATTTTAGTATAAAAACAAATAGTACAGACACAAGTCATATATTATCAGGATTGTCTTAAAATACTTTTCAATTTGTTAAAAAATTTTAAAAATTGTTTGAGAAATGAGGTCTTAAGTTAGTGTTCAAGTAAACTAGTTTTGTAAAATTAGGTGCATGAAAATAAGTTTTTTTAAACTAATCTGAGCAAAAATATTAAAACCAGCAAACTTTTTGTTTCAAAACGATTCGCATTGCATTTACGGTAAAACTTCAAGAGTTGCAGTTTAATGTTGTCTTCTACGCTAGATTGAATTTTATGAGCTATTGTACCGCTTAGAATCTAAGCCTTAGATAACTAAAACTATAGCGATTGTTTTGTAACAAACGAAGGCTTATGCGAAACGATAGCCATAACTTAGCTATGAAAATTCTATTTAAGGTGATTTAACATTAAAAATACAGTAGAACTTTCTTGAACCTATTGCAATAACAAGCATTTACGCTTTAATATCAAACAGTTACAGTATTTTACGGTGAAATCAAGATAATGGCTGAATTAGCTACATATCAAATTAATAAACAGGGTGGGACGTTTCATCTAGGTTCAACAAGAGCTTGCATTCTTGGATATGTAAAGTTTCTTTGATGCGTAGTTTTCTGTTCCTATTGCTGTGTCCAATTATTTCTATAGAGTTATAATTAAGGTTGTGATTAGCTTTGCAACGTCTGATTTTTGATTAAATTTTCCACGTGGTTTGTGGTTGTTGATTCTTGTAATAAGGTTACGACAAGTTTGACCAATTTAGGAACGACCACAAGACCAATTTAATTTGTATACAACTCCTGCATTGCGCTAGAGTGCTTGACTTTCTTTAAATTTGAGTGCTTGCCAATAATGTAAGTGTCGTGAATTATAATAAATCGAAACTTTCTAGAAAGTTTTTTACTTATAAATTATCGAATTTCTTTTTCAATTTGAAAAATATTTTGTCAAGATAGAGAGGTTGCAGAGGAAGTTTCTTTTTTCTTAGTAGAGGCTCCAAAATTATTACAACTGTTAATTGTAGCACAATTTCAACTAGAGCTTGCAGTTGATTTATGTCGTTTGTTTAAAAATGATCGCATTTATTTGTAGGAAGGTTGCACGCTAGTGATCAAATGTCATCGAAATGATCGTATTTATTTATTGACTAGCCGACTTTGCCGGCGTCGCCTGACAGAGGCCCTCCATCAGTAATTTCCTGGTTTAGTATTTCGGTTTAACCGGCCAAGCCGGCTTCACCCATCCGGCTCTAGTGTGAGCAGTAGCAAAAAGTTAATGAATTTTATGCACTTTCACAATTCTTCTACACGAAATTGTGATCACCATATTTTTTTAGTCATGGCTGGCAATGCTCACAGAGAATCTTGCCACAAATTATTGTTAATACTTGTGAGAAAGCAGGGGATGTACATAATCAAAACTGATTTTGGCGACAAAATGGTGATTGCTTTCACAATTAAAGAAAAACTATTTAATGGTCAGCCTATTTTGCCAATTGGTGCTGCCGCTTTCTTATTTATATTTGCGGTATTAAGTTTCTAATTTGGCTGCGCTATTGGTCTTGTTTCTGGCATAGTCACAAAAGCGGTTATTGTTCTCTCTGAATTGAGTTTTAGAAATAGCTATGGTCATGGTTTAAGTTGATTTTTTCTAAAACTTGGGATTTTATTACAATGATGCAGAGTAAGAACATAAATGACATAAATACCATAACAGGCAGCATAGCAGTATAAGAAAAAATTCTTGCTTTATAGTATATTTGACGGCGTTACCGGCAGAAACCCCATCAGTAACGTCGGGATTGAGAGTTAAATATAGCAGGCATTCCTCGTATGTCGAGTGTAACGATATTTCAACCAGATCACTTCGTTCTTTCGACAATTTATTCTTCAAATTTAACATTTCGCTCCCCTTAGTTACCCGAAGCTTCTTTCAAAAACGGTAGTTGTTGGTAGTGTGGTCACTTAGTCACTTAGTTGGTCACTACCAATATGTACCGTTTTCTGAAGAAGCTTCCCGGTAACTAAGGGGAGCGAAACATTAAATTTGAAGAGTAAATTGTCGAAAGACGAATTGATCTGGTTGAAATATGTCATATATTTTTAGAATGGCCTTAATATCACCTTTTATTTTTTAAAAAAAGCTTCACAATGTGGGGTCATAAACCAGTTTTTAACTAAACTGACTTTCTGAAAGTGTTTAAATTTTTGAAAAAATTATGAAATGACCTATGGTGGCAAAAGACTGTGTTATCGAGCCAGGCAGTATTATGACATCATAGACCAAGTTAAAGTGTGTAGAAAAAAGCAAGAATGACGCTTAGAAAACTCAAAATGGTAAAATAAAGAACTTGCTGTTGTATTTCTAATGGAGCCTAAATTGTTTTAGGGTTTCTTAATCGAAGGCACCGTGCTAAGATCTCCCCAAATAGTATTTAATCGCTTTTCTATCATCAGTATTTTTTGAGTAAATTGAGAAAACAAATTTTACAATTAATTGTTAATTAGGACGTCGTGTGACATTGTAAAGAAGTAAAATTTGTTGAAGTTGGTAAGTTGGGTACTGGCTTTTGTTTAAGCCAAAAAACACGTTCCTCGGTCCAAAAATGCGGTTTTTAAAAAGTTATCTTTGATTATGACGTCATTATGATGTCATGAACCTGAGGAGGAGATCAATCGTGCCAAATTTGATGTTAGTACGCAGGGCAGTTTTGGAGAGTTAAGACAGACTCACTGACAGACAGAATTGCACTTAATATAATAGATTTTTGATTTCCGTTTTATATTTGACAATACAAAAATATTGAAGTTGTTTTAACACAAAAGTTTGTTTGTTGGTTGGGGGAATTTGTATAAGCAATAGTGAGAGTGAGACTTATTGTACGGATTTAAGCTAGTGACGACAGATTTACGGTCAAAACTATTTGCTTTGTTTACTTACACATTTTTAATAAAACTGTACGCTCGTCTTTTTTTACAAATAAAATAGACAACAGCTGTGAATTTGAGTTTAACTAAAAAGACTAATGTGAGAATTGAAAATCGTCTCTGCAAGCTGACATTATTTTCTCGTGGATAAGCAAAATGAAATTTTTTAATGATTGTAAGTTGATGATTTCAGAGATGGAAAGTTGTTATGTTTGGATAAGTTTCAGAAAAGTTTTGTCTAAATTTCTCCAACAACCTACATCTAAAGAGTTTTAGTAGAAACTTGATGAGTTAATGCAAAGGATTGTAGAGCGCATTGGACCTCTGCCTATGTGCTGCAGGGCTGCAAAACCCCACCATGCGTTTTTATCGTCTATTTTTTTTTCGAATTTTCTATGATGTCAAAATATCATAGTTCATACCTTATTTACCAATGCGCCAGTTTACGTCGATGAAAAGACGAATTTTCTTATACTACTAACACTAAACAAGTAAGTGTGCAACATAGGTCTTCTACATAACAAATAATGATGGTGTGGAGAATGGGTTGCAGCTGCAGCACCTGCGACTACAATTTTTAGAGTGATTTAATTGCTTCACAAATGCCTTAAAGTTTTTATTTCTGAGTGACATAACAAAATTTTTTGCCGCGACAAGTATCGTCAATATAACTAACCCAAATTTTTCTGTACAAGTGAATATCTCTAACTTTTGAACACCTTTCGTCAAGCTGCAAGAAATAGCTGCAGGAAGGGCAAAATCAGTAGCGCCCAGACAAATGACCAAATGCGTGTTGTTGTTATTGTTGGTACTCAACCCCTTCCTAAGATTCGGGCACGGCGGAACACCATGAAGCCCCAGAAGCTCAAACCAAACGACGGGATCGGGAACAGCACCACCACGTTGAGGCGGCTGTTGATAGGTGCAAGCGTACATGCGTTGCTTTGATTCTTGTTGCTTTTCTTGTGATGTAACAAATCTTGCTGAGTAGCTTCAAAACAAGGCAAGTTGTCTTACTTGGTAAGTTTGTTTATAGGTACGCTAATTCAAATGCTATTAGTCGATTGTATCATTTAATGAAATTGACAAAATAAATATGGAGTGAGAAAATTTATTTAAATGTGAGAAAGTTATTTTACTTATTTTTTCTCTTCTACCTGTGAAAATACCGTCTTTAGTAAAACTTTCGCTTTGTCTATTAAACACCAGACTACCGCGAAAGTACGATATGTAATGGTGATGTTCAAGCATGCTAAAAGAAATTTAGCAAGTCATTGAATTGACTGATTACAAGTTTATACGTGAAAAATTCGTGCGACTTGCAGTTGTCAATATGCTTCACTCTTCAAACTAATCCTTAGCTTGGTGATATAAGCGAGACAACGTTTTATTGGTTTGTATCTGCTTTGTAGATCTCGAAATACTTCAACAAATTGAAGTTACTACACTGCAAACTAAATTATCATACCGCAGTCCGTTACTGCAGTTTTAGTGTGCAATGGCAGAAGAGCAGTGTTGCGCCATATCGTGCTTACAGCGCATCAGGTTTTCTCGATCGTCTATTCGTGAAGAGCTTTCAGTAAAAGAAGCCGGAAGACCTACTCCAGATAAATTCATTCAGCAAAAATGTAGCAGCAGAAAAAACATGTATACCCGTGCATTCAACCTTTGTCTTTACGACTAAACGCTGTAGCTTTGCGAGTGCGATGCTGCAAATGCTTTTGTTTTGCTATTTTTGCTTACAGTTCGGAGGAGACACCACTTGGACACGCAATGACGTCAGAAATCTGAAGCATCTCATTAAAAACATTACCAAACACGGAATATTTTTAAAGCAAATAAGCAACACTGTACATTTGCCCATGGTTGGAAACGTAAACATTGCCGAAGAAATAGACAGTGGATACAGGTTGCCCTTTATGGAACATAAAAAACGAGTGACAAAGAACAGAGGCGCACTGTCTAAAATCATGGATTATTTGAAATTTTTTGGGAAGTTTGAGTTGTCTTTGAGAGATTACGACAAAAGCGCAGAATTTCAACACCCGGAAGTTTTTCTGGGACTGGTCAATTTTTCCTGGTTGCTGGACTCAAGCTTGAATGCGCATTTGAGATCAGCTACTGCATTCAATATCACTATAAAAACAATTCAAAATGAGTTGCTGGATAGCATTCTACGAGTATGCAAAGATCTAATCCGAGATGAGCTTAATAATCCCGAGTATTTAGCTTTTGTAAGTGATGAAACCACCGATGTCTTTTGTAAAACTCAGCAGGTCATTGTTCTGCCATACCTTGTTAATGCAAACCGGTTGAAAATTTTTGGGGATTTTTTCATCTGACTAACCACACTGCAAAAAACCTTGCCCACATTATTTTACAGGAAATTTGATCATTTGTGATCGTCCGCAATGCTTGATCGCTCAAAGCTACGACGGGGCGGTCATGATGAGTGGTGCCGCGATGAGTGGCTCTTATGGAGATGTGCAAGGGCTCGTCAAAGAAATATACAATAACGTGCACCTAGTTCAATGTTGCGGCCATCAGTTTAATTTAATCTTGCAGCGAGCTTCATCGCAGATTACCCAAGGGCGAGTTTTCTTGAGTAGTTTATCAGAAATTTTGTTATATTTCTCACGATCTCTACAAAAAATGTCTGCGCTGAGACATGTTTGTGACTGAAGACTTCCAATTGCAACACCAAGATGAAATTTTAATAACAGAACTAGTCCAACTGTCTACGGAAAGACAAAATTATTTTATGCTTCGATGAATTAGAAACTTCGTTATCAAAAGAAACTTGCGCTGGCGCTGTTGAGATCAAACAAACTCTACAACACACAAAGTTTCAATTTTAGCTGCAATTCTTAAAAAAAATGCCTCGCGTCGACATTCCTTACAGGCAACCGCAGTCAAAAGAAATAATCCCGAACTCTGCACATAAAGCAGTGAGTTTGCTTGTTTCAAGTGTTCATAAAAGAAGAAATTAGGTTGAAGAAACCAGATTAAGTTCCAGGCAAATTTCGACGGCACATGAACAAGCTCACGGCTGATGCACGCAAATCATGCGACGTTATTATTGTGCAACGTAGGGAGTGGTTTTCTTTTATATATCTCTTTGCAGCAGTCAAGCTCTTTGCTGCGTCAAAGTTTTCAAATTATCAGAACACATTTCCGACCGCTACGCTGACAGAAACGATTAGAGCCTATATCTTCATTAACACTGAGCGTTTGCCCAATAAGCTTTCTGTTTTGTATGCGCGAGAAAAAATGTTGTGTGAAAACCTTCTTTCATTTTGAAACAAAATCTTCAACGTGCGTTCCTTCACATCATGAAATCGCTACAGATTTTAATCGCAACCCCACTAGCAACGTCACGGGCAGAAAGGTGCTTTTCGGCTTTGAAGCGCATAAAAACGTTTCTTCGAAGCACTATGACTAATCAGCGGCTTACTGCATTGGCCATGCTTTCCATTGAAAAATCGATAATACACAAATGAAGGATTTTAATAATAGTGTTATTAATAATTTTGGCGGTCAAAGTGTCGACAAACTGACTTTGTGTATAAATAAACTTGGAGTGTTTCTACTTTATTGCTCAGTTATTGTTAACGCGTTATTTATTACCGGTACAACTTTAGCATTTTCACTTAAACATGCTCCAAATTTTGCTTTGAAAAAATTTTATTTTTGCGACCAGAATTTTTTCATGATGTACAGCAAGAAGTCTACTCAAAATACAGGAAAGCCCTTTGCTTAGATTATGCATCCAAAGAACAGACAAAAGCTAGGTCTACTAACTGTAAAATAAGCAATATATTTGTTTGAAAAATCTTAAGTCGGCTCTTAACAGTAACTAGAAATTTAACGTATACAAGCTCGGCCAGAGCAGGCCGAAAATACAAGTTTTCCAAAACGGCGCCGCTGTCAAAGTTTAGTCAGACGCTACTTAGTTCTAGTAATACTTATTGGCATCACAAGCAGCGAGCGTCGCCAAAAGCGCAGCTTATTATTTCTGAAATCAATGACTACTAAATTCTAGAAAGCAAGCAATGCCCAACTGAAGGCAACTAAAACAACACAGAGTTTGGGAAATTTTTTACAATTATAGACTACTAGCAGAGGTACCCGGCGTTGCCCGGGTATAGGATAAAAGAGCAACGTCAGTATATGCAATTGATCAGATCATGTAAGTTATCCTGGTGATTACTATTCTGACAACACTTTCTTTTTAACCCCTAGAAACTGTTGTCACGTAATATTTGCATTATCGGAGGCTAATCACCTTGAAGAGGAAACAGGTTACAATATCATACCTCAACAGTTACATTAGCATAACCATATTCTATGTAAAGGTGAAGATTATTTGCTTAAAGTTTTGTTTGTAAATCTTGTTATTCAATACAGATAATAAAAAGCGACATACACTTCATTTTTAATTCCTTTATCATTACTACTCATAACAATAGGTATTTGAATTTTCAAGGGGGCTTTCTCCCCCCTTTTTGCCCCCTAATATAGTCGTAGGAGGCTGAAATTTGGGGAAACTTTTTAATTTAGTGTCTTATACATATGGTTTAAATTTCATCTAAATCAGATATATTTGAATTTTCAAAGGGAGGTTCTGCCCCCCATAGCTCCCTTAGGGGAGCACTTAAAGGTTCGAGACCACTTCCACAGTATTCCTTGGAAAATTTTACATGACAATACACTTTTACTTATTTTTTGAAGCTTCTTTAACTTTTCTCTCTATAGGTATTTGAATTTTCAAGGGGGCTTTCTGCCCCCTAATATAGTCGAAAAAGGCTGAAAGATTTACCCGTCGTTGATCGGGTAAAATGTAAAGACTGATTAAATTTTTACATTGAATAACCATATTTTAATTTGTTTTCATGATTTTTATTTCATCGTACAACAGTACAAAAAGGCCTCTAGTAGAGCCCCATAGGCTCGTAGCCCCCCATAGACGAATCTGATCGAAATGAAAATACCGTACTTGGCAGATTTACCCGTCGTTGATCGGGTAAAATGTAAAGACTGATTAAATTTTTACATTGAATAACCATATTTTAATGTGTTTTCATGATTTTTATTTCATCGTACAACAGTACAAATAGGCCTATAGTAGAGCCCCATAGGCTCGTAGCCCCCCATAGACGAATCTGATCGAAATGAAAATACCGTACTTGGCAGATTTACCCGTCGTTGATCGGGTAAAATGTAAAGACTAATTAAGTTTTTACATTGAACAACCATATTTTAATGTGTTTTCATGATTTTTATTTCGTCGTACAACAGTACAAATAGGCCTATAGTAGAGCCCCATAGACGAATCTGTTCGAAACGAAAACACCGTACTTGGCTTCCCTGGAAAAAGTTATTTTAACCCGATCTACGACGGGTAAATCTGCTAGGGATTTTTAAATGTACAGTCTTTCTCACAATCATCCAATTTGGATTTTTATTTGTCACAAATTTTTTTCTGTTTGTGGTACCTAACAAAAACTTTAAATTTTTAAGGGGGCTTTCTGCCGCCTAATATTGTCGAAAAAGGCTGAAATTTTGGAAAGCTCTCTAATTTAGTGTCTTCTACATATGATTTAAATTTCATCAAAATTGAATATATTTGAATTTTCAAAGGGGGGTTCTGCCCCCCATAGCTCCCTTAGGGGGGCACTTAGAGGTTTGGAAATAGGCCCATTGACTCCGCTGGAAAAAAATACATCGGAATGCATGTTTTATTTTTTTCTAGGTGCTCCTAATTTTTTTTCCATAAGGAACAGACAAACAGACTGACAGACAGACAAACAAACAGACTTTGGATTTTATATATTAGATTGCAGAGGTTTCCAACTTGGGCCTGGCGACGCACTGGTGCGTCGTCTAGAAAAAGTAAAGGCGTCATAAATTTACATCCTTGATGACTTTTTGTGCAATCAACCAGCGTTGAGAGCCTTTTGTCTTCGTCATTGACGTGATTACCACTGCTTTTTTGTAGGTCAACTTATGTAGAAGGATTTTTTACACCTTTTTTTGATTTTATCATCTTTTTGGAGTTTTTTTTGAAGTCAACTTATGGAGTGCGTCGTTTAATTTTATAGATTAGATTAGTGCGTCAAAAATTTGTATAGGTTGGGAACCTCTGGCCTAAGGTATCGGAATTGGACGTCAATAGCCAAACAACAGCAAATAAACTGCCTGGAAAGATTACGAAAAACTAAAAAAATGAATTGCAACCCCTGCATCAAATTCAACCACGAAACGCCACTGGTAAAGCGACAGCAAAATTACACGAAACAAATTTGAAAAAGTCTGAAACTGCAGCATTATATGATGAAAAGATACCCGATAAAAGAAAAGAAAAAAATGGCTAGTTCATGGCTAGTTCAGTTATGATGTTAGGCATAGAAGCAGTAGCCTGCTGATAACTGAAAAGTATCTGATGGAAACTCAAAGTCATTCTATTGCCAATATTAAAAAAGCAAACAACTAAAAAACTGGACCTGACAGAAGAAAGTTTTTTTCGGATTTTGATTCTGTGCATTTGATATTGCTAATAATGAGTAACTTTGCCTATTCAAAGCAGAAAATGTAATATTATCAAGTTTTATGAGTTATAAAGTAATGTTGAGGATGTTTTACTAGCCAGCTCAAGCATTAAACCTTTCGAATTAAGACATTAAGTTGCGCTAATTAAACTAAACTAAATTAAACCATAGCAATTGTATCCAAATTAATAAAAAATCAATATTTGAAAATAACGTTTCAAGTGTTCAACAATATTTCTCTCACCAGTTTACAGCGTGCACTGTATTTTAGAGAGAGTAGTTTTAAGTTGGTGATTACAGGCTTACAGTCAAAATTCTGTTGAACGTTGTAAACTTGATTATCTTCAGCTTATGTTTGTTTTTGATTTTGGAGTACAAAGTAAAGTAAAGAAAAAACGTGAACATATTTAAAAAATTTATTTTTAACGCTTTACCTGAAATGAAATCATAATTTTAGGTTTTCACAACAAAAAACACGTTCTGCTTGATTCTTAACTGCTACCAAGTGATATAATGTGTGTCGAAGTGAATTATAAGCCTATACAACAACAACAGCATTGATTACAAGGGCCTTTGAGTATCAAATAAAAACACTGTCAAGTAGAATCGAACACAAGATCGTTAAAATAACGAATAGAAAGTTTTGACTTTGAAATAGAGCTTGCAGCTGATGGTTGCTATTAGTTTGAATTTGCATTTGAACGGCATTAGCTGTGCATGGTGCAAATTAATTTGTTTAGTCTCATTTCAAGACGATGTTTGGACTCAAGATGTCAAGCAAGCAAACAAAACCAATTTTTAAGAGTAATGCTTGGTTTCAAAAATCGATGTCGTAAAGTACTAGCTAGTATGTCTGCCTGAAATGCCGACAGTATAATCATCTAAAGTAGAAACCTCAAAAATCTGTAACATAGTTGAATGGATAAATCTTTTGTCTTAAAATCCTGTTATAGCGACCTTACGAGATACAAACTTTTGATTATAGATGTTTTGCTAAAATCATGTAGGTGACTCATAAACATTCTTGCTCTGTTTGTGCGCTGGTTATTGTACTTTATATCGTTATTGCATATCATTCGTTCACCTCAATATCAAAATCATTCGTGGGCCTAAAAACTGGTCATAAAGAATATACATAGCTACAGTCCCGTAGCACTCCAACTTCGGCCCCCCCCCAAAGTAAGCGCAAGAGCCCCTGCGCACAGGTCATATCACTTTAGAGGTGTGAAATTGAAAAGCTGCATTAAGAAAATACACCACAATTTGTACATAAGTAAACAGGCTAATGTCAGAATAAAGCATGCCGATACCGAAGGTGCAAGTCATAAAAAATTCGGCACCGATGCCAGAGTTCAGTAGGACATTTATGCAGACACTGCGAAACGAAAGCAATGACACTGAAAAACATGAAAAAGTTATAAAAACACAGTATCATTTAAATAGTCTGGAGCGAACCTTTTTTGTTCGCAAATGCTGTTATGACATTGTCATAATCAAGAGATCGGGCGCAGTCATTTTCGATTGACAACATGGCTAATGAAGATAGTCTACTGTCTGTCATAGACGTTCTATTAAAAGTTTTGATCAGTTTCAATTTGCTGAAGCTTCTTTCAGCGCTGGCAACAGTCACGGGGCAAGTTAGTAAGATTCGAAGTGCGATGTACACATTCGGATACAATTCAAATAAATGAGTCTTTAGAAGATAGTTCAGAAAGTCTTGAGCCGTATTGAGATTGCGTTTTTTTTGTAAAATTAAAACAAACCGCTGTAGCTCAGCGCTCATTTCATCAGAATCAATGTCACCGAACTTTTTTTGGAACTCTTTACAGCAAGTAAGAAGAGCATTTTCTTGTTGCACAAGCAAAAGTTTGTCTCGTGTGTACAAAAACGAAAAGGCGGAAGAAACCTCACGTAACAAATTAAAGCGCTCCTTTATTGACATAATAGCCTGGTCTACTAATGGATAGAAAAAGTTGCTTTTAAATTTCAGTTCAGGAGTAGCTCGTTGTTCCTCTTCACCTTGGTAATCAAACAATCTTCTTTTCTTTCCACTTCTTGACGGAGGAAAAGAAGGATCAATATCCAATTCCTGTGCTATTTCAACAGCAGATGTTGCGGCACTGTCATAACCCGTTGTGCGATAGTTTTGCAAAAACTTTTCAGTTGCCTGGATTTCCGTTTCCATTGTATGAAGGGAGACTCCATACGATTGAAGAATCTTGCTTGCTTTATTGACTTGGAATAGGATATCATACCAAATAAACACCGACAAAAGAAAACTCCATTTTGATAAATGAGCTATCAACGATTTTGTTTCTGAGGCAGCTCTTCCATCTTTTCTTTCTATGGAAATGGCTTCCAAGTCTTTCAGTGCCAGCAACACCTCTTTTAAATTGTATCGAAGAGGTTTGATGCATTTAATTCTGCTTTCCCAACGAGTATCAGATTGTGACTTTATGGACAGCTCCACATGTTTCTTCAAAATTTCCCAACGCTGAGCAGAGGAAGAAAACAGCACATACAACCTTGTAAGTACTCCAAAAAATGTCAATGCTTCCGTCGATGAATTAGCACTGTCAACAACAACTAAGTTAAGGGTATGGTTTGCACAGGGCACGTAAACAGCTTTGGGATTGATGTCTAGCATTCTTGCTTGGACCCCAGAATGTTTTCCTTTCATGTTAGCACCATTATCATATGACTGACCTCGACAATCAGACAATTCGAGTTGCAGTTCGGTCGCTTTTTCTAAGAAAGCGTCCAACAAGCCTTTCCCAGTACTGTCACTTATTCTCAAGTAGCCAAAAAATGTTTCTTTAACAACAGCAGCTTCTTCATTACATAGTAAATAACGGAGAATGACAGACATTTGTTCATGATGTGACATATCTGGAGTGCAGTCCAAAATTATAGAAAAATATTTTGCCAATTTCAATTGCTGTAAATTTTCTTTTTCAACTTCTGTCGCTAGCAATTCAATTAGTTCATTTTGTATGGTAGGACTGAAATAGTGATCTTTAGTGTTTTTATTCTTGATTCTGTGTTGAAGCTTTTTTAGGATTGGATCTCTTCTTGCCAAAAGCTCAAATATACCCAGAAAATTTCCATTGTGAGGAGATCCTAAGACTTCTTCAGATCCTCTAAAAGCAAGATTCCTTTCCGATAGAAACAAGGCAATGTCGATAAGTCTCTCTAAAACATTTCTCCAAAAACGTCTTTCATTGAAAAAAATATTTATCTCGCGTTTGTCGATAGTGGATGAATTTCTTATCCCTTCAGCTAGCAACATCCATTGACTGCAGCATTCTTGGTGGGAATTGCCGTTTTCATGGTCTTTCAGTTTTTTCGAAAAACCCTCCCATGTATTTATACCACTACAAAAGGGGCTTAGTGTTTTTCCAAATAGCTTACAACAAAAGCAAAAAACTTGATCTGATTCCCCAGAATAAACTAGCCACGACCGTGAAACACTTTCACCATTAGGTAACACACGTTTATAATGGTTGGAGGAAAAACGTCGCCTTGGAGTTGTGTTATTATATGGAAAATTCATTATTAGTTGATGTGGTCCACGCTTTACTATATCACATCGTTGAGCATCAGAAATACTTTCAGGCCATTTACATGGGTCATCAGGAATAGGGGTAAATTGAGATTCAGTTATTTTTGATATTGAAGGTTGCGTATTGGCAGGTAAATCACAACTTACATTTTCTGGAAATTCACAATCACTTTGATGCTGATCGTCATAGTCTTCTTTTTCTTGTACACTATAGTTTTCTTCATCCCTCTCGGTACTAGTGCCAGGTCTACTCTGCTCAGTAATCTTGAAAAAATCTGTCATCTTGGGCAATTTCGCTACAGCATCTCGAGCAGTGGCTGCTTCTTTTCTCTTTTGAGCACCACTTTTTGAACGTTTCATTCTATACAATGTCAATAAAATACTTTATCTGCACTCTGCAGTGTATATATATTGTCCCGGTATTTATAGCCAAACAGAATTCCAGACCATTCCATGATTGTTGCGTAACAACGGCATTGTTACGTCAATCGAATATTCAAGATTCTACCAGAAAATCAATCGAAATATTCTAGATTCTGCGAGATAAAATGACGTTGCATTCACTTATGATGTCACAAGCCAATTTCTTCCTACAGTTTAAATCGGTTGCAAACAAGTCTGCTGAACTGAAAATAGTCACGTAGCCAAAAAGCAATTTCAGACTAACTTGCCCCCCCCCCCAATTGGGGGGTTTGGGGGGCGGCTGCTACGTCTCTTCATAGCTACATACCATGATGTAGTAATACTGGGTGACTAAGCCGTATGGCCAGGCGTAGTTCCGTCTGACTTACGGCAGAGTGACCTAATAAATAAGCATATAAAAGAGGCATTATTATTTCGATTCATTCATTCGATTCGATTCAATTAAATTTGAATCAAGATTCATTGCAAGTTATTATTCGTGCTTTTGGTATTGTGTTATGATTTGAAATTCAGACGTTCATGTAGTCAGACGTGCTGTGGGAATCACAACAACAACTCAAGACACAGAAATCGATACGATCCCCACACAGTAAAGATGTTTTGGAAAAAATAATACACATATTGGACAGTGTTAACAGCAAAGGAAACGTCAAAAACTGCAATTTAAAGAAGCAAGGACGGCATTACAGCAAACAGTTGCACTAGGGTTATGTAATCATTGTCGTATCGGGTCAGTCTGTACAAAACTTGTACTGTATAATCAACACTGACTCCTGATGGACTTCTATTGTAAATAACCTGAGTCCAACAAACAACGCACACCTTACCTACCCCAAAGCCAACTAACACAAGACGTCATAGCGCTTCCTAAAATTGTTCCAAGTAAGACATCATGTACTACTATCAAAAAATAATGCTGAAAAGGGAACTGTTATCAATGTAGACAGCCAGGAATCAACCACATTGTAACCATTATAAGTACACGGTAGTTGCATTTTACACATAACCATATACTGCTACATCGATATAAAACTAACATTGCTTTTTTTAGTATAAACAAAAAATGCAAATTTGTAAAAAAATTAAATTTGATTTAAGTAGAACTTTAAAACGTATTTTTAAGGGAAGATACGGGTTGAGGATGAAAAGTTTAAGGGTGCTAATAATGAACTAAATGCGGTCGAATTAGAAAACAGCTATTGCAATCACATTTTTTGGCCGAAAACGTAAGAAAAACTAAGTATCTCCAAACTCTTTAAAAATGCCGAAAATTTGAACAACCCTAAATGCCAGGTTTCAAATTGATCAGTGCGGCCGCAAAACTTAAGTTGGTACAAAGACTACAGTGGAGGCTGCACAAGGAGCTCTGATTCGACTGGAGGGCTGGTCTGAGTACTGGTGTTTTTCTCTCAATCCGAGCAAATGTAAGACCTTTTTCTTTCTCAGACGATTACCACCAAGCTAACCTCCAGCCCTATGTCTATTTATCCAACTACGGCCTCCGTTTCAATCTAACTCCAAATTGCCAAATAGCCTCAATAGCCTATAAGGTTTCAAATTGACCATTACAACTGCAAAACTTACGTTGGCACGAAGACTGAAACAAGTTGTAGAAACCCTTGTCAACGTAATTTCTTTCTGCAATCGTCTTTGTGAAACTCGGACAAGTCTCGCTTGGGAACTGAAGCGGTTGCAAAATAATTTGTCGAGTCCAGCATGCAGAGTCACTTAGGCTCTGAAAAATAATAAAGTGAGCATGTGAATTGTTGAATCTTACCAGTTTTGCGTTGCAGCTCAAAATGCCTCTTGCCCTTTCCCTTTAGTAGGCCAATCAGATTACGGTTTTCACCCTTAAACGCCTAAGTGGGTCGCTAGCGACCGGAGCCTTCTGTTTTTTCCTCGTATCTCTTGAAATGGCCGGCTACGTTCTGTGAGACTTCAAGTATTCCCAAAGCATTTATTCTTCTTCCATTTCACATTTATAATTTCAAAAATATTACACTGATAAAATAATTATTAAGGATTTAAAAGAAAAAACCTATAGGGTCTCTAGAAACCCATGTTAGATAATAGTGTAACTTTTTTTTTGAATTGCAACTTATGTAGTTAGTAGTTAATTGCAAAGTGCCACAAACATCAAATTAAATCAAACAACATAAAAAATAGTTAATCATCGCTTTTTTTGTGCTGTTTAATGCAAAATAAAAACGTTTATGACAGAAGATTAGAAGTTTCAGAAGAAAGAAAGCAACATCGAAGAGTTGATTGCAAATTGGTATAAGGTCCCAAAAGAATCTGAACAACGATTGCAAGAAGGCTACTGGATGTAGCAACAGCCGCTGGGAAAGTGGTACGAGTTGGTCTGATTTAGAAGGCATTTCTGACGATGAAGAAATTATTGAGAGGGAAGATTCTGTGGATGGCCAATCATCACCTGAGAATGTGATGACGCTTCTTCTATCGTTAGAAACCAGACCACAAGTGCAGACGAAATTGACTGTCGGTAGTGGGGAAGAAAGTGATAGCGAAGACTCCTCTGAGCATGACAGTGATGATCTTACGGCCAGAAGCTCGTTTGTAGGAAACAATGGCCGTGTGTGGTTTACCACGTGTCCCCCACCATCAAGAACACGTGCACATAATCTTGGACACACCAACGAAGACCAATTGGTGCTGCAAAAACCATCCAAAATAAAGTTGATCCTTTTGCTTACTTTATTGATGAAAATATGCTTAAGCATGTTGTCAAACTCACTAACGAGCATGCAAGAAGGGACCTCAGAAAAAGAAGCAAAAATCCTGATAAATGGATGCCATTTGTCTTGTGTGAAATGAAAAACATTGTCGATGTTCTGTACCTCATTGGTGTGTATAGTTGTCAGCACGAATCCCTTCATTCGTTGTGGTCACCTGGCCCATCAGGAAGAGCTATATTTTTCGCTTCTTTCGACCGTAATCGATTTGAGCAATTTATAGCAAACCTAGATTTTGACAGTTGTGAAGATCGCAACATGGATGATAAGTCTGCTCCATTTCGGCAAATGTGGGAACAGTTTTTTGAGAATTACAGAAAACACTATGCTGTTGGCGCTTATATACCCGTGTATAAACAACTAATGTCATTTCTAGGTCGTTAATAGTTTTGTTCCAGTATATGCTCAACAGGCTAGACAAGTGCGAGCTGAAGCTCTTAGTTCTGTGATTGTCTCGCTGGCTATACATTCAATGGCATGCTGTATATTGGATGTCAAGGAAATTAGAAAAACGTTGGTTGTCATCTGATGTTGTGAAATTCCTCTCGACATTACTGCATTTTTCTGGAGCCAATGTAACAACTGATAATTGATTTACCAGTTTCCAGCTTGCTGCGAACTTACTCCAGACACAAATCATTTTGCTGGGAATGATGAGAAAAACTAAAAAAAATTTCCCATTAAATTTGCACCACATAAGGCAAAAAGGATTGGATCAAGCTGGTTAGCTTTAGTGACAGGCAAACGTTAGTATCGAATGTACCCAGGAAAAACAAAGTTGTGGTTTTGCTTTTCAACTATGCACAATAACAATAAAATTGATGAAGATTCAAGCTTGCCTATAATAACACTAGACTACAATGCTAATAAAGCAGCTGTTAACCGAGTTGACCAACTTTGTCATAATTACAATGTGCAGAAAAGGACCAAGCGCTGACCACTTGCATACTTCTTCAATTGCCTCAATATTGCAGGTATCAACAGCATGGTGATTTTCCGAGCAAAACTTCCACAGAGGGAAAAAAGTCAGTTATCGACGCTAAATATTTTTAGAAAGCTTAGGCATGAGTTTGCTTCATCCACGGCTACAGCGACGAGTGCGAATCAAGCAACTTCCAAGAGATACTAAACTATCATTACGAAAATGTGAGTACAAAATTGACATTGACACTTGTCAGTCAGCTGCATATTCGGGTGGAAAGCGTAAAAGAGACAGTTCTACATCTGTCCATCTTCTCTTGATCGCAAAACAACTGACGCGTTCGAAGAATGCAATGAGCCATCTTGCATTGATCACAAATATGTCACGGTTTTATGTTCCTATTGTGCCGCATGATTTTTGTGTCTTGGCATTATCATGCCTATTGTGTTAGAGGCTAACAAACTGCAATCGTTCTATTGTTTTTCATTCCTCTGGTGTTAAATTTTGATATTACACGTTATTTCAATAATCGTTTGTTGTTGGTAGTATGCAGTGTTCATCTTAACTTTTGATTGGTCACTTTTTGTACAAAATGGAAAATATTACCCTTGCGATTTTTGCAAATTTTGTCGGTTTTTTCAAAGCATTATACTTAGCTGTAAATAATAGTGAACTTGAAAAATGTTGATTAGTTTTATGATCATCTTTTAGGAAGATGAACAAACTGAAAGCTTGAGCAAAGATATTTCAATACGCCGGGTCGCTAACGACTCACATAGGTAATAGTGGTTGGCGAAACGCTTGGGCCTTTAAAGTTAAACAATGACTAATGGAAGAATTGTTATTTAATAACTGTAAGACATACAAACGCAATTGTTAATTTTTTTTGTACTTGCGTAAACTTTTTAAAAACGTATTTGCGATAAGTTGAAACTAAAAATGCCATATTACATCACTTTTATCCTTTGGAAATTAGATCTGCTGAGAGCTTAATTTGGTAAATGTTGGAATTGTAAAATATGTGAAAGCAATAAGTTTTTGCTGGCATTGCAAAATGTATGCAAGATAATATTTTATCACAGATATACTGTAAATAAAACCTACTGCTCTCCAATTCGAAGTTGTATTCAAATTTCATTAAAACTGATTGAACTGAAGCAAAAATAATTTCAGGTTTAAGTTCTTGGTAAGTTAGGCCGTATAATTATAAAATATATAAAAGTACGTTGGTAAATATGTTAGTTTTTTGCGTTAAGTTGTTGTTATTTGAAAATTTGCATAATTGGGAATATCTTTCAAAAGCTATTTACTGCTGTGTGATTTGGTACCGACTGATGGATCAGTCGAGAAAAAAAATGTGAAGAGTGCAGTATTGAGGCTGAAGTATTCGTTTGCGCCCCACATGCATGTTCAGCTGCTGAGCAAACTCATTTCGCCGTCTGTCTCCAAAATGTCGGGTTCTACCTCACCAAAGTCATGCGGCCAATGTTTCTTATAATTAAGCTCTCAGAACGGGTTTGGATGAATCTAACCTACTTGGCTTTGCGTAAATCTAGTTTACGCCGAAAACCTAAACGTTCTTGAAGTTTGATATAAAAAAACGTTACAAACCTTTAATGTCAAGTTGAAATGCAATGAGGAATTCTTGTATATATCTGGACTAGAAACTGATTGCTCTGTAATAGAGCGATATACTTCAGATATGTTTAAGAGCATCTTTCCTTCACTGTTGTGAATAATACACTGCAAACAATAACCGTTTGAATTCGCAAATTATAACTTATTTATCAGAAACATAAGCGTAACACTTTTTTTTGTAATAAAGAATGCTGCTGAAGACAGTTTTGCTTCAAAGCAAATTTGAAAACCACTTTTTTTGAAGATCAAATTTTCGAAAGTTGGACTTGACTCATTTTTGAAATTTTTAGAGGTTATTTTAATCTTATCCACTTTTACGCCAAAATGATCACCAACTATCGCTCATGGTGTTCTTGTCATCAGCAATTTACCGTAAGGCCGTTTGCATTTGCAGCAATATAAAAAGTGTCTATGCAGTTTTTTTGTCATTCGAACGATTAAAAATGCTAACGTTCTGGCAAAGTAAAAGGGCAAATTCCGATGTATTTTGCTAGCTTGAAGCTGATAACTGCGTCATTTAATATGTAAAGCTGCACCATCAACAGCCGCCTCAACATGGTGGTGCGATCCCCGACCCTGTTCGGGTTAAGTTGAAATGGCTGTTGGCCTTTTTAAGGATCTCACTTTCCCCGGGCACTCCCCTCATACAATTTTTTTGCCGAGATGCTCTCTGAATGACATCAGAAAGAAATCACGCAGGCTATCTGAAATCGGTCGACTGTTCTCTCTCTCTCTCATGCCCGTGTTCTCACTTTTCTCTTGATGATCCGCAACATCCATCACAACCCTGGCCCCAACTTTTTCTGTTCAGTGATTTGGAAGAGCAGGTCGGTGCAATGCTGCACCTGCTCCAAATGGGTCCATTTATCATTATTACTCTCCTGCTTTGGATTCAAAATTCTTGGTAGCTCTTACTCCTGGAGCTGTCCTGACTGCATCCCTGTTTTCTTTTGGAGATCCCACAACTACCAACATTGTGTCTTCCTTTTCGGGCTCCTCCACCTTGTATATTTCCACTGTACAACTGGTCCATCTGGCCGTTTTGGCCAATGCAGCGCTCCCACCCCACCCTCGCCTTTAAACCTCCTTCCACCCACTTCCTGTCTCCTCCCCACTCCCTCATGTTCCTGCCTGTTTTCCAATACTTCCTCTTCCTCCCTGACTCGCTCAGGGTTCTTTAATAGAATGCCAGAAATCTTCGAGCTGGGAGCTTTAAACTGAGGAGCACTGAACTTCTACACTTTATCTCGTCTCATCCAGTGGATTTTTTCTGTATCCAGGAATTCAATCTTGACTCATCTACCTCGTTTGGGATTCTTGAATTCTCTACTCTGCGACCTAATCGCACTCAGTTTCGGTCTGGCATTCTTTCTCCCGATGACACGCATGCTAGCGTAAGCGTCAGGCAAGGCTTATCCTTCTCTGAACTTTCTACTTTCTCTCAATTTTCACTTGATCTCTACTCTGATTATGTAGGGGTCAACATCTCACTAAACAACTTTCTTGCTGTCTTTTCCTATTGCTTATCCTCCCTCTTTCCCTATTCGCTCATCTTCGATGGATAGTAGAACCGACTCCTTTTCTCCTTCCATTCTTCGCTTCACAAATCTCTTTATTCTGGGAGACTTCAACTTTTTTCTTCGGTCTTGAATCCTTTTACAAAGCACTGTTCCGTCATAATTTTAAATGACATCACAATGCTTACCACTATATAGTGAGAACAGCAGCTGGCAACAAAATTACCCACCATCATTTTGATAAGGAACGTAAATAGTATTGCCCATTACTTACATTTGTAATAGATAGGTTTTTTGTATCGGTACGAAACATTAATCTTCATTTAAAAGTGGGAAAGTTTGGATTAGAAACAAAGTCAAATGTATTACAATCCTAAGTTTAAGAAAAGATCAGAATGAAACAAAAATAGCATCCAGTTCTATAACTGCATTTAGAGAAAAGTTTTCGCTTTGAAAAGAGCTTGATAAGCTTAATTAACCGTTGCGATGGCGTAGTGGTTACAGCGTCGGCTTGCAGTCGGTAGACCTGGGGTTCATTTCCCAAGTCGAGTCATACAAAAGACTTTAAAAATGGTATTCACAGCTTCCCTGTTTGGCGCTCAGCACAAAAAGGAATGACGTGGAAAACAAGCCGACAAGCTTGCTTGTTGTGTCCTTAAACAAGACAGTTAAGGGATGTCTCCATCTTTATATGGCAAACAGGTGATGGGGCCAATCGGTATACACGTCGTGGTGGCCTAGTCTAACCAAACACTAGCAAAACGGGAGTGAGAAGCAGCTAAATCTGAGAAGCGTTTTTAAAAACGAAAGATATTGCCCATGCAAAGAAGAAACAGAAGCGCCTATTGGTATTGGGGAAAGCCATGGCTCCTTTTCATGCTATGGTCGAATTAAAGCATGGAGCGCAGCCGAAGAAGTTAATACCGCAAATAGAAATGCAAAAGTGGGCCCAACGAATCATTAATTATGCCTACCACTAAATTCCTCTTTTTTAATAGTCAAAGCAACCGCCATTTGGGCGCCGTCACATTTTTTGACTATGTTTTACACGCTTCCCTTTTACACTTTTAAAAAAATACAAATGATAGTTTATGACATTATTCTTTTTGTGAGCATTAGCAGTCTTGATTGATAGACCAAGATGATTACCATTACGTGTACAGGAACTATGACCAATATTTATTACAACTTTTTGTTGCTGCTCTCACAAATGTTCGTGCGGTAAAGCCAGAGCAGCTGCCTTGATTGATACGTTTTAACTTGGCATAGGTCATGGCATGACCTGCCGGGGTAAAATCGCATTATACTCGAAAGAAACATTTTGTCTATTTTGGTTTACAATAGGCTTTATGGTACTATCTGAATAAAACCTACAAAATTTGGGAAAAAATAGGGACTTTTATTACTCCTCTGAGCACGCCTAAGCAAGGAAAAACGATCATGTACATAATGCGTATTTAGCAGGAACTTGAGAATGTTTGAGGGGATATCAAAAAACAAAACAAAGTCACTGTGTGAAATCGCAGCACAAGGAAGATATTATTCATATTTTGCTTTGTAATATCTTTATAAAGCTACCTTGATCAAACTTAAATTTTGGGGATACGAAAGGACTTTTTTAATGTCCCTGGGCACGACACGCAGAAATATGAAAACATACAATATAATGTGCCGCCAGCTAGGACTTGAGAAAGTTTGAGGGGAATTACCAGAAAGCAGCATGCTTACGTGAAGTTCGATCACATGGAAAATATTTTTGTTACTTTACTTCAAAATAGATCAACATCAGAATCGTGTTTCCTATACAGTACTTCCAAACTACGATAAACACAGGCCTGCTTGGGTTTACGTAACCAATGAATAGAGCAGATAGACCTAGAACATAACCAGGACCTCGAAATCTGAAATTTTATTTGGAAGGGGAGCGTACCAAGTCGTGAAAATCTTGTCAGCAGAAAAACATTAACTTTTCATTACTGTTCGCTGAAGTGCGCGATGTGCGAAGCTGGCTTGGCCGGCGGAACCGACATTCTCAATACCTACGTTACTAATGGGGGTCGTGCGGGAGACAACGGCACATACTATAAAGCAAGGATCCTTTTCTTTTGCTGATGTGCTGTTTGTTAAAGTATCTATATCGATGTTATAAGGTAATGCATTAAAATCCCAAGTTTTAGAAAAAATATCAACAAAACTACGAATATGACAATGTGTGAAACTTAATTTATAGAGAATATTTGTTTGAAAATAACTTGACTTGATTGGCGCCTACGAGAAAAATGGTGAATGGTGTTGAGGAAGGTATAACCGCTTTTGTCGCTATGCGGAAAATGAGGCAATTAGTGCAGCCAAAGTGCTTAGTAACACAAATACTAATACACGGTCTCACCAAATTGTAAAATAGGCTTACCGCTAAATAGCTTATTTCTAAAATTGTGAAAATAAATACCATTTGGCCGCTCCATCATTTTTTTCTTGATTTTTATTTTCCCTTCCACATCACACTTTTAAAAGTATTAATGATCGCTTTTAACAAATTTCTTCTTTGTGTGCATTACCAGTCTCAGTTAAGAGAATAAGATGATTACTATAACTTGTACTGGAATTATGGTGGTAAATAAAAGATTGTTATTGTTCTCACCAGCGCCCAATGCGTGAAGCCGACGTAGCCGGTTAGTATACCTATAAAAATCACATTTTGCGCAATCTTTTCACCAGCTTTTATGCTATGAGAAAAAATAGTGCTTTCACATTCTTCTATGGCCAGAAGATGTTTAAAATATTAAAAAAAATTAAAAATTATAGGATAGTACAACATAATAAGCCTTGAAAAATCAGGTGGTGTGGTTGCCTAATAAACTTGCTGAAGAGTCGTTTTTACGTCCAGTCTAGGGCATGCAACAAAACGCTATTGTAGGTCAACCCTCACAAAACAGCAACTGACACGTTTAATCAAACATAATTGACGTTTCCGAGATTAAACTTGTGACGTAAATACAATTTACTTGAAATTTGTTGTTCCTTATGTTTGTTAAGTATCGGCTAATGATGGTAGCTTCCTTTAGCAAACTATTGCAAGAGAGACGGGCAGGCCAACCGAAGAATATCGACTGCTCAACCGCTGAAGGAAAGTTTTCACAGCTTTGTTGACCTGAAATTAGATTTAAGAGATTTTTTTTTCTGAAACATAAACTTCTCACATGCCAATGATCACATGGTGTTCGATTGGAGCAAATAACTCCAAAAATGATGGAGTAGCTGATCCCATAGCGTATTTACGCTGTGTTCTTTTTTAAAAGTATCAGGTATTTACCAGTGTAGTTTCACTTTTCTCAAAGAAATAAAATTGCTGCACAAGCTAGCAGAAAATTCTCTTAAGGCTATTTTTTTAAACAAGTAAGATATCACGCAAAAAGAAATAAAATGACAATTAATATTCAGTCTTTAACAAACCATTCATTTCCGCATATGCCGTTCTCGCAAATAATAAGATTGCCAAGGTTGAAAAAAAATTCATCTCCGATTGTTCACTAAATATGCAAAACTATCTCCTGTTAAATAGCTGCAAGGTGTAAAATTCGATTAAACTACGTTATTTATTGTACGATTAACTAGTGGTGTATTTAAGTAATATACTTGACAATTGGCGGGGAGGGCTTTGAGACTATGTGAAATAATTTGAAGAAAGTGGTAAAGCCATCTTTATTACTGATGATGAGTCCGACCAGTTCGCTGTGGTCTAGTCTGACAAAACACTTGATGATTGATGACGAGGTTACACGCAAAATTTGTGAAACTTGCTTAAAATTGCAACCTAAACTACATTACAAACGCTTAGATCAACTGATAATGCGCGATTGCAGCAGTGATTTAACGTATATGCAATGTGCTACTGGAGAACGCTCTTTTGAGCACACAATATTATGTTTTGCATACTTTTACCTTTTGTTGATGTAGCAAAACTTTACTGTACTGTAGCTTTTAAATGAATAAATTTGCGGGAAGCTTTTTGCACAAAACTTATTGTTAAATTGTCATAATAGGGTGCGTTACTACAAGTTTGTAGTAAAGCAATTTTTTCTCAACTACATCAAATTGTAGTGCCATTTATAAAATTTTGAAGTTCCGTCACAAGAAAACCTTGGACTTTATCATAGAATCTTTGTCTTCAAAGGTGTCTTGAAGTGACTAAAAATGCAAGTAATGTGCATTTTTATCATTGTAAATCAAAATCTTTACACATTTTTGGCATCAGTCCCATTTCCACACCACACAGAGATATGTTGCTTGGCTACATTATCGTATATTTTTCCATTTTCGGTGTATTCTCAACAGAAGTTACTGGCCTGCAGTTTCAGCGTTGCTCGCAAAGCCTCGGCAGCAACGTCAAAGTCAATAATATCAGTTCAACCAACTGCACTGGCTATAAGCAGCTGTGCAAACAGTAATCAAAAATTATTGGTTGTTGTTTTTGCCAATTTTTGATTTAAAATCAAACCCACTGTTATTATAAAGGGAGCCAATTAAAAATTATTCTGAAGGGAGAGGGGTCACGCATAGTTATGTTCCCAATGTTTTTCGGAGATTCCAAGAAACTTCTTGTTAGCTTGTGCTAGTTTGAAGCGTTCAAGAACAAAAGCATGTCTAGAATGATTAAAATGCTTAAAAACAAGAATCTCTTGTTGCGTCTTCAATTCATCTCAAATCATTGAAGAATTTTTTCAACGAAAGCATTTCAATATCAATATCTCTCGAAATAAGTTTCAATTGCGTTTCTACAGTGGGTACTTTTTAATAAAATAAAGAAAACACTCTTTGCAATCAAAATATAGCTGTAAACATCACCTTATACTCTAAAAGAACAAACTTCTTGTGAAGTGATAAGTTAAGGGCTTGTATTTTGTTGGAACAAAAATTGTTTTCCTTTGTCCAAAAATGCAAATTTAAACCAATATCTTTAATTATGACGTCATCACGATATTACGAACTTTATTTTGATCCCTACCCAGGGGCAATAATCAATCGCTTGGAGTTTGATGATCGTAAGTTCATTAGTTTTGAAGCAATTAAATCATTTGTATGTACGTTTAGAGAAAACTCTACCCTGTTGTATGAATAAAAATTATTGACATTTATGGGGTGCTTATTTGGTGAATTTAAATAGCAAAATTGTAATGCTTCGTTTGCCCATTTAAGTTGTGGAGAATTAAAATAAACTCAAAATTTATCCAAAGGTGTCGAAAAGACAGAGGGGAAGCTACCTCCCTGTCTTTTTACTGGGGAATGAGGCAAAAAGAAAAGAAAAGCTTCATTATACCAATTAGATATTAAATTGATTTCTTTTAAATTTTGTAACTTTTTGTTGATTTTGGTGTAAATTGAATTTTTACTGTTGCGGCCGTGGCAAATATGAATGTATCGTTAGTTACATACATTATCTCACGTGTTGTAGCATTTTTCCAATTTTATTTCTTTTGCACCTACCAAATTATTTGTGATGATTTCTTTGTTCATGTTTTCCATTGGCTCATGCCCATATCCCTATGCCCACCGCCTCATGTTTCTTATTACACGCCCACTACTCTGTCCTAAGTTTTTCGTGTTAATTAATGAGGATTTGCCTATGATGTATAATGATGTTTCAAGTAGCCTGTTTATTGTCATTTTCTAAAGAGTAAGCAAAATTACTGACGCTTTGGAAGTGTCCTTTTTGTCGCGAATAATTATTTTTAGCAGCTATTAAAATTATTATTTTGAGATTATTATTCAGCCAAACTTGCTAACAAGATTTCAATTATAAAATTACGATTAGGGTGCAACATCGACCCGGTAAGGAATTATGCAAGTTTTTGCTTCTGACATTCCATAACATTACGGCTTATGACGTTATGACTCAACCGGGAGCCTCATGGGTCCCCAACGGAGAGAATATTCTTTAAGAAAGTGTAATTTGTTGTAGGATGGTATTGTAAAGCAAAATGTTTTGATCTTTTGAAGGAACCGGGGAGGAAAACGTTTGTTGTGGAAATTACTTATTATATCGATTGTTTCAGCATCAAACCGCGTAGAAACCCTTAAAAAGTAAAAAAAATACGGAATGCAAACCCGACAATAATGAATCAAAAGACATCGATCTCAAAAAAGGTGAACTTTGAAGTTAGCGTTAGGGAGAATTTGACTAAATCGGAGGTTTATTTAAGAGGAAAAACGAAAAAAACTACTGTTCAAAGAGAACGGAATATTATTCGCTTAGAATGTATTTATGACCAAAAATCTTTTTACAGAAAAAAAGAGATAGGGAGAGTTCACATGTATTCTGCGTTTAGTTATTTGGTGTGAAATTATTTGTTGTTGGAAGTCGTGAAGGCCAGAGGGAATTGATAGGGCAGTTGAGGTTAAATAAACTTCAGAATATACAGTATTTTTGCATGTTCAAACAAGGAGTAATGTGAATCTACATTTGATAGCATAGATATTTGGTATTGAATTATCAACGTCTGACTATAGTTGCATTGAGCAAATTTGGACCAATGCTTTTATTTCGCCTTAATGTTAAAATGCTGTTTTTGAGATAGAATCAAAATATAATTGCGCTGCATCTTTGGAAAATCGATGACCGTTTTACAAAAGGCAGTCTCTCTTTCCCTCGGAACCTTCCGGAATCCGAAAATTTATTGATTGTCCTATGGTGCTTCATAAGTTTTTCTAATTTTACTAGATGAAAAATCTTAACTTCTCCTTTTCTAATTGATAAAAATAAATTACTTAGCTGATAAACATTGAAGTTAAAACAAACTCTAACCAACAAAATACAAGCACATTGATTAAGGGCTGATGACTGAGGACTAGAAATCTGCAAGCTAACCGCTATTGGAGCCAGGGTACCTCCCGGACATAAAAATATGTAACTCATTACGACGTTCAAAACGTGAGAAATGCAAAACATAAAATCCGGCGTTGAAAATCGAAAATTTTTTAGCTATTCAACATTTAAATTTGCAACAGATAAAAACTTTCATATATTAAAAAGTTTGCTCAGTTAGCAGTTACACCACGGCATACATAATATCTTCAAGCTGCACGCCGGTTACGGAGCATTGATCTATTGGTCTCATTATGAATAACACAAAGTAAAACGCGCTTTAAATACAAAGGAATCATTAGAATTGGGTTTGCAATTAAAATTTCTAAACTTAGAAAACACTTAAACAAATGGAAAATATTAATTAAAAACTTTTGATACACGAAACTTAATAATTTTAAATGGAAATTTGAATCAATCAGAAACCTTATTTTTAGAAGCAAGACATAAGGAATATTTCAAAACGAAAAAGAGAAAGCAAACGCAAAGAAAACTTTTAACTTTAATTGTAATACGGGAAATTCTAAGATATCATAGAGCCTTATTTGCTGTAGAAAATTTGCTTAATATTTGGTTGTGAGAAATTTTTCGCTGAAATATGTACGTGTAGCTATACAGGGTGGGCCGTAAATAACGCACCAAAGATTTAAAATAAATTGTGATGTGAAATAATGTAAATATCTTTTCTTTGGGTATCTGTTAAATTTAATTTCAATATCAGTTACTATAACTGTTAAATTTAATTTCAATCAAAGTTTTTTAGTTATGATTTGCCTTTTAAAAAAAATTTAAAAGCGACTTACTCGATAAAGTTTATGGAAATTTTGAACATCGACTGGAATTGTGCATCAACGCAAATGGCGAGCATTTTGAGCATTTGTGATTGTACCAGCGTGTACGTGTTTCTCTGTTCATTTGTTAAGTTTTGTTTTAATAAAAACGTTTGTTATTATTATCTGAATTGTTTTATATGCTTTGGTGCGTTATTTATGGCCCATCCTGTATAACGCACTTTTTGTAATTACGGTTTACTCTATGCTTAGTTGTAAGCCAATGACAATATGCATGAACTGTTATTAATAAAAATATGATGCTACAAGCAAAGATGTTTTCTTGTTTTTGATTGCTCATGCAAATCTACAGCTGACAAAAGTCACCTGAGCATGATTGTTCACCAATTCGGGGAGGGAGACATAAACAGTTTGGTAATGCCTTGATGACGTCAAATCTATACTACAGAATATAGTTTTTTCTACAGTATTCGCACGTGCATATGCTTTAATTGCTGCTTACAAACATGAAATTCCGAGCGATTGATTATCGCCCCTGGGTAGGGGTCAAAATAAAGTTCGTAATATCGTGATGACGTCATAATCAAAGATATTGGTTTAAATTTGCATTTTTGGACAAAGGAAAACAATTTTTGTTCCAACAAAATACAAGCCCTTAACTTATCACTTCACAAGAAGTTTGTTCTTTTAGAGTATAAGGTGATGTTTACAGCTATATTTTGATTGCAAAGAGTGTTTTCTTTATTTTATTAAAAAGTACCCACTGTAGAAACGCAATTGAAACTTATTTCGAGAGATATTGATATTGAAATGCTTTCGTTGAAAAAATTCTTCAATGATTTGAGATGAATTGAAGACGCAACAAGAGATTCTTGTTTTTAAGCATTTTAATCATTCTAGACATGCTTTTGTTCTTGAACGCTTCAAACTAGCTCTGTTTTATCACAATGTTGTCTAGTAAATTTAAAGTAAGAGCAGCAGCAGCCAGAATCAACGCCTCAATTTGTTATTCAATGTTATTTTGAAAGCAAATATCTGATTTATTGTCTAATAAAAAAGAATGGTACGTTACAGTCAGGGCCGGATTTAGATAATGAGAGGCTTTAGGTTATTTTATTTGTGAGGCCCATCCCTATTTTTGAACTCAGAATTTCTCTCTAAACAACATAGCATGTCATTGCTTAATGCTAAAAATATGAGTGCATTAAACTTTTCGTTCTTTTCGTTCTCCCCACATTCATGAGAGCAAAATTATAATTTAAGAAATAAAAATTTTTTTAAGACAGTTTTGCTTTCAATTTTAATTTCTTTATCAAACAGCCGTTGCAATAGTTGTAAAATTATTTACGCGGGCATAAGAAACAGTTACAGCCATCAAATAGAGTAAAACTAGGCTATAAAATATTTTATTTTCTAGCTTTCGTATAAGCAAAATCATGCAAAATTTCATCAAAATTTATCTGTTTAAGTTTGTCACTCTCAATGCACAGAATGCTCAGTGCAGAAAACCTTGTTTGAGGTATGATGGACCTCAGTTTATTTTTAATGCTTTTTGAGCCATGAAAAGATCTCTCTACTGACCAGTTAGTGACCATTGAGCTTAGAAACAGCCTTAATATTGCCTCCATATCAGTAAAGGAAGTGTGAATTTTTTTCTTGCATATAATTTGATAAAGTTCTCCATAAATCAAGAAAATAGATTGCTCTTCTGTAAGCCCCTGGCTTTGTGTTTGTCTCACGTACAAATGAAAATGTAGAAATTCATCAGTAAGTTTCGGGTCAACATCTTCTGGATAGGCTTCTTCTAAAAGTTTTACGCCTCGTACATTTTCTAGCTTAGTTGCTTTCAGATTAGTAAGAAAGAGGAAAATTTTTGCAATATCACTGTACACGATAGCTCTTCTTAAATTGGCTTCAAGTGCGTCAAGCATAGAAATAAAGGAATTCATTCTAAATCTGTCGTTTGAAGAGAGTTCACTTAAAGCGTCACGTGCATTTCTTTGTCTCCTAGTGACAGCTCCGTAGTTGATATTCGGCAAGGTAGTGTTTGCTTGCTGATAAAACTCATCTCTCATTTCGCTTAGAAAGTCTACAAGTGAACGATACAATTCGGCACATATACTGACAAACAATTCAGATTTTTGAAGGGCTTTGTTAACCTGGTGAAAACGACCTAGGACTCTGGTCCAAAAAAGTAGCATAAACACAAATTTCAATTTTTCCTTTTGCAAAAGATCGTTAGCATGAAGCCTGGTGTCACCCTTCTCACTTACATCGAAATGCAAATGACTGAGAGCATTAGTGATGGCACTGTAACTTTCCAAAATAGCTTCCGCGACTTTTGGATGTGCATCTCACCTAGCGTCTGATAAATATTTAGGCGCCTTTGAATGAGGTTGCAAAAATGATTTTAGAACCGCCCACCTCTCTGTGGAAGATAAAAAAAAGATATAAATTTTAATAATAATGCCAAACCAGTTCACTGAATTAAGACAGCAATCAACAGCTTAGCGATCGACCAAATTTAAGGAGTGGCCAGCGCCAGGAATAAATTTTGCAAATTTCTTTCTTTTTAGGATTTTTTTGCTTCATACCGTTGTACCTATCATCCATGTTTGCAGCATTGTCATAAGACTGCCCTCGGCATTTATTAAAATCAAGCTGAAGCTTAGTAGTGAGATATTTATGCACTAAATCTGCCACGCCTACCCCAGTATGATTATGCAGCTCAACGAAAGTCATAAATCTCTCACTTGGTAAACCGTTTACAGAAGAAACGTATCTGATAATTTAATCAAAGTTAACTGATCGATATGTGAAATATCGGGAATAGAATCCACAGAAAAGCTGAAATATTCCGCTTTTTTCTCGTTAACCACAATTGACTCCCTAACTTTTTGTAGCCATGAGCTGCATCATCTTTTCGCGATTAGTTTTTGACAAATAAGAGGGATTTCTTGATTCCAAATTTCCTTAACGATTGATATGAGCAAGGAAAAATGGATCAAATTTTGCTACTAGTTCTAAAAGACCAAGATAATTGTCGTTAATAGGAAATCAAAATCGTTTGTTGTCCCCCCTAAAAGGTAAGCCTCGTTCTGCAAAAGTGCAGATGACAGCAATGATTCTTTCCATTACATGCCACCAATACTGCTGTTCTGCTTTTATATGCTCCTCTAGTTTTGAAGTAAGCGTATATCCTCGCTTCCTTGTTTGGTAGGTCAATATGGCATTTCTTTGTTTTTCTTAGTTTTCATGAACTTGGATAAAACAAAGAGTGGTGTCAGTCATTAAAACCATCAGAAGCTAAAGCCGAAGATGAATAATTTGGAAAGAGTTTACAAACAAAGCAATATACTCGTGTCCCGTTCTTTTGCAGGGGAATATGCAAGCCACTCTCTGCTATATGTTTCACCATTGACTTTCGTTGAAAAAAAAGAGCTTTTGTGCAAAACCTAGATTGCTTTTTGTACCTTCGCTTGGAACTAGAGAATGGTCCACAACTGTGCTGACCTTCAGAACGGCTTCTCTCTTTCCAGTAGGTTATTTCCTCATTTGATAATTCTTTCCACAAACCAACGTCTTTTAAACTCAGTGTATGTGTACATCTATGTTCGGTACATCTATGTTTGCGTGCTTTCAACATCATCCATATTCTCAGCATCGGTTGATTGCTGATCCAATAATTTGTGTGGCAGCCGTTCACCAGCTGGGGCTAAATATTTGGTTGCAAAAGTGTCCTCTCTCCCGTTCGGGTATCTGACGTGAGCGTATTGGGAATTGGCTTTAATCAGTTTGACTTCTTGCACCAGCGCGTCCAATTTGTTACTTCTGTTGTGCCGTTTTAGCAAAACGGGTCCTGGTATAAGAAGCCATGTCGGTATGGAAGTTTCGTTTGTAGAACGTCGTTGATAGTTAACCAGTTAAGTGCGTATGGCATTAATATATGTCTTGCCATTTTAACTTGCTGATCGCGTATGGCATTATATGATGTCATAGAGTTGCTTTACTGGAGTGCGTATAACATGGGTGGTTTACTCCGCTAGTGCGTATGGCATACATTTATGCCATCATTGTCCATTCTTATACTATAGTATACAAACTTATTTTCACGTCATTAGCTATCACATTGTAGTACTTAAGAGTGCTTTACATCGTTCAACTCAACCCCAGAAGATACTATAAACTACAATCATTTTTGGCATCTTCTTTCAGATGACCCTTATCAAATTCAATTCTCTTCTACTGTAGCATTGACTGCTACGAGACTTGCGGTAAACCTTGTGCAACAGTGCGTGAACCATACTAAGAAAAACTATTGAACTTGTGCCTATCGAAGCATATAACATAGGCTGGGAGATCATTTGTTTACTCTATAATTCCTTGTGTTGGTATCGCTCTTATGGTAGCTGTATTATATATACTGCAAAAGTAAAAAGTACAAAATCAAGATGTTCTGTCATTGAATTACATAAACTAATAAATAGATGAAGCGAGGCCAAACAACAAATTCAACAGCAAGAAGTCGATTACGTAATGCATGATACGCTCCGCGACCGCCATATACTAGACAAAAATCGTTACGCACTGAGCGAGTAGACAGACCGAAAACCGCAACGCGCTTAAGTGGTTAAAAAGTCTCTCGTGAGGAGTACAGTTGGTGGCCGTGCATAACAAAGATCGGATTAAGTGAAGAGCGTCATCTAAAACAAACTGCCAATGAGTAATAATAAGTTTTCTTGATTTTAAGATCAGCATAATCGTTTTCCATAGCGTATTGTTGAGACGCTTGATCTGCCCATTGCCAGTAAGATTGTAACTAGTTGTGCGACTTGTCGTAACTCCTTTTTGGTACAAAAAATTTTTAGTTCAGAGCTCATAAACGAAGAGCCGCGGTCGGAGTGAACATAGGAAGGCATTCCAAAAACTGGAAAAAGAGCACACAGATTTGAAATTACACACTGAGCATCGACGTTCTTGCAAGGAAACGCAAATGTAAACCTTAAATATTCGTCGCAAACTAGGCCTACGAGCAAATACTTAAACTGATTGGTGCTTGGTAAAAGACCTTTGAAGTCTAAACTCAATCTTTCAAATGGCTGAGTAGCTTTGGATAAATGAGAGGGATCAGTTTGAGCATATTGCGGCTTTAACTCACAACACACTTTACATGCAC
Source organism: Trididemnum clinides (assembly GCA_963675345.1). Taxonomy (NCBI): domain Eukaryota; kingdom Metazoa; phylum Chordata; class Ascidiacea; order Aplousobranchia; family Didemnidae; genus Trididemnum; species Trididemnum clinides. Next base: position 3,420,026 of record OY776291.1, read on the forward strand.
GGACCATCGACTTAATGTCGTCAACAGAAAAAGGTAGATTTTTTTGATTTTACAAAATGATTGATACGAGTTACACCCGATGGCCCAAAGCTTCATGAAGTTCCTAAAGCTTGTGTACGGTTAAACTCATACACCTAATTCTTGAAAAGGTGTCAGCTTGAAAAGGTCTTGAAAAGATGTTGAAAAGGTATTTTTGGCCCCACATCTGTAAAATATATCAAAAATTAGATTCTCCATTGCACGATTTTGTCATTCTTTATTTTGTCTCTGTTTTGAATCAAACATATAGGATACAGAACGTTGGTCTGTAATCAAAGTAAAATGTTTACCCGTAAGGTAATGTTTCCACTTACGCACTGCCTCAGCAATAGCAGCGGCTTCTTTTTCTACGGCAGAGTGTTTCTTTTCAGTTTTACTCAATGTTCTTGAGAAAAAGGCAACTGGTTGATCTTTTTGACTTAATGTAGCGGCTAAAGCAAACGCGGACGCATCTGTATCCACTTAAATGGAGCTGTTTCATTAACTGCACAAATATCAGACAATTCAATGTCATTTTTTAATTGATAAAACGCTGTCAAAGCTTCTTTAGACAATGGAAAACTTGTGTTCTGAACCAACCGTTATATTTTCGTTGAAAAATTTTGTATCCATTGCGAGTAGTAAGCAAACATTCCCAAAATCCGCTTTTGGGAGGCCATATCATTTGGAGGCGGTAAATTTTTAAGCGGTTGCAATCTTTTGGGATCAGGTCTGATTTCCCCTTCAGAAACTACATAACCCAACAACGCTATTTTTCTTGTAGAAATAACACACTTGTCTCGATTGAGAGTAAAATTTCTACGTGTAGCTGCATCCAAGAATTTTTTTAGGTTTTTATCATGGTGCTCTTGGTTGTTTCTACATATAGTTACATCATCAAGGTAAGCAAAGGTGTCCATCAGTCTTTCTTCAGTTATAAAGCTATCAATGGTGCGTTGAAATGCTAATAGCCCGTTAGTAGCTCCAAAAGGTATTCTTCCTTCATGCGATATCAAAGAAACTTGTTGATTGAGCTTTCAGTAATTAAGAAATTGGTATCATTTTAAAGTACAACTGGTCTTTTTAGCTCAGTAGTATGGGAAGATTCATTTGGCGCGGATTCTGGAGGTGCGGTAGCGGTGCTAGTGGCGGTGCTTGGCCCTAATCCTAATCCTAACTCTAGTTTTAACACTAGTCCTAAACTCTAGTCCTAGCTTTATGTAAGGGAGCTAATCCTAGGTCTCAGGACATTGATTTTACGTGAAAGAGCGAACTTATTTCAAAGGAGCTAGCCCTAGGTTAAAAGACATTAATTTTATGTGAGGTAGTGAACTTACTTCTAAGGGAGCAAACTCTAGGTCTAAAGACACTAATTTTATTTGAAGGAGATTAAAGGGAGCTAATATATGTGAGGGAATTAACTCTAGGTCTGAGGGAAATAACCCTAACTATGCGGGACTTGTCCTAGTTTTAAGCAAGGGAGCCAATCCAAGGTCTAAGGACACTAATTTTATGTGCAGAAGGTCTGAGGGAGCTAATTCAAATTCTAACCCAAAAATGGCGTCGATGATAGGTCCGATCGAGTTAACCCTAGGTCTGAGGTTACAAATATTATGCAAGAGCACTAAGTCTATTTCTAAAGTGGTGTATATATCAACAGGTTTGTTAGCTAGTAGAATACTTTAAATAGTTTATTGTGGCGCAAATCTTGCCACCCTATGATGGTATTTGACTTGCCCTGTATGAAGTTATTGTACAACAATTACATAATTTTTATACAGTTGTTTGCTGGATATGGTGCAATCCTTATCTCTTTATGGTAACATAAAACTTATCCAGTATGAGAATATACAATATGGCGCATTGGTTTCTTAATTCCGGTGCAATTGTTTGCTGGGGTGTGACGCAGTGACGTTGCAGCAAAACGGCGGGAAAAACGAAAAACTGAACGAAAACCTTTTTTGCCACACTTAAGTACCCAGATAGCCAGATGATCTGGGCCAGATCTGCATTTTGTCGGGCAAGAACTGGCATCCACGTAAATCTGTTTAGACAGATCTGAATCAGATCCGAATCACATGTGGCTAGAAAGTAAAAAATTGCTGGTTTTTGACAGATCTGGTACAGATGCGTACCAGATCGGTAATGATAGTCTTAAAATATTTGCTAGACTGACGTGCAATAACACATTTTTTGTGTCTTTGAACATTTTTTTATCAGTATGAATACATGACATAGTATTGGTAAACCAACTAAATCCAGTCATCTGAAAAAATATGCAGTTTTTTATTTCCGGAATATTCAACTTCAAAACAATATTGTTTTTGGTAAAATGTGGCAATTCACATTTTAAGAAATATTTTTGTTGTAAACGTTTGTTATGCTGCTTAAAATAAAAAAATTTATTGGAACTTTATATGTTCTATTTAAAACATAAATCAATGTGAATATTGCGTTTACACGTATCACGTGACTCAACAAGTTTCGCGCGTGTGCGCAATGGGCAAGTTGTGTTTGGTTTCGTGAACGATCATGTTCACATAGGTTTTAAATATTTGTGTGAAGCTCGGAAGGTTTGGGTAGTATGGAAGATGAAGTATTATCGTGGAAAACTTGTTATTCGGAAGTTGGGAGCATGTCATTTAGCTTCAAATGAAAGATAATAAACTGTTAACTGTATCAGTGTGTAGCATAATGTTGTAGCGGATTGGTTGGTCTTCGATTGCTTCTGGTCAGAGATTACTGTTGCCAGAGAAGCATTCGCGCTACACGTATATAAAAGCTCTCTCACCTCCCCGTCCAGTTGTGGCCGAATTGATTTCTCTCTTCACAGCGAAGTGTCTTGAGAAATATCCAAAAGAATTATTGCTATTCAAAATGACTTAATGTCTAAAAACAGTTACAATATACTGACACCTTCTTATTCTACTTGCTTTCTTTTTCTCTCTCTGCCGTCACATGTTGGCTGGAACATCGCGTGATCCAGTCTACTGTGACGTCACAATACTTACAATATCACGATAAGTAGCATGGTCTTTGACCTAATGCTACATATGTTCCCCCCTTATGCAAAAACAAAAACAAACGTATGTACAGAACTACAATGCAAAAATGTTATGCTATGTGAAAATACGAACGATAACAGTCAGCAATGTGAAAAGTTCAAGCAGCGCAAGATGAAAGAAGGAGAGAAAAGGAAAGAATGTCAAGCAAAGAGAAGATACTGCCGAACTAAACATAAAGCAACTCGTACGTCGATCAACCCCACACAAAATTACACTCAAAACTAGAACTGAAGCAACAACTTAACACATAATCAAAGCTAAAATGAGAAGCTAAAGCTAAAATAACTGAACACATGTCAATGACAAATTCACAAGCTATTAATAAGTTGCACCCTTGCTTTAGCAGGCAATCATCATTGAAATCAGTCACTTGATAGGTGTGGTATGTAACCAGACAAAACGACCAAGCCAAAATAAATCATTGAGACCGATGCACAATAGAAATTACACATAATAAGTCATCGGTATTCGAAATACACTACAGATTTTCTATTCTATAACACAATGGCATTCAAAACAAGGTTAAGTTTCAAAAGTTTAAGGTTCGGCGTTACAACATCTCGTAATCTCTAAAGCGCTTTGGGGCATTAATAGGTCGCCCTTTGGAAGTATGTTTGTTTCTTGTGGTATTGTTATGTAGGTTGTCGTGTAGTGTGTGCTGTTCTGCGTGTCTTCCAGATGGTGTTCGCGAACAAGTGTCATCAAGATCATCAAACATTTCAGACCGGAGTGAGAGCGAATGAATACTTTCTTTGTCAAGATTTGCCGTGAGTGGGCACGCATTCTCAGACTCTTCATTGAGTGACGTCATGCTAAAAATAGCGGGCTTGATTCTGTCGATGGATACCCTATCATGATGAGTTCCATAATCTAGCACGAAAAACTTGCGGCATCGCTCTAGAATGAGGTATGGACCTCGATATGCTGGTTGCAATGAATGGCGTCGCACATCATCTTTCACAAACACATGAGTGACCTGGGGATTGAATAAAGCCGAATCGAGATGTGATGATCTATTTGTTTTTCTAGGAGGATGATAGCGAAAAGATGCCACTCGCTGGGCCAATGACTTCACAAATTCTCTTGTAGGAAAAGTTTTATCTTCCCTTTCCTGAGCAACAAAGAATTCTCCCGGCAAACGTAGTTTTCCTCCAAACACGAAATCGTTAGGTGAATGGTTGTCTAGATCTTCCTTAGGCTGATTTCTTAAGCTCAACAGTGCCCATGGTAAGTTGTCGTACCAATCAGTTGGAGATTCCGCACACTTCAAGGCAGTTTTGAGAGTTCTGTTAACCCGTTCCACCAAGCCCTGCGCTTGAGGATGGTAAGCAGTGCTATGATGTAGTTGTGCATCGAGAAATAGAGCTAATTTCCTCCACAAAGCACTTGTGAACTGGGCTCCGCGATCACAATATATATGAGATGGGCTACCAAATAAAGACACCCACGATTGAACAAATGCTGAGGAGCATTCCTCAGCTGAGATTCCCTGGAGAGGAACAGCCTGCATGAAACGCGAGTACCTATCTATAATTACTAATAAGTACGAGTAGCCTTTGCTCAACGGGAGTGGCCCGGTAATGTCCACATAGACATGAGTAAACCTTTCGTTAGGAGGAGGAGTCACCTCTTCCAGAGGAGCTCTGTTATGCCGCTGTATTTTGGAGCGGTTGCATTGCAAACATTCTCTTGTCCATTGGGCGACATGTTTCTTGATCCCTATCCAAACTACTTTTTCTGTCAATAAGGCTATGCTTCCTCTTATGCCAGGGTGTGCTAGTGAATGGAAGTGTTTGAAGACAGATGCACGCAAAGAGACAGGAATTACTGGTCGCAGCCTACCCGTCGATACATCGCATAATATGTTAATGCCATGTTCAGCTAATGGTATATCTTTCAGGACCAGGGCCGTGCTGTTGTTGCGGCGCAAATCTGTGATTTCTGGATCTGTTCGCTGCGCGACAGCCAGTTGTAAGTAATCCAGTGGAGCAGAAGGTGGAGTGATGAGGTTCAGCAACGGTGGCTCAAGCGGCCTGGACAAAGCATCAGCCACATTCTCTCGTCCTGATACGTGTTCCACTCGAGATGTGAATTGCAATATGTAATCGATGAAGCGAGCTTGGCGTGGAGACGCAGCTGGAGAGTTATGTTGGAACTTTCTGACAATTGGCTTGTGATCAGTTTTTAGAAGGAAATCACGTCCTTCCAGAAAGTATTGAAAATGTTTGATTGCCGCATAACAAGCAAATAGCTCTCGCTCGAAGCAAGACCATGAACGTTGTGAGTGTGTGAGTGCCTTGGACCAAAAGGCGAGGGGTTGCCGCAATCCATTTGAAACTTGTTGCAGTACTGCACCCACCGCACTATCGCTCGCGTCCGTAATCAGCTCTAAATTGGCTTCATGATTAGGATGAGCTAAAACTGTCGCTTTTTCCACAGCTTGCTTTGCTTTTAAAAAGCAGTTTTCTGTTTCTGGCGACCATAAAAGGTGGGTCATTCTTGCCCCTGTGCTAAGTAACGAATATAGCGGCGAGAGAATTTCCGCACAGTCGGGAATGAATCTACAATAGAATTGAATCATGCCAAGAAATCGTCTTAACTGTCTCTTGGTTCGCGGGCGGACATAATCCGTTATTGCTTTGACGTTTTTTGTTGTAGGCTTGACTCCTTCCGCAGATACCAAATGACCCAAAAAGGAGAGCTTTAAGGCAAAGACACATTTGGCTTCATTTACCACCAAACCAGGTTGTTGTAATCTTTCGAAAACCAAGCTTAGCAGTTTGCGATGATCATCCAAATCTGGTGACATGATGATAATGTCGTCCAAATAAACAAATACTCTGGAAAGACCTGAGAGGACTTCATTCATCAGTTTTTGAAAGTACCTGCTAGAGGTGGCCAGACCCATGGGGAGATAGAGATATTTGTAATTTCCAAGAGGAGTGGTTATGGTCAGCTTGTGGGAATCTGCAGGGTCGACAGGAATGTGGTAATATGCGTCTTTAATATCCACTGAACTGAACCAAGAACATCCGTGAGCCATGGACGAAAAATCATTAATGTTAGGAAGGGCGTAGCGAGTAACCTTCAAGATTTTGTTTAAAGCCACAAAGTCGGCGCACAGTCGATATTTACCTGAAGGCTTCTTTACCATAACAATTGGACTAGCCCAAGCACTCTGGCTTTCGGCTAAAATGCCTCGATTTACTAAATGCTTCACCTCCTGTTTCAAGGCTACGAATTTATCTGGTGCTAGTCGTCGTGCACGAGACCAAACAGGTACTTTTGTAGTAGTTTCAACATGAGCAGTAATAGAATGTTTTATCTCTCGTGATCGCGTGGAGGCATTAAAAACTTGAGGGTAGTGCGATTTTAAATGTTGTAAGAAGCTCGAACTTGACTGCTGTGAAGATTGTACAGTAAAGTCCGTTTCAATACCTTCTTCAATCGGCAAAGAAAATTTTACTATCTCTGGTGGTTGGAAAAGTCTGCAAGCGGTAAGATCAATGCACAAGTTGAAACGTCGTAAGAAATTTGCTCCTAGAATTCCGTATGGCAATTTAGCTGCATAAATATCAAACTCAAAAAGTTGGGAAAATCCAAGATTAATTTGGGTTTTAAGTTGACCTTCGATTAGCACAGAGCCACCACCAATGGTCGAAATAGTGTGACCACTGACTGGTTGAAGGAGCGATGTGTCGACTGCCCACAGTGGCAAAAATGAATGAACAGCCCCCGTGTCTATCAAGAATTCGATATTGTAGCAAGTGTCGCGTACGAAGAGTAGAGGACTTGACTCTGAGGCATATAACCTACGGGCCCCTAGTTCATGGAGGTCAACCTGGCGTTTTGTTGCCTGTTTCTGTTGGTACATTGGACAAGATGGACCCCAGCATTTTAAGGCGCGGTCACCAAATCGACGATGGTAACTGCAAACGTTGTTTACGGGTCGAGTTGGATTTTGGTTTGGTGAGAAAGAACTGGAGTCTGTAGTGTGTTGAGGTACATGTTTGTGAGGCTGTGAAGGTGTGTGAGTGTATTTATGTGGTGATGATGGTGAGTTTTGGTGCAAACTAGAAAGAGTGCGATCCAACTTATCAAGCCGAGATTCTAACATTTGGTTTATAATAGCTTGGTTTGTTGGGTTCTGAGCATTATGATGAACATCTTCACCTGCAACAAACGATTGTTTACGTGCCAAGATACTATCGGCGTGTTGGGCTAAAATCTCCAAGGGTTCTTTTTCATAAGGATATAACGTGAGACGAGTCTGAGCATCAACAGATTCTAACAGTTTCCGCCGAATTAAAGCTTGACCTATTTCCGAATTGGTTGGGAATTGGGAAGATAATAAAGCTTGTAAACGAATCAAATATTCTGTGACTGTGTCCCCTTGTCTTTGAGTTTCTGAAAAGAATGACTCAAGACAGTTCTGGTTCTTCGGTGAAAATCGCTTCAGCAGCACATTTTTTAATGTTGTAAAAGGTTCATTTGAGTTAATTTGAGGCCATGCATCTGAAATCATCTGCATAACTTTATTGTCATGACTTAAAGCTGTGGCAAGCAAGGCAAATTTTGTGTGTTCTGAAGTAATATGTGATTCTGTGAATAACAGTTCAATAATGTGAAAGTATCCTTGAGGATTGTTCAACCAAAATTTGGGTAGTTGTGGTGGTTCGTGTTTTCTGATAAAACTAGTGTGTTGCATTTGATTGGCGTCTGTAAGATGACACGGTAAGCTACATGGTGAGCCTATCGGCGTTGTGTCTGGGGATGAAACACCTGTACTGTGTAAGCAAGCAAAAGACGAGTTAGGTGTTGGGTTCTGAATTAAGTCGCAGCTATCAGAAGTGTATGGCAAACTATCTGGTGGCGTGGATACCGTTCGTGTTAGCCCAAAATGTGCCTTAGTTGTCAAAACATACGTTAAAACTACAATAACTGCAATAGATAGCAAAAGCATAAACACATACCATGAATATTCAAACAATAAGTTGATAACCCAAATAGGCGTTACGTTTCCACTCTCCGACATAATAAAATTGCTTATACTCAAGATAATTACTTCTAAAATGAGTCGCCAAAATTTGAAATAACAGTTCTAATGTTCACACTACTTTTGCGCCAGCCAAAAGTAAATTGCTAGATTGCGTCTTTGATCGTTTCGATTGTGACGTAGTCTCGCGTGATCGTTGAGGATTTTCAAGATGGCCGCTTTTACTGGTAGCAGCAGGCTTGTACAAACTTAGACGCGATATTTCAATGCTCAAAGTCTTTAAAATTTTTGACAATTGTAAACAGAAAGCAATTGCTAAAAGTCCGTTTCAGAACTAGTTCGTTGTCGGGGGTCACCAAAATGTAGCGGATTGGTTGGTCTTCGATTGCTTCTGGTCAGAGATTACTGTTGCCAGAGAAGCATTCGCGCTACACGTATATAAAAGTTCTCTCACCTCCCCGTCCAGTTGTGGCCGAATTGATTTCTCTCTTCACAGCGAAGTGTCTTGAGAAATATCCAAAAGAATTATAGCTATTCAAAATGACTTAATGTCTAAAAACAGTTACAATATACTGACACCTTCTTATTCTACTTGCTTTCTTTTTCTCTCTCTGCCGTCACATGTTGGCTGGAACATCGCGTGATCCAGTCTACTGTGACGTCACAATACTTACAATATCACGATAAGTAGCATGGTCTTTGACCTAATGCTACAATGTCATAGTAACACATTGTTGGTATGATCTTATCTAGTGTATCTTAGAATGTCATTTCTAAATTTAATTGAATTTAAATGTGGAGTGTTTGAATTATGCTGCTAGGTGTATACTGGTAAGGTTTGGAAAGCTATTTAATATGCACATGTAAGGCCTGAAGCATTGATCAGTGCAATGTTAAGATGGCATATAGCACGTTTGATAATTGGTATATGAAGTTATTAGTATAGAAGCAAGAAAAAAAATTGGGATGCATACTTTATCATAGTTTATTGACTGAATTTCATTTCTTTAACAAGGTTGAAATACATACCGGTATGTCATACCTCGGCAATGTTTGAGTTGTGAGATTACAGAGGTGTATGGCACATTCACTTTTTCTTTGCTGATGAGCAAACCTTAATAGCTTTTTTAACAAGGTAGAAATACTATCTCAGCTATATTCGAAATGTATCAAGCTATTTAGTTAATTAAAGCAGCAATTACAACCTGATTAGGCTGTATAGCTGTGTTTGAGCACTTGGACCATACATTTACCAATTGCCATAATACGCTTCATAATCAAGATTGTGCAAAATGTTAAATTGTGTCGTACACACATGCTATTACAGAGATTATATCAATAAAGTTGATAGATAGTGTAGTCATAAAACCTACTGGTATATCAACAACAAAACGAAGAGGTTGCTCATATTGGACAAAACGAAGAGAAATTTTACACAATACAGAAACACATATAAAAGAAGTCAAGGAATTGCTATTTCAAGCTAATGAAATTGCTGATACCATGAATATTAACGTAGTTAGTAACTGCAAGCAACATGTGTTGGAACCATTAATTACTGCTTCCTCCTTTAACAACACATCATGTAATAAAGATGATTCAACTTTGTTGACAAACAATGAAAGTTGTAGCAGCACCTCTAGTGATATTAATAATGACGCTTATTCAATGAAAAATGACAGGTTTGAGTCATTGTTTATTCCTGAAATGGACATAGATGATGATCATGATGATGATGCATCAAGTACTTCTAGCATGGGATCTTACCAAAGCTTAGGAAGTGATGATGGTTTTGTACATTCAGAAAGCAATGTAAATGTTGTGGAACAGTTATCTAAATGGGCTGTTGAATTCAATATTTCTCAAGTTGCTTTGAAGCATCTCATTCTGATTCTTAAACCTTTGATTTCTTACTTACCTAATGACCCAAGAACCTTACTGTCTACCCCCAGAAACTATGTTGTCAAAGATGTTGGTGGTGGTTCCTACTATTATTTTGGGATCACAAAACATTTACTATCTATAATTGAAAATGGTACTTTAATTCCAGGCAGTGTGATTTATCTACAGATAAATATTAATGGTGTGCCTTTGTACAAAAGCTCAAAAAAGCAGCTTTGGCCAATTCTGGGAAAGATAGTTGGACAAAATCTTCCTTCTTTTATTATTGGAATATTTTGCGGAGAAAGCAAACCTAATGATGTAAAGGGTTATTTCAGTGACTTTGTTGAAGAAATGAAAAGTATTGAAGCAAATGGTATACTTACATCTCAAAACAAAATTGTGCAGGTTAAAATAACTTGCTTTGTATGTGATGCTCCTGCTAGAGCATTTGTAAAGCAAACAAAATCGCACAATGCTTATTATGGTTGTGAGCGTTGCACTCAACGTGGTGTTTGGCACAACAAAGTTACTTATCCCGACTGTTATGCAACACTTCGAACAGATGAAAGTTTTAATGCTAGAAGTGATGCTAATCATCATGGATTAACACCTTCACCATTACAGGAACTGAGTATAGGATTGGTATCACAATTTGTGTTGGATCCTATGCATCTTGTTTACCTTGGTGTTACCAAAAAATTGTTGTGGTTGTGGATGAAGGGCCCATTAAGCAACAAATGCCGAATTGGCTCTGTGCAAATCAAGTCTATTTCAGATATGTTAGTTAGGTTTCATTGTTATATTCCTCGTGAATTTGGAAGAAAATGTCGTTCCCTGTATGAAGTGGAGCGGTGGAAAGCCACAGAGTATAGACAGTTTCTGTTATGTAGTGGTATTGTGGCCTTACATAAACATCTTCCCAAAGCTTTTTATATGCATTTTTTATTGCTATATGTGGCAATATTTTTTATTTCTTCAGGAATTCACTATAAAATTCACTCTGATTATGCAAGTAAACTTTTGGTTGAATTTGTGAACGAATTTCATTCGTTTTATGGAAAGGATATGGTGGTGTATAATGTGCACTGTTTGATACACTTGGTTATGGATTTGGAGAAATATGGACCCTTGGATACATTTTCAGCTTTTAGTTTTGAAAGTTTTTTAGGTCAACTTAAGAAAATTATCCGAAAGCCAAATCAACCTTTGCCTCAGATTGTTCGACGTGTTGCAGAAAATGCAAAGCTTGCATTGTTGACACAAACAAAGGTACAGAAAAGTGAGCCAAAACACAAGCATAATTTTGGTCCATTGCCTTTAGCCTATCGTTCCTATTCTCAGTTTAATTCTGTACATTTTGATAATATGTATTTTTCTTTAAAAGATTCTGACAATTGTGTTAAAATTGGTCAAGATGTGTGCCTAATTCGAAACATTATTTGTGATAAAAGTGAAGAGGTGAAAGTAGTATATGAAATGTTTGAAAAGGTATCTTCATTTTTTGATTATCCACTACCTTCATCACATTTAGGCATATAAGGTTTCTGATGAGTCTGGCCGTTTAAAGGTTTGCCCACTTAAGAATATTAAATGCAAGTATGTTAAACTTCCATATAAAGATATGTTTGTGGTAATTCCATTGATCAGATAGTTGCTTAAACAATGTTCCTGAACTATACTATGTTATGAAAAATACTGTTTTGTTCTATATGTATAGTGCTGCTATTGATTTTCATGTAGTAACACCACTATGAGATCAAAATATCGGTCCTTACGTATTATCGGGAGGACCGAATTAGCGCGGTAAATTATTTAAGCTGAAAGGGCAGTGTACACTGTAGGGCCAGGCCCGGTATGTAAATGTACGGGGCAGTGTACACTGGAACCCACCCTGTACACTCCCTTCCTTGCTGCCCTTTCAGCTTAAATAATTTATTTGAGTCGTTTTTTTAAAGGTCCTCCCGATAATACGTAAGTACCAAAATATCTTTATGTTTTTTATAATTGTAAATTCTATGTTTGATTCTATTCAAAAATAGGTTTTAGCATAGCAATAGCTGCAATTCATGACTTGCTTGTAACCTGAGATAGAACAATGTTGTGTGACTAATGATATCTTTCATGCCAATAGTATATTTCAGAGTTTTGTGTAAAAACTCTTGCTAAATTAATTGAAATGTCTTCAAATGATAATGAGTTGAGTACATTAGTTGTAATTGAATTTGTTGATGAAGGAAGTTTAGGAGTAGTCCCATGTTCGTGGATAGATGGAGAATTTGCATATTGGCCTCCATACAAGGATATTGGAAAATGTCAAAAAGCTGCCAGAAAAATGGAAAGTCCTTGTAGCGATTGGGTGAAGTATAGAATTAAAGAATGGGCGAGATCTGGTAAATATTTTATCAATGTGTTTTCTTGAAGTGAAATGTATTTCGAAAAGTTAAGTCTGGATCTATGATTTTCATTGCATTTTGTACTGCAAACTTCAGATGTGCATTTCAAAATCTCAACTAGGCAATATATACAGTACAGCTTTTGCTATTAATGAATTGGTTTTGCTATCTCAATTGCTGTTATTCAAAAAGTGAGTGTGTTGCCAAACATTTTTATAACTTTTATATGTGCTGGTGGCATTGTTCCCTCTAAGATTTTAGTAAGTGCGTAACCGCCGGCGCGAGTGCGAAATTGCTAGCAAATGTACGAAAACCGCCGGACAAGTTTTGGCGAACATTGCTGAGCAAACGGTTACACCAGCCTTAGTAAGATATTTTGAAGGAGTAAAAAAAATACTTGCAGTTAGCCTACTGCTATTTAGTCAGTGTATACGCTAAGCTAACTTTGTATAGCTTAGTTTGCCGATTATGTTGGTTGGCATACAACAACATCCTTCATTTTCCGCTTAAACGTACTTCAATTATGGAACTTTTTTGGTTCAGTGCTTTTCGACCGTTTTTGGCTTTCGGCCCATTTTTGAAATGCACAGAGACATGTGGCTCGGTTATACATTTTCTCGTTTTCATGAGCGTTTTTGGCATTTGGTCCATTTTTGAAATGCACAGAGACATGTGGCTCGGTTATACATTTTCTCGTTTTCATGAGCGTTTTTGGCATTTGGTCCATTTTTGAAATGCACAGAGACATGTGGCTCGGTTATACATTTTCTCGTTTTCATGAGCGTTTTTGGCATTTGGTTCATTTTCGAAATGCATAGAGGCATGTGGCCCGGTTATTCATTTTCTCGCTTTCAAGAGCGTTTTTGACATTTGGTCCATTTTCGAAATACACAGAGGCATGTGGCCCGATTATATTTTTTCTCGTTTTCATTAGCGTTTTTTTGCATTTGTTGGCTTCAAATCGTTTTGGCATTTTGCCCATTTTCGAAATGTACAGGAGGCATGTGCTCCGGTCATATTTTTTCTCGTTTTCATGCACGACCTCAAAAAAGTTATTAAAGTAAATTTCAGAAGTGTTGTCCAACTAAAATAAAAAAAACAAGACAAGAAAAAGTTTTTCTTTCCAGCAATTGAAAAAAGGCTAGACTTCAACAAAAAACGTGTTTAGAGAAATTAAAACTGCAATTTATGTTTTTTCTTCTCGTTTCAAAGCTTATTACAATCATGACTGGTAAGCTATCATAGCACATAGCTGTCAGCTGGATTTTATTTTTAAAAAATTTTGAGGGGATTTAATAATAAAATTGGTTAGAAATCGTACTCTTTTTTACGTTTAGTTTTTATAAATAGCAAGTGAGAGGTTATTTATTTATTTACAAAATGGCGTTTTGTACGCTAAAATGAAACCGAGAGCTATGCGCTTTTTTATCTTAACAAGCCCGATTGAAATTAGCGTTGAAACGTAAAGAAAACATAACTTAAGCAATTCCAGTTTCAAATTTCCCTCGAAAACTAATGTCTTGTGTTAAAGTGAAGTTTGAGAGCTACTTGCTATTACTGCTTTTTAGCTACGATAGAAATTGGCCGGTTTACTTTTTGTTACTTGCTTTGGGATTGATTTGTGATGCAAAAGAAATTTGGTTACGGCATGCGCGATATTTTTAGTCGCCGTCACTCGCTGTTGCGTCATAGCCGATGTTTACCAGAGACGTTGCATTGCCCTAAAAAACCGGCTGTCCAACCTTTCATTTCCATTCACTGACTCCCACGCATTAACAGTTGGTTGAAAATTGCAAAAATTTGAAAAAACGGAAAAAGTTACCAAAAACCGCCGGACTTTTTTACACACTGTTGAATTTCAATTGCGAATCCGCCGGACATAATTTCGCAAATTCGCACTTTTTTTGCGTTTAAAGGGAACAATGGCTGGTGGTAATTGTATCAAATGCACAGCTATTTTTGTATAGTGTAGCCTCATAGCATATGGTTGTTTAAAATTAAGGTGACTGGAAAGCTGCCAATGAATTGCTTCATCGAATTGAGTATTCTTCCAATATTGAAACAACTGATGTTGAGAGAGGCCGTTCAAAACGGAAAAGAAGGTACTTAAACACATGACTTAAATTTGGTCTTGTAAAAGATTGTTTTGTACCATTTGTTGTATGCTGCCAAAATTGAACTTCACTGCTGCATAGATACAAAAAAGCACATGCTTTCTGGCTTCATGGGTAGTAATTTTGTCAGTTTAGATTCTAGCTGGTATTTTAAAAATTTTAAAACTTACAGACATGTCTTATATAGATTTTTTGTTGTTTGCTACAACATATTTCGCTGTTACAACAAACATATTTTGCAACAATTTGTGGTGTTTATGTGTGATAAGTTCTGATTGCTTAATTAATGTAGAAGGACACGGAAATTTATGGAGGAAAGTTCGACGTCTTCTGAATCCTTGAGCCCACAACCCAAACAACAGAAACATTTTGTTTCAACAAGGCGTTTATTCAGGGTGCTACCCTGTCCGCCTCCACGACCAAGTGACTGCAAGTGTTTGCCTGAAATGGATACTGACTTCAGTAACGTTCAAGCTCCTCCGTCTACTTTCTTATTTGCATAGATTTGAAAACGTTCACCATGAAGCTACGTTAAACTAATGTTGCTTAATCTTTTGACTACTTAAGTAATATAGTGAAAAGATACAACCGATTTATTGCTTTTACTGACTTATGCGTCTGATTGCACTCCCACAAATGTCCTACCAACGATGGTCGGCGAGGTGGTGATGGACAGGCCTTGTGCTAGTCGCAGTATTAAAATGACCCGTCATCCTATACGTCAGTGGTATTATGCCAAGGATGCTTCTTTAAATGTGTTGCTCGGGTGTGATTGCAGACATTTGTAGTATACTCTAGTAATCAAGAATGATGTCTGTTTCTTCTTGCTTCCTTTTGGCATGTGCAACTCTCCCAGAGGCTCTTGTTTGACTGAACATATCAGGGTTAAAACAAACACATAAAATAAGTCTTGCGGTTTTGGAACTGGTAGCTGCTAATGTTCGACGTGACTAGTGCCTGGCCCTGTCACCTCAGGCAGCACCTTAGTTTGCTTACATTAATACTGGTACCTGGTTTTTAAGGTTACACGGCATGTGTCTGGTCAAGATTAGGGCTTGTGTCAGACCCTCTGGTTGTTGTTGCATTTCCACCTTATGTAAGTTTTATAGAATCTCATCACCACAATTTAATTTCACGACTTAATATGCTTTCATATGGTTATTTTTCTGTTGCAGCAATTGCAAAATTGTCAAATGAAGAAGATGAAACTGAGATTGCTCAAAGTTCGCAACAAATATTAGTTCAATCCACTCCCATATCAAGAGATCACTCTCACATATCTTCCCAAATTTCAAATGGTAACTACTTATGCAGATTAATTAGTTGTAACTGTAATATAACCATGAGTTTTGTTATTCGTATAAACTACATTTTGACCAGGCACTGAATCGAATCGTAGTCTGCCGTTCCAGAACTAGACTCTGTATCTGTTCGGCTTCTCTGTGTGTACGTCTTTTTGCAAGGCTGGGCTACCACCACGCATGGCCCCACCACCGGTCTGCACTTAAAAATGAAGGAACTATGTTAACTGCTTTTCCCAATGGTGCAAAATGCAAACTTACCGTCTTTTTCTCCACACTATCCTGTTATGCTGAATACCAAGAGAGGAATCGGTGAATTCCAATTTAAGCCCGATGTAAAATCGAACTAAAGTACCGCTCTATAGAGGCCTTTTGATCGTCGCTGAGTGGCCAAAGAACTACGCAACGAGATTGGCGCCGCCCCACGCCTTTGGCACCGGAACTAATTTTTACTACTCAATGCGGTTAATGCTATATCTTAGTTGTTTCAAAAAATACTTGTCATCTAAAAGTCACGCTGACACTGACCAATGCAGATTCTGGACCTTTTAGTTTGATTTCAGTGACGTGGATAATTTGGCTGTATCTAGGCGAGCCAATCTACTGCTAGAGTTTATACCATTGGCTATTACTTACAGATCTTTAGTTGTAGTTTAATCATTAGTATACATGTTTAACAGGTTCACAAGCAACTCCGAGGAGTGGTGCAATGCTTCCTGTTTCCGTTCTAGAACCTATCCTTAGTAAGTTGTTTAACTACCTTTGAAAATGCTGTTTAATTTCACAAAGTTACTGCCTTGATTGTTTTGTGCCAGTAGCTCGTAACTGAACTAAGTTATTCTGCCTTGTTGTTGTTGTTGTTGTTGTTTACCCGACCCCTTCCGAGGGATGGGGGCATGGCGGAAGACCATGGAGCCCCAGAAGCCGGGCAACTCCCCAGGGTCTGGACCAGAGGTCATAAAGAGACAGAGAGTCGCCAAAGAGTGAGCGGCGCAAAGAGTCCGTAGCTGGACAGTGCAGAATGAGATGAGAGATGTCCTGGGACGAGTGTCCACAGGCGCTGAAAGAAGGATTCTCGATTCTGCCAATCCTGGAGAGATAGGAACCTAAAAGAAGGCTGTGTCCATTGCAGCGAAGACGAGAGAGGACACAGCGAGCATGACGAGGGAGCACAAGTTCCTCAGTGGAAATTGAGGGAACCTGTGTGTCAAAATACTTGGAAGAGACAGTACGCCTCCAGTCCGAGATAGGACGAGAGTGGATACGAGAGATAAGAGGAGAGAGACTACAAGGGATTGCGGAGGGCGCAAGCAGCGCTCCCCGTCTGGCAAGCTCATCAGCTGTGTCGTTCCCCGGGAGAAACGAGTGTCCGGGGACCCATTGTAGCCTGATAGAACAGGAGGAGAAGAAGGACAGTTCCTGCCAGATCTGCCACAGAGTTTGAGATAACAGGAAAGGTGGAGGAGAGGACAGGGTGGCGAGGACAGAACGAGAGTCAGACAGGAGAAGAAGAGAAGAAAAATGGCAGACTTTATGGTGTTGCCGAGACCAGCAAAGAGCGTGCAGAATGGCGCAGGCTTCAGCGGAAAAACTGGAACAAACTGGGCCTGCCGAAAAGGAAAGAGTGGCCTCAGTGCCACAGAGAGAGCAGTTGGCAAGAACGCCGGAGCCGCCCTTGCCAAAAGGAAAAGGAACAGAGCCGTCTGTCCAGAGTACCAGATCATGAGGAGGAAGAGAGTCAAGGTGGGCGAGAGCCGCACCTTGGCGAGAGTGAGGGGGATCAGAGCGAGAGCATGGAGTGGAAAGGGTGGACTCCACCGTGAACGAGGGAAGATTCCAAGGAGGACAGGGAGGGCAAGCAACAAGAGCCTCCCTAGTACAAGTAGAAGGAAGCATGAGCGGGTGAGTGGACGCAAAAGCTCTCCAGGACGATCTGCAGAGTCTTGGTTTCACTCCTAGTCTGGCCAAACCTGAGATGGGAAAGGAGGTTGGGAGACGAAGAGCCCGCTCATGAGAAAAAAGAGTGAAGTGAGTCAGAGTGACTCGTAGGGGAGGTAGAGAAGCCTCGGTGAGTAGTAGAGGGATAGGGGACGACGAGAGGCAGCCGGTGATGGCGCGACTGGCCGCTCGGTGAAGGCGTTCCAATTTGGTGATATTGGTAGCGCTTAGGAAAGGAAACCATCCGGGTGAAGCGTAAGTGAGAAGGGACCGAAGAAAAGATTTATACAGAACAGAGAGGGACTCCTTAGAGGGGCCCCATGAGGAAGCAGAGATACAGCGTAAGGCCTTGAGACGTGGGAAAAATTTGGCCTTCAGCGAAGATACATGCCTAGAAAAGGAAAGAGTGCGGTCGAAGGTGACCCCAAGAAAAGTTGGAGTGGGACTAAAACGGAGGCGGGAGCCGAGTAGGAGGAGGTTGGGCTGGAGGTTAGCCTGGTGGGGATCCACTGAAAAGAAGGAGGCCTCACATTTGCTCGGATTGAGAGGAAGACACCAGTACTCAGACCAGCGCTCCAATCGAAACAGAGCTCCTTGTGTAGCCTCCACCGCAGTGGGGACCGAGGGGGAGGAGGACCAAATGGCCAGATCGTCAGCGTAAAGAGAGCAGCTGACGGAAGAAGGCAGAGAAGCCGGAAGATCATTAATGAAGAGGGAGAAAAGTACAGGGCCAAGAACGGATCCTTGCGGAACACCTCGACGGACTCGAAAGGAACGGCTTTTGTGATTTTGAAAAACCACAGAAGCGCGCCTGTCAGAGAGGAAAGATTGAGTCCAACGAGCAAAGCAAGGAGGGAGGCCAGCCGAAATAAGTTTGTGGAAAAGGGCGGGGTGCCAGACAGAGTCAAAAGCTTTAGAGAAATCGATAGTAGACAGGATCGTCCGAGAGCCCGGCCTGGGTTTGTTAAACCCATCCGAAATGGACTGAGAAAGGTACAGAATTTGATCAAGTGTAGACCGTCCAGGGAGGAAACCGGCCTGGCGGGGAGAAAGAATGGAATTAGATTCCAGAAAAAAGAGAAGACGGGATAGTATGATGCGTTCAAAAAGCTTTGATACGCAGGAGGTGAGAGAGATAGGCCGGAAGGAAGCAGGAGAGTCGAGAGGTTTTCCCATCTTATGTATGGGAATAATAGAAGATGTCTTCCAGATGGAAGGAAAGGAATGTGAAGACCAAGAAAGATTGAAGATGTGAAGAAGAAAATCCATGCCAGAGCGAGGAAGATGCTTTAGCATGGGATAGGCAACTTTGTCTGGGCCAGTGGCAGTGGATGAGGAGAGGTTGGAGGCAGCCGCCAGAAATTCAGCGGGAGAGAAGGGAGAGCAAAAGGACGAATGAGTCTCCACAGAGCACGTAGCTCGGCGGAGCTCAGTGAGGTAGCCTCTGGCTCTGCTGCGCAGGGCCTTTGGCTGAGAAACGGAAAAGTGAGACCTCAGGTAAGCGGCATAGACCGAAGCCGATTCCCTGGGAGAGGAACAGTTAGGAAAGTTAGGAGAGGAAGAAGACGAGGAAGGAGAGCCAGCAATAGAGCGAAGAAGAGAGTGCACAGATTTAGGATTAGATTTAGGTGAAAGAGAAGTGCAGGTCGTCTGCCATGCCTCAGCCTTGGCCTTGGCAATGACCGACGAGGCACGTCGAGAGGCGGAGATGTAAGCCTGGCGATCTTCATCACTTCTGTGAGCAGTAGCGAAAGCCTTGCGTCTTTCACCAACCGCTTGTTCCACCTCAGCAGACCACCAGGCTTTAGGAGGGCATTTGATGCGGCCGAAAGGAATGGAAGATTTGGCCGCATTCATTGCCAGAGAGGTAAAGAGAGCAGCTGCAGAGGAAAGAGAAAGAGACGAGTATTCCTCTGCAGTAGGACAGTGAGAGTCAAAGTAGGAGGCAAAGTCATCCCAGCGAGCTTTCTGAAAATTGAAGGAAGGGGGGCGCTCGTTGGGGTGAAAGACCGGAGAAAGAGGGATAGATAGAAGAATTGGTAGGTGGTCAGAACCCAGGTCCTGAAGCACCTCCCAGGAGCAAGAAAAAGCAAGAGTAGAAGGAGCAAAGGAGATGTCAGGAGAGGAGCGACTGCCGGAGGAGCGATGGAGAAGGGTGGGTGTGTCAGGGTCATTGAGGGGGAGGAGGTCTGAGGAGATGACCCAGTCGAATACTTCCTCCCCACGGGGGTCGGAAGTATCTCTTGAGTCCCAAAGCGGGTGATGGCAATTGAAGTCCCCCAGAATGAAGAGATTTCTAGAGGAGGGAAGAATTGAGGGAGAGAAGGAATCGGTTCTGCCATCCGTTGGGGAGGAGCGAATAGGGGGGGCATACACATTAAGAAATGACACCGAGGAGGATTTGTTTAGAGAGATGTTGACCCCTACGTAATCAGAGTAGGGATCGAGCGAAGAAAGAGAGGTGGTAGAAAGTTCAGAAAAGGATAGGCCCTGTCTGACGAAAATGACAACGCCGCCACTGGCATGCGAGGCATCAGAAGAGAGAATGCCAGACCGGGAGTGAGTACGATCAGAACGCAGAACAGAGAATCCAGGAATCCGGAAAGAGGAAGAGGAGTTAAGATTGGATTCCTGAATGCAGATAAGGTCGACAGGATGGGATGAAAGAAAGTGAAGTAGTTCAGTGCTCCTGGCTCGAAGACCTCCAGCATTCCATTGAAGAACCCTGAGAGAGTCAGGGGGAGGAGAGGAGGCAGGAGGTGCAGAAGTATAGCCAGGAGCAAGGGACGGTGGTGGAAGGGTAGGGGAAGGAGATATAAGATGGGCAGATGGGGGATAAGAAGTTTGGAGACGAGGGTGGGGCAAGAGTGCAGCATTAGCAGAGGGGGGGCCAGATTCCACAGTGGAGGTATACGTGCCGGAGGAGTCCGAGGAGGGGGGAGTCACAGTGTTACGGCAGGGGGGGCAGCTCCAAGAGTGAGAGCTGCCAAGAGCTCTGAAGTTAGATAAAGAAAGTTGTGAGCACCTTAGATGGACCCATTTGGAGCAAGCGCAGCATTGCACCGACTTGCCCCGCCAGGTCACATTTGCAGTGCACACAGAGCAAGGAAAGATGGGGCCAGGGTTAGGATGAACGTTACCGCTCATCAGGAGAAGAAGAAGAATGAGGAGACGAAGGAGGGCAAGAGTAGGGCAGGAGAGAAGAAAAAGTAAGAGCAGGCGACCGATTTTAAAGATGCTGTGTGCTGCCCTTCTGCGGTCGTTCAGGGGGCAGCATAGCGAAAAAATGAATGGGGAGTGACCGGGGTAACTGGGACCCTCGGGAAGGCCAACAGCCATTTCGACCCAACCCAAACGGGGCCGGGGACCGCACCACCACGTTGAGGCGGCTGTTGATTGGTGCAGATTCTGCCTTCAATATGTAAAAGTGCTATTTTTGTGTAATTTTGACAAATTTAGGAATTTTTTAAACAAAATTTAACAAATTTTGACAAATAAGGATTTTGACAACACCTCCAATTGGTATATGCAGATCTGGTTCAGCTAAATATCTAATTATATGTCTATATTCAGGAAAAATATTTCAAGTTCTGGAGGAGCTTAAAACAGAAACAAGAAGCATGCGAAATTCTATTGATCAGCTGAGAAAATCGAGAATTAACAAAGTGGTTGCCAACTCTGCTGCGAGTATCTTTCCACTTCAATCTGAATCAGATTTACGCGATTTTGAACGGAAAGCTGTTGATTCCTCGTTTCAAGAAATTGTGGTTTGTAACACTTCTTTTTCGTTCAGTCTGCTTAATTAACAACCATTCTGACGTATTTAAATTCATTCTTGATTATTTGCATCAATTCGTATGCAGGTCATTTTAACTCGAAACGCTCATTTTCACTAGCATGTTCTGCCGTGTGGTTAATTATTTTCGAAAGTAGTCCTCTTGCTGGTAGCGTTCACTCTCTCCGCACAAAAAATTTAGCTGCCCGCTAAAATTCGCGCTCATACCAATTACATTCTAAACTTGTCAAGTGGAAATAGTACTTATAAAATAACTCCACCTTGAAGCAAACTCACTGAAACTTCTTGTTAATGGAAAGAGCTAGCCCTTTCCTTGCCACAGCTGGGCGATAGGTTACCTGGAGCATTTTCGCTCACTTGCTGAAAGTTGATTAGAAGTTTTGATTGCCTATGCAATTGATTTATAACTATCTACTTGGCAGAAGCCACCGCGCAGATATTACTATAATGATATATAAAAAAAAACTCTGCTGTGGTCATCCAGTGCTTTTTCTTTCGGCTTATCCCGATTAGGGGTCGCCACAGCAGATTGTCATTCTCCAACCTTCTCTTTCGTTTGCATCATCCACAGTCATCCTGCTACTTTCATGTCCTCATTCAACAAATCCATAAATCTTCACTAGGGTCTGCCTCTACGTCTCTTTCCTGGTAATTACATCTGTAACACTTTCTTCCTTACATAGTCCTCTTGTTTCCATTGCACATGACCAAACCATCTCGGTCTAGACTCCCTCAGCTTAGCTATGATCATCCAGTGCATGATGTATTATCTGTTTAATCTATATTCTCGCTTCATTCCTGCCCGAAAAGCTAGTGTTTATTTTCATATAAGAGCACAATCGGTATGCGTCAGGAAGGACATCTGGAATTAAAAGTGATATCTAGCTATAGAAAGTCTAGTGGCTAACTAGCGGAAGTGAAAGAAGAGCGCTGCTACTAGCAACATTATTGAAGACTGATGGATATAAAAACCTTTTTACTTCAGATGTTTTGAAAAGTACCAAGCTGATGCATGGTTTGATTTGACGAAATTGTGAAGCGGGGCAAACGGATTTTTGCTATAAATCAACAAATGATAAATGCTGTAAAGGGACGAAAGAGTAGAATTGTTGAATTAAAGATTATAATTTTTTTAACCCCTGTGGTGCAGTTTTTAGAAGGGATTGCGCATAACACAGGAGGCAAACTCGATTTTGTTCAGTGCTTTGCATGTAATCTTATGTTTTGGCTAATTGTGCAATTTATATCGATTGGCTTGCTTGTTAATCAGTTGAACTTTATTTAAGGTTCAACATCTTTCTGCGTTCAATGGAAGAACTTCGTCCGAGGCGGCAAGAAACTTGCTTAACGAGACGCTCGGTGATTCAATGGCATTAAATTACAACTTGAGTGGCAAGGGCGCCTCCGGCAGAAAAAGTTTTCAGCAGCTGCAGTTGTACAAGATAATATTTGGTAAGTAAATTACTTTTGTACGTGTACTTGCTTTCGATTAAAACTTTTTTTATCAACAGCAACGTTACGCAAGCTGCATTCTCAAGTTACAGAAAAGGAATATAGAGCAGTGGTGGTCAATTGGCTCGATGGTGCCAAAGATCGAAATGGGGGACGAAAGAAGCGCTCTGAGCTGCACAAAATTGTAGAATGATCTGCTTGATTATCGTTTATTTTATTCTTGATTTTTTGTTTAAAAATAAAGCTAAAACTGCAAAACAGCATGATTGTTTTTTGACTGGTTACGGATAATCTCGCTGGCTAAAAACAAAATCGGCATATATGTTGCTCAGATCGTTCGAGGAGGACAGATCCAAAAGACATCTGCTTTGAGCTGTAGTGATGTAGTGCAGATCTGATATACATTTGGCTTAACTATTGTGATCTGGTACACATCTGGCTCAAACTGTAGTGGTCTGGTATAGATCGGGTACGAATTAGCACGCCAGATCGGGTGCAGATCTGGCGCCATAGGCTTGCCTTTTGTGCCAGATCACTTTTTGATCTGATACAGATCTGGGTAGTCACTTGATTGTTGCCCGATGACTAGAATGGACATTCAACGCGGTGACCATTTGCTTTTTTCATGGCAATTGGTGGTAGCAATATTTTTGTGAATTGGTAAGTAATAATTAAGTGTTGTTCTTGTTGTGATTGGTGAAGTTTACTGCAAGAGCTTCAATATTTATTAGATTAGGGGTTTACAAATAGTGGGTCGCGACCCAAAGTTGGTTGGTGAAAAAATTTAAAGTTATTGCAATTTCATAATGTTTGTTTCTTAGGTCACAGCTATTTTTAACAAAAAGTTAAATATCGTGTCGAGTTTGTAGCTAACAGAAGCTTTTTTTAGTGAAAGCGTATTTTTCCAAGATCAGCCATCAACTTGATTTGTTGCGTCCTCTACATTAAGCCTATAATTTATTTGAGACTCATTGATTTATAGCTTAAGTACCAATTTTATACAATTTTGTTAAAAAAAATCGATGCAATCATCAATAGCCTTAAACTTGCTATTATTTTGAAAAGATATGGTCAGTAATATTTGGATTGTCAGACTTTATAACTAGTTTTTAAGTCGTGCCAAAAGTATTTGCTAAACCCTGCTTTAGATGACTTCATACTCGCGCGGGATTGAATCGAAGGCATTGTATTATCAGCATATTGTTGAAAATGAATTATTAACCGATATGCTAATTGAGTTTGTTTGAATGATTAAGCAACTAGCCGGCGTCATCTACAAGGCCTCCATCAGTAGCATGATGGTTAAGTATATCGGTTCAGTCGACCAAGCCGGGTTTACCCATTGGGCACTTGTATAAACAGTGAAGAAAAGTTACTGTTTTTATGAGTCGCGAAATTCCCGTACAAGTAATGGTGATCATCTTACTCTCTTAATTAAGGCTCGTAATGCTCACAAGAAAAAATATTGTCAGAAACTATCATTAATTTTTTAAAAAGTGTAAGGGGAGGAGGGATATAAACACAGTCAAACATGATGGTGGCAGCAAAATGGTGTTTGTGTCCACAATTACCGAAACAAACTCTTTAGTGGAAGGACTATTTTGCGATTTAGTGCACCTCTTAAAGTAATTACAATTGTGTTATTAAGTTCTTTATAGTATAGATTAGTCAGCTCCGCCGGCATCGCTGCCGCTCAGATATGTCGGTTTAGTAACATCGGTTCAGCCGTCCAAGCTGGCTTTATATAAATCATGTTTTTAAGACCTTGTGAAATAGATTAGTACCAATGGGTGTATCGCCCCTAATCTCAATTGTAGTGCAAGTACTTTGAATTAAGAGAGGTCTTAGAAACTCTCTGTCACTTCACAAATTCTATTTGTTTCTTCAAATATGTGTAGAAGAACAAATGCAAAGTTGGGAATTGGCGCCGTAATGGCGTTTGTTTTACGATTACAGAAATCAGTTATTTGGTGGTATGCCTATTTCACCGCTTTGTGCAATCCCTTCGTGAAAATATTAATCAGTAAAGAAACAAAGAAATTGTTAGACAAAATGATATCCCTAGTCCTCCCCTTTTGGTTGCTTTTTATGTGGCACGCTTTCAAGGTAATTACTAGTGTGTATTAGGATATTCCACCTACAGAACATTATAAAGGCGACGCAGCCAACATTTGATGAGTCAAATAACAATGCAAATCAGTCACTAAAAAGACAATCGCACTTACAATACCCAATAACTCTTTATGCCAAAGTGTAACTGTTGCACTCAATGAACGTAATTTAAGTTGAGACATTTAGAATTAATTATTTCTAACTCAAGTGAACATTACATAAAGACAAAGAGATAATTTAATAGTAATATTAAGCAAAGAGTAAAACAATAAATCAATTGTTTTTCTTAAAACACTTCATACTTTTTGATGAAAGCTGGCGTCATTTACGAAGAGCCTATGATTTCATCTCTTAGAACAGGTTTCAACCGCGTTTAAACGGTCAGTACATTTTGAGAAAACGACGATACGGCTTCGCAGAGGTTGACAGACCATCCACTACAGTGGACCCAGTATTAGATCCCACAAGTGTGACGGTCTAAGCTATGCTTGATTAAAAGCCTCTAGCTTCTTATTGGTCACCAACTGCACTGAAGCGACAAAAACAACTTTTACAATCAATCGCCATTTGTGACGTTATCTTAATCAACAAAGAAATGAAATTTTTGTAATCTGGTGAATCGAGTGCTGGCTTTTTTAAGCACGATCAATTAGACTTGACTTTTTCGATCTTTAATTTTGGGGAATGGGGATCACGAAACTAAGAAGCTAAAAGGTCACACAAAATTAATACAATTTATGTTTATCTCAAAACTTCGGGTAGAGTAGCTATCTACGATTATTAGGTACAATAGTATCACAAAATTTAAATAGGTGCAATAGCTGTCTACAACTATTCTTGCTCCCTCACAAATATTAACGATAATTTTTTGGCATGATTCTTTGTGAGCATTGCCAGTCATGATTAAGAGAACATGATGATCACAATTTCGTGTTCAAGAATTGTGAAAGTGCTGAAATTCGTTAAATTTTCGCTAATACTCACACAAGAGCCTGATCGGTGAAGCCGGTGCAGCCGGTTGAACCTCGAAATTACCGATAAAGGACCCCAGCCGCGCGACGCTGGTAAAGCCGGCTAGTAATGAATAGGTCGATGTGCACAAGCAATGCCAGCGGTGAGATGGCACAATGCCAGCGGTGAGATGGCACAATCATCCTTTGGAAACTACTTCATATTAAACAATAACATCAAAAGTTTGAAGAGCAACAGGATAGCCAACCAAAATTGCGCGTGTTAAAAGCATTTTGCAAAACCAACTGTTATTTAAATACATATTTCCCAACATGTTGCGTGTCTTGCATATAGTACTTGCATCTTATGCCAAAGGACCTGCCCAAACAAAAAAAGTGATAATGAATTAGTAAGTGCAAACCTTTCGTTTATTTATGCCTTAGAAATATGCAGCTCTTTGGCTAAAGCTACATCATTCTGCTATCGATTACGCCACACCATGTTATGATTTTGCCACGTTCTGTGTTGTGTGATGCATGTCGCGAACAATGAGCACCTCTCAACCTGGCAGCCAGAAATCATGCGCTAATATTTTTTTTTGAGTGGAAAGACAGGTGCACATTTTGTAGCCCACTACCTTGGCATCACAATAAATTAATCAACGGCAAGGAAGTTCTCATGTGGCATCGCACCACCTGCTTCGCCCTTAAAGATGCAGGCACCACGTTGAGTGCCTTTTCCCGGGGCCACAACAAGCAAACTTGCTGGCTTTTGTTTTTTGTTTTATTTGCCATATTTATCCTCCATTCACGAGAAAGCGAATTGTATCGCTATACTTTGGACGGGAAGTCCGCACTCGCTAGGGAGTTGCCTTTTTCGAGGTTTATGGGCCACCTGTCTTCCACATGAAGGTGGGGCGTCCCGTTAAGTGCCTTGCCCAAGGACACAACAAGAAAACTTGCCGGCTTGTTCTCCACAACCTCCCCTAAATGCCGAGCGCCAAGCAGGGAAGCTGCGGATGCCATTTTTTAAAGTCTTTTGGTATGACTCGACAAGGGGAATGAACCCCAGGTCTACCGACTGCGAAGCGGACGCTCTAACCACTACGCCATCGCGTCGGTTGGCTTTTTTCCCCACACTATCCTTTTCATGCTAAACATCAAGTAGAGAAGTTATGAATACTATTTTAATAAGACTTTGGTAAGATCTACTCGCAGTTCAATTTGAATCTGTTGCTCAAAAAGCAGATGATCTGTTTGCTTGGCCATCTGATTGCTAATGTTGTGCTGTAGAGACATTACATTATTTCCAACATTTTACGCTTGGAGTTTGAAGATCACTCGTGGTACTGGTTACTAATATTTGTTGCTACTTCAAGTTTCTCAAATTGATTGGTGTTATTTTCAGCGGTATCTTTTTGTGAATTTGGAGTACTTGCAAGAGTTATTGTAGCTAAGCCAACAATAAGCCAAGATTTTTCAGGCACTGGGTGAATCCCAGAGTATGTTGTATTGGATATTAAACAACTATGACTATCAAGCCACCATGTACAAGTAACTTAATTATTGTTCAAGGTATTATAAGTTGTAGAAAGCTACTACACCCGAAGTTTTGTGATAAACATAAATTGTATTAATTTTGTGTGACCTTTTAGCTTCTTAGTTTCGTGATCCCCATTCCCCAAAATTAAAGATCGAAAAAGTCAAGTCTAATTGATCGTGCTTAAAAAAGCCAGCACTCGATTCACCAGATTACAAAAATTTCATTTCTTTGTTGATTAAGATAACGTCACAAATGGCGATTAATTGTAAAAGTTGTTTTTGTCGTTTTCTCAAAATGTACTGACCGTATAAACGCGGTTAAAATCTGTTCTGAGAGATAAAATAACTTCAAAATACCCATTCCCACTTAAACGACTGAGATGGCATCAAACAGAAGAAAAACTAAACGTACTAAGTTTTTGTTCCTTCGCTGGAATTTTTGTGCTAAATTAGATTAGTACTTTATTAAAATACTTTTAGAAGCAGCAAACTGTAGAAACATAATTTTGTTCAATTGTGTGTACTGTTTGCTTCGTTTTTTTCGTTTTCGATTGACACCAGAACAGCAAAACATAAATAAAAGGAACGCTAGATAGCCACAGCTTTTCCCTCTACAAATGAATCTCTTGCGCCATCTCTCAGTAAAAGAAAAAAACGTATGATCTGAGTCATTACGTTAAAAGTCAATGAATGTAAAGCCACGTAACTTGCTTGGCTTGAGGCAAAATGTTAATGTTAAGCAATGCATTGCCAGTAACAGATCAGCTCGATCAGCAAAGATTTTACAAATTTTTAGCTAAATAATCAAAACAGTCGAGTTTTGTTGCATAGCTGCGTATAAAATTGATTTCTTAGTGATGATTTCAAGTTCAAGAATAACATCAAGTCTACAGAAATATCAAAATTTTTACGCATTTTAGCACTCTTTATGTTTTATAAATCTGAATTTTTTGCTTTTATTTTCTTGTCTAGTTTTATCGATTTCCTGTTCAGCGATTAGAAAAGTGGCCCCCCAACAAATAAAAAATGCCAAATGTCAATGTAAACGCAGCATATTTTGGTCGTAAAACCAAAAAGTATATAATGCAGGAGATGAGCAAGGCAACTGCTAGAAAGATGATTCCGCCACTA
This sequence comes from Trididemnum clinides, assembly GCA_963675345.1. Lineage (NCBI taxonomy): Eukaryota > Metazoa > Chordata > Ascidiacea > Aplousobranchia > Didemnidae > Trididemnum > Trididemnum clinides. Next base: position 3,448,718 of record OY776291.1, read on the forward strand.
GTTCTTTTGCACTTGATGCTTCAAGTTTTTACCAGGTTAAGTGATGGTTGTTTCTTTAATGTGCTAGAACTGCGCTGTAACCTTGATGTGCGGTGTTTAAACTGACGTCAAAGTTAACATTAGTTGTGGTAAGCAATAAAAAAGTTTAGCAGCATTGCAGTCTTGTGCAAAGCAAAAGTAGTTTTTTCAGGATGAAGTCAAGATCATAATCTCAATGGTAGATAGCACGCCCTTCAAATATCTTCACTAGTTAATTTTAGAACTCTTTAGCTGCCTTATAGTAGCAAGATCTAGCTTCGTTTATGTTGCGAATTGATCGTATTGATGCTAAATTAATTCGTGTGGACTCTCCCAGCAGCGCTTGTTGCAAGGTTGCACCGACGTCAAAACAATGAATGCAATTGTCAGGGGTTTTAAATCTATGACAAAAAACATCTCTGGGTGCGGAAGCTGCGCTTTACTTCTTTTGTTTCTTCGCCTACTTTCTGCGATCAACTGCTCTATTGCACAAAGACGCGAAATTACTTCTTTCAATTGCGAAGGAGAGCCAAATTTTAGAAGACCATCTACCTTGCTTCCGGAAGATAATGGGTATCGATTAAGTGTTGTTGGAGGTCTGCAAGCGTATCAACCTTTACAAGAATACATCGGTAAATTTCTCATATTCATCGAGTAATATATCTTTTTTTCGTAAAAGGATGCGTTTGTAATTATAATTATTAGTTTGCAACTTATTTATACTTTACCATTATGGTGTTTGAATTTACACTGGAATTTCTAATTTAGACACAATACATTTTTACCAGAAGCGCTACAACGATACAGAAAAAATTGCCGTAAAGTGTTGTTCCCACAAGCATAACAACGTACCACTGTGAGGTGGTAAAGCATGATTATTGTTAACTATAACCCACGCTCCATCCATCCATCCATCCTATTCGACCGAGACGCAGACCGATCATATTAAAACTCACGTTGCCTCTTGCAGAAAGTTTGGGCGGCAATATCCGAATCAGGATGAGAAGGTTGATCGTATCAATGCTTCCGGTGGTTGACCGCCTCGTATCTGTTTTAAAATTGCTTTGGTTTGCCATTGCCAATTAATTGAAGACGAGCTGCTTTTCCCTAGGCGGTAATCGGGATATTCTTCATTAACCTGAAATCGCAGTTCATTGCGAAAAGGCTTATTTAGAATTAAACTTTCTATTTGCTTTCAAAAAAAATTTTCCAACAGTACGTCATTGGACAAAGGTGTCATTTTTAGGTTCCTCCCCGTGTCCTTGAAGCCAAACGCCCGAAAGATCTGTTTAAAAAAACGAGATGTTGAAAACACCTGAACACGCCCTCAAATCATTGTAAGGGCCGTAATCATTCAGAAACATTTAATTAAGTAAGACCCTAAATACTTTTTTTAGGTTTTCTTTTGTTCAGAGATTCAACGAAAATTTCTAACATTGCTCTGTCCCCTCCCTTACAAAAACATTGGTTGCTTGTCTGTAATTATGCAATAGAAATATATCTATATCAATAATCTATATCGTTAAAAATAGTGATTCTTCTGCAGTTTTGTGAGTGCTAGCCCCGCCCACTCAGCAAAAATTTCTTTGCAAAAATTTCTTTCCTATTACATTTTTATAATTTTGCAAGTACTTTGCTCCCTTGCGCATGTTTTTCTTTTTTCAGTCTCGTTACAAAGCGACCTGCCATTGTCGTTTCGAGGTTTTGCGATTCGCGCTGAGGCCCGAGATGGGCTTTCTGCCGGCTCGTTCATGGTAAGCTGAGTCACTAAATTGTAAATATTTCTTTCGATACTTTAACCCTTTAAAAATGTGCAAATTAACATAATTCAAATGCTTGTTCTCATTTTATAATTAAAAATCACTGCTACAGTTTGCAATCGAGTCGAGCGATGATTACAAAACTTTCTCACTCAATATTTTGTTTCTGCAATAAAAGAAATTTACTTTTATAGCATTATTTTTTTCTGCTTGATTTATTCTTATTTCATGTTTTGTTCGCTAGCCTCTCAATACTCATACTTCACAAGTGGTGACGTCATGTGGTACCATGGTAACCCACACCACTTACGGGAAGAAGACACGCGTTCAAATAAGATGGACTCCTCCAGAAAGCGGCTGCGTCCGCATTTCAGCGACAGTTATTCAGAAAGGTTGGTTCCTTTCAATGAAAGCATCTTTTCTGCCCATTGGTTAACGGAAGAGTTCATCAGTTTTGTTTTGTTTAGGAACAGTCTGGTTTAAAGACAATGAACATCTCTCCCTCGAATTATGTCAAAAAAGCAACAACACAACATCTTCTAATTTAACTACATGCTGCGCTTGTGGAAGCGCTTCATACAAATTGACTTTTTACGGTTTGTGGTCACCAACAACACATCCAAAAGATTATCCAGGTTTATTTTACACAAGCAGCGTAGTAGTTAACATAAATTTTAAATATAACAACAAATTGAATAAAGTATACTAAACAATTTACTGCTTCTTTCTTTTTCGTTTTTGCTGATTGTTCTGAGGCAATATTCAGAATGTCTATTTGCTGTTTCGCCATCCTTACTAATATCTTAACTTTTCCAGAATATTTTAATCCTTTTTCAAGTTTTGTTTCATTATCACAGTATATTTATATTCATCAAAAAAAATTCGTACGTTTCAGCTTTCTCCACCCACTGGTCCAATATTATTGGAGCCAGTCACTCCCACAATTACGTCATCTGGGAATATGGGGGCTATGCCAGCGAAGGAGTGCAGAAGGTGGCAGAATGGGGCTGGAGTGAAGACCTCGAGGCGGAAATACGAGCGCAAAATCCCAATGAGGTCATGTCGGTTATAAAGACAAAAGCGCAGTGGCCTGCGTATCAGCCCCGCAACTTGTGAGTCAGTTTTGAAAAAAAGTTTCAACTCGGTCATAAACCAAAAGTACAAATTACCGTGATTATTCGTAAAGAGCTGACTCGGCCATTAAAGGTATATTTACCTCACAAAGTTGCATTACATTTTTTAAACAGCTGGTGCATTAAACTTGACAAAACGCATATCAAAGTCCACTAATGCTGGTCAAAAGTTGAAGAAACGCTATCTAGAGATATGGAAGACCTTGCTGACTTCTTGAAAACCTGGAGACTAAAATTGAATTCATCAAAAACAACCTCGACCCCTTTTCATTTGAACAACCAAGAAGCAAAACGGCAACTAAACATCTGCGTCCATGGAACCACCCTCCCTCACAACCCACACCCTAGATACCTCGGAGTAAAACTGGACAGACAACTAACGTATAGACAACATATAGAAGGTCTACGTGGTAAAGTGATGGCAAGAAACAACTTCATCCGATGCCTGTCTGGGTCAACTTGGGGTGCAAATGCTAAAACTCTCCGAACAGCAGCCCTTGCAATTGTTTACAGCAGCGCAGAGTATGCCACTCCAGTATGGAGCCGAAGCTCCCATACCAAAAAGCTGGACGTATCCCTGAATGATACCATGAGAATTATAACCGGCTGCGTGAAACCCACTCCCACACATCTCCTTCCTGTGCTCTCAGGAATTGCCCCAGCCAAGCTGAGAAGAAACTATGTTTCCAATAAAATATCTTACCACGCATGGGCCAACAAAGAACACCCACTGCACAGTCTGGTACCTGACCCACAGAACCTACGCCCACAACGTCTGAAGTCACGCCACCCCTTCTACCGTCACGCAGCAGAACACCATAACTGCGACCAGGATATCATTGAGGCCTGGAACAAAGAGTGGACTAAACATCAACGCCCTAAGCAGCTGACGATAACCCCAGACACCACTGCACCACCTGGATCCGACTTACCTCGGAAATTGTGGGTTATCCTAAATCGCCTTAGAGCTGGAGTGGGGCGGTTTGGCGCAGAAATGCACAAATGGGGACTCAGAACATCAGCCTCATGTGCGTGCGGAGCTGCCACCCAAAATGCAGAGCACATCCTGTTCGATTGCAATCTCCTTCGTCCACCTAACACCGTCAAGAATCTCATTAACGTGACTGATGATACAAAGAACTGGCTTCAACATCTAGCCAAAAACCTACGATGAGCCCTCAAACGAAAGAAGAAGAAGAAAGTCCACTAATAAATTTTTTTTAAATGTTGTTTCAGTTTTCTAATGCAACATCTTTTGTTGACAACTTCAAGTGGTAAATATTTTTTCACAATTATTTTTCAGACGTGATCCACCATCCGATGAGTTTCAGGTTGATTCAATAAGACACATGGTGTCACTACTAACAATGCTGGGACCCAGCCCTGATTGGAATGTGGGCTTGAGCCAGGAGTCCATGTGCACTTCAGCATGCGGATGGATGGGAAGCAGGGTGTCGGTTGATTTATTTGTTAATTTGATCGTGCTGCCTCCCGGCATGCTTATACAGCATAAACATTGACTTGGATGCCATCATTGAACAAGTTTCAACTCTAAATATTGTATATTTAAATATTGTCATTGCCGCCCGGATTGACGATAATGAGATTTTTTTCACTAAAACAACCCAAAAGTTTTTATAGTTACCGGTGCATCATTTGATTTTTACCACAAAATTTGGCTTGTGTTTTAGGACGTAGTGGACGTAAGCAGTCGAATCAAAAGGAATGGGAAAATTTTAGGTTACTGTTTCCTTTTTTTGTGATTCAGCTATCATCAGCCGTCATGTCACCTCATGCTTCAATAAAAAAGCTTTTAATAAATTCGTGTAAAATTAATGATGCAGATATGATCTAAATCCATGGGACGCAGGCACTGACAGCGGAGTTTCTTACACCTCTGCCAACTCACCCACTATGCCTCATGAAAAAATCAAAAATTTGACGTCGCTCGACCACAGCCAATCGCCATTCTACGACCCCAGCGGAGCCCCCATTCCACCCGTTGCAAGAATAGTCATTCAACGACTCAATATCTCGGTATCATACTGACGGTAGTTTTAGCAATAAGGACAGGTTTTATGTTTACGATTTTTGCAGGAAGTTGCATAGCGCAGAACATGGCAGGCTTCCACTCATACATGCAATGCGTCTTCACTAATTTTTTGTTGTTTGATATGGCTAAAAAGTAGGAACTATGGTAAAAGTATTGCAGTGAGTAAAATAAACCATCCTCAACGAAATTTGCTCAAACTGCATTCAATTATACTATAGCAGTACTGTGTAATGGTTGGGACAGCAATTTTTGTAACAAGCCATAATTTTTTCTTCGTCATACTTTTATGACATCCGGTTACAAAAAAACTTTTGTCTTTTATACCACGAAATCGATAATTCAGACCAATTTCAGAGTTATCAGTAATAGTTAATCAGTAATACTTGCGCAGTGCATTTCTACCGCAAACATTGCAACCGAGAAAATTGCCATAAGCGCTTTTTTCAATGCAAATTAATGCAGCCCTTGTGAGGTTTGAACGCTTAAATTTTGTTGCCCTTTACTGGCGCTCCTACCTACTAAATCTTGCCAACAAGCCGATGGTTTATGGTGTCAAAATATTTTTATTTTTCCCACCTACTCGCACATATTGAGATCACTAGTATTTTGCCATAGAGCAGTGCGGAAAGCTAAAAATTTGCTTTTGCTGCTCCACTATACTGTTTTTGTTACGCCAAACAGATAAATATCAAATGATCACAGTATATGCAAAATTGCGTAACGTTGTATAAAGCTCCGCAGGAAATTACGTCTCGTTGAAGTAGTTTATTATATTATTTGAATTATTGCGCCTCATCAAAACTTGAAGGAAAATTTTCTTTCAAAATCTGAACAATTTATCACACAAACGAATCGCATTATAGGGAAATCAATGCGGCTCGAGCGAACCAATTGGGGAAGTGGACAATTTTATGCCTGCGTTATCTAGCGATAACGTCGATGTCACGTGCATGTATTCCCAATGGTCTGATTGGTCAGAGTGTGAAGTGACGTGTGGATGGGGAATAAAAGTAAGTAAAGTTTGAATATGTGAAAAATGATTAAATGTAAGTGAACTGGCGAGTTCCGAATGGCGATAATTTTTAGTCATTGCGATACTCATAATCCATTGCGATAATTTTTAGTCATTCCTTTATCTTTTGAGTAAATCTTATAAAATTGTTGAAGTTTGCCAGAGCCAACCTGGTTTCAAATTTTGTTACACCGAATTCGGCACGATTGCAGCAAAACTGCTTATACTTGTGGCTTGGTTGAAACTGGATCCAACAGTTTGTATTTTTATGTTTCGCCACATTTAAGCTAATGTAAATCACAGCATATCACAATCAAGCAAAGCGATTCAGTCTCATTGTTACTCCATATATTTGCCTTGACTTTGAACACAATTGCTTGGTTTCAGACGCGGAATCGTTTAGTAAAATTTGGATCAGATCAAGCTTCTTGTGAATCAACGATGGAAAAAGAAATCTGCCAGGGAGTTGGTATTTGCGGAAACCACTCTGACGTAACGACATGTTTTTATTCAGGTCAAGATTTGGGATTAAAGAATATAAATTTGGCTTTGATTTATTACAGTACGTGATTCTTCAGCTGGTTGTAAACTTCAACCAAGAAACCAGCAATTGTACGGAGATCGTCAGAACTTTTTTTATTTTTCCCAGGAACTTCATAAATTACTGACCACTAGGCATTAAAACACAGAAAAAATCTGTTGCTTCTATCCTTTTTGTCGGCAAAATCCTAAACCACAAAAACTGCTTTGTTGGTACTCTCTGTATGCTGACGTCTTGTTGCAAGGCAAGCAAGACAATTTTTCCATTATATTTAAAAAAAATTTGTTTCTTGGTGATTTATAACTTCATTGGAAAAAGGCAGAGAAAAAGATTTTTTTTTCTATTTTTGAAGTTATCTAAATTTTCGTAGAGAGTTAAGAGGCAGTTTCTCAACTTGAAATGGAGACTAAGCTCTTCAAAATTAAAAAAATTGTTTTGTTTAAGATATCTTACTTTGAGGGTTGGGAAAGTAATCTCTCCTCATTCTTCCTCTTTAAACAAGTTTCTTGAAACAAAAGCCTGTATTTTTGTTTACGTTTTTATTTACTTGCTAACACTTAATTTTTGCTGTTGCAAAATTTATATTTTTCTTTGGTATTTTATATTGCAACGGCGTTGTTTATGAGAGCTTGTGACAATTATTTTTTGTTTTCTAGAATGGACTCCATGGTCCCAGTGCAGCAGCAGTTGCGGAATTGCGATCAAACTTCGTTCGAGAATTTTGAAATGGCCCTCAGAGCCAGAATACTGCCATCAGCCTCTAAAAGGCATTTTTTAAAGTTGTTTGTCATTACCTCGTTTGTCGTTTCAAACTTTTCTGATGCTTTTAATTCCCTTTGATTTAGACTGGCCAGTTCTGTGATATTACACCATGAGCGTCAAAATGTGCGGGGAGGACTAAAGCTCCCCTATACCTTTTAGCTGCCCCAGAATATTGCCAGCTCTCCCTTTTCCAGAATATCTATAAATGGACCAAACACGTGGAAAAAAGTAGCAAAATACCAAAACATTACTTTGAAAATTCTGATTCCTGAAAAAGAGGCTTTTATCCGGCTACACTTTTACTCCTCCATAAGAAACAGAGTGTTACGGCTACGACTATAACATTTTTTCAAAAAAGAGTCTTTAAAACACCAGGATAGTTGTAGTTCCATTAAGAAAATACCGTTTACATGCAAGCTGTAAACTCGTGTTCTCTTTTATTGAAGGATTAACATTTTTGCGTAAATATTAGGTTTAATATTAGTCACATGCACCGCCAGAATTGGAAATTGTTTAGGAAATTACGTTAAACTTTCATCGGCTTGGGTAGAAACTGAAAGACATGTTGTTTTTAGAAATGTCCACCTGTAAGTTGCCTCAATGCACATGTGCGTATTCGAATTGGTCTGATTGGATGAAATGCCCAGTTACGTGCGGTGTAGGAAACACGATGAGAAAAAGAATTCTACTTTCTCCAAATCTAAACTGCTCTACAAATCTGGTAGAAAGAAGCCAGTGTATGACGTCACTGTCATGTCGCAGTGGTAAGTCATAAACGAAGAACGCAGTCGAAGTCATTTAAACGAGGATCAAGCCAGTCTAAAGGGTGATATGCTCACCAGAGGAAGAAAACTTTCCCCTTAGCGACATTGAGCGTTAAATAGTTAAAGGGTTGGGATAGTAATCGCATTCAAAAAATTACTCTTTTGATTAAATTCAAGAAATAGAGCAAAACTATTAAATAATTATGATTACTTCAGCAGCCTTCAACAGTTTGAATACTTTTATCTCGTCAACCCTGTTGTAAGCCTTTCGTTTGCTAAGATCAGTTAACGCCTGAGGCAATAAGTATTTGGGTCGATCTGATTTAGCAAAATTGTCATTAAAACACAAATATTTCGCGCAATAAAGGATTGTTTTTCGAAAATTAATGTATTGCTAAACATCAGATTGTTTGCTGCGTAAAAATGTTTAGCCTAACTTCAGGCCTTAAGGGTCAATCCTCATCAAAGTACATTTAAAATTAAAAGAATAGTGCTCTAAAGTCTTTGCTTAATGTTTTGTTACCAGCAACAGACATAAAAAGTTGAGTGATATATCGGGTTGGCAGAAAAAAGTGGTAACCCTGTTCAATGAAGAATAACTCAAAAGCCAAGCATTACATACAAATTAAATTCGGTACTTGTCATGAGCAGCTAGTGGTGAAATTTTCGGCCAAAAATATTCATAAACACTAAATTATGAGGAAATACAAAATTCAGGTCAAAATATGCAATGCCAGATGTTATTTTTTCGAGTATTAGGCCAGATACCCCCCGCTCCTGGTCTCTTGGGTTAGGGTTAGGGTTAGAGTTAGGTTAGGGCTAGGGTTAGGGTAAAGGTTTGGATTAGAGTGCTCAACCCTAACTCTAACTGGATGTTTGTGACTGGGGGTAAGTGTCTTAGAACCTTTTTAGAAGAAAGTTTGGATTTGCTATTTTCTTACTCTGTCCAATCTTATATGGTTGCTGAAAGTTCGATCACAACTAAAAATAAACTAAAATTAGTCACCGAGCCGAGGGCCGAATCCATGACCACTAGCACATGAACCAAAAACGCTGCAAAGTCTAAACTTTTTCGTTGTCAAAACTGCAAACTCAAATTTTTTTCGCATGACAGAAATTTCTTCCCAGCTGTCAATGCACGAAGTCTTTTAAACACAGGCTGCCAAGGGATGAAATATTAGTTGCTGAAATTCTGAAGTCCATATCTTCCTGGAAAAAGAGACTTCAATTGGTTGATTACGGTGATGGAGGCTGTATTGACCATCTTCTCGATTAAAATTGTGGTAAATAAATTTTAAACCAACGTCTGGCATTGCATATTTTAAACTAAATTTTGTATTTCCTTATTGTTTCTGTGTTTATGAATACTTTTGGTTGAAAATCTCACCTTTTGACTAAAACTAGCTGCTCATGACATGTATCGAATTTAATGTGAATGCAAAACTTAGTTTTTGAGTAATTAATGATTACACAGGGCTATCACTTTTTCCGCCCTACCGATACAAGTGATTTACAAACTAATTATCACATTTCGATAACCAGAGCGATGATGTCATAGTTTGAGAGTCTGCTTCACTTACAGTCGGATTGGGTTCAATTTCCTGGACAAATCATCTTAAACAAACTTTAAAAAATGTAATATTTACAGTCCCTGATTTACGTTTAGCACAAAAGAGAAGTTTGGAGAAAAAAATTGGCCAGTTCGTTCGAGGTGTTCTCGGCAACAATAAACCAAATACTTTCACTATATTTACCAGACAGACGATAGGTTCAAACAGGCTACTCATGGTGGCAACCCGATCTGACAAAAGACTAGCAAATAGAACATGAGCTTATATGCATTGGAGGGAGATCTTCGGTTACGGTCACAGTTTTGACATCTGTACTTGAACGTGTTTGATTTTTCACCTGTTTCAAAGTCACTAACACTGCTGATAGCAACTGCCAAAAAATGGATGACTGCCAAGAGCATCTATTTTAATTTGTTTGAAATAATAGCAGTGCAATTAGAAAAGGCATTTAATTAAAAGCACAATGAAGAGTTTATTTCCTTAAATTTTAGATGTCAATTTGAAAAGACATGTTTCGATAATTTTGTTATTTAGTTTATTGTGTTAAATCGGAGCGAATACACGCTGACCAACACCGAGTGTGGTCATTTTCATAAAAGTAGTCCTCATCCTCAGATCTGAATTATTCCGCGCTTTTTTCAGTTTGTGAGTGACATCACGTTTTTACAGAACATCAGGTTTACTGTATAACCTCATCATGCCAGTGAAGACTAGTAGAAAAATTTTAATTATTACAGAAATTGCAAGTGCACCTGGATGCAACTATACTGAGTGGTCTGATTGGTCAGCATGTACAGTCACGTGCGGAGTTGGCCAATCAGCCCGCAAGCAAGTTCTTGTCTCATCGACAGCACTTTCTTGTGAAAGCGTAAGAATGGAAATCAGCAAATGCATGACATCATCGTCATGTGATTTGTGCGAGTACAATGATTGGTCAGATTGGATTGCATGTTCCAGGACTTGCGGCGAAGGAAGAACAATGCGCAAAAAAATTTTAACAGGTAGTAGTATTTTGTTGTGTTTCCTTTTATTTTTGCCCAAAGTGGCATGGAATGAAAATAAAATTTGACAACGGTGGACGTAAAAGAAGGCTGGAAAAAAGATGTTTGTTGCAAACATGCCTATAAAATGACTTGTTGATCGAATTGGTAACGTTGCCATTTCACCTGTGACGTAGTTGCCAAATAGTGAAACACACATGAGGAACAGAAAAAAAAGCATACTGGTCAAGGACATCTAAAACAAGGACGCGCATTGCCTATGTCCAGCCTTTGCTAGCGAAGGCCATCACTTTCACTGTAAAATTGCTATTGTACTACTGAAATCAATTAATGATTGGCTCATAATTGCTTCAAACAAAAACATTACAACGTTAAAATGCATATTTAAGGGGATAAATATCTAAATATGTGATAACATGCCCACAGAACGACCCGAGCGTGAAATATCTGAAATATGCCATATAGCGCTAAATAGACATAAGAATTTAAAATGACATAAAAATTTATACACGTTATCAAATTACATTCACGAGTTGGTTATAAACTTAATTTGACAAGCGCGCCTTCTTGATTGATGTCTGGAGGAGGACGGAGTTCTTTTGCTGGTCCTTCTCCAAGTTATTCAGACCTTTCAAAAGTACATTTGCCAAGTGTCGTCGGAGCTTGTCACAGGTGTTCAGGTTATTGTAGTCCTCCATCACTTGCAGAATCATCATGAGTCTCCTGCAGCAGCAGGCCCTGTGTCTGGCTTTGGTGATGAAGGCAAGTCCACACCGCACAAGGTCAAAAGTGGTTTGATGGGGAATTTTCAGGGAGCCTCGTGAAACTTCGGAGATGAAGGCACTGATTTCTAATGACACCAGTTCATCCTCCTCATTGAAGATTAGGTGTTCCTCACACTTTTTTTTCCAGCCACCCTGCCACATAGGCTGCACTGCTTTCCTCATGTATGGAGAGTGAAGGCTCAGTGCAGTCCTCAATGAAGGTGGCGTCCTCAACATCAATGGCAGTGGTAACACACGTGTGAGCCTTGGTCTCCTCATTCACGTCCAAGGTCTCCAGGTAAGAAGCGGCATGCCTAGCCAGGCGTTTTTTGCATGCAGTCAAAACATCCCCAGAAGTCATAAAAGCATTTGCACCCGTCGACTGCCTGTACACGGAAAATTCACCCTCTATCCTGTCACTTTGCAGCTCCCGAAGAAGTACATACTGGAAGCCAGCATGTTTCAGGAAGTGTGCACAAATGGAAGTCAGGCCTTGCATGGTCTGCACAAGTGCTTTCTTAGTGTCATGGGATAGACACTGCTTTCTGCCTTTTCCGTGCCCAGAAGGAGCTCTCTGAAAGATCCGTTGATAGTCGGACAGGTTAGTAGAGGTGTGGTCCTGAACGCGCCGATGCGGATCATTGAGCCTCGCTTCTTGATGTTTTGACGACACATTCACAACATTCCACCAATTAAGCACAAATTGAATAAAGTCGGCTGTGTCGCCACACTTCTGGAGTCTGAGGGCAGCTTCAACTTTGTCGTTGAAAACTTTCAACACGTGCTGGACATTCTGCAGTTGAACTTTGAAGGTCGAACAGCAGCATCTGTTAGGGGAGAAGTTTTCAAGAGGTTTGCCTTCTCAGCATCATATAGCTTTCTGACATCGCTGAAGGAACCAGTGACTTGATTGTCGAAAGTCATCTTCTGACAGGCCTCTGAAAAAAAAGGACAAACAGTAAAATCATCTCATGCTGATATTTTTGTTATGGTGCTGCAGTATTCAGTTTTTTTTCTGTCACTGGGTAAACAAAAACTTTTTCACGTATCAACTACACCTAGAAATAATTTGTAAGAGCTTTTCCTCCGTCATCTTAAGTAAAATCAGGAGTAGGCTAATAATTGTTTGCTGTTGATACTTGTTTATAAATCATAATAGTATAATAGCTACAAGGACCTCTAAACCCAAATGGATAAAAGGTTTTAGATGTCCTTGAATAGATAATAATAATTAAATATCTTATCAAGAACAATCAAAATTATAAAAACTACTCATTGCGTAAAAAAAAAACTCTCACATACAGACATGCCTATATACAGCAAAACGCAGTCCAAGGCGTGAATACCAACACAATTAAAGATTAAAGAAAAAAATAACCGAATTGTTATTATTGTTACTTGTCAATTAAGTTATAACTAAAGATTGTCCTTTCAAATAAAAAAATTTTTTGCCAAATTTTTTTTCAAGATTTGTATGAATATGTTACAAACCACAAATCAAGAATAATACATGTAGACTCACCTGATATCCAGTTGTTTCTTATGCACTTCAGTAGATGCACTGTGTCAAACAGTAGGTACCAACTCCGTGTCGCATCTAAAGGATGAGTAGCAGTGGCAGGGTAATCAGACTCTGATGAACGATCAAACATCTTACAGTAGAGCTGGTTGATCTTGTGGTTGTCTGTGATGGACCCAAGGACAGTGCCTCCAGCCTGTTCTACAACCATGGCAGCCTGCTTCACCACCTCAAACTGAAAGGAAGCGGTCAATTTATGGACAGGTGTGACAGATACCATGATGCTGGGACCTCGATGAAGGCACTTGGACATGACGCAAAGCATTGAAGTGGCCTTTGCATCGTAGTCATTCTTGGCCATGCCACTGAGGACTCCTCCGGAGAAGGCTACTGTTGGCCGAATCTTTATCTCGTCAACTAAGACAACGACATTTTTCTGTTGAGGTTTTTGAAGTTTGGCAAACGTCTTTGATAAAATGTCCCTCACATTCACTGAAGAAACGACGGCTTGCACTTTTCTCCTACTTGGCAAAACTAGATACTCACGAAGAACTTCATAATTGCAGTGTAGAAACGATCCCACAGCAAAGCAGTAGTCTTTGACAGTAAAATTTTTGTTAACTAGAAGCTTCAGGTTATTGACGATAAAATCCAATTTTTTTGCCTTATTTTTGTCTTCGGTTTCTTGAGCCTGAAGTACAGTAACTACTTTCATCAACACTTTATCCAGGGGGATTTTGTAGTTTAAGCAAGTATGTACAACAGCATAAAACTGCGAATAGGAACTGAGGCCATTATTGGGGTTCAATATAGTCCCTAGTGGCACGCGAACTCCACTCTTGTATGCAAAACACGTAAGGGGAGAACACAGTGTTGATTTCTTTTCAACAAGAACAGTCATTTCGCATTCACGAAAGTCAGGCGACATGAAAAGAAAAGCACACCTGTCAGATCTTCCGGTAATCACAACATTGTCATAGTCCTTGTTAATTTTCTTGTCTGGTACGAAGTCACTAAACGACTTGATCCTGTCTCTGGCCATGAAAACCTCAAGTTGCTTGTCTACTTGTTTTGCTGGGCGAGGAGGGGCTTGGGGAGTCGGCAGGCATGCAGCAGGTACATCAAAAATGCTTGGTGCAACAGCTGGTCTTGTTGTTCCACCTGGCAGTTTCTTAATTGGAAGATTTTGGGGCCAATGCTTCTCACAAACGAAAAAAGATTTGGCATTTGCAATATCAAAGTCTTTGCGAGGAGGAATCACTGCAAGCCACCTCTGCCTCTCAGGATCAAGGCTGGGAAGTTTGAATATTCTACGTTTTGACAAAAGGTTGTAGTTTCCTCTACAATTCACAATTCCACATTTGTTCGGCATAATTACGAAAATAAATGCTCTTCGAAAAAAGAAAAAATTATTTATCGATATATTTCTCACAAAGCTACATGCAGCTTAAACTGTTGTCAGTACATTGCCCCAACTCCCGGTTACAAGGTGCAAAATAGTATGAATTGAAGATCAACAAAAATTTTATTCGATCATTTTGTTGACTGCTAAGATTTGGCCTCTGAGATGAAAACCGGTCGGGTCGAGCGGCACCGGTTGCCAGTCGGATCGGGAACTTTAACCGGTCCTGACCGACCGGTCGAAACCTTTTGTTTTTTGACAGTATAAAACATATTATTTAAAGCCATTTTATGCAATATTTTGTTTCAAAAGTTATTTAACAGTGCGATTTCTTAGTGTGAGCAAGTTTGTAAAAATTGAAGGAAGTGGTCAATATGCATTGCAAGTTCAATTGTCATTATTCAGTTCCGAGAATGATGGGAAAAAAGTTCACTTGTCGACAGTTGAAGACCTTTTTTTGGAGGTCACCTAGATTTTCTGTGAAATTTTGATAGCTTTGAAGTAACACTACGTTTTACGACCCCTCGTAGCGACGCCGTTGCTTTGACACCCCCTAAAAAATCGGTCGATTACCGGTCAGAACATTGCTTTTATCTGCCGGTCAACCGGCCGGTCGGAGAATGGCGTTGCCGGTTGCGTTCGGGTCACAAAAATCCCGACCGGTTCCATCTCTGATTAGCCTATCGTCCTTGCCTATCATATATTTTAAAAAATAAATAATAAATCTATTTTTTTATATATTTTGAAAAATCTTGCAGAGGTAATATAGTGTAGAATGGAATTCGGTCGAAAATATTAGTTGATTTTCCAATGGTTTCTAACCTTTTTCCTTGCGGCGATAGGGGTGTGGTTAAGAGAAAGCCGTATGCAATTTCGATTAATTTTTTTCTTAACCTTTGCCCCCCTAACCCTTACCCTAACTCTAACGTCATCCTATCAGCGCTCGCCCCAACCACAACAAAAATTTAAAAAATAAGTTTAAGCTCAGCAGAATAATACCGGTAGGTACGGCATACGGCTTTCTCTTTACGAGCCCCAGTAAATAGGCCTACCTGAAACTTGCCTATCCCTTTGAGATCGCCAACCAGTTTTGACACTCCGCCTAACTTTGCTCAGTTTGCAGTAAATTTAATGCTGTTCTCATGTAATTTACAAAATCATTAAACTGTATTTCTTATTAATCTTTTTACATATAATAAAACTAGAACTAGACTAGATACATCAGGCTAGGATTCACCTTTCTTGGTACAATACACGCTTATAAAATTTAAATGAACCTACCAGCATAGTTTGCATTGTAGATCAGACAAGGTCTGCTCTATGATGTAACAATAAGCTTTTATCGGCTCTGCGCATAAATAGAAAATACAGTAGCCTTCGCTAGGTTGATCTGAAACTAGCGCTTGCATGTCCTTGGTTTAGAAGTCTTTGATACTGGTATAAAATATATGCAAACTCCAAAAATATATTAAAAATAAGCAAACTGTGTCTTAACCTGGAAGACTATGAGGTGTTGCTTTTTACCGAGGGTGACCCGAGATCAACGACAGTTAAAAAACGCTTCTTTATGTCTTAAGGCATATGTAACCCAGTTACCGGTTATAGTTTTGAGTCATACAGCAAGGACAAAGTCATATACGAGGGACTAAAAAATATTTCAATATTTGAGCCATATTTGGTTGGACGTTCGTCGTGAGCCGACCAGAGTATTGGCCGGACCTTTTTTTTGAGAAAAACTTTGTTCAAAGAGGTGATCGATAAATGAATTATTAAAAACAAGATGTTAGTCAAACGCAAACAAAATTCTAACATTAGTCTGACTGTTGGCATTTTGATCATATCTGCAACCCTTTGAGCACACCCGGGTGTCAGCATCATCACTGCGCATTAGCTAGTTGTGTTTGGAACTATTATTCAAAAGTATTGTGTTTGAAACTGGCTCAGATGTCAAGCCTCGCGAGACATTTCTGATTTTTTTGTCTACGCTACACTGTAATGCCACGAAATCAAGACATTTTATGCCGCAAGAGAAAGACAAAAATATATATCACTCCAAAGTCATTGTCGCAAGAGAAAGATAAAAATAGATAAAATTCCATTGTCGCATTAATTTACTCAAAGGCGGCCAGTAGCCTAAGTTACAAGTAGTTTGTGGATGAAGCAGCACTGTTGGTATACATTATTTATGACTTGATCTTTTTGTGAAGGTTCAAGTGACCGAACTGTTTGCGATGATGTCGTTACTGAACTATCGTCATGTCATAATGGACCGTGTTTAGATCAGACTACGTCACTGTGCGTTTATCTGCCATGGAGTGGCTGGATGCCGTGTTCAGTGTCGTGTGGAAAAGGTGACGTATCCTAATGTTTAGGCTATTTCTCTCAAATGTACTTAAAAGCGGCTTTTTTTTACTTGTTTGGTATCTAATAATGATGATGATATATCATTTTTGGACTTTGAGCAACAGAGCGCTTAACGAAAGTATCTAAGTACACCAATAAGCAGGAAAAAATTGAAAAAATAAAGTCCTTAAAATTGTGAGAGCTACAGGAAAATTATATTGATAACTTTTATAAATTTTTAGAAATCGCCAAAATATATTTTGCAAATTGAGAATTCTTTTTTGTTTGAAGCCAGTACAAATTAAAAATCGTGGATGATAATCACGCTTGATGCATCCGAATAATTATGCTCATAGGTTGACCAAATATTTTTTCATTTTCCCCTGTTAATCGTGTGGAATATTTATCCATAGCCCACATAGCAAAATAAAATCAAGCATGCAGGAGCATGCATTCCTAATCAGGCTGTCGGAAGCGACAGCCATTGCGAATCAGTCATAAATACAAGCTGGAAACCCCTAAACCATCAAGGAAATATGTAATCAGTGAAAATCTAAAAGCAGGAAGAAAGTAGTTTTTTAGTACAGTAATCTACTTATTATTAGAAAGAAAACTTTTAAACTTTGAATTTATTTTACTGATGTCATTGCAGGTGAAACTCTGAGGAAAAGATTTTTAAACCAAACAGCAAGCTTTGAAAATTGCCTTGATGTTGAAATGGAAACTAACTACTGTATGGTTGCATGTGATGTCACTTCAGGGTCATACTGCAAATATTCTGATTGGTCAACGTGGATGCCTTGCAGCAAAGCGTGTAAAACTTTTCGAAAAAAGTGAGTTTTTTACTAAAGACCTAAAAAACAAAACTCCAGGAATACATCGGACAACAGAATAGATTGTCATTCGACTTCAACTTTTTTAAATGATAAAAATATTGACAAAGCCCATTGAAAACAAAATATAAAGTAAGTACATACCTTAAAGCTCCTTAGGTCAATGATAACATATATATTTATACTATTGTATTTCTAAACAGGTCACTCCATCGCGCTTCCACCATCGCTGCATCCTGCGAACATGTGGTTCGAGAAAGAAAATTATGTTCGCCATCAGAATGTAGGCGAGGTGAAGAATAATTATATTTTTGTCTTGCCAACCATGATTTTTTTTTACTTTGATATAAAGGGCGAAGGGGAGCTGTCCCTTAGAAATTAATTAAATATGATAAAGTGTCATGATAACAACAATCAACATTTTTGAATAAAGGAAGGTTTTTTACTGTTAATTTGTGGTGAGAGCCTTGCTTACTTTTGCACGGTTTTGACAGTGACTGAAACAAAACATGAGCTGTCCAGACTCACTTTGAAGTTTCCACTTTTCGCTTAAATTTAATTTAACCTCATAAATGTATCTATTGTTGCAATATCTTGCTTGATTGCAATATGTCCATGACTACGTGAAACGTTTTTCTAAGACCGCAGTAGAACAAACGCTAAGCGAGTCAAAGACATAAATCTTTGATCTCCACCATTTATAGCAACATTGTGATTACATTACAAAAGCGATTGAAAAAATTCTTTTAGCATATTTCATGATAAAATTTTAGGAAACTCCTCTCGAAAAAGATGCCGCATATCTCCATGGCAAACTTGGTCACAATGCTCTGTGTCTTGTGGTAGTGGTGGTCACATGACTAGAGCGCGGCGTCTTGTCCAATCACCATCAACTTCGTGCGTGGTTCCTATTTTAACACAACGACGAAGATGCCAAGTTATGACCAGATGTAAGTTAGAAGAGACTTGGTATTACAAAAGCCTATCTTTTAACTTGTTTTGCTCTTTGGCTCTGAAGCAAGTTGCTTTATTACATTCTATTATAAAGCTGTACTTCATGCGCTTTGTATAGGTCCTGCTGTGTGCACTTCTTCGCGGTGGACTTCATGGACAACATGCAGTGGTTATTGCAACAATCCTACGGCACAAAACCGATCGTCATATCAAGTCCGTCGACGAACATTTGTGTCTCGATCTCGTAACCGACGAATTCGATGCAAAACAAAAGTACAGCGTCGTCACTGCAGATGTTAAAATGTGATCAATAAGAACGAGAAATTTCTATTTAGGCAAAAAAGAACAGTTTCCAACATTAAGACAAACAAGTTAGCCTATGAGATTGCTTATCGTGTTCACGAACTAAACCACCACCAAATTAATACTTTTTGTATTAATATCGATCTTTATTCTTAAACGATTTGATATTTGGCTAGACATTGTCGGTTGGCGTTGCTTTGAAGAGTGGTATTGCTAGAATTAGTGGCATCACGAACGGCAAGGCAAAGGTGATCCTCATATTCATGAAATGTCACCGAGGGTTCTCGAAAAACGTCGCTCAATTAAATGAAGTTATTTAGTAGTCACTCACGAACAATAAGGAAGCACCAGACCGATTTGTCATTATTGGGGCTCTTCAGTGATGCGTATCATTAAAAATCAGGTTACTCCAATTTTGTCAAAAACAGTGGTTTCCAACTAGAGAAGAAAAAATTAGATTTTATGGAAGGTGAGCAAAGATTTGCATAAAAACCACTTTCAAAACAAAAAGGTCTTCAAGTATGTTTTAGAACAAAAATTGGAAAACTGTTACTTCCAAAAAGGTGATCCCCTTCGAAAAAGTAATATTATCTTTTGTTGTTTGTGTTGTGTCGCGAATGTAGTAAATACAGGCAAAGATGGCATTTGTTAGTTGTATGAACAGTTCTATCTGAAAAAAGTTTATGAAAGTTTCTAAAATGCATGGTGGAGGCCTTTTCTTTTTTTGAGATGTTGTTGTTACCCAACCTCTTTCGAGGAGGGGTCATGGCGGAAGACCATGGAGATCCAGAAGTCAGGCAACTGCCTTGGGCCTTGACCAGCGAATAGTTTGCAGAATAAAGCATGTTTCATGCAAAAAAGTTCAACAAACCGGGCCTGCATAGAAGGAAAAAGTGGCATCAGTGCCATTAAGTAAGCACTTGGCAAGTATGCCAGAGCTGCCTTTATCAAGGAAAAGGAACAAAGCCATAGATCGAAGGAGAGGGAAGACAAGAAGAGAGAATCTTCCTAGGAAAAGTAGAAGGAAGTTTGAGCAGGTGAGTGGACGCAAAAGATCTGCAGAGTCTTGGTTGCACTCCAAGTCTGGCCAAACTTGAAATGGGAAAGGAGGTTGGGAGATGAAGTGCCCGCTCATAAGTTGGTATAGAAAAATGAGTCAGAGTGACTCGTAGGGAAAGTAGAGACACCTCAGAGAGGAAAAGTGCGATAAGGGAGAACGAGAGGCAGTAGGAGATAGCGCAACTAGTCGCTTCTATTTGATTTAGATGAAGTTAATAGTAATAGAATATGTTGCTGCAATTGTTTAAGTAAAGTTTGGTGCAATTGTGTTTCTGGTATGTATTGATTTTCTCCAAGTATAACGTAACTAAAAGTCAGCAACTCACTCCTCCATGGTGCTTGGTCAAAAGGCATTCAAAAAAGTATTCGTTTCAATGTCAATATTCGGTTTGAGGATTCAATACTGTGGTTTATGATTTGCAAATACATGTATATTGGTATCTCTGGAGTCAGACGTGCTATGTGAACAAGAAGCAACCTAACTCAAAAACACAACAACAACGCCAAGCAACCACAACCGTCTCGTCTCGGTTCTTGCAGAGTAGCTATTCCAGCTATTCCAAATAGGCCCAAGCTCTAATCTTTCCCTCCGACCAACTTGCAACAGCAATTATTAAAAAATATATTGAGAAAGTTATTGAAAAAGAATTCAAAAACACTTTGAGAAAAAATTTTGGGATTGCGGCTGCCAAATTCGATTCTCAAATATTTATCAAATATCTTTACAGTGCTATCTAGAAAAAGCGAGAGTAGAGAAGTAGCCAAGTTAAATGTATAGTCGCAACCCTCGAAAATACTTTCATTTAGTTATAGCTAACTTTGAAAAATGAATGACTAATTTGACCACCAACAACGTTGTAGCTCATCAAACCAATTGGCTGTTAACTCATGAATAAAATAAAAATAAATTTCAAAATACAAAGACAAGTTTTTTAAGAAAATGTTAACAACTGACCATAAAGTGATAATTTCGTAATTTAAAGATGGTCAGCAGTCCAAAAAACTTTACTCTTCGCTGCAGAAGTTTGGGCCATTGCGGTACGGAACTAATTCTGCTCGTGGTGTAGTATTTTTACCGTTATGATGTCAAGCGTTTGTGGCTCAAAACTGATTAGAGCTAGAATAAAGCTCAAAACAAAAAGGTTGTATTTTTTTGCACTGTTTCCAAATGCACAAAAATCATTATTTAATATTTATTTTCAACAGAGTAAATTTTAAGAAAGCACCAGTAACCTTAACTAGATTTAAGCTGTTTCGAGAAACCCCAAAAACTACCAAAAATGTTGTTCTAAACTTTTATTGTTTTACCACTTGCTGACACACACGTTCCAAGTTTTCACTTGATTCATACATAAGGGTAGGATACCGTAAAAAGATATGAGCAACAGCGATTTAAATCTATATGGTATAGCACGAAAAATTTTAGTTTTCTCTCAAGTACCAAATTTCTTGTACGATTAGTAAAGCTTCAAATTGCAAGGAAAAATTACCCAAATCAATTGGCCACTGTAGTGGCTTTAGGTGCATATATAAAAGGGAAGATCTCCCACACATCCCGGTGGGAGTGTCCCAGTTAAAACATTTGTTTCCATGTCTCATCCGGGTTAGCAAAATTTTCTGGAATTTCACTCAGGTGAAATTTTCAAAATCTTCAGCCTGATGATGCATTGTTATAAAATAATTCTGTCTTGAAAGGCTTGATTGTGCTTTAACCCATGGTTTACTTTAATACCTTTATCAATTAGATACTTTGTGTCAGCGCGATATGGATCAATGTGTCTAAAATAAACCATTAACAATAATTGTCACGGATCGAACATTTCTTAAATTTTTATTTTGGCAAATGTGCTGTTTGCTCGAATTCAATGCTTGATTTTCACTCTGCTGGAGACCTTTAGTTTATGTGGTCCAAAACTGTCTGCCAGCTGCTGGATATTTGTTTTTAACTATAAAGAAAAACCGAATGTGCTAATTAACTATTTCGCCGTTTGTCTGTTCGCTTTGTTTTAGGAGTATTTATTTGCACAAAGACGAACCCCCGTAACTGCCTTCATCAAATTTGGACATACGTAACAATTGAATGCTTTGTTCTGCCACCAGACAATCTAATCGTGTCTTTACTTTTCGCTCTACGCACCACTTAATTTCGAAACTGTGATCCTACTGTTTAACTTGCGAAATGTGACAATTGGAATCTATAGAACAAGATCTGAGAAATTCCGGCTTGATTATTCTAGAAAATTTACTACACGTGGCCTGTATCGTGAAATTTGATTGGCTGTTGCTACCGTATATAAGGCCTAAGAGCGTAGTTCTTCGGTGCTGCAAAAAGTTTGAACCAGAGGAAATAACAGTGTTTTGCTGCTGACGACAATCTTGAAAATTAATAATTTGCGTGGGACCTCAAATAGTTCAAAAACCTGTCGCCCTATCAAATATACCATGTGGTCATTTTGGATATCGGAGCTGTAATAAAATTTCGTATCTCAACATCATCACTTTGTGGACACTTGATTTAGCGACTGAGTTTGCGGCTATTTGTCGTGAATTTCCCATATCCCAAACCATATAGCCTGAGCAGCAGCTATATGTAAGTTTTTGAACTGTTTGGAAAGCTAATCTTGAACATTGAATACTTCTTCGTGAACAAAATTGGTTGCTGTTCCCCCCCCCCCCCCAGTTCTCTTGTTCTTGAATCTGCGACGTCATATAATGGCTTCTGCAATGCAAAAGGAAGATCTTGCCCAAACTGCACTAACCCAATCAACCCCCGAGGATGAACCGAAGAAAAGTATGTCGCCTGCAGCACCAACGCCTTCAACAACCAAGGATCGAGTCGACAAAAATGATGAACGAAGTGAGCGTTCCAACAAATCAGCTTACAAGTCAAAGGCGCCCAAAAGCGAAATCCTGACTCGATCCAAATCAAAGAAGATGGCTGGCTCTTCGACATTTCCTTCGGTCGCACCATCATCCCACCACTCAAGTACCTCCTGGCGTTCAACGTCAAGCCGGAGCAATTGGTCGAGATCATCTACAAGCAGCGCAAGGGCTCGCAAGGCAGCATTGGAAGCCAGAATCAAGTCGCAGAAACACATTGACGAATTGAAGCAGCAACAAATGCAGCAGCGCCTTCGCCTGGAAGAAAAACAGCTTAACCAAAGACGTCATGAAGAGGAAAGAGAGTTTCAACTGATGAAAGAAAGAGAGCATCAAGACATGATCTTCCAACAACAATTGGAACATGCTCATTTACAAGCCGAATTGGATCAGGTCGATGCGGAGCTAAGTAGTGAACTTTCTAATATTGGTTGTGCGGATAAACGTAAATGTGATACTAATGTGCTTACATTTGTTGCTAACGATAACGTCCCCCATGACCACCCCGAACAAAGCAAATCTACAGTGGTTGATATGGTCGGAAACGATGCGGACGCTGCAATAAATATACCTAGCACTGCTAATGCCTCAAATAAGGCACTCACCAATTTGCATGATAATCGTGTGAAAAGTAACGTAATTAAATCAGGCCTCACTAGGAATGCTCGTAGTGGCATGCTCACTGATATTAATAAGCCCATGGATTTGAAACCTAAATTTGAAGTGCCGCTCGTGAAAACCGTGCCTGATAACGAATCGTTAATTTTAAGACCTGTGGTTGACGTGTCGAGTTCCGTTTCCGTACCAGTGGCAGTGCCTTGTACTTCGCCTAAAGTTAATGGCGATGCTAACGTAAATTGTGCTAAAATGGTCTCAAACCTTAACCCATATAGTAAGCCGTTTGAAACTAAGACATTTTATGTCCCTAAGGCTTCTAATACTAACGTGCTTGGTTCTAATGGTACTGGGAATACTAGAGTAATGTCTCAATTTAATTGTGATGCGTCAATACACCCAGGGGTTTACGTGCCCACACAAAGCGCTATGCAGACACCTACCTTGTCCGACAATGCTAATCCTATTAATCCAGCTAATGTTTTGGCACATTCCGACGATTCCCAACATAACTCATATTTTACTAAATTACCTACCCTTAAGGTAGAACCTCCGTTTTTCAATGGTAACCCAGCTGACTATTTTAGCTTCATTAAGGCCTTCGACGTCTTGATTGATCAGCAACTGACCGACTCGAATAGAAAGCTGTTCTTTTTGTTGCACTACACTAAGGATATAGCGCACTCTCTGATTAAGGGGTGTCAACATATGCAAACAGCAGAACGAGGTTATCAGGAAGCAAGAGGGTTGTTGCTGTCGTATTTTGGTCAGAGGCATAAGGTCATTGAAGCGTGCATTAGACCTATTGTTAAAGGACCAGCGCTTAGCGAGAATGACCATAGAAGCCTGATTAAGTTTTCAGCGGATTTTACCTCTTGTCTGATAACTCTGCAAGGAATGGATTGCTTGAATCGGATGGACAACATGGATATGGTGACAAAAATTATGAATCGCCTGCCGCAACCCTGGATACCTGCCTGGAACCACGAGGTGGACCAAATATTGCACAAACAACACCGAGATATTAGTATCAATGATCTCGGTGATTTTGTGCGACAGAAGACTCGAGAGAGCACCAATCTTTCTCAAATACCCACCTCCTCCAAGTCGTACAGTAGTCAGGAAAACAGTACCAGCCGAAAAACGAAGAACTTTTCCACACAAGTAAAGAACAGCAAGGACACACACGCAGCCAAGTGTCTCATGTGTGAAAAGGAGCACTTCCTAAACCAATGCAAAAGGTTCCGAGACCTTAACTACCACGAGAGGATAGAGTTTGTCAGTCAACGCAAACTCTGCAGAGCCTGCCTAAAGGAAGGCCACTTTGCTAAGTTCTGCCGCCGCAAAAATGAGGCTTGCAAAAAGCGTGATTGTAAGCAGTTTCACACAACACTGCTGCATCCACCACCAGAAGATGAATCAAATCCTGCTAGCAAGCCCGTAAAGGATGGTGAGAACGAGAGTTCCAAGACACCTAAGCAAGTGGTTAAAAATGGACTCATCAATCTGCCGCAGATGGAACAAAGCCTGCTACCCGTAGTACCGGTGAAGATACGAAGAAAAGGGTCTGCTGAGTTAGTTGTCACCAAGGCTTTGTTGGACACTGGCAGCACACACTCCTTTGTCACTGAAGATCTTAGAAAAAAGCTAAAGATAGAAGACTGTGAGGAGGTCGGAATTCGCACCATCACGCTCAATAAAGATCAAGGACATCAAAAAACAAAGATTGTGTCTAATCTGGAAGTGACTGACATGGACGAAATCTGCTGCATTCCACTGAGCTCACTTTACTCCTGCAAGAAACTGCCAGTTAACCATAAGGACATCCCAACTCAAGCTCATGCAGACCAGTACGCTGAATTTGAAGATGTCTACATCCCGGAAGTGAAATGCAAAGTTGGTCTATTAATTGGCAATAACAATCGAATGGTGATGCAACCGCAAGAGGTCATAAGAGAACCGTTTGGCAGCTATGCGATTCGTACACCTGTGGGATGGACATTGAATTGCGCAGGCGGTCGTTCGGATCACGTGACTAGCCTTTTTGTCAGGTCCTCATTCGACAGTCAGAACCACCCTATGTGCTCTCTCTGCACCGATATCATGGATTCCTTGGTAAACGGAAAGGAAGAGATGTCAGTCGATCAACAGCGATTCATGAAAGCCGTCAATGAATCTACCAAACAACTGGAGGATCACCATTACGAAATCGGACTCCCGATCAAGTATCCAAATCTCAAGCTACAAAACAACCGAGTTCAAGCACTGCAGAGAGCGAGTCATCTGAGGAAGAAATTCAGCAGGAATGATGGATTCTACAATGACTACAAAAGGTTCGTTAGCGACATGATAGACCAAGGTTACTGTGAGAGGGTTGAGAAGCCAGGGCCCGAAGGTAGAACATGGTTCTTACCGCATCACGGAGTTTACCACCCTGAAAAGCCAGGTAAGATCAGAGTGGTTTTCGACTGCTCAGCTCAGTTTAATGGGGTTAGTTTAAATGGTAACTTATTGCAGGGACCGGACCTCACAAATAGCTTACTGGGCGTTTTGATGAGATTTAGAAGGGAGCTAGTGGCAGTTCAGGCTGACATCAAGGCCATGTTCCATCAGGTAAGAATCCCGGTTGAAGATAGAGACCTGCTTCGTTTTATCTGGTGGAAAGATGGAAATATAGATGAAGAAATTGAAGAGTACAGAATGACCGTGTACCCCTTCGGAACCGTGAGTTCACCTAGCTGTGCCAATTTTGCTTTGAAGCGTGCAGCTTCCGATCACAAGCAAGAATTTGACAAGAGAACTGTGGAAACAGTGAAGCGCGACTTCTACGTTGATGACTGCTTAACTTCAGCTCCCACGGTCGAAACAGCCATTAAACTGGTACATGAGCTTCGCGATCTGTTGGATAAAGGAGGTTTTTGCTTGAACAAATGGATAAGCAGTAGTCGAGAGGTCATGGGTTCGATCCCTAAGTCAGAGTGGTCTAAGGAAGCTTTAGATTTGGATTTAGCTAGTGATGAGCTACCCACAGAAAGAGCTTTAGGCCTGCAATGGAACGTGGAAAAAGATTCATTGACATTTAAGGTTCAAAGAAGAGACAAGCCATGTACTAGAAGAGGGATTCTGTCAATGATAAACTCTGTGTTTGACCCACTGGGTTTTGGAGCAGTGGCAGTTTTACCCATAAAAGTATTGCTACAAAAACTTTGCCGTGACAAGTTGGGCTGGGATGACCCGATTCCCCCAAATGAAAAGGGGAAGTGGTTAAACTGGCTCGAGCAACTTCCTAAATTGAAGCTCTTCACATTGCCAAGATGTTTCAAGCCTCCCAAATTTGGCAATATCGTTCACGCACAACTACATCACTTCGCAGACGCATCAGAGGGAGCATATGGATCGGCCACTTACTTGAGGATGATCAACAAAAACGGTGAAATCCACTGCTCCCTCATTTTTGGAAAAGGTCGACTAGCCCCTCTGAAACCACTAACCATTCCAAGATTGGAACTATGCGCTGCAGTGGTGGCCTCCCAGAATGACTTGATGATTCGCAGAGAACTACAAATGCCAGAGTTGGAAGTCCAATCCGTTTTCTGGACAGATAGCGTGACTGTTCTATGCTACCTAAACAATGAAAGCAAGTGCTTCCACACCTTCGTGGCCAATCGAATTCAGAGAATCAAGAACGTGTGTGACCCCTCACAGTGGCATTATGTTCCCTCCAAAGATAACCCAGCCGATCTACTTACACGTGGACTGACCATCGACGAATTTTTAAAATGTAATCGGTGGAAAATTGGACCAGCTTTTTTGTGGCAGCCACCTAATTACTGGCCTACAATTCCTCAAAATCCTACCACACCAGAGTTTACAAGCGATCCGGAAGTAAGAAGAGACCAAACCCTTATTTATGCCGTAAAGGTGCAACCAGACATCAGCCTTTTGGATGGACTATGCAGGAACTACTCAAGCTGGCATAAAATAAAGCGAGTTTGCGCTCAGGTGATTCGTTGCAAAAACATTTGGCTTGGTCGATCGCATTTAAATGCGAAGGATCTTCTGAGTCTTGAAGAGATTCAGGAGGCGGAGTACCTAATTTTTCGACACTTGCAGCGGCGATACTATGGAAAAGAGATCGAGAAGTTGCAAAGAGGTGAACAAATTTCATCTTCAAGCTCATTGCGCAATTTGGATCCGTACTTGGAACATGGAATGCTAAGAGTTGGTGGGCGACTACAAAAGTCAAGTCTTCCACATGACAACAAGCATCAGATCATTCTGCCTAAGTGTTATGAGAGTGAGCTTATGATCAGAGAGCAACACGAAAGACTAGGCCACACGGGACGCCTACACGTCATTGCTAAGCTAAGGGAAAGGTTTTGGATAGTAAGTGTTAACTCTGTGGCGCGCTCTGTGCTGTCCAAGTGCGTAAAGTGTCGCAAGATTCGAGGACAGGCACTTACACAAAAAATGGCTAATTTACCCGAGGAAAGACTTATTCCTGATAAACCTCCCTTCTCCTGTGTTGGAGTGGATTTTTTTGGAACATTTTTGGTGAGGCAGGGCCGATCTAAACTAAAGAGGTATGGAGTACTGTTTACCTGCTTCACCACCAGGGCAGTACACATTGAAGTGGCATATAGCCTGGAAACCAGCTCGTTCATTCAAAGCCTGAGACGTTTCATTGCACGCAGAGGCCAGGTCGCGGAACTTTGGTCTGACAACGGGACTAATTTCGTGGGGGCCCAACGGGAACTTACCCAAGCCATTGATGATTGGAATCAAGCCCAGATAAATGATTTCCTTTTGCAACGCAACATCAAATGGAAGTTTAATGTGCCCAGAGCATCTCACCATGGTGGTGTTTGGGAGCGACTCATTCGCTCTACTCGAAAAATTTTGACTGGCATATGCAACGAACAAATTTTAACTGACGAGAGTTTACTCACCCTCTTGTGCGAGGTCGAAGGCATAATAAACAGTCGACCTCTCACCACTTTAACGGATGACCCTCGAGACTTAAATGTATTAACAGCTAATCATTTGCTCCTCTTAAAGGAACAAGTTTCCCTACCTCCTGGTAACTTTTCAGAAAAGGACAATTTTGCTAGGAGACGTTGGAGACAAGTGCAGTATCTTGCAGATATATTTTGGAAACGTTGGACTAGAGAATATTTGCCATTGTTGCAAAAGCGCTCTAAGTGGGTCAACACTTCACGCAATGTCACAAATGGGGACATAGTTCTTATAATGGATAACTCACCTCGTAGCTCTTGGGTCATGGGCCGAGTAATCGAAACCTTTCCAGACAAACAGGGTCTGATTAGAAGCGCCAAATTACAAACCCAGTTTTCTGTGTGTGTTCGTCCAATTTCTAAGATGTGCGCATTGCTTGAATGTGATAGTGTATGATTCTTATGTAAATTAAATTGTATTTTTGGTGTACATTTTTGCGCCTTTGTGTTAAGCCTTGTGACCCCTCATCGGCTTAAGGGGGGCGGTGTGTCACGGATCGAACATTTCTTAAATTTTTATTTTGGCAAATGTGCTGTTTGCTCGAATTCAATGCTTGATTTTCACTCTGCTGGAGACCTTTAGTTTATGTGGTCCAAAACTGTCTGCCAGCTGCTGGATATTTGTTTTTAACTATAAAGAAAAACCGAATGTGCTAATTAACTATTTCGCCGTTTGTCTGTTCGCTTTGTTTTAGGAGTATTTATTTGCACAAAGACGAACCCCCGTAACTGCCTTCATCAAATTTGGACATACGTAACAATTGAATGCTTTGTTCTGCCACCAGACAATCTAATCGTGTCTTTACTTTTCGCTCTACGCACCACTTAATTTCGAAACTGTGATCCTACTGTTTAACTTGCGAAATGTGACAATTGGAATCTATAGAACAAGATCTGAGAAATTCCGGCTTGATTATTCTAGAAAATTTACTACACGTGGCCTGTATCGTGAAATTTGATTGGCTGTTGCTACCGTATATAAGGCCTAAGAGCGTAGTTCTTCGGTGCTGTAAAAAGTTTGAACCAGAGGAAATAACAGTGTTTTGCTGCTGACGACAATCTTGAAAATTAATAATTTGCGTGGGACCTCAAATAGTTCAAAAACCTGTCGCCCTATCAAATATACCATGTGGTCATTTTGGATATCGGAGCTGTAATAAAATTTCGTATCTCAACATCATCACTTTGTGGACACTTGATTTAGCGACTGAGTTTGCGGCTATTTGTCGTGAATTTCCCATATCCCAAACCATATAGCCTGAGCAGCAGCTATAATAATAATACAGAAATTGCCATCGCTCAATGGCCATTTGCAAAATTGAACGCTGATAATTGTTGTATCATTTTTCCATGGTCTTTAATGGAACTACAGCAACTGCTGCGTCAGAAACCATTTTAAGTATGCTTTGAGAGGGCAGAATAACTTGTATTGAGTTTTGAGTCATTTGATGCTGAAAGTAAGGTAGAACTTGACATAATGCAGAGTAATATGGCAGGCTAACAGTGGCAAATGGATTGTTTTTACTGGTAAGCTCTAATTAAAAGAAGTTAAGAAAGGTTACCTTGATTAGCCTATACTGCCAGAAATTAGCTCACAGCAGAGAGTTAATTATAAACAAATTATTAATAGCAAAGTGTCAATTTTTTAACTGTTGCAGAGCTGCATTAAGCTGTTGAGTTGGGAACTAACGAAATCGCAGACTGAAATAGTTCGCGCATTATTGTGATTCCGCAGAAAGGAGCTTTGCCAGAATGGCTTTGCGGAAAAAAGGCCTAAATCAATAGCATAAACAAAATGAAATTAACCCAATCAAACAAAGTAAAACAAAATCAAAGTTTATTGAAAAAGCAAACAATTGTTTAAATGAAACAACCTATATCTAATGCAACTTGCATAAACTGTTGCTATGAAAACAAAGAATGCTAAATCATAACTGCATCAATTATTTTTTATTTAGATAAATAAAAATTCTGAATTGAAATTGTGCACACGCCATTGCTATATCAATAAAACGGTGCAAAGATATTTCATCACCTAACATTTATTCACCAGACTGTTAATCACGGACATTTAATCACCAGATGTTTAATCCTTTAAAATTTAATCACACAGACATTTAATCATGCAAAAAAATCATAATGATATTATTTATTTGTGTGATGGAGTTTGGGTTAAGGTTAGAGTTAGGGTTAGAGTTAGGTCCATGTTAGGGCCTTATGTGTCCACGTGATGATCTGTGTGGTTAAAAAATGTCTAAGAGATGAAATTTCGTGATTAAATGTCTAGTGGTTTAATGTCCGTGATTAACAGTCGCGTGATGAAATGCCGCGTGATGAAGCGTGAGTAAACCCAATAAAACATACTCAAGGGCAACTCTAGACAATTCTATAAAAACAAAACCGTTACCAGTCTTCAAAAAAATATTAAAAGAACGAATGATTAGAGATTATTAAATTGAAAGTTTTGTTTTGATTCTAGATTTATTTCATACAAATTGCTGATGCATTAAATATGTGACATTCACGTTATGCTCTTTTATACAAAATTTAACTTCCTCTCTTTGTTTTTCTTTTTTTCACTTTTACTTCTTCTTTCCAGTCTCTATTAAGTTTTTATTTATTGCTGACAATTTATTTGTTGTTTTTTTGTTATTAGGAGGCACTGACTAGAAAATCTTTGGGTTATTTCAGTGTCTCCTGTCCCATACACGAATGTACCATACTATTTTATCTTATTACTGTTTTAAGTTGACGTTTATTGAGTGTATTGGGCAAACAACAATAATAAACTTAAACTCAATTGACATTTTCATGTTTAAAGCACACTTGTCCAGATGCAAACTCCTCTTGATTTCAATCCATTTGACAGCTTGTGCTCGCACAATCAACATCACATGTCATAGCACAGTTGATGGAGTATCAATAATTAGTGTTTAAGATTGTGCACAAGCTGTTGCTATGACAACAAAACATCCTAAATTAAAATTCCTTTGTCAAGAAAATCTCTTTTTTGATGCACACTCCTCCTGATTTCGATCCATGTGATGGTTTGTGCATGCACAATCAACGTCACATGTCATAGCACAGTTGACGGAGTACCGGAAATCAGCATTCAAGATCATACACAAACCGATCCCAAATCATAATTCGTTTGTCCAAAAAATCCCTATTTGGGAGCAGACCACCTGATTGATTTAGGCCTTTTTTCTGCAAAGCCATTCTGGCAAAGCACCTTTTTGCAGACTCGTAATAGTCCGCGATTTTGTTAGTTGCATTACCTTGTTCCAACCAGAATTGTTTTTAGACATACTCTAAATGAGCAGAAGCCGTCTAGGATTAGGTTACCTTCTAAGTCGAAATCCAAGAACCTTATAAATCTAAATTTACTTTTCTTAACCGTCAGCTAGCTAGAAATATTTTTAGAATATTGTTTTATTGAAGGTTATTGTCACTTTTACAATTATCACTGTTAATGATACAATAGAAAAATTTTGCTCAAAATGATCACCAGCATCATACGGTACCATACAGCAATCTATTACATCATGTCAATAACCCGCAACCGGTTTCGACCTTATTGGGTCTCATCAGGTGAGTGTAAAAAACACTCAATAATAAACATGCTAAAAAAAACAAATTTGCCATTGGGTGCAAAAAAAATGCAATACAAAACAATATGATACAGCAATACCTATATCATGGGGGTCACACTCAAGGACACACACACATGACATGGACAACAAGTCACATCGGTAAGCCCTAATAGGGGTGTGGGATCATTGTCAAGACTTATCATTAATACATGAGTTGCTAGTTGCTAGCCAGCAATTTTCAAGGCAATCTTCTATCAAGAGGGATCTGCCTCCAGCATCAAGGTACAATAGAAAAATTTTGCTCAAAATGATCACCAGCATCATACGATACCATACAGCAATTTATTACATCATATCAATAACTCACGACTGGTTTCGACCTTATTGGGTCTCATCAGGCAGGTGTAAAAAACACTCAATAATAAACATGCTAAAAAAAAACAAATTTGCCATTGGGTGCAAAAAAAAATGCAATACAAAACAATATGATACAGCAATACTTATATCATGGGGGTCACACTCAAGGACACACACACATGACATGGACAACAAGTCACATCGGTAAGCCCTAATTGTTTTTTTAGCATGTTTATTATTGAGTGTTTTTTACACCTGCCTGATGAGACCCAATAAGGTCGAAACCGGTCGTGAGTTATTGACATGATGTAATAGATTGCTGTATGGTACCGTATGATGCTGGTGATCATTTTGAGCAAAATTTTTCTATTGTACCTTGATGCTGGAGGCAGATCCCTCTTGATTGGAGATTGCCTTGAAAATTGCTGGCTAGCAACTAGCAACTCATGTATTAATGATAAGTCTTGACAATGATCCCACACCCCTATTAGGGCTTACCGATGTGACTTGTTGTCCATGTCATGTGTGTGTGTCCTTGAGTGTGACCCCCATGATATAGGTATTGCTGTATCATATTGTTTTGTATTGCATTTTTTTGCACCCAATGGCAAATTTGTTTTTTTTGGCATGTTTATTATTGAGTGTTTTTTACACTCACCTGATGAGACCCAATAAGGTCGAAACCGGTCATGAGTTATTGACATGATGTAATAGATTGCTGTATGGTACCGTATGATGCTGGTGATCATTTTGAGCAAAATTTTTCTATTGTACTTTGATGCTGGAGGCAGATCCCTCTTGATAGGAGATTGCCTTGAAAATTGCTGGCTAGCAACTAGCAACTCATGTATCACTGTTAATGATAGTAAGAATTATTCTGTTTTTATGTTTTAAAAATTAACCCTTTTGAGTTGTCACAATGTCTAAAGGTGTTAAGTGATAGTGCACTTTTAGAAGTGAATTGCAAGTAGATTATCCATTAAAGGAAAAAGCTATTTTGTCGTTGATGGCATTTAACCTTGACTATTTTGCCGTAATCATTCACGTGTGGATATATTGCCATAATTGCTACTCTGTAGTGGATAGTGCAATGTTCTTGAAATGCTAAGGTTGCAGGTTCAAATCTCAGCTTGGCACTAAAGGAAAGACAGTGTACACTGAAGGGGCAGGCCTGGTATGTAAATGGGGGAGTGAACACTGGGGCAAAACTTTATTAATTAAATTTTAAAATTGACCAATCAGAAACGACAAAAAGTCATATTTTTGATACATCATTAAGATTGATCAGTCACAAATAATTCATGGCAAAATAGCTTGTAAAGGTAAAATGCCATTGACGACAAAATAGCCACTGCCTTGAAAAAAGTTTATGGAAAAAATGATATAGTCAAATGTACACACTGCTTATCTGATTTTTCTATTTTCTATGGTGGCTGCTCAGACATAAAGGATCACACAAAAAGTACCAAACTTTTAGCTAATTTAAAAGTAGCTGCTGAAAATGTCAGACTTGATAGTTTTCTTTAAAAGACTTTGCTTGACGATGGCAACTTGTTAGTTGCAGCCAATGAAGCAACCTTTGCTTACCACAGTGCAGTTCATAATATCAATTTTAAAACTGCTAATTGCTCTTCGAAACTAATTGCAAAGTTATTTGAGCCTAAATTTCATTCTGCTAGAACAAAAACTAAGGCTATTACTTTGAATGCAATTGTTCCATTATCAGCAGAATAATTAAAAATTGACTATACCCCCTACAGGATTAACCTAAATATATTTGTCTGTCGTTTACAAATCTCTTTCACATTATCTTGTATATGTTAAATTTAAAGCATTGAAGTAGCACATGGCTGTATTTACCTGTACTAAGCTGTGAATTTTTGGTGCTAGTAAATACGGCCTTGTACTACCTCAATGCTTTAAGCTGAACTTGGACAAACATATACAGATATACACAATAATAATTGCAGAATGGTTATAATTTTCCAAAATATATAATGCTTTAAGGGGTTAATAGAGATCAATTTTGTTACCTTACAGCAGATGCATCAAACCAAAAAGATGTCAAATTAATACTTGTCCCAGTGCAATTTTTTGGCCAGAAGATTGGGTATAGTTAAAACTGAGATTTCCATTCTGTTCCTGGAGAACCAGCTAATGTTATTACAAAGTGCTTAGTGTTGACTTCAAAGAAGCATGATTTAACACAGAAAATTGCTGCATACTGTGGTTATAACTGCAACACGAATTTTGGAGGAGTAAAGAAAGAGGAAAAACGATGAGTTTAGTTATTTGAAGAAGAAACTACACATAAATATTGTCTGTGTTGGCTGTGGTATTCATATTGTGCATAGCTGCATCTAAACTGCAGTTGATGTTTTTCCTATTAAAGTTTGGTAAGCTTGGTTTTAAGATTTACAAATATTTTCACACATACACTTGTGTGTTACCCAGCTAAGAGAATTCTTTAAATTTGTGGTAATTGATTACAAGAAAGTTCTACGATACGGAAGTTCGTGAATCTTGATTTCTGTTTTTGTTACCTGCTATTGAAACAGTTTTCCTAATTTACAAAGGAATAAAGTCATATATTTCTCACAAGAATATTATCCATTGCTGATGAAAAATTTTTTGATAGTAATATGTGGAGAAATTTATCTATGGTTTGCCAATGGACAGCTGGGATTGTTCAACAAAATTATCTCAACTATGGGAAAAACAAAGGCAACTGCAACTGATATTGTGCTAGAAATTAATAAATTGAAAACTAACTTAAGGGAAAGACGAGATAATGCCTTCATTTCACATGGCACCAAAAAAAAGTGATGAAAGCTCTAGTGGAAAAGACAGAATGGTGAGAAGATTTGATTGAGAAAAGATTTTCCAGATTTTATGATCGCTGCTTGTCATACTCATATATTGAATTAAGGAAAAACAGTTTTGGAGCAATTTCTTTGGTTAGCAAAAAGTATTTATAATTGGCTTAACATAGAGGCAGCTGCAGAAAAAAATAATGAACCGGTTGCAAATGCAATAATTAATATTGATGATCTGTTTGATGAAGCGGTCTTTGCTAAGGCTTTTTGGTTGTCAAGATGTGCTGAATGGAAATTAAAAAATGGTGAAAAAAATGGGTTGCAGTTTTCCATCATTTTAAAGATCAAAATATATCTGAGGCTAATCTTAGAAAAGTAAAGGAATATATATTTTGTTTACCAGGCACTTCTGCCTTTGCTGAAAAGAGTTTTTTTTATGATGAACAACATTTGGTCACAAGAAAGAAGTACTATGAGGAAGTCAACAGTAGAGAGTTTATTGATTTGCGAACTCAATATTGGCTTAAGCTATAGCGAGTTTTGCAATAAAGTAAGAAACAATGAACAGTTTCTGAAGAAAACTCATTCAAGTGGAAAATACAAATGGTCAAGCTCAAGAGCCAATTATCTCTGTACGCATCCCCACACATAACAGGGTGAAGTGTACTTCAATTAAATGTCCAATTTGTGAAATGGTGTTATTTATTTTTTGTAACTGCAATGAAGGTAAATTAGTTTATAAAAGTTCTTCAATGCAGGTTAGACTGTTAAACAAGGGTGTTGCTAGACTGCAAGATAACTTCCAATTTCAATCAAACTTTACAAAAAAGTGACAAAAATTTTCCCCTATTAATTTAAGTACAGTACTTAAGTACAGTGTTCTCAGACTATATTAAAACATAAATAGGGCATAAAATTCGCCAAGCTCAGGCCTTTGGCCACTCATCAGGTTATTTCATTCATGATTTGAGTTGGTTCCGGTTTAAGCCTAAGAAATTATAGTAAGTCTAGAAATAGGAAAGGCCACTGTAGCTTAAGCAAGGAGAAGCAGGTTTGAAGATCAGTCTGGTGGTGATATACCTCAAAGATAAAAGTTTCATGTTTCCCAGTTTAAAAAAGATGGTGATCAGTACTGCACTTTGGTCGAAACAGGGTTTTTTGGGTAGCCTTATTAGCAGCATGTACAGAAAGAAAGTAGGAAAATAAAATGGAGGAGTGGTTAGAGACAGAACACAAAGAGAATAGGAAGTCACCAAACATGAGTTAGGAAAATCAACTGCCTTGAGAGTTTTATTGTTGGGTAAGTTGCTGCTCAGAGTGAAGGTATGCATGCTTGGGGGAGGGAACAAAACAAAGAAGACAATCAAAGATAGATCATTACCCCCAGTAGAAACCACAGTATAGCCGGGAGGATAACTCTAGAACTAAGATGAGGAGAGAAAGTTGAACTTGGGAAGTAAAGTGCATGTTGATGGATTCATTTGAATCAAGGAAGATCACTGCTTTGACCTGCTCTTCATGGTTACATTCATGATGCACATGAAACAAGAAAAACTAGGATCAGAGCTTTGATAAATATTGTTGCTTAACATAAAAAAAAAGAAGCTGAAGTAAGAGAGTTCAAGAGGCAGACAACAAAGGTAGTAGAGACAGTTTACTGATTTTGAAAAAGTGGTGGCTGTTTGGTCATTCAGTGGGTGGTACCAGCAAACGTTTTTGTGTGGCAGTGTCCAGGTCTTGTCTAGAACATCTACAACCGTTTTAACTTGACAAGTGTGGGGACAGCATCACCTCATTAAGGTGGTTGTTATTGCTCACTTTGCAGCGCTCCAGTCACATTTTCCTCTTCAGCAAACCCAACTTGTTTAAGTGATCTCCTGAGTCCTGCTCCATTTTGCAAGTTCTTCTCTGGTCACGGCAGCACTAAAACGCATGCCACTTCTTTTTTCTCCTCTAACTCTACGTGTCTGGTTAGTCTGTTCTGTCCTTGCTGTAGTCTGTTTTTGTCTGCTATTTTTCCATCTTTGTTGCAATCTCTATTTTATCTGTCAAGAACTGTTTACCCTTTTCCTCTGCTATCAGGCTACAGTTGGAACCTGGTCACTTATGTCTTCTGGCCAATTACATGGCCAACAAACTGGCCAGGTAAGGTGCAATGTTCTAGCCATAAGCAGTTCCTTGTATTCTTGGTATTCTTCTCATCCACTTAACTTTTGTTTTGGCCTTGTCATGCTTGCTGTGTTCTTTTGCGTCTTCATTCCAACAGACTAAAATCTTATCTCTCTAGAATTGGCAGAACTAAAAATTCCTAATCAGTGTTTGTGGTCACATGACTCAAGACACATTTCATCTCATTGGGTTACATTCTGCTACAGAATTGTTATGCTGCTCGCCATTTAAAAACACTTTCTGAATGTATCTCCTCTACAGGCCTTTGAGAGTTGCTAGGCTTCTGAGGTTCCATGGATTTTTTCTTGCACTGGCCCCAAGGAAGGGGTCAGTTAACAACAACAGGGATGCACCAATCAACAGCTGTCTTAGCCGTGGTAGTGCAGTCTCTGAGCTAATTGGTTTTGCTAAAATGGTTGTTAGCTTTCTTGAGGCACCTAGATACCATGGATATTCCCTACACTATTCTTTTTTTTTGTGCTGTTACCCTCTAAACAACTATGGAAGGGCAGCCCACTTTTTTATAAATCATTAAACAGTCTTTTCTATTTCTACTCTCCTGTCTTTCTCTGGTGATCTTTACATTCCTTTCCTTCTGGAAGGCTATCTTTGTTATACCCATCTATATGAAGTCAAAACCTCTTGACTAGCTGCTTCTTTTCTGCCTATTTTTTCACCATGTGCTCTCAAAAGTTGTTTGAACACAATTCCATCTAACTCTTCTTTCTTAGGTCTAACTCTGTTCTTCCTCCTTGCCTAGGTGGTTTTTGCCATGATTGGTCTACAGGTACTCAAATTACTTATTTTTTTAGCATATTTTACAAACCCAAGCCAGGCTCTTGAGATAACCATGCTACTAATGATTTTTTCAAGGCTTTTGTCTCTGTTAGCACCTTTCTTTCAAAAGCTTATTTTTGTGGGCCTCCTTGCCATGTTTGATAAAATCAATCATTTTTTGACAGTTGCACTTGTATGGTCTTTCAAAATCACAAAACTTGTTCCTCTCAGGTCTGCTGAGGTGATGCATGGAAGCCTTATTGGCCCTGTGTTAGTCTGTCTTTTCATAAACAATCTCCCTGCTTTTTTTAGTTTCTTTCATCAGCTGCTCTCTTTATGCTGGAGATTAGGTATTTGGTCATCATGTTATGCACTCATTGCTGTGGAGGGTATATGAAAAACCCTGATTTTAGGCGAATGTTAGTCTGAAATCCGAATACTGGTGTCTTCCTCTCAAATCAAGAAAATGTGGGTCCTTCTTTATTTTTGTGCATTTCCATGAGTCTAATCTTCGGCCTCTTTTCTTCCAACTCAACTTCTCTCTGCAGTTCAATTCTGTTTCCACCTTTCTTGGGGTTACCTTTGACTGCCCTTTTGATGGAATTTGAAGTTAAAATTGTCTTACTACATGTGAAACATGGTCTTTGTGAGCATTTTAGGCCCAAAGTTAGTTCTCTAGCTCAGGGCTTCTCAAACGTTTTGTTCTGTGATCCCATTTTAGAAAAGAAATTTCTATGCCAATTTGTGATAGATGGCCTACGCATTAGTGATATTAAAGCAAAAACGTTCCATTACAGGCAATATTACATTTTGTTGCAATTTTTTTTGGGATCGGGAGCAAAGCATTAAGTGAGCATAATCATATTATCAAGGAATCGTAAAAAATGCATGATCTCCATCTTCTTTTGGAGGGCTGAGCATTAAACAAAGAAAACTCTCTGTCCAATTTTTTTGGGATAAAGAGCAAAGCATTAAGTGAGCTTACTTTTATTATCAAAGAATCATATAAAATACCAAACCTAAACTTTCCGTTGTTTCTGTGTTCAGTAAACTGAACAAATTCTCAATATTTAATCTTTTAAAATGTCACTATTATAGCCTGTTGCTGTTTAATGTGTTTATAGATTACATTTTGTTTCGTTTTTTTTTTATAATTTTACCTTTGCAGGGGTAGATTATTTTAGCATCTTAGTGAATGATTCTGCTAAAGCTTTTCATGCAAAGATTTTACTAATATCGATTGATGCGCAGATTCAAGAATGCAATCATATTGCGTTTTTGAAAGTCATGCTAAAGAAGTAAATTGCTGTGCATTTTCAAATCAGTATTTTGTTACTTGCTCAGGTAGGTTGCGTTGAAGTAGTCTAGTACTAAATGACGATCATTTTTACATAGTAAATAAAAATTTTGTATCTGTAGCCGGTATGACCAATTCTGTGTCAAACTTGTTAAAGTTTGCAGCTCCAGCACTCACACTAGGCTAAAGGCGCTACATTGTATCTGCATCATTGATTGGAGTCATTATTTGCTTTCAAGCTTCTCTCACCTCTATATGTCTAAACCAGGCATCACCAAACTATTTTCACAATCAGCCGAATAACTAGAAAAACTGTTAATTGCATGCTGGATACCTGCTTTGCTCACTATAATACAGGTTAATCATCACAAATCCAGAATCATTGGGATCTAGGGGTGCCGGATTAGCCAATTTGCCAGATTAACCATTTATTATCTAACAATACATAAACCCAGTTGTTCACCACCTCATCCTAAAATTAAAATATCCTCTAATTCAGTACAAGTTGGTTAATAAAGAAAAGACAAGTAAAATGCTCAATGAAATATGAAACTCCAAAAATATTTTTCCAGTGATCTGGGAAATTTAAAATTACAGTGCAGAGTACAGGTACTGTTTTTAGGGATAGGGAATTCAGAATAATATACTATTCTAGAATAGTTAGATCGAATCCCAAATCCGAATCCTTTTTTTTGCAATTAGCACAATCAACATGAAATCATTTATTACAAGTTTACAACAACAAAAGCAAATTCAGAGTACGAGTTTATTACAGTGTTATACATTTAAGCTTTCTACATGTTTGTTTGTGTAGGTAAGTTAGTTTTTGAATCGCTGCATACAATTGATACTTTTACAAAAAAAAAATTTGTGACCAAGCATTGTGATACAATTTGTAAGCAGGAGATAAACCGAATCCTATTATCTGGTTTGGATTGTTATTTTGAATTCGGATAGTTTGGGATTCAAATCCTTCAGATTCGGTATTCTGAATTGCCCATCCCTAACTGTTTTCTTGGTAAAATTAGTGCCGGATAACTGATTGTCCGGCTAAGTGATAGCTGGATTAGTGATGGTCAACCTGTACAAGGAAGTCAATACAGACTAATCTGAAAGTGCTTGCCTATAAACCAGCCAGCAACTATGCTTACCTGTAAACTAGAGATACTAAACAGAAAGGATGAAGCTATGAATAAAGTTTGTGATACAACTTATCCAGAGGGGCGATTTTAATTTTCTGTAAGACAATATTTGACCAAAATCATGATGCCCTACGTTATTTCACTTTTGCTCACTAAATTTTGAATCCCATGTCGCAGAAAATGTATTTGACTGCAACTAGTATTTGATTTTATACTGACATACTTTGAATTATTTAAAGTTATAGTTCTTGTATATTTACTTGAAAGTAACTTTATAAGAAATTGATTCCCAGAATATCATTGGTTACCGTCCTTGTACTCCATGTCTATCAGGAAAAATATTGCTAGCAGATATCAAGAGACAAGTTGGCAGATTTTTTGAAGACTCGACAATTTAATTTTAAGTGGATATATTCGTATCAATAGATGTATTTTTGTTGACTTTTGCACATCCAGTGCGCCAGCGGTAACTTCGTAACCCCTGGATTGACAGTTTATGTTGATTGCAACAACATGCAGAATTGATTGTTGACTTGAAGAATGGCATAAGCTCATTTTTTAATGCCCTAATTATGTTCAAGGGTTATCTGAGTTTAGTCCGTTCCCGTTGTTCCATTTAGTTTTTGATTAATGTTTTTTTTCAGGTGACAAAACAGTCCGTGTTTATTCTTCACACACCTTTCATGAATTATCGTACTCACCTATTAGTGCGTTTAAGTATGGAGTGAATTTTGTGACTTTTAATGGCACTGGCAACGTGTTAGCTGCTGCTTGCAAAGATGGAAGTACATATTTGTTTAATCTTTCAGACACAGACCTTCAGGTAGTTAAACTACTTTTTTCTTAGTGACTAGTAGTTAGTGATATTTTGGTATTCCTTTGCTATGTTAAAACTTGCTAATTTGCTAAAAATCATTTCTTTCAATATCTGGACTAATTTTCAGTAATGCCAAGCTCGTACTAAGTTTTATATTTTTTAATGAAGTTGTTGTTTGTTGTTACAGACCTCCGGCAAACTTGTACATTCTGGAGGAACCACAGTTCAAGTTTGTGATTTTTCAAACAATGGGTATTTTCTGGTAACAGGATTATCAGATGGTTTTTTTGGTTTTTGGGATGTTCAGACTAAAAAGTTAATCAGGTAAAACATCTGTCAACACGTTTTGACTTAGTGATAATAATGGAGCTGCAAATCTGGTTATTTATTATCGTAAATATTTTGCTACTGAATGTTTTTGTTACTGCTATAAAATTGTAATATCGTGCTATGCAATGTTTATGTATTTAACTTTAGACAAATTTCTGGTCATCCTGAGCAGAATGTTTATGCCACTGCATTTTCTCCCTGTGATCAATTTATAGTTACTGGATCGGGTCTTGGTGATCTGAAGGTGTGGGATTTGACAACTTTCCAGGTGCACCACTTGTTTTCAATTGGAGATTATTTTTTGAAAGAGCACAGCTGTTGCTAGATATTTTTTGTATATAGGTCACTGC
The DNA here is from genome assembly GCA_963675345.1 of Trididemnum clinides. Classification (NCBI taxonomy): domain Eukaryota; kingdom Metazoa; phylum Chordata; class Ascidiacea; order Aplousobranchia; family Didemnidae; genus Trididemnum; species Trididemnum clinides. The sequence goes on from OY776291.1 coordinate 3,490,668, forward strand.
ACAGACTCAAGCTCATAGCTATGGTATCTCTTCATCTGGTGTCTCTAGCATTAAGTTTTCACCTTCATTTCATAGTTCAAGTATGTGCAATAAGAGTGCTTGATTTATTCATTGAAATGTATTAATTTTTATTTACTTTTAGCTGTTAATGCTTCACGAACTTACTTACTGGCGACATGCGGACAAGATAATAAAGCAACACTTTGGTTTTTTAATGTAGAAAGTAGGTAAAACGCTTGCGGTAAGTTTTATATTCATGCATAAATGTTACATAGCTCACCTCCCAAGTTTCACGCCCAAATAAATTTTGCCTTATATCTCAGAAAAAAGCGCCTTGTTTGTAAAGGAGTAAAAGCTAGCACAAAATTTTGGCGTATCATAAATCTAGTAAAGTTGTCAGATTGTGTTGTAGGTAGAAGTTTGAATAAATTTCACGAGTTATCACTTCACCATGGTCCAGTCACTTGTTGTGCGTTTTCATTGGATGGAGAAACGCTCGCTACATGTTCTTATGACAAGAGTATTATTCTGTGGGACCCTGTAAGTAAAAAGCATGTACTTAGGCTTTTCTTCGTTCTTACGCTCTTATGGGAAAACCTGGTTATAACGCTCCTGAGCGTTAAATAGCCCGGATTTAATAGCCAAGAAGCTACAATTACACTCTGAATGCTGTTAAAGTGAATGTAATACTGATACATTACTCACACGAATGTGTTAGCATTATTGTAACATAAGTTTTTGGAGAATAAGAGACATTTGCAATGAAGTGTGTGTGAGTGTGCGATGTTCTCCAAACACAAACATTTTCTTTTTACTGTTTGCAAGCTGCAGATGTCTTTCTGACAGCTTAATGTGCTAAAAAGATACATGCTAGTAAGCTTAGCTTAAAATGCTGTTCTGTTAAGTAGCCCAAGTAGTAAGGCTTACTTAATCTATTGTACGATAGCATAACAAGTTGCGTGCGGTATGATGTCTATTGGAACTAAATATGCATCTATATCTGTTCGTGTTTTTAACTCTTAACATTTTAATTCTTTGCTTGACGTCTTTTTGCAGTGATCAAGCAGACATAAGATTAAATCATCTCTTAACTTATGATCTTCGATGTTTTCAGATTGCCGGGACATTAAAGCTTGAATTGCTTGGCCATGACAGCATGGTCACGTCAGTGGCGTTTTCAAAGTACGGCTTCCTTGCTTCAACTTCGTTTGATAAGAAAGTGATTGTGTGGAAGGATGGCTTGAATAGACGTGAGTAATGGTTATGTGTACTGTAGTGTTTAGAGCACGATACACTGAAGACGCGGTGGTAACATTCCATGCGCAGAAGTCACTATGTCGCAACTGATGGTGAAAGAAGTAATGACGAAGAATCAATGTAAATGTTAATGAAGCAAACGATGTAAATTTTAATGAGCAAGTTCACTGCATGGAGCAAGGATGAGCAATATGTGCCCCGACAATTCAAAGTCGCCATGGTTAAAGTTAGGGTTAGGGTTTAATTCTTTTGAATTGTCGTAGAACCGATCAATAAGCTACCACTAGCTAATTTATTCGGGGTTACACATTTATCTGATTCATAAAAAACAGGGACATAATATTCCTGAGTAATTGAACTAAAACATAGCACATTAAAGCTTTTTGGAAAGATGGAATGCGGCCGCCGTGGTATAGCAATAGTCGTTCTGGATTTTGGAGCGAAGAGTATGAAGTTAAAAACTTCATAAAAGCACAGTTGGTTTTCATCATCATTGGCATTTGGAATGCAAATTGCTGTGTTCCTCCAGCAAGCTGTCTGATTCGAAGCCAGTCTGGATGCTAGTAGACGATGTAGTCGAAGATGTACATCGCATCGGCACTTTTAAACGCACGAAAAAATGATGTAAATTCGATTGTTTACAGCTTCTTGGAAATAATATTTCATCTGGGCGAGAAATTGTGTAGTAAAACTTCTGTGGAAAATTAAAACAAAAATTAAATTTGGCTACCGCTACCCATATAAATTTCTTACTGCACTGTGGTTTAAAAAATGGAATAAATATTAAAATAAATATATTCTTATATTTTTCCGGAATAACTTGTTTTTGTAAATATAATGCTTCGACGAAAGTGCATGCTTTCGAAATCCTTAGATGTTTTATAGTTTCGTTAAAGAATTGTAACTGAAGTCTTGCCCATATTAATGTTGTAGGTCATTTAGAAGAAATTATCATGCCACCTAACGATATTCAAAGATATTTTTTAATGCAACAATGCCTTCATTTTTAATAGATAAAGATAATATTTTCTATTGGGCCGTGAGGCTATCGTGCGTAACGATTGCCCATTGCCAACCGGTATTTACAAAGTTTTTACGTATTGCTGCAACAAGCAAGCGAGGAGGGTGATGTTTGAATTCAATGTTAAAAATACTGAACTAGCAGTGATACTCCATGGTGAGTTAAAAAGATAATTGTGCGGTCTGTGAAGTTATTCTGATAAATGAAAAAACCCTCACCGCAGCATACATCAACTGACAGCTTCCAGGCTTTTCCAAATTATTATAGTAGAAAGGCTTTTATCGCAAAGTAGTCTTTTGTTAAACAAATAATTTTATTCCAGTGTACAACGAAATGTTTGCGTCAGATCTGATCAACCATCCAATGAACAAGGTGAGTGATATTTGACATTTGTTCTCCAGCAAACATCAGCGTCTTGGTTCGATAGCTGATAATCTGCTCTACAGGATGTACCGTAATTTTAACTTTTTTTTTTTTGAAACGCTTTTAAACTTTTTAATGGAGCTTTATGTATTGTTATTGTTACACTATTCCTTCTTCTGGGCATGAAGGGAGACCGTGGAACTCCGAGAGAGCGGCACTTCCAAAAGGCCTGGACCGGAGATTGTGTGTGAAAAAGGAGACCGTATCTGTACAGGAAAAAATGAGATGAGGAGTGCTCCGCGTAGGATGAGAAGTGCTGGATGGATGATTCTCGATTCTGCAAATTCGAGAGAGATCTAAGAGTGTAACAGAAGACTGTAAGCGTGCGTTGCAGCGAAGATGAGAGAGAGGACACAACAAGCGCGACGAGGAAGTACAAGTTCTTCAGTGGATTTTGAGGGGACTTGTGTGTCGAAAAAATTTGATGAGAAGGTGCACCTCCTGTCTAAAACAAGAAATGAGTAGACGCGGGCGCAACTTGGGAGTATGTTTGGACGATATGCCATCCCTTTTTCACACGCTAGCTGTGCTAATCACGCTGTATATCCAGTACATCTGTAAACGCTTTCAAGGATACGCTGACGTATATTACTTTTTTGCAGTGTTGGATCCAAAAAGAAATTATTTGCCTTCAATTAGGATTAAGAATGCGAAGCTCTAGACTTAAAAAATGTTGATCCCCATAAGGAAAATCTTTTCCAGAAGTTTCTGGTCCCACTATTACTCCTTTTCTTTCTGTAACCACCAAACCAATCACGGCTGCTTTTTAAAACCAGCATCTCTTCGTGCGTTGCAAACTTCTTTGGACTATTTGTGGTTTTACCACGGTGAGTAAGTATGAAAGGTAAAAGGAGAAAAGCTTCAAAGGACTAGATGGCTTAAGTAGCGCACTCCGTCAGGCTTCATGTTGTTGTTGTTGTTGTTGTTGTTATTGTTGTTGTTGTTGGTTATCCAACCTCTTCCGAGGGATGGGGGCATGGCGGAAGACCATGGAGCCCCAGAAGCCGGGAAACTCTTCTGGACCAGAGATCGTAGAGACAGAGAGTCGCCAAAGAGTGAGCGGCGTGTAGTGAACCAAGGCCAACAAGTTGATGCCTGGCTTTATTCAACTAATAAAGCACTTATCACAGTTGGCAAACGTATAAAATAGCTGTAAAATAAAACGTTATAAGGAAACCAAAATATAGCTTATCAAAGTAAATATTCGTTAATACAATTAATTAGCTGACTGTCATTGCATTACAGCCATGGTTACTGCAGCAAGCTTGTTGCTTGCACAACGCAGATATTCAACTGATTGCAAGGCTCGAAGGCACAAGCAAACTACGCATTAGCAAATTAGGCACGCGAATAGTTGTAGTACCAACATTTACTGCACGGCGCAAAGAGTCCGTAGCTGGACAGTGCAGAATGAGATGAGAGATGTGGACGAGTGGCCACAGGCGCTGCAAGAAGGATTCTCGATTCTGCCAATCCTAGACAGATAAGAACCTAACAGAAGGCTGTGTCCATTGCAGCGAAGACGAGAGAGGACACGCGAGCATGACGAGGCAGCACAAGTTCTTCAGTGCAAATCGAGGGAACCTGTGTGTCAAAATACTTCAAAGAGACAGTACGCCCCTAGTCCGAGAAAAGACGAGAGTGGATACGAGAAATAAGAGGAGAAAGACTACGAGGGATTGCGGAGGGCGCAAGTAGGGCTCCCCGTCTGGCCAGCTCATTAGCCGTGTCGTTCCCCGGAAGAAACGAGTGTCCGGGGACCCATTGTAGCCTGATAGAACAGAAGGAGAGAGAGAAGACAGTTCCTGCCAGATCTGCCACAGAGTTTGAGATGAGAGGACAGAAAGAGAGTCAGACAGGAGGAGAAGAGAAGAAAAATGGCAGATTTGTTGGTGCTGCCGAGACCAGCAAAGAGCGTGCAGAATGGCGCAGGCTTCAGCGGATAAACTTGATCAGAGCGAGAGCATGGAGTGGAAAGGGTGGACTCCACGGTGAACGAAGGAACATTCCAAGGAGAAAAGGGAGGGCAAGCAAGAAGAGCCTCCCTAGAACAAGTAGAATGAAGCATGAGGGGGTGAGTGGACGAAAAAGCTCTCCAAGACGATCTGCAGAGTCTTGGTTTCACTCCAAGTCTGGCCAAATCTGAGATAGGAAAGGAGGTTGAGAGATGAAGAGCCCGCTCATAAGAAAAAAAAGAGTGAAATGAGTCAGAGTGACCCAAAGGGGAGATAAAGACGCCTCGGAGAGAAGAAGTGGGATAGGGGAGGAAGAGAGGCAGCCGGTGATGGAGCAACTGGCTGCTCGGTGGAGGCGTTCCAATTTGGTGAAATTGGTAGCGCTTAGGAAAGGAAACCATCCGAGTGAAGCGTAGGTGAGAAGGGGCCGAAGAAAAGATTTGTACAGAACAGAGAGGGACTCCTTAGAGGGGCCCCATGAGGAAGCAGAGATACAGCGTAAGGCCTTGAGACGTGGGGAAAACTTGGCCTTCAGCGAAGATACATGCTTAGAAAAGAAAAGAGTGCGGTCGAAGGTGACCCCGAGAAAAGTTGGAGTGAGATTAAAACGGAAGCGGGAGCCGAGTAGGAGGAGGTTGGGCTGGAGGTTAGCTTGGTGGGGATCCACTGACAAGAAGTAGGCCTCACATTTGCTCGGATTGAGAGGAAGACACCAGTACTCAGACCAGCGCTCCAGTCGAAACAGAGCTCCTTGTGTGGCCTCCACCGCAGTGGGAACCGAAGGGGAGGAGCACTAAATGACCAGATCGTCAGCATAGAGAGAGCAGCTGACGGAAGAAAGCAGAGATGCCGGAAGACCATTAATGAAGAGAGAGAAAAGTACAGGGCCAAGAATGGATCCTTGCAAAACACCTTGACTGACTCGAAAGGAGCGGCTTTTGTGATTTTCATAAGCTACACAAGCGCGCCTATCAGAAAGGAAAGATTGAGTCCAACGAGCAAAGCAAGGAGGGAGGCCAGCCGAAATAAGTTTGTGGAAAAGGGCGGGATGCCAGACAGAGTCGAAAGCTTTAGAGAAATCGATAGTAGAAGAGGTCAGGCTTCATTGGACGTGTCATTATCAGGAAAAATTAGCGACCAAGTATTTTGTAGCCTAATAGAATAGGAAAGGATTGGTGGTACCTCCCGCCTGAATCAAAGAGTGTGATAAAGAGGGAAAGACAAAGTAAAGGAAAGAGCAACCAGGGTAAAGCGAGAGTATGGGAGAAAGAGAATACCAAGAGAGCTTAGCTTACAAAATGGTGTATGTTTCAGCAAAAAAGCTTAACACACCGGGGCCTGCCGAATAGAAAAGGTTGACTTCAACGCCACTAAGTGAATACTTGGCAAGGACGCTGGAGACTCCTTTGCTGAAAATAAAAGGAAAAGAGCCATCATTTTAAATCATATAATCCTAAATCATAAGATCATGATTTGGGAGAGAGACAAAAGGGGCAAGAGCAGCATCTTGGGGAGAAAGAAGAAGCAGAATGAGAGCATGAAGCTGAAAGAGTGATTTACACGCTGAAGAAAGACGGAGCCCAAGAAGAAGAATGAGTGCAAGCAACAAGAGAGTCTCCGTGAAGGAGGAAAAAGAGCATAACCAGGTAAGTGGCTGCAATGTATCTTCAGGAGGATGTGGAAAACTTGTTTCTTTGCGTGTCTGGGGAATCATAAAGTTGGGAAAGAAGATGGAAGATAAAGAAGCCGCTCGTAGGAGCACAGGGCAAAATGATTCTGGGTTACTCGTAGGATAAGCAAAGGTGTCTCAGAGAAAAGTAGGATAGAAGAGGACAAGAGGCAACCGGTGATTGCGCGACTTAACGCTCCGCGAAGGCGTTTTGGTAACGTTTATACTGCCGAAATAAGGAAACCCATCTGTATGAAGCATGGGGGAGGACAAGCTGAAAAAAACCTTTGTACGTAATAGATAAGGTTACCTTGGCGTGGCTCCATGAGAAAGTAGAGATACAGAGAAAGGTTAAAAAAGAAAAGAGTGAGGTCAAAGGTCACCCCAAGAGAAGTGGGGAGGGGAGTTGAACTAGAAGAGGCGGGGCTGAAGATTAGGGTGAGGATCCAACGAGAAGAAAAAGAGCCTTCACGCTTGCTCGGATTGAAAGGAAAACACCAGTGCTCGGATCAGCCCTGCTGTTAAACAAGGACACCTTCTTCAGCTTCTGCAGCAACAGGTTCAGAGGGAGGATGGCCAGATGCCAGGTCGTCAGCACAAAGAGAGCAGGCGACGGAGAAATGTAGAGACGCACGAAGATTATTGATAGAGACATATAGCACTACAGAACTAGCAACCAGTGCTTGTGGAACTCCTCGGCGAGCTCGAGAAGAGCGACTTCAGAGATTTTTCGAAAATCTTTTAAGTGCCTCTCAGAAAGGAAAGATTGAGCCCGTGAGACAAAGCAAAGAAGGATGCCAGCCTTACTGTTGGGCCACGAAACAAGACGACACGGTGTGGTAAAAATATCGTCGTAATGCATGTAATTTCGTATTTTCAAAGAACACGTATGTCGCTAGTAGCGTTTCGATTGTTGATAGAATGGCCACACAAACACTCCTTGAGTTTAAGTAGTTGTAATATAAATTTTAACACATATTCTTACAAGTCTTATTTTGAAGTGGTGCAGCGATTTCAGTGAGAAAGGGTTCATCTGTGACCTGAGAAAAATCACCCTGGCTGATCATTTGTGTCGAAAAAGTTGTTAGTATGGTCAGAGAAAGATTCGCATGTAGCCTAAAATAATTGACTCGCAGAGCTAGCTGAGGGTTGCATGTCCCACCATGCTCACTAAGCAAGTTCTTACGAAAACACTTGCGGTTCGTTCCTGGCAAACCGTTCAGGAGTTATGCCCACAAGACAATAAAATGCGACTTGAGTTTTGCAGCAGGGCCCTGGCGTTGATGGAAAATGATCCTAACCTGTAGTCAAAGTTTATTTTCAAAGATGAAGCAAAACATATTCTTGTAGAGGTGAGCAGGCACATCGTTAGAACATGGGGGATGAGAATCCGCATCCCACTCTGGAGGTGCAATGTAACTCCATGACGTGTCTGAGCAGACGGTTAACGGATCTACTATCTTTGAAGGATTATCTATTACTGGAAAGACTTGCATAAGCATGATATCCAAAGACTTGCTACCTGAAGTGGTAGCTACCTTTCCTCACTAGTTATTTGCTGTCTGTGCATTTCTCAACCCCTTATCTGCGATGAATTGGCCAGGCTAGCCAACTTGATCTGGTGTTTTGCAAGTAGCACCTGAGGACATCAGACCTATCTCCTCGTGACATTTTATTTTGAGAATATATAAAGGAGAAAGTTTATGTACATGTACTTCCACTGCCCTTTCGTATCAAATTGGAAACGCATCACTGAAGCTTTTCACGCAATCAAGCCCGATGTGCAGCAAAGAATCTGTACCGAGCTTGTATATCGCATTAATGTTTGCTGGAGTAAGAAGGTGGGCACCATTATATTGTCTAAGTCATCTACCGCCACCTCTTGAAACTTTTAACAGTTTATGCGAAATATTCATGCAATTTGTGATAATAATACAACCATTTGCAAACAACAAATCTGCATTCACTAATTTGTTCTTAATGTTTACCGTCGACACTTTTTCTGATCATTTACATAACATTTGTATTTCACACTTTTTAAAAAGATTGAGCAATCACTAACCATTATTTGGCAACAGCGCACTTCGACCGATTTAGTTGATACCAACACGCCCAGTGTGCCTTCAACTCCCGGTAAGTTGCTTTTCAAGTAAAAGTTTTTCGTATTTTGTAGTCCTCCGGCCTCAGAAAAATGCTTGAAGGCAATTCGCGAACCAGTTTGTGTTCAGACCCACTTCTGGGCTGCCGGCACAGTACTGCTGCTAGATATTCTGCAACGTTGAACTACATTTATACGTTTACAGCTTCATCTCAACCAGTCAGACTTGAAGAATGGTCGTGTGATGACGTTGCGTCATGGTTGAGTGGTTTGCGTCTTGAACAGTATAGAGAAATATTTCAACGAAACGCAATTGATGGAGAGGAGCTGCGTAATCTGACAACTGAAAGCTTACATAAAGACCTCGGCATCGGTGAGTTAAGCAACTAAAAATGCCCGGAAAACGGGTTGAACCTGTTTAACTGAATTTGCATTTATTTTTGCAGCGGCACTTGGCCACAGAAATAAGATCTTACGGGCGATTGACCTTCTCAAGAATGCGATGTGATTACTTTTTTGAGACAATATAAAGTTCATTAATAAGCCGAATGATTTTATGAAATATCTTAAACTCAAATCTTCATTACACTATCTTTTTTGCATTGTCCTGTAATTTGTTATGATACACGTATTAGCATATTCGTCACGAACGCGGAGACTTAACACATTGAGTGCCAGTCACTCATATTGAGTGACAACATTTTTGATACTTTTGATTCAGTCACTCAATATGAGTGCCATTGATGGTATGACTGCTAAAGGCTGTCACATAATATGAGTGCCAGATACTTGTTATTCACCATTGAAATTATAAAGTGTGGGCTCCTAGGAAACTTCTGACAAGTAGCTAGTGGCCATATGTCATGAAATAAGAGGTAATCGAGGTAATTTTTTTATAAAGGATATATAAAAACAAGAGCATTTGTAGTTCATTTTCTATTTTATTATTTTTATGAAACTTTTTACAACAAATGTATAATAATAGGAAACTCCATAGTTTGATATAAATAATTACCCCTATTGATAACAATGTCTAGAGAGTGGGCACTATCAGTTAGTGAGGCAAAATTGCTCCTTGATGTTGAAGAAACAAGTAGCGATGATGATGTGAATGACCCTGACTTTATGCCAAGCGATAATGACCATTCAGAAACAGATGATGAATTTATAGATTTGAATGCAGCACAGGATCTAACAGTCGCTCTAGAAGAAATGACTGTACATGAAACAGAAAATCCAGATGAAGCTGCAGAAGAACCAAGCCGCTTTAGCACACCAACCTGGCGTGATTATGGGGAATTTCACCGAAGTGACATTACTTATACTGGGCATGAAGGTCTATTATTGAACTTGACAGAAAATATCAGTCCCGCTGATGTCTATAAATTATTTGTTGATGATGAATTCATCAATCTTGTAGTAGCACAGACCAATTTATATGCACAACAAGACATTGCTAAACGTCTTCCATCTTCATCTAGTAGATTGCAAAAATGGGTCCCAACAAATGCAGTAGAAATGCGAAAGTTCCTCGGTCTTATAATGTATATGGGTCTCTGTAGATTTGGTGAAATTAGGGATTATTGGCGTAGTTGTGAACTTTACACCCAAAATCTTGCACCAAAAACAATGAGTCAGAACAGATTCCAGATTTTATTACGGTCACTTCATTTTGAGGACAATTCCAAATTGGACAAAAATAATCGACTGGGGAAAATCTCTTTTCCTTTCTAACAACAATGAACAGAAACTTCAAGGGGATTTTTGGGCTGATGGGAAATTTTTCATTTTTGTGCGTGGCACTCAAAGTGTTAAGCTGAAGCTCCTTTCAAAGATTTCCGCGCTTTATGCTAAAAGTGCTTTGTGGTGGAAAGCGGGGTGATCTCTGGAAAAGGTTTTATGCATCAATGTTGCGATTTTAACCCTATATGGGAATCTGTGTAAACGTAATCTTGTTACCACCACACTTATTTTATTCCTGGAATGCAGCATTAATGCTCTGCAAGGAGCAGTGTTCTGATTTATTATGAGGTATTGCGTCTTTGTTTTATGCAATTATTGTGTTACTGCTAATTTTCAATTTTGACCTTATGAATTCTTTTGTAAGCGTTTTATTCATTCATGTATTTTAGCTAATTCTCTTTTTTGTCTTTTAATCTAATGTTTTTGTTAGCCCATTTGAAGCAAGCGTTCTGTTTTTCAACTTGCGCCAAAAAATGTAAGTAACTTGGCACACCACTAACCAATATTCATCTTGCTGCGACTTATGAACTTTTTCTTTAGCCTAATTCAATTAGGTTGACAATGTAAACCTGAATTGCCGTTCGTACTGTACCTCCAGTCTGAGGAAGAGTGGAGGTAATCACAACTTACGAACATAAAACCGCATAATCACCAGCATTCGAGTTTGATGTATCCACGTAGCCCATCTGCGCAAAAGTTGTAAATAGCTTACTATTGCAACCGCAGTGCATTTAATGCTGTCATGTTCAACAACCTTCGAATTTGCATCGCAAGAGCAAATTACCATCTACTGTAGGTGATCGGTTCGTTTGTGAGGGGCAAAAAGTGTACTCATAGCAGGCGATGCAATAGATTATGATCAGCTGTCATAAAAAACAAGATAAGTGGTTACGAATCGTGCACTAGTAAAACGGTACCAATAGTAGTAAGATTGAGCAAATGCTTTTTCTTCGGAAAAGCAACTAGACCTACAGTTTGAAAAACATTGCCCAGGATTAAACAACTTTTTTTGCAAACTACCAGCTTCATGAAACATTCTTCTTCTACACCTATCATTAATTTTTCCTAAGTCCAAATTGCTTTATCACCTCTGTCCCTACAAGGCCTTTTGACCACCGTGAGTCAAACTCACTTTATTTTACAAGCTGATTGCTACCATTCTTTTTTGCCGCGACAGAGGTAGATAAATCAAGCTCTCAGCAAGAGTTGCAAGCAGTTCGTAGAAGGGCTTTGTATCCGCTCATGCTTCTTAGGATGGCTCTGCTTGTATGCTTTGTTTACTCTTAGCTCTCAGCAAGAGTTGCTAGCAGTTCGTAGGCAGTGCAGTTGTAGCGAACGGACGTGTTTCGCGGCAGTGCAGTTGTTCGAACAATTCATTAACTCTTTTACGAGTGTGGTAAATAAACACGCCCCGCGTAAATTCGCTACCAGGAAAAAAAAGAAACTAAAGACTAAACCATGGTTATCTTCTAGTCTTCTCTGTTCAATTAAAACCAAACATAAGATGTACAAATCGATTTGTAAAACATATGTTGAAACAAAAACGTATCGTAATGTTTTATATCGAACGATTGAAAAAGCGAAACAAAAATACTACAATGAATTAATAATTGAGAACAAAAGTAATAGCAATAAAATCTGGAAAAAGTGAATGAATTAGTAAACTTAAAACCTTCACAACAAGTTGACATTAACCAACTCAACACTAAAACAGGTGAGGTGATGACTAATCCTGCTGCTATTTTTGAAAATCTCAATGCATACTTTTCCAACATAGAGAAAAAAAAATGGCTGAAACCATTCCTGAAGTCGACACGGATACGAATAGAACAGCGCCGACAGGCATGATCAATTCTTTTTTCTTAACTCCAACGTATCCGAACGAAATAAATAATATTATCGACTCGTTTAAAGATTCAAAAGCAACCAGGTATACAGACGCCGAAACTAAATTTATAAAAATTAGTAAATCAGTAATATCTCCTTTTCTTTGCAAATTGATAAACGATTGCTTTAGTAAAGGCATCCACCCAAACTGCTTGAAAATTGCCGAAGTTATTCCAATTTTTGAAAAGGGTAATCGTAAGGAAGCTTCTAATTATCGTCCCATATCAATTTTATCACAATTTGATAAAATTTTAGAAAAATTAATTTACTCCCGCATCATTAAATTTATTGAAAAAAAATGATCAGCTCAGTAAAAATCAGTTTGATTTTCGGAAAAATTCTTCAACTATATTTGCAATCAACTCCATATATGACAAGTTTATAAACTATATCGATCAAAATTTATATAACTTACATGCTGTTTGTTCTTGGATTTATCAAGGCTTTTGTTACGGTTAATTATGACATTCTTTTAGATAAATTGTATCGTAACTTTGGAATTCGTGGTAAACCTTTGGATTTATTTAACAGCTACTTAAAAAACAGATATCAATATACTAACGTACGTAAATTTATGTCCTCATATACCAAAGTATCATGTGGGGTACCCCAGGAATCCTGCCTTGGGCCGCTACTTTTTTTGTTATACATTTACCCATTAATGCCCAAATTATTATTTTTGGCAAAAACTCGTTGATATTCTTACATTTTATTTCAAATGCCATATTTTTTGATGCTTAGTAGAATTTTTTAAATATTTGTAGTAGGGGAAAGTGGGGCAAAGCAAAACAGTTTTACAAATTCTTTTATAACTTCTGCTATATGTACGCTAGGGGCATTGTTAGAAGTGGCAGTAGTCACACCTCATGTCTAGTATCTTCACACGCCAGCTCGCAAAATTTTTTTGTCTACTAATGATTTTATTAACTAATTTCAAAACTAAAAATTTATTCTGCTTTGCCCCATCGTTGGGGCAAAGCGGAACGCCAGTTCCGTTTTGTTCCAAGATCATTCTATGGCATTTTGCCTAATTACTTTGCATGCTTACATGCACTCATATATAGATCGGCTGTGTTGTAGCTTGCAAATTATACTTGACTCACTGGAGTTATTGGTTCCATTCCTAACAGGGCTATATCACAACCTACAGTAAATTTTGTATCAAACTAGGATAAAATAATTTGATCTCAGATTAAAAAGCAAGAATATCAACTAAAACCTAAGCTACTATAGGTTGACCAGCAGTAACTGCTGCATTGTTTAAATGATTGGTAGCTGAATGTAGCTACATAACGTACTAATTTTGCCCCAATTAGCTACATAACCTATTAATTTTTGCTATATTCCGTTTTGCCCCAAACTAGCATCCCATACGAAAGTAATAAATCAAAAAATTCTTGAGTTGTAGAAAAGGTGATTAAGCTACGTTTGGATGCTCTCAGAATATTATTTCAAAGTTAACCCTAAACATGATAGCTTAGCAGCACTGCTAAACGCATAATTATGTCTTTTTTATAGCAGATTCCTTATAAGGAGGCATGCTTAAACTGCATTTTTTTCGTAACTCAGCACATTTAATTCATCAAGTAACAAATTTTGGTGCCAAAGTCTGTCACGTGATAATCCCTAATATGACGGAAGACGGCGGCGCTATTTTCTACAATCAGTGAGAAATTCAAATATTCCGCTTTGCCCCGCGTGTCGTTTTGCCCCACTTTCCCCTAACTTTGTAAGAAATTGCTGTCCTATAAATAGGACGCTGGGCGTTTGTGTGAAGTAAATGCGCGTATCTAAAAGTTTTAGTAACTGCCGCTATTGCGAAAAACATGCAAAACTTTCTAGTGTTTTTTAGACGTTATTTATTGCAATTCAACAGTTAAGACTGAAAAACTTTGTCACACCATATCTTGCTACATTACCGGTGATACTTTGGAAAGAAAGATACGCATGAGGTTACTTAACACTTGATGCAATAAGTGATAGGTTTGCCCTTGCAACTTTGGCATTTGCAATGCCTTTGTTTGTCTCTTTTGTTAAGCATATGATTTCGCTGGTCAAGGCCAATGTCATGAGCAACTTGTCTCCTGGATGTTGATGGAAAACTCAGAGGGCGTCCCCTCATCACTCTTGACCCATGACCTAGCTTCAAATAAGTTGTGGCAATTGCTCTGCAAAAATCCTTTATTGAAATTGAATACGATCCATGAATAAGTCTGAATAGTACAAAACTATTGACCCCTGCCATGTCCAGGATTCTCGTGAATATAGACCAGTACCATTTTTTCCTCTAATCGACATAGAATGTTTTTTCAAGAGCTAGTCGTGGTGGTCTACCCCACCCATGTGTTTGTTGTACGTTTGGATCACATAAGCCTGCGCAGCTGGGATGCGTGATTTGCTTTCACTGGACCAGCGCTGAACCAAAACTTCCGGCAGAATCGTATCAAAGTTTGATGCAATTCCAACAGCTTTGTTATCTTTCCATCTAACTATCAGCACTTCATCATTGACCTCAAATCTGTGATCGTATGACACGCGTGTCATCTTTTCCACTTGTTTGGGCGTTTTTAGTGGACATAGCCACGCTTTCAAACTTTGTTGCTGCGTGATTGCCTTGTGCTGACCATTTAGTATATGTGGGAAAATTTTTCTGCCACTTTAACTCTGATCCTCATCAACTTCGTCTTCATCCGTAAGTTCATCAACATCGGGCGGAATAACAGCCATTGTCTCACAAATATCTGAACCAAGTAAGTAATCCACTGCATCTTCGACATTTGCAAAAGCACAAAAATATTTTTATATCGTTATTTTTTTTATCTGTCCGTAAGATTGCAGATGCTTGGAACGTTATACTTGTCACGAATTCAATAAATTTGGCGCAAAGTTTTATTCACTAACTAACACTGTCAAAAACTTAAGAAACTGCATTGAAACACAGTATAAAAGCATGTACAAGATATCAAAAAAGATGTTTACAAAATCAATTTCTAACCTAAAGTGCAAAACCACGCATAATACGTACACCTCTCTGAAAGTAGCTACTGTTTTGCAATTAAACCTATCTTGTTGATTACCGTATTTCTGATTTCTGAAGTCTATGCCAAAATCACGAGGCAGTGAACTGTCTATCTATGCTTCTGTGTTTATACAATGTCCTTGCACGCAAAGAACAAAGGCGTAGCTAATTGAACGAGACGCAACAAACGTAGCTCGTAAATCACGATAAAAGTGCTTATAAATGCCCAGCGTCCTATTTATAGAACAGTGATGTTTGCGTTTGTATTACTTGGTAACAATAGTAATTTTTCAAAACCTTTCTTATCAGTAGTCTAAATAATTTCATAAAGAAGCCATTTGTCAAAAAATACTGAAAAATTTTTATTTCTGATTTTGAATACAGTCCCAAAAAGAACTGACGGTCAACAAAAAAAAAAAACTGCTACTTTTACATCCACCGAATCCACATTTCAAAATCACAAAAATTGCTTAAACTTTATAAACGTGACAGCTAGGAGGGTCTTGTCATACAATATATCGGTTAAAAGTGCAAAGTTTGATCATAACCCTGTAAAATTCGGACATGTGTTACTGTCCTATAAATAGGACGCTGGGCGTTGATGGGTTAATGACATTTCGTTGATTTCTAATTTTGACACCACATTATTTGCCGATGACACATGCTTGATGATGGCTGATAACAACCTAAAGAACCTGGAACACAAAGTTCAAATAGAACTCAAAAAGTTAACTCTTGGCTCTGTCAAAATAAGCTATCCCTAAATTTTTCAAAAACTAACTACATGATAATAAACAAGCAACCCCTTAAAACTTGTCAATTTAATTTGAAATAGCTCTTAACGGTATTACTATTAATAGAGCGCATACTGTCAAATACCTTGGGTTATTCATTGACGATAATCTCAAATGGACGTCGCAAATAAATCATTTGTCCACGCAGCTTGCCAGATGCACAGGACTCTTTTACAGATTGCACAATTTTGTTTCAAGAGAAACCCTTTGCATGCTATACTATAGTCTTGTATGCAGCAGAATTCAATATGGAATTACTGCGTGGGCAACAGCAAATAAAACTTCACAAGAAATAATTCGAGTAAGGCTTAATAAAATTTTGAGAATAATATTGTTTCGTAACTTATATACGCCAACTTAACAAATGTATAAAGAACTTCAAGTGTTAAAAGTAGAAGACATATATCAACTTGAGTTAGCTAAATTTATGTATCAACTCCATCATAATCAATTGCTTAAAAACTTTTATCATTCTTTCAGTAAGTTAAATACTATTCATCAACATGAAACGAGACTAATTAATTCGACTGCTTACTACCGCCCCCGAAAAAATAAATTATTTAGCCAAAAACTATTTTCTCACAGAGATTCAAAGCTGTGGGGTAACCTCGAATCAGAACTAAAGAGCATGCACTGGGTTTCTTTTAAAAAAGCGTATTAACTAAAATTATTAAATGAATATTAACTCCTGCAAAAGCTTTAATTGCGTAAAAAACATTTATTGTTATTGTTTGTTCCGTTTCCTATTTTTATTTCTATTTTTTTTTATCATTTGATGAAAACTTGAATTCAACTCTTTTTTACATAATGTACTCAAATTATAACAGTGTCACTAAATAGATTTCGCTTATATCTCAATCTGCTGAGATCAGGGAGCATCTCGACTTGATAACCGAAAGGTTCCTCGATGCTCCCTGGCTTTTGCTGCTAGTGATTTTTTTTTATGTATTATTAATCTGATTATTGTGTCGGTGCGCAAAGCAAAATCAAATAAATTTTCTCTCTCTCTCTTTCTCGTAGAAAAACTTTGCATCCGCTCATGCTTTGTAGGATGACTCTGCTTGTATGCTTTCTTTACTCTTAGCTCTCAGCAAGAGTTGCTAGCAGTTTGTAGAAAAACTTTGCATCAGCTGATCCCTTTTAAGATGGCTCTGCTTGCATGCCTTCTTTTACTTTGATATGTTTTATTCTTTTTACGTTAACTACGTTGCGCACCTTCCTTGTTTGCAAACTTCCTCACTTGTTCCGAATTGTAATCTGCTTTGTATGCTTTGACGTTCTTGTCTCTCACGCTATATCGTTCTCGTGGCATTTTTTCGCTTCTTTACTAGCTAATTTTTTCCTATGACACCTGTACTAGTCTAAAGCTTCTCAATTTTTGAAATCTACATTACTTAGATACATAAGGGTGCCAACTCCTTAACAATTCTTACTTTTTTTTAAACCTGAACTCTTAATGAATTTATTTATTTGAGTGCTTACACAGCATGCTGCAAAAGAAATAAAGGCGGCTTCAACTATAAGGTCTGCAGCGATTTTAAACCCAGATTTCCAGTCACAGCACTTGTTTCTCTGCTGTTTTTGTGATTTGCTTTGGTTATTTTTGTCACCACTTTAATTTCCCTTCTTTCTTTACAAGCGTTAGTTTTGTACAGTCAACTTCGAATTTAATTGACTCAAATATAAGAATTTTCGCTTGTAATGGTCTGTGCGAGTTTTCTCGATAATTTTCTACATGAATTGGCACTAAAATTTTTGGTCATAAGGAATAAGAGATTTTCTTTAATAAGGAACTCTTTTCAAGTTTCAAAAATAAATTTTAATGCGCTTCGGTTGATTACACAGTACTCGAAAATTGCAATAATTTTATTGTGCTACTCAAGTGGTACCGGTAGCGGAAATAACGAACCAGGAAATCCTGTCAGAGGTCAAGAGCATGAGCGAATATGAATAACGATCCCGGATTAGTTTGACTGTTTGAAACGGTCCATCGTGAAAAGCAACATTTCCGAGGATGAGGGATGTAAACGAGAAATTCATGACTGTGAATGGGAAAGTAAATAAGTTTCCAATGATAACAAGCTATGTTAAGTACAGCGGACTTTATAATTGTATGGAAAATAAAGAGAAAACATGCAATTGTACATACATCAAACAATTGGGAGAAAAAACGTTTTGCGTGTTTTTTTGTGTTTCAACTAGTTTTCTTTGTTTCTGTGTGGAGAAAAGTCGAAATTAGCTTTGAATGCGGCATTTTGAAGTGTTTTTGATGTTGTACACGAGTTACCGGTTGAAATTCGCCTCTGTCGGATATTAGGGACAAATTTAGCAGGTTCATTGTATCAGAGTTGACTGAGTTTTAACTTTCATAAGAACAGGGACTAGTGCATTCAAAAAATGAAGATTTTTGGTTTGCAACTAATTCTTGAATCTGTTGTGATTCATATCCACTGCTGAGCAAAAAGGCTTTCGTAATTCTCGTTCAATTCGCAACTACATACCTTTGTGAAGCTGGATTTCTGATCTGGCATCCATAAAAACAAAATCCAGGAATTCCCTCAATGTATGCAGTGGTATTCGCCTTGCTCAGTCCAAGATGGAGCCGAATATCAAAGGTCTCTTCAGGCAAGTACAAGAACACGCTTCGCACTGACTACGTTAATTTAAAGTAAATTGATTGTCATTTGTTGAATTCTTTGACTGCAATGCATTTATTCTTTTACTTTCCTTTGTTGGCTTTACTGTTAAACG
Source organism: Trididemnum clinides (assembly GCA_963675345.1). Classification (NCBI taxonomy): domain Eukaryota; kingdom Metazoa; phylum Chordata; class Ascidiacea; order Aplousobranchia; family Didemnidae; genus Trididemnum; species Trididemnum clinides. The sequence continues at coordinate 3,509,285 of OY776291.1, forward strand.
CGGCAAACAAAATAACTGATGGATATCCGTTAAAAGCAAAACAAGAAATTTTTTTTAAAGAGCATGGCGTCACAAGTGTTGAGAGTCTTTGGAAGGGGCCACGGATCATGAAAGTTTAAGAACCACTGCTCTAGGTTCATTTAATTACGTTTTTCGACTGATGGCTCACGCTTTTGATAGAGTTTGTCAATGGTTAAAGGAATTTGATAAAATGATTGTTAGAGTGGATCAATTCAAAATCTTTCAATTTGATATGAAAAAATTTAGATCTTCGTAATAGTTACGATTTACAATCGCATGAAGCCACCTTAAAATTTTAGTGTTGGGGTTCATAATGTTTAAATCTAAATTGCATTTTTGTTGGTAATCTTTTTTAGTTATTTTCCAAAACCATCCACAAAAATTTGATAAGAATCAGGAGTGTTAAAGACATTCTACAGATCTTTGCTGAGATTAAGCTTAAAGTTCATTGTTTTTAAAGTGCACGAAAAAAAGATGCCAAAAATAGAACACTTCCAAAGGTAAATCTTTTGAAGGCAATTGTTTTCTATCACAAGAATACTGGATGGTTTGTGAACAAATTATTGTATACCTGGAAAAAATGAAACAAACTGCAAAAATCAAAAACTGTATCAAAAATTTACTTTTGGTGGAAAAACTTTTCCAAAATCTTTGTGACAACACGACTCACATAATTACTGTATATTCACCGCACCTTGCCTTTAGTTAGCACCAGGTGGTTTTCATAATTCAAACAAAAAATGCCCACTGCAATTAAGGATTTGCAAAGTATGAAAAGTTGAATTTAATTTGAGTCTTACCAACTTTTTGGAATGCATTTATTTATGGCGTTATATTTAAATTTAGGTTAAATCGAGGCGCATTATGACAAAGTTACACTCTAGTTATATTATTGCTAGAAGTCTCAGAAGCGTCAAAAACTTGAAACTTATTTGGGGAATACAATAATAAATATCACAAAAAACTGTTGCTAAAAGAGCTGCTTCAAGAGCAAATTTTGTTTACATATCATCTTCAGTTCTGCTAAATATTTGAAGAGCTGAGTTCTAAAAGTACCTAAGTGACGTTTTTATCTAACTGTAGTGGTCACAGCAATTGTAGAATGAAGTATAATTAGCATTAAAATAGCGGTTGAGCACGTGATAACATTCTGTCTCATCTGACATCACGTGATTGGAGCTCGTTCTCTCTGAGCTGTTGAAAAGAGGTAGGTGCCTTGGCTGCCAGATACATCTCCGGTCATCTAGTGGACTCTGAACATCTTCCCCAAGCGATAAAGAAGCATAAAATTTTGATCACCAAATGATAAGTACATCGGCAAAATAGATCTTCTATACATTTTCTCTGGCTTATATTTTGTCAGATGATTAACGCAAATACGTTTACCAAATGAAAGAGGTCAACTGCATTTGAGTCAAAATGTGACATTGGTGAATTTAAGAACTCAGTGCTTTATTTTAAAATAATTGTAGTCCTATCACTTCGGCCGCAGGAACTATCTGGCAACAATTTAGTAGAATAACAGACACTTTGTTCTACATATGTTACTCAACACATCTAACTTAATTTAGCGCATATACAAATGGCGTCAACATAATTTTTAAAATAATGAAAATGCTAGGGACACGACAGATTATCGAATCTACTTCTTGCTGGGACTAAACGGAGCGTTTTTAATTCAAACATGTTCCAAGTAAAGAACAACAACGCAGCTGAGAAACAACAAATTTATATTTACAACGATGCATCAAAATAAGTTGTGGCAAAATATTTCTCGAATAATTTCTAGAAAATTCTGAACATTAAAGGAACTTTTGAAAAAAACACATGGCTAAATCGATTTTTTTACTTATTTACTACTGGTAAATTTTATTGCCCTAATGGAGAAAAATAAAAAACAATTTAAAAAGAAAAGAAGAATTTTGAGATCAGTATACTTGAAAAGTCAACTTGACAATAGGAGAGAATTTTCTGTTTGATAGATCTCAAGTTACAAGTAAGCTGATAAACTTTTAAATTACTTTTGTTTAAAAAATTCTTTCAACAATATCTAGTATTGTAAAAGATAAACCACAAAAGTACTACTGAGGGCTTTTGACACTATAATTACCAAGATGTCCTATAGGACACCAGGCCCTCCTTTATTTGCAATTCCCGCTTCGGATTAAGAGCTTCTGTTCAGAAATTTCTCAAGCTTAAACGAAACTTACTTGATGTTGCTGAGTTGCACGAATTCTCAGGATATTGGTTCAAGAAATTATTGCTTTTTTTTCAATTTTTCACCCTAGAATTATCACGGTGTCTTATAGGACACCAGAAAGCACTGTACATTTACGTATGCCTATTAACCTTAAATTCGAGTTTAAATCTCTTTGTTGTCAATAGCTGCCTGTCGCAGCTAAATAATTAAGAGGTTACTTTGTTTTCTTCCTCAGGTCGAATGTAGTTTCTCCAATTAGTAACATTTGCAAAAATCACTACAGCAAATCTTTTATGTTTACATTTTAGGCACATTAGTAGTTCAGCGTGGCGACAGCGATGATGCTGCCGCGTAAAATCATCGAAAACAAAAAGTGCTCGAAATCGGTTTTCTACAAATTGAATGCAAACGTGTTCTTTGGAAACTGCCTTCATGTCGAATGCATAATAACGGTTAAAGCATCAGCAGTTACACAAAAAAAATGCGCATTACTGATGGTGTGCTATAGGACATCGTGGTAATTCTAGGTACAAAAAAACCTTGGTAATTCTAGTCTTAAACTGGAAGGTGGGCCCGCCTGGAAATGTGGGGGCATAAAAAGTTCTTAAGACGGGCGTGGGATCACCTTTCCTCTTTGGTTCCGGTTACAGAAAAATTTGTCAAAACACTGCTTTGAAAAAATTGTTCTCTACAAAACAATTTCATATTAAGCCAACTGCAGACAGTGACACTGTTTCGACCTATCATGTCTCTTCTCTGCAGTTAAACAAAATGTAGCAAATTGTATGCTTTGAAAAAAAATTATCTCCAGAAAAAAAGAAAAAAGGTTTTTACGTAATAAAGAAAACTCAGGTCTGTTGGCATTGTCAGGGGATGCACGTCTCAAAAAAAAAAGAATCCCTGGTCGACGATATTGTATTATGTTTAGAATTATATCTTGAAACCAGTTTGCCATTATAATGTATGTTTAAAACTTTTAATCTCTTACATTTTTATTGACAGTATGTAAATAATTAAGCTTATCAATACCGTAATTAGGAAAATAATTGTCACAACAGCACTTTGTAATATAAAAATCTTGAAAACAACACAAAAATTGTAAAACATTACAGAAAAAACAATGGTATATTAACGGTTTATCACACATTTTCATAAATATTTTCTTCGGTTCGTGGAACGTTTTCGTACACTGATTCGATTATCACGTTATCATATATATTGATTTTGCATGCCGCACCACCATGAATGTCATAATCCTTAATGAAAGTTTCCACTACATCATGAATAAACCTGTACTGTTCCTGCAACAATTTAGAATTATTACCACTCTAGTTTTTAATTTCTTCGCTAGCCATTAGGTCGAAACACAACTTTCAACAAATAGTCATATTTCAAACTATCAAAATTTTCAAAACATGCATTTATTTTGAAACGTCGTGTAAATATTTTGTTTCTCTTAAATTTTGCTCAGGCGACAATATCTAATGCTGAAAAATGTAATATTTTTTTTTGTTGAATAGGTTTTTACCACTTGTCACGAATAAGGAAATTTGTCTTGTAAGAATTGTTTTTGTATGTGTGTAAAGTGCTGTGTCATTGTTCGCTCGGCTACTGCTTGAAAAAAAGACCTTTTTTCCTCGCAATTGGATTTGCTGTAACCATGCCTTTATTACGTCACAATCGTTTATGACATAATAAGATTCCAGATTGATCCAGTAATTCTAGCTTCTTCGAAGAATTTCGTTAGCCGATAACATAGCCGCGATTACCTAACTAATACGGCTATTTTTCTTTTTCACGTGATTTCGTTCTAAAGTTTTCTGGATTGTTTTATTTTGATTTATAAATGAGGCGACGGGATTTTTTTAGAGTAGTAAAGAGCAGTTGAAAAGTGCGTAGTGGGGAAAGAGAGATTGATTGACAGAGTAAAGAAGAGCCTAGTGTTTTTTTTGTAATAATTTATTGTGATTCTTTGGACGTGGCAAGTGCTGTAAGGTTATTATCGGTGGAATTAGTTTTGGTGGTTTCCCGATTGTGTAGTAAAGTGGTTAATTTTGAGATCGTTGAGCAAAGAAGCTTGAAGTCGTGAGGTATTATTTTTGCGAATACAATATTCTGTTCTTAACGTGGCTTAAGGTGTTTTTAGTGGAAGCCAATCTTTTACAAGTTTTATTAAGTTGCAGTCAGACCTAATTATCCGAGCGATTATCATACGTCGTCTCAATTTTAAAAGAAATTTAAGATTGAGATAGAACCGAAAAGCTCTATATCATCAATATTAAAACGCAACACCACTATACCTGCAAAAGTGCTTTCCCAAATTATGGCGTATTTGCATTGGGTATCGTTTTAAAAACCACCAACTCGCTTACCTGAGTTTGAACCATAAGGCATCGCTGCATTCTCAATTGATGAACCAGACCAAAAACGTCAATCTGATCTTGTAAATGAAGATTCTGTAAAAGTTGATCAATTGCTATAAAGGTTCCAGTTCTACCCACACCAGCACTGTAATGTAAGAGTAATGTATTACAATCATAGATAGAATAGTGTGGTTGACGTGAGCTTTAGCCATCCAGCGAGAAAGTATTTTGGTGTCAGGAAAGTATAATTTTTATTGAATTTACCATTTCTCGCAAGATTACATCGCTCCAGTAAGGTAGCATCTGACAGCATTACAGTAGCGAATTTATTCATAAAACCTGCCAACAGAAGGAAGGTTTTTATTCAACTCTGGCAATTTTTTTCAGATGACAACAACGTGGTAAGACCAGTGTGAAATTTTTCTAGCTATCCTCAAACGCATAATATTGCAGCACTTTATCGATTTGCACTTTCCAAGCTGTAAGGGTGAGCACCAGGAAGTAGCCACACTTTGTGGATCTCGATATGTTGTCCTCTTCCATGCTTCTAAGAACAGAATTAGATAGAAAGAGAAAGAAAAAATATCTATTACCTGCAATGCACCACTGTAGGAACAACTTTGTCTTCATTATTTACATTTGCACGAACTTTTAAGGCAAAATCAATTAGGTCTTTAGAATTTTTCGGAACACTTTTATCGATCCAAGCGGTAAAGTGGAAATGGTGGACCCTTCTAGTTTCCTGGTTCTAAAAAATGCATTCATAATTCAATTACGATATTTAAGCACATGAAGACATAAAACGTAGCTTGACATAGCAGCTTTTGAATACTTTCTGGTCGGTTAGCCAAAAAAACATATCAACAAAAACTTTTTTATCAACAAACTTATCAAGTCACAAAATGTTACCTTAGATAATTCCAGTACGCGAACGACATTTGATGCTTCTGTATGAGCGGTCACAATTTTCAAAAGATACTCCTCAATTTGTTTCGAGGCCTCCTGATCCGGCCAATATTGAATGCTCTTCTGTTTCCCTTTAGCAGAAAAAAGTTAAAATTTCACCTTCACTGATATCAATAAATATGCTTTGCCACAAATTAAAAATTGCAGAGTTTGTTGTCTTAAGCTTTCTTTAGATGAAAAACTCGGTTATTTGTTTGAAGTTTTGGACCGAAGTGAATCATACATGTCTCCATCTAGTGGTTGGTTGTTAAAACGGCACATTATTTACCAGATGCGACCAGTTACACTAAATTGGGCTATTTGTTTATGCTTCGAGTCATACAAAAAACTTTGAAAAATGGTATTTACAGATCTCTTGCTTGTCGCTGTAAAATAAGCCTTAGTGTATTTTCGTGAATAAAATCGAACTCCCCCCTTATAACAAAAAAAAATGGAACATTGCTGGGAAGCATAATTTCCTAACATTTAAATAGGCTCAATTGCAGGATACTGGATATGCAGAAATCGCATATTTTGCGTTTTGTATATGTTTGCAAAAAGAACTTATATATTTGTTTACATCAGGTACAGTAAGTCTCACGTTGCTGGCACAGTGCTCAATAACAATCAAGGGTAAAGCTATACTTATATTGCTGGTTCCAATACTTATATTGCTATACTTATATTGCCACGATCGATAGAGAGCGTCTTATAAGTGAAAAACGAAACAACGAAGCGAGTCCTACAGGCGCGAGGCTTCCGAAGGAAGCAATGCTATTGAGAGATGCATTTAAATTTACAAAGCCATCCCTGGACGCGTTTTGTCCTTTTGGACTCTTATACAATTTACAACTTAATCTATACTTGCTTGTATATACATTTGTTCTAAATTCTTCTTCAAAACGTTTGCAGCATTGAGCTTTCCGTTTTTTGAAGCTTTATATGCTTGTCGGATTACATCATCTTATGGTTTATTGATTTCACCTTTTCTATGAATCCAATATAAAAAGCCTAATTCTGTCTGTACGTTTAGTCGTATGTACGTACGTGCACTTTGACTCCTTCAAAAACTGGGCGTACAAACCCCAAACTTATATATTTGTTTGATGTTGATTGGTGATCATCACGATTGATGATCAACTGATGGTAAACATCATTAGGGGATATGCGACGTAATGATCAGGCCATAATCAAAGATAATTTTTTTTAATTTGCATATCAGGACGGAGGAAAACCGTTTTTACTCAAACCAAAGCCAATCCCAAGTTACAAACTAAAAAAATATTTCATCTCTTTGGAGTGTATAATATCGTCAAAGCTAATGTTTAATTGGGTAATTTGCTCTCTGTATCTTATCAAAAACTACTAATCTTAGAAACGCAATTAAACACTTTTTCTGGAAATATTAATTAGTACTTTCGATAAAATAGCTGTTGCGCCTTTATAATTAAATTGACGACGCAACGAGCGATTCATTTTGAAGCATTTTGAGCCTTTTAAGCAAGCTTCTTCCCTCTTTCTCTTGCATGATCAAACTCGGTCTATAATGCTATAGGCTAATGCTGTGTAGTTCAATCAACACAGTCTTTCGTTACCAGAGATAGTCATTAATAAGTTTTTTAAAAATTGCAGCTTTTTTCAAAATCAGCTTAATGATTTTTGACCTCAGTTCTTGATTGATTTTTGATATTCATTTAACAAACGGAAGGTTATTTCAAGGGATTTACGACAACATACATCACTAGATGGCTCTGCCGGCGCCGTCCGCAGTGCTCGTCATCAGCAATATCAAAATCGCAGTTCATCCGGCAAAGCTGGCTTCACCCTATGGATAGTTTTGAAAAGAGTTATAAAAAGTTTATGCTTTTGACATAGCCAAAGCTTGTTTCAAAACAAAACTTTTGCTTTTTGAAACTCAGTGAATTAAAAAACATTAGGTGGGGTTGCGCAAAGCCAGCACATGTTTTTCCAGTTTCCGAAGTCCGCGATAACTTCTTAGTTGCCGTTTTTTCACCAGAGGCGTCCTCAAAATCAATTAATTTTTGTCCGTTAAATTCAGCTGATGCTTGAAAACAGTAAAGATGTGGAAGGGTGCCAAGGTGACTGATATGTAGTTTCAGGAATGATTTATTAAATACTGGGACTGCTACTTACAATTTCTTTGTAGTTGTGTGCCTATTTGTACGACCAAAAGCCTTTGACTAAGCGCACACATAAACCCAGTCAGTCAAAGAGCAAAGCAACCTGAAGAGAAGCATTTACAGCTGCTACAATTGCAGCGCCCCCATCACTAGGGTCGAGGTTAAAAATATGTAGTTGTGAGAACATCGATGAAAAGTTAGTATATAATTCACATAGCCAATTGTCTATCCAAAATCAAAAGTACCATTTTTTTAAAGGAAATCAATAAAGCCAAAAATTAACATTATAGTTGGTTGCGCAGAGCCGCTACATTTTCCCAAAGTTTCAGGAGTTTTTTATTGTTTCTTGCTTGCTTTGTTTGTGATTTGGAAGGGGACTTACTTACATTTATAACAGCCAGCGATTTCAAAAAGCTTTATTTGCTCATTTTATGAAGTGCAAGCAAGTAAAATTTCAAAGTTTGGAATAGGAAAAGCGATTAAGAAAAAATCTTTCTGATAATTTTTATAGAATTGCCAAATAATCATGCTTTCGAGGGAGAATAGTTATAACATACCAACCAACCTTAACATACCAAAGGACTTATTGTATTTGGAAACAGCAATTTTTTGAAGCTCAGACACTCAAATTGCAAGCAGAGTTTTCAAGCAATTTTCTTCACCAAATTGCAGGACTTTTATTGACATAAATTTAACTTTTCCATGACTTTTTTTAGTGTTTTCAAAGATTATTTTAAAAAGTATTATCCTGCAATAGATGATTAGAATATTTTAAACTAGCCAATTCAAGAATTTAATTGTAATTTTTATCAAAGTCACATAGGGCTTGTAAGTGAATTCATGACATCTTATTTGAGACAATTCTAACGGTCTCTTGATGCAACTCATTCTGACACAAGGACTAGCCAGCTCAGAAAGAAAGAGATTGAAGAAAGTATTGCTATTACCAGGTCTTGTTGAGCAATCAGATTCAGAACAAACATGGTAATTATATTCAAATGTCTGAGGGGATTATTATCAGATGAATACCATAGTATTGTTCCCTATTAATCAACAATGGTGTATAGCTTCTGGAAAAAGTAAATTTTTTATCACTTGATTAGTTTTGTCCTTAAGAACGATTAGTCAATACAACGTGAACAAAGCCTAACACAAATAATTCTTTTAAAACCTAGTTTTTTGCACAACGTTTATTTCCTGCATCAAATTCGGCTTAAGCCAAAAAACACGCGTAAAGATTATATGGGTCAGAAAGGTGCAGTTAAAAGTTGGACTCTGCCGTAAATTACTGTAGTACTGCTATAACTGTAAGGAGAATATTTCTTAAATTGCCAACCATTTCATTTTCAGTCGTCAATAAATAACTTGAAATAGCACTTCAACGAAATATAAAAAAACATAAAAAGCACCACGCTTCTGTGCAATCATATTTACGAGATAACACACCTTTCTCACATAAAGAGCATTGCTAATAAAGTTTACAGGTAGCTTTAATAAATGCTAATTCGCCCCAAAACTGAGTTAAGTTAAATCTTTTGATTAAGCTGAATGCAAACTACAACTGTAAATACAAATTGCTACTAAAATTAGCCTTATGCTTAATATTAGCTTAGGCTATTACTTGAATCAAATTAGAAATGTGAAATCTACTGCACTTAATCTGTTGTCTAATCAAAAACCTTCCACAAGAAAAAGTTAAAAAAGCAACTACTTGTTTGCTTTTCTTATTTTAAATTTTGGAAAATAGCGGATCAACAACACTTTTTACTCTTTCTTTAACATGCAGACTCTAAACAAACATAGCACAGTAAATAGTTATATTTACCTTAATGAAAAAATAAATAAAACTATTCCATAATTTTAAGCTTTCTTTTAACGCTACTACTTCTTTTCCAAGACTTTTTCCTTTCCATTATTTCTTCTACCTTTTTTTTATAAAAGCTTGCAATTGCTCATGCCAGGTGAAATCATGTTCATCCTTCTGCTGCTGCCACTAAACTATCTGCTTCTCTCATGCAATTTATACCTTCTTGTATAATTTTGCTTCGACTACTTTTATTTGATTCTGTATAGCTTTTCTCTTGTTGGTTATTTCACTTGCAGCAGTAGACTTTTGTTGATAGTCTGAATATAACTGGTCGTGCATTCTGGCAGCTTGAACATGTCGCTTTAATTTGGATGTAAAGGGAAGTTAGCAAACATGCAAAGCATTATTTTTAATGCTGTCATACAAAAACCTACTATCAATTATAGTCCTTTTCTTCGTTCTCTTAATCAAAAGTTCGTTATTAATTTAAAGTCTTTTTCAACTGTAGCTGGCCCATGAGACATCGTATAAATGATCAAAAATATTTCAGATTTTTGTGTAATTTGAACCTTTCAAGTATGTCCAACATATTTGATCCAGTCTTTGCTAAGCAATTTCAGAATTTACAAACTCAACCAGGTGATTTTGCTTTGCTTCGACGCAAAATTATTAAACTGTCTAAAGACTTTATCACTATTTTGTGCTGAATGCGATTTTGCTTTAAGCAAAAGTTGTGAGAATCCTTCAAACTTTGGTTGTGTATCTAAAGAGCTTGAAACCAAAGTTTCTGGTATTACACCTACTACAGGGATTGTAAAGAGCATTTTTCATGCAGCTTGACTAAAATACCTTATATCAATTGAATGCAATCATTTTTAAAAGATAGGACATACAGCTGACTTGCAGATTTGTTCTCGGTAACTTTTTGTATAAAATCTCGAGCTGCAAAACCAAAGTCCACATGCTTAAAATACTTTTGGTTGTTTTTATATGTTGTGTCGACGTTGCATGCAATTTCATAAATGTCTTGGTACTTTCCAAATCTTTATTTTTGAAAAGGCGACCCGTGACTGCAAACAACAACTTTTTCAAAAATAATTCTAAATATGGTGTTAATTGAGCAAGACTTTAAAATTAAATTAAAAATTCTTTCAGTGGCCTTGCTACGGAAACTAAAAATTTTAATTTGGCTTAAAATAAGCTTTCTCACACGCAGAACAGACGCTAAAAAAACCGAGATTGGAGCATTTCGTAAGCTCGTTACAGTCTTGACGTATTTGTCAAAATAGAGCCAAATAAGTATAAAGCTCGTTTGGCCACTTTGATGTCTTCTACCCATCTGTGTCGGAAAAACAACAAAGGAAACGAGCCGGTGTCAGTTATTGGGCGAAACATTTTTTTCTTGCAGGAGAATCACAAAAATGGTGCCAAAAAGGATGCAATAATCTGCAAAGATCCCAGCCGCAAGCTTTTTCAGAAAGTAGAGTATTCATTCTCGAAGCTTTTCGTCTGACACATTAGTTTCCGCTTCTTCTATTGGTCGCTTCTTTTACCAATCATGATAGAGCTTTTTTCCCTTTTTTTCTTTTTCGTCAACTGTGTCTCTATATAAGTGACTCACTTCACCTTTTCACTCTATTTCTGACAGATTCTCTTAAAAAGTGTCAGACAAATAGCTTCGAGAATGAATACTCTACTTTCCGCTATTTTCAAATTCTGTACCACCAATCAACTCTTCAAATCTTTTGCAGCTTTTTGAAAACTTCGGTGGACAAGGTGCAAACCACAGCTTCCTAAATTCATCAAGTTTGTTAGTTGTGCTCACCTGCGTTCTTAAAAGAGCCCTTGATAAAATCTCCGTTTACATTGGGACTATCCACAGATATTGGCACCATGCAGCAAAAATCAAGTGCAGCTATTTTTGTTAAAAATGAACCAGCATATCTTCTGCCGTAGCATGTCCTAAAAATTCCGAATAAAGGTATCTCTTTGTCACTTCACCAACTATTTTTTTTTGACTTCTTTGACTTGACAAATTCTTTCTACAGAAAGCTTTTGAAAGTATGGATGAATCCCAAAATAGGCTAAGTATGCACGTTTTGTAGCTTTACATGAGAAAGGCTGTGCAAATTGACTGTCAGGAAATATCTTGGAAAATATGCGGCTGATTTCTTTAGACGAATTGAATAAATAATAGCTTGTTATAACTTTTACCAAAAGATCTTCTGCATGTAAGACATCATCTGATACTGCAAGATATGTATTTGGAGATGCAACGATGTCCCTGGTATGTTCGACAAAAACTGAAAATAATAAATGTACCTTTGCTACAAAGGAAAAAAGAATTACCTCTCTGACTAAAAAATCCGACAATAGTTTTTGCAAGCGCATTCTGGTTTTGCTTCATTAGATTGAAATAGAGTTTACTTTTCATATAGCTTTTAACATCAGCAATTCTTTTTACACTGGCAACCTGTAACCTGAGGCAGGACTTGGTTTTATGACAACGCTTTCTTTGAATTTTTAAAAATTATTTTGAGATTGGAAATTTAGCGTCTGCACAAACTGCTCACGCAGCACATTTCTACCTCGAGCATTGCAAGCAATCAGAACAAATTGATGTAAAAGCCTTTTCCCAGAGCACAACAACAAACGCTCTTTTCAATATATAAGAAACTAGTGACGTTTTAATCACCAGCTCAGTGCTCTACGACATGAGCTATTGTTACATACTGATTGACTTTTTCAGCTAACAAAATTTCATGGTCTTCCATCCTTATTAAATTTTAATGACTTTTTAATGACTTTTCAGGAAAAAAAATCTTTTTAGGATTTTCAATGATTTTTGATGATGGTGAGAACCCTGGTAAATTTATCACCGCAGTTTCTTGCAAAAGTTGTAACCATAGAAAATTATTTTTCTCAATGTACAAAGTAAAGTTCGTTGCGCCAAACTGTACTGTGTGTTGAAATATTAATATTAGTTTTAAACAGAAACCGACTGTACGATAAAAATTTGATAACTTAAACATTGCGCTTAGCTTGAATAAATTATTCTTTGTTTTCCCAAACAGACGACAACATATTTAGTTATTTGCACATGATTTGCAACAAGCTATTCACTTTGTATACCGCAGAAAAGTAGTTACCATTAACCGCACATTTAAAAATACAGAAGACACCGCTTATTAGGCCCGCCTCGGGACCGGACGATTTTGGGCTTGTTAAGCGGGTGGGCTTGTTAACCGACGGACCACTTTTTCTAAATATTTTGAGCTAAAATATTTGTGGCTCATGCAATTAAGATAAAATGTTTAAAGCTAATTACATTCTACACAGAAATTGGTAAAGAAAATACATATTCGAATTACAAAAATTTGGTATTTAAAATCAAATAGACAGCGAATGTACTCACGCACGCAATTAACGCACCACAACTACTGCACTACATGGGCTGTTACTAACGGTTCCTTTAAACTTGACGCACTTCAAAAGCGCAATCACAATAGCAAAGTTTTATCTTTTTGGATAAAGAACAGCATTAATTTATCACAAGAACGGTGTTTAATACAAAACAGTATTTATTGCCATCAAAACAAATTCATTTTCTCGCATTATCGTGCAGGTGCAGCCTGCTCCATGTAAAACATGATCAGTTTTTAGACATGAAGGGTTTGTGACAAAACAAGAATTTTAGACAGTAACAAAAAATACTTGGTGTTTATTCATACAGAGAAAAAAATCAAGAATTACGTAATGAAATTTGTTAGTTATGAAGCTTTTTAAACAAATTTAAAAGAATTCCGTGGAAAATTTGGGCTTATTAAACGGATTTTTGGGCGAAAAAAGCGAGTTTTGTTAATACGCAGTCAAATGGAGGAATTCCCTGCCGGACGAATTTGGGTTTAATATGCTTGTGGGCTCATAAACCGTGGGCTTAATAAGCGGCGTCTAGTGTATCTCTGATTTTTGGCTTTTGCAAAATTATGGTCTTGTTTCTTGGTGATAAGTAGTCTTGGATTTTAAAAGGTCTTGGTCTTACCGTTTATGGTTTTGACTACATCCCTGATTCGCTTCTAATTTTTTTTACTTTCGCTGAGTAAAACTGGGATTGAAGCAAAGTTTCTCTTTTCTGCTCTTCATACTTCTTAATTGCAGCTTGATAAACTGTTTAATATTTATTTTGCCATAAAAATCTGATTAGTATCTATTCGCTTCAACAAAATCGCGGACGGTTAATTGATAGTTAACATTTTAAACTTTGAGCGCAAAGTATGTACCAACTACCAATAGTATTAAAAGTGCTCCTGCCCTCCGGTTGCGCTGCATACATTCATGGCATTGGTGAAACTATTTAGTTCTGCCGGTCAAATTAATAGCAGAAATTCTCCGATCCGACAAAACGCAGAATTACTTCTTGTTTTACATGAAATTGTAAATGCCGTACTTGTTTCAAAGAGATTTAGAGACAGCTATATTCAACACTGCTTGCGATAGTTTTGCCTAAAAGCACGAATGTGAAACTTACAGCCAGCGAACCTGAATTTTGTAATCTGGAAAATACTGCGGGTATTTCATACTGCATATGAGGTTTGTACAGTAAAATCAGTGACACAAAGTTTTGTCAAAGCAATTTTAAAATCGTTTGTAATTTTAGCTCAATTTGCATTGAAACTGTTTCTTTTATACCAATCTCTGATAGATATATGATAAAAAACGCAAATTTGACCCATAAACTGAGCGAAGTGTGGGACATAATAAGCCGTATTCCCTTAATCATATTACCTAGACCTCATTGCTGCATTGTGCTGCTTACAATTAATACAATAAAAATTATTTTACCCACTGGCTGCGATTGCCTAAACTGATACAGTTTTCTTTCGAATTTCTTTTGTGCTTTAAATTCAAGGTTTCATTGACTTATTCTCAATTAAATTGCAATCAAAAGAAATGAGTTATTCAATTTAAATGTATTTTTATAAAATCTATTGTAACTTGCACTCAAAGCAATTTTATGCCGCTTATGGTGCAAATTTAGGAAAAAAACTTTAATTAAGTTTTATTTTGGGTTTCTCGGCTTGTTTTGTTGAAAAAAATTACTAATGATTTTAATTCAGGGGCTTGGTGCTGGAATTCATTAACACTATAATGCCAGGAATTTTGATTTATTTTGAATGCTTAAAGAAGTCATTTTAACTCCAATGCTGATTTTTGCCAAAGAGGCTTTCTAAATTATATCGAAATGCTAGAAATTTTTAATTGCATATGATGTTTGTAAATGGTTATCACATCCACAGTGATATAACTATTTAAATGATATCAAAGCGGCACGGCAAATGTAATAGAAAAGTTCTAAACATATGTTGGCAACTCTCCGTTTAATAAACTGTATGCATGATGCGCTCCTAGAAAAACCGGTGTGCCTTAGCAGTACGCTTTCGGCACAATGATTTGTAAGACCCATCGCATGTACCTTCCGTATAGATCTTCTTACATTTACCCTTTACTTGGTAATATTTTTCCATTTTGTCAACACTTTATCCGAACAGCTTTCTTGCATCCACTTTTTCTTGTTGTTTCTTGCTTATACGCAGAGGCCAGCTACCTTGTCAGCCAACAGCTGAAAAAAGGTTCTTCTAGGAATAGCATTGTTGGATATCTGTTTGCAAAAGATCCATGTATTTAGCGCCTCTACGTCCAAAGTGTTGAAAAAACCATGTTTAGGCCTTCTTCTGTTTGAGCTTCTGACGGAGTATTTTAAAGCCATGTGGCCGATAGTGTCTAAACTATATTTTGCGTCATTGCAAGCTTGGATGTTTTCCAAGTTCTCCTTGGCTTCTCGGAAATGGTAATGCTTGGGTAAAGGCTGCTTTGAATAAGCAGATTGTCCTTGGTTTTGTCCTGGTAATCAGTCAGCGTTGAATTGCCAGCCTTATTTAAGCTTAGCGAAATGTAGAGTTTCTTTAATAAGTTTCACTGCTGTACTTCTTTTTAAATTTTGTTCACAGTCCCAAAAAACCTTGTTTTGTTCTTCTGCAGTTTTGCGGCCAATTAGATTAAAGTTGAGTAATTGTGGGTGGTCACGTTTTTTCTATTGTTCTGGTAAGGTTTCATCAAATGCATGACCACCAGGTAGTAGACAAGTTCATCCCGACTCTGGTCTTTATCAACATACGAAAAGCCATTGATGAAGTACTAACTATTTTGGGCGATAGCTAATCAATACTTCTGACCATACTTCTCAGGCTTTAATACCATGAATTGTGTAAAGTTACATCGTCATTTGCTAGGAAAGAGTTGCTCATCCCGCAGTAATAAAAGTCCTTGGTAAATAACATGAAATGCAGTTCTCTGTAAACCTGTGCTTATACCAGCAAAAGAGCAAATTTATCTGTTCACAGCCTTGGTGAACAATCAGCTTTTTGTCGTAGTGGCGCGATGGCGTAGTGGTTAGAGCGTCCGCTTTGCAGTCGGTAGACCTGAGGTTCATTTCACAAGTCAAGTCATACCAAAAAACTTTAAAAAATGGTATTCACAGCATCCCTGCTTGGCGTTCAGCAAAATAGGGATAGTGTGGAAAACAAGCCGGCAAGCTTGTTTGTTGTGTCCTTGGGCAATGCACTTAACGGGATGTCTTTATCTTTATGTGGCAGACAGATGGTGGGGCCAAGCAGTCTGCCCATCGTGGTGGCCCAGTCTAACTGAAGACTTGCAAACTGAGCGTGGACGCTAACACAATGTATATATATCCTCCTGCATAATGTTCACAACAAATAGCTCAAACGACGAAGAAGGAGATTTTTTGTCAAAGCGGATGAAAAGCTTTGACAAAAAACTATTTTGCAGTATCTCTACAAAATAGTTTCTTCAAATAACTTGCTTGCTTTTTTTAGTAACTTTTGTAGTAGTAACAAAGGAATCAACTATTTTGTACCAATCACAAAACAATGATGTATAATTTGCGTCAAGACCGAAATCCATGAAGAGTTTCTAGTTCTGCGGCTGTGGCCAAAGCAAAGATAGCTTTACAAGCAAAATTTATATCATAAACCATCGAAATGCATTCTTCGCTTAAAGGTAACAACAAATTTTTACCAAAACCTTTTAAAAGAGTCAAAGTGACTCTTTCGGGCATCCGACGAAAATATGTAATCTAAACTTTTTGTACACAGTGACCATGCAAATGCAGTAACATGCCCAAAAAATCATTAAAAGTCATGGGAGGGCTTGACTTGAAGGTAAGCTGGTAAGAAAATATGCTCAAGTAAAGTAGGCAAAAGAGTTACTTTGAGTCCATCGTTCATTCTAGTGTTAAGACACTTTTTTGTAAACATTAAATATGTCACAGGAATGCTAAATTTAGCTTGTACACTAAGTTTTATGTACTGTAGGTGTTTAATATCTAAGGCCTAACAGATATCATTACTTAAAAACTTAGAGAGTTGCCTAGCATTACTGATCAGACAAAAAAGACTTTAACAAAACTGTTGTCTTAATAATATTTCAAACGTGACATCAAGGTTTAATATATTTAAGCTCCGAACCCCTCAATTGCTTTGCTTCTTAGAGGATTCAAGTAAAAGTCTCCATAGCATAGAGTAAAAAACCAAACAAAGAAATCGTTTATTTTTTTGCTAACAAATCGGCATATTATTTAGTATCGACTTTTGACAACAACACTAGCTTTACGGAAGGGTCGTTTTCGACCCTGGTTGTTGTTTATTTGATTTATATCTTCTAAATGCGTGACCGAATATCCATGAATCGCTTTGACTTTCCCTAAAATTCATTCTAGATTACATTCCAGGTTTTGAAGCTTTAAAAAAAGTGCTTACTAGTTGAGTTTTCGCGTCTGGAAAAAAGCTATCCCTAGTTTTACGGAGGGTTCGTTTTCGACTCTTTTCATGTATATATAACTCGTTTTTGCAGAAACCAGGCATTATTAGAGATAAAGCTGCATGGTGAAACATCTTGTTAGTAGCAGCAAACAATAGCTGGTCTGAAACCGTTAACACGTTGGCTGCCACGCTCATTTTTTTCTTGAAAAATCGACTTTTCTCAGGTGCCAAAGATTTTTTTTTGTTCCGACTAGTGCAAACAACAATGCTTACTTCATTGATGCATATGCTAAGTAGTGTGATGATTTTTTTAGTTAGAAGAAGCGTGTTCACCGGTGATACATTGGCACTCTGGTTATGCGATATTAAGCAAGTGCCAATGTATCACCGGTGATCATTAACAAAATATATAATATTCAATCTTTTTTAGAGTTTACTTTACAGTTATATCTTATTTTGCATTAATAATCGTGTACATGATGAATGCAGCTGCAGCCGTGGCAATGATAGATGATGAAGATGATTCTAACAGCGATATCAGCATTAGTGAGAGTGATGAGTATGAGCCATCAACATCTGATTATAGCAGCGAAGATACTGATGAAAGCGATTCTGATGATGATTCTAACGATCAGCAGCCCTCATCTTCATCTACACAATGGATATGTCCAGCCGATGGTACTACCTTCAAACAATTTCCTAATCCTCCAATCAAATCATCCCACCTTGCACCACTTCAAAACAAGACCCCATTTGAATATTTTAGCTTGTTTGTCAGTGAGGATATATTTGAGCTAATTATGAAAAAAATCAATCGAAATGCCCATCAGTTTCTTTCATCCCACCGTGTGAGCAAAAAGAGTAGATTTTCTAAATGGAAAGATACAAACAAAGATGAAATAAAGCAGTTTCTTGGATTGGTTATGTTCATGGGACTTGTGAAATATCCAAGCATCAGTTGTTACTGGAGCAAAAAGCCAATATACACAAGTGATTTTTGCTCTAAAGTAATGTCTAGAAACAGATTTCAACTGTTGTTGAGATCTGTTCATTTTGCTGATAATGAATCGCTTCAAGATAGTGAAGATCCCAAACTTCACAAAGTTAAAATGCTGGTTCAAATGTTGGTTCAAAACTTTAAAACTTTTCAAGATCCCGGTGAAGATATCGTAATTGATGAAACCATGATCCCATACCGTGGAAGATTGAGTTTTAAGCAATACATTCCTGGAAAAGCTCATAAATATGGGGTCAAGCTCTTCAAGTTGACGGATCCTTCTGGATACACTTACAATGTGGAAATTTATCAAGGAAAGTCAAATAACCTTGCATTTGATGGTGTATCAAAGTCGGCTGGCATCTACTTGCGTTTAGCAGCAGATTACTTTGACAAAGGAAGAACCCTAACTGTGAACAATTTTTACACTTCCGTTGAACTTGCTGAAAAGTGTTTGGGCAAAAGGACACACCTGCAAGGAACACTGAGAAAAGGTCGAAAAGGATTGCCTCCTTTGAAAGAGAACCTAAAGAAAGGAGAGTGCATTTCAAAAGAAAAGGATGGAGTAGTAGTTGGGATGTGGAAAGATAAAAGACCAGTCACTTTTTTGTCAACATGTGATGTCGGGAAACTTGTTTCCACTTCCAAGAAAAACCGCAATGGACAAGATATTGTGAAGCCTGATATCATATTGAAGTACAACAGGTATAAGCAAGGTATTGATCTTTCGGATCAATTGGCTAGCTACTTTTCCCCTCTTAGGAAAACAATTCGATGGTTTCACAAAGTTGCCTTTGAGTTGCTCCTAAATACTGCAGTGGTGAATGCCTATTTGCTCTACAATGAGGAAGCAGTAAGAAGAATGCAAGTTGCTGAATTTCGTGAAAACATCATCATGAGCTTGACGCAGAAAAGAAGAGACGACCAAGGAGAGGAGCCATCTGAAGGAACAAAGCAAATGCTAATTGAAACAGATGAGCGAACAAGTGATAACAGAAAGAAGAGAGGACGTTGCACCGCTTGCTACTCTGCTATTGCAGCAAAAGAAGGCCCAAGTATTGCACGGAAAAAAGCTAAGCTTGTGTCTACTAGATGCTCACAATGTGCAAACAAGGCATATTTTTGCTTGGAACATTTCCAAACTCACCACCCAAACTGAATTATCCATCGGAACTAGTGAACTTGTTAAACTCTTTTAGTGTTTCCACAGTTTTGTGCTTTTGAATTGGCTGTTTTTTCGTTAATAAAATGCCTGAATATTGTGATATTAATTTCCTACTTTTGATTAAATTTTTAAGCTTATTTAAGGTAGAATTACTAAACCCAGTTAGATTTTAAAAGAATAGTTATTCACCAGGTGCCACAGTGAAAAGAAAAAGTATTGACGCAGTGCCAATATGGTTTGTTTAAAAAAAAATAAAACCTGAAAAATGTATCACCGGTGATACACTGGCACCAGAGAAAAAAGCCCTAATGATCACCGGTGATGCACGAGGCAGCCAACGTGTTAAAAATGTGACAACAATATCGAAAGAGCCTTCTAAATAAATACTATGACAATGAAAAGCAGGTACTGGTATTCTAACTGTGTAAGTCCATTTAGAAAGATCCTTTTAGAGACAATGCTCTGTTTGTAGTGCATCATATCAGCTGCAATTGAAGTAATAGTTATTTAGTGGATAAGGAAACAGATAACAACAATCAAAAGAAAAGTGTAAATACAGCCGGTCAAAGATTTTCGTGTATATTTTTTCACATTAGATTCCAGTTTATCACAATAGTTGGTGTGAGGTGAGTACCGCTAGCAACAAAGTATTTGCGCTTGCCAATAATAACAAAGTTTTCGCCTGAGCCAGAATAGTTTCATTCATGAAACACGTGTACTAGAGTGAACAAAAGCTGTTTTGTGAATATTTGCTAGATCAGTTGTATAACTTAAAAGTGCAGAATTTGTTTATTCTATAGTCTAAAGCAAACTGTATAATAGATATGAACGCAAACAAAGTTGCAGACACAATCTTATCATGGGATACTGATGATGAGCTTTCAGATGAAGAAGAGATTTTTTTGGTGCTGTTAGAGACGAGGAAGTGGTATCACCTGCGAACATATACACTGATTCAGATTCCAGTAATGGTGAAAGTGATGATGACTCAAACGCTCAGCCTACTATATCTTCTGAGTGCTTGTTGGGCAGAGATGGCACTCCGTGGAAACGCTCCAATTCAGTAAGCAGTGGGCGTGCTGGAGCCCATAACGTGTTTACAGCAAAACCAGGGGTTCCTCGGGATGTAGCTTCATCAAGAAGCCCATATGATGTGTGGAAACATTTCATTTCTGAACATATTTTGCGTATGATCTGCAGATACACACACAAAGAAGCTCAACGAAGAGGTGATGATCAATTTACTGTAAGCCTAGCCAACTTAGAAACGTTTATTGGACTACAGTATGCGAGAGGGATCTATGTTAAAGGTCATCCCGTAGCTTTCTTGTAGAGCAAAAGATATGGCATTCCTATATTTTATGAAAATATAAGCAGAGATTATTTTCTAAAAATCTTGAAATACCTGAGGTTTGATGACAAACCAAACAGAGTCAGAAGTGGATCGCATGCTGACGAGTTTGCACCGATTAGACAAGTATTTGAACATTTTGCTAATCAATGTCAAACGAAGTATGTGTAAATTTTCACTGACAGTGGATGAGCAACTGATGCCTTTGAAGTCGCGCTGTTGTTTCGTGACTTTTATGTCTAATAAGCCAAATAAATATGGTGTGAAATTTCGGGTCCTGGCTGACGTGGAAACAAAGTATATCTCAAACATTGATGTTTATCTTGGAGCTCAAGAAAAAGAACAGCGCGGTGGTGTTCCTCTTGCTGAATCCGTGCTTGTTAATCTTTGCAAACATATTAAAGGAAAGGGTTACAACATGTCATGTGACAACTTTTTTACCTCATTATGCGTTGCCGAAAAACTTACGAGAGACAAATTGTTCATCGTAGGAACAATACGAAAAAGTCGACGCGAGTTGTGCAAAAAAATGACTGAACCAGAGAACAAAGCTACATACTCAAGTGAATTTTATTGGCATGATCCCACAAACTTCTTATTTGTGAAATATCAAGCAAAACAGAAAAAGTCAGTTTGCTTGCTTTCCAGCATGCACGGTTCGGCAGATGCTGATGCAAGTGATGAAAAGAAAAAACCGGAAATGATTTTATTTTATAACGCAAACAAAGTAGGCGTTTATTGCTTCGATCAAATGGCACGCTTATACACTACAAGGTCAGCGAGTCGAAGATGGCCAGGGGCTGTCTGGGGTAACATCTTGGACATTGCTGCTATCAACTCCTACGTATTGCATAAAAAAGTAACAAATGAACGCATAACACGCCGGCAGTTCATACTAATGCTTGTAGAAAACCTGCTGGGCAAGGCAGAACCTTGTCCGAGCAATAGCAACAGGCAGTTCAAAGGAGACCATGAAGAAGTGCGTAAGCAAAGGAAGTGTTATGGTGTATGCTGCGACAGCAAGACAGTCTTAACTTGTATTTTACGCCAAAAACCTACTTGTGGAAAATGTTCACAAGACAATTTCAGAGTGACTCACGTAAAGTGCTTAGCTTGCGCAAAACTGATTAGCTAAATGCTTTTATATTTTGTTCAAAATGTATTTTTTAAAAGTAAAATCATTTTGCAAAATTGCAGACAGTGACACTGTTTCGATCTATCAGGTCTCTTCAGTGCAGTTGGTGACCGACAAGAAGCTAAAGGCTTTTAATAAACAACCTGCGACAACCGTCACTCATTCACGAGTGATACGGCTTCGCAGAGCACTGACAGACCTTCCACCAAGTGGATCTAGTATAGATCCCGCAAGTGTGACGGTCTAAGCTATGCTGTATTAAAAGCCTCTAGCTTCTTGTCGGTCACCAACTGCAATGAAGAGACCTGATAGGTCGAAACAGTGTCACAGTCTGCAGTTTTGCCAAGTGCATCGCTAGCCTCTTGCATTACTATACATGTAAGACCTTGTGACCACTAGGCTGTGACAGCACTATTGTTCTAGCAGTTGCTAGACTTAGTGCACCTACGACAACCGCCACTCATTCACGAGTGATACGGCTTCGCAGAGCACTGACAGACCTTCCACCAAGTGGATCTAGTATTGATCCCGAAAGTGTGGCGGTCTAAGCTATGCTGTATTAAAAGCCTCTAGCTTCTTGTCGGTCACCAACTGCACTGAAGAGACCTGATAGGTCGAAACAGTGTCACTGTCTTCAGTTTTGCTAAGTGCATCGCTAGCCTCTTGCATTACTAAAATCATTTTGTTATGCGTAATCATTGCAATACAGCATACTAGCAGTTCAGAAACTAGTGCAAGAAAAACGCAATTAGCAAAACAAGATCGGGGTCGAAAACGACCCCTCCGTAAAACTAGGTGTAGAAAATCTCCCGTAAAGCTAGTGTTAAATTGCAGATTGCTAAACCATTATGGACAGAAAGGACAAGTAGGCCAATTTGCAAAGCATTTGTTCTGAGATTACGCACTCGGTGAAAAACGACATTATGTAATTTGGACATACCTGATTCTTCTAGTTGTGTTAGCATGACAATACGTTTGCAATCTTGCTCCCAAATCATCGTCCAGAAATCGTATAAAGATGACATCTTTGGAGCTTGTGTAGCAATGTATTCCTTTTCCGAGTTGATTCCCTGTGGTGTTTTGACAACTTTAGGCGCTAACGACAGGTTACAAAATGCTAAACAGATTGATTTCAAAATTTTTCTTAAAGAAAGATTGTTTAGTCCAGTGTAAGACACCGTAGTTTTACATTAAATGACGTTTTGACGTTGTTAACCCATTAATGTCCAGAGTCCCCAAATGGGCATCAGGCTCATATTATCTCATATTACCACAACTGCAAAGTCGAAAGATGGGTGTATGCAACTGTTATGCGTACTATATTGGCACTTTCATTTATACCACCACCAGGAGTATTACTAAATACTGTGAGATTTTATGAGAAAAATTCTTGCATGGTGGCGCCATTTTTATAGGCATTTTTTGATCACCAACACCTAAGTGCTCTTTTCCACAACCTTCGTCAACTTTTGTTTGGAGTTTGTTTGCATCAAGAAAAGTAAACATTTTACTTCTACCCAAACCACTAAGTATGAAAAAATGTCCAACAACACAGCCGTAGTCATACGCTTTATGACAATCCCCATCTGTGATATCATGGCCAAAAGTGTATCTAAACGAAATAAATGAGACCAAGAAAATGTGCTTTTTTTCCTCAACTTTACGATCTAAAACTCTTTCAGCATGCTTCACCACCCAACTATACGCATTTTTACTTAAAATTCAAGAGTCCAAATGGAAATAAGTTTTCAAGAAAAAATAACCACGAGTCAAAAAGGGAAAGCCCCGACATAGCCTAATGCTTCAATTTGGATTTATATGAAGTGAAATAAGCCACAAAGTCAAAAATTTAAGTACGCGAAGCATCAGTTGTCTTGAACATAATTGCAAAAGTAACCATAACTAGTGACCTAATCTTTTTTTGACTGCTTTTTTACGAGTTTGGACATCACAAAAATTTTATAGAAAAAAGCATTTCGGGTTTTAGCACGGTTAGAATCGACAGCACCAACAAATGTCTTCTCTCAACACATGACAATTTAAAGAAGCAGGGCTGAGTCATTCATGACTATCAGACATCCAAAAGTAGTAAATTTCTTTGTTGTGTGGAAAGAAAGCAACAATGTCAAAATGTTCGCTAATCATCAAGATGCTCTGCCAGCGCAAAAGCTAAAAAGATGCAGCAGGCAAAACAAGAAGCAAAACACCATGGATCTGCCAAAGAACATCGCAAATTATAATTGTCATGTGGGTAGTAATAGGATTGAGATTGGTGCAAGAAATGATGCTCTACGCTGTTCACGGGCATGACTAATATGGCTGTTTTAAATGGACGCACACTGCTCCGCATGGCAAAAGAAAAAATGGTACTGCTGGAATTCAGGCGAAAAATATGTAGTTTATACACTGAAAACTTCATCGATGTCAGACACAAAAATTTCCTGTTCTCCATCGCACAGTAAAAACACGCAGATTCCTGTTTTAGATGTGCGAACAAGCGAATCCGGACTTTTATTAGAACACACAATCAAGGAAAGTAAAAGAAAATGTGCTGTTTGCAAAAACAATGTTCGAAAGCAATGTAGAAAATGCAATATTGGGCTGCTGTGAAGTTTTTTTGCTTGGCATCAATGAATTTTTCACATTTAGACTAGTGCAAAAGCAGTGCTTTACCTGTACTGCATAAGAAACAGAGCTTTCTTTCATTTTTGTAAGTACTTTCTACCATAAGCGTAACACTTTGTATTTTATGGGAGGGCTGATGGAAAAAAGACTGTTTTGCATTGCAAGTTACGAGACCTTGTTTGGGATCAACTTTTTGAAAAGTAGGCAATGGGGTCTGGCATTATTCTGAGGTGGCCTATAACAGTATGAGGGATCTACAGCACATCAACCTCCCTACTTTTACGTCAATGCCTCTCAAGAAATTAAAATTCTTACCCGAAATCAAATGTGATCTCAAAAAAGATTATTTCTTTCTGGTCTACGCCGAAACTTGAAGACCTACCTTCGCCTCTAAAATAAAAGTGAAAACCAAAAGAGTCATTTATCATAATCTGCACTAAATTTTTGTAATTTTGGCGTTTTTGCAGAAAGTGAAGTTAAAAATAACAGGACATATCATTATTTCCCAAAGTTTCTTAGTGCACAAATGAATTATTGGGGAAAAGTGGCTTCTACATAAGGAAATCAAATTATTTCAAGGAGACACTGGGATACTTTGCTTTTACAAGGGCACATGTCTCCCTTTTTCTCGTATTTCGCAGTCTGCATGTGATGGTTTTTATATTATTACGATCGTAGTCTGCTTGTGATGATTGGTCACAAAATAAGATCAGTTCTTTATTTATACTTTATTTCTGTGATGAAACCTAGCTTTTAGCTTGATTAAATTTGCAAGTTAACTTTTTCACAAAAGCCATCGCAGTGAGGTTAAACTTGTTTATCAATTGTTAACGAATTAAGAAAATAAATTGAAGGCAAACGTATGCGAATAAAACAATGTATTACCAGCTCGTCAGGTCATAACTAGGTTGAGTAAAAAGTGCTTTTCCCGAACAGATTTGACAGACAAAATTGTCAATAAGTATATCAATCGACAAGGCTTTGGTTTCTTTCATGTGAACATTTATGATGGCCACAGAATTAAGCCGTTGCTGCTTCATACCCGATTGCAAATAACTTTTTAAACGTTTTAAGCCGGAAAATGACTTTGCAGTAGTACATGTAAATGCAGGCAGCGTAAATATAATTTTAACAAGATTGGTCAACACCGGTACAAATTCACGAAAAACTTCTTTACGTTTTAGGAGTTCAACTACGTCATTAAAGCTCTCAAACGGTTTGTCCTATTGGCAGTGCTCGGTCAACGAGTAGATCTCTATCCAAAGTCAATTGCTGCCAATTACCATCGTCTTTGTAAGTGCGAGCAATATAGTCAGAACTTCACGTTGGCCAATAAGAAAGTTTTCTATATTTGTTAAATGAACAGCTGTAGCATCTGGCTCAAAACGATCACTTTACCCAGAAATCAGGAAATCTAGCACTTCGTAATATAACTGTCTATAATTATCTTTGGCCTCTGCATGAAAGAAGGCATTTGAAAATTCATCACGCTTTCGGAGAACTTTTCGTGGTCTTGACAATTCTGGATTATTAATTACATCGTTAGCTTCTGTATCACTTGAAATTCCACTCCATACACTGTCAAATCTGACATCATTCCTTGCGCTAGTAATAAAAGCTTTTGTGCGAGCAATGACATCCTGGGCTTTGCAAAAATTAAGCTGAGCATTCTGCAACTGTGCATTAGCGCTTTCAACAATCGTAAAACCATCCGCAACACTTTAATATAAAAGTAAGTGTTGAATTTTCGCATCGTCGTCGAAAACCAACAGATTTTACTCCAAAATCTGTTCGTACTTGCTCATCAACTTCTTGCAGCCACAGGATAATCGGCGTGTAATTACGAGTAATGGCTACCAATCAAATTAATTGCATAATCCAGTAAGTGGGGCAAATTGCTCTCAACGATGCAAGCTATTAATTGCCTTCGACTGTCTGAAACCAGTAAAACCACGACAATCTTTTCGGAGAGCCACGAATAAAAGCAATAAAGTTTTGTACTAGTCCCATCTATTGATGCTATAATGCAGCATTTTTGAAAAGTGCGTGAATCATGCAAAAGAATAATTCACAAAAAATTTTCATAAATGCAAAAAAATGCACAAATCCGAATGACCCGCCGAACGGCGGAAAATTGAGTACTAGCGACGTACCTTATGATCGCCAGTACTCGGTTTGTACTCTTTCGAGGCGCAAAACGAGTTTTAGCGTCGTTCGGACTGATCGCCAGTACGCGTACAGCGGAAAGATTCCTTATGCATTTTTGCGAATTTTACCAGAAAAATTCACGAAAATTCGCCTGCATTATGCTTGTGAATAATTCACCAAAAATGCGTGAATTATGCAACCAAAAATCCACGACCAATAATGCAGCCGTAACGATAGTCCCATCACATATCTCACATCATTGCTATTTTTAAAAGTATCTTGAATTGAGTTTGTGCGCTTTATAGTGAACGTAAATAGCTCGACTTCCTTCATGAATCAATTTCATACGCAATCCGTTAACGCGTCCGCAAATATTGGCAGCATCATCCTAGCACTGTCCTCTACATTTATCAATTGGTAACTGAAACTTGGAAAGTACGTCTTTCACGATCTTAAATAGCTCTGCACTAGTGGTTGACGTAGTTTCATAAAAGCCACAGAACAACTCTTGAACATCTAAGTCGTCCATAGTGTTACGGAAACACATGCTTATTTGTCCTTTATCTGATACGTCCGAAGTTTCGTTCAAAATAATGGCGTAATATTTTGCTTTTTCAATGTCTTGTTGCGGCTAAAATGATTTAAAATTTCATTGGTTATCGCAGGAGATATGGCTTTTCAAGAGCATTTTGGGCAATAGGCCTACTGTCCGCATTTGAAAACTGTGGATCACGTACACCGCTACCCTAAGCAATATTTCGTTGTCGTGCCGTTAGTGAATAATTGCTAGCGTAATTCCTAGCGTAGTTGCCTACTGCCTGTATTCATAAAACGAGGATAAATCCATATTTGTTTTCGCCGCTTTACTTTATGTTGGAGGCAAGAAAAGCGAAACCAACTCAAACAATCTCGTAAGTCACATCACAACCGAGCATCAACAACAGTTCTGACTATGGTTATAGGCTGCGGTTATAAAAATACTCTTCAACACACCAGTGACTTCCTACAAAAAAGGTTTTTACTAGATGAAATTTGCACGCGCTTTGATCAATCGCGGTTAATCTCAAAGCTAGAGCATCTTAATTTTTCCTAATGAAAACCGAAATGTATGGGAGGGCTGGGGGAGCTGAAAAAAGTCTGGAACGGGCTGAAGCCCCCAAGACCCCTACTTTTACGCCTAAGTTTTCTACGTGCTTCAGTGTAAAATAGTCCATATGCGATACAACAAAAATTCTGATTTTGCTACCGCTTCTCCCCTGGTTTCTATTTGGCACTTTTCCTAGCAACACGCATATAATTTCACTTGTTGTTGTTGTTGTTTACCCGACCCCTTCCGAGGGATTCACTTCGTCAGGCAAATTGTAAAAAATGCTCCAAATGCCTATAATTCATTTGCAATTGATATGTTCTGCTCGAAACAATGCGAAAAATTTTGGGCGTTGATGGGTTAACATTGTTGCTTGGTTGTTAATTTTATGGCTACATGAAAACGTTTGCATGGTTTACGCAACGGGTATTGTCTTTTAGATACGCTCAAAGTTACTTGTGTCAAGTTAGTATGAAACGGGAAATTTTTCAAACTTTAAGTTACCAACTTACGCAGATGTAACTTGCATTAATGTAGTTCAAACCGTTCGAACAAGAGAGAGCAACTCGATTGTGGTCGTCTAAAAAAGCCAAACAAAAATACATGTATTTAATTGTACTTTCTTGTCACAAAAGTTTTCAGATTTTAAAAAGTAGGTTTGGCAAAGCTTCACATCAAAATTCGGTGCCTCACTAAAGTCGATAGATGTTGGCATTGCGATGAGCTCACTTTGGTGTTTAAAGAACAATCCGCAAGACTACTTGCTGCAAATTGGTCGACTATGCCTTAACCCTTGTTTCAACTGTATTTTGAAAACCCGAAGTCAATTGTTACAAACATAATATCACTACGATAAACAGCTGATGACATTCTCGTTTAATTTTTCACTGCTTTCTATCAAAAAATACACTAATGTTTTGAATCTCCAGATTGTTACCGCCGAAGATAGCAACAAAAGCACGTTAGGAGTACTCACAAGGTATAATATTTTTGTATCTGTTTTTCCTGTTGTTGCTTTCGTCAGATCCGATTGCTTTTGATTGATTGCATCCAACCTCAATCAGTTTCTGTGACAAAAAAATAACTCGAAATATTAAATTGATTAACAGTCAATTATCAGAAGTATAGTTTTCAAAAAACAGCAATAATTAAATAATGCTAATAAAAACAAATTCAAATTTAGGAAATGGAAAAACTTTCAGTGCTTAATTTTTTTGTTACTACATTTAGTTGGAAATCGTTCTGATAGCTTAGTATTTCTAGTAAAGATACTCAGTTACAATTCCAAAAAAGAAAAATTGGAGCTTTTATGGAATCACAAGGTTCATAAGAGAGCTACTTTGG
The DNA here is from genome assembly GCA_963675345.1 of Trididemnum clinides. Lineage (NCBI taxonomy): Eukaryota > Metazoa > Chordata > Ascidiacea > Aplousobranchia > Didemnidae > Trididemnum > Trididemnum clinides. The sequence goes on from OY776291.1 coordinate 3,538,452, forward strand.
CAAAAAAAACGAATTTAGTTGTTGATATAGCTACTTTTCCATTTACTGTCAGTCATTGATTACTTTAATTCTTGTCTTTCAAAAATTGTCAATGTAGGACTTTCTTTGGACAAATACGTGTCATTTTTTAACGACTACTTTTTACAACATTTTTCCATATTACGTAGTTGTTAATTGGTGGTTCCAGGCTTTGAAAACGCTTTGAAAATAGCTGTTTCACGAAAATCTTTTGACAAATAAGCTTTTATCAAAGATATGAATATGCATTGTATCACTTTTATCCAAGACGAAAGATTTTAATTTATGCTTTTGAAATTTTATGCTTTTTAAGCTCCAAAACTCGAATGGAAACAAAAAAATTGCCAAGCAGGCTAGTTGCCAAATTGCTGTTGTTCAAAATAATCAATTACTCAATCACTGCGTTTTAAAAATTTGGTGTCCCTCATAATCAATCGTATTTCTCCCTTCGCTGCCTGCTTAATAAATTATTGAACCATATTCTCTGGCAACTTGAAGACTCTATTATCAATATTGCTTCCAATGATAGAGTGATAAACAGAATCAAAATTGGTTGAAAAAAATGCTAAAACATTTTAGATACAAATATGTCCAGGGAATAATTTGTATATTTTTTGTTCTTTTAGATTTTGGTGTTTTTCAAAAATTTGAATTTACTTTGCTGGCATCCATTTGAGTATTCAAAGAGTGCAACAAAATATTCTCTTCCCTCAACCGTGCTTTCAGAAAGTAGAGAAGGCTAATCTGCATTTACTCTTCGTGGAAACGGCAATAAAATTTTGAAGTTGAAAAGCATAGCACGGCTTCTGCTATTCGGAGCAAAAAGTTGTTTAGTCTGTTTAGCAACTCAACTTAAGGTAGACCAATCTGTCGTAGCCTATTGTTAAATATGGAACACGCAATTCAATATAACAGGCACTGTTTGTTCAACAAGTGAGTAAGTCTTATCAAGAAATTGAAATATTTATATGGCAAATTTCGTAGATTTCACTAGCCTGCAATTTTTTTGGCAATTTCTGCTATACAGTGACAAATCTGCACAACAATGATAGCCAGTAACCCAAACTCGGTTTATTACCGGCAGTTTCCACGCAGAAATGAACACTAAATTACACGATTTCAATTTATTCGTTCTAAATTATTTCAATTTTTGTCTATTTTTGCTTTCGATGTACTAGGTAACAGATAGCTCTTCTAAAAAATTTTAGTTTTGGACTTGCTAAAGAACACTTAAGTGTATTTGTATTTTCTTCATGGCGTTTTAAAAATCCATAAAAAATAAAAACTGTAAGCAAGAATTATGCATATCTAGTTTACCTCAAAATCTTCAGCGAAAAGTTTGTTATTACTTGATTTCATTCTTTGAACGTAATTTGAAAATTCATCTTTGGGAATGGCTCTTAAAAATGAAATAAACACAATGCAGCACACTCTAGTTTATTCTGATCTAAACAAAGCACACTAACTGACTTTTCCTGTCAAAAAAACTACAATTTATTGAAACGTTTTTTCTTTTTTCTAGATATTTTATGCAATTACGGAAAACCTTTGTTAGTTTTATCAAAACGTCACGTTGATGGAAATATTTGTTTCTTTACATGTTTGACTAGATATTTCATACCTTTTTTCTGAAATCCCCTGAGGGAAAGGGATGCTTGAAAAATTTCTTGTCATTTCAACAAAAGATTTTCTGCTAGATCTGCTAATTATAGATAAACAAAAATCTTGTAAGTTATAATTCTAGATAGTGCTGTAATAAGATTTTGTCTGCAGCAAAGCTGTGTCGATTAAAATTGATCGTGAGTTAAAACCTCTTGTTGACTACTTTGTTCCGTACTTGAGAGAGACATTCTATAGCAATTTCTCTTGCTTGGTTACACGGCTTGTAATAGAAATACATTTGTCGTACTACTGATCATTCCGAAGTAAGTTTAAACACAATGATGTTGATGTTCTAGTTTAACCGTCAACAGTTTTTTTGTAACTGAAGAACAAAAACATCAAACGCAAAAAAGGAAAAAAAGCAAGGCAAGCAGTTAAATTGCTATGTCGTTCAGTGCTTAATAGACTACAAAATTTTTACAAGTAGATATGGCAAAAAGAAGTGAAGACGTGAGAATTTGTCCAAAAGCCTACCTACAGAAAAAAATGCATTATTAGCAGCTTTGTTTAATTAGTTAGATTCTAAAGGATAAAACGGTAGAGACACGTGATAATAGAGTGGGTAATAAGACAAATAAATATCATCAAATTTTGATGCACAAATTTACTTGGTGCATCGCAACACAAACATCTAAGTGACAATGCTGAGGCTGTCGAATGGAACAAAAGCGGATTTAGAGAGAGCAATTGCTGCAAGATGATATCTCTCAATATTTGCTCTCAATGTTTGACTAAAGGCTCTCCGAAAAATGCTCTAGACACGCTAAGGCTTGCATCATGTTCGTAATTCTAATTGGATGCTTTGTACTAAATAATTTTTTTCTAACAAAAAAAATTTCTCACTTGTTACGTGGCTTACGGTTTTTACAAAGCCACACTAGAAAGCCAATTAAAGCGATTCCAAACCCTCCAATCGTCCCTCCAATAATGGCACCTGTCAGATGGCAACATCATTATCAATACGATGTCATACAGAAACAAGCAAAAGCGTTAAACTCCAATGAAATCTCTGTCTACCAGCAAAAAAATAATGTAAATATTATCTATGGGATCAAACTTACACCATTCATAGCAACTTTGCAAAATAGTTTTTGCAATAAATCTGATAACGTTTTCCATACTTGACGCATAATCAACTAACTCAACTGAACAAACTAAAGTTCAAGTAGGTTAAAATTTTAAGCAACTTTCACCACCTCTAGTCATTTTACGCAGGTTGATTAATCAACTACATCGTTAGTGGCCGTGGCAACCAATCGACCAGCTTTAGGGTACTTCAGAAATTTTTGGTTACATGTATTTTATTGTTTAAAAATGGCTTAGTTCTTGTTATTAAAGATTCGGCAAAACCGATACCAATAAATTTTACTTTTTTTATTCATCATTACCACTGTGATTTTTTGTTTAGAGCAAGTATTTTGCACGGCTCCACTTTTCCTTTTGTGACGATTATTTCAAAAAGTGCAGTAATTGCTGTGCTTTTACCGCAAATGATTATATCGCATTTATTTGATTGTAATAAATGATACAAACCTAGGTATATTGATGGCTGATAAACAATCGACACTACTTCACTTCTCATTTCATTTCCATCCACATCAGTAATTTTAGAATACAAACTGACATTGTAAGCATCACCTTCTTGAATATCGCTGAATACATGGCTCGAAACTTCCTTTGTATAATCAACAATCTGCGAAAACACTTTTTCTGGTTTTTGTTTGACCTCTGACCAGAAAGAAGACAAAAAAATTCGATTTGGTCATGGCGTTTTTTTCACATCTGCTTGATAGAACTAAAAATTGTATTTAGGTCTGCTTGTTATTGAGCACAAATAAGGCAGCAATTTTTCACAAATGTCGTTTGAAGATATAGTGCAGGCAGTAATAAACCGTAGTGGTCATACTTGGTAGTAGGTTCAGTGGTTTACTTTTTAACAGATAAGCGCTTACATGTTTATCCACTAAGTTTTATAAAATATACTCATAAGAGAAATATTTCGATCACAGCTCTCATGGTATGATGAGGCAGGATACACCAAAGTCTTCCAAAACTATCAAAAAATGTTCAAATGTTCTTCACTCATCAATTAATTGCATTTTTTTACCCAAAATGTTCAAATTATGATTGCATATTTCTAATCGTTAAGGAAAATTGGCAAAAAGTCCTTTTGAATCGTTGATCTCCAATCAAAGTGGAAAATTACTGAAGAAAAAGTCTTCTTGACAAAATTAAACGTAAAAACACTTTTAAACAATTAATTTTAGGAAAAAAAATGGTCTACTACCAAAAAACAAACGTAACAGCGCTTTAATTTTTATCTCAAATTGTTGTCCTCTCATGATAAGTTGAAAATATGGTAACAAGCACAATTGTCACCTTTATAATATCATTGTGATCACTTTCAATTACAATTGCTTCAGCATATCCCTCAATGGGCTTCCATTTTATTTCAAGTCCATTTTCAGTAAAATTGTGAGTTAATGGAGATAAAGAAGATGGCTCTGAATAAAAATCAGTGATATTTCTATGTAACAGTTAATAATACAAAATTTTAAATGAAACCTGAAAAAAGTATCGCGAAGTTTACTTAAATCATTTGGTCAGGCCAAAGATTGGATATTAACCAATCAGTGGCAGCTGTGGTTTATAGAAGGTTTACGATTACTTTTAAGTGTACTATTATTGCTACTTTCTGAGAAAAAAAGGGAATTTAGAAAGTACTGTTGGCATCATAAACTTAAATATCGTTAAGCAATAACCCAGAATGCTGAAAATATTTTTGGTGATAAGTTTTATTGCATTCATCTTACAATGTAGTGATTTGTTTAAAGAAGTGTTTAGAGTAAAATCCAAAAGTTTCAATAGAACTGTCTGTCGGAAATTTAGCTTTGTTCTTCTAATTTAATTTTTGTAAAGCTTTTATTAACTTACGTTAAAAGCCAAGTTATGTTTTGCAAAGAGCTAAAGCTAGAACAAACGTCTAAGATATTACTTACTTGATGAAATGTGTCTTGTTTGAGGTATGCTGGATAAATGAGCTGATTGAGTAACAGCAGTGACTGTGTAGTTGTTTCCTGGCTCAACGATCAAATCTCCATTTGTGGTATTGAAAGGAAATGACGTAATATTCTCTGTGTTTGTTGTCGTACTCGAGTAGAGCAGCTAAAACAGCCAGGATTTTTGTCAATGTGTTTATTATACGTGTCAATATTTTAAGACTGTTTGACAACAAAATGAACAATAGTGTAAAAAAATCGTTTGGGTTTTACCAAACCTCGGACAGTTGGCAACGCGATTGCAGAACGATGCAACTATGAATTCAAGTATAAACAAAAAAATGAAATTCTGGCTGCGGAAGGAGTGCAGCTGTAAGGTATTTTTATATTCTAACACCAGAATAAATTCTTTATAGTAAACATGCCGCCGAGATTACTCTTTTGTACCCCTCTTGATTTTTCAAATTTAATTTCAAAACGTTTAGATTTTAGTCATCTTTTTTTATAACATAACTTATGAACTTTGGTACGGCATCATCAAATAGAGTTGAAAAAATACATCATCTTCAAGAATGAAAAAATTAACCTCAAGTGAAGAAATATTTTGGTTTGCTACATGCATTTGCCTCTTTTCGTCAAAATAATTTCTTGGTTTGTTTCTTGAAAAAAATTAAAAAACCAACAAAGTTTTTAGTTTTAAGATATTGTTTACCGTTACGTTTTCCCCAACACCATCAGGTGATCTCCATTCAAGAAGAAAATGTATTGTTGGATGATCAGTGTTCCGGGAAACCGTAAAATTATTCACCTGATCTGGAACTATATTAACGGTCAGTTAATATTTTTTTAGGCATAGCATTGTGAAAAAAAGCTCTGCAGCTTTTTAAATATACTTTTCAACATATTTCATTAAAAAATAGAAAATACCAAGATTTTGTATTGTGAACAACAACTTTTTTTAATACCTATCAACGTTACTGTATTTCATTGGAAAAAGTACGGTTACTAAGTCGATGTGACTTAGTTATAAAACATTTTACCCTTCTTTGTCGTATGACAGGGTATCTATGATTCAGGTCAGACACAAGAAAAGGAAGGGGGCCGAGGGTTTATCTTTTTACCACCTGCTTTATTACGGAAAGTTCAAATAGAAAACACTAGGTCAGAAATAAACAAATATTACTGAACGATCAGCAGAATTTTCACAGCTAAGCCCCTGGCTGAAGCAATGACGACGCTACCAACATCAAATTGCCGCTTTAAAAGTGCAAGTGGTCATTTGATTGGGCAAAGCTGATCTTGACAATATCGTTGATTAGGATCTCAAACAGGCGCCTAGCCAAGGGGTGAGCTAAGGAGCTAAAGGGTTTGCCTTAAAACGAACTTAAGCACCTCCCTAACAAAAATCGGAATTGCGCGCTTGACCTTTGCCAAAAAGGTCAGAAACCAGTCGCATCATTGAGCTTCATCGTTTTCACGACTTGTCAGTTTCACCATTAACTTGGCAAGTGGCTAGCTAGATTTTAAAATCTGTGTTAAAGCGATTTGGTCTTATTTGCTCAAGTTAGCTAGCATTATGTAAAATTTTGAATATTCACCCCACAGTATTCATGTACTCGTTTTGTGTGTTCAGTGTGTTTACTAACGTTTCCCTCGAAGATACTGTCAAAATCTACTTGGAAGCTCTTAAAGATATTTCAGACACGCTATTATTTATTTCGAAAGACGTGTTTGCTGGATTGATAACAAGTGCTTTATTTGTAGTTGAGTTCTATTTCAATGGCCTATTGTGCAAAACAAACAGACGGTATATCAATGTAAATTTAAAAAAGAGGCCACTTTTCTTAAGTGCGAAAGCCTTCAATCTATTTCTTTTACATTAATGACATTTTGCCTTCGTTTATCATGAAGCTATATGAGATGAGTTTCTGACAAAATTTCACTGATTTTATCCACCTCTCAAATTTACTTCTGAGAAAAGAAAAACAATCGCCTTTCAGCTGGTCGAAGTCTGTGATGAAAGAATAGATAATGGCTTCAAAAGTAGAGTAGGTTTGTAGAAGACTGATCTTGAGGACCCATATTTACGCCTAAAGTTGTTGTCTTGACATGCATACCGTGAGCTTAATATTTGCACACCAAGCGTTATTGATTTTCACCAAACGCAGACTTAATGGTAAAAATTTAACATGATTAAATAATCTTACTTGGATAATAGCTACTGTGAAAGCTTTACAAACAATCCATTTGCCTAGAATATTGTGTATCTAACTCTAAGTAATTTGGTCTGAAAAGTGTCCAATATACTTGACAGTTCAGTGGATAGGCTAATCTCATAAAAACCTGGAAAGCCACGTTTCAACAATTGTGGAAAGCTGCTACGATTTTTCATCCCTTTGCGTGGTGTTCATGCCAAAATGAAAATGCTTGTGGCTTGCAAAAATATTTTATCTACTATTCTACTTTTCACAAAATCATACAAGTATCTCTGTGACATAAAGTGCATAACACTGCATAATTAGGAAGATGTTTTTACACACTACGCCAGGCATTGTAGAAACTGTAGGTAATGTTATTGTTGTTGTCCTGCCTGATGCAAAATGTTATGCAGTCAGATCATTTAAAAAACTGGAGTAATTCCACAGTTTGAAAGTTGAGGCCAAGTACTTTTCATTTCTTTCTGCAGAATTATGTTTCATTAAATCGTACCCTAATATTGCAAGCAGTTGGGTAATGATGGTCTACTCATGTTCATTGACCTTTTGCTGTGCAAATTTTTTCTTGCTAGGTGTATGACTTAAAACTACAACCGGCGACAGGGTTTATGTGCCTTGAGACGTAAAGAAGCTGTCTCTTAGCTGTCGTTGCTCCCAGGTCACCCTTGGGCAAGGTGTAGCACCTGATAGCCTCCCCTGTTAGGGTTACAACTTGACAGTTTTATATTTTTACTGTCTCTAGCGACACTTTGTACATACTGTATATGCTTTTCTTCGTGTGTGTTTTTTATTTTACCTAGTATCTTACAGGTGCGATGGCCATGCCATTATCTTCACATTTAATCTAAATTCTATTCATGTGCATGTATTAACGTATATCGTTTTGCCATCATCTCCTTTTTTTGTCCACTGCGGTGTAATTTATTTCTATGTATGCTGATTTGGACAAAAATAAAATAAAATCGATTGATTGATTGCTTTAGTTGCAGCCATAGTATCCTCTAACCTTAAAAAAGATATCGCTAGAAGCTAAGTAATTTATCATTTTTTCCTACAGCCATGTCATTAGTAGTTAATTTATGATGCTTTACTTTTAGTTTAGCCTCGATACTGACTAACCTTTTTCGCATTTATCCCATGTTTATCTACTTTTAACGTTTCAAATTTTGCCAGTTAAGAAAGATCACCGTGTTATTTGCTTGATTTGTGCTGCTCCAGCTTAGGCTAGAAATACCATCCTGAGCAATGTTTTTTCTGATAACGCTTGGCGTATCTGCCAAGCGAAACGTCAATAAAAAAGCGTTTTTATATTGCCAGTATGGCGACTCTGCATTTCTCACAATTTGGTGACCCCGACGTGATATTCTCCACACTAGTTTTATGTACTGTTTTACATCGGAAGAACAACAACATTTCTCATACAAAGCACTTAGGCCAACATAACGATAGCACAATCGTACAAGCAGATGTTTTTAACACTAGGATGACCGAGGTGTCGATTTCGACACTTTTAAAAATTCAATTTAAAATATTTATTACTTTCTGGGTTAAATTGCGATTTGAAATATTCAGTACCTTCCTAAATATTTTAAAACAATAATTTAATGTCATATTTTATGGAATAGCGTTTTCATTAAAAAACTTATTTAAAGTTCTACCTCTAAGCACCGACGTGTCGATTTCGACACCTATTTAAAACTACTTCAAGATAACTTTTTGTGTTAGATGCCTTCTGCAAAATCAATCTAAAACAATCGCTTTTCTATGACAAGACGATTCGGCCTTCACGTAAAGCTTGTAACGTGACCTGAATTTGCTTGCTGGCTAAGTTAGATATTGGTAGCTGTAGGGCATGAAATTATTGATTCAGTGTTTTGAGGCCGATGGTACCTTTCTTGATTTTGAGGTACGAAGCTGCAATTTGGTGTGGAGATTTGCAGCAGTGGTCAGTTGAGTTTCCGATGATCTCATAAAAGTTGGGGAAAGTTCTTACAAGTAGGTGAAGTGCATTTATAAATGCAAAACCCTTGTTTGTGGTTTATTATTCTTATTGGAAAACGTTATCAAGAACTCAGTTTATCAGCTTTAGTTGCCTGTTGACCTCATTTTTACAGCAGCTTTGTGAAATTAGTAATAACGTTGTTTACTAGAGCATGAAAGAGTAGTTCAGAGAACGTGGAAGCTAAACTTTTGAAATCTAAGAGAGCTGAAGCTCATTTGTTTTGTTGGAGTAGAACCTAGGAACAAATTAGGTGTAAAGCTGTTGATATAACCTGCGATATAGTGCTTTACGTTATCTGGCAACTCTTTTACAGATACTGTAGATTCAGTCAATAAGTTTTGCAAATAATAATTTCATATGTCAACACAGCAATTTTTTTCGAAATACTCAGCTGTCTATGCTGGGTGAGGATTCTGATAACTCTGAGTCAGATATTGAAAGCAGTGACGTGGACGTTGATGAGGCAGATCTGGAAGAGATCAGATCTACTTTATTTGACCAAGAAATGCCTAGCCCTGAAGATAGTTCTTCAGATGAAGACGATGAACTTGATGATTCCTCTTCCACCAGAAAACACTTTAAGAGAAACGGAGAAATATGGACTCCGTTGCTATCTAACAGAACAGTCCGAACGAGTGCTTCCAATTTTGTTCGAGTGAAGTCTGGTGTGAACCCAGCTATAAGTAGGCAAGCAGGCAGTACTCCTTATGAGTTCTGGAAGTTGTTTGTAGACACAAGAATGTTGAAAAACATCCAAGCAAATGCTACAAGGGAAGCAAAAAATCTAATCCTTACTTTTCGATGGCACTTGAGAGGTTAGAAGCTTTTATAAGTTTGCAGTAAGCCAGAGGAGTATATGAAAAAAGCCACCCTCCACATTTCTCTGAAACAAAACCTATGGTCCAAGAATTTTTCCTGAAACCATGTCCAGAGCTGGTTTCATGGAAGTAAACAGGTTTCTAAGGTTTGATCATAAAGGCCAACGAAGCCAAAGACTAACAAGCGATAAATTTGTCCACATACGAGAAACACTGGAAGATTTTGTGTCAAACTGTCAATACAATTATGTACCAGAATGGAGCCTTACAATCGACGAGTAGCTGTTTCCAATGATAAATAGGTGCCCCTTTACTGTATTTATGCCAAACAAGCCAGACAAATTTGGCGTGAAATTCTGGGTGCTAGCTGAAGTAAAGTCGAAGTACGTTTGCAATCTCCTTCCGTATTTGGGAGCTTTAGAAAAAAATAGCGAAATAGGAAAACCTTAGCCGAAAATGTGGTGATGAGGCTTACTGACTGCCTGCAAAGAAATCGTGGGTACAATATTACCACCGACAACTTTTTTATCAGTGTACAAGTTGCTGCCTTGTTGCAAAGCAAAGAAATTACTGTAGTAAAAACGGTCCGTGGTAACAGTAAAGGGCTGCCAAAGGAAATTACTGGCAGCAGCAAGGAAAGATTTTGTAGTAAGTTTTTTTACAATGCTAATAAAAACTGCTTGTTGGTAAACTAACAGTGCAAGCTGAATAAAAACATAAAACTTATTTCAACTATGCATGATGCCCCAAGCACAGATGGAACAGAGAAAAAGAAGCCACTAGTGATACATTTTTAGAACAAAAACAAAATTGGGATCGATGTATTTGACCAAATGGCATGCAAATACACTGCGTACACATCCAGTAGAAGATGGCCCCAAGCGGTTTGGACCAACATACTTGACATTGCACCACTAAACGCTTGGATTGTTTACAAGAAAGCTTCCGGTCGAAAAATTTCCCGACTCAAGTTTATTCTGCAGCTGATTGAAGGCTTGAGAGAAGCCTGTGTTGCACAAAAAGTAACTCAAGAAAATACCGTAGAACAAGCGAGTGTGCAACGACCTTCCGGAAAACGTCGAAAATGCGCTGGTAAGAAATGCAACAACAGCAGGGTTTCTATTTGCCAGCACTGCAGAAAGTCCACTTGTCGAAAATGTGGTAATGGCGACTGGAAACTTACCGAATGTAAGAAATGCCTTTTGCCACAGAACTGATATTCTGCATCGCAAAGCACTCCCAAGTGTAGCTTTCGTGGATTTTACTTGTATATTCGAAATTCGCAATGCAGAAAAACTTTTTTTTTGAAAAGTAATGGTGTACAAATGTTTTGCGTCAGTCTAGTTGCCATATTGCAAGTACATGTATTGCTCTCCAGTCACGTGACTACCGACTATGGCTTGCTTGAATCTTGAACTGTGATGACCTATTTGTATGTTGTGCAGATCATCCGGTCTTGTGTAGTGTGCGTAATACTTTTGCGAAAAGTGAACAACAACACAAAATAAACATTGTCACAAAGTTGATGAAGCAAACAATTAGAAATAAAGATGAAGAAACGTATCATTTTAAGAGGTGTCGAAATCGACACCTCTGGTCGTTCTCGGTAGACTTTTTTCACGGTCATTCTAGTGTTAAGGTGTCGCGATAGTAATAGATATGCTAAACCAGACTTCGACTGGACGCATCGTGCTGATGAAATACATTTACATGTATATGTAAACCTTACTGTGATTTTGTTGTTGGTCACCATCTCTTGAAGAATAAATACTGCACGCTAAGTTACAATGAAAAGCAATTTTCCAACCTAGATACAGAACGCAATGATTTTCATCCTAAACTGTTGGATGCCGTTTTCATCAATACTGAGCACCTCGAGCCATGTATACGCAAAAACGCTTGTACGTGCAAACTGTTTTGGTGATCACAGTGTAGTTATTGTCTACTGACATAGCCGTGAACATCTGTTATGCTTTTTCCAGACAACGGCGTGATGCCATGCATCACGTTATTTTTTGGCTAGTCCCATTATATGCAATCGCTGCTATTGGTTCGCTAATTATTAAGGCTCAGTTTATGATTGCTTCATATTTGAAATGTCAAATTTGTCACTCTAACTTTTCCCGTTAGATGCGTCACCGCCACTAATGATGACAGCACCAGAAATAACTTCTGGCAAAACAGCATTTTACAAAACCAAACTAAACTTCTGTAACATTAACCAATGTTTTGATATGCAGTACAGAAAGACTTGATGTTAACTATATTTTTTGTAAAATTTCTGATGAAATTATTTTGAACTTTCCACAAAAGTTGATGTTTCGCCTTTGATAAAGCACCAAACTTACCAGGTTTTGACTGTCTCTGCACAACTCCGATTGCAGTACCAAAATCTTTTATGTTTAGTAGGGGCAGTAATTTTCACCTTACTAACATGATGATTAGTTTGAGACACTTTGCAGTAAACTGTACTGTAGCGCTTAATTTTTTGTTTAACCACCTCAGATAGCTCTAAGATACATTTGAAATTTCGTACGTCTCTTTTATAGTTTGAGAAATTTATAAACAGTTTCTGAAGGCAATCTTGCCTGGCAAGCTCAGTCTAAATTTGTACAAATTGTACTTTTATGAGCTTGAACGTTCATTTCCAACAACGAGCAATACTTATATTTCCAAAAACGAGCAATCTGGCCCCGCATCTGCTGATGCTGCACTCTCGCGTCACCCTCGTCTCCAAAACTCCTATCCCCCATCTGCCCATTCTATATCTCCTTTCTCAGCCCCTTCACCACCGTCCCTTGCTCCTGGCCATTTTTTCTATGCCTCCTGCCTCCTCTCCTCGCCCTGACTCTCTCAGGGTTCTTCAATGGAATGCTGGAGGTCTCCGTGCCAGGAGCACGGAACTACTTCATTTTCTCTCGTCCCATCCAGTCGATCTTATCTGCATCCACGAATCCAATCTTAAATCTTCTTCCTCTTTCCGGATTCCTGGATTCTCTGCTTTGCGTTCTGATCGCACTCACTCCCGGTCTGGCATTCTCTCTTCTGATACCACGCACGCCAGCGGTGGCGTCATCATTTTTGTCAGGCAGGGCCTATCCTTTTCTGAACTTTCTATCTCCTCTCTTTCTTCGCTTGATCCCTACTCTGATTATGTAGGGGTCAACATCTCTCTTAACAACTCCTCCTCAGTGTCATTTTTTAATGTGTACGCCCCCTCTATTCGCTCCTCCCCAATGGATGGCAGAACCGACTCCTTTTCTCCCTCCATTCTTCCCTCCTCCAGAAATCTTTTCATTCGGGGGGACTTCGATTGCCATCACCTCCTCTGGGACTCAAGAGGTACTTCCGACCCCTGCGGGGAGGAAGTATTCGATTGGGTCATCTCTTCTGACCTCCTCCCCCTCAATAACCCTGACACACCCACCCTTCTCCATCGCTCCTCTGGAAGTCGCTCCTCTCCTGACATCTCCTTTGCTCCTTCTACTCTTGCTTTTTCTTGCTCCTGGGAGGTGCTTCAGGACCTGGGTTCTGACCATCTACCAATTCTTTTATCTATCCCCCTCTCTCCGGTCTTTTGCCCCAACGAGCGCCCCCCTTCCTTTGATTTTCAGAAAGCTCGCTGGGATGGCTTTGCCTCTTACTTTGACTCTCACTGTCCTTCAGAAGAGGAATGCTCGTCTCTTTCTCTTTCCTCTGCTGCTGCTCTCTTTATCTTTTTGACTTTGTATGCGGCCAAATCTTTCATTCCTTTCGGCCGCATCAAACGCCCTCCTAAAGCCTGGTGGTCTACTGAGGTGGAACAAGCGGTTGGTGAAAGACGCAAGGCTTTTGCTGCCGCTCACAGAAGTGACGAAAACCAACAGGCTTACATCTCCGCTTCTCGACGCGCCTCGTCAGTCATTGCCAAGGCCAAGGCTGAGGCATGGCAGACAACTTGCTCTTCTCTTTCACCTAAGTCTAACCCTAAATCTGTACACTGTCTTCTTCGCTCTATCGCTGGCTCTCCTTCCTCGTCTTCCTCCTCTCCTAACTTTCCTAACTGTTCTTCTCCCAGGTAATCGGCTTTGGCTTATGCCGCTTACCTGAGATCTCACTTTTCTGTTTCTCAGCCAAAGGGTCTGCGTAGCAGAGCCAGAGACTATCTCAGTGAGCTCCGCCGAGCCACGTGCCCTGTGGAGTCCCACTCGTTCTTTTGCTCTCCTTTCTCTCCCGCAGAATTCCTTGCGGCTGCCTCCAATCTTACCCCATCCACTGCCACTGGCCCAGACAAAGTTGCCTATCCCATGCTAAAGCATCTTCCTCGCTCTGGCATGGATTTACTTCTTCACATCTTCAATCTTTCTTGGTCTTCACATTCCTTTCCTTCCACCTGGAAGACATCTTCCATTATTCCCATCCACAAGATGGGAAAGCCTCTCGACTCTCCTGCTTCCTTCCGGCCTATCTCTCTCACCTCCTGCGTAACAAAGCTGTTTGAACGCATCATTCTATCCCTTCTTCTCTTCTTTCTGGAATCTAATTCCATTCTTTCTCCCCGCCAGGCCGGGTTCCGCCCTGGTCGGTCTACACTCGATCAAATTCTGTACCTTTCTCAGTCCATTTCGGATGGGTTTAACAAACCCAGGCCGGGCTCTCGGACGATTTTCTCTACTATCGATTTCTCTAAAGCTTTTGACTCTGTCTGGCATCCCGCCCTTTTCCACAAACTGATTTCGGCTGGCCTCCCTCCTTGCTTTACTCGTTGGACTCAATCTTTCCTTTCTGATAGGCGCGCTTGAATGGTCTTTCAAAATCACAAAAGCCGTTCCTTTCGAGTCCGTCGAGGTGTTACGCAAGGATCCGTTCTTGGCCCTGTACTTTTCTCTCTCTTCATTAATGATCTTCCGGCATCTCTGCCTTCTTCCGTCAGCTGCTCTCTTTATGCTGACGATCTGGCCATTTGATCCTCCTCCCCCTCAGTCCCCACCGCAGTGGAGGCCACACAAGGAGCTCTGATTCGATTGGAGCGCTGGTCTGAGTACTGGTGTCTTCCTCTCAATCCGAGCAAATGTGAGGCCTCCTTCTTTTCATTGGATCCCCACCAAGCCAACCTCCAGCCCAACCTCCTCCTACTCGGCTCCCGCCTCCGTTTTAATCCCACTCCAACTCTTATCGGGGTCACCTTCGACCGCACTCTTTCGTTTTCTAAACATGTATCTTCGCTGAAGGCCAAGTTTTTCCCACGTCTCAAGGCCTTACGCTGTATCTCTGCTTCTTCTTGGGGCCCCTCTAAGGAGTCCCTGTCTGTTCTGTACAAATCTTTTCTTCGGCCCCTTCTCACCTACGCTTCACCCGGATGGTTTCCTTTCCAAAGCGCTACCAATTTCACCAAATTGGAACGCCTCCACCGAGCGGCCAGTCGCGCCATCACCGGCTGTCTCTCGTCCTCCCCTATCCCTCTACTACTCACCGAGGCCTCTTTACCTCCCCTACGAGTCACTCTGACTCAGTTTACACTTTTTACTTATGAGCGGGCCCTTCGTCTCCCAACCTCCTTTCCTATTTCAGGTTTGGCCAGACTTGGAGTGAAACCAAGGCTTTGCAGATCGTCCTGGAGAGCTTTTGCGTCCACTAACCCGCTCATGCTTCCTTCTACTTGTTCTAGGGAGGCTCTTCTTGCTTGCCCTCCCTGCCCTCCTTGGAATGTTTCTTCGTTCACGGTGGATTCCACCCTTTCCACACCATGCTCTCGTTCTGATCCCCCTCTCTCGCCAAGGTGCGGCTCTCACCCACCTTGACTCTCCCCCCTCATGATCTGGTGCTTTGGACAGACGGCTCTGTTTCTTTTCCTTTTGGCAAGGGCGGCTCCGGCGTTCTTGCCAACTGCTCTCTCTGTAGCACTGAGGCCACTCTTTCCTTTTCGGCAGGCCCAGTATGCTCAAGTTTTTCCGCTGGAGCCTGCGCCATTCTGCACGCTCTTTGCTGGTCTCGGCAGCACCAACAAGTCTGCCATTTCTCTTCTCTTCTCCTACTATCTGATTCTCGTTCTGTCCTCGCCACCCTGTCCTCTCCCCCATCTTTCCTTTTCTCTCAAACTCTGTGGCAGATCTGGCAGGAACTGTCTTCTCTCTCCTCCTGTTCTATCAGGCTACAATGGGTCCCCGGACACTCCTTTCTCCCGGGGAACGACACGGCTGACGAGCTTGCCAGACGGGGAGCGCTACTTGCGCTCTCTGCAACTCCTTGTAGTCTCGCTCCTCTTATCTCTCGTATCCACTCTAGTCTTTTCTCGGACTGTAGTTGTGCTGTCTCTTCCAAATATTTTGACACACAGGTTCCCTCGATTTCCACTGAGGAACTTGTGCTCCCTCGTCATGCTCGCTGTGTCCTCTCTCGTCTTCGCTGCAATGGGCACAGCCTTCTTTTAGGTTCTTACCTCTCTAGGATTGGCAGAATCGAGAATTCTTCTTGCAGCGCCTGTGGACACTCGTCCCAGGACATCTCTCATCTCATTCTGCACTGTCCAGCTACGGACTCTTTGCGCCGCTCACTCTTTGGCGACTCTCTGTCTCTGTATGACCTCTGGTCCAGACCCTGGGGAGCTGCCCGGCTTCTGGGGATCCATGGTCTTCCGCCATGCCCCCATCCCTCGGAAGGGGTCGGGTAGCCAACAACAACAACAACAACAACAACAACAACAGCAATACTTATCATATATCAAAAAAAAAATCGCAGATTTTTCACTACCCGATTAGTTTATAGGTAAGGAGTTTTTGATGGGAATGGTATTAAAAGAGAAAGTTAATGTAGAAAATATATCAGTATTCAGTCATTGGAAACTTTTAACAGCTCCTTACCTAAAATGTTGCAGTACAATTAGCTCAGCATTCATTTCACATCTCGTCACACTCACGTGCATTAAAAGTGGCATCTCGTTTGAAATTACTGGATCAAGATTCATACTCTAAGATATTCGTTTTTATATTGAATACCTGTTGTAAATCTACGAGTGATTTTCGGGCTTGGTCCCAAAGCACCAAATGATACGATTTCAACGGTATAGCTTTGTCCAGGAGTTAGTTTAGATGCGTTGTATCTCGGGGTGCTTGTGTTTTTCATCTCGATTAAATTAGATCCAGAAAACAATCGCAACTGATAATATAAAGCACCAATCACGGCTTCAAAAGTCATTAAAACCTGAAAGCCAAAAAATTATTGTCAAATATTTTTGTACAAAACTCAAAAATTATTAATAGCAAATTACCTGTGTCATGTTGTCACGTACCGATCCGAAGTCAACTTTTGAAATGGAAGCAAGAGCTGTAAAACATTATAAATAAATATATATTTATGATGATTAAGCTAAAATAACATATTTAAATGTAAGCTATTGGAAAGATCCTTTTTGGTAACAATTCTCCGCTTGAACGCGAACTTTACATTTGGTTTCAAAGTATTGATTTGTAATTGTGAAGTTTTGTTTTATTTTGAAATTATTATTTTATTATGAAACATACACGCGCAAAATAGCTCTAGCAGTTAAGAAAGAGGGGAACGAGCGTTCCACTGAAAGTAAAAATTCATCAAGAATTTTTTTATTTTTTTAACAGTAATTTTGGCAATTTTGACGTTGATTTGAATAAAGGACTTTGGCTGAACACTTGTGAAGTTAGATGTATATAACTTTTATGGGTGACACCTTTCAAGATGACAGTTTTTAACCCACGTTGGGTGCCATAAGCTTCAAAGACGCATTTTAGCTGTAAAGAGGAATATTTAGGCTGAATTTTAGATGATCGCTGCGGTAAAACTGTCGCAACAAATTTTTTATGAAGCTTTTGGCAGGTAAAGAAACTTTTTTAGCTTTGTATCTCATCTAGATTAGATGTCAGCTATATTTTATTTCAAAAGTCTTTTTTGTACGTTTTCACCAAGTCTACAAATTATCATTATTATATTAGAAACAGCGTTGCTGTTCGACTTCCTGAAACATGTTTCCAATCTTCGCTGAAAAATCACTTTCTCACAAAAATAAAGTATTCTGTTTTAAATAGCAAAAAGCCTTCCCTATTTTGACACAGATTAATTGTATTTCTAAACAATAACTGTTGTTACGATTTCATTTGGATACGTATTTCAGTGAAAAATGCGTTTTGCTTTTGCAATAACAATGACAACCTGGGATGACTGCGCTGATCAAAAGTAATAGAGATTAGTGCGACACAATCAACTGATTTATGAAAATTATACTATTTTATTCATTACATGTACAAGTTTTTCTTTGTTAAGTTTTCAGAGAAATAAGATATCAAGATTGGCTGCATAATCAAGTAAAGCACTGTTTTACAGCAGCAATGTTCTGGTGGTCCCTCGCTCAAGTATCACAATGCATGCGCTGCGTATTTTTGAGAAAAGTTCTTTACGGTAATTTCCTTTGTTTGAAGGATTGTAACAAGAAAATAAATTATTGCAAATGATATCGGACAATTCAAGCAGAGTGACTTTTGTTACGTTTTTGAGCATTACAGGCTACAAAAATATTTTCATTTCATTATTTAGTTTTTACTTTTCATTACACTTATTGAAGAAAAGACAAGTTTTCCTTGTTACAATGACACAAAAATTAATTTGAGTCTTCCAACTTGAATAAAACAGGTTTAGTATTAAATTTTCTATTAATACTTTAAACTATTTTTAAACATACAGCATGTGATGTCGCATATGACGGGATTTGAAGCGATTAATTACCGTTGTTCATTTATCTAAAACAAACTGCAAACGCGGTTTCAGAAAGAGTTGTGCTTCAATGGGCCAGGAAGTAATGTGTAGATTGTATTTCAAGCTTTATGGGCATTGCTAGTGGCAACAGAGTCACTTTCTTTCTCTTATCAACCAACTTGGTTATTAGGAATTATGAAAAAATCTTCATTTAAATTTAAAATTAATTTATGACAGATTTTCGTTTATTCGATGTTATCAAGCTGCAACGGGAAGAAGGGAGAAGGAAATAAATACCCAGAATAATGTGGAGTAATCTCAAACATTCTTCTACCCGAACCACGTAACATAGCATTTTTGAGTAAAATACCAAAACATGTACAATCACGCAGCCCCAATACTACCAGCATTACGATTTTTTTCGGTTTCTTCTGAAACTTTAGATACCCATCTTTTGCGATATTTAAATATTTCGGATGACAGTGATGAAATTGACAATTGGGGTAAAAGTATATATGCTAGTTTTTCGGCGATCTATTTGTTATTGTTTTGATATTACGGACTTACCGCTCTCCAAAACTAAACATCAAACTTTACTGCTCACCGTCGATGTCATCAATACTTTTTTGGCAAGCGGTGCAATCACGCAAAGAAAAGTACATTTACGCGATGGCAGCAACTAGCAATCATGAGATATAAATGCACAACGATGATTGATGGCTTGTTGATGTCTAACGCTAACTTGAAGCATAAACATAAACTTGAATACAAATGATTCTCTGTGATAATATCAGTGCGATCACAATTGACAAATAACATAAAAACCATATTAATTTAATTAATGGATATTACGGCATATAGGCTAACCTGCAATCAGTTGAATAAAATACCACTTCCACGACCGGTTTCGTTCCTATTAGAACTCGTCAGGTGGACTCAGGTATTGAACCGGCGGTCACATGAATTACTTCATGCGGTTTACACCACTCTGCCATCGGTCCATTCAACTGATGCTGTTAACTTTAAGCTTATATATAATGCACGCTCACTGCAGTCAGCTAGATGCGGTATATGCTTTAAATTTCCAGCCAAGCCAGTACCTTTATTACGTTATAATACGAATTATAGGACCTAGTGTTAGCCTGTTGAGATATTAATTTAATGAAGTAGGAACTATTAGAACTAGAACTAGTCAGTAACGTTCTAGTTCTAATAGGAACGAAACCGGTTGTGGAAGTGGTATTTTATTCAACTGATTGCAGGTTAGCCTATATGCCTTAATATCCATTAATAAAATTTATATCTTAACAGGCTAACACCAGCTCCTATAATTCGTATAAAAACCATATGTATTTTTAGTAAATGAATGAAGTGAAAGTAAACGCATCTCTCTCTAATGGCTGAAACAATGTAAAAACTGCTAAACATCACAAATAACGGGGCAGACAAAAACTTTTACTAGAATCTAGTGAGAAATAAAGAAAATATTTCAATTCACATTTTGGCCATTAGCTGCATTTGAAAAAAAGAAACCATCACCAACTTCTTTAACTACATTTGGGTGTTTCAATTGCTTAATATTTTACAATGATGTAAAATACACTCGTTTATTTTTTGTCGTGAAACTACGCGCTCTCTTGTGGCAAGCACTAGCATCTAATAAATAAGGTCCCGAAAATACAAGGGATACACGAAAACCGCAGAAACAAATAGAGCTTTGTGTTTAATGTTTGTAACCGGCATTAACGGCTGCATCAAAAACTTTCATCTTCAGTGAAAGTAATGTTACAATGACTTGTTCATGAGACGAATAAAACAGTGATACTAGCAGAAGGTTTACTACAATCATCCACCACCTAGGTTCCTTTAACATCTGGGGAGACTAAACTGCGTCGCTTACGGGTGGAATACAAACTATATACATTTGAACCTCAATATACGTACATACACACTGCATCAAAAATGCTGCTAAGTCTGGTAAAAATCACAGCTATTAGTACGTGAGCATGTCAAGTACACAAAATTTAAATAATCCATCCGATGATCGGCGAGAGCAAACTTAAGCGTTGTTTGCCACTAAACCAACTCTCCAAAAAGTTTTCTGCTTTATTTAAAAATAACTTAATCAGGGAATAAGGTCCACAAAGATTGGTGAAGCTCTGCCTTAATCCCTAGTTTCCTAAATAGCCTGTGCCAACATGGTTTTCGAAGCTTGTGAGTACTGAAATATGTAGACCTTGATAGAAATACCTTCAAGTTAATGTTTTACATCAAATATGTGATTTTTTGTTCTCATTTTGGCTACAAAAATAGTGATCATTGCAAAATTAATATTTTTAAAATTATATCCACCGGTCGTTCTGCTGATAGAACTAAAGCGCGAATATTCAAGATGATGAATTAAATATAATTACCTGTTGTAATGTCAGCTGATTGCGCTAATCCATTTCCCCCAGAATTCATTGCATAAGCCCGAACTTGATAATTGGTTCCAGATTGTAAATTAGTAATTATGTATTGGTAGTTAGCCTTTCTTGATTGATGTTCGACAGATATTTCGCTAGCTTTTCCTCCTTGTTTGTACCACGCAACATAATACCGATCAATAGCATCGCCACCACTTGGTTTGCTCCATGAAACCACAACTTCAGTCGATGGCTTGGAGCCGGAGTTTAAAACATTAAATAATCGTATGCTCTTTGGAGCTAGAAGAAAAAATATCGAATTATCGTTGAGCGAAAAATCGAGCGATGCAGCTCTGCTCGTCAAAGCTCTTCTCGCGTTTCGAAGTTTGCATATGACGTCACACACTTGGGGTAAAAAATAGGGATTGACCGAAAACTTTAATTTATGCTGGAAAAATATGTGGAAAATATTAACATTTAAGGCCATTATAACAAATGTGAATTTAATTGTAGTATTAAACCAGTGCGGTTCGTTACTAGCAAATTAATCAAAATGATTTGGTTGAAAGTGTGCCGTTCATTTGGTAAATCCAAACTTAGTACCGTATGCCCATTTTCCAAAAAAATTGGTCTTACCAGAAGTGTCGCGTTTTTAATATATATGTGTGATATTATTAATAGAACTTTCGGTTCTATCTCAATTTCAAATTCCTTTAAAATTGAGGCGACGTGTGATAATCGCTCGGATAATTAGGTCTGGCTACAACTTAATAAAAACTTGGAAAAGATTGGCTTCCGCTAAAACACTTCCAACCACTTTAATAACAGAATAATATATTCACAGAAATGGTACTTCACGACTTCAAAACTTCTTCGCTCAACGATTCCAAAAATTAATCACTTTACCACACAATCAAGAAAGACCGCAAAATAAGTCCACCAATAACTATTCAATATTCTCCACGTCCACAAAATCCACCATAAATTATTGCAAAAAAACAAACACTATGGCCTTTCCTAAATCCGTCGAGCCAATCGCTTTTTCCTTATCTCGCTCTCTATGTCTGGCTCTCGGCAAAGAAAATCCCGCCGCCTTATATATAAACGACGAAACAATCTGGAGAACGCTCGAACGAAATCACGTGAACAACAAAAAAAAGCATTACGAGTTACGCTAATCGTTTATCAAAATTCTTCGAAGAAGGTAGAATCACTAGACCGATCTGGAATTTTACTATGTCGTCATAACGATTTTGACCTAATAAATGGCGTACACAACAATCGGCTTGCGAGAAAAAAAGGGTCTTTCCCTCAGTCAGCAGTCGAGCGAACAAATAACGCAGCACTTTACACAATATGAAAACAACTCTTATAAAGCAAATTTCCTTATTCGTGACAAGAAGTGTCATCTAAATATCATTTATAGTTCCGGAAAAAAGTTTAAAATGTTTTTAATTTAAGCATTTTTTTAGGAATTAAATGTAGTATACTCATAACATGTTAGTTTTTTATGGTTTCCACCAGGTTCTATTAAGTTGTTTTGATACTTATTTGCAATTAGTAAAATATTAGATTAGCTATTAGATTTACGCTGTGAAGAGGGGAAAATTGGTTCAAATTACAAAAACTTTTAAAGGAAAATAATTCCTTTTGAAGAAGAAGGGTACAAAAACAAAGAAATTGTAAGCAGATTCTAAACCTTATGTTTGTCGCATACTCAAGCAAAACAATGAAAACGTAACCTTGTTTCCGATAAAAAGAAGTGGCCGGCCTCGGAAAACGACACCAAGAACACACCAAAAAGTACTAAGGCTTTTGCAAGCAAAGCTATTTCTATCATCAACAGAAATTAAAAGATCTATTCCTGAACTAACTGATATGTCTGTAAGAACGATTCGCCACCGTTTAAACAAAATATGAAGCTTCCTGCTGGAAAACCTCTTAAAAAGCCGCTCCTAATTCCAAAAGTGGCCAAGAAAAGATTTGAAGTCTGCAACCACTACAAAAATTGAACAAATGAATACTAGCAGAAAGACATGCTTTCGGATGAGTCAACTTTTTTATAGTTTGTTTCCGACCAGTCCTTTGTCCGAAAACCTATTGGCTCTTCGCCGGTGAATTCACTATACGTTCAAGAAATGTCAAGCCCCTCCTTTTGTTATGGTTAAAAGGTGCTTTTCCAGTCAGGGAAGAATGTTCTGCATTTTTTACTCAAACGCCAAAAGATGAAAACCACACGCTACATCGATGCTCTAGATTCCAGTTTGCTGTCATTTATGAACATCCATGAATGTACAACATTCTGACAAGTCTCTGCACTCTGCTATAAAGACAAAGCGGTCACCATGTGGTTTCAGGCCAAAAATGCCAACGTGCTGCATTTGCCAGGAAATTCTACTAACATGAACCCAATAAAAATTTGTCGACCTTGATTAAAAAAAGTCTCTCAATCAAATTCAACCCAATAAAATTTGTCGAGCTTGATTAAAAAAAGTCTCTCAGAAGAATTGAAACACATTATTAAAAAGGTTTGGTGTAAATAAATTTATGAAAATTTGTGCAAAAATCTTTCAGATTCTATGCCCAGCCGTATCCAAAATGTCATCAAAAGCAAAGGCAACCACACTAAATATTAAACTTAATGACTCAATTTGGTGCACATTGCAGATGCCATAAGTATGGCAAGTTTTTTTGAAGTTTCTGTAATAAAAATATGACAAAAAAATATAGTGTATTTTGATCAATTAAGTCTTTGTTGCAAATCAATTAAGTTTCAGTTGCAATCAATCAAGTCTTTTTGCAATCAATTAAGTCTCTGTTGCAATCAATTAAGTCTATGAAAAAATATAGGAAATCACTAATACTATGTATTGAAAATAAAATCAAATGAATGTTAATTACTGTATTACAGTATAAAACTGAATTTAGAGAATATTTTGTTTGAAAATTAAATTATTTATACAGTAATGGCTGATCAAAAATTTGTTGCCACACATGATGTTTATATTTTAACTAAGCAATTATTTAGTATACCTAAGAAACATGCAATTGAGGGGTGTATGCAGAAATTTGTAGAGAGGGGGCGCGTTAAAAATGCTTGTTTGCAAATTTCATGAGACCGTCAGGGTAAAGAGTTTTTTCAAACCAACATTCTATATCAGAGAACTTACAGTACTGTATTTGTTACCGTCACCAGCATAATGGCTGAAAATGACATTTTACGTTTTTCTGAGAAGGACCTGAGAGGATGCGTGTGCATAGGAGCCTCCTCTTTGTACGCCACTCATGCAGTTGTTAGACAAAATTAGTTTTATGGTTCACTTTGATAGCACTGCATGGTTCATTTTGATTACAACTAACTTTGTCTTAGAATTGCACGAGTGGCATACAAAGAAGGGGCTCCTATGTGTGAGCATCCCCTCAGGTCCTCCTCAGAAAAGCGTAAAATGTCATATCTGGGAATTTGTTACCGTTACCAGCATAATGGCTCAAAATGACATTTTACGTTTTTCTGAAAAGGAATGTGTAGCAACAAATTTTTGATCAGCCATTACTGTATACAGTACTAAGTTGTAAACTGCTGTACATGTACTGCACTAACAAATTTTTGATCAGCCATTACTGTATAAATAATTTAATTTTCAAACAAAATATTCTCTAAATTCAGTTTTATGCTGTAGTACAGAAATTAACATTTTTTATATTTTATTTTTAATGCATAGTATTAGTGATTTCCTATATTTGTTTCATAGACTTAATTGATTGCTACAGAAACTTAATTGATTGCAACAGAGAGTTAATTGATTGCAAAAAGACTTGATTGATTGCAACAGAGATTTAATTGATTGCAACAGGGACTTAATCAATCGAAAAACACGGTAATTAGACTGTTTTTTCGTGTTTTTGTGAAAAATTATCAAACTTTTGCTGGTGCTGTATCATTCCTGTTAAAATAATACCACATCGTTTAGATACCCGTAAATACACACCAATATCAACATTATCTAATTATTACTACCGGTACTGCAAGTTTATTAATTACATCTTGCTTGGTCCAGCAGCTGAAATAGGCAAGCAATAGCCGTGAAACACTGTCTTGGGAATAGTTAAGGTCATAAAATTACATCTGATATATCAATGTAACTGGTTTGCAAGCTTTTTTGACAAAAAAATTTCATAGGAGTATTGAAGAGGCGCATAACAATTAACTTAAAACTAATGTTTCCAAATACGCCTGTTAGGCCTATTCAAATATGAAGCCTTACCAGAAGCTGGCTACAAATAAGCTTACATGTTGGACCCATAAAATTAGGCACACCGCCATCATTAACTAGTCAACCGTAGTATTGTACAACTTACTTAGAACTCATGTTCATCCCAAGATATCAGTAAAAAATATGTTTGACGTTTATTTAACAACTGTCTTTTTTATCTATTCTATTTACAAAAAAACGGTATGGCTCCTATTTGATAGGATGTAAATCTATGAAAGAGATCAACCTCTTTTTTCGAACGCAAATTTTGATAATTCATGTGAGTGAAACCTTCTTATTGAGCGTTTTGTAATCTCAAGAAAGAGTGGAGAATGAAGGTACAATAGCCAGAATTTTAGCAAAAGCTTTCAGAGATTGAGCTATGCTGTGAAGTGCAGCGTTATGAAATAACTTGTGATGTCACAACGTAAATTACTTATTTCAGTGACCTAGCGAAATATATTGAAAAAATATATTGGAAGTATAGATGGCAAGCGATCCACTATATAATAACGTTCATGAGTGGCGTTGATTGTAATTTATACGTGCCCTCTTGCTGTTACAGTATCTAGGTTTAAACCCACAGTGCCTCTTTTCTTTAAATAAACAAAGAATACAAATTTGTTAACAAAATAAAACTTCAATATGTGGCCAACTGTGTCAAATAAATTGAACTAAAGTAAAATTTTGATACATTGTTTTCTTTTGAAGATACCAGTTAATCACTTTAATAGCCTAATGTTTAAATTTTTTATAGCCAGTGCTGTTGCCAATTTTCAAAACAAAATAACTCATCAAACATACGGTTTAGCAATACAGGTAGTTAAATCACTTGCATTTAAATTCTCCATTGCAAAACTCATCTTATATTAAACGCTACTCTCTTTGGTGATTAAAACAACTATGTGGTTTCTAAATTACAATCAGTGCAAACAGCTCAGAAAAATACCAGTCATTTTCATTAAATGTCAAAGTCTTTGTAGAAGTTGCAGCCCAATGTTTATCAGCAACTCAAATCTCACTGGTTTTTTTTTTAAGTGTTACAACTGAAATGTGGGAAAATTCGGGATAGTGGTCCAAGGCGGTGTAAATTTATCTTTTTGTGGTCCACCAGTTCAAAAAGGTTGGAAATGACTGCTCTATTTAAAGACTTTTGATCATAAATTTATACTTAGCGAAGACAATTCGAGAAGTGCAAAAAGATTCAAGAAAAAATCAACAATCAAAATTGCAAAGATGTCATAAATAGGAATTTGCGTAATTCCTTACCTGGCTAATGCTGCATCAAAGTCACAATCTTGCAATCAAAATAAAATTAACAACTCTGGATGAATAATCAGTTACACGTAACGTCAAACTAACAGATTTTTAATGCTGCAACAAATTAATCTTCGTAGCAGCCATGTTTTGATAAATCTGTATACTGTAGTTGTTTACGTTTTACAGATTTTTTGTCTCATTGTCCGAGCCAATTATGTTCTGTCTATGTGTTGGATACACCAGGTTATTGAGAAAGGAGAGGTTAGACGTCAAAAAA
The DNA here is from genome assembly GCA_963675345.1 of Trididemnum clinides. Lineage (NCBI taxonomy): Eukaryota > Metazoa > Chordata > Ascidiacea > Aplousobranchia > Didemnidae > Trididemnum > Trididemnum clinides. Next base: position 3,565,062 of record OY776291.1, read on the forward strand.
TTTGTTTATTTAACTATCTACAATTCAAGCATTTTTATTTTCAAAACTCTTCTAAACTAAAATATCGAATGATATTTCCAGGAACAATGGAGTAGGCAATATTTTATATCCTTGCGTTTTTAGTCAACGACTTTTAACATATTTTGTTCGAGGTAAAGTTAGCCTTTTTGCTCCAGCATTGGGGCAACTTGTCACAAACCTTGGGGTAAATTGGCACACAACATTCTCAGAACAACATCTTTCCTAACAATGGAAAAATTAAGACATGATGAATTTTCAAAAAAATGCTTATGTTAATGTTTAGTGGCTGACTGAAGGTATTTTATAGCTTGTTGGTTGATTAGTTGAGACGAACAAATCACAGATTTTACCTTACAGCTAATTGTAGGCAGAGAGTTGAGAGCAATAAAAGTCGAACACTCTCGCTTATGACTTTGCACGTCTAACTGTAATTGGCAATTTGAAGTCAGTATCTTCAGTGTATTAAGGCAAGTGTCAGGAGTTGCAGAAAAATAAAACTGCGCGTTTCAAAATGTTGGCAACACTTTTTAACACTAGAATTACCGGAGCCGTCATTTTTGACCGTTTTTGATTTTTAATCGTTTATATTTCTGATTAGATAAGTTCAATAACACTGAAATTTTCTGGCTTTCTTTAAATCTTGGATAACTTTTAGCATGCAAAGTTTTATTTCATTGGAATGAGCACAGAGTGGGATGGGAATGGATTTACCTTAAATTACCGAAAACGGTCATTTTGACCGTGCAGAAACCACTAAATTTTTTGTCAATAAAATTGTCTTTGCAATTAAGAATCTTTTGCTATGCTATTGCATCGAAACAATTTTGCAACAATAACTAGGCTAACAGGTAAAAGTTTCAGTACTTTCTAGTGCGAAAGATAAATATGCTTGTTGACATAGGAGTAAAAGTACGGGAACTGGTGGTTGAAGCCTCAAGATTGTTTTTAGCCCCGTTACAGAGATTTCAAAACTGGGTAAATACTCACTTTTAAAAAGTATATTTCCGAAAAAAAGGTCGATTTCTTTATTTGAAGCAGAAAATAGAAAAACAACACTTTGAAAATATTGATCTCCAAAAAAACACAGACACTCAAACTTTCTTTGAGACAGAAATGCTTTCAGCTCTCTACCCATGCTAAAGAAAGTTACGCTTACGTTGTAATGTTATGCTTTGATCAGGGGTTGGCATATTCAAACTCGGTTTGACCTAGGCCTACATGGAAAAGGACTTTTTTCAAATGAAGCGAATTCACAGACTGATATTGATAACGCGTAGAAAATTGATACAGCACCATGTAAATTTGTCAGCTTTGGCAGTGAAACAGTGACAGCGATAATGCAAGTAGGCTACTAAACACAATTAGGTGATAATTATTATGTATTCTTCATCTAACTCAGCGAAATGTAATTTGTATTGGTTGCCAATATTGAAGCATGATTGAAATGTATCAAATTTTCTTCAAAATCGAGAGATTGATTACAAGCTCTGAAGGTACTAAGAGGGTCGCTGCTGTAAAAAAGTTGAAGACCTAAAATTCATTTTGTAGATTAGGAAAGAGATGGGCAAACTTTTTAGTCGAAGGGCCGCATTGACCATTCAAAAGTTTGCCAAGGGCCAGTGCCTCAAATTTTGAAACAGCTGCATACAATGCAAGAGCTTAAAATCTTGCAATAACGTCTTAAGAAAAGGCCATCACCCTCTATTTGGACAAAAAATGAGTCAATTCAAACTAAGAATTGCGTAGGGTCTCTTTCACTGATGGCTTTAATGGTTTTTGGCTTTTTAGTACGGCAAGTGCGGCCTTTCCCGTCATATTAAATTAAATACATGAAAGTTTCTATAAGTGTTGGCGGGCCGCACAAAGCACTCTGGTGATCCGTAGTTTGCCCATCCCTAAATTAGAACATATGCAGTTTATTCCAACACATAACGGAGCTTACGACTCGTTTAAGTCTTACTTACAATAATTCAAGAAATCACTAGGTTTAACACAACAGTTAAAAGAAGCTTGCGACACAAAATAATGGCTAATTATTAAGCATCTTTTAGTATTTAAGCAAACAGTCATTTTGACCGCTCGCGTTAATTTCTGGTAGGTCGAAAAGGCGGTAATTCTAGCGCTAAACATGAAGATAGGTTTATAACTCTACCAACACAATAATGTGTAAAATGCGAACTTTCAAAAACTACAAGAACGACATCATTTACTTCAATGTCCTCCAGGTTTAATGATATCTGATCATAATTTTTATTATCTGAAACGTCATGTTGTTTTTGTGGTCGTTGTTACCCGACCCCTTCCGAGGGATGGGAGAATCGCGGAAGACCATGAAACCCCAGAAGCCGCCCCACTTTTGAAGTCCTGGAACAGTGATCGTAAAGTGACAAAGAGCAAGCGGCACAAAGAGTATATAGCTGGACAGTGCAGAATGAGATTAGAGATGTCGTGGATTGAATGACTGCAAGTGCTGGATGAACGATTCTCGATTCTGCCAATAGCGAACGTGACAAGGAAGCACAAGTACTTCAGCGGACATGGATAGTACCTAAGTGTCAAAGAATTAAGATATGGCAGTATGCCTCCCGTTTTAGTAAAGAAAAGAGTGGATACGAAAAGTAAGAGGAGAGCAATAGCAATGGATTGCAGAAGGCAGGAGTAGCGCACCACGCCTGGCCAGTGCATCAACTGCATCGTTTCCCGAGAGTAATCAGTGTACTGGGACACATTGTAGCCTAATAATAGAGAAAGGAGACAGCTTCTGCCAGATCTGCCAGAGAGTTTGAGGTAAAAGGAAAGACGGAGGGAGGAAAACATGTTGATGACAGAGCGAGAGTCTGAGAGAAGGAAAAAAGAAATGGCAGTTGTGTTGGTGTTGCCGAGACGGTGAAGAGCTTACAGAATGGCACTGAGTTTAAAGGAAAAATTTGAACAAAGTGAGCCTGCAGAAAAGGAAAGGGTGACCTACGCTACAAAATGAGCAGTTTGCTAGGACACCGGACCAGTCTTTGCCAAAAAAAATAACACAGAATCATCAGTACAAATTACCAAATCGCGAAATCAAAAAGAGCCAAGGTGAGCGAGAGCCGCACTATGGCGAGAAAGAGGAGAGTCTGAGCATAGGAAGGAAAGGGTCAGTTCCACAGCGAGGGAAAATCGGTTCCAAAGGGGAGGAAAATAGGGAGATACAATGTATTACAAAGAAAGCCTACTTAGGATAAGTGGAAGAAACTAAGAGCTGTTGAGTGGACGCATAGTCTCCTCAAAAGGATCTAGAGAGTCTTAGTTTCACTCCAAGTTTGGCCAAATCTGAAATGGGAAAAGAGGCTGGGTGACTCAGGACCCGCTCATAAGAAGACAGGACGAACAGTGTCAGGATGACTCGTGGAGTTGGTAGATAGGCCCCAGAGAAGTGGGATAGGGGAAAACAAAAGGTCCGGTGACGATGCGTCTTGTCTCTCGATGAAGATATTACGACTTAATAACGTTTGTGTTATTAAGAAGAGAAAACAATCCGTGTGAAGCATTAATGAGAAGGGGCGGAAAAAACCTTTGCATACTAAAAAGCGGGACTTCTTAGATGGGCACCATGAGAAGACAGATATAAAGTGTAAAGCATTGAGACGAAGGAAAAAGTTAAATTACCGCATTATTAAAGGAGTCCGGTGTTTGGAGTGGGGAATCAAAGTTACGATCCCAAATTACGTTGAGATGATTATCCTACATTATTGTCTAGACGTTTTTAATACACTTTAATTGATTGATTGCATTTGAGGTAGTATTTATTAGGTGCAGGTAGGTCAAATCTTGGTATGAGTGAATCACATCATTGTGAACTAATATGATATTAGCTTTTGTAAAATCGTATGTTTGTATTTTCCGAGCAACATGCCCCAATTATATAACTGAAAACGCGTGATAAAAACCGTTGAAAATGAATCGTATGTCATCTTTAGCATGTGTGGCTGGCAAAGGCTGCCGGTTTATGCTGCAGGTTTAGAATCACATACGTATTTTGTTTTCTTTTAAGTAAAAATTTAGCAACTAAGTGAGATTTTTAAAATTAAAAATTAACATAAACAAAAAATTTTATTCAAAGATGATAAAAAATAAAGAATTCTTTCGAACTATGTTTTCTCCACTGGCGGCAATTTTATAACACCGCATCATCAGAAGGCTTATTAATACAAAACCAACGCATTTACTTAATTCATACATTATAAACAAATTCAAAAACTGCGGCGCAGCACAACACCGCTTAACCGAAAAATTGTTTTCAATTAAAGATTGTGGAAAAAAGCTGCACAAAAGTTTCTATAATCAATAAGTCAAAAAAAGGTCAAATTTTACCAGAGCTGGAATATATAACTAATGAATAAATAATTTATCAATATAAAACGGCGTTGTATGCAATGGATAAATCATTCGAATAATAATAAAGCTTTGAAAAATAATATTTCAGCCATAAACTTTTCGTGACGCTCTCATCAGTGGCGGTATCGCGTCAAAAGGGAAGATGAAGGGTGAGTAAGTGTTTTATGCGATTAATTTGGACGTTAGTCAATCAAGACAAGCCAATGATAGCGTTAGTGTTGTAAAGCACGCCAAAGAAAGACTTCGTAATTGCGAAATGTTAGAGAAAGCGCAGCAAGGGGTCAATAAGAACGCCGCGATTATCGAAAGAGTTTGAGAGTGCAACCAAACTCTTTCTGTCTGCATAATACCGGGCGCCGGGTCTTGATATAAACAGCCTCTAAGAGATTAAGATGGAAAGAGCTGCGCGCTGCGGCGAGGATTGAAAACCGCTTGTTATCATAGTTAAATGCACCTTGATCATTATCTAAAAGATGTTGACCAATGGCAGAGTCACATTCCGGTTTGGTGTCATTTCGTTTGCACCATCTGTGTGGATGGGTCAATTGTTGTATTAACCATTGCAGAAGATGTTGCTTGATGCGATCCTGTAGCCGTTGAGACGTTCGCACTACGTACCGACTATCACAGTGGCATTTATATTCATATATGACAGAACTTTTCTGAATGGTAGGTAGAACATCCTTGCAGGCTGCAAGCAGCATACGCTTAGACGTAAAGACCAAGCGGGTGCTGACGGAATCATAGCAGCTTTCCACAGCGGTTTTGACTTCTTTTACCAAGTTTTTGGAGGGCTTGTCCATCCAAGGGGCTCTCAAGTACACAGGGCACTTTTTTGGGCCAAATCGTTTGAGGGTGGAGAACTAAGCGATGTTCGTGGCGATTTAAGCGTTGATGATGTTTTTAGAATAGCCATTGCCCATTAACGTTTTCTTGATCCGTTCTGTTTCTCTATTGAGTCTGCGCTTGGTGCAAATCATTAGGGCTCGATGCTCCAATGTAGATATTAGACATATTTTACGTTTGAGAGGACTTAAGGAATCCCAGCCCAAATACTGGCCAGTGAAAGTGGGTTTACGGTATACTCTGGTTTCAAAGCCAATATCTGATCTTTCGACATAAACATTAAGGAATGGCAGACATTAATCTGTCTCTTTTTCAAAGGTGAACCTGAGGAATAGATGAAGGCAATTGAGTTTGGCGTGCTTTACAGTACTAACGCTATCATTGGCTTGTCTTGATTGACTAACGTCCAAATTAATCGCATAAAACACTTACTCACCCTTCATCTTCCCTTTTGACGCGATACCGCCACTGATGAGAGCGTCACGAAAGGTTTATGGCTGAAATATTATTTTTCAAAGTTATATTGAAATTCTGTACCACAAACAAGATTCTTGGGTAAATTTGAACAATCGGTATTGATGTCGTAATCAAGATTAGCTTAATGCCGGCATCCGGTCGACCAAAAATTATGAAGGCTTAGCTCTAGGTTTCCCTTGACTTCGGTATCTGAAAAATCTCCAAACCAGCGGTGTCTATAGTTATATGCACTGATCTTGGGGGTACGCAGAAATTTTTTGATGGGGCACGCGGGACATTTATTTTTGGAGATCGGCGTGCAAAAAAACGCAACGTTGATAATTTTGCGGAAAGAGGCAGTGTTCACCTCTATTTTCTTGAAGATCAATGTCAGCTGCCGTGAAATTGTGATAAAGAATAGATTGATGATCTTCTTTTTACTTTTATTGGAGATCGATTTTCTACAACCTAAATTTCTACAAACCCACCCACTTGTTGCAACCATGTCAATCGACGATCACGTTTCACAATTTTCTTTGGGCGGCGCCAGAATGACTTTTGGCAAGCAATAGCTGAAATACATTTTCATTGTTTCTGAGCGACACATAGAAACCCCCTTGTGTACGCCAGTGACAATAACCACAAACGGGGCGATTTTGAAAACAAAAGACAATATGTTACTTCTCTGAACACAGCTCTCTCTGATATATTCATTAATGATTTGCTCAATTTAAAACGAGATGGCATTTTTTGCTTCAAAACTGGGGCGACCGAAACGCAAGCACCGCCACTGCTATGACATCTGGACAGTGATAAAAAACGTATTCATTGTCATGTTTTATATCAATTATGCGTTTGCTTGCTCTAGCTATAGTCCCAATCATTCCGATCATCATCCGAATCAATATTTTCAATATTATCCTCATTAGATTTTTTGTTGATAATGTAGAGTTATTCAAGATGATTAAATTAAATGCAAACTACCTGTTTTAAAGTTAACTGATTTCTTTGGTCCATTTCCCGCAGAATTTATTGCATAAACCACGACTCGATATGTGGTTGAAGCGTTTAACTTAGTAATTGTTGATTGATAGCTGGCATATGCTGCTATATGATTGACATATTTGCTGCCGATGATTTTGTTTCCTTCATACCACGCAACGTCATACCGATCTATAGCATTTCCACCGTGTGGCTTATTCCATGAAACCTTAGGTCTTGGTGACGGGTTGGAATTTAAGTTTGAAACTTGCAGTGATCGAACACTTCCTGGAGCTGAAGGAAAATACATCAAAGTTTAGTTGATTGAGAATTCGAGCAATGGGCCTCAGCGCGTCAAAGCGCTATTTCGCCATTGTGCAGAAGTAGTAGCCTAATTTCATGCTTTTATAATTTAGGATTTTGTATTTGTGGCCATTTTTTCCCGGTTCGGATTTTGTACTTTGTGGTAGAATTGCACAGCAACAATGTCAACTGTGAAGCGAGACTGAACGCAAGTTCTTTAATGTTTAATTGTATGAAGACAAAATAACATTTCCAGAAACAAGCCGACACGAACATGATCGAGTAGCAAGTAATCATCTTTGTGTGGATGTTTGCATTTATTTGCAGCTAATGATTGGAATCTCGTGACATGGAGCAGTGCGAAAAGAAATACTGGTTGAATTGGGAGTTAAAATTTTCTCATTACCTGTGAATCTGACAGATAATTTAGAGACTGTGCGTTCGAATTCAACCGAAACCGTTTTTAGCCTTTCCTACTGATCCATTGTAAGTGAGCTCAATTATTATTGACTGATTATGCATGTTTGTCTTATCATGACGTAATATTGGTAATGTGTCAACTTGGATCTGATCAGCTCTAGTTTAGGGTGTGCAAACTAGTCTTAAATCTTTTTCATGCTAGATATCAGAAATGTATTTTCCAAGTTATAGTTGCCAGGGAATGAAACGTTACAACACCGACTTTCCAATTTAAAGTCTTCGAGTTCAATTTAAACTAATGGTAAAAGCACATGTTATGTATTATCGAAACTGGCTTGAAATAACCTTCATTGGAACTTTTACCAGCGCAACTGCCGCCAGCTCTTGTTGCTACCGTGTTTCCCCAATAATAAGACAAGGCATATATTAATTTTTACTCCAAAATATGGCACTAGGGCTTATTTTCGGGGGATGTATTATTTTGATATATCAAAAAATGAAGTTACAAAGTAAAAATTACGAGATTTTAAATAAACAGAAATTGCGAAAAAAAGATCTACATTTACTTGCCATTAACATGTTTTTTATTCAGAAACTCATTAACAACAATTTATTCAAGAACAATCATATCATCATCCTCTGGAATGTCTTGCAAGTCATCAGTTTCCAAAATTGCAGCGGAGTTTTCGCCTTTCGTCTTTCTGCCGCTCTCAACTAGGGCTTATTTTAAGGGTAGGGCTTACATTAAAATCATCCTCAAAAATTACGCTAGGTCTTATTTTGCGGGTAGGTTTTATTATCGGGGAAACACGGTATATGCGGCCAAATATTTATGTGTGCGTTGCGTTATTCAATGATAAATCCGTTTCCAATCAAGTATTTTTGGACTTGAAAAATAATCTAAACTAGAATTCCATGTCATTTGAACAAATACCGTAAAATTGATTTTTTGTATGTTTGGTTGATTTTCAGGCTTTTTTAAACGATAATAAAACAAATATAATGCGGTTATTTAAGCTGCTAAAGACAATTTGCAGCTGAACATGGTATTGGTCATCAAAACTTTCATAGACACTTGTATGGTACTGTTATATTGTAGCTCAGGGCTACTCAACTAGCTCTTTTCCCTTTTTTTCTTATTCGTCAATTATGTCTCTATATAAGTGACTCACTTCACCTTTTCACTCTATTTCTGACGGATTCTCTTGAAAAGTATCAGACGAAAATCTTCGAGAATGAATACTCTACTTTCTGCCATTAACAAATAATCACAAAGCAGCTTTTTTTACTCTAGTATGCTGTGGGCTAATTGTGTACCGGTACTCTGTTTTTCAAACTATCCTGGCTATAAGGCGAAAACTTTGTTATTATTGGCTAGCGCAAAGACCTTCTTGCTAGCGGTATTCACCTTAGACCAACTGTTGTGATAACTGGAATTTAATATGAAAAAATATATACAAAATTCTTTGATCAGCGGTATTTACACTTTTCTTTTGATTGTTGCCACCTGTTTCCTTATCTACAAAATAACTAATATTTCAATTGCAGCTGATATGATGCACTACAAACAGAGCATTTTCTCTAAAATAATTTTTTCAAATGGACTTACACAGCTAGAATACCAGTATTTGCTTTTCATGGTCATAGTATTTACTCACAAGATTCTTCAGATTTGTTGTCACATTTTGAAAGGTTTCAGACCCGCCATTGTTTGCTACTGCTAACAAGATGTTTCACCATACAGCTTTGTCTCTAATAATGCCTGGTTCCTGCCAAGACGAGTTATATAAAGAAAAAGGGTCGAAAACGACCTTTCCGCAAATCTAGGGGTAGCTTTTTCCAGAAGCGAAAGTTCAACCAGTAAGCAATTTTTTAAAAGTTTCAAAAGCTGTAATGTAATCTAGAAACAATTTTGGGAAAAATCAAAGCAGTTTATTGATTATTGGTCACGCATTTAGAAGATTTAAGGCAAATAAACAAAAACCAGGGTCGAAAACGATTCCTCCGTAAAGTGATAACCAGCTATTGGCAAAGTAACCTGTGTGAATTATCATCAGCAGCAGCTGGTTCTGAAAATCTCAGCAAATGTTGGTAGTAGGTAAATTAAGATTTTTACCCTCATGGATTATGTTTATAACTGCATTAATTGAATTGCAAATCACGTTTTAGTACAAGCTTAATCAATCTGACAGTGATTATTTTAGTGTTCAAATGATAGTTCAGCAGATGTAGATCTCTATAATGAAATACCGTACGGATTAATTAGCCTGCTTTGATGTTTGTTTCCAGTTTGGGCTTAAAGTTCGCAGCGTTGGAAATTTACCAATTCACCAAAATGCTTGCTTGGGTTTGTTCTGAAGCTGCTTTATTATAGGATTTAACGAATCGCTGCCGACGCAATCACATAGCGGTTAAAGCGCCTGCTTTGCTGTCGGTATACCTGAATTTCATTCTTCTTGTCGGGTCATAACAAAAGTCTATGAAAAATGGCCGGAAAGTTTGCTTATTGTGTTCTTGAGGATGGGACATGACGGGACGTCCTACCTTTAATTGGACGACAGGCAGCCCAGTTTTCTTTCCGAAAGCAGCTTGGTGGCAGAAAGGGCATCCGAGCGTAAAAACAAAATGCCAGGAAATGCAGACTACTGCAATGGGAATCCCGAGTTTGAACTTAAGCCACCGGTGACCCCATGCATAAATGGAAACAAAGCCGGAAAAAAAGTAGAATGTAACAAAAAATCCCGAAATCAATTTTAATGAACTGATGAATGCAATAACGAACTTCCGTGTTTTACCACTTTGTTGACATCTGCACTTGTTTTAATATAGGGTTGCCATACGTCCGGATTTCCCCAGACATGTCCGGAATTTTTGTGTTAATATCTGCGTCAGGCAGAAAAGCCAAAACGTGCATAAATGTCAGGAGAAGAGTGTTTAGTTATCATAAGGGACAGCGAGACCAATGATTGCCTTTTTTTTCTTTTTATTTTGGAATAAACTTCTAATTGGGATGACACAACACAAGCTCCAACATTACCAACCGTTGTTTCATAGCAAAACTTACTTAGATTCGGCCCAAAACATATCTAAATTAAAAGTAAAATAGTAACAACTTTTGGTGGCTTCGTAACAAAAGTGACAAATTTAACTTGCAAGCAAGAGGTAGAAGTTTTTTTATCAAAAGTTACAACTCTTGCAATCCTGTGGCAACCCTGCTGCCAATACAAAAAAATGTGAAGATGACCAAAAATGTGTTCGGGATTTTGCCTCATCAAATATGGTAACCCCATTTTAATATATCTTGATTTCTCCAAATGTTTCGTTGCAGATATTCATGCAGCAAATGGAGCTTACTTTTACGTAGCTTTTTCTAAAATTTGTTGTAGAAAAAAGGAACCGGATGCGTACCGTAGCTACACATTAACTAAATGTAAACTGAATTATTCTATGACCAAAAAAGAACTTTTGACTGTTGCTCACGCTCTTCAATAATTTCGTTTTACATAATAAAGGAATTTTATCGCCAACCGATTATGCTGCTCCGTGTTGATTGTGGCGGTTGAAAGGTGTTTATTATCAGAGTGCATAAAGTTCGAGTTTGTTTTTCGAGCTTGTACACCACCCACGCTTTAATCCTGGAATTGCTGTTGCTTTTAGTAGACTTGCTAACGGAAACAAAGATTTCCTAATCGATTGTTCGTTCCGCCTGGATAATGAAGTAACAGATGCGGCGCGGATTTTGTTCAGGGAAGCTAAGTAGATATTTTTGCCATTGATGGCAAGATTGCCTAAATTGGTGTAATGATTCAATTTAACGATTACTGCATGGGTATACACATTTGTTTGGTTTCCTTCATTAAATTCGACGCGGGTCCCGATCACCCTTCAAAAAAATTATAAACTACAGTGAAGAACTCGACATCATATCTTTATATTTGAAGTAATTGTAATCCAAGATTCCTGTTTGCTTTGGAAGTGTGAAGATACTATGATAACTGTAAAAGCACAGTTATTGATTTCAAGTGCCAAATGAGCAAAAGGATTAAATCATTTTTCGACTCTTATCACTTTGTCTGTCATCTTGATGTGAATGCAACAGCTGAAAGAGTATCTCAACAATTTTACAGTATAGGCCACGTTGGAAAGCTTCTGTTGTCGTGCATGGAAAATAGTGTCGATTGTGTAATCAACAAAAACCACTAACAACAACTCAAAAATGCTGAGCTGATTTCCGCTTTTAAATTGAGGCCGACTCAGGAAACTGAGATGGCTTTACTGTGTGGATTGTTTACAATTCATACTGGATAACGTTACATATTAGTTGCTTGCGACACATATACTAGATATATGCAACGGTTGCTGATAGGTTATGAATCGGAAGAAAACGAGGAGCAAACTTGTAGTGTATCGGATTCTGGTTTATGGAGTGCCTAGATGTGCTTACTCTGATTAGAATAGCAACTTCGAAAACACGTTCTTTCAAAAGCTCACCACACTGATCAGACGTAAAAAGACAAGAACCAATGCATACTATCCAGCCTGGAAATGGTAGAGCTGAGAAAAATAACCGTTGTGTACATGCTGAGCTGAAAACTATATACCTCAGAATCTGACGACTTAGGAAAAAGTTCTTCCGGCAACCAACTCGGTGTTTAGCTTAACGCTAGGTACCACAAAGTAATAGGAGTTTAGCCTCATTTTCTGCTGATTGGGAGAGGTCTGCGATTACTTGCTGATGAATTAACGGCAAAATCAAGTTTTATGCCTATCAATGGAATTGTAGTTAATTTTCTGGACAGAATGCACCTTGTTCATAAAGTAATCAACACAATAATAAAAAAGAGAAAACAATTAATAAATATTCTGTGACCAGAAGGTATCGGCTATCACCGGGTATAGTGTTGTGGATCTTGTTACAGTGCGTACCAAAGCTTTACGATCACGTACAAATTTTTTCCCTTATTCAGATAACAGCATATCTAAGTTGTATTAACTACTTTATTTGTGAAATACCAGGCTTTGACATGGAATTTATGTTTCTAGAGTTCATTTGAAGTACATATACAGGGTGTAAGAAAACTTTCCCGCCATATCCTTTCAATCTCCGAGAAAAACTAATGGACGTTGATTAATGTTATTTATACAAATAGTCATTCATATATTGCCTATCAATAATATCAAAGCTCAGGGGGATGTTCAATAAAATTGGTATATTTGCCTTTCTTTTTCTTGCACTGCAAAATTCTTAAACGGAAGGAATCACATAAACTCCAGAGTTCGTTCTCAGTGATAGAATACCACTCTTTCCTGACACGCAGAATCAATTGCTCGCGATTTTGTGGGCGAGATTCTTTAGAACTGAATTCTGTAGCCTGACTTAGACTTGTTCTACGCGATTTAGGTCTAGTGAGTTACCTGGCCAGTCGGCCCAAACTCTGACATTGCTCTATTTAATCTTGCTGAGATTTGCCCAAGCAGTATGACAAGTTGCACCATCTTGCATTTGAGTAGAGTGCTCTTCACGTAGAAAAACATGCTTGTTATGAACAATTTGAATATAAATTGACCAAACGTTGTCACGATAATGTTGTCCGCAAACAGTTCACAATGTGAATTTCAATATTTCCGTATCTGCTGATTACCCTGAAAACCACGATTTTTACGGGAAATTTTGGTCGCATCTCCACTTTGATCGAGGATAGATCGCTTTTCCCAATTTGTTCGTTTTGCTTATAAACTTTAGGTTCGGGCCCTATTGGGCTTTCGTCTATAAAGAAAATATGAGGTTGCAGCAACTTGCCATGACAGTGTCATCTGAGTATCCTGCATTAAACATCCTTTGGCCAAACTCATGTCAATCTGCGCATTATTTGCTGAGAGTAAAAGTTTAACTGGCTGTTTATGTGTAATAATTTACCACTCTATCTATCGTATGTGACAAGAAAGAGTCGTGTATGAGATTTTTTTCATTTGCAACGTAGCCTGAGGAAAAGTTCAAGGTTTGAGAGACACACCGCAATCCAGAGCTTACTTTGTCTTTAAATGTACGGCGCACTTTTTTGGTGCTGGAAATCATGCTAGCAATTAGCCTCTGAATTTTCAACAACTCTTTATGTTGATGATACGTATTTACAGCTATCTGATGATAACTTACATTTCCATCATCGTCGAGTGAATATTGAGTTACAAAAAATATATAAGGCTAATCAGAAATTAAATTTCTTTGAGCTTTTCCAAAATCAACTATTTGCTTATAAACAAGCATCTTCATAAACCAATCAATTATCCATTTGAAATTAAAATGCAACAACATTTATTGAATAGAGATAACAGCATAAAATATCTTGTTGCGCAAGGGGATGACAGTCTTAACTGCTCATCTCCTATCAAAAAATCGTCACTGCAATTGGCTAAGTCCACAGCAATTTTGTGTAGATTACGGAATTTTTGTTAATATTGTAACACAAAAGTTGTTGTACTGAAGTTTAGTGTATAGCCGAGTGCAATATTGAATAATACTATGGCATACTGCCAACATTGGGATGATTCTTCAGATGATGATTATCCCACATCGTTGTTTAAACGTTTTGCAACAATTTGATTGTTTAATTGCACTTTAAGCAATGTTTATTAGGTGCAGGTAGATTAATATACGGACTTTGTTTTGCATCCAAATGAAAGTTTAGCAACTAAATAGGAATATTGAAATAGAAACTTAAGATAAACACAAATTTTTTTCAATGATGATAAGAAATAAAGAATTCTTTCAAATTATCTTTTAGCCACTGGTGGCAGTTTTATAACACGACATCATCAAAACGCTTATTAATACAAAGCCAGTGCTTTCATTTAATTGATATAATATTTAAGCATTAAATACGCATCAGTATTTACTCTCAGGTATTGCTGGTCTTGAAACTAGTGCCCTTTAACGGCAAACAGTAATTTTTTGAAAAGAGCAAAAGACCGCTCAACCGAAAACCTTGTTTTCAATATGGGAGTGTGGAAAACAAACTGAACAAAAGTTTCTATAACCGAAAAATCAAAAAACAGTTAAATTTTACCAGAGCTGGAATATACTGTATAACTAATCAATGATTTATAAAACGGCGTTTTATGCATTGCTTAATAATTCAAAGTCGAAGTCAAAATTAGCTTAATGTCGGAATCCGGTCCTCAAAAATTTATGAAGGCTCAGCTCTACGTTTTCCTTGGCTGCTGTATCTGAAAAATCTTCAAACCAGCGGTGTCGATAGTGGTATGCAATAACCACAAACGGGGCGATTTTGAAAACAAAAGACAATATGTTATTTCTCTGAACACAGCTCTCTCTGATATATTCATTAATGATTTGCTCAATTTAAAACGAGATGGCATTTTTTGCTTCAAAACTGGGGCGACCGAAACGCAAGCACCGCCACTGCTATGACATCTGGACAGTGATAAAAAACGTATTCATTGTCATGTTTTATATCAATTATGCGTTTGCTTGCTCTAGGTATAGTTCCAAACATTCCGATCATCATCCGAATCAATATTTTCAATATTATCTTCATTAAAGTTCTTATTGATAATGTAGAGTTATTCAAGATGATTAAATTAAATGCAAACTACCTGTTTTAAAGTTAACTGATTTCTTTGGTCCATTTCCCGCAGAATTTATTGCATAAACCACGACTCGATATATAGTTGAAGCGTTTAACTTAGTAATTGTTAATTGATAGTTGGCATATGCTGCTATATGATTGACATATTTGCTGCCGATGATTTTGTTTCCTTCATACCACACAACGTAATACCGATCTATAGCATTTCCACCGTGTGGCTTATTCCATGAAACCTTAGATCTTGGTGACGGGTTGGAATTTAAGTTTGAAACTTGCAGTGATCGAACACTTCCTGGAGCTGAAGGAAAATACATCAAAGTTTAGTTGATTGAGAATTCGAGCAATGGGCCTCAGCGCTTCAAAGCGCTATTTCGCCATTGTGCAGAAGTAGTAGCCTAATTTCATGCTTTTATAATTTAGGATTTTGTATTTGTGGCCATTTTTTCCCGGTTCGGATTTTGTACTTTGTGGTAGAATTGCACAGCAACAATGTCAACTGTGAAGCGAGACTGAACGCAAGTTCTTTAATGTTTAATTGTATGAAGACAAAATAACATTTCCAAAAAACAAGCCGACACGAACATGATCGAGTAGCAAGTAATCATCTTTGTGTGGATGTTTGCATTTATTTGCAGCTAATGATTGGAATCTCGTGACATGGAGCAGTGCGAAAAGAAATACTGGTGGAATGGGGAGTTAAAATTTTCTCATTACCTGTGAATCTGACAGATAATTTAGAGACTGTGCGTTCGAATTCAACCGAAACCGTTTTTAGCCTTTCCTACTGATCCATTGTAAGTGAGCTCAATTATTATTGACTGATTATGCATGTTTGTCTTATCATGACGTAATATTGGTAATGTGTCAACTTGGATCTGATCAGCTCTAGTTTAGGGTGTGTAAACTAGTCTTAAATCTTTCTCATGCTGGATATCAGAAATGTATTTTCCAAGTTATAGTTGCCAGGGAATGAAACGTTACAACACCGACTTTCCAATTTAAAGTCTTCGAGTTCAATTTAAACTAATGGTAAAAGCACATGTTATGTATTATCGAAACTGACTTGAAATAACCTTTATTGGAACTTTTACCAGCGCACCTGCCGCCAGCTCTTGTTGCTATATGCAGCCAAATATTTATGTGTGCGTCGCGTTTTTGATATAAAACAGTATTAGGCAGAAGTTTAAATGCAATAAATCCTTTTCCAATCAAGTATTTCTGGACTTGAAAAAAATCTAAACTAGAATTCCATGTCATGTGAACAAATACTGTAAAAATGATTTTATGTATGTTTGGTTGATTTACACGTTTTTTCAAACATAATGCGGTTATTTAAGCTGCTAATGATAATTTGCAGCTGGACTTGGTACTGGTCGTCAAAAGTTTTGTAGACACTTGTATGGTACTGTTATAGTATAGCACAGGGCTACTCAACTAGTTTTAATGAAGGTCCAGTCGGAGAGGTTTAGGATTTGTCGAGGTCCAGTAGGTCCAGACCTACAAGACCAAGCTCCAGGTTGAATACTGGAAAGGTCCGGCAGTTGAGAAATGGAGGTCGAGTCGGAGAATCGCAGGAAAAACATTGCAAAAACCGCCAGTCAAACAGGTGGTGACCTTGTTTTTTGGAGATCACCCTTGACTGCGGATATCGAAGAAAAGGGTCGCCATGTTTTTCACTGCAGGCTATCCAGGTGTGTCGCTCTAGGGCATCGCCTCTACGGACAGAAGTTTTCAAACTGAATTTAAGCGCCCCGTTTTCAATTAACCGTTGCTTGTTGCTCTCAGTGTCACTCACGCTGAAGCTCGCGGTCCGGCTGTAACACCTCAAAGGTCCGAATTCGGACCGCGGTCCGCCAGTTGAGTAGCCCTAGTGTCGCATCACTTCAGTTCCGTTGCAGCTATTTGCAAAACCACTTGTGTAAATTATCATCAGCAGCTGCTGATTCTGAAAATCTCAGCAAATGTTGGTAGTAGGTAAATAAAGATTTTTACTTTTATGGGTTATGGTTGTAACCATTATGTTTATAATATAACCATATGTTTATAACCATGTCCACAGAATCCACAATAAATTATCACAAATAAAACGATAGCCCTTTTTTAATCCGTCAATCAATCTCTCTCCCCGTTTCAACGTTTCTCTATACTACTACTCTACTCTCTAAAAAAAAACTACTCCCTTCGCCTTATATATAAATCGAAAAAAAACAATCCAGAAAATGCTAGAACGAAATCACGTGAAAAAGAAAAAAGCATTACCAAGTTATGTAATTGGTCAACGAAATTCTTCAAAGAAGCTAGAATCACTAGATCAATCTGGAATCGTATTATGTCATACACGATTGTGACGTAATAAACGTGTACTTACAGTAAATCCAATCGGGAGGAAAAAAGTCTTTTTTTCTCAATCAGTAGCCGAGCGAACAAAATAATACAACACTATACGCATATGTGAAAACAGTTCATACAAGACAAATTTACTTATTCGTGACATACGCCCCCTTAAGAATATCATATTACTAATATTAGCAACTACGAATAACGAAATTTGCGGGCACAATTTAATACTAAGATCTGTAAGCATGCACAAAATAAATTCAATCACCATTTCTTACACACATATACAATCAAAGCATAGCGCAAACATTGCACCTAAACACAGCACAATTAATTCATCATGCGACTGAGATAATCAGCCGCTACATTATCCTTCCCGGAAATGTCTTGTACAGTATAATCGTACCCTTGTAAAGCCAGGACCCAGCGCATTGTGCGATCGTTGTGATACTTGGTTTTATTTATGTACACAAGGGGCTGGTGATCTGTTTGTAAAACAAACGGTTTGCCAGCTATGTATAGCCGGAACTTTGTTACGCCCCACACAATACCTAAACATTTTTTTTCTAAAGTTGAATATCTGGTCTCAACTGGCATGAGTTTGTTGCTGGCATACGCCACTCGATGCAGTTTCTCATCATGCTGTTGCATGAGGGCGGCGCCCAGCCCGAAGTTCGATGCATCGCTTCGTAGTATCAATGGTTTACTGTGATCTGGCAACTTTAAAATTGGTCGCTTCAATAAACAGTCTTGCAAGCTGATGAAGACTTTTTCTTGACCTTGCCCCCATCGAATCTTGTTTGGTTGTCCCTCGCGCGTTAAATCAGTCAATGGCGCTGCAAATGTGGGGATGTGTGCGCGGTAATAGTTCGCTGACTCTCAAAACGTTCTTACCTCCTTTTTTGTAGTCGGTCTTCGTGCGGTACGAACTTTCTCTAAATTGTCCTCATTAATTGTAATCCAGTCACGACTGATATAATGCCCAAGAAACTCAACGGATTCGGCCCCAAATACACATTTAAATGGTTTTGCTGTAAGTCCTGCTTTGCGCAAACGTCGAAGCAATTCTCCCAACACTTGTAGATGCGCTTGCCAATCATTGGTATGTATGATGAGGTTATCAATATAGCTATCGACGTTATTCATTCTAGCTAAAATCTTTCCCATTCCGCGAACCAACGTTGCCCCCGAATTTTTCATCCCAAAAGGCTTCCTCAGAAAATCGTTCGTACCGTCGGGCTTATAAATGCAGTCTTCTCGATGTCTTCTTCCGCGACTGGGATTTGCCAGTATCCCTTGCTGAGATCAATCTTGGAGTAATACTTGCTTTTCCCCAACCGCTGGAATAAATCTTTTGCTGTGATCATGGGCTCCGGGTCTACTACTGTAAGCTTGTTTAATTTTCAAAAGTCAACGCAGATGCTGTTTGATCAATCCTTTTTCTTCACGATCACAATCAGGGATGCGAATGGTGAGTTCGATTCTTGGATGATTGCGAGGCTAAGCATGTCTCCTATTTCCTTTTTAAGATTCTCCCTCATGGCGTATGGCAAAGGATAAGGCCGAGTAAGTCAGTTTTTTCGATGTATTTCTTCAGCATGTTCGCATGAAACGTCATCACCTTCTTATTTACTTCTACCCGATAATCATTACCCTTCCCACACCTGCTCATAATTTCATAAGGACCTTTCCATCGCATCAGAAGCTTATTTGCGTCCGTCGGCAGTAGCAATATTACCTTGTCACCTTCTTGAAATTCTCTTCTTTTAGCTCTTCTGATATACAGTGTTTTGTTTTTCTTCCGACTCTTTAGCAACTCCTCCTGATCAAACTTTATGGTGTTGTCCAAACGTTCTCGCAATTCGAAAACATGCTGGTAGCTCGTCTTGACCTCTTTCCCATCTATCTCTCCTGTCCACAGCTCCTTTAAGATTTGAACTGGTCCGCGTACTGTCCTCCCACACAACAACTCAAACGGTGAAAATCCGGTGGCCTCCTGTGGCGCTTTTCTGTATGCAAACAGTAAGAGGTTAACAAAACGATGCCACTGGTGGGGCTGCTCATTACACAGACGTCTTAGCATTTTCTTGAGTGTACCATTAAAACTTTCGACGAATCCATTGCAGATAGGATGGTACGGCGTAGTGGTTAATCGCTTTATAGACAGCAACCTTGATACTTCCTCCATGCACTTCGATACAAACTGTGTGCCAAGATCACTCAGGACTTCTTCTGATATTCCTAGACGGCCATACATATCAAGCAATGCTTCCCCCACTGTCTCCGTTTCAATATTCTTGAGTGAAACGGCTTCAGGGTATCTAGTCGCATAATCTACCAGGGTCAGGATATATCGATGTCCCTTCTCGATTGGAGGTGAAATTGTTCCAACTAAATCCACGGCAATTCTCCTAAACGGCATATCAATCAAGGGCTTATCTCTTAATGGCACACGGGGAACGGATTCTTTAGCAGTTGTGTTCTGACACACATCACATGATCTGCAGAAACTAGTAATATCACTTTGCATGCCAGGCCAGTAGAAATTTGTTTGAATTCGGTCTTTGATCTTCTTGATCCCAAGGTGTCCTCCAAAAATTGAGTCGTGGGCGACTTCCATAACCTTTCTTCTCAGTGTTTTGGGTACCATAATCTACTTTGAGCACTCACCTAATCCATCAACTCGGTTCCGAATCCTGTATAGAACACCTCTACGCTTTTCATATTTATTTCGTAATCTCCCTTTCTTTCCTCCAGATCCACATATTTTCCCAGAGTAGCGTCCTCCTGATGCAGTTTTGACAATTCATTCTTCGTAATGGAAGTCTGAGCCGTTACTTCTTTTGTCACTAAAGACTTGACTGTGATATCCTTCCGAGCTTGAGCCCTCGTGACCGCAGCGGCACACGTCTCCACACCGGAAACAAGATCATCCGGATTCCGTGCGCCAGGAATGTTTTCAATAATCAGGTCGAATAAAGGGTCTCGTAAACATATGACTTTGGTTGCTCCCGTATAGTATGGCGTGTCCACTTTAATCTCAGCAATAGGCGCCTCCTTCAATGTCCGGTCGGTAGTGATCACATAGCCCGTGCTACCAGTAAAGTCATCTTTCTTCGCCAACTCTCTCCTGACAATAACACTATTGCAGCCTGTATCACGAAGGACCTCAACTTCATTCTCACCCACTTTTCCGGTCGCAAGAGGCATACAATTCTTATTTTCATTACTCAGGCAAGCACCATCTCGCACGACTTTAATTTTCTCTCCAGATTTGAGCTCCAAATATTCTTCATCCTTCGCTTTTGCATCATCCGAAAATCTTCCAGCTTGTGCAGTGCATCGAACTCAGTACGGTTGAGACGGAGATCTAGGGGTGTTGCCTCCACCCCGAGGAGCAGCTTAAGGGCGGGGGTTGTTTCAACAAAATCTCCACTTGTGCCCAATTTCATCACATTGGTAGCACGTGACTGCGTGTCTAGCTGGTCGGTTATACCCAATTCGTTCTCCTTCTGGTTTAACACGACAGTCAATCGTCCGGTGACCAACGCGATTACATAAGAAACACTTCAGGGTACTCGCAGGAGGGAATTCACTATAATTGTCCTTCACACCGAGTCTTGCGCTATCACGTTTGATGACTTCCTTACTCGACAACTTTTGATTACGTGCTGCCAAATATTGGTCAGCCAACCGTGACAATTCATCTAAAGTTTTTGAGTTGCTCTGCTTCATCCATACCGATAGATCTTTAGAGCAGGAGCTAGTGAACTGCTCGCGTACAATGAAATCAACCACGCTCAGGAAGATTTGCTCCACCTTGGCCAACTCTATCCACTTGGTGAAGTAATTTTTAACCTGAGTATAAATTGACTTGGGCTTTCGTGTCCTTCCTGTCTAGCTTCTCGAAATTTCTCGAGGTATCCACGTTCAGTAAAATCGTATCTTTCCAATAAAGCAACTTGAAGGCGCTCATAATCCATTGCTTCCTCTGGCGACAGTCTATTATATACTTCTACCGCGTTGCCCGTTAGCATCGGGCTCAACTGGGTTGCCCAAGTACTTCTATTCCACTTAGCCACACTAGCGTACCTTTCAAATCTCAGAAGATATTCGTCCAAATAATCTTTCCCGTCCACAAAAGATGGTAGCGGTGGCGTCCTCACAACATTTTCAACCGATCCTTGATTGAATTGCTCGCCATTCTGAAATTAGGGGAGCTTCCTCGTTTCCAACCTCAGCTTTTCAACTTCGAGCTCAGCCTTCCTTTCCTCAGCCGCTATTCGTCGTTCTTCAGCCACTATTCTCCGTTCTTGAGTCTGGGCTGCTAACCTTAGCTCTTCAGCTTGAGCCGCTATCCTTTCTTCATCAGCCGCTATTCTCCATTCTTCAACTTGGGCTGCTAACCTTCGCTCTTCAGCTTCAGCCTCTCTCATTCGGCGCCATTCTTCTGCTATAAGCTTATTCCTCTGCTTCTCATCCAAGCCCAACAACTCTACTTGTCTCTTCAAGTCCTCCAACTTCTCCATTATAAGTTTTTCCGCAGCCATTTTAAATCACCAACCGATAGAGATATTTGTTTCCTGGACAAGCCCCCAGATGTCGCGTTTAAATATAATAATAGAACTTCCAGTTCTATCTCAATCTTAAATTTCTTTTATAATTGAGACGACGTGTGATAATCGCTCGGATAATTAGGTCTGACTGCAACTTAATAAAACTTGGAAAAGATTGGTTTCCAGTAAAAATACCTTAAACCACGTTAAGTACAGAATAATGTATTCGCAGAAATAAGACTTGATGACTTCAAGCTTCTTCGCTCAACGATCTCAGAATTAATCACTTTACTATACAATCAGGAAACCGCCAAAACTAATTTCATCAAGAACTGCTTAATACTCGCCATGTCCACAGAATCCACAATAAATTATCACAAATAAAACGATAGCCCTTTTTTAATCCGTCAATCAATCTCTCTCCCCGTTTCAACGTTTCTCTATACTACTACTCTACTCTCTAAAAAAAACTACTCCCTTCGCCTTATGTATAAATCGAAAAAAAACAATCCAGAAAATGCTAGAACGAAATCACGTGAAAAAGAAAAAAGCATTACCAAGTTATGTAATTGGTCAACGAAATTCTTCAAAGAAGCTAGAATCACTAGATCAATCTGGAATCGTATTATGTCATACACGATTGTGACGTAATAAACGTGTACTTACAGTAAATCCAATCGGGAGGAAAAAAGTCTTTTTTTCTCAATCAGTAGCCGAGCGAACAAAATAATACAACACTATACGCATATGTGAAAACAGTTCATACAAGACAAATTTACTTATTCGTGACAATCACCTTTTGGTATAAGCTTAATCAATCTGACAGTGATTATTTTAGTGTTCAAATGATAGTTCAGCAGATGTAGGTCTCTATAACGAAATACCGTACAGATTTAGTAGCCTGCTTTGATGTTTGTTTCCAGTTTGGGCTTAAAGTTCACAGCGTTGGAAATTTACCAATTTACCAAAATGCTTGCTTGGGTTTGTTTTGAAACTGCATTGTTATAGGATTCAACAAATCGCTGCCGACGCGATCACATTGTGGTAAAATCGCCTGCTTTGCTGTCGGTGGATCTGGATTTCATTCATCTCGTCGGTCATACCAAAAAACTTTAAAAACTGGTGTCCATAGCTTTCCCACTGGTCGATTGACATTTACAGGAAAGCTGTGGAGACAGGAAGGTTCTGGAGAACAAGCCGGCAAGTCCGCTTGTTGTGTCCTTGGGGAAAGGACATCACGGGACACCACACCTTTAATTGGACGACAAGCGGTCCAGTTTTCCTTCCGAAGGCAGCTTGGTGGCAGAAAGGGCATCCGAGCGTAAAAACAAAATGCCAGAAAATGCAGACTACTGCAATGGAAATCCCGAGTTTGGACTTTAGCCACCGGTGACCCCATGCATAAATGGAAACAAAGCCGGAAAAAAAGTAGAATGTAACAAAAAATCCCGAAATCAATTTTAATGAACTGGTGAATGCAATAACGAACTTCGGTGTTTTACCACTTTGTTGATATTTGCATTTGTTTTTGTAATACTTTGATTTCTCCAAGTGTTTCGTTGCAGATATTCATGCAGCAAATGGAGCTTACTTTTACGTAGCTTTTTCTAAAATTTGTTGTAGAAAAAAGGAACCAGATGCGTACCGTAGCTACACATTAACTAAATGTAAACTGAATTATTCTATGACCAAAAAAGAACTTTTGACTGTTGCTCACGCTCTTCAATAATTTCGTTTTACATAATAAAGGAATTTTATCGCCAACCGATTATGCTGCTCCGTGTTGATTGTGGCAGTTGAAAGGTGTTTATTTTCAGAGTGCATAAAGTTCGAGTTTGTTTTTCGAGCTTGTACACCACCCATGCTCTAATCATGGAATTGCTGTTGCTTTTAGTAGACTTGCTAACGGAAACAAAGATTTCCTAATCGATTGTTCGTTCCGCCTGGATAATGAAGTAACAGATGCGCCGCGGATTTTGTTCAGGGAAGTTAAGTAGATATTTTTGCCATTGATGGCAAGATTGCCTAGATTGGTGTAATGATTCAATTTAACGATTACTGCATGGGTATACACATTTGTTTGGTTTCCTTCATTAAATTCGACGCGGGTCCCGATCACCCTTCAAAAAAATTATAAACTACAGTGAAGAACTCGACATCATATCTCTATATTTGAAGTAATTATAATCCAAGATTTCTGTTTGCTTTGGAAAAGTGAAGATACTATGATGACTGTAAAAGCACAGTTATTGATTTCAAGTGCCAAATGAGCAAAAGGGTTAAATCATTTTTCGACTCTTATCACTTTGTCTGTCATCTTGATGTGAATGCAACTGCTGAAAAGGTATCTCAACAATTTTATTGGTCACGTTGGAAAGCGTGGATAGTTAAAAAGACTTTGCTGTCGCGCATAGAAAATAATGTCGATTGTGTTATCAACGAATACCACTAACAACAACTCAAAAATGCCGAGCTGATTTCTTCTTTTAAATTGAGTCAGACGCAGAGAATTGAGGTGGCTTTACTGTGTGGATTGTTTATAATTCAAACTGGATGATGTTACACATTATTTTCTGAAGAGCTCTGCAATCGAGGGCTTACTTTTTCCTCGAATGCACGGAGCACTTTTTTGATGTTGAAATCCACTTTAGCCATTAGACTCTGAATTTTCAACAACTCTTTTTGCTGATAATACTTCTATCTGATAATAATACTGTCATATATGTTAATACAGTCTTGAAATTAGTGCCCTCTAACGGCAAACAGTAGTTTTTTGAAAACAAGTTCAAAACTGTGGCGCAGCACAAGACCGCTTAACCGAAGACCTTGTTTTTAAAATGGGATTGTGGAAAACAAACTGAACAAAAGGTTTCTGTAATCGAAAAGTCTACAAGTGGTTATATTTTACTAGAGCTGGAATATACTGTATAACTAATCAATGATTTATAAAACGGCGTTGTATGCAAATGTCAAATAGCTCGAATAATCGTTTTATTAATGTCGTAATCGAGATTAGTTTAATGCCGGCATCAGGTTAGCTCTAAGTTTCCCTTGGCAGCGATATCTGAAAAATCTCCAAACCAGGGCGTCGATAGTTATATGGATTGGCCAGGAGCGTACCGGGAAATAATTTGATGGGGGGGGGGCGCAAGCGAGACTTGTTTTTAGAGATCAGCATAAAATTAACACAGCACTGAAAAATGTGCGGGAAGAGGCAGTGTTCATCTGAATTTTTTAAAGATCGATGTCGGCTGCAATCAAATCTTTGCCAAAAGATAAATCTATGTTCCTTATTTATATTTTTCCAGCTCGGTTGTCCACAGCTCTGAAATTTGCCAAATCTACTCATGGTAATTGACGATCACGTTTTACCATTTCATATGGGGGGAGGCGTGATGATGACTTTTGCCAATAGACGTTTGACGTTCCTGAGGAAAGAGCGCGCGCATAGGATCCCTCCCTGCGTACGCCAGTGGCAGTAACCACAAACAGGGCGATTTTGAAAACAAAACGTTATCTGTGTCCAGCTCTCTGATATATTCATTAATGATTTGCTCAATTTAAAACGAGATGGCATTTTTGCTTCAAAACTGGGGCGACCAAAACGCAAGCACCGCCACTGCTATGACATCTGGACAGTGATAAAAAACGTATTCATTGTCATGTTTTATATCAATTATGCGTTTGCTTGCTCTAGCTTTATAGTTCCAATCATTCCAATCATTATCCGAATCAATATTTTCAATATTATCCTCATTAAAGTTCTTATTGATAATGTAGAGCTATTCAAGATGATTAAATTAAATGCAAACTACCTGTTTTAAAGTTAACTGATTTCTTTGGTCCATTTCCCGCAGAATTTCTTGCATAAACCACGACTCGATATATGGTTGAAGCGTTTAACTTAGTAATTGTTAATTGATAGTTGGCATTAGCTGCTGTATGATTGACATATTTGCTGCCGATGATTTTGTTTCCTTCATACCACGCAACGTAATACCGATCTATAGCATTTCCACCGTGTGGCTTATTCCATGAAACTTTAGGTCTTGGTGACGGGTTGGAATTTAAGTTTGAAACTTGCAGTGATCGAACACTTCCTGGAGCTGAAAGAAAATACATCAAAGTTTAGTTGATTGAGAATTCGAGCAATGGGCCTCAGCGCTTCAAAGCGCTATTTCGCCATTGTGCAGAAGTAGTAGCCTAATTTCATGCTTTTATAATTTAGGATTTTGTATTTGTGGCCATTTTTTCCCGGTTCGGATTTTGTACTTTGTGGTAGAATTGCACAGCAACAATGTCAACTGTGAAGCGAGACTGAACGCAAGTTCTTTAATGTTTAATTGTATGAAAACAAAATAACATTTCCTAAAAACAAGCCGACACGAACATGATCGAGTAGCAAGTAATCATCTTTGTGTGGATGTTTGTATTTATTTGCAGCTAATGATTGGAATCTCGTGACATGGAGCAGTGCGAAAAGAAATACTGGTGGAATGGGGAGTTAAAATTTTCTCATTACCCGTGAATCTGACAGATAATTTAGAGACTGTGCGTTCGAATTCAACCGAAACCGTTTTTAGCCTTTCCTACTGATCCATTGTAAGTGAGCTCAATTATTATTGACTGATTATGCATGTTTGTCTTATCATGACGTAATATTGGTAATGTGTCAACTTGGAACTGATCAGCTCTAGTTTAGGGTGTGCAAACTAGTCTTAAATCTTTCTCATGCTGGATATCAGAAATGTATTTTCCAAGTTATAGTTGCCAGGGAATGAAACGTTACAACACCGACTTTCCAATTTAAAGTCTTCGAGTTCAATTTAAACTAATGGTAAAAGTACATGTTATGTATTATCGAAACTGGCTTGAAATAACCTTCATTGGAACTTTTACCAGCGCACCTGCCGCCAGATCTCGTTGCTATATGCAGCCAAATATTTATGTGTACGTTGCGTTATTCAATGATAAATCCTTTTCCAATCAAGTATTTCTGGACTTGAAAAGAAATCTAAACTAGAATTCTAGGTCATGTGAACAAATACCGTAAAATTGATTTTTTGTATGTTTGGTTGATTTTCAGGCTTTTTTAAACGATAATAAAACAAATACAATGCGGTTATTTAAGCTGCTAAAGACAATTTGCAGCTGGACTTGGTACTGGTCGTCAAAAGTTTGATAGACACTTATACGGTTCAGATAATGTGTAGCATTACTGCAGTTGCGTTGCAGCTGCTGGTTGCGTAGATTAACACTAGCTTTGCGGGAAATTTTCTGCACCTACTTTTACGGAAGAATCTTTTCGACCCCAATCTTGTTTTGCTAATTGTTTTTTTCTTTTACTGGTTTGAACTCCAGTATGCTCTATTGCAACGATTACGCATAACAAAATGATTTGACTTTTAAAAAACACGTTTTGTACAAAATATAAAAGCACTTATGTCTTAATGTGCTTCGGTCCTGAGAAATATGCTCCTGGAGAATGGTTTTGGGCACGTGCTGCTTAAGGAGCATATTTCTCAGCACCGAAGCACATTGGCCCGCTCTTGCAAGCCAATCAGCAGCTTTAAAACTGAAACTTCCTTTTCTGCTATTGGACAACATCTTTTACAAAACCCTACATGCGCACGTGAATATAATGATAACAAATTTTCTATTCTTGCCCGTGGC
Source organism: Trididemnum clinides (assembly GCA_963675345.1). Lineage (NCBI taxonomy): Eukaryota > Metazoa > Chordata > Ascidiacea > Aplousobranchia > Didemnidae > Trididemnum > Trididemnum clinides. Next base: position 3,592,636 of record OY776291.1, read on the forward strand.
CGTACTTCTTTTCATCTTTCCACCCTTGAAGCCACGTACATCAAAACATCCAAACCAAATTTATGCAAACAAAAGGAATTTGTTTATGGTCTAAAAATTATACATTAGTTTCCGCTCCTTCCATTGGTCGCTTCTTTTACGAATCACGGTGTAGCTCTTTTCCCTTTTTTTCTTATTCGTCAATTATGTCTCTATATAAGTGACTCACTTCACCTTTTCACTCTATTTCTGACGGATTCTCTTGAAAAGTATCAGACGAAAATCTTCGAGAATGAATACACTACTTTCTGCCATTAACAAATAATCACAAAGCAGCTTTTTTTACTCTAGTATGCTGTGGGCTAATTGTGTACCGGTACTCTGTTTTTCAAACTATCCTGGCTATAAGGCGAAACTTTGTTATTATTGGCTAGCGCAAAGACCTTCTTGCTAGCGGTATTCACCTTAGACCAACTGCTGTGATAACTGGAATTTAATATGAAAAAATATATACAAAATTCTTTGATCAGCGGTATTTACACTTTTCTTTTGATTGTTGCCACCTGTTTCCTTATCTACAAAATAACTAATATTTCAATTGCAGCTGTTATGATGCACTACAAACAGAGCATTTTCTCTAAAAAGATTTTTTCAAATGGACTTACACAGCTAGAATACCGGTATTTGCTTTTCATGGTCATAGTATTTACGCAGAAGATTCTTTAGATTTGTTGTCACATTTTGAACGGTTTCAGACCAGCCATTGTTTGCTACTGCTAACAAGATGTTTCACCATACAGCTTTGTCTCAAAAAATGCCTGGTTCCTGCTAAGACGAGTTATATAAAGAAAAAAGGGTCGAAAACGACCTTTCCGCAAATCTAGGGGTAGCTTTTTCCAGAAGCGAAAGTTCAACCAGTAAGCAATTTTTTAAAAGTTTCAAAAGCTGTAATGTAATCTAGAAACAATTTTGGGAAAAATCAAAGCAGTTTATTGATTATTGGTCACGCATTTAGAAGATTTAAGGCAAATAAACAAAAACCAGGGTCGAAAACGATTCCTCCGTAAAGTGATAACCAGCTATTGGCAAAGTAACCTGTGTGAATTATCATCAGCAGCAGCTGGTTCTGAAAATCTCAGCAAATGTTGGTAGTAGGTAAATTAAGATTTTTACTCTTATGGATTATGTTTATAACTGCATTAATTGAATTGCAAATCACGTTTTAGTACAAGCTTAATCAATCTGACAGTGATTATTTTAGTGTTCAAATGATAGTTCAGCAGATGTAGATCTCTATAATGAAATACCGTACAGATTAATTAGCCTGCTTTGATGTTTGTTTCCAGTTTGGGCTTAAAGTTCGCAGCGTTGGAAATTTACCAATTCACCAAAATGCTTGCTTGGGTTTGTTCTGAAGCTGCTTTATTATAGGATTTAACGAATCGCTGCCGACGCAATCACATAGCGGTTAAAGCGCCTGCTTTGCTGTCGGTATACCTGAATTTCATTCTTCTTGTCGGGTCATAACAAAAGACTATGAAAAATGGCCGGAAAGTTTGCTTATTGTGTTCTTGAGGATGGGACATGACGGGACGTCCTACCTTTAATTGGACGACAGGCAGCCCAGTTTTCCCTCCGAAGGCAGCTTGGTGGCAGAAAGGGCATCCGAGCGTAAAAACAAAATGCCAGGAAATGCAGACTACTGCAATGGGAATCCCGAGTTTGAACTTAAGCCACCGGTGACCCCATGCATAAATGGAAACAAAGCCGGAAAAAAAAAGTAGAATGTAACAAAAAATCCCGAAATCAATTTTAATGAACTGATGAATGCAATAACGAACTTCCGTGTTTTACCACTTTGTTGACATCTGCACTTGTTTTAATATAGGGTTGCCATACGTCCGGATTTCCCCAGATATGTCCGGAATTTTTGTGTTAATATCTGCGTCAGGCAGAAAAGCCAAAACGTGCATAAATGTCAGGAGAAGAGTGTTTAGTTATCATAAGGGACAGCGAGACCAATGATTGCCTTTTTTTTCTTTTTATTTTGGAATAAACTTCTAATTGGGATGACACAACACAAGCTCCAACATTACCAACCGTTGTTTCATAGCAAAACTTACTTAGATTCGGCCCAAAACATATCTAAATTAAAAGTAAAATAGTAACAACTTTTGGTGGCTTCGTAACAAAAGTAACTTGCAGGCAAGAGGTAGAAGTTTTTTTATCAAAAGTTACAACTCTGGCAATCCTGTGGCAACCCTGCTGCCAATACAAAAAAATGTGAAGATGACCCAAAAATGTGTTCGGGATTTTGCCTCATCAAATATGGTAACCCCATTTTAATATATCTTGATTTCTCCAAATGTTTCGTTGCAGATATTCATGCAGCAAATAGAGCTTACTTTTACGTAGCTTTTTCTAAAATTTGTTGTAGAAAAAAGGAACCAGATGCGTACCGTAGCTACACATTAACTAAATGTAAACTGAATTATTCTATGACCAAAAAAGAACTTTTGACTGTTGCTCACGCTCTTCAATAATTTCGTTTTACATAATAAAGGAATTTTATCGCCAACCGATTATGCTGCTCCGTGTTGATTGTGGCGGTTGAAAGGTGTTTATTATCAGAGTGCATAAAGTTCGAGTTTGTTTTTCGAGCTTGTACACCACCCACGCTTTAATCCTGGAATTGCTGTTGCTTTTAGTAGACTTGCTAACGGAAACAAAGATTTCCTAATCGACTGTTCGTTCCGCCTGGATAATGAAGTAACAGATGCGGCGCGGATTTTGTTCAGGGAAGTTAAGTAGATATTTTTGCCATTGATGACAAGAATGCCTAGATTGGTGTAATGATTCAATTTAACGATTACTGCATGGGTATACACATTTGTTTGGTTTCCTTCATTAAATTCGACGCGGGTCCCGATCACCCTTCAAAAAAATTATAAACTACAGTGAAGAACTCGACATCATATCTCTATATTTGAAGTAATTATAATCCAAGATTCCTGTTTGCTTTGGAAAAGTGAAGATACTATGATAACTGTAAAAGCACAGTTATTGATTTCAAGTGCCAAATGAGCAAAAGGATTAAATCAATTTTCGACTCTTATCACTTTGTCTGTCATCTTGATGTGAATGCAACTGCTGAAAAGGTATCTCAACAATTTTATTGGTCACGTTGGAAAGCGTGGATAGTTAAAAAGACTTTACTGTCGCGCATAGAAAATAATGTCGATTGTGTTATCAACGAATACCACTAACAACAACTCAAAAATGCCGAGCTGATTTCTTCTTTTAAATTGAGTCAGACGCAGAGAATTGAGGTGGCTTTACTGTGTGGATTGTTTATAATTCAAACTGGATGATGTTACACATTATTTTCTGAAGAGCTCCGCAATCGAGGGCTTACTTTTTCCTCGAATGCACGGAGCACTTTTTTGATGTTGAAATCCACTTTAGCCATTAGACTCTGAATTTTCAACAACTCTTTTTGCTGATAATACTTCTATCTGATAATAATACTGTCATATATGTTAATACAGTCTTGAAATTAGTGCCCTCTAACGGCAAACAGTAGTTTTTTGAAAACAAGTTCAAAACTGTGGCGCAGCACAAGACCGCTTAACCGAAAACCTTGTTTTTAAAATGGGATTGTGGAAAACAAACTGAACAGAAGGTTTCTGTAATCGAAAAGTCAACAAGTGGTTATATTTTACTAGAGCTGGAATATACTGTATAACTAATCAATGATTTATAAAACGGCGTTGTATGCAAATGTCAAATAGCTCGAATAATCGTTTTATTAATGTCGTAATCGAGATTAGTTTAATGCCGGCATCAGGTTAGCTCTAAGTTTCCCTTGGCAGCGATATCTGAAAAATCTCCAAACCAGGGCGTCGATAGTTATATGGATTGGCCAGGAGCGTACCGGGAAATAATTTGATGGGGGGGGGGGCGCAAGCGAGACTTGTTTTTAGAGATCAGCATAAAATTAACACAGCACTGAAAAATGTGCGGGAAGAGGCAGTGTTCATCTGAATTTTTTAAAGATCGATGTCGGCTGCAATCAAATCTTTGCCAAAAGATAAATCTATGTTCCTTATTTATATTTTTCCAGCTCGGTCGTCCACAGCTCTGAAATTTGCCAAATCTACTCATGGTAATTGACGATCACGTTTTACCATTTCATATGGGGGGGGCGTGATGATGACTTTTGCCAATAGACGTTTGACGTTCCTGAGGAAAGAGCGCGCGCATAGGATCCCTCCCTGCGTACGCCAGTGGCAGTAACCACAAACAGGGCGATTTTGAAAACAAAACGTTATCTGTGTCCAGCTCTCTGATATATTCATTAATGATTTGCTCAATTTAAAACGAGATGGCATTTTTTGCTTTAAAACTGGGGCGACCGAAACGCAAGCACCGCCACTGCTATGACATCTGGACAGTGATAAAAAACGTATTCATTGTCATGTTTTATATCAATTATGCGTTTGCTTGCTCTAGCTTTATAGTTCCAATCATTCCAATCATTATCCGAATCAATATTTTCAATATTATCCTCATTAAAGTTCTTATTGATAATGTAGAGCTATTCAAGATGATTAAATTAAATGCAAACTACCTGTTTTAAAGTTAACTGATTTCTTTGGTCCATTTCCCGCAGAATTTATTGCATAAACCACGACTCGATATATGGTTGAAGCGTTTAACTTAGTAATTGTTATTTGATAGTTGGCATTAGCTGCTGTATGATTGACATATTTGCTGCCGATGATTTTGTTTCCTTCATACCACGCAACGTAATACCGATCTGTAGCATTTCCACCGTGTGGCTTATTCCATGAAACTTTAGGTTTTGGTGACGGGTTGGAATTTAAGTTTGAAACTTGCAGTGATCGAACACTTCCTGGAGCTTAAAGAAAATACATCAAAGTTTAGTTGATTGAGAATTCGAGCAATGGGCCTCAGCGCGTCAAAGCGCTATTTCGCCATTGTGCAGAAGTAGTAGCCTAATTTCATGCTTTTATAATTTAGGATTTTGTATTTATGGCCATTTTTTCCCGGTTTGGATTTTGTACTTTGTGGTAGAATTGCACAGCAACAATGTCAACTGTGAAGCGAGACTGAACGCAAGTTTTTTAATGTTTAATTGTATGAAAACAAAATATCATTTCCAAAAAACAAGCCGACACGAACATGATCGAGTAGCAAGTAATCATCTTTGTGTGGATGTTTGTATTTATTTGCAGCTAATGATTGGAATCTCGTGACATGGAGCAGTGCGAAAAGAAATACTGGTGGAATGGGGAGTTAAAATTTTCTCATTACCCGTGAATCGGACAGATAATTTAGAGACTGTGCGTTCGAATTCAACCGAAACCGTTTTTAGCCTTTCCTACTGATCCATTGTAAGTGAGCTCAATTATTATTGACTGATTATGCATGTTTGTCTTATCATGACGTAATATTGGTAATGTGTCAACTTGGAACTGATCAGCTCTAGTTTAGGGTGTGCAAACTAGTCTTAAATCTTTCTCATGCTGGATATCAGAAATGTATTTTCCAAGTTATAGTTGCCAGGGAATGAAACGTTACAACACCGACTTTCCAATTTAAACTAATGGTAAAAGCACATGTTATGTATTATCGAAACCGGCTTGAAATAACCTTCATTGGAACTTTTACCAGCGCACCTGCCGCCAGATCTCGTTGCTATATGCAGCCAAATATTTATGTGTGCGTTGCGTTATTCAATGATAAATCCTTTTCCAATCAAGTATTTCTGGACTTGAAAAGAAATCTAAACTAGAATTCTAGGTCATGTGAACAAATACCGTAAAATTGATTTTTTGTATGTTTGGTTGATTTTCAGGCTTTTTTAAACGATAATAAAACAAATACAATGCGGTTATTTAAGCTGCTAAAGACAATTTGCAGCTGGACTTGGTACTGGTCGTCAAAAGTTTGATAGACACTTATACGGTTTAGATAATGTGTAGCATCACTGCAGTTGCGTTGCAGCTGCTGGTTGCGTAGATTAACACTAGCTTTGCGGGAAATTTTCTGCACCTACTTTTACGGAAGAATCTTTTCGACCCCAATCTTGTTTTGCTAATTGTTTTTTTCTTTTACTGGTTTGAACTCCAGTATGCTCTATTGCAACGATTACGCATAACAAAATGATTTGACTTTTAAAAAACACGTTTTGTACAAAATATAAAAGCACTTATGTCTTAATGTGCTTCGGTCCTGAGAAATATGCTCCTGGAGAATGGTTTTGGGCACGTGCTGCTTAAGGAGCATATTTCTCAGCACCGAAGCACATTGGCCCGCTCTTGCAAGCCAATCAGCAGCTTTAAAACTGAAACTTCCTTTTCTGCTATTGGACAACATCTTTTACAAAACCCTACATGCGCACGTGAATATAATGATAACAAATTTTCTATTCTTGCCCGTGGCCGTACTTCTTTTCATCTTTCCACCCTTGAAGCCACGTACATCAAAACATCCAAACCAAATTTATGCAAACAAAAGGAATTTGTTTATGGTCTAAAAGTTATACATTAGTTTCCGCTCCTTCCATTGGTCGCTTCTTTTACGAATCACGGTGTAGCTCTTTTCCCTTTTTTTCTTATTCGTCAATTATGTCTCTATATAAGTGACTCACTTCACCTTTTCACTCTATTTCTGACGGATTCTCTTGAAAAGTATCAGACGAAAATCTTCGAGAATGAATACACTACTTTCTGCCATTAACAAATAATCACAAAGCAGCTTTTTTTACTCTAGTATGCTGTGGGCTAATTGTGTACCGGTACTCTGTTTTTCAAACTATCCTGGCTATAAGGCGAAAACTTTGTTATTATTGGCTAGCGCAAAGACCTTCTTGCTAGCGGTATTCACCTTAGACCAACTGCTGTGATAACTGGAAATTAATATGAAAAAATATATACAAAATTCTTTGATCAGCGGTATTTACACTTTTCTTTTGATTGTTGCCACCTGTTTCCTTATCTACAAAATAACTAATTTTTCAATTGCAGCTGATATGATGCACAACAAACAGAGCATTTTCTCTAAAAAGATTTTTTCAAATGGACTTACACAGCTAGAATACCGGTATTTGCTTTTCATGGTCATAGTATTTACGCAGAAGATTCTTTAGATTTGTTGTCACATTTTGAACGGTTTCAGACCAGCCATTGTTTGCTACTGCTAACAAGATGTTTCACCATACAGCTTTGTCTCAAAAAATGCCTGGTTCCTGCTAAGACGAGTTATATAAAGAAAAAGGGTCGAAAACGACCTTTCCGCAAATCTAGGGGTAGCTTTTTCCAGAAGCGAAAGTTCAACCAGTAAGCAATTTTTTAAAAGTTTCAAAAGCTGTAATGTAATCTAGAAACAATTTTGGGAAAAATCAAAGCAGTTTATTGATTATTGGTCACGCATTTAGAAGATTTAAGGCAAATAAACAAAAACCAGGGTCGAAAACGATTCCTCCGTAAAGTGATAACCAGCTATTGGCAAAGTAACCTGTGTGAATTATCATCAGCAGCAGCTGGTTCTGAAAATCTCAGCAAATGTTGGTAGTAGGTAAATTAAGATTTTTACTCTTATGGATTATGTTTATAACTGCATTAATTGAATTGCAAATCACGTTTTAGTACAAGCTTAATCAATCTGACAGTGATTATTTTAGTGTTCAAATGATAGTTCAGCAGATGTAGATCTCTATAATGAAATACCGTGCAGATTAATTAGCCTGCTTTGATGTTTGTTTCCAGTTTGGGCTTAAAGTTCGCAGCGTTGGAAATTTACCAATTCACCAAAATGCTTGCTTGGGTTTGTTCTGAAGCTGCTTTATTATAGGATTTAACGAATCGCTGCCGACGCAATCACATAGCGGTTAAAGCGCCTGCTTTGCTGTCGGTATACCTGAATTTCATTCTTCTTGTCGGGTCATAACAAAAGACTATGAAAAATGGCCGGAAAGTTTGCTTATTGTGTTCTTGAGGATGGGACATGACGGGACGTCCTACCTTTAAATGGACGACAGGCAGCCCAGTTTTCTTTCCGAAGGCAGCTTGGTGGCAGAAAGGGCATCCGAGCGTAAAAACAAAATGCCAAGAAATGCAGACTACTGCAATGGGAATCCCGAGTTTGAACTTAAGCCACCGGTGACCCCATGCATAAATGGAAACAAAGCCGGAAAAAAAGTAGAATGTAACAAAAAATCCCGAAATCAATTTTAATGAACTGATGAATGCAATAACGAACTTCCGTGTTTTACCACTTTGTTGACATCTGCACTTGTTTTAATATAGGGTTGCCATACGTCCGGATTTCCCCAGATATGTCCGGAATTTTTGTGTTAATATCTGCGTCAGGCAGAAAAGCCAAAACGTGCATAAATGTCAGGAGAAGAGTGTTTAGTTATCACAAGGGACAGCGAGACCAATGATTGCCTTTTTTTTCTTTTTATTTTGGAATAAACTTCTAATTGGGATGACACAACACAAGCTCCAACATTACCAACCGTTGTTTCATAGCAAAACTTACTTAGATTCGGCCCAAAACATATCTAAATTAACACTAGAAGGACGGCAATTTTCAACTACCTAGAAGGGCGGAATGCGTCAATTGACGCAAAATTTTCAAAGCTGCCAAACTATCATGTCGCACGTAAAAAGGCACTTCAACTCTTAAAAATTTTTTTAATCAAAGATTGTTTTGATGTTTTATTGAATTAATGCAATCACATTCAAATAATAATGGCTCGTTTTTAATAACCATTGGATGCTTGCTTCAACCCATGACTGTGCTTATGCACACAGTTTACACTTTTTGGTTGCACATCTCCCACACACTGGTTTGTTACATGCTTGGCACATGTCAGTGGTGCGGTTTCTGCACTTTGAAGTGGAGCAGGTAAGGCGACGTTTTACAATAGGCCCAGCGTTTGCGTCATTGGGACTGCAATCTTTGTTTGCACTCCGTTTACAAGACACCTTCGTCGCACTTCCAGTTAGTTCTTCTGCTACCCTTTGGATGAATTCTCTGCGACTGATACTGCTTTGGCAAACCTGCTTATAAATAATCCAGCTGTTAATAAGAGCCATGTCCACTACGTTGTAAAAAACATGCACAGGCCACCGCCTACTTGCTGCTTTCACCGAATATAATCTTGTCATTTGGTCGTAAACGTCCACTCTCACTTTTGTTTTGTTGTAGTACAACACTGAATCTGGCTTCTTTTTATATCCGGGTGCAAGCTGCTCAAAACTGCCACGTTTTTTGCTGCTTTGCACTGGTAGGATGTCAGTGTGATCGCGGTTTGGCCTTCATACCTAAACACTTCGGTTTCATGCAGTTCCTTTTTCTTCTTGCACTCCTCAGGGACATCTCTTCTATTCTGGCGCAATGTGCCCACCAGACTGCATTTTTTCTCTGCCAGTTTCAAAGCAAGACCAAGTGAGGTAAAATAATTATCGCACGTGACATTGTAACCCTGCTGGGAAAGCGGGGCCATGAGCTTCAGTACAACATCTGTAGGTACACTCAAGTCACTGCTCCTCGTATCGTCTTTTCCCACGTAAGGAAAGCCGTTGAATAAGTATTTATTTTCAACATCAACTGCAAGCCAAAATTTTAGGCCAAATTTGTCAGGTTTATTAGCCATGTACTGGATGAATTTGCATCTTGCCTTACATGGCAGCAGCTGTTCATCGACAGTGATGTTCCATTGTGGGATGAATGCTTTTTGGCAGTTTGATATGAAGCTATTCCAGAGTTGGGAAGCGAGAGCAAATTTATCATGCAGAAGGTTTCTACGTCTTTCCGTCTTTAGGTCAAAGCGAAGAAATCTCATAATTTCAACAAACCTATCTCGTGACATGGTTTGTGAAAACATTTGACAACCCTACGACTTTCCCCAAAGGCTTTTAAGAGGGAAGTTACGTCCTCCAATCACGCCACGAGCAACCACCAACCCAATAAATTGATCTAATTCGTGCAATGTCACATCCCAAGTCTGATCTCCAGTTTGCCTTCGTCCTTCTTCAACTGTGCATTTTTTTATGTTTCTCAACATTGGTTCATCAAATAGTATCCGGAACAAAGAAACCGGACTGTCACTATCAACACGTCTTGTTGAATATGATGTAGGCCCAGGCTGAAACCGCAGGATATTCTGAGATTGTAAACGGCCCTGAGCAGCAGATGACACACCAATCTTTTGCCACCTTGACCCATCCCTACCTTGAATCATGCCTGGTACACCTTGGCCTTGCACGACGGAATGTGTAACTTGGTCATCATCTTCTTCGTCGCTATCTGATTCGTCAGATTCAATCGACGGTACACTGGCCAATGCTGTATTTACAGCTGGGTCGATAATTTCACTGTCAGAGCCATCGTCATCAGAGCAGTCTGAGGGAAGATTTTGCATGATTTCTAAAGCACGCCTTGCTGCAATTCTTCGTCTAGACATTTTTAGCAGTTTATGGTTAGCAGAAGAATTGAAAATTGATTAATTTGATACTAATTCCGAAATTAATTCCTAAAAATTGATACAATATAAAAAAAAACACTAAAACATTTTAGATAAACTACTGAACCTTTCTTGCAATATGCCTATACGAAACTTCTCCCTTGTTCTGCAGTAAGTGTAAGCTGCATTGAAGTTACAGTAAGTACAGTATTTTACACTCCTTTTTTAGACCGAAAATGATTTTCCCACGCTTAGAAGTGCAGACAGCAGCTGTTTATCTTTTGTTCTCCACTGTTGGATATAATCTGTAACAGGCGGCGATGCGCTTTAATGTAAGGCTACCATTGTAAACCAGTATTGCGTCAATTGACGCACGTCGGCCTTCTAGGTAGTTGCCATTCCATTTCGCTTCACAGATAAGATAGAAACAAGAAATTTTGAGAGCATGTGGGCTTGGCCAAATTAGAAAAAGTCTGGGAATATGAGCGTGGTAATCCGCACATTTCGAAAATTATAAATGCGCAAAGGTGAAAAATGCGTTAATTGACGCGTTCCGTCCTTCTAGTGTTAAAAGTAAAATAGTAACAACTTTTGGTGGCTTCGTAACAAAAGTGACAAATTTAACTTGCAGGCAAGAGGTAGAAGTTTTTTTATCAAAAGTTACAACTCTGGCAATCCTGTGGCAACCCTGCTGCCAATACAAAAAAATGTGAAGATGACCAAAAATGTGTTCGGGATTTTGCCCCATCAAATATGGTAACCCCATTTTAATATATCTTGATTTCTCCAAATGTTTCGTTGCAGATATTCATGCAGCAAATGGAGCTTACTTTTACGTAGCTTTTTCTAAAATTTGTTGTAGAAAAAAGGAACCAGATGCGTACCGTAGCTACACATTAACTAAATGTAAACTGAATTATTCTATGACCAAAAAAGAACTTTTGACTGTTGCTCACGCTCTTCAATAATTTCGTTTTACATAATAAAGGAATTTTATCGCCAACCGATTATGCTGCTCCGTGTTGATTGTGGCGGTTGAAAAGTGTTTATTATCAGAGTGCATAAAGTTCGAGTTTGTTTTTCGAGCTTGTACACCACCCACGCTCTAATCATGGAATTGCTGTTGCTTTTAGTAGACTTGCTAACGGAAACAAAGATTTTCTAATCGACTGTTCGTTCCGCCTGGATAATGAAGTAACAGATGCGGCGCGGATTTTGTTCAGGGAAGTTAAGTAGATATTTTTGCCATTGATGGCAAGATTGCCTAGATTGGTGTAATGATTCAATTTAACGATTACTGCATGGGTATACACATTTGTTTGGTTTCCTTCATTAAATTCGACGCGGGTCCCGATCACCCTTCAAAAAAATTATAAACTACAGTGAAGAACTCGACATCATATCTCTATATTTGAAGTAATTATAATCCAAGATTCCTGTTTGCTTTGGAAAAGTGAAGATACTATGATAACTGTAAAAGCACAGTTATTGATTTCAAGTAAAAGCACAAAATGCACAGTTATTGCACAGTTATTGATTATTGTAAAAGCACAGTTATTGATTTCAAGTGCCAAATGAGCAAAAGGATTAAATCAATTTTCGACTCTTATCACTTTGTCTGTCATCTTGATGTGAATGCAACTGCTGAAAAGGTATCTCAACAATTTTATTGGTCACGTTGGAAAGCGTGGATAGTTAAAAAGACTTTGCTGTCGCGCATAGAAAATAATGTCGATTGTGTTATCAACGAATACCACTAACAACAACTCAAAAATGCCGAGCTGATTTCTTCTTTTAAATTGAGTCAGACGCAGAGAATTGAGGTGGCTTTACTGTGTGGATTGTTTATAATTCAAACTGGATGATGTTACACATTATTTTCTGAAGAGCTCCGCAATCGAGGGCTTACTTTTTCCTCGAATGCACGGAGCACTTTTTTGATGTTGAAATCCACTTTAGCCATTAGACTCTGAATTTTCAACAACTCTTTTTGCTGATAATACTTCTATCTGATAATAATACTGTCATATATGTTAATACAGTCTTGAAATTAGTGCCCTCTAACGGCAAACAGTAGTTTTTTGAAAACAAGTTCAAAACTGTGGCGCAGCACAAGACCGCTTAACCGAAAACCTTGTTTTTAAAATGGGATTGTGGAAAACAAACTGAACAAAAGGTTTCTGTAATCGAAAAGTCTACAAGTGGTTATATATTACTAGAGCTGGAATATACTGTATAACTAATCAATGATTTATAAAACGGCGTTGTATGCAAATGTCAAATAGCTCGAATAATCGTTTTATTAATGTCGTAATCGAGATTAGTTTAATGCCGGCATCAGGTTAGCTCTAAGTTTTCCTTGGCAGCGATATCTGAAAAATCTCCAAACCAGGGCGTCGATAGTTATATGGATTGGCCAGGAGCGTACCGGGAAATAATTTGATTGGGTGGGGGGCGCAAGCGAGACTTGTTTTTAGAGATCAGCATAAAATTAACACAGCACTGAAAAATGTGCGGGAAGAGGCAGTGTTCATCTGAATTTTTTAAAGATCGATGTCGGCTGCAATCAAATCTTTGCCAAAAGATAAATCTATGTTCCTTATTTATATTTTTCCAGCTCGGTCGTCCACAGCTCTGAAATTTGCCAAATCTACTCATGGTAATTGACGATCACGTTTTACCATTTCATATGGGGGGAGGCGTGATGATGACTTTTGCCAATAGACGTTTGACGTTCCTGAGGAAAGAGCGCGCGCATAGGATCCCTCCCTGCGTACGCCAGTGGCAGTAACCACAAACAGGGCGATTTTGAAAACAAAACGTTATCTGTGTCCAGCTCTCTGATATATTCATTAATGATTTGCTCAATTTAAAACGAGATGGCATTTTTTGCTTTAAAACTGGGGCGACCGAAACGCAAGCACCGCCACTGCTATGACATCTGGACAGTGATAAAAAACGTATTCATTGTCATGTTTTATATCAATTATGCGTTTGCTTGCTCTAGCTTTATAGTTCCAATCATTCCAATCATTATCCGAATCAATATTTTCAATATTATCCTCATTAACCCATATTATCCCACTGTCTACAAAAGTGAACCCATTTTCAAAGAGCGCTTTCTACCACCAGAGCTGATATAATTTAATGTTTTTTCACTTCTTTATGAAGTCTTATGTTGAAACTTTCAAGTTCAACGTAAATTCAACACATTCCGAATATTCTTGATAGGTTTTCATGTAACTGAAAAACCGCAAATTTAGGTTCGCAAGCCTCGTTTTCGTTTTCCCGCGAAACGTTCAATCAAGCGTAAGGATGCGTGAAAAAGAAAGTTCTTACAAAAGTACTTGAGTTATAGATGTAAAATCATTAGAAAGTTTCTCAATACTGCAATTCGGAGAAAAGCCACCGCCACTGGAATAGCCGAGTCTACAAATGTAGTCAGTGGGATAATACGGGTTTGTAAAATCTATCCAGACAGGAATTTTGCTAAGTGAGTCATCGCTAGAAATTCAACATTCTTACAACTTTTGCCTCGTTCCTTTATACAATAATCATGATTGTTTTTTGCATTATTAAGTCACTTTGAAGTTTTTTTCGTCCAAGCTATTTTAAGTTATTCTGTAAAGACTGAGACTGATGATGCATTGTTTATAAAAATATTTTGCTGTATTTGCAGGAATAGTTTTAAAATGATAAGTACTAACACATTTTATCGTAAAAAGAATACCCAGCATTGTTTCCTGAATGATGCAATCAGTCAAAATCGAAAACGATGACCCTGAAACGGCTGATATAGTCATGATAGGGCCTCCTACTGGAGGTGCAGATAGCGATATGGAAAGTGAAAATGAAGAGATTCTGGAAGCAATAGGTCTGCCAAATGAGGTTGCTGGAGAAGTGGAAGTGTTTCAAATCACTAGCAACGCGGTCATGTCTGATTCCGACTCGGAAGAGCAAGGTAGCAGTGAACCAACAGCGAAAAGAGCAAAGAAATTAGCCAAGAGAAACGATAATGTTAAATGGGAGAAGAAACATATTCAGCAAAAACCTACTTCATCTTTGGACCAGGATAAAATAGCGCAAGCACAGTTAATCAATAAGCATCCTGATCTTGTTCAAGCAACAATTTGGAACACTTTTGAGAGCACGTTTTCAGATATGGCAGAATTTTTAGTAAACGAAACAAACCGATATGCAAAAGAGAACAAGAACAAGCCGGAATTTAGCGTTTCTATGGAGGAAATGATGCAATTTATTGGACTGATTTTCTTGTCAGGCTACAACATACGCCTTTCTGAAAGAGACTATTGGAGCACAGACCCGGATTTACGATGTGATGCTTTTTGCACAGCTATGAGTAGGAATCGCTTTTTTGAAATAAAAGCGGTACTGCATGCAGCAAACAATCAGCACTTGAGTGACTGTCGAATGGCGAAAGTGAAGCCATTATATGATATTTTGAACAAGAAGCTGAGACGATTTGGCGTAGTTCATGAGGATCTAAGCATAGACGAGTCCATGGTGCCATACTATGGACGTCACTCATGCAAACAGTTCATCAGAGAAAAACCGATTCGTTTCGGGTATAAGCTTTGGGTGCTGGCAAGTTCAACCGGTTTGCCTTACCACGTTGAAATATACGAAGGAAAATCCCCAAATGCAGAAGATATCCCTCTTGGGGAGCGAGTTGTCAAAACTGCGCTGGAAATCTGCGATAACCCGGCTGAACATAGTGTTTTCTTCGACAATTTTTTCTCAAGTTATAAACTGCTCGTTGACTTGGATGCTAAAGGATTCAGAGCCACTGGTACCATGAGGAACAATCGGATTGGAAAATGTCCATTGGCAGATGTTCGTGATATGAAGAAAAGAGAAAAGGGGGTCATACGATTTCAGGAGCACGAGCAACCTAGAAATTGTGCGGTGGAATGACAACTCAGTAGTTACCATTGGAAGTAATGCATATGGGGTGGAGCCGGTAGGAAATGTCAAGAGGTGGATCAAAGGAAAGGGAAGAGGAAACATCACCCAACCAGCTGTGATTGCTGCATACAATCGCGGAATGGGAGGTGTTGATCTGCTAGACCGCGCTTTATCCGATCTGAGGCCTGTAATTCGCGGCAAAAAATGGTATTGGCCACTGATCATAAATGCGATAAACATCGCATTTGTTTATAGTTGGCGTATATATAGGATAATTTCTGGTGAAGCCCTCTCTCAAAAAGCATTCCGTCGACGAGTGGTCAGCATTATGATCAGAAGGTCTTCTTCTCAGATCATGAATGTCAGAAGTCGCCCAGCCCGTACTTTCAAAGTGGCGGATGAAATACGTTTAGATGGCATAGGGCATTATCCTTTTCCGGCTCCTGTGAGAAGATGTGTGATTTGTAAAAAAAATTGCCGTAATTCTTGTGCAAAATGTAGTCAAAGCATGCATGTAAATACGTGTTTTCAATTGTTTCATGAGAAATAAGAATCTTCTCCTGCTTTTGTCATCATTTTCGTTTATTTCCGATTAAAACACGCTCAGGAAGTGTCGCGAATTTCTTCTGATCGTAAAAAAAAGGAAGAATTCAAGTTAGTAAATTGACGCTACTCGAGCATGTCGGTAGCGACATGCACGGGTAGTGTTGCGTTTTTTGCGTTTAGTCGCCCGAGAAGGAAAAAACGTAAATAATCGATCGAAACAACAAGACAAGAATATTGCTGATTCAGCAATGGACTCGATTGAGTTAAGTAAAAACACAGCGTCCGAAGGGGCCATCTCCAGGGGGAATGGCGCCCCAGATCCCACTAGAGTAGCAAAGGGGTGGGTAGCAAGAAACAGAGAAGAAAAACTGAGTGACTTGATAATATGAGCACATCCGTTGGGTTCGATAATAACACGATGGGGATGGGGGGGAACGGACGACGCGTCTGTACCCTCCACCAACATCACAGAAGGGTTTATTGAAAAGAAGTAAACAGGAAGCAAAATCAAAGTTTGAAATGGTAACAATAGGCTATGCTTGACTAATTGTCCGAATACGGAGGATTGACGATCACTGTCGGACACAATTAGCCATTCTACATCTGTCCAGATGATAAATGCACAACATTTTATGCATAAATGTTTCGTTTTGAGCAGCGGTAACCCAAATCTGTGCTAGAGACAAACTCTGAAACATAACAATTTGAGCAAAATTTTATACTGGATTATCCCACTGACTACAAAAGTAGACCCCCCTAAAAAAGCGCCTTTTCATTTTGCAAACGAGATGAGGCTTACAGGATCGTCAAATAGCGTGAAAATCAGCTGCCACACAAAATTTCTGGATAATTTTTTAATTTTTAAAGGCCTTGGGATAATACGGGTTAAAGTTCTTATTGATAATGTAGAGCTATTCAAGATGATTAAATTAAATGCAAACTACCTGTTTTAAAGTTAACTGATTTCTTTGGTCCATTTCCCGCAGAATTTCTTGCATAAACCACGACTCGATATATGGTTGAAGCGTTTAACTTAGTAATTGTTAATTGATAGTTGGCATTAGCTGCTGTATGATTGACATATTTGCTGCCGATGATTTTGTTTCCTTCATACCACACAACGTAATACCGATCTATAGCATTTCCACCGTGTGGCTTATTCCATGAAACTTTAGGTCTTGGTGACGGGTTGGAATTTAAGTTTGAAACTTGCAGTGATCGAACACTTCCTGGAGCTGAAAGAAAATACATCAAAGTTTAGTTGATTGAGAATTCGAGCAATGGGCCTCAGCGCGTCAAAGCGCTATTTCGCCATTGTGCAGAAGTAGTAGCCTAATTTCATGCTTTTATAATTTAGGATTTTGTATTTATGGCCATTTTTTCCCGGTTTGGATTTTGTAACTTGTTTTTAGAATTGCACAGCAACAATGTCAACTGTGAAGCGAGACTGAACGCAAGTTTTTTAATGTTTAATTGTATGAAAACAAAATATCATTTCCTAAAAACAAGCCGACACGAACATGATCGAGTAGCAAGTAATCATCTTTGTGTGGATGTTTGTATTTATTTGCAGCTAATGATTGGAATCTCGTGACATGGAGCAGTGCGAAAAGAAATACTGGTGGAATGGGGAGTTAAAATTTTCTCATTACCCGTGAATCTGACAGATAATTTAGAGACTGTGCGTTCGAATTCAACCGAAACCGTTTTTAGCCTTTCCTACTGATCCATTGTAAGTGAGCTCAATTATTATTGACTGATTATGCATGTTTGTCTTATCATGACGTAATATTGGTAATGTGTCAACTTGGAACTGATCAGCTCTAGTTTAGGGTGTGCAAACTAGTCTTAAATCTTTTTCATGCTGGATATCAGAAATGTATTTTCCAAGTTATAGTTGCCAGGGAATGAAACGTTACAACACCGACTTTCCAATTTAAAGTCTTCGAGTTCAATTTAAACTAATGGTAAAAGCACATGTTATGTATTATCGAAACTGGCTTGAAATAACCTTCATTGGAACTTTTACCAGCGCACCTGCCGCCAGATCTCGTTGCTATATGCAGCCAAATATTTATGTGTGCGTTGCGTTATTCAATGATAAATCCTTTTCCAATCAAGTATTTCTGGACTTGAAAAGAAATCTAAACTAGAATTCTAGGTCATGTGAACAAATACCGTAAAATTGATTTTTTGTATGTTTGGTTGATTTTCAGGCTTTTTTAAACGATAATAAAACAAATACAATGCGGTTATTTAAGCTGCTAAAGACAATTTGCAGCTGGACTTGGTACTGGTCGTCAAAAGTTTGATAGACACTTATACGGTTCAGATAATGTGTAGCATTACTGCAGTTGCGTTGCAGCTGCTGGTTGCGTAGATTAACACTAGCTTTGCGGGAAATTTTCTGCACCTACTTTTACGGAAGAATCTTTTCGACCCCAATCTTGTTTTGCTAATTGTTTTTTTCTTTTACTGGTTTGAACTCCAGTATGCTCTATTGCAACGATTACGCATAACAAAATGATTTGACTTTTAAAAAACACGTTTTGTACAAAATATAAAAGCACTTATGTCTTAATGTGCTTCGGTCCTGAGAAATATGCTCCTGGAGAATGGTTTTGGGCACGTGCTGCTTAAGGAGCATATTTCTCAGCACCGAAGCACATTGGCCCGCTCTTGCAAGCCAATCAGCAGCTTTAAAACTGAAACTTCCTTTTCTGCTATTGGACAACATCTTTTACAAAACCCTACATGCGCACGTGAATATAATGATAACAAATTTTCTATTCTTGCCCGTGGCCGTACTTCTTTTCATCTTTCCACCCTTGAAGCCACGTACATCAAAACATCCAAACCAAATTTATGCAAACAAAAGGAATTTGTTTATGGTCTAAAAGTTATACATTAGTTTCCGCTCCTTCCATTGGTCGCTTCTTTTACGAATCACGGTGTAGCTCTTTTCCCTTTTTTTCTTATTCGTCAATTATGTCTCTATATAAGTGACTCACTTCACCTTTTCACTCTATTTCTGACGGATTCTCTTGAAAAGTATCAGACGAAAATCTTCGAGAATGAATACACTACTTTCTGCCATTAACAAATAATCACAAAGCAGCTTTTTTTACTCTAGTATGCTGTGGGCTAATTGTGTACCGGTACTCTGTTTTTCAAACTATCCTGGCTATAAGGCGAAACTTTGTTATTATTGGCTAGCGCAAAGACCTTCTTGCTAGCGGTATTCACCTTAGACCAACTGCTGTGATAACTGGAATTTAATATGAAAAAATATATACAAAATTCTTTGATCAGCGGTATTTACACTTTTCTTTTGATTGTTGCCACCTGTTTCCTTATCTACAAAATAACTAATATTTCAATTGCAGCTGATATGATGCACAACAAACAGAGCATTTTCTCTAAAAAGATTTTTTCAAATGGACTTACACAGCTAGAATACCGGTATTTGCTTTTCATGGTCATAGTATTTACGCAGAAGATTCTTTAGATTTGTTGTCACATTTTGAACGGTTTCAGACCAGCCATTGTTTGCTACTGCTAACAAGATGTTTCACCATACAGCTTTGTCTCAAAAAATGCCTGGTTCCTGCTAAGACGAGTTATATAAAGAAAAAGGGTCGAAAACGACCTTTCCGCAAATCTAGGGGTAGCTTTTTCCAGAAGCGAAAGTTCAACCAGTAAGCAATTTTTTAAAAGTTTCAAAAGCTGTAATGTAATCTAGAAACAATTTTGGGAAAAATCAAAGCAGTTTATTGATTATTGGTCACGCATTTAGAAGATTTAAGGCAAATAAACAAAAACCAGGGTCGAAAACGATTCCTCCGTAAAGTGATAACCAGCTATTGGCAAAGTAACCTGTGTGAATTATCATCAGCAGCAGCTGGTTCTGAAAATCTCAGCAAATGTTGGTAGTAGGTAAATTAAGATTTTTACTCTTATGGATTATGTTTATAACTGCATTAATTGAATTGCAAATCACGTTTTAGTACAAGCTTAATCAATCTGACAGTGATTATTTTAGTGTTCAAATGATAGTTCAGCAGATGTAGATCTCTATAATGAAATACCGTACAGGTTAATTAGCCTGCTTTGATGTTTGTTTCCAGTTTGGGCTTAAAGTTTGCAGCGTTGGAAATTTACCAATTCACCAAAATGCTTGCTTGGGTTTGTTCTGAAGCTGCTTTATTATAGGATTTAACGAATCGCTGCCGACGCAATCACATAGCGGTTAAAGCGCCTGCTTTGCTGTCGGTATACCTGAATTTCATTCTTCTTGTCGGGTCATAACAAAAGACTATGAAAAATGGCCGGAAAGTTTGCTTATTGTGTTCTTGAGGATGGGACATGACGGGACGTCCTACCTTTAATTGGACGACAGGCAGCCCAGTTTTCCCTCCGAAGGCAGCTTGGTGGCAGAAAGAGCATCCGAGAGTAAAAACAAAATGCCAGGAAATGCAGACTACTGCAATGGGAATCCCGAGTTTGGACTTAAGCCACCGGTGACCCCATGCATAAATGGAAACAAAGCCGGAAAAAAAAGTAGAATGTAACAAAAAATCCCGAAATCAATTTTAATGAACTGATGAATGCAATAACGAACTTCCGTGTTTTACCACTTTGTTGACATCTGCACTTGTTTTAATATAGGGTTGCCATACGTCCGGATTTCCCCAGATATGTCCGGAATTTTAGTGTTAATATCTGCGTCAGGCAGAAAAGCCAAAACGTGCATAAATGTCAGGAAAAGAGTGTTTAGTTATCACAAGGGACAGCGAGACCAATGATTGCCTTTTTTTTCTTTTTATTTTGGAATAAACTTCTAATTGGGATGACACAACACAAGCTCCAACATTACCAACCGTTGTTTCATAGCAAAACTTACTTAGATTCGGCCCAAAACATATCTAAATTAAAAGTAAAATAGTAACAACTTTTGGTGGCTTCGTAACAAAAGTAACTTGCAGGCAAGAGGTAGAAGTTTTTTTATCAAAAGTTACAACTCTGGCAATCCTGTGGCAACCCTGCTGCCAATACAAAAAAATGTGAAGATGACCAAAAATGTGTTCGGGATTTTGCCCCATCAAATATGGTAACCCCATTTTAATATATCTTGATTTCTCCAAATGTTTCGTTGCAGATATTCATGCAGCAAATAGAGCTTACTTTTACGTAGCTTTTTCTAAAATTTGTTGTAGAAAAAAGGAACCAGATGCGTACCGTAGCTACACATTAACTAAATGTAAACTGAATTATTCTATGACCAAAAAAGAACTTTTGACTGTTGCTCACGCTCTTCAATAATTTCGTTTTACATAATAAAGGAATTTTATCGCCAACCGATTATGCTGCTCCGTGTTGATTGTGGCGGTTGAAAAGTGTTTATTATCAGAGTGCATAAAGTTCGAGTTTGTTTTTCGAGCTTGTACACCACCCACGCTCTAATCATGAAATTGCTGTTGCTTTTAGTAGACTTGCTAACGGAAACAAAGATTTTCTAATCGATTGTTCGTTCCGCCTGGATAATGAAGTAACAGATGCGGCGCGGATTTTGTTCAGGGAAGTTAAGTAGATATTTTTGCCATTGATGGCAAGATTGCCTAGATTGGTGTAATGATTCAATTTAACGATTACTGCATGGGTATACACATTTGTTTGGTTTCCTTCATTAAATTCGACGCGGGTCCCGATCACCCTTCAAAAAAATTATAAACTACAGTGAAGAACTCGACATCATATCTCTATATTTGAAGTAATTGTAATCCAAGATTCCTGTTTGCTTTGGAAAAGTGAAGATACTATGATAACTGTAAAAGCACAGTTATTGATTTCAAGTGCCAAATGAGCAAAAGGATTAAATCAATTTTCGACTCTTATCACTTTGTCTGTCATCTTGATGTGAATGCAACTGCTGAAAAGGTATCTCAACAATTTTATTGGTCACGTTGGAAAGCGTGGATAGTTAAAAAGACTTTACTGTCGCGCATAGAAAATAATGTCGATTGTGTTATCAACGAATACCACTAACAACAACTCAAAAATGCCGAGCTGATTTCTTCTTTTAAATTGAGTCAGACGCAGAGAATTGAGGTGGCTTTACTGTGTGGATTGTTTATAATTCAAACTGGATGATGTTACACATTATTTTCTGAAGAGCTCCGCAATCGAGGGCTTACTTTTTCCTCGAATGCACGGAGCACTTTTTTGATGTTGAAATCCACTTTAGCCATTAGACTCTGAATTTTCAACAACTCTTTTTGCTGATAATACTTCTATCTGATAATAATACTGTCATATATGTTAATACAGTCTTGAAATTAGTGCCCTCTAACGGCAAACAGTAGTTTTTTGAAAACAAGTTCAAAACTGTGGCGCAGCACAAGACCGCTTAACCGAAAACCTTGTTTTTAAAATGGGATTGTGGAAAACAAACTGAACAAAAGGTTTCTGTAATCGAAAAGTCTACAAGTGGTTATATATTACTAGAGCTGGAATATACTGTATAACTAATCAATGATTTATAAAACGGCGTTGTATGCAAATGTCAAATAGCTCGAATAATCGTTTTATTAATGTCGTAATCGAGATTAGTTTAATGCCGGAATCAGGTTAGCTCTAAGTTTTCCTTGGCAGTGATATCTGAAAAATCTCCAAACCAGGGCGTCGATAGTTATATGGATTGGCCAGTGGCGTACCGGGAAATAATTTGATGGGGGGGGGGGCGCAGGCGAGACTTGTTTTTAGAGATCAGCATAAAATTAACACAGCACTGAAAAATGTGCGGGAAGAGGCAGTGTTCATCTGAATTTTTTAAAGATCGATGTCGGCTGCAATCAAATCTTTGCCAAAAGATAAATCTATGTTCCTTATTTATATTTTTCCAGCTCGGTCGTCCACAGCTCTGAAATTTGCCAAATCTACTCATGGTAATTGACGATCACGTTTTACCATTTCATATGGGGGGGGGCGTGATGATGACTTTTGCCAATAGACGTTTGACGTTCCTGAGGAAAGAGCGCGCGCATAGGATCCCTCCCTGCGTACGCCAGTGGCAGTAACCACAAACGGGGCGATTTTGAAAACAAAACGTTATCTGTGTCCAGCTCTCTGATATATTCATTAATGATTTGCTCAATTTAAAACGAGATGGCATTTTTTGCTTTAAAACTGGGGCGACCGAAACGCAAGCACCGCCACTGCTATGACATCTGGACAGTGATAAAAAACGTATTCATTGTCATGTTTTATATCAATTATGCGTTTGCTTGCTCTAGCTTTATAGTTCCAATCATTCCAATCATTATCCGAATCAATATTTTCAATATTATCCTCATTAGAGTTCTTATTGATAATGTAGAGTTATTCAAGATGATTAAATTAAATGCAAACTACCTGTTTTAAAGTTAACTGATTTCTTTGGTCCATTTCCCGCAGAATTTCTTGCATAAACCACGACTCGATATATGGTTGAAGCGTTTAACTTAGTAATTGTTAATTGATAGTTGGCATTAGCTGCTGTATGATTGACATATTTGCTGCCGATGATTTTGTTTCCTTCATACCACGCAACGTAATACCGATCTGTAGCGTTTCCACCGTGTGGCTTATTCCATGAAACCTTAGGTCTTGGTGACGGGTTGGAATTTAAGTTTGAAACTTGCAGTGATCGAACACTTCCTGGAGCTGAAAGAAAATACATCAAAGTTTAGTTGATTGAGAATTCGAGCAATGGGCCTCAGCGCGTCAAAGCGCTATTTCGCCATTGTGCAGAAGTAGTAGCCTAATTTCATGCTTTTATAATTTAGGATTTTGTATTTGTGGCCATTTTTTCCCGGTTTGGATTTTGTACTTTGTGGTAGAATTGCACAGCAACAATGTCAACTGTGAAGCGAGACTGAACGCAAGTTTTTTAATGTTTAATTGTATGAAGACAAAATATCATTTTCAAAAAACAAGTCGACATGAACATGATTGAGTAGCAAGTAATCATCTTTGTGTGGATGTTTGTATTTATTTGGAGTTAATGATTGGGGTTCACTTACAACATGATCAGTAAATAGTAATTGGGTCCACATAAATTCGACCAGTACAAAAGGCAAAAAGCGATGGCAGTGGGATTGGAACGGACAGCCTCTTCAATACCAGCCAGATTTCTAGGGAGCAAGAAAACTTCATATTTGAATGCGACTGGAATAGTTTTTATCTTTCTGCACTGCTCCATGTATTGGAAACCCAATTATCATTGATTGATTATGTTTGTTTGTTTTAGTCGTAATAGCGATGTAGTTCTGGAGACCGATCTTGGTCTCCAAACCACTTTTTTGAAGTTTTAGTTATGTTATTGAAGGCTTAATATTCTGGTCTCACTACTTGGTCTCGGATTTAAGACCAAGATACTTTAATCAAAGAAGTATTTGTTTTGACCACAGAGTTTTGTTTCTTACATCACTCCTTTAACAGTAAACAAAAGACTTTCTGTTTCCTATTGCAGAGATCTATTTCCTTCTGTACAGATAACGTGAAATCAGTCGTCCTAATCAATATCTTTTTATTTTTTGTTACGAAATACTGGGTTTCGCTTTAACCAAGCCCACCTATTTATCGTAATTTCTGTTTTTTCATATTAATGTAGAATTAGCCTTACCAGAAAATGATTCATTTGCAAACGAAGTTCAGATGTAGTAAAAAAGTTTGCAATAAAATTCATTTGCAGATGGACATAAATGTTAATTATTTTGCAAAGTCAAACTAATTGTTACGCAATGTAGGCCAGAAATGTTAAGATTGCCTTATTCAATCAGTACTTTCGTTGTCGATTATAAATCGATTTTACGCTAAAAAATAGCTTTTAATGGTGTTAACAAAAAACAACTTAGTTGTTGTGTTTTTAGTGGTTCCAAAAAAGTGTGAGTAACAATTTCAATGCCGCATTAAGTTAAATGCAAACTGAAAACAAAATAATATGTTCACGAAGTCATTTTTAGAATCGACAAACCCCCAGCAATAAAAAATGTTAAATTAATAAAATACTTGTTTTTGGCAACGTCAGACGCGTCGAGCTAAGATCTAAACGCAATTTTCCTATATCATACCATTGTTTTTTATTCCAGTAATTGCCTTTTTGATAACGGTAATAAAGTCATTATAAGTTATAGATAAATCTGCTAATTCCCGGTACAATGCTTTCTTTGGTATAGATCAAACTGACGTAAGGCCATAAGGTTAATCATTATGTTTAAAATCAGCAACATATTAAATCAAGCTCATCTAATTAGAAAGTTTATTGATGACAATTCAGCAGTCATATGGCAGTAAATTAACCGAAAAAATTGACCAAGCAATAACAAATACATGCATGGCGTATGGACTGAATCTCATTTTTAGAAAAGTAAGCACTAATGAACCAGGAAAAAGCCTGGAGTTTCTGAATGCCTCTCCCATGGTTGACAATTCTAACGTATTTGTATTTTTTACCACTAGTTTTATTAAAGAAACAGTTACCAAAAGATTGTTTGTAAATATCATATCATATCATCAACTACGCGTTTTTTGATCTACTGTTTTTGGTGAATCTTTAAGACCACGCAGATTAAATGTAATAGATGAAAAGGACCTTTAAGATTTAGAAAGATTGAAAACAAAATGCATAGCCTCTTATTTAAACAAAAAAGTGGTTGGTAAAATTATTAATATAGCAAACAGATGGACTGATTGCTTTGGAACTTGGAACCTAAACCATTGAACGACAAGGAAACTACAGGACCTGTGCTAATTTGAGCATCTGCTTTTTCCAATTTACTCTATCTTACTACCAAAAAGGAAAGGCTGGCGCGAGCTACAGTCGTGTATAAATGTTCTCCTACCCTTGCCACTATGCTCACCAACCATAAAATAATTGATCATTCAACGACAGAAAATACTGGTAAAGGAAGTTCTCGACCATGTAAGAAATTTGCTCTTTGCGGCCATTTCAATCAACATAAATCAATGGAACATCAAATCAGTACTACCACAGCAGCTAATGGAAAAACGTTTTCATTGAACCAAACCTTACGTTGTTCAAACTACGGCGTATATGTGGCTTCATGCCATTTATGTCACAAACAATATACGCGCCAAAACATAAACAAATTTTCAAAACGCTGGTGCCATCACAGATTTATTAGGAATTAATTTAAGTAGGACAACATAGATGATAAAGCTGCATTATTATAGCACAACCACATCTTCCACAGACTCACACTTCAAATAAAGCCAGACTTTGCCGATTGTTTTTGTAACGTTTGTAGAGCAACCACCCAAACATCTTTTGTCAATTTTCGAAAACATATGACTAAACAAATTAAATGCCATAATTAAAGTAAAGAAAATGCTCTTGCCCTCGATTAAGTAATTTTTATGGCTATTTTCGGTTTTGTAATACTGTTTTAGTTTTTTTCTTCTCCTATTTTAGCGAGTTATTTTACCACTTACGTCACTGCTTTTACAGGGTGTGACCTTTTACTTATTATTATGTAATACAGCTTTTTGTTTATTTAGTAATAAGACGTCCTATGTATCTCATACCTTTTTCTATATAATTTTGCATATCATATTAGTTTGGAAGTAATTTGAGAAGAGTCAGAGCTGGTTTTATGCGTTGTAGTTATGAAAGCTGTTTATTATGGACCCAATTCTTAAAAAATATTTTTGTTTATAAAGTTTTGAGGATTTTAGTACTTTAAAACGGTCTTTTTTCTGTACTTCTAGTTTTTAGGTTGCTTTAGCGTTATTTCAATTGAGCCTTAAGTTATATTATTTGTCTTGTTTGAGTTTTTCACATTAGCAATTATTTTCTTGTACGTTTATTAAAAACTGAAGTAGATCCGGGTTTATTTCTTGGCAACGTTCTTCGACGTCCAGCTTTGTTGTTGTCGGATATCTTGTTTCTTTTTTAATCCTGTGATGTTTTTGCCTGGTATTTTTTACAGTGATTGTTTGTTTATAAGTTGCTTGGGATTGGGATCAGCCTATTATTTTTCTCGTATTTCTTCTGGATTATACATATATATTAAGTAGAGCAAATCTCACGTTGCTGGAACCAGTCCTTGATAATAACTAAGCTTAGAGCTATACGTATATAATTTAAAACACTACACCCCAGGAAGAAATAATAAAACCACTACATCTGTTTCGCCAAGCGGCTCATCCGATGAAAACTTATTTAGATAGAACTTATTATACCTGAATAAGTTGCCATGTGATTCAGTTAGATGCATTTGCCATCAAATCCAAATTCAGACAGATAAATTGCCTGAATAAACAGCTGATTCAAACAGCCTATTCTGAAATTGGTCGAGAGGGTGCTCTGATAGGACCCCTATTTTAAAAAATGTATCAAAACTATAGGCAGCAATAATCCTATTTGTGCATGCAATCTTAATTTTATGACGATAGGTTCCTTGTTAATGGATGCTATTATATCCTAAATCTTATTGTAATTAAAAGAAAAACAATCGGCGGCGAGAGGGGGTAGCCAAGTAGAATCCCTTTTTGTTAAGAATAATTTTCCCAGTTCATACAGTACAATATGGATGTTGTTTTTGGGTGTTCAATTAACATGGGTCCTGTAGACCCCAAAGTGGACCTTCATCAAAATGGAAATAAGATCATTAGTTTTCTTGACCTAATTACACAAGATTCAATCATGCAATATTTTGCAAGTTCCTCATACAATCGTATAAAAGAAAATAAATAAAAGTTATAAGGAAGAATAACTTGGATTTTTAAATATATACAAAGGCCAGTCTTTACCACCACACACACATCTCTAACAGCACTCAAGTCTCCCTCAGAACTGCTCATCTATAGCTTACAGCAAGTCTCTGCTTAACTCTTCTTACCAGTAAACCATCAAAAATCAATTAAGAATGTTTACATTCGATGTAGAGACTGGTCACATAACCTACTTGTTTTGGTATGTACTCTTCTTATCATTAAACCATCAAACATCAATTTAGAATGTTTACATTCGACATAGAGAGGTGGTCACATAACCTACTTGTTTTGGTGTGTATGGGCCTTGAACAACGAACCCTTTCAGACTTTAAAATGCTTAGTACCTTATACTTTGATTTTATCTTTTCTCTTCTTCTGAGTTTTTCTCAACACTTGCTTTCACTTTAACATATAATCTCTACAATTCTACACCTATTTCTATTATATTCTTATATCTATAACTATTAATGCTCATCTCGAATATCTCTTCTCTCTCTTTAATACTTTAAGATTACTTGCATGACATCAAAAACCATTAAACTGCGACATACACTTCATTTTTAATTCCTTTATCATTACTACTCATAACAATAGGTATTTGAATTTTCAAGGGGGCTTTCTCCCCCCTTTTTGCCCCCTACTATAGTCGTAGGAGGCTGAAATTTTGGGAAACTTTTTAATTTAGTGTCTTATACATACAGTACTGGAAATAATTAACTGGGACAGTGATTATTGAAGTAGAAAATGGAATATAAACGTTTCAGGAAAATCTTGAATTTATTTTATGTGGTTTTGTTTGTAAAGACTGTAAAAATATGGTAAAGACTGTAAAAACTGTAAAGACTGTAAAAATTGAATTTATGTGTTTTTGTTTGTAAAGACTGTAAAAATATGGTGAAAAGAAACTGTCCCAGTTAATTTTTTCCAGTACTGTATGGTTTAAATTTCATCTAAATCAGATATATTTGAATTTTCAAAGGGGAGTTCTGCCCCCCATAGCTCCCTTAGGGGAGCACTTAAAGGTTCGAGACCACTTCCACAGTATTCCTTGGAAAATTTTACATGACAATACACTTTTACTTATTTTTTGAAGCTTCTTTAATATTTCTCTCTATAGGTATTTGAATTTTCAAGGGGGCTTTCTGCCCCCTTTTTGCCCCCTAATATAGTCGAAAAAGGCTGAAATTTTGGAAAGCTTTCTAATTTAGTGTCTTATACATATGGTTTAAATTTCATCTAAATTGAATATATTTGAATTTTCAAAGGGGAGTTCTGCCCCCCATAGCTCCCTTAGGGGGGCACTTAGAGGTTCGGAACTACTTCCGTTGTCTTCCTCGGAGAATTTTACATAAAAATACACTTCTAGTTTTTATGTAAACTTTTTAACCTTTCTTCCTTTAGGGAACACACACACACACACACACACACACACACAGACACACACACACACACACACACACACACACAGACATTGACTTTTATATATATATATATTATATATATATATATATACAGTATATATTTGAAGGAAAAGTACCGCGAAAAGCGCATCATATATAAAGCAACCCTAACATCTGATGACAACACCAAGAATTACTTTGGTAGCTATGAAATCGAGTTCAAAGCTTGTTTCTATAATTCCAACCAGAGCTTTGAATATCAGCGAAAAAGCAATGTTACCGAGCTCTCGAAAGCATTCTGGCTTAACAAATGCAATGGGAAAAGTCCTCAAATCGCTTGGGAAATTGTAATGCGTACTACCTCTTACCAACCAGGGGGAAGGGCTTGCATGCTGTGCCTCTCAGAGAAGTGCGCAATTTTCCAAACATGCACGCCACATCGTTGAACAGCAGGACCGAACTGATGGGAAAATGCTGCCATACTAATAAATTTAAATTTTTTCGTAACACCAGTAGTTATTGTTTTCGATCACGGTTTACTCAGGAGTTCTGAGTTTAGTAATCAACCTTCATCCAGCGCTTCATCGCCTAACGCTTCATCGCTTCATCGCCTAATGCGCTGACCTAAAGCGCTTCATCGCCTAATGCGCTGAGCTAATTATTAGTTAACACTAAAAGCCCCGAATGGTCGTTTTTGACCGGTTTTGAATTTTGACGTTTCGTATATTTGACGTTTTTGCAATTTTTTTTTTGTCATACTCATTGAGTTTTTCAAACATCTGATGATTTTTGTAGATATAACAATTTTTTTTTGAGCTTTTGTAAACAAGGCATTTCGTATATCTAGCCCGAACCGGTCAAAAATGACCGCTACTAGAATCGGAATAATTCTTTTCAGAGCTCATAAATAAAAGTATGAGAAAGGTTAGTTTTTCTATTAGCAATACCTCACTTGACAGTAAGATAACGATTGACCACAGCTGCAAAAGATTACTGATAAGTAGTAACAAGAATAATTCTTATTCTTGTAGGCTTTACCGGTGTAAAGCAGCATTTTGTTTGCTGTCTCGCAGAATTTCTGGTCGCTGAGGGTATATTGATGGTGAAAGCAGCTAAAATAGGTAGTCTATTACAGAATATTGACATCCTCGTAAAATCTCTTAAGTTTTTCTCACAGATTGGAAGAAACGCATATTATACAAATAGTCTCTTAAGTACTGTATATGAATTTTGTTACAAGTGTTTTCATCGTTTTGGAAAAACTGTTTTTTTCCAATCATGAATCACGACAACAGTTCTATTGTCAGCAAGTTCTTCAACGGCTACAAACTGATCAGTTTGACGACTCCTGTGATGATAATAAAGAAAATAAATTGCTAAATGAAAAATTTAGTACTAATTGTATTGCTTGAGTCGAAAGTTCTGAGTGACACAGACAGCGGTAAAGACGAACAAAAATCTGCTGCTGTTACTATAGATTTTTCTTCTGGAAGTGATTGATTAGCATCTCAAAATACTGCGGGACAGTTCAAAGTAAAAAACCGAACTGCGAGAAAAATTACTAACAGATGCTCCGGGTGTGGTAGATCTTCGTCTAAATTGATTTCAGAGCATCCTTGCTCAAGGTCTTATGGTCACAGGCCTGTAGTACACGGTAGCTCCAACAGTGCTTTTCATTTATTTATACGTGAACATATGGTCAGGTGTATTCAGAAGCACACTATCAACCACCGGAAAAAGACAGTGACCAATTCAATTTACATGTTGATGAGCTAGAAAATTTTATAGGTCTTTAAGTTCCTCTAGGAGAGTTGGTCGGGAAAATTACGGCAGTAAAGTAACTTTGAAGCAAGAAATGGGACAACTCATCTTTCGAAATACTATGAACAGTCATAGGTAACAGGAAATCACGAAACACTTGAGGTTCGACGTCTTTCTTAGTCGGAGACAAAGAAGAGAAACTAACAAGTTTTGCCTCATTTCCGAGGTGTGAAATTGCTTCATACAAATTTGTAAGAAATGCTATGTACCAAACCTTGATTTGACTTTTATTGAACGACTTTTCCCATGCAAAACCAGGTGTCCTTTTATAAGATATATGACTAACAAGCCAGACAGATTTTGATTTAAGTTCTGGCTTTTGGCCAAGGCTCAATCAAAATACTTGTGCTACGGCAAACCATATTTAGGAAAAGATATTAGGCCAAACAGATGTAACGACCTTCCAGGCGATGTGTGAATGAGACGTTTACAGCCTTATTTTAAAGAAGTCCACAATATCACCACCCACAACTACTTTACCAGCTTAAAGCCTGCGGAAAATGTCAACCAGAAAAACAACAATCCTCGGCACTATACTGCAACAACAACGAGAAGTGCCAAACACTGAGCTGATAATGAAAGACAGGGAATTGTATGCTTGCGAAGTTTTACTTCGCCTTCCGGTCACAGCTTGACAATATACAAAGCTAAGAAAAAAAAATGTTGTTTCCATCCTGAGTTTAATGCACAGAAACGTAAATATTGATCCATCCCATAAGAAGAAACTGCCAGAAACGATATAGAATTACAAGTCCAAGGTAGGCGTGCATTTGCTGGAGCAGATGCCTCGATACCATAACAGCAAGAGTTGCTTCCAAAGTAACGATGGCCTGTGGCTGTATTTTTAATATTTTTGACTATGCCTGCATAAATGCTTACATCGTTTACTGCCTTACAACGAAACTGAAATCATCAAGAAGGTAGTTTTTGTTTGAGCGAACAAACGAGCTTTGCAAACCAAAAGATGAAGTGAGCTCAATCACTGCCTCCTCAGCAATGAATCAAATAGTCAGTACTGCATTGCCGGGAAACAGTGGTTTCGCACACCAGTCTTGGAAAAGAAAACTGTGTCAGTTTGTAGCGTGTAAAAAGAAATCTAGCTCTTTCAATCAAAACTGTTCGAAAGTATGCTGTGGCAAACATACATCCGAAAAAGGAACTACTGTAAAATGCAAAAATTGTGATGACTGACAGTCTATTTTGTATACTTTGTATTTTTACTTGTCAAAAAATAATTATTAAATTCTTAAATATGCAAGAATAGTTTCTTTGTGCTTTTCTTACAATATATGTTAAAATTAATAAAAGAGAGAACGTATTAAAACCAATTTACAAATAACCGGTTAAAAATGATCGCATCTGTTCTTACAGGTAAGGAAATATTTCGGGGCTTCTGGTGTTAAGCAATTTTTATGCCGTATTGATAGCGTTTTATATACATTTTGCACACGTACCACCTGATAAGCCAGCCTCAAGGCGAAACAGACTGCTGTGGTTTTAGTGATTTTCTGTGGTTGTAAAAATAGAAATATATGTTTACATTATTTTTCTTGGGTGTTTTTTCTTGTAGTTTTTTATTATTCCAGTCACCAATATTTTGTCAGATTTTTGGGGATATTATTTTGTTGCATACTTATGGTAAGTTTTTTGGTTTTCCTGTATGTTCTTTTTTCCATTTACTCTTTCTAGTTTTTGCCCTAATACACAAAAAATTTTTTGGGTTTCTATGCTGTTTTTACATGGGTTTATACCATTAGCAAGTTATCTTTTTTGTATGAAAGAGCATTTAATACTTTTTGTGCAATTTTTATTTTTTGCAGAAGCACAAAATACGTTAGCAAAATAGATTTTTTTAATTCAAATAAATGTCCAAGCTGACTTTGTTACTGTTTATCATTCGCAGACTTTTTTCAACACTTAAATTACAATTGCATTGAAATATATCTGGGCTTTATCGTTAGCACTGATCATATGAATAAGTACTGTATTGCTTCAAAATATAAAATATGTTGCTATAAGCACAAAATTTTACGTCCTGTATTCATCAATTAGGGATAAAACGCGGAAACACAGGAAGTTGAATTTTTGTATCATCTAAAAAAGCCATGTAGACCAACTGTGTCAGGGCTATTTCATTGCCGGTTTGCGATTCAAATCTAAGCCTTTCGAATGTTAAAGCTGGACCTCAGTTTTAGGATGAGTAACCATAGCTGTGGCCAAGGGGTAGCAAAAAAAGCCGTGGGTTTCCTCCCAATTTTTTTAGATCCTGGTACTAAGCTGGACCAAACCATTTTTGTGCCTTCGACGCAACCGGTTGCATAGCTTAAATATTTTCTTTCGAATTCCTAATGAACTTTAGATTTCGTCGACTTTTTGTTTAAATTGGAATTATTAAAAGAGAAAGTGGCCTTATTTGTTTCTATGAAATCAATAAAAGTTGCAATCAATGCCATTTCATGCTACTAGGATTGTGAAACAGCGTATGGCTAAACTTTGAAATATGTTTAACTGCAACATAACTTTGCTCAAACGTGGTCGGCAATTTACGGTATTTTTTGTGATATCAAAAATTTTTCGAAAACTTTGTGAGCTTCACTCAAAAATGCTTTCTGACTGCACGTTTACTCACATATGAGATTGATTATTATAGGCGAAGATGGAAATTGTAAGCTTTGCACCTAATTGGCAAAGCAGCATACAAGCAATAGGGGCATTAAGTGAAAATTCATTGGCATGGATTTGCTCGACACGTCTATCAAAGATCGCCCGGCTCCCACCTTGTGAATTGTCAACGCACTCGCCGCGAGCGTGATGGCATTGCAAAGACAAGGCGCTAGGCTATATATGCAGCGTTCATTCTGCTTTTTCAGATCAGTATGTAAACTGATCTCCCAGTGAATATACAGCCAAAACCAACCAATTCGTCAACCTGCCCTGTTGAGCAACGCAATACGTCGTCGGTTGAAGTCTGAGTACTTCTGCGTGTGCATTGCTCGTTTTTAAGGACAGCTTTAATGAGTGGGTTACCTTTGCTTGTGACGGGACGGGCCCTGCTAATGAGTCCAAAAGGACGAAACGCATCCACGGATGGCCTCGTCTAAATTGGTTAGGTGGTGTACTCATCATTGCTTCCTTGCATATCCATTTTTATAAATTGTTGATGCCCCTTTCGCTCGTATGCTGCTTTATCAATTAGGTGCAAGGTTTGCAAAAGATTGATTTTTTTTATCGATCATACTGGAAGCGCGGATGTTATGCATATGTGGATGAATCGTTGCCATGTGCACTGTTTGTTGTTCCATATTTAATTCTGATATGACAACACACCAAAAGTAACTTAGACTTGTAGATTATGTGGTGTAATTATTCTGACCTTTAATATAATGCGAGTTACGCGCAATAAATAATTCTGCAAGCACGCAAGTAAGTGGTTTATCAAGAAATTAATCTGATCAGAGTCTATACGCAACTTATTTTCATTGTAAGCCAAATATGAAACTTTAGTTTATAGCTTAAGTTGAGAGGCTTTATGTTCCTTTCCCTAAACATTTTTGCTTTTCTTTTAGTATTTTTTCCTAAACAAACTATGCTCTATACCCTCTCCCTAACTATGCTTATTGCCTGCAAGCGGCACTGCGCATTTAGCAAGTCGATTGCTTTTGCTTTTTTTCAACCAAGAAAATTTTATTTTAATTAAAAATATAACCACTAAAAATCGAAGCAGAAAGAATAATACAGCATTGAAATGTATGTGAATAACTAGGAGGGCTACAAAGGGATCTTTTAATCATCTAGACAAACAGTCAACCTCTTTGTGATAACTATTTTTGTTTACTTGTTTGTGGAATTGTTGAAAGTACTTTTATAATTCGATAGAAAGTTGCTTTGTCTTTCGTAGCGCTCGAATAATGATTTCAATTGCATCAGCTATTAAACCTCACTGCCGTGCATCATATTAGCATAAACGTTACGGGCGGTGGCAGAATCTACATAATAAGCAGTTCATCCGGCGTATGACAAAAATAAATCTCCTTCACGCCGTCTCTAGAAAGTCATTCAGTGTGATTGTTCCTGCGCCTGCCAAGTGCTTTGTTGCAGGTGTAGAAATGACGATTACTGTGTACATCGGCTTGTGAATCTCGCTATCATGTAAAACGTGACTATTCATTTAACAAATTTCTTTCAGAAGAGATGGCATATGATGAGAAACAAATAATAATGAACGACAACACTTGGGGATAGTAAACCAAATTCACACTAATTTATTACCAAGCTATTTTTGTGAATTTTATTTTTTGGCAATTTTCAATCTGCTGGTTTATTAACAATTTGCAGAACTAGCAGTTCAACAAATTGTTGTTAAAGGCTCGTTTGGCCCCCTGTAATATTGGTTGCTTGTTTTTCTTATATAACAAGACAAAAGTTGCATAATCAGCCTTTGTTGAAAAATAATTTATATTTTTCCATATATCAATGAACATACATTTTAACTAATCGCGATTTAAATTAGTTATCATTTCAGGTCTAGAACGCCAAATTGAGCAAAGAAATCTCCTTTTATGGCAAATTAAAAGAAAAAAAATTTTAAGTCCATTAAAAATATCAACAAATCGTCTTGTTTTAAGTTGACGCTTTCTTGAAATTTTAAAAAAAAATGCTGCCAATTGCTATGAAGCCATCATTTTTGAGAGACGTCATAGGTCTGTCTCAAACTTATTTCGCTGTTGCGAATAGAAAAATATTATGTTGTTGCGACAGGAAAAAATCCTCGACCGTTTTTCGGATGCCTTTGCTACTTTATCCCTGCAAATATAGCGTCCAAGCATTTTGGATCGATTTTTTTGTTTTTGGTTTATTTGAATCTACTCACAACAAAAATAATTACAAAATAAAGTTACTACCAAAATTTCAGTTGAAGATGCCAAGTGCTTCAAAATTTTCTCCGCTGTCGCATTTAAGCTTCAAGTTCTTTATATATCTATTATGACTATCGTGAGAGAAGCCTAGCCCAGAATTATTTTATTTTCTGAATGAGGTCAAATAATTCTACATAAAAATTTACGTGGCTAAATTTATTAAATGCCACTAAAAAAAGATATCTTAACAGAAATTTCTGGCGATTTTTTTGTGGTTTCCAAATAAATTTTTTTTTTAAGTTTTCAGGCAAAGTTATGACTAAGAGGAAACTTGGAGCCTATCCATTGCATCTTTGAGCAAGAATCGTTCACAAAATTTTTTAAAACATTATTATAAGATCCAAAAATTTTTCAATTTGATAAAGTTTTTAAAATCACTTTGAAAAAGGGGTAATGAGTTTTTATTTAGTTTATTTGAGAAAGAATATGTTATAATTTTCAAGAAAAAATGCTCTGCCAAAAAAAGTATTGCTCCTGCCTTAGATGTGATCGCTGCAATAAGCCTGGGAGCTACTTTAGTTTACATTGTTTTATTGTCTGTGGTAAAGCTCAGTAAGAAAAGTCTTCAAGAGGATAATATAAAAAGTGCGCATCCAAAGGCATCAAGTTTTTGTCTTAATGCAATGTTATAACTTTTGTTTAATTTTTGAATATGTTTAATGGTACAATATTTATACACACTTCTCACCTGTTTTACTTCGAATTTCTCCTTCTTCTGTCAGGTTATTTTCATCAATGTAAGCACAGACTACAATTTTATACAAAATTCCAGGATTAAGGTTTTTGATTGTGTACTTGAAAAACAAAACATTATTATTTTTGTTATAGCAAGCAAAAACCCAAAGTGAGACTTAATTTTGTGGTAGCAGCCAATGCATTTGGCACAAATCAATTAATGGCGTGATAATAATATTTTATAGGAAACAAAAGTGTAAATTAGATAACTAAGTCATCTTATTAAACAATTTAATAAAATTTTTTATAAACGTGCCAGTTATGATCTTTTGCATAATAGAAGATATCGCTAAATTACTTAGTTCGTATTTAAAGCTTAAATTCAATGCTTCATTGAACTGTGCTCTTGCCACGCGATTTTTGTTTGTAATACACGGTGAAAGCATCGTCATTGAAAATAGAATAATGTCTGCGTTAAGTGTGAAAGGGCTCAGATTGCCAAAAACATCGCTCAGTTCTTCATCCTTTAGCGATTCGGTCCAGAAAAGTGCCCTGTGTACTTGAGGGTTCCTTGGATAGATAAGCCCTCCACAAACTTGGAAAAAGATTTCAAAACTGCCGTGGAAAGCAGCAATGGATCCGTCAGCACCCGCTTGGTCTTAAGTCTAAGCGCATGCTGCCTGTCACCCGCAAGGATGTTCTACCTACCATTTAGAAAAGTTTGTCATATATGAATATAAGTACCACTGTAATAGTCAGTACGTAGGGCGAACATCTCAACGGCTACAGGATCGCATCAAGCAACATCTTCCGCAATGGTTAATACAACAATTGACCCGTCCAGGCCGATCTCAACCACACAAATTGTGCAAGCGAAACGACACCAAACCGGATTATGACTCTACCATTGGTCAGCATCTTTTAGATAATGATCAAGGTGCATTTAACTATGACAAAAAGCGGTTTTCAATCCTTGCCGCAGCACACAGCTCTTTCCATCTTAGTCTCTTAGAAGCTGTTTATATCCAAGACCCGGCGTCCGGTGTTATGCAGACAGAAAAGAGTTTGGTTGCACTCTCAAACTCTTTTGATAATCGCGGCAGTTTTTTAATGTTTCTTGAGTGCAAATTGCACATTTAAAAAAGTTTTGTTGCATAATTACATCAAAATGACAAAATTTTTCAGTTTAATCTTTGGTGAAGGCGAACAGGTAAAAGCTTTAAAAGTGTTTAATTGAATTTGCAATAATTTTGGCCTTTTACTAAAATATGGTAAATGAGTGTGGGGAATGCATAGCCGTTTTTTTCTTAATGCCTGAAACAAGGCTAATAGCGCAAGCAAAAAAAATCAACAACGCAAATATACAATATATAGGAAAGGGAAGCATTAAATCTCCAAATAGGCTTACCATTGAAAGATTATTTCTGTACTTGTGAAAACACCCACCATCCATCCCTCTCTTCTCACATTTTTTAAAAATATCGATGGTAGTTTTTGGCAAGATTCTTTGTTTGTGAGCATCACTTGTCTTGATTAAGAGATTAAGGTGATCACCATTAAGTGCACATCAGTTATAAATATGCATAAAAAACACAATTTTATCGCTTTTGTTTACATAGGTACACGATGGGTGAAGCCGGTTTTGCCGACTGAACCAATACTTTTGATAACGGCGTTACTGATGTGGGCCCTGCAGGGCGACGCCGACAGAGCTGGCTACTTATTTATAAAGATCAGAACCATTTATGTTATAAGTTAGGCATATACATGTTAGAAATCACGAATTTATTGTTTGTGAGAATCCTCAGATGAAATTTTAAATATATGAAGTATATATGTATAAAAGTAAGGTTAAAACATTTGATTTAAAACGTGTAAATAATAGCAGCCGTAAAAACTCAAGTATGACCTTTGCTTGGTAAAAGATTTTAGTTTATAAAAAATGTTTTAAAAAAAGAGGTGGTGTGTT
Source organism: Trididemnum clinides (assembly GCA_963675345.1). Lineage (NCBI taxonomy): Eukaryota > Metazoa > Chordata > Ascidiacea > Aplousobranchia > Didemnidae > Trididemnum > Trididemnum clinides. The sequence goes on from OY776291.1 coordinate 3,631,141, forward strand.
CAGATTTTTTTTATGGGTGGCATTTAAGTGTTAACACTTGATAAAGAAATTAAGGTAAAGTTTGGAAAATATCTCGCACGTTTGTATTATTAAGTATTAAACTACTTCTAGTGGTAATAGAAAATGTCATTTGATTGCACAGTGAAAAAAGTATTATGTAAAATTTTCAAAAAATTGACAGTATTTGTTCTAAAATCAACTAGGATAAAACACTAAAAGCGCAACGTTTGTCAAAAAAGTTAGCTAGGACTTTAAAACATTTGACAAAGATAACCTAGCACGTACAAAATTTTTGTATTTATGCAGGTCGGTAATTATTGTCCTAGTTTGCTGAAAAAGAAAGCTGCAAGTATAGCCAGAAGTTAAGTTTCATCAGATTTGGTTTGCTTGAAACAAAGTTAAGGCTTGTGGCTGCAGCGCTTAGAAAAGGGTACTAAGAGAACGCATAGAAGTGAGATAAGTTCTTAGGTCTTGATATTTTGATTGATTAATTTTTGGTTTGTAGTTTATAGTTGCCAATACACGAATATTGAAATTGTTTTAAAGCATGATGTGTTAGTTAAATTTTTTATAAAATGAGTTCAGTTAAATGGAAAATTTTTGCGTAATTATGTGTGTATGAGGTGTTCACAACAAGGCCATTGTTAGCTTTTAGTTGTAGGGTAATGTGATAAAAATTTGTTAAAGATAAAATTGTGTAAATTACCAATTAATTTTAAGCTTTTTTTGTTTTGTGAATGCGTATAAGTGGTGGTGAGATTAAAACTTAATGTGAGGGTTTTAAATTGGTGTACAGGCTAAATTTTTTGCTTAGTTTTAAAAATTGTAAAGCCTAGTAAGTATTGGCTTGAATGCCTCTTTTTTATTTGTGGTGTTGTCATTCAACATCAAACAAGAACAAAAACTTGGATGTTTAGTTAAAGTTATAGGTTTGCAAGAGTTGATGAGTTTAACACATTCTATTTGTTATTAATAGCAAACGTTCTGAAAAAGTTGTGAGTGTGATTGCTAGTTTTTGATTTTAGGTGCAAAAATGTTGACAGAATATTTGATAAACTATAATCTCGTATTTTTTTACAAATAAAATTGATAAGAGCTGTAGATTTGGGGCTGCGTAAAAATATTTACGAGGGATATGAAAAAAGAGACTGTGAGCTCAAATTATTTTACATGGACAAACAGACTAAAACTCTTAAAAGTTGTGACTTTGGTAATTTTCTATACGAAAAGTTGTCATGTTTGATGCGTTTTTGAAAATTTTTATCAATGTAATCTCTAACAATCTGCATCTATTGAGTTTTAAAAGCCACAAGATGTTATACCTGTGTGTTGATGTACAAAACTATAGAATTACAATGTAATTACTTGACATCAAATTTAGAAAGCTGGATAAGTTCAAGTATTTGAAATCGATCATTACAAAAAATGATAATTGTGGTAGTGAGAAAAAAAAGAAGCAGCACTGATAACTAAAAAATGTGTGACGGAAGTCTAAGTCGATGAGCTCAAAATGTTGAGATTTTATTAAAAGCGACTGAAAGGAATAAGTTACATAACCGCTATATGCTGAGAAAAATTGATGTTATAGCAAAAGATGCAAGATTCTTTTCAATGTCAATCGATGTCGGCTCCAATCTACATTATAGCGTTATTAAGTTTTATGAGCTGGAAAAAATTTTTTGTTATTTACTTGTCCGTTCAAGCATTAAAACGGTTAGAATTAATATGTTTTGCTGTGTTCATTAGTCTAAATTAAATTATTGCAATAACAGTCCAGTTGTTGTAACAATGGCGTAGTGGTTAGAGCGTCCGCTTCGCAATCGGTAGACCTGTGGTTCAATCTCCTAATTGAGTCATAACAAAAGACTTCAAAAATGGTATCCACAGCTTACCTGCGTGGCGCTCGGCATTTAGAGGAGGTTGTGGAGAACAAATCGGCAAGTTTGCTGGTTGTGTCCTTGGGCAAGGCACTTAACGGGATGCCCCCATCTTTATGTGGAAGACAGGTGGCCCAGACACCTTGGAAATGGCATCTACCAAGCGAGTGCTGACGTCCCGTCCAAAATAGAACCAAACAATTCGCTTTCTCGTGAATGGAGGGTAAATATGGCAAATAAAAAAAAAAATCATGATATAAAAATGACATTTCAAGTCTTAATTTATTTCTACTGAAAAAGACGTCGAATTTACATGTATTTTTTTTAAAACGCTTGTTTAGGTCCCCTTTAGTAATCAGTGGCAATTGCTTTGTATATAAGCCTGTGTGGTGTAGAGCAGGGCTTCTCAAACTTTTTTGTTCTGCGACCCCACTTTAGAAAAGAAATTTCTACGCGACCCCTGCATGATTAGCCTACACGTTAATGATATTTAAGCAATAAACCTCCCATTACAGGCACTGGCAGGCTTTGTTTTGAGAGGGAAGCGGGAAGCAAAGCATTACGTAAACTTTATCTTGTTGTCAAGCAATTATATAAAATGTGTAAACTCGATCTTCTTTTGAAGGGCAAAGGTAAACGAAGAAAACCTTGCTAAAGCAAGAATTATATTTTGGTCACAAAAAATTAGTTCTTCTACATTTTTTACTTCTGTCATATCCTTTGAGAGCTACCTCTGATGTTTCCCTCTATAATTGCACCACTGATCACAAATCTCAAGTATCTTTTTTTAGGGCGAAATCATGCAAAGGCGCACAATCCACGAAAGTAACTATACAATATCAAAAAAGAATACACAATAGAAATAGAAAAGCAAACAAAAAAAATTAACGAAATAATAGTCATTATATAAAGTTTATCAAGGGCATCTAAAGGGATGGTTATTGCGCATGATGATTTATGAAAGAAATGAACTGATACGTCAGAATTGCTTGCTCTTGAAATAATGTCTTTAAATGCCATTTGAATAAAGTCAAGAATTGACGCAAATGTATCTAACATAATAGTTTTTAAATTCTGATGAAAAGACCAAAGCAAGGGAACATGACACTTTCTCAAAATACACTACTGGTGAGGTAAGCAACTTGCATAGCTTACGCACTTCACATTGGAATCCGCTTGGCTCGGCTTAACCAAACCAATCTTCTCAAGGCAAACATTTTTCTTTTCATTAGAAGTTTTTGAACCACGGAAAATGAAGTTTAGCAGCGTTTTTTTTTCGTAATTTCTGTATTTCTACATGGCATTTTATTTTACACTATATTTTTTGTGAAGATATGTTGTTGCAAATTTTCCTGTTTCCTCCTGATTTTTTTTTCTTGATCATTTCCACCTAGTTTTCCCATTTCTAACTTTTAGAGTCAAATTTTATGAAATAAGGAAATTTCCTTTCAAGTTAAAGCCGTGTCAACATGGTCGATATCGGTCAGTATGTCACAGCAAACAGGAAATAACAATAAAAAATTTGTTTCGATTTTTTGATTTTTTTCTTAAAGGGTCAGGCAGACATTGTAGTATGCAACTGAAAGCGTGAAAAAGGGAGTTACCCCCTAAAAATGCACCGCAAAATCACTTCTACTTTTGATTTTCTCGTAAAGGTTACAAAAGCTTTTAATTCTGATGAATACAGCCAATCTGTCTTGAATTTGTTTCGCGACCCCAAAATTAAATTGTGCGAACCCACATGGGGTCGCGACCCATAGTTTGAGAAGCCCTGGTGTAGAATGCGTGTAGAGCCTATGGGGCTCTACTAGAGGCATACTTGTACTGTTGTGCGATGAAATAAAAATCATGAAAACACATTAAAATATGGTTATTCAATGTAAAAATTTAATCAGTCTTTACGTTTTACCCGATCAACGACGGGTAAATCTGCCAAGTACGGTATTTTGATTTCGATCAGAATCGTCTATGAGGGGCTACGAGCCTATGGGACTCTACTAGAGGCCTATTTGTACTGTTGTACGATGAAATAAAAATCATGAAAACACATTAAAATATGGTTATTCAATGTAAAAATTTAATCAGTCTTTACATTTTACCCGCTCAACGACGGGTAAATCTGCCATTTTACCCGATCAAGGACGGGTAAATCTGCTAGTTCTGGCTATAATGAAAATTGTTAAACGAAGTTTTGTATTTGATGATAACTAAAAAAGTTGAGTGTAAGAATTTCTTCATGAATCTTGTTGGTGATACGGAATTTTAATATAGCTTTGAAAAAAGCGGTTTGAGCCATAAGCTTTTCGTGACGCTCTCATCAGTGGCGGTATCGCGTCAAAAGGGAAGATCTAGAGTGAATAAGTGTTTTATGTGAATAATTTGGACGTTAGGCAATCAAGACCAGACAATGATAGCACTAGTATTGCAAAGTGCGCCAAAGAAAGATTTCGCAATTGCAAAAGTTTGAGAAGGCGCAGCAGGAGGCCAAATGCCACGATTATCGAAAGAGTTTGAGAGTGTAAACAAACTCTTTCTGTCTGCATAACACCGGGCGTCGGGTCTTGATATAAGTAGCCTATAAGAGATTAAGATGGAAAGAGCTGCGCGCTGCGGCGAGGATTGAAAACCGCTTATCATCATAGTTTAATGCCAATCGATCATTGTCTAAAAGATGCTGACCAATGGCGGAGTCATAATCCGGTTTGGTGTCGGTTCGTTTGAACCATCTGTGTGGTTGAGATCGGTGTGGACGGGTGAATTGTATTAACCATTGTGGAACATGTTGCTTGATGCGATCCTGTAGTCGACTACAGGTAGCTGGCTAAACCGATATTTTTAACCTTTGCGCCACTAATGGAAGGCCATAGGGCGACGCCCGTATGGCCTTCCGTCAGTAACGTCGGGGTTTAGACTAACATACAAAGCGCAATTTTGCCTGTCTGTATGTTTCAACTCCTCTGAAACTGCTAAAGATACAAACACCAAACTGGGCACGATTGATCACCACCTCGTGGTGAGTCTCATAAGTGTTTTTTGACGTCATGATAACGTCATAATCAAAAATAATTTTTTTAAATTTGCATTACTTAATAGAGAACAATCGCTTTTTGCTCAAACGAAAACCAGCTTCCAACTTACCACATTTTAAAAACTTTCATTTGTTTGGGTTCGAAAATGACGTCACAGACAACAATTCATTGAACAATTTATTTTTTGTTCTTTTTCAAGAAGTACTCATCGCACAAATGCGATAAAACGTTCTTTTAAGAGATGTTAATAAGCTGCTTCTGATAAAAACAATTTTAAAACAAATAATGTTTATTTGATTATGCTACGAACACTTTTTTATTTAAGCACTTTAAGCCATGTAAGCATTTTTCTCCTCTATTTCTCCTGCAAGCTTAAAACTGGCTCTATGACGTCTCGTACGATTAACACAAATCTTCGCTACTGCAGATCATAATATAAAGATGCTTTCAAATATTGCGACCTTTTTGAAAAATTAGTTTATTTTGAAACTGATTTGTGACCTCATTTCTCAACTGATTTTCAAACCTTTTCAACAAATTTAAGGTTATTTCAAGGCGAGTCCGATAGTGTAAAATATGTACATTTAATATTAGTTTTATACTGAAAAAACTGAACTTTAAGACTTGTGATGTATTTTTTTACCCCTCCCAAAAGTGGTGAGCTCAGTAGTAACAGGTGACTTTAATACAAAAGCATTTTAACAAAGTACTAACAATTACTGTCCTTTAAAAGCTTAGGAAATTTGCTTTCCAGCAATATGTGACTACAATTACATGAAGCTAAAAATTAGTTTATAATGGCTGATCAAAACTTTGTTGCCATACATCATGTTTCATTTTTAGTTGAACAATTATTTTACTAGAGCTAACAAACTTGCAATTGTTAAAGAAAGTTAGCTGTTTGGTGCATTTTAACCACTTTTCCTCACATTCAAGGGTTTTTTGCATTGTCTGTTGACGTTTTCAAAATCATCCATCAAAAACTGAAGTCTTCAAATGTTTATGAAATGTAGTCTACCGGTTGAAAACACACAAAATTTTAGTGCCTGCAGTTCACAAAATTGCAATTTTTAGAAAAACTAAGTCCTTTCTGTCTATTCTTTCTCGATAGCATGCATCTTTGGCGTTATCAATCAAATTATTCAAAAGACTCAACGTCTACAAATTTTAATATGTAGCCCTCTTCAAGCAAAACACTTGGTGATTACCCAAGAAAAAAACGATGGGGTAAAAATGGTCCTTTCTTATCGTTTGCAACAAAATGTAGGGGTCGAGCTACATATGATCTAAATGTTGAAGCAATTTCCTTTGCAATTAAGCGAGGCTGCCGCAGCAGCCAGCTGATTTGATGTTCTTAACCTCGACATTATTGATGGGGGCTCCCACTACTGCTATAACTGAACTGTGAGTGCTTCATTTCGGGTTAGTGTGCTCTTTGCATGGCGGCGTTTATGCCAGGACCAAGGAACATGCACGCAGTCAGACACGTTAGTCCATATTAATTCGCCTACATGGACGAAGAAGCGGTAAGTAGCAATCCTAATAATAACGGCTCAAAACGCATTGTGAGGTCATCATGTTAAATGACATCGCAATACTTGCCACTATGTAGTGAAAACAGCAGCAGGCAGAAAAATTATCCACTATCATTTTGATAGCAAACATAAATGGTAAAACCTTATACTGATACTTGTAATTGCAAGGATTGGCCTATCGGTCCTAAACACTAATCTTCATTCAAATGTAGGGAGGTGTGGATTAGGGGCAAAAGTTAAATGTCATTAAATGCCAAATTTAAGAAAAGAATGTTTTTGTTTAAAAAGAGCTTAATAGACGCCTATTGCAATAGGTTGTACGACTTAAAGGAAAGGCAGGACCCCTTTTCATGCTAAGGCCGAATTAAAGCAAACAGCGCCGCCAAAAATCTTAATGTCACCAATATTAATACAAAAGCGGGTCCACCAAATTGTCGAACTTGCCTACCACCAAACAGCTCATTTTTTGTGGGTCAAAACGGCCACCATTTGGGCGACGCCATCAATTTTGACTGTATTTCACCTCCCCCCTCTTACTCTTTTAAAAATTACGAATGGTAGTTTGTGTCATCGTTCTTTTATTTTGAATACTTTCAGTCTTTTTTAATAAACCAACATGATCATCATTTCATGTGCAGAAGCTATGGCTTATATTTAGTAACACATTTTGTTGCGGCTCAAACAAATATTTGTACGGTTAAGCTGGCGCAGCGGCATTAACTGATGCGTTTTAAATCGGCACGAGTGATAATATGGCCTGCCCGGGTTAAATCGCACCATACTTAGGAGAAACATTTTTTTTCTATTTTGCTTGATAATAGCTTTATAGAGCTGCCGGAATCAAACCTAAAAATTTGGGAAAAGCAAAAACTTATTTAACTTCTATGAGCATACCAAAGCAAGGAAAAACAAATATGAATTATAATGCGTAGCCAGCAGGGACTTAAGAAAGTTTGAGGCAAAATCAAAATTAACGTCTTTGTGATAAATCGCACCACATGGAATAAATCGTTGGTATTTTGCTATATAATAGCTTTATAGAGCTACCAACGTCAAACTAAACATTTGAGGAAAAGCAAGGATACTTTAAACTCCCCAGTACACGTCAAGCAGGAAGAAAAGAACATGCTACATATTGCGTAGCCAACGAGGACTTGAGAAAGTTTAAAGGGAAATCAAAAGAAAACAGCGTCACTATGTCAAATCGCACCACACGAAAGATATTTTTGTCCTATTGCTTTAAAATAGCTTGATATCAGAAATGTGTTCCCTACTTCCAAACTACGGGAAACGCAATGTTCCCTTGGGTTTGTGTCAGCAATGAACAGAGCACATAGACCTAAGTCATGGCCATGATCTTGAAATGGAATATTCTATTAGGAAAAGGAGCACAAAAAGTCGTAAAATTTAATGTACAGAAAACATATAAACTTTTGGTAACTCTTCATACAAGAACCTAATAGGTAAAACCGGCTTGGCCGGCTGAATCGACACTTTCAATCCCGACGTTACTGACGGTGTCTCTGCGGGTGATGCGGTCATATATACTATAAATCAAAGATATTTTCTTATGCTGATATGCTGCTTGTTATGGTATTTATGTCTATACTCCACATTATTGTAATAAAATCCCAAGTTTAAGAAAAAATCAGCATAAAACCATAACAATTCGTAAAACTGAATATAGGGAGAACAATAGCCGCTTTTGTCGCTATGCCGGAAACAAGATTTATAGCGCAGCCAAATTAGGAACTTAATACCACAAATAGACATGGGAAAGCGGCAGCACCAATTGACAAAATAGGCTGACCATTAAATAGTTTTTTTCTTTAATTGTGAAAGCAACCACCCTTTTGCCGCTACAATCAGTTTTGATTGATAATCAGTTTTGAACCAAAATACTAAACCCGAACATTACTGATGGAGGGGCTCTGCCGAGCGACGCCGGCAAAGCCGGCTAAAATTCCTATAAAACTAGCCGCCGTCGCCGGGCAGGGTCCTACATCAGAAACGTCTTGGTTTAGTATTTCGGTTCAACCGTTTGCCCCGCATCGGGCTTTTGTGTGAGCAGTAGCAAAAACTTAATTTTTCCTGTATGCACTTCCACAATTTTTGTACACAAAATTGTGATCATCTCATTCTCTTAATTAAGATTGGTAATGCTCACGAACAAAGAATCTTGTCAAAAATTATCATCAATACTTTTTAAAAGTGTGAGGGAGAAGGGATTGAAACACAGTCAAAACTGATGGTAGCGGCGAAATTGTGGTTGTTTTCACAAGTACAGAAATAAACTATTTAGTGGTTAGCCTATTTTGTGATTTGGTGCTGCCCCTTTCTCATTCATATTTGTGGTATTAAGTTCGTTGGTTGCGCTATTTGCTTTGCTAACGGCATAGCGACGTAAGCGGCTTTGCAATTCCCGCAATCATTTACCATATTTTACTGGGAGCCAGTTAAGGCGAGTTATTTTCAAGCAAATATTCTCTAAATTCAGTTTTGCAAATTGTTAGGTTTATAGTTTTATGTAGATTTTTTTTTTTGAAACTTGGGATTTTATTATATAGCTGCATAGCAGGGGTGTCAAACTCGTGGGCTTCTGGGGGCCACATTGAATATATGAGCAATTGTGCTGAGGAGCGCATGAAGTTTTGGATTTGGAAATCACCACTTCTCTTGGCAACAATCTCTGTAATGTAGCCCGAAGTAAGGTCGATCTCCCAAAATAAAGGTCATCACCTTTCCAGCATCAGCAAAGTTATTTCCGAATAACAAAAATTTGTACCTTTCAACTGTGGCCTCTGATCAAAGCTTCAAACGCTTGTTCGACAATGATCCGTTGCAATACTGCCGAAATTCATTAGTAATTTTAGAATCGTCTCGCGGGCCGCGAGTTTGACATCCCTGCTGCATAGTGTCAACATAAATACCATAACAGGCAGCATATCAGCAAAGAAAAAAATTTTGGTTTATAGTATATGACGGCGTCACCCGCAGGGCCCTATCAGTAACGTGGGGATTGAGAATGTCGGTTCAGCCGGCAAACCTTTAACTATTGGGTTTTTGAGTGGACAGTTGCCAAACCTTAAAGTGTTTTTTACAAATAAGCTTTTTACGACTTGGTGTGCACCTTTTCTTTATAGAATTTTTAATTTTAAGGTCCCGGCTATGCCTAGGTCTATGTTCTCTGTTCAATGCTTACACAAACCCCAAGTGGCTTTGCATTTACCTTAGTTTGGAAGTAGAAAACGCATTTTTGATATTAAGATATTGTAAAGCAAAATAACAAAAATGCTTACGTGTGGTGCGATTTGACAGAGTAATACTGTTTTCTTTTAACTTCCCCTAAAACTATAACAAGTCCCTGCTGGCTACGCATTATGTTGCATATTCTCACCTTGCTGTTTGACGTGTACTAGAAGGTTTAAAGAGTCCTGCTTTTCCACAACTGTTTAGATTTAATTTCGGTAGCTCTATAAAGCAAAATACTAATAATATATTTTATGGGATGCGATTTAACGCAATGATGTTGTGTTTGTTTGATTTTTCCTCAAACTTTCTCAAGTCCCTGCTGGCTTTGCATTATAATTCAAGTACGTTTTTCTCTGCTCATATATGCTCAGATGAAAGTCGTTGCTTTTCCCACAATTTTTAGGTTTGATCCATGTAGCTATATAGAATATTAGAAGTATTATCAAGCAAAACAGAAAACATGTTTCTCCTAAGTATGGTGCGATTTGACCCCAGTAGGGGATATGATTACCAGTGCCGATTTAAAGCGTATCAATCAATACAGCTGCGCCGGCTTCGCGATACAAACATTTGTAATAGCAACAACGAAATATTTTGGTAAATATAAGCCAGCTGTATAATGGTTCTTGCACATGCAATGGTGATCATGTTGGTTCATTAATCAAGACTGGAAGTATTCAAAAAGAAAGAATGATAACACAAACTACAATTCGTAATTTTTTAAAGTGCAAAAGGGAGCAGGGGTAAAACATAGTCAAAATTGATGGTGGCGCCCAAATGGCGGTGCTTTGACAATTAAAGAAATGAGCAATTTAGTGTTAGACCCATTTGACGATTTGTTGTGTCCGCTTTTGTATTAACATTTGTGACAACAAATTCTTTGGCTGCGCTATTTCATTTAATTCGGCCAAAGCATAAAAAGAGACAATGCTCTTGCCCAAAGTTATATGGCCTATTCCAGAGCTACTCAACTAATTTCAACGGGGTCCAGCTGGATAAGTTTAGTACTTTCAGAGGTCCAGTAAAATTTTTGACTTACAATGACAAAAATGAAACCCTCATTATCGGTAAATACAAAAAATACTTGGATTTTCTCTTAATCTACACACTCTAGACTAATCATCGAAATCAAAAATAAAATGAACTTAGTGTAGTTTATTCTGCTAATTTTGTGAAAAAAGCGCATTTCTTATTCTTAGCCAGTTCTGAAAACGTGGTCAATAGAAGCAACAGCTAATCAAAGGCGTTAGGCCTTTGTTCCATACAGTAGGCTATCGTGTGCGCCAGTAAGATCTGCCAATACAATGCCTGATTTATTGATTTCTTCAAAACTTCAAAACGTCATCGGTTAGTTTAAACACTTAATCGGTTATGCATTGACTATGCCTGAAGCCATCTTGTTTGTCAGGAATTTGATGGTCAAAAACAAATTCCAGACGCTTCAAGAGTAACCGCTCAAAAAGATTGAAGGAAACGTCAGCCGCGATATGGGCTGGAAGCTCCTTCAATTACCAGGTGTTTTGACAGGTGTTGTTTTACCAGGTGTTTTTCCAGATGACTGTGGCCGGTCGCCATATTGTGGAGATTGTTTGGTAGGTGACGCAGGCAGTGTGGAATTTTTGAAGCCATGTGTCACATTTGGGGCCGCAGTGCTTCAGAATATATCTGGCGAGATATTGTGTGAGCTTTGAACTTTACCACACTTGATCAGCTTAACTGCAGAGGCACGTTTATTGGACAAGAGAAGCATGACAAAGAGACCTTCAGCGCTATAGAATAAGTTTTTCCTGCTTTTCATTCTGATCGTGTTGTTTGTTAGTCCTTTAAAGGTGCCGTTAGTCAATGCTGAGGATGTGCATTTGCGCCGAAGGCGCGAAAATTTTTGCTATTTTGTTTGAAGTATAACTTAGTACTGAGACAAGTGAAGAAAGTTTGTTAAAATGAGCATGGGCTTTTTCGCAACCCGTGGCTGCACCTACTGTTTCTTATCCTGGAGCTTGATGTCTCGTCTCAATACTCGAGAGGTCTGGATTCGATCCGCGGTCCGCCAGTTGAGTAGTCTGGAGTCCTGTTCCAATAAGCGCCTATTAAGCTCTTTGCAAACAAAAACGTTCTCTTTTAATCCAGTGTTACAAAATATTGCTATTATTGTTTAATTTTGATCTTTTATTAAGCTTGGCATTTTATTTCATTTAACTGTGCCCCAAATCCAGACTCACCATACTGTTAAATGAAGATAAGTGTTTTGTACCGATAATTTACCGATACAAATATCCTAACAATTACAAATATCGGTAATGAGCTTTACTATGTATGTTTGCTATCAAAATAATAGTGGATAATTTTGCTGCCTGCTTCTGTTCTCACTACATAATGGCAAGCATTGTGATATCATTTTAGATTATGACGTAACAGTGCATTTTGAAAGATTCAAGAGAGAAGAAAAAAAGCATGCTTAAAAAACACTTAAGTACAATCAACCTTCGTTTTTCTGAACCTCGTCAATCCAGATTTTGGTTTATTCGCACAGTGCGTCCGGACGGCCGACAAATGAATTCGAACAGCGCCCGCCTCGCATGCTGCCAGAAATGCCAGATAGGTGGTTTCTGACGCTCGTAAACACCTTGTTTTGTTGGGTATCAGTAAACAATTCTGCCGTTCCGTTCAAAAGCACAAGGTGAGTGAATGGAAAATTACATCATTTCATCAATGTAAATGATAAGTGCATTATATATTTACTTAAATTTGCATCATATAAATACATTTGTGTTATCCAGACTTTTTCATTATTCTGACAAATTCCTGCACCATCTAGTCCGGAAAGACCAGGGTCGAGTGAAAATAATCGTTTGCTGAGCCTTCATATAGCATAAGATGTTATGGAACTACTTTTCGCAAAAAATTACCGTTTTAAAATGCAATCGATTAAAAAACATTGTTACCTTGTGTGCGTAGCCACTACATTTGTACCGAGTTTGTTGAGTCCCTGGCAATGTTTTATTTGCCGTGTTTTCATCATTGGCATTGTGTTTCCGGAAAAAGTAACTTTTATAACTTTTAAATTGTTTTCTAGAAGATAACAAAAGAAAGAAAAAAGTGTTTCTTTTTTACCCTTTAAACTCCGTCACGTAGAACAACGTGATTATATCAAAACTAACCCGACTCTTATCCGTTAAATCCAGCAAGTTCTTGAATGCATATCATAGTTGTGGGAGGGCGCTAAGATGATTCATATGTTTTTTCACCATTAAGCCATTGTATATTAGAACCGCTACATACCACTTGTGTGTTAATGTAGGCGAATAAATATGAACTAAAGTCTCTGACTGCGCGCATGTTGCTTGGCCCTGGCGTAAATGTCGCCATACAAAGAGCAAACTAACCGGAAATGAAGCACTAATATATTTAAGTTAGCAATATTAGGGACCCTTAATATTATCGAGGTTGCGAATATTGCATCAGTTGGTTGCGCCGACCTCATCCAATTGCAGACAAAATTGCTTCAACATTTAGATCATATGTAGCTTGACACTAACATTTTGTTGCTAAAGATTATACAGGACTATTTTTAACTCCTCCATTTTGAGGAGATATTACCAACTTTTTGCTTAGAGTTGGTTACATATTAAATGTTGTATAGGCTTCATTTTTAGATGAATCCTTTTGGATATTTTGATGGATAATACCAAAGATCCAAGCTGTCGAGGAAGAATAGAAGAAAATATGCCAAAGGACTTAGATTTTCTAGAAATTTCAGATTTTTGAATTGCAGGCATCAACATTATGTGTGTTTCTAACCAGCAGACTACATTTCATAAACTTTTAGAGACTTCATCACTGGATGACTGTTTTTGACAACGTAGAAAGAAAATGCTAAAGACCCATGACTGTGAGGAAAAGTAGTCAAAATGTACCCAAGAACTAACTTCGTGTTACAATTGCAGGTTTGCTAGGTGTAGTAGAATAGTTGTTCAACCAAAAATAGAACATAATGTATGGCAATCAGTTTTTGATTAGCCGTTGCAAAACTAATCCTTAGCCCTGGGTAATTAGATTCATATCTTGCTGGAAAGCAAAGCTTTTAAAGAAAATATTTATTAGTTCTTTATTACAACGTTTTTTGTATCAAACTCACTTGTTTTTACTCAGCTAACCATTTTTTGGTAGGGATCAAAAGTTACATCACAGGTCTTAAAGTTCAGTTTTTTCAGTATACGAGTAAAAACAAATACACGCAATTGAAATTGCTTTGAAATAACCGTTAATTTTTGAAAATAATTTTGAAGATCGGATGAAAAATGAGATCACAATTTAGTTTTTGAATAAAGTGATTTTGCAAAAAGGGTGCAATTATTAAAAACATCTTGATATCACAAGCTGTGGTAGTGAAAGATTTTTGTTAATCGTACCTGACATATTATGATACCACAGAGAAATTTTTAAGCCTGCAAGCAAAAAAAAAAGAAAAAGTATGCTTAAAAGGCTCTGAAGTACCTTAATAAAGAATTGTTGTTGGATTGTGAAATAAGCTTTAATTGTTGTGAAGTTGTTTTTATCGAAAGCACCTTTTTAATGTCCCCTGAAACAGCCTTTAATCGCGTTTCTATGATCAGTACTTTTTGAGAAAGCAAAAATAAAATTGTGCCAATATGCGTTGATTGAGACGTCATTTTTGACCCCAAAAAAATGAAAATTTTTGTATTGTGGTAAGTGAGAAGCTGACTTTCGTTTTAGCAAAAAGCTGTTGTTCTCTGTCAAGTAATGCAAATTTAAAATAAATTACCAATGATTATGACGTCACCAACCCCTTTATGACACTCACCACTGAGCGGTGATTAATTGATCCCAGTTTGATGTTTGAACGCCAAGCATTTTTGAAGGAGTTAAAACAGGCAGTTACGCAGACAGAATTGCGCTTTATATATTAGATTTTGAATGGTTTACCGGTGTTTTATACATGTACTGTTCTTTTTATGTTGTTTATTTAACTACATGGAGATGATTAATATCAATAAACGAAATGTTTTGTGCGATATTAATTTTGTTACAGAGACTGATAATGCCTCAGTAAATTCTATTTTTTCTACAATACATAAATTTTGAAGCTGAATTTACTACTTTTTATTGAAAAAGATTCTTTTCAACATTATAAAAGAAAGGATAACCAACAAGTAAATAATCGGTTTAATTTGTGTTAATTTAAAAAATAAAATGAAAAATAACTGCTGAATTTGTTTTACTCCTCACCCGCTTTTCAAATTTTATTTGTGTGACATTGATTACATCGTACCTGCGATTTTTTTACCATCACTCCAATGCTTTGGCAATTGACAGAGCGGTTGCCAATAATTACTTTGTAATTGGAAGCAAATTGGGTTGAATTCCATGTAATCGTGATTGCTGTGGACAGACTTTCTTCAACATTAATCATCAGTTTACCATTCTGCAAAGAGAGAATAATTTAATCATCAAGCTGTAGTGCAGCAATGGAACATGAAGGTGGAGTCATTAAAATAGGTTAAAACTTAGCACCAAAGTTTAAAAATATGCCATTCCTGATAAAACTGTAACATCAGAAATATACTGTAAACAGATGATAACTACTTGAAAAAGAAGAGATATAGAAAGTAAGATGCCATTGCTTAGTTTAATGTGTTTTTCAACAAACAATTTTTATAAATACACAGCGTTTTCAATCCAATAGCAAGTAAATGCTGTTTTTGAAAGCCACAACAGAATTCTTCAGGAAGCATGGTATAGTCGTATCTTCAAACAAACAGTTCAGCGTGCAGCTCAAGCGAATACCGAAGATGACACAAGTAAAATGAACTCCTGTGCAGAGGGGATCCGGAGGTTATGTTCAGTACAAGTGCTCTCAAAAAGTAACCAAGTTTCAAACGTTAGGACTTTTTTCTGGTGAATTTAACACGCCAACTGTTCAGCAGTTGAAACTAATTGCTTACTGTACCTGTTTTGATGGGAATGCAGCTGCATAATAAACTCGCCATTAAAAGAAAAGATTAAACTCATTGTTCTTTTGTAGATAATCAAATAAATACTTAGTTTGCTTTAAAGAAATTAGCAATTAGATATTTAGAATTGAAAAGAATTAAATTACTGATTCAAGGCATAGGGACGTTTGTAACCAATTAAATTTGTGCATTACGGAGTTTGAAAAGTAACTTTAAATGTTTGGGAATGAAAACTGCAGTCCTCGTCTGATAAGACTTAAAAACTTGATGCTCAAATAATGATATAGCCTAGTTACCCACAGTTTCTATGATGACATCACTTGCGAGAATAGCCAACAAGAATGCAATCCACAACATTTTCATTGCGAGTTAAAATTTTTTCTCATAATATGTCATTTAACTGAATCAAGTAATAACCTATAAATCAATAACTGATTGAAATAAATGTGTCTCATTAGAATGAATAAAGTGGTGTTTTTCATTGCTTGATGATCGTTTGCCGATACACTTGCCTACATGTATATCCCCAGGTTTACCTCACAATTAGAATCAAATACCACAATTGGGCAAAAAGTGTGTTTTCTAAATCTACATAGTTAGAGTTACATGAGTGGTGATTGGGGATCCAGATATTTGAAGCGTGGCATGCGTAAAAGATGAATCTTATTTAAGTGTGTTCTTAATTAAGAAAAATATTAATTCATTGTTTATTCAATGGCTTGGACAGAATATATGAATTTATGTCGGAAATTGCGGTCGCACTTATCTTGAATCCGCCAATGAATCCAGGCCTTTTTTTGAAAATTGTTTTTTCACAATTTCATAATAAACGATTTTTTTCAAATACACAATGCTTTTCGATTTAATCGATTAACTTATTAATGAAAAAATGGACCTAGTATAGGTCTTAAAGTATGACGGTATAAGCTAGGCTTTATTTAAAGCTTCTAGCTACTTGTCGGTAACCAACTGCACTAGAGACCTGATAGGTCAAAAGTCACTGTCTGCAGTTTGCTCAAAAGGCATCATTGGCCTCTTGTATTACTTGAATGAAAAACGTATGCTTCTCTGAATTATAAACATGCTTTATTTACTTATTGATAGTTATAATATGACTAATTCAATCTAAACTACATCTGCCCAACTTGCATTTTTTTTACCTGTAACTTGTTTACTAAACACAATATATTGCAATTTTGAGCTATTTGTATTTACAATAAGGTCATTACTTGACATCTGAAATTCTGTCATATTGTCAAGTCACTACACAGAAGCTTATATTACTTACTTCCGCGTTCAGTCACAGTTGTTAAGCATTGAAGCCACTTTTTACGTGCAGCAGGCTTGTAGACATGACATTATGAGTCAAGAATAAATGAGTAAGAAAATTCGTTTCATTACTCATCGCTTGCTTTTTAATAGATTAATGCATAAAACTATGCACTGATAAAATTCAACGTGACTAATGTCATTAAGTGCAGTACCGGAAAAAAGTTTAGAAAGATTTTTTGAAAAGCCGACAAAACGCAAAAATGACACATTTTTTGTTTTTCTTTTATTGAACGTAACAATACGGGAAACAAACATCGTGCACCTCCAACATGGTCCAAATTACAGCAGTTGCCCTAGTATTTAGTATGGTAACCCTTGTTTTTAATGACGTTTTGAATGCGGCTTGGCATGGAATCTGTAAGGTTTTTGCAAACATTTTGATCAATATCTTTGCACCAAATCTCTTTAATGATCCGCTTTAGCTCATTCATAGTTGTCGGATTTGATGTAGAAACTTTCTTTTTTATCAGTGTCCATAAATTTTCAATGGGATTAAGGTCAGGAGAATTTCCTGGCCATTTGAGCACTCTGACATTTTTGGTTTGAAACCAATGCATGACTGATTTGGCTTTATGGCATGGTGCAGAGTCATGTTGAAATGTTGTGCATCCGTGAATGCTCATGAAATTCAGTAGATGATCATTTAGGACACTAATATACCGTGAGGCGTTCATTGTTTGTCCTTTTGGCACAAAATAAAAACCACCTCGGCCTTTGCTGGAAAAGCACGCCAACACCATGGCCGATGGGGGGTGCTTAACGGTTGGTTGGAGGTACCGTGAGTTTACTGGTGAAGATCCAAGAGGTCTGCGAACAAAGGGTTTGTAGGAAGCAAACTGTAAGAAGAATTCAAGCCTTTTCTGGGCCATTCTTGGTGTAATCAGGGGTTTCTTCAGAGGTTTGCGGGCAGGAAGTTTAAAATCTTTGTGCAAACGGTTTCTAATCGTTCTTGTAGTCATACTACTCAGCTCTTGCATAGATCTTTTTATTTCTGATGAAGAAATGAATGGTTGCCCTAGGCAGAGTCGTTTGATTTTGCCGTCCGTCCTGAGAGTGGTGGTACGGGGTCTGCCACTTCTTTTCAAGGGAGAAAGACTGAGGTTTTCCTTGTTTCTCTGTAATATTCGACTAACGGATGCTTCAGAGAGTTTCAATCGTTTTAAAATATCAACATTTTTGTAGCCTTCTTCTTTTAAAAGGATGACGTTGCTTTTTAAAGCTTTTGAAATTTGAGGTAATTTTCCCATTTTCACAACAAATTTTGAAAATCAACCCTATGCTATCAAAAACCGTATCAAATGTAAAACATATTACCATTATTTGCTGAAAAATACAAAGAATAATAGTTAAGTCAACACAAGACACAATAAGCAATAAGCATTTCTCTGTAAAATTGTTGTAAAGTAACTTTATCATGAAAAGTTTATCAAAATAAAAATCTTTCTAAACTTTTTCCGGTACTGTATATGGGTTTTATTTAGTTTGATTTTTAAAAAATCACTGCTTTAAGTTAGTTTATTAGAAATTAATACATGTATTTTGCCACATTTATGAAGTAATCTTGTGCTATTGTCGCATGGAAACCGCTCTCTTTTATTTACTGCTATGTCGTGTAGCAAAAGACTTATACCATGAATGAAAACCATGTTCTAACATATTTTTAAGCATCTGGAGTATTTAGCGCCGCAACTAAGCAATAAGAGTAAAAGGCAAAAAAATTGAGAAATGTGCAAAAACAGCACGCCATTCTTGGCTATTTGCCTTACCTCCTCTTCGAAACAATCTGTATTACATATTTATATCCAGATATTTTTTTTTTTTTATTTTAGGCACAAAAACAAGAACACAAGAATAAAAACAGCGACAACGCATAATACAATGTCTAAATGTAGCTAGACCATTTCTTGTAATGAAATTCCACTTTATCATGTTTCTTAGCAATATATTGTTCTGATTTTTTTGTGGATGTAATTGCGTTAAAGTACTGGGGCATATTGGGTGTTGTATTCGAATGTTTACACCGGTAAATCAAGAATCTTGCCACTAAGTGCATGTGGTTGACTAATGGGTTATTAGCATATTGTGTGTGGAACCCAAACAGTTTATGAAAGTTATTGAAAGGGACATTAATACGAAATCTTGCTAGAATCCAATCAAATACATCGTTCCAAAAAGCGTCAACAATTTTGCAATCACCAAATAAATGAATCAAAGTTTCCGGTTCTTCACGACAAAACGTACATAAATTATCAGAGACAATATCAAGAACACACAATTGTATTTTAGTAACAATTGATCTTAAGTTTAACCTAATTTGAAATGATCGTAGTTTAGTTTCGTTTGTAGCGTAGTAGTTATTTTTATATATATTTGACCAATCAATTGTATTGGATGGCAGTTGCAATATATTACACCATTTTAGTTGTTGTTTAATAGGTAGTATTTTGACTTTGTCTCTCAAAAATTGATAAGCGGTTTTACTTGAGCTGCCCAGAGTAGTAATTTGTTCTTTGACAGTTTGTTTAAAGTCAGAAAAAGCGCATGGAGGGTTATGAGAGTTACTGTTCGTAGTCGTAATCCAAGTCATTGGAATGGCTGAAATGAGTTTAATGTATTCCATGAAGCTTGTATTATTTGGGGTCATATGAAAAGCTGATGCCACTTCATCATATGAGTATAATTCAAAGTCCGATTTAAGCAGCTGAAAAAAATCAAAAATCCCGGCTTTGCAAAATTCTTCAACAAACATTGGTTGATTTCGGTATTTTACCGCTTTATTAAACCATAAATATTTGGAATCATTGCCGATATTGCAGAAATGTTTTAAAGTTCTTAAGGTGGTAAGGGTAAAGCGTAAAAAGGCCACTCTACCAATTAACATGCTATTCAACTTTATATTAGAACGCAAAATGCAGAAAAGAACATTTTCGTCAATACATCGATGTTCAAGCGACTTCCAGCTGGATTGATAATTGTTTTCAAATAGTTTAAAAATGAAGTTATGCCTGAGAGAAAGTACGTACTGTTTGATGTCAATCATTTTACCACCTCCTTCTTTCACATCACAACATAGTTGAGAGCGACCAATTTTTTCCCACTTGGAGCCCCAAATAAATTTATACATAATTTGATTAAGTTCCTTTATGAAAGTTTCTGGCAATGTTACCGGTAAATAAGTGGCTTTATACACAATTTTGGGAATGACCAGACTTTTTAGTATAGTTATTTTTCCTAACAACGTGAGACCACGAGATGACCAAATGTTTAAAAGTGTTTGCACTTCTCGCGTTATACCTGAAAAATTTTCACTGAAGAGGAAATTGTTGTCAAAGTTGGTAATTGGTATATTAACCCCCATGTATTTGACAAGAGTTTGAGGCCAAGATAAGCATTTATATCCAGCTAAGTTGTCACATCACAACAAAATGAGTCAAGTGCACCATCTTCTGAAAGTTTACTCGGCATCTTGAAGTTGTTCTTGCCAGCGCGGTATAACAAATTCTTGGGTTTGTTATACCGTGGCGGATTCAAGAGAAAATGCACACTTCCACCAGTCTTTCAAAGTCTTCATTTTTTAAACTTAATTGCTTGCATTTATCTCGAAAAAGAATTTTGTTTAAAAACTTGAGTTTCCAAAAAGTTAATTGCGAATAAAGGTCTTTACCTTGAATTTGGATCTAATCCGCGTCATTTTAGACTTTACATCCCTTTCCTCATCAAACGTTTTTATATCTAATTCTGATTTAGTGTGTAGCCTGTGTGGAAACTATCTTCTCTAAACTATGCTTCAATTTAGCAATACTTATCACTTGCTTCAAGTTCAATATAGGTCAATCAGTACTTTGCGAAGCCGTATCACTCGTGAATAAGTGACGGTACTAAGTCTAACAACTGATATGTTTTTGTACATTTCACTCTCAAATTCTTTAAATGTGTCATCTTTTACTGAGATCAATTTTATTTACAAGTCAAAATTAATAAATTGATTAAGTTATAACAATTCAAAGAGCGCATGTATTTTTTTTGGACACCCTGTATAAAGTCAAACTACAACTATAAAAAAACATAAACCCCTAAAACTTTAACAGCAGCAAGATTTTATTTAACACAGTTTACGTTTTTAAATTCATTGCTTCAAACAAGCAAGAAAATGGCTAGAGTGCACCACTACAAGGGTTATGTCTGCCATAAATAGTTTTGAGAGGCATTATACCATTATTATTTAAATTAAAACCGTAAGTTAACACTGCAGCACATTACAATCACTTGTGGGCGCTGCTCGGTAATTTAAGATTCTTTAAAAATTATAATACTGTAAAATGTCAATGCAAAACTTTGCGTCTGATATAAGGTGCAACAAAGTGTCAAATGCTGTCACCTTTTTTATACCACTTAAAAGATATCGAATCAATGAGCAATCGAATAATTCAAACTGAAAATTGAAAAAATGCGAACAGCCCACTTATCTCAACGGAATTCTATATAGTTCTTTCTTCGGGTTTCATATAAAATTTAGATTTAGACGATACTGGCTAAACAGAAAAATATGAGGCCTTTCTCAAAGAAGTTAATTACAGAACATACGTGAAGTAGCCTCTAATTTACAACACCATGCATGAGTTTTGATAGAATAATTTACTGCAACAAGGGGCACTATCGATTTGAAACCGAAAATAAACTAGACTGAGAAAAAATCTTTTTCTACAAATAAAAATATTTTTAGAACTTGTTAATTATGCCATTTCTCAAGGCAATCATACAATGTTGATATCGGTTATTGGTTATAATGGTCGAATTTAAATCGGGATGGGTCCAATTTAGCACTAGAATTACCAAGAGTTTTTTATATCTTTAATTACCACGGTGTCCTATGGCACACCATCAGTAATGCGGCATTTTTTCTGTGTAACTGCTGGTGCTCATACCGTTATTAAGCATTCTACATAAAGACAGCTTCCATAGAACACATTTGCATTCAATTTGTATTCTAGAAAACCGATTTTAAGCGCGTTGTGTTTTCGATAATTGTACTCAGCAGCATCACCGTTGCCGCTACGCTGAACTACTAAAGTGCCTGAAGTGTAAACAAAAGATTAGCTGGAGCGATTTTGCAAATGTTATTGACTAGAGAAACTACATTTGCTTTGAAGAAGAAAACAAGATGACCTCATAATTGTTTAGCTGCGACAGGCAGCTATTGACAACAAAAAAGATTTAACCCTATTTGGCCCGAGGGGGGGTCGATTCTACCCACAGCAAATTAAAACTGTTGTAACTTAGCAACCGCTTGAGATAAATGTTTGAAATTTTTTGACTTTTCCTAAAATTTATCTGGCTTTTGGTTGGTCATAAACTGACAAAGATATTCTTTGTAGTTTTGACTTAAACATAGCAATTTCGAAACCCACTCGGGCAAATTTCTTCATCGATTGCTTTTGTATAATAAAGAAAAAAAGGAGAAAGAGCGCACACGCAAAACCGTGTCGAGCTACGTAAGCCACAGAACTTGTTTGAAGTGGCGCACTGACTGTAAAACTCTACGATTTCTCAGAAATCTTTCTTCTCAAAACCTTTTCGCTGTGAATAGCAACTCTTAATTTGACAAGCCAAAAACATCAAAGTGTTTTCAGATACATGGCTATTTTGTAAATTTTAGTTAAATAAATAATACCTTCTTGACGCTAGACCATAACCTACCCATAAAGTAATGCAAGAAAAAATTTCGTAATTTTGATACTTGACAAATGCAACAAAGCAAAAAGATTAAATATAGCAGGCATTCCTCGTATGTCGAGTGTAACGATTTTTCAATCAGATCACTTCGTTCTTTCGACAAATTTTTTATTCAAATTTAACGTTTCAAATTAATGTCATGTAATGTGGCAAGATACTAGCTAGCAGCCTTGAGAACAAAACAGTTGTGAAATTGAATCGCATCTAAATAGTGCCATAGTAGTTTCACAATAGTTTCACTATAGTGCCATAGTAGTTCCTACGTGCAAGGTGACTCCGAACCTACTAGCCGAATTTTGACTCAAGTTGGTATCGGAGTGGCTTTAAAACCACACCACACGTTGTCTTCGTTGTTTTGCAAACCTAAAGATGTTATTAATTTTGAACAAAAGCGTGGTTCGGTGTATCAAATTTCTTGCCGGGATTGCAATGCTGTGTATGTTGGTGAAACAGGACGTAGTGTTAGAACCAGAAAACGGGAACATGCTGATGCGGTCAAGACTTTTAACACTAAAAAGTCAGTGCTGCGTCAACATGTTATGGATTTCGATCATACAGGGTGCGCCAAAAAGACCTGACACATTTGAAAGTTTAATAAAAATCAAGCCTGTTGACGAAAACAGGAAATGTTTACATTTTTGGAAAGCGTACAGCATTCCATTTTGTGTGGAATACGCGAAACATGAACACTACATTTTGTGACTAAATAATAGTTGATGTTGAAAATTATGGCATTTTGTAAGCAAAGTGCTTTTTAAATGCAAAATAACAATTACATTAATGCAATATCAAAACCAAAATAACACTAAAAACCAAACTGTTTATAGTGTGTTCGTCTCCAATAAGTAATGTCTTATGTTTCTCACAACACTTTTCACTTGGCCACTCCTGTATTTGTGATGTAACAATGTTTTTGTTATTACGTGATTGCCTGCCCTGTTGACAAATATTTTTTAGTGTTTAGTAATACAGATAGTCTTTATAATTTTATGTTGTACAGTTTGTATGTCACATTATTAACATCTACCGTGTTCTGAAGAAGCTCCCCGGTAACTAAGGGAAGCGAAACGTTAAATTTGAATAGAAAATTTGTCGAAAGAACGAAGTGATCTGATTGAAAAAAAGCAAAAGGAATTGCTTTCAAGCGCAAAGCCACAAAATAAATTTGGCGGCGTGATAATATAGTTTGCGCTTTTCATAATGATTTGTAATGGTGTTATCAATTAAAATTGGGGATTGGTTGGTGGGAGAGCAACGAGCGCACTTGTAATTTTTATTGGATGGAAAATATGCAGTGGTAGACTAAGGGACGCAGGGCGACAGACAGCAAAATTTAATTTAGGAGTTTTATAAAACTTGATTTCCGTTGCTTTACGAGTAAGCTGTTAGTAATTAATTGAATACCGAATTTTTATCAGCAAATACAAATTCAAAACGCAAGAAGCCAATCGTGAATCACAAAATTAAATTTTTTTTAATGGGAGAAGGAACTGTGGAGCATCTCCTGAGTTTGTGACCAACACCAAAATATTTTTCTGTTGACCGCGTGACAAAAGCAATGTGTTTGTATTCTACATCTACACACTTCCAAAAGCAAACGAAGATTTTTTTCCGTGTTCTTTTATCCACTTTTATAAAGACACCTCTGGTAAAAGCATTACGTTTCCTGCTGCATGGCCGAGCAGAACGGCATTTGCATTGAAGTTGACGTTTAAAGTTCAAACTACAGCTTGCGTCAACTGTCACAACATTATAAGATTGAATGCTGACTCAAATATCGTCTTGTCATTTCCATTTTTCTAAACCAGAGATGGGCAAACTTTTTAGTCGGAGGGTAGCATTGACCGTTCAAGAGTTAGCCGAGGGCCGCATCGACCATTCAAGAATTCGCCGAGGGCCAATGCGTAAAATCTGGTAATAGCTGTATGCAATGCAAGAGCTTGCAATAGCTTAAAATCTTGCAATAACTTCTTGCAAAGACGTATTACAGGGGTTTGATAATGATGGCGTCCAAAAACAAAGATCATCACTCTTTATTTGGACGGAAAATGCGTGAGTTCAAACTAAGAATTGCGTAGCGGCTCTTTCAATAATGGCTTTTATCGTTTTTGGCTCTTCAGTACGGCAAGTGCGGCCAACCCTTTCTTATTGAATTAAATTCATAGAAGTTTGTATAAGTTTGGAGGGCCGCACAAAATGCTCTGGCGGGCCGCATGCGGCCCGCGGTTCGTAGTTTGCCCACCCCTACTCCAAACTACGTACATGTCACGTACGATAAGTTAAATTTTTAAATTGTTTTACTTCAATACAGGAATAGTTAAGAAATCAAAAGTTTCTTATGACATTGGGAATGCAGCCACTACATTTTAGTTCTATGTTTGAAATGTTCAAATTGCTCGTTTCCACTAAAATTTAAATATTCTGCCGGTGTATAAGATAGTGATGATTATATGATATTTAACGAATAATTTTCTTCTTTCAGGCATATAAATGTCGCAAACAAAAGTAGTAAGAAATAGCCCATGTCAATGTATGACCTGAAGAAGTGTTAAGTAAAATTTTGAATGAAGTATCTGACGAAGAAAACGACGACCTTGAAAACATAGCCTCTTTAGCTTCTGGTAACTACAAAATTGCAAGAACCGTATAAATATCACATGACGCCTCCAAATGGAAACAAAACTGCCGTATTGGTGTTATTATGGGGGAGAGAATAAAAAATAGGCTACGTAGGTCTATTGTTGTAGCACAAACTTGATGATAAAACAAATTAAAGTTTACAATCGTTTGATATTACAGGCTTTTTGTAGCAAATCCAAAACTTAAGTTTGCTTGAGGACTTTTTCATATCATTCGTCACATACTTGGACAACAAAATATATGTAATTCTACTTGGCTGATTCGATGAATTGCAGCCAAAAGTCGCTAATTCTAATCTAATTTGAAAAACTAAGTCTCTAATTCTAATCTAATTTGAAAAATTCCTAATTCCAATTCTAATTTCATTTCGAAATAGTTCCTGACCGAAGAGTCGGGTGTGAAAAATAAAATGATCTTTTATGTTAGGGATTAGAACCACCTTTGGAAGTATTGGCACTGATTGGAATGATTTACATGCAAGGCTTACTAGGACAAGTACATCAAAGCACTAATGCGATGTTCCATGAAATATTTGGCAATCCCGTTTTTAGTGCAGCTAAGTCAAGGAATAGATTTAAATTTTTGATTGCTCACATATCGCTTGATGATCATACAACGCGTCCTACTCCTTAGCAATACGATAAATTTGCAGCTTTTCGCAAAATATTTGAAGAATTTAACAAAAACTGTGGGAAATTTCTAGTTCCTAATGATTATTTGTCGCTGGATGATACTCTTTATCCTACGAGAACGCAAATCATTTTCAAACAATTTAATCCGAGCAAACCAGCCAAGTATGGAATGCTGTATAAATCAATCAATGCTTTTCGCTATCCATTTTCCTTTTCAACTGCTGTGTATACTGATAATCCAAAAGCAGAGCCGACATCTTACTACACTCCTGGAACGACCCAAACAGTAAAATACCTAATTCAAAATTTGGAATGCCACACAAATTTAGTGGCAAGAAGCATATTACATGACAGATTGTATACTTCAATGCCAATGGCGCAGTAGACTGCTTGACCGCGGAAAAACTTCTGTAGGAACTTTACCATCAAATAGAAAAGAAATTCCAGCCGAAATTAGAGAAATCAAAGACCGAGAAACAAACTTATACGAGATTTATTTTATATGTGCTATAGGACACCGTGGTAATTCTAGGTATAAAAAAATCCTGGTAATTCTAGTCTTAAACTCGAAGGTGGGCCCGCCTGGAAATATGGGGACATAAGAAGTTCTTACGGCAGGCGTGGGATCACCTTCCCTCTTCGGTTCCGGTTACAGAAAAATTTGTCAAAACACTGCTTTGAAAAAATTGTTCTCTACAAAACAATTTCATATTAAGCCAACTGCAGACAGTGACACTGTTTCGACCTATCATGTCTCTTCTCTGCAGTTAAACAAAATGTAGCAAATTGTATGCTTTGAAAAAAAATTATCTCCAAAAAAAAAAGAAAAAAGGTTTTTACGTAATAAAGAAAACTCAGGTCTGTTGGCATTGTCAGGGGATGCACGTCTCAAAAAAAAAAGAATCCCTGGTCGATGATATTGCATTATGTTTAGAATTATATCTTGAATCCAGTTTGCTATTATAATGTATGTTTAAAACTTTTAATCTCTTACATTTTTATTGACAGTATGTAAATAATTAAGCCTATCAATACCGTAATTAGGAAAATAATTGTCACAACAGCACTTTGTAATATAAAAATCTTGAAAACAACACAAAAATTGTAAAATATTACAGAAAAAACAATGGTATATTAACGGTTTATCACACATTTTCGTAAAAATTTTCTTCGGTTCTTGGAACGTTTTCGTACACTGGTTCGATTATCACGTTATCATATATATTGATTTTGCATGCCGCACCACCATGAATGTCATAATCCTTAATGAAAGTTTCCACTACATCATGAATAAACCTGTACTGTTCCTGCAACAATTTAGAATTATTACCACTCTAGTTTTTAATTTCTTCGCTAGCCATTAGGTCGAAACACAACTTTCAACAAATAGCCATATTTCAAAACATCAAAATTTTCAAAACATGCATTTAATTTAACAGGCCGTGTAAATATTTTGTTTCATCTAAATTTTGCTCAGGCGACAATATCTAATGCAGAAAAATGTGATATTTTTTTTGTTGAATAGGGTTTTACCACTAGTCACCAATAAGGAAATTTGTCTCGTAAGACTTGTTTTCATATTTGTCTAAAGTGTTGTGTCATTTGTTCGCTCGGCTAGTGATTAAAAAAAAGACCTGTTTTCCTCGTAATTGGATTTGCTGTAAGTATGCCTTTATTACGTCACAATCGTTTATGACATAATAAGATTCCAGATTGATCTAGTGATTCTAGCTTCTTCGAAGAATTTCGTTAGCCGATAACATAACCACGATTACATAACTAATAGGGCGTTTTTTTTCTTTTTCACGTGATTTTGTTCTAGAGTTTTCTGGATTTTTTTTTATTTGTATACAAGGTGACGGGATTTTTTTAGAGTAGTAGAAAAGTGCGTAGTGGGGAGAGAGAGAGATTGATTGACAGAGTAAAGAAGAGCCTAGTGTTTTTTTGTAATAAGTTATTGGGGATTCTGTGGACGTGGCAAGTGTTGTAAGGTTATTGCTGGTGCAATTAGTTTTGGCGGTTTGTCGATTGTATAGTAAAGTGGTTAATTTTGAGATTGTTGAGCGAAGAAGCTTGAAGTCAAAGCTTGAAGTAGCTTCATTATTTCTGCGAATTATTCTGTTCTTAACGTGGTTTAAGATGTTTTTAGTGGAAGCCAATCTTTTTCAAGTTTTATTAAGTTGCAGTCATACCTATTTTTTCGAGCAATTATATTATCATACGTCGCCTCAATTTTAAAAGAAATTTAAGATTAAGATAGAACCAAAAAGTTCTATATTATTAATATTAAAATGCAACACCACTATACCTGCAAAAGTGCTTTCCCAAATTATGGCGTATTTGCATTGGTTATCGTTTTAAAAACCACCAACTCACTTACCTGAGTTTGAACCATGAGGCACCGCTGCCTTCTCAGTTGATGAACCACACCAAAAACGTCAATCTGATCTTGTAAATGAAGATTCTGTAGAAGTTGATCAATTGCTATAAAGGTTCCAGTTCTACCCACACCAGCACTGTAATGTAAGAGTAATGTATTACAATCATAGATTGTATAGTGTGGTTGACATGAACTTTAGCCATCCAGCGAGAAAGTATTTTGGTGTCAGGAAAGTAGAGTTTTTATTGAATTTACCATTTCTCGCAAGATTACATCGCTCCGGTAAGGTAGCATCTGACAGCATTACAATAGCGAATTTATTCATAAAACCTGCCAACAGAAGGAAGTTTTTTAATCAATTCTGCCATTCTTTTTCAGATGTCAACAACGTGGTAAGACCAGTGTGAAATTTTTCTAGCTATCCTCAAACGCGTAATATTGCAGCACTTTATCGATTTGCACTTTCCAAGCTGTAAGGGTGAGCACCAGGAAGTATCCACACTTTATGGATCTCGGTATGTTGTCCTCCTCCATGCTTCTAAAAACAGAATTAGATAGAAAGAGAAAGAAAAAAAATATATTACCTACAATGCACCACTGTGGGAACAATTTTGTCTTCATTGTTGACATTTGCACGAACTTTTAACGCAAAATCAATTAGGTCTTTAGAATTTTTCGGAACACTTTTATCGATCCAAGCGGTAAAGTGGAAATGGTGGACCCTTCTAGTTTCCTGGTTCTAAAAAATGCATCCATAATTCAGTTACGATATTTAAGCACATGAAGACATAAAACGTGGCTTGACATAGCAACTTTTGAAAACTTACTGGTCGGTTAGCCAAAAAAACATATCAACAAAAACTTTTTTACCAACAAACTTATCAAGTCACAAAATGTTACCTTAGATAATTCCAGTACGCGAACGACATTTGATGCTTCTGTATGAACGGTCACAATTTTCAAAAGATACTCCTCAATCTGTTTCGAGGCCTCCTGATCCGGCCAATATTGAATGCTCTTCTGTTTCCCTTAAGCAGAAAAAAGTTAAAATTTCACCTTTACTGATATCAATAAATATGTTTTGCCACAAATTAAAAATTGCAGAGTTTGTTGTCTTAAGATTTCTTTAGATGTAAAACTTGGTTATTTGTTTGAAGTTTTGAATTGAAGTGAATTATACATGTCTCCATCTAGTGGTTGGTTGTTGAAACGGCACATTATTTACCTGATGCGACCAGTTACACTAAATTGGGCTATTTGTTTATGCTTCGAGCCACACAAAAAACTTTGAAAAATGGTATTTACAGATCTCTTGCTTGGCGCTGTAAAATAAGCCTTAGAGTAATTTGGTGAATATAATCGAACTTACCCACTTATAACAAAAAAAAAAAAATGGAAAATTGCTGGAAAGCATAATTTTCTAACAACTAAATAAGGTCAATTGTAGGATACTGGATATGCAGAAATCGCATATTTTTGTTTTGTATATGTTTGCAAAAAGAACTTATATATTTGTTTACATCAGGTACAGTAAGTCTCACGTTGCTGGCACAGTGCTCAATAACAACCAAGGGTAAAGCTATACTGATATAATTTATAACCTAACCTATACTTGCTTGTATATATATTGGCTCTAAATTCTTCTTCAAAACGTTTGCAGCATTGAGCTTTCCGTTTTTTGAAGCTTTATATGCTTGTCGCATTACAACATCTTATGGTTTATTGATTTCACCTTTTCTATGAATCTAATATAAAAAGCCTAATTCTGTCTGTACGTTTATTCGTATGTACGTACGTGCACTTTGACTTCTTCAAAAACTGGGCATACAAACCCAAAACTTATGTATTTGTTTGATGTTGATTGGTGATCATCACGATTGATGATCAACTGAAGGTAAACATCATTAGGGGATATGCGACGTAATGATCAGGTCATAATCAAAGATAATTTTTTAAAAATTGGCATATCATGACGGAGGAAAACCGTTTTTACTCAAACCAAAGCCAAGCCCAAGTTACCAACTAAAAAAATATTTCATCTCTTTGGAGTGTATAATATCGTCAAATCTAATGTTTAATTGGGTAATTTGCTCTCTGTATCTTATCAAAAACTACAGATCTTAGAAACGCAATTAAACGCTTTTTCTGGAAATATTAATTAGTTCTTTCGATAAAATAGCTGTAGCGCCTTCATAACTAAATTGACGACGCAACGAGCGATTCATTTTGAAGCATTTTGAGCCTTTTAAGCATGCTTCTTCCCTCTTTCTCTTGCATGATCAAACTCGGTCTATAATGCTATGGGCTAATGCTGTGTGGTTCAATCAACACAGTTTTTTGTTACCAGAGATAGTCATTACATGTAACAAGTTTTTTAAAAATTGCAGCTTTTTTCAAAATCAGCTTAATGATTTTTGACCTCAGCTCTTGATTGATTTTCGATATTCATTTAACAAACGGAAGGTTATTTCAAGGGATTTACGATAACATACATCACTAGATGGCTCTGCCGGCGCTGTCCGCAGTGCACGTCATCAGCAATACCAAAATTGCAGTTCATCCGGCAAAGCTGGCTTCACCCTATGGATAGTTTTGAAAAGAGTTATAAAAAGTTTATGCTTTTGACATAGCCAAAGCTTATTCCAAAACAAAACTTTTGCTTTTTGAAACTCAGTGAATTAAAAAACATTGGGTGGGGTTGCGCAAAGCCAGCACATGTTTTTCCTGTTTCCAAAGTCCGCGATAACTTCTTAGTTGCCATGTTTTCACCAGAGGCGTCCTCAAAATCAATTAATTTTTGTCCATTAAATTCAGCTGATGCTTGAAAACAGTAAATATGTGGAAGGGTGCCAAGGTGGCTGATATGTAGTTTCAGGAATGATATATTAAATATTTGGACGGCTACTTACAATTTTTTTTTAGTAGTGTGCCCATTTGTACGACCAAAAGCCTTTCACTAAGCGCACACACAAACGCAGCCAGCCAAAGAGCAAATCAACCTGAAAGGAAGCACTTACAGCCGCTACAATTGCAGCGCCCCCCTCACTACGGTTGAGGTTAAAATATGTAGTTGTGAGAACATCGATGAAAAGTTAGTATATAATTTACATAACCAATTGTCTATCCAAAATCAAAAGTACCATTTTTTTAAAGGAAATCAATAAAGCCAAAAATTAACATTATAGTTGGTTGCGCAGAGCCGCTATATTTTCTCAAAGTTTCAGGAGTTTTTTATTGTTTCTTGCTTGCTTTGTTTGTGCTTTGGAAGGGGACTTACACACAATTATAACAGCAAGCGATTTCAAAAAGTTTTATTTGCTCATTTTATGAAGTGCAAGCAAGTAAAATTTCAAAGTTTTGAGTAGGAAAAGCGGTAAAGAAAAAATCTTTTTGATTATTTTTATAGAATCGTCAAATAATCATGCTTTCGAGGGAGAATAGTTATAACAATGACTACCAATCAACCTTAACATATCAAAGGACTTATTGTATTTGGAAACAGCACTTTTTTGAAGCTCAGACACTCAAATTGCAAGCAGGGTTTTCAAGCAATTTTCTTCACCAAATTGCAGGACTTTTATTGACATAAATTTAACTTTTCCATGACCTTTTTTTAGTGTTTTCAAAGATTATTGTAAAAAGTATTATCCTGCAATAGATGATTAGAATATTTTAAACTAGCCAATTCAAGAATTTAATTGTAATTTTTATCAAAGTCACTTAGGGCTTGTAAGGAAACTCATGACATCTTATCGGAGACAATCCTAACGGTCTCTTGATGCAACTCATTCTGACACAAGGACTAGCTAGCTCAGAAAGAAAGAGATTCAAGAAAGTATTGCTATTACCAGGTCTTGTTGAGCAATCAGATTCAGAACAAACATGGTAATTATATTCAGATGTCTGAGGGGATTATTTTCAGATGAATACCATAGTATTGTTTCCTATTAATCAACAATGACGCATAGCTTCTGGAAGAAGTAAATTTTTTATCACTTGATTAGTTTTGTCCTTAAGAACGATTAGTCAATACAACGTGAACAAAGCCTAACACAAATAATTCTTTTAAAACCTAGCTTTTCGCACGACGTTTATTTCCTGCAACAAAATCGGCTTACGCCAAAAAACACGCGTAAGGATTATGTGGGTCAGAAAGGTGCAGTAAAAGTTGGACTCTGCCGTAAATTACTGTAGTACCGCCATAACTGTAAGGAGAATATTTCTCAAATTGCCAACCATGTCATTCTCAGTCGTCAATAAATAACTTGAAATAGAACTTCAACGAAATATAAAAAGACATAAAAAGCACCACGCTTCTGTGCAATCATATTTACGAGATGACACATCTTTCTTACATAAAGAGCATTGCTAATAAAGTTTACAGGTAGCTTTAATAAATGCTAATCCGCCCCAAAACTGAGTTAAGTTAAATCTTTTGATTAAGCTGAATGCAAACTACAACCGTAAATTCAAATTGCTACTAAAATTAGCCTTATGCTTAACGTTAGCTTAGGCTATTATTTGAATCAAATTAGAAATGTGAAATCTACTGCACTTAATCTGTTGTCTAACCAAAAACCTTCCACAAGAAAAAGTTAAAAAAGCAAATACTCGTTTGCTTTTCTTATTTAAAATTTTGGAAAATAGCGGATCAACAACACTTTTTACTCTTTCTTTAACATGCAGACTCTAAACAAACATAGCACAGTAAATAGTTAGATTTACCTTAATGAAAAAATAAATAAAACTATTCCATAATTTTAAGCTTTCTTTTAACTCTACCACTTCTTTTCCGAGACTTTTTCCTTTCCATTATTTCTTCTACCTTTTTTTTATAAAAGCTTGCAATTGCTCTTGCCAGGTGAAATCATGTTCATCTTCTGCTGCTGCCACTAAACTATCTGCTTCTCTCATGCAATTTATACCTTCTTGTATAATTTTGCTTCGACTACATTTATTTCATTCTATATAGCTTTTCTCTTGTTGGTTATTTCACTTGCAGCAGTAGACTTTTGTTGATCCTCTGAATACAACTGGTCGTGCATTCTGGCAGCTTGAACATGTCGCTTTAATTTGGATGTAAAGGGAAGTTAGCAAACATGCAAAGCATTGTTTTTAATGTTGTCATACAAAAGCACACTATCAATTATAGTCCTTTTCTTCGTTCTCCTAATCAAAAGTTCGTTATTAATTTAAAGTCTTTTTCAACTGTAGCTGGCTCCTGAGACATCGTATAAATGATCAAAAACATTCAAGATTTTTGTGTAATTTGAACCTTTCAAGTATGTCCAACATATTTGATCCAGTCTTTGCTTAGCCATTTCAGAATTTACAAACTCAACCAGGTGATTTTGCTTTGCTTCGACGCAAAACTATTGAACTGTCTAAAGACTTTATCACTATTTTGTGCTGAATGCCATTTTGCTTTAGGCAAAATTTGTGAGAAGCCTTCAAACTTTGGTTGTGTATCTAAAAAGCTTGAAACCAAAGTTTCTGGTATTACACCTACTAGAGCAGGGGTTCTTAACCGGGGGTAAATTTACCCCCTGGGGGTAAATCTGACCTGCCTTGGGGGTAAATTTTGTTAGCAAAAAATTCACACTGTTACCTATTACAATAGGCCAGAGGTTCTCAAACTTTTGGTCATGCGGAGCCCATGAAGAGGTTGACCATCACCTAAGGAGCCCCACAATATATTTTTAGAAATAGAAACACATTGATTCTTGCCTATTGATGTCAGCCATCCGTTATTTTTCGTTTCATGTAATGTGGGCCCACTCACATCGACCTTTTACCACACGGGGGCATCGTGCTCTCAAAAGAAGAAAGGTCAGCATCCTCTCTTTGGGCCGAATTTGCGTCTACAAAGACTGTTGAAATCGCAATTTAATACCTGGCGGAGACCTCCAACGTTTGATGCCCATCAAGTTTGGAGCCCATCAAGGGTTTTACCACTATTTGCGGAGCCCCACAACACCTTTCTATAAAAGATAAACAAAAGTAAACAAATAGCTTACGGAGCCCCTAGGATTCTCTCGCAGAGCCCTGTGGCTCCGTACGGAACACTTTGAGAACCAATGCAATAGGCATTTGTAGAAGTGAAAAAATGTAAAAACATTTGGGGGTAAATTCTACTTACGAAATTTGTCCAGGGGTAAATGAGAGAATAAAGGTTGAGAACCCCTGTATTAAAGGGATTGTAAAGAGCATTTTTCATGCAGCTTGACTAAAATACCTTATATCAATTTAATGCAATCATTTTTAAAAGATAGGACATACAGCTGACTTGCAGATTTGTTCTCGGTAACTTTTTGTATGAAATCTCGAGCTGTAAAACCAAAGTCCACATGCTTAAAATACTTTTGGTTGTTTTATGTGTTGGGTCGACGGTGCATGCAATTTCATAAATGTCTTGGCACTTTCCAAATCTTTATTTTTGAAAAGGCGACCCATGACTGCAAACAACAACTTTTTCAAAAATAATTCTAAATATGGTGTTAATTGAGCAAGACTTTAAAATTAAATTAAAAATTCTTTCAGTGGCCTTGCTACGGAAACAAAAAATTTTAATTTGGCTTAAAATAAGCTTTCTCACACGCAGAACAGACGCTAAAAAAACTGAGATTGGAGCATTTCGTAAGCTCGTTACAGTCTTGACGTATTTGTCAAAATAAGGCCAAATAAGTATAAAGCTCGTTTGGCCACTTTGATGTCTTCTACCCATCTGTGTTGGGAAAACAACAAAGGAAACGAGCCGGTGTCAGTTATTGGACGAAACATTTTTTTCTTGCAGGAGAATCACAAATATGGTGCCAAAAAGGATGCAATATTCTGCAAAGATCTCAGCCACAATCTTTTGCAGAAAGTAAAGTATTCATTCTCGAAGCTTTTCGTCTGACACATTAGTTTCCGCTTCTTCTATTGATCGCTTCTTTTACCAATCATGATAGAGCTTTTTTCCCGTTTTTCTTTTTCGTCTTCACCCTTTCACTCTATTTCTGACGGATTCTCTTGAAAAGCGTCAGACAAAAAGCTTCGAGAATGAATACTCTACTTTCTGCAATTTTCAAATTCTGTACCACCAATCAACTCTTCAAATCTTTTGCAGCTTTTTGAAAACTTCGGTGGACAAGGTGTAAACCACAGCTTCCTAAATTAATCAAGTTTGTTAGTTCTGCTCGCCTGCGTTTTTAAAAAAGACCTCGATAAAATCTCCGTTTACATTGTGACTATTTACAGATATTGGCACCATGCAGCAAAAATCTAGTGCAGCTATTTTTGTTAAAAATAAACCAACATATCTTCTGCGGTAGCATGTCCTAAAAATTCCGAATAAAGGTATCTCTTTATCACCTCACTAACTTTTTCTTTGATTTCTTTGACTTGACAAATTCTTTCTACAGAAAGCTTTTGAAAGTATGGATGAATCCCAAAATAGGCTAAGTATGCACGTTTTGTAGCTTTACATGAGAAAGGTTGTGCAAATTGACTGTCAGGAAATATCTTGGAAAATATCTGGCTGATTTCTTTAGACGAATTGAATAAATAATAGCTTGTTATAACTTTTACCAAAAGATCTTCTGCATGTAAGACATCATCTGATATTGCAAGATATGTATTTGGAGATGCAACAATGTCACTGGTATGTTCGACAAAAACTGAAAATAATGAATGCACCTTTGCTACAAAAGAAAACAGAATTACCTCTCTGACTAAAAAATCCGACAATAGTTTTTCCAAGCGCATTCTGGTTTTGCTTCATTAGATTGAAATAGAGTTTACTTTTCATATAGCTTTCAACATCAGCAATTCTTTTTACACTGGCAACCTGTAACCTGAAGCAGGACTTAGTTTTATGACAACGCTTTCTTTGAATTTTTAAAAATTATTTTAAGATTGGAAATTTAGCGTCTGCACAAACTGCCCACGCAGCGCATTTCTACCTCGAGCATTGCAAGCAATCAGAACAAATTGATGTAAAAGCCTTTTCCCAGAGCACAACAACAAACGCTCTTTTCAATATATAAGAAACTAGTGACGTTTTAATCACCAGCTCAGTGCTCTACGACATGAGCTATTGTTACATACTGATTGACTTTTTCAGCTAACAAAATTTCATGGTCTTCCATTCTTATTAAATTTTAATGACTTTTTTATGACTTTTCAGGAAAAAAATCTTTTTAGGATTTTCAATGATTTTTGATGATGGTGAGAACCCTGGTAAATTTATCACCGCAGTTTCTTGCAAAAGTTGTAACCATGGAAAATTATTTTTCTCAATGTACAAAGTAAAGTTCGTTGCGCCAAAATGTGCTGTGTGTTGAAATATTAATATTAGTTTTAAACAGAAACCGACTGTACGATAAAAATTTGATAACTTAAACATTGCGCTTAGCTTGAATAAATTATTCTTTGTTTTCCCAAACAGACGACAACATATTTAATTATTTGCACATGATTTGCAACAAGCTATTCACTTTGTATACCGCAGAAAACTAGTTACCATTAACCGCACATTTAAAAATACAGTAGACACCGCTTATTAGGCCCGCCTCGGGACCGGACGATTTTGGGCTTGTTAGCCGACGGACGACTTTTTCTAAATATTTTGAGCTAAAATATTTGTGGCTCACGCAATTAAGATAAAATGTTTAAAGCTAATTACATTCTACACAGAAATTGGTGAAGAAAATACATATTCGGATCATAAAAATTTAGTATTTAAATTCAAAGAGACAGCGAATGTACTCACGACATGAAGGGTTTGTGACAAAACAGAAGAATTTTAGACAGTAACCAAAATGCTTGGTGTTTATTCATACAGAGAAAAAAATCAAGAATTACGGAATAAAATTTGTTAGTGATGAAGCTTTTTAAACAAATTTAAAAGAATTCCGTGGAAAATTTGTGCTTATTAAACGGATTTTTGGGCGAAAAAAGCGAGTTTTGTTAATACACAATCAAATGGAGGAATTCCCGGCCGGACGAATTTGGGTTTAATATGCTTGTGGGCTCATAAACCGTGAGCTCAATAAGCGGCGTCTAGTGTATCTCTGATTTTTGGCTTTTGCAAAATTATGGTCTTGTTTCTCGCTGATAAGTAGTCTTGGATTTTAAAAGGTCTTGGTCTTACCGTTTGTGGTTTTGACTACATCCCTGATTCGCTTCTAATTTTTTTTTACTTTCGCTGAGTAAAACTGGGATTGAAGCAAAGTTTCTCTTTTCTGCTCTTCATACTTCTTAATTGCAGCTTGATAAACTGTTTAATATTTATTTTGCCATAAAAATCTGATCAGTATCTATCCGCTTCAACAAAAACGCGGACGGTTAATTGATAGTTAACATTTTAAACTTTGAGCGCAAAGAATGTACCAACTACCAATAGTATTAAAAGTACTCCTGCCTTCCGGTTGCGCTGCATACATTCATGGCATTGGTGAAACTATTTAGTTCTGCTGGTCAAATTAATAGCAGAAATTCTCCGATCTGACAAAACGCAGAATTACTTCTTGTTTTACATAAAATTGTAAATGCCGTACTTGTTTCAAAGAGATTTAGAGACAGCTATATTCAACACTGCGTGCGATAGTTTTGCCTAAAAGCACGAATGTGAAACTTACAGCCAGCGAACCTGAATTTTGTATTCTGGAAAATACTGCGGTTATTTCATACTGCATATGAGGTTTGTACAGTAAAATCAGTGACACAAAGTTTTGTCAAAGCAATTTCAAAATCGTTTATAAATTTAGCTTAATTTGCATGAAACTGTTTCTTTTATACCAATCTCTGATGGACATTTGATAAAAAACGCAAATTTGACCCATACGAGGTATGTCAGCAACTCTCCGTTTACTAAACTGTAGGCCTGATGCGCTCCTAGAAAAACCGGTGAACCTTAGCAGTACGCTTTCGGCACAATGATTTGTTAGACCCATTGCATGTACCTTCCGCATAGGTCTTCTTACATTTACCCTTTACTTGGTAATATTTTTCCATTTTGTCAACACTTCATCCGAACAGCTTTCCTGCATCCACTTTTTCTTGTTTTTTCTTGCTTATACGCAGAGGCCAGCTACCTTGTCAGCCAACAGCTGAAAAAAGGTTTTTCAAGGAATAGCATTGTTGGTTATCTGTTTGTAAAAGATCCATGTATTTAGCGCCTCTACGTCCAAAGTGTTGAAAAAACCATGTTTAGGCCTTCTTCTGTTTGAGCTTCTGACGGAGTATTTCAAAGCCATGTGGCCGATAGTGTCTAAACTATATTTTGCGTCATTGCAATCTTGGATGTTTTCCAAGTTCTCCTTGGCTTCTCGGAAATGGTAATGCTTGGGTAAAGGCTGCTTTGAATAAGCAGATTGTCCTTGGTTTTGTCCTGGTAATCAGTCAGCGTTGAATTGCCAGCCTTATTTAAGCTTAGCGAAATGTAGAGTTTCTTTTATAAGTTTCACTGCTGTAGGTACTACTTTTTAAATTTTGTTCACAGTCCCAAAAAACCTTGTTTTGTTCTTCTGCAGTTTTGCGGCCAATTTGATTGAAGTAGAGTAATTGTGGGTGGTCACGTTTTTTCTATTGTTCTGGTAAGGTTTCATCAAATGCATGACCACCAGGTAGTAGACAAGTTCATCCCGACTCTGGTCTTTATCAACATACGAAAAGCCATTGATGATGTACTAACTATTTTTGGCGATAGCCAATCAGTACTTCTGGCCATACTTCTCAGGCTTTAATACCATGAATTGTGTAAAGTTACATCTTCATTTGCTGGGAAAGAGTTGCTCATCTTGCAGTAATAAAAGTCCTTGGTAAATAACATGAAATGCGGTTCTCTGTAAATCTGTGCTTATACCAGCAAAAGGGCAAATTTATCTGTTCACAGCCTTGGTGAATAATCAGCTTTTTTGTCGTAGTGGCGCAATGGCGTAGTGGTTAGAGCGTCCGCTTCGCAGTCGGTAGACCTGAGGTTCATTTCCCAAGTCAAGTCTTAACAAAAACTTTAAAAAATGGTATTCATAGCTTCCCTGCTTGGCGCTCAGCAAAATAGGGATAGTGTGGAGAACAAGCCGGCAAGCTTGTTTGTTGTGTCCTTGGGCAATGCACTTAACGGAATGCCTTTATCTTTATGTGGCAGACAGGTTGTGGGGCCAAGCAGTCTACCCATCGTGGTGGCCCCAGTCTAACTGACGACTTGCAAACTGAGCGTTGATGCTAACACAATGTATATATATCTTCCTGCATAATGTTCACAACAAATAGCTCAAACGACGAAGATGAAGATTTTTTGTCAAAGCGGATAAAAAGCTTTGACAAAAAGTTTTTTGTGAAGTATCTCTGCAAAATAGTTTCTTCAAATAACTTGCTTGCTTTTTTTAGTAACTTTTGTGGTAGTAACAAAGGAATCAACTATTTTGTACCTATTACTAAACAATGGTGTAGAATTTGCGTCAAGACCAAAATCCATGAAGAGTTTCTAGTTTTGCGGCTGTGACCAGAGCAAAGATAGCTTTACAAGCAAAATTTATGCCATAAACCACCGAAATACATTCTTCGCTTAAAGGTAACAACAAATTAGTACCAAAACCCTCTAAAGGAGACAAAGTGACTTTTTCGAGCATCCGACGAAAATATATAATAAATGTAATCTAAACTTTTTGTACACAGTGACCATGCAAATGCAGTAACAAGCCCAAAAAATCATTAAAAGTCATGGGAGGACTTGACTTGAAAGTAAGCTGGTAAGAAAATATGCTTAAGTAGGCAAAAGAGTTGTTTTGAGTCCATCGTTCATTTTAGTGTTAAGACACTTTTTTGTAAACATTAAATATGTCACAGGAATGCTAAGTTTAGCTTGCACACTAAGTTTTATGTACTGTAGGTGTTTAATATCTAAGGCCCAACAGATCTCATTACTTAAAAACTTAGAGTTGCTTAGCATTACTGATCCGACAAAAGACTTTAACCAAACTGTTGTCCTAATAATATTTCAAACGTGACATCAAGGTTTAATATATTTAAGCTCCAAACCCCTCAATTGTTTTGCTTCTTAGAGGATTCAAGAAAAAGTCTGCAAAGCATAAAGTAAATAGCTGAACAAACAAATCGTTTTTTTTTTGCTAACAAATCGGCATATTATTTAGTATCGACTTTTGACTTAAATTGCAGATTGCTAAACTATTATGGACAGAAAGGATAAGTAGGCCAATATGCAAAGTATTTGTTCCGAGATTACGCACTGGTTAAAAAACGACATTATGTAATTTGGACATACCTGATTCTTGTAGTTGTGTCAGCATGACAATATGTTTGCAATCTTGCTCCCAAATCATCGTCCAGAAATCGTATAAAGATGACATCTTTGGAGCTTGTGTAGCAATGTATTGCTTTTCCGAATTGATTCCCTGTGGTGTTTTGACAACTTTAGGCGCTAACGACAGATTACAAAATGCTAAACAGATTGATTTCAAAATTTTTCGTAAAGAGAGATTGTTTAGTCCAGTGTAAGACACCTTAGTTTTACGTTAAATTACGTTTTGACGTTGTTAACCCATTAATGCCCAGAGTCCCCAACCTGGCATCAGCTCATATTATCTCATATTACCCCAACTGCAGGGTCGAAAGATCGGTGTATGCAACTGTTATGCGTACTATATTGGCACTTTCATTTATACCACCACCAGGAGTATTAACAAATACTGGCATGGTCGCCATTCTTTTAGGCATTTTTTGATCACCAATACCTAAGTGCTTATTTTCACAACCTTCGTCAATTTTAGTTTGGAGTTTGTTTGCATCAAGAAAAGTAAACATTTTACTTCTACCCAAACCACTAAGTATGAAAAAATGTCCAACAACACATCCGTAGTCATACGCTTTATGACAATCCCCATCTGTGATATCATGGCCAAAAGTGTATCTAAACGAAATAAATGAGGCCAAGAAAATGTGCTTTTCTTCCTCAACTTTACAATCTAAAACTCTTTCAGCATGCTTCACCACCCAACTATACGCATTTTTACTTAAAATTCAAGAGTCCAAATGGAAATAAGTTTTCAAGAAAAAATAATCAAGAGTCAAAAAGGGAAAGTTCCGACATAGCCTAATGCTTCAATTTGGATTTATATGAAGTGAAATAAGCCACAAAGTTAACAATTTAAGTACGCGAAGCATCAGTTGTCTTGAACATAATTGCAAAAGTAACCATAACTAGTGACCTAATCTTTTTTTGACTGCTTTTTTACGAGTTTGGACATCATAAAAATTTTATAGAAAAAAGCATTTCGGGTTTTAGCACGGTTAGAATCGACAGCACCAACAAATGTCTTCTCTCAACAGATGACAATTTAAAGAAGCAGGGCTGAGTCATTCATGACTATCAGACATCCAAAAGTAGTAAATTTCTTTGTTGTGTGGAAAGAAAGCAACAATGTCAAAATGTTGGCTAATCATCAAGATGCTCTGCCAGCACAAAAGCTAAAGAAATGCAGCAGGCTAAACAAGAAGCAAGTTACCATGGATCTGCCAAAGAACATCGCAAATTATAATTGTCATGTGGGTAGTAATAGGATTGAGATTGGTGCAAGAAATGATGCTCTACGCTGTTCACGGGCATGACTAATATGGCTGTTTTAAATGGACGCATGCTGCTCTGCATGGCAAAAGAAAAAATGGCACTGCTGGAATTCAGGCGAAAAATATGTAGTTTATACACTGAAAACTTCAACGATGTCAGACACGAAAATTTCCTGTTCTCCATCGCACAGTAAAAACACGCAGATTCCTGTTTTAGATGTGCGAACAAGCGAATCCGGACTTTTGTTAGAACACACAATCAAGGAAAGTAAAAGAAAATGTGCTGTTTGCAAAACCAATGTTCGAAAGCAATGTAGAAATGCAATATTGGGCTGCTGTGAAGTTTTTTTGCTTGGCATCAATAAATTTTTCACATTTAGACTAGTGCAAAAGCAGTGCTTTACCTGTACTGCATAAGAAACAGAGATTTCTTTCATTTTTGTAAGTACTTTCTACCATAAGCGTAACACTTTGTATTTTATGGGAGGGCTGACGGAAAAAAGACTGTTTTGCATTGCAAGTTACGAGACCTTGTTTGGGATCAACTTTTTGAAAAGTAGGCAATGGGGTCTGGCATTATTCTGAGGGGGCCTATAACAGTTTGAGGGGTCTACAGCACATCAACCTCCCTACTTTTACGTCAATTCCTCTCAAGAAATTAAAATTCTTACCCGAAATCAAATGTGATCTCAAAAAAGGTTATTTCTTTTTGGTCTACGCCGAAACTTGAAGACCTACCTTCGCCTCTAAAATAAAAGTGAAAACCAAAAGAGTCATTTATCATGATCTGCACTAAATTTTTGTAATTTTGGCGTTTTTGCAGAAAGTGAAGTTAAAAATAACAGGACATATCACTATTTCTCAAAGTTTCTTAGTGCACAAATGAATTATTGGGGAAAGTGGCTTCTACTTAACCCTTTCAGCCCTGACTTATCTAAAGTACCATAAATTTTTTGAAGTTTTGGATGTTTTTGCTCGAAATGGCATCAATAAACATATTTATTGTTATGAAGTGCATCAGATGAATTTCGGGGTCATTTTAGGGGTCGGGAATTCTAATTCCTGTCAGGATTTTAGACGTCAAAAATTGGAATTGTTCGCCATGCAGAGTCTTACATTTCTTCCATATGATCATATTGATGACGTAATAAACATACCTGCATATTTTCATCTCTGAAAATGAACATTCTGCATGCTTATGTGGCTATGTTTTGTCATACATACAAAAAACACTAACGCAACATAAATATGGCGATATGCGGCAATGCGTATCAGATATTCTTTTCAACCAAATTCTCCAAGGTTAACAAATTCATGTAAAAATTACAAAGAAATGACAAATATATTTTATACTGCAACTGATGATATGTCTAAAGTGTTAAATACTGAGGTTCCCTTCAGAGCTCAAAGACTATTTTTTGCTTACATAGCCTAGTTATAGACCGGATTATAAGATGTGAACTGGAATTCCCGTCAGGGCTCAAAGGGTTAAGGAAATCAAATTATTTCAAGGAGACACTGGAGTACTTTGCTTTTACTAGGGGCACATGTCTCCCTTTTTCTCGTATTTCGCAGTCTGCATGTGATGGTTTTTATATTACTACGATCGTAGTCTGCTTGTGATGATTGGTCACAAAATAAGATCAGTTCTTTTTTTATACTTTATTTCTGTGATGAAACCTAGCTTTTAGCTTGATTAAATTTGCAAGTTAACTTTTTCACAAAAGCCATCGCAGTGAGGTTAAACTCGTTTATCAATTGTTAACGAATTAAGAAAATAAATTGAAGGCAAACGTATGGGAATGAAACAATGTATTACCAGCTCGTCAGGTCATAACTAGGTTGAGTAAAAAGTGCTTTTCCCGAACAGATTTGACAGACAAAATTGTCAATCAGTATATCAATCGACAAGGCTTTGGTTTCTTTCATGTGAATATTTATGATGGCCACTGAATTAAGCCGCTGCTGCTTCATACCCGATCGCAAATAACGTTTTAAACGTTTTAAGCCGGAAAATGACTTTGCAGTAGTACATGTAAATGCAGGCAGCGTAAATATAATTTTAACAAGATTGGTCAACACCGGTACAAATTCACGAAGAACTTCTTTACGTTTTAGGAGTTCAACTACGTCATTAAAGCTCTCAAACGGTTTGTCCTATTGGCAGTGCTCGGTCAACGAGTAGATCTCTATCCAAAGTCAATTGCTGCCAATTGACATCGTCTTTGTAAGTGCGAGCAATATAGTCAGAACTTCACGTTGGCCAATAAGAAAGTTTTCTATATTTGTTAAATGAACAGCTGTAGCATCTGGCTCAAAACGATCACTTTACCCAGAAATCAGGAAATCTAGCACTTCGTAATATAACTGTCTATAATTATCTTTGGCCTCTGCATGAAAGAAGGCATTTGCAAATTCATCACGCCGTCGGAGAACTTTTCGTGGTCTTGACAATTCTGGATTATTAATTACATCGTTAGCTTCTGTATCACTTGAAATTCCACTCCATACACTGTCAAATCTGACATCATTCCTTGCGCTAGTAATAAAAGCTTTTGTGCGAGCAATGACATCCTG
Organism: Trididemnum clinides; assembly: GCA_963675345.1. Classification (NCBI taxonomy): domain Eukaryota; kingdom Metazoa; phylum Chordata; class Ascidiacea; order Aplousobranchia; family Didemnidae; genus Trididemnum; species Trididemnum clinides. The sequence continues at coordinate 3,675,666 of OY776291.1, forward strand.
GGCTTTGCAAAAATTAAGCTGAGCATTCTGCAACTGTGCATTAGCGCTTTCAACAATCGTAAAACCATCCGCAACACTTTAATATAAAAATAAGTGTTAAATTTTCGCACGTCGTCGAAAACCAACAGATTTTACTCCAAAATCTTTTCGTACTTGCTCATCAACTTCTTGCAGCCACAGGATAATTGGCGTGTAATTACAACTAATGGCTACCAATGAAATTAATTTCATAATCCAGTAAGTGGGGCAAATTGCTCTCAACGATGCAAGCTATTAATTACCTTCGACTGTCTGAAGCCGGTAAAACCACGACAATCTTTTCGGAGAGCCACGAATAAAAGCAATAAAGTTTTGTACTAGTCCCATCTATTGATGCTATAATGCAGCATTTTTGAAAAGTGCGTGAATTATGCAAATGAATAATTCACGAAAAATTTTCATAAATGCAAAAAAATGCACAAATCCGAATGACCCGCCGAACGGCGGAAAATTGAGTACTAGCGACGTACCGTATGATCGCCAGTACTCGGTTTGTACTCTCGAGGCGCAAAACGAATTTTAGCGTCGTTTGGACTGATCGCCAGTACGCGTACAGCGGAAAGATTCCTTATGCATTTTTGTGAATTTTACCAGAAAAATTCACGAAAATTCGCCTGCATTATGCTTGTGAATAATTCACCAAAAATGCGTGAATAATGCAACCAAAAATGCACGACCAATAATGCAGCCGTAACGATAGTCCCATCGCATATCTCACATCATTGCTATTTTTAAAAGTATCTTGAATTGAGTTTGTGCGCTTTATAGTGAACGTAAATAGCTCGACTTCCTTCATGAATCAATTTCATACGCAATCCGTTAACGCGTCCGCAAATATTGGCAGCATCATCCTAGCACTGTCCTCTACATTTATCAATTGGTAACTGAAACTTGGAAAGTACGTCTTTCACGATCTTAAATAGCTCTGCACTTGCGGTTGACGTAGTTTCATAAAAGCCACAGAACAACTCTTGAACATCTAAGTCGTCCATAGTGTTACGGAAACACATGCTTATTTGTCCTTTATCTGATACGTCCGAAGTTTCGTCCAAAATATTGGCGTAATATTTTGCTTTTTCAATGTCTTGTTGCGGCTAAAATGATTTAAAATTTCATTGGTTATCGCAGGAGATATGTCTTTTCAAGAGCATTTTGGGCAATAGGCCTACTGTCCGCATTTGAAAACTGTGGATCACGTACACCGCTACCCCCAAACCTTACCACAAATTTTTCCATATCATTAATAAATTATCACAATGACGAAACTTAGTCAAAATATAGCGCAGTAGTAATACCATCAACACTTCTCATTCCTACCTCTATCTTAATTAATAAATAACTATCGTTTCAGTTCATCCCATTGCTCATTTTTTAGTAGTCTATTGTAAGATTTTTACACTTAACCCAGTAAAGCAATATTTAGTTGCCGTGCCGTTAGTGAACAATTGCTAGCGTAATTGCGAGCGTAGTTGCCTACTGCCTGTATTCATAAAACGAGGATAAATCCATATTTGTTTTCGCCGCTTTACTTTATGCTGGAGGCAAGAAAAACGAAACCAACTCAAGCAATCTCGTAAGTCACATCACAACCGAGCATCAACAACAGTTCTGACTATGGTTATAGGCTGCGGTTATAAAAATACTCTTCAACGCACCAGTGACTTTCTACAAAAAAGGTTTTTACTAGATGAAATTTGCACGCGCTTTGATCAATCGCGGTTAATCTCAAAGCTAGAGCATCTCAATTTTTCCTAATGAAAACCGAAATGTATGGGAGGGCTGGGGGAGCTGAAAAAAGTCTGGAACGGCTGAAGCCCCCAAGACCCCCTACTTTTACGCCTAAGCTTTCTACGTGTTTCAGTGTAAAATAGTCTATATGCGATACAACAAAAATTCTGATTTTGCTACCGCTTCTCCCCTGGTTTCTATTTGGCAATTTTCCTAGCAACACGCATAAAATTTCACTTCGTCAGGCAAATTGTAAAAAATGCCCCAAATGCCTATAATTCATTTGCAATTGATATGTTCTGCTCGAAACAGTGCGAAAAATTTTGGGCGTTAATGGGTTAACATTGTTGCTCGGTTGTTAATTTTATGGCTACATGAAAACGCTTGCATGGTATACGCAACGGGTATTGTCTTTTAGATACGCTCAAAGTTACTTGTGTCAAGTTAGTATGAAACGGGAAATTTTTCAAACTTTAAGTTACCAACTTACGCAGATGTAACTTGCATTAATGTAGTTCAAACCGTTCGAACAAGAGAGAGCAACTCGATTGTGGTCGTCTAAAAAAGCCAAACAAAAATACATGTATTTAATTGTACTTTCTTGTCACAAAAGTTTTCAGATTTTAAAAAGTAGGTTTGGCAAAGCTTCACATCAGAATTCGGTGCCTCACTAAAGTCGATAGATGTTGGCATTGCGATGAGCTCACTTGGCGCAAGACTACTTGCTGCAAATTGGTCAACTATGCCTTAACCCTCGTTTCAACTGTATTTTGAAAACTTGAAGTCAATTGTTACAAACATAATATCACTACCATAAACAGCTGATGACATTCTCGTTTAATTCTTCACTGCTTTCTATCAAAAAATACACTAATGTTTTGAATCTCCAGATTGTTACCGCCGAAGATAGCAACAAAAGCACGTTAGGAGTACTCACAAGGTATAATATTTTTGTATCTGTTTTTGCTGTTGTTGCTTTCGTCAGATCCGATTGCTTTTGATTGATTGCATCCAACCTCAATCAGTTTCTGTGACAAAAAAATAACACGAAATATTAAATTAATTAACAGTCAATTATCAGAAGTATAGTTTTCAAAAAACAGCAATAATTAAATAATGCTAATAAAAACAAATTCAAATTTAAGAAATAGAAAAACTTTTAGTGCTTAATTTTTTTGTTACTACATTTAGTTGGAAATCATTCTGATAGCATAGTTTTTCTAGTAAAGGTACTCAGTTACAATTCCAAAAAAGAAAAATTGGAACTTTTATGGAATCACAAGGTTCATAAGAGAGCTACTTTGGCAAAAAAAACGAATTTAGCTGTTGATATAGCTACTTTTCCGTTTACTGTCAGTCATTGATTACTTTAATTCTTGTCTTTCAAAAATTGTCAATGTAGCACTTTCTTTGGACAAATACGTGTCTTTTTTTAACGACTACTTTTTACAACATTTTTCCATATTACGTAGTTGTTAATTGGTGGTTCCAGGCTTTGAAAACGCTTTGAAAATAGCTGTTTCATGAAAATCTTTTGACAAATAAACTTTTATCAAAGCTATGAATATGCATTGTATCACTTTTATCCAAGATAAAAGATTTTAATTTATGCTTTTGAAATTTTATGCTTTTTAAGCTCCAAAACTCGAATGGAAACAAAAAAATTGCCAAGCAGGCTAGCTGCCAAATTGCTGTTGTTCAAAATAATCAATTACTCAATCACTGCGTGTTAAAAATTTGGTGTTTCTCATAATCAATCGTATTTCTCCCTTCGCTGCCTGCTTAATATATTATTGAACCATATTCTCTGGCAACTTGAAGACTCTATTGTCAATATTGCTTCCAATGATAGAGTGATAAACAGAATCAAAATTGGTTGAAAAAATGCTAAAACATTTTAGATACAAATCTGTCCAGGGAATAATTTGTATATTTTTTGTTCTTTTAGATTTTGGTGTTTTTCAAAAATTTGAATTTACTTTGCTGGCATCCATTTGAATATTCAAAGAGTGCAACAAAATATTCTCTTCCCTCGACCGTACTTTCAGAAAGTAGAGAAGGCTAATCTGTATTTACTCTTCGTGGAAACGGCAATAAAATTTTGAAGTTGAAAAGCGTAGCACGGCTTCTGCTATTCGGAGCAAAACGTTGTTTAGTCTGTTTAGCAACTCAACTTAAGGTAGACCAATCTGTCGTAGCTTATTGTTAAATTTGGAACACGCAATTCAATATAACAGGCATTGTTTGTTTAACGAGTCAGTAAGTCTTATCAAGAAATTGAAATATTTATATGGCAAATTTCGTAGATTTCACGAATGAGCCTGCGATCTTTTTGCCAATTTCTGCTATTCAGTGACAAATCTGCACAACAATGATAGTCAGTAACCCAAACTCGGTTTATTACCGGCAGTTTCCACGCAGAAATGAACACTAAATTACACGATTTCAATTTATTCGTTCTAAATCTTTTCAATTTTTGTATATTTTTGCTTTTGATGTACCAGGTAACAGATAGCTCTTCTAAAAAATTTTAGTTTTGGACTTGCTAAAGAACACTTAAGTATAGTAAAGCAAGAGGCCAGCGATGCACATAGCAAACTGCAGACAGTGACACTGTTTCGACCTATCAGGTCTCTTCAGTGCAGTTGGTGACCAATAACAAGCTAGAGGCTTTTAATAAAGCATAGCTTAGACCGTCACACTTGTGGGACCAAATACTAGGTCCACTGTAGTGGATGGTTTGTCAACCTCTGCGAAGCCGTATCACTCGTGAATGAGTGGCGGTTGTCGCAGGTGCACTAAGTCTAACAACTGCTAGAACAATAGTGCTGTCACAGCCGAGTGGTCACAAGGTCTTACATGTATAGTAATGCACTTAAGTATATTTGTATTTTCTTCATGGCGTTTTAAAAATCCATAAAAAATAAAAACTGTAACCAAGAATTATGCTTATCTAGTTTACCTCAAAATCTTCAGCGAAAAGTTTGTTATCATTTGATTTCATTCTTTGAACGTAATTTGAAAATTCATCTTTGGGAATGGCTCTTAAAAATGAAATAGACACAATGCAGCATACTCTAGTTTATTCTGATCTAAACAAAGCACGCTAACTGACTTTTCCTGGCAAAGAAACTACAATTTATTGAGACGTTTTTTCTTTTTTCTAGATATTTTATGCCATTACGGAAAACCTTTTTTAGTTTTATCAAAACGTCACGTTGATGGAAACATTTGTTTCTTTACAAGTTTGACTAGATATTTCATACCTTTTTTCTGAAATCCCCTGAGGGAGAGGGATGCTTGAAAAATTCCTTTTCGTTTCAACAAAAGATTTTCTGCTAGATCTGCTAATTATAGATAAACAAAAATCTTGTAAGTTATAGTTCTAGATAGTGCTGTAATAAGATTTGTCTGCAGCAAAGTTGTGTCGATTAAAACGCCGTTTATGGCGACATTGATTGTGAGTTAAAACCTCATGTTGACTACTTTGTTCCGTACTTGAGAGAGACATTTTACAGCAATTTCTCTTGCTTGGTTACACGGCTTGTAATAGAAATACATTTGTCGCATTACTGATAACTCCGAAGTAAGTTTAAACACAATGATGTTGATGTTCTAGTTTAACCGTCAACAGGTTTTTTTGTAACTGAAGAATAAAAACATCAAACGCAAAAAAGGAAAAAAGCAAGGCAAGCAGTGAAATTGCTATGCCGTTTACTGCTTAATAAACTACAAAATTTTTACAAGTTGATATGGCAAAAAGAAGTCAAGGTCTGAGAATTTGTCCTACAGCCTACCTACAGAAAAAAATGCAATATTGACAGCTCTGTTTAATTAGTTTGATTCTAAAGGACAAAACGGTAGAGACACATACCAATAGAGCGGATAAGACAAATAAATATCATCAAATTTTGATGCACAAATTTACTTGGTGCATCGCAACACCAACACCTAAGTGACAATGACGAGGCTGTCGAATGGAACAAAAGCTGATTTAGAGAGAGCAATTGCTGCAAGATGAGATCCCTCAATATTTACAGCCGTTGTTTGACTAAAGGCTCTTCAAAAAATGCTCTAGACATACACTAAGGTTTGCATCATGTCCTTAATTCTAATCTGAGGCTGTGTGTTAAATAACTTTTTTGTAATAAAAAAATTTCTCACTTGTTACGTGGCTTACGGTTTTTACAAAGCCACACTAGAAAGCCAATTAAAGCGATTCCAAACCCTCCAAGCGTCCCTCCAATAATGGCACCTGTCAGATGGCAACATCATTATCAATACGATGTCATACAGAAACAAGCAAAAGCGTTAAACTCCAATGAAACCTCTGTCTACCAGCAAAAAAATAATGTAAATATTATGTATGGGATCAAACTTACACCATTCATAGCAACTTTGCAAAATAGTTTTTGCAATAAATCTGATAACGTTTTCCATACTTGACACATAATCAACTAACTCAACTGAACAAACTAAAGTTCAACTAGGTTAAAATTTTAAGCAACTTTGACCACATCCAGTCATTTTGCGCAGGTTGATTAATCAACTACATCGTTAGTGGCCGTGGCAACCAATCGACCAGCTTCAGGGTACTTCAGAAATTTTAGGTTACAAGAATTTTATTGTTTCAAAATGGCTTAGTTCTTGTTATGAACCCATTTTTTCCCGAATTATATTTTTTGAAGTTTTGTCCATAAAAAGTTGTGTTTTCATGCTAAAGGACATATTTCGGTGTTATTTTAGTTTGTTTTTTCTCTGTTTGTTTATTATGTTGTGATTTTGTTGTGTCCCAAACGGGAACACCGAGCATGAATGGGGGTCACCAGAGCATAAAAGTTTTTAATTGTTTTTTTGCAAGGAACAAGTAAATCATGGTATTTTTACACTACAAATGAAATTTTTACTTCGTTTTGCAGCATAGACGTATGGTCGACACAAAATAAACACCGTCTAGGCTACAAAAACAGTTGTGATGAAATATGAAAGGCATGCAGCATATGAAAGAATAAACGCAAAAACAGAAAAACATGGAAAAACAGAAAAACAGTTCGCGACAACATTGTACGTATCACCGGATGTTACTTGTTGGCCTACTGATGCTCCATCTTGTGGAATTCTTCAAAGCAAAGTTCGTGTAAACTAACTCTGCACTTCTTGCACATCTTTCTGGAGTTTTTCTTGCACAGAGCGCACGTAGACTGCTTTTCGGCTGGTAGCAAAGATTGATTTGCGCTGTCAAAGCGGATTCCTGGAAGGACCCTTTTCTCTAAAGGCTTTGTCGCTACTGGACGACTAGGAATAGCAAGAGGGGTGCCATACTTCTACAGATAAAACTGCACTATGCGTCTGGCAAATCCCAAATAGTCAAGAGGACTGTTATTGTCACCCTTCCTGTACAACTGCCACGCATTGTGAAGACTTGCATCAACTGTAAACGCAAAACAGGCCACCACCACATTTTTGATCGGACTCCCATTCTGTAATTGTCAATGTTTTTGTCCATGCGGTCTACACCACCCATAAAATGGTTGGATAAGGACACCATGAAAGGTTGATTTACTTGTTTTTTCTGTGCATCTTTGGCTATTCAGCGAGTGGCTATCACGATAGGCATGACGGGATCAACAGCTGACACCAGTGAATTTATCGTCTTTAGTAAGTTTTGTATTGTCAGAAAAATGAGCATATACCTTCAAGATTTTAAATCTATTTCTACGCATTGCATTAGATACAGATGGCAAGTACAATGCGGAATGGTACTCCCACATCATACGCCATCTAGGAAATGACATGTACCCCTATAGCATCAGTATATCCAGCCAGCGCTTAATTTCCTCTCGGTTGGTCGGGAAAGAGGCATCACCTTTATCTTGAGATGCATACAGATTGAACATGCTTGTGATGAAGTTTATCACTTCTTCATCATAGAAGAGCTCGAAATATTCTTCAGGCTGCATGCCCTCTTTCTATGTTTTTCTTGCAAGCGTGAAGGGTGGAAAGCTTGGCCGTATATCTTGTTTTCTCACCAATCACCTTTTTTGTTTTGACTCAAACCGGTTCCAGAAGTTGAAGAACTTTCCTTCTCTAAAGGAAGTTGAGGACTATCGGCACTGGAATCAAAGAAACAACCAATTTGGTTGTCCTCTTCATTGCCTTCCGGAGACCGAGATAACAAAACAACTCTCGCCTCAGCATTAGCCTGTAGCTGTTTTCCACTGAGATTATTCACGCTACCACCTGTGTCTTCGTCGCCGCTGTCCCCTTCACTGTCAAAACCATCACTAGGAGGTTGAATAAACGCCATCGCTGAAATAACTGTTTCATCTTCTTGGATCTGAGGAAGGACTTCTTCAGCAGTAAGAAACCTAAAAAAAGATTTGTTACATAACGGCTCATGCCCAGTGTTCCCGTAAGGGAACATCATTATAAAAACAAATATAACACACCATCTCGAATTCAAATTCAGAATTAATCCTTTCTGCCTGGAACTATAGTCCATAGTCATTTAATTACAACATTGGTTATGCAGAAAAATATACTAACACTAGACCAAAAACTTACCTTTTTAACTGTGGGTCACTTGATGTTAAAGATTCATCAGACATCTTTACATAATTCACAGCAGGATACAAAAACTTTAGAACAAACAAAATCAACCTCTACCTAACACTATATTTACCTAGTAAAAATACATGAATTCACAAAATTAGTTTAATAACAAAATTTATTACAAATACAAGTGATGTTCCCTTTTGGGAACACTGGGAAAAAACGGGTTAAAGATCCGGCAAAACCGATACCAATAAATTTTACTTTTTTTTATTCATCATTACCACTGTAATTTTTTGCTTTAGAGCAAGTATTTTGCACGGCTCCACTTTTCCTTTTGTGACGATTATTTCAAAAAGTGCAGTAATTGATGTGCTTTTACCGCAAATGATTTTATCGCATTTATTTGATTGTAATAAATGATACAAACCTAGGTATATTGATGGCTGATAAACAATCGACACTACTTCACTTCTCATTTCATTTCCATCCACATCAGTAATTTTAGAATACAAACTGACATTGTAAGCATCACCTTCTTGAATATCGCTGAATACATGGCTCGAAACTTCCTTTGTATAATCAACAATCTGCCAAAACACTTTTTCTGGTTTTTGTTCGACCTCTGACCAGAAAAAAGACAAAAAAAATTCGATTTGGTCATGGCGTTTTTTTCACATCTGCTTGGTAGAACTAAAAATTGTATTTAGGTCTGCTTGTTTTTGAGCCCAAATAAGGCAGCAATTTTTCACAAATGTCGTTTGAAGATATAGGGAAGGCAATAATAAACCGTAGTGGTCATACTTGGTAGTAGGTTCAGTGGTTTACTTTTTAACAGATAAGCGCTTACATGTTTATCCACTAAGTTTTATAAAATATACTCATAAGAGAAATATTTCGATCACAGCTCTCATGGCATGATGAGGCAGGATACACCAAAGTCTTCCAAAACTATCAAAAAATGTTCAAATGTTCTTCACTCATCAATTAATTGCACTTTTTTACCCAAAATGTTCAAATTATGATTGCATATTTCTAATCGTTAAAGAAAATTGGCAAAAAGTCCTTTTGAATCGTTGATCTCCAATCAAAGTGGAAAATTACTGAAGAAAAAGTCTTCTTGATAAAATTAAACGTAAAAACACTTTTAAACAATTAATTTTAGGGAAAAAAATGGTCTACTACCAAAAAACAAACGTAACAGCGCTTTAATTTTTATCTCAAATTGTTGTCCTCTCATGATAAGTTGAAAATATGGTAACAAGCACAATTGTCACCTTTATAATATCATTGTGATCACTTTCAATTACAATTGCTTCAGCATATCCCTCAATGGGCTTCCATTTTATTTCAAGTCCATTTTCAGTAAAATTGTGAGTTAATGGAGATAAAGAAGATGGCTCTGAAGAAAAATCAGTGATATTTCTATGTAACAGTTAATAATACAAAATTTTAAATGAAATCTGAAAAAAGTATCGCGAAGTTTACTTAAATCATTTGGTTAGGCCAAAGATTGGATATTAACCAATCAGTGGCAGCTGTGGTTTATAGAAGGTTTACGATTACTTTTAAGTGTACTATTATTGCTACTTTCTGAGAAAAAAAGGGAATTTAGAAAGTACTGTTCGCATCATAAACTTAAATATCATTAAGCAATAACCCAGAATGCAGAAAATATTTTTGGTGATAAGTTTTATTGCATTTATCTTACAATGTAGGGATTTGTTTAAAGAAGTGTTTAGAGTAAAATCCAAAAGTTTCAATAGAACTGTCTGTCGGAAATTTAGCTTTGTTCTTCTAATTTAATTTTTGTAAAGCTTTTATCAACTTACGTTAAAAGCCAAGTTATGTTTTGCAAAGAGCTAAAGCTAGAACAAACTTCTAAGATATTACTTACTTGATGAAATGTGTCTTGTTTGAGGTATGCTGGATAAATGCGCTGATTGAGTAACAGCAGTGACTGTGTAGTTGTTTCCTGGCTCAACGATCAAATCTCCATTTGTGGTATTGAAAGGAAATGACGTAATATTCTCTTTGTTTGTTGTCGTACTCGAGTAGAGCAGCTAAAACAGCCAGGATTTTTGTCAATGTGTTTATTATACGTGTCAATATTTCAAGACTGTTTGACAACAAAATGAACAATAGTGTGAAAAAACGTTTGGGTTTTACCAAACCTCGGACAGTTGGCAACGCGATTGCAGAACGATGCCACTATGAATTCAAGTATAAACAAAAAAATGAAATTCTGGCTGCTGAAGGAGTGCAGCTGTAAGGTATTTTTATATTCTAACACCAGAATAAATTCTTTTTAGTAAACATGCCGCCGAGATTACTCCTTTGTACCCCTCTTGATTTTTCAAATTTAATTTCAAAACGTTTAGATTTTAGTCATCTTTTTTTTTCAACATAACTGATGAACTTTGGTACGGCATTATCAAATAGAGTTGAAAAAATACATCATCCTCAAGAATGAAGAAATTAACCTCAAGTGAAGAAATATTTTGTTTTGCTACATGCATTTGCCTCTTTTCGTCAAAATTATTTCTTGGTTTGTTCCTTGAAAAAAATGAAAAAAACAAACAAAATTTTTAGTTTTAAGATATTGTTTACCGTTACGTTTTCTCCAACACCATCAGGTGATCTCCATTCAAGAAGAAAATATATTGTTGGATGATCAGTGTTGCGAGAAACCGTAAAATTATTCACCTGATCTGGAACTATATTAACAGTCAGTTAATATGTTTTTAGGTATAGCATTTTGAAAAAAAGCTTTGCAGCTTTTTAAATATACTTTTCACCATATTTCATCAAAAAATAGAAAATACAAAGATTTCGTATTGTGTTTAACAACTTTTTTTAATGCCTATCAACGTTACTGTATTTCATTGGAAAAAGTACGATTACTAAGTCGACGTGACTTAGTTATAAAACATTTTACCTTCTTTGTCGTATCTATGATCCAGGTCAGACACAAGAAAAGGATGGGGGCCGAGGGTTTATCTTTTTACCACCTGCTTTATTACGGAAAGTTCAAATAGAAAACACTAGGTCAGAAATAGGCAAATATTACTGAACGATCAGCAGAATTTTCACAGCTAAGCCCCTGGCTGAAGCAATGACGACGCTACCAACATCAAATTGCCGCTTTAAAAGTGCAAGTGGTCATTTGATTGGGCAAAGCTGATCTTGACAATATCGTTGACTAGCATCTCAAACAGGCGCCTAGCCAAGGGGTAAGCTAAGGAGCTAAAGGGTTTGCCTTAAAACGAACTTAAGCACCTCCCTAACAAAAATCGGAATTGCGCGCTTGACCTTTGCCAAAAAGTCAGAAACCAGTCGCATCATTAAGCTTCATCGTTTTCACGACTTGTCAGTTTCATTATTAACTTGGCAAGTGGCTAGCTGAATTTTAAAATCTGTGTTGAAGCGATTTGGTCTTATTTTTGATCAAGTTAGCTAGCATTATGTAAAATTTTGAATATTCCCCCCACAGTATTCATGTACTCGTTTTGTGTGTTCAGTGTTGTTTACTAACGTTTCCCTCGAAGAAACTCTCAAAATGTATTTGGAAGCTCTTGAAGATATTTCTGACACGCTATTATTTATTTCGAAAGACGTGTTTGCTGGATTGATAACGAGTGCTTTATTTGTAGTTGAGTTCTATTTCAATGGCCTATTGTGCAAAACAAACAGACGGTATATCAATGTAAATTAAAAAAAGAGGCCACTTTTCTTAAATACGAAAGCCTTCAATCTATTTCTTTTACATTAATGACATTTTGCCTTCTTTTATCATGAAGCTATATGAGATGAGTTTCTGACAAAATTTCACTGACTTTATCTACCTCTCAAATTTACTTCTGAGAAAAGAAAAACAATCGCCTTTCAGCTGGTCGAAGTCTGTGATGAAAGACTAGATAATGGCTTCAAAAGCAGAGTAGGTTTGTAGAAAACTCATCTTGAGGACCCATATTTACGCCTAAAGTTGTTCCGTCTTAACATGCATACCATGAGCTTAATATTTGCACACTAAGCGTTATTGATTTTCACCAAACGCAGACTCAATGGTAAAAATTTAACAAGATAAAATAATCTTACTTGGATAATAGCTACTATGAAAGCTTTACAAACAATCCATTTGCCTAGAATATTGTGTATCTAACTGTAAGTAATTTGGTCTGAAAAGCGTCCAATATACTTGACAGTTCAGTGGATAGGCTAATCTCATAAAAACCTGGAAAGCCACGTTTCAACAATTGTGGAAAGCTGGTACAATTTTTCATCCCTTTGCGTGGTGTTCACGCCAAAACAAAAATGCTTGTGGCTTGCAAAAATATTTTATCTACTATTCTACTTTTCACAAAAGCGTACAAGTATCTCTGTGACATAAAGTGCATAACACTGCATAATTAGGAAAATGTTTTTACACACTACGCCAGGCATTGTAGAAACTGTAGGTAATGTTATTGTTGATGTCCTGCCTGATGCAAAATGTTATGCAGTCAGATCATTTAAAAAACTGGAGTAATTCCACGGTTTGAAAGTTGAGGCCAAGTACTTTTCATTTCTTTCTGCAGAATTATGTTTCATTTAATCGTACCCCAATATTGCAAGCAGTTGGGTAATGATGGTCTACTCATGTTCATTGACCTTTTGCTGTGTAAATTTTTTCTTGCTTTAGTTGCAGTCATAGCATCCTCTAACCTTTAAAAAGATATCTCTAGAAGCTAAGTAATTCATCATTTTTTCCTACAGCCATGTCATTTGTAGTTAATTTATGATGTTTTACTTTTAGTTTAGCGTCGATACTGACTAACCTTTTTCGCATTTATCCCATGTTTATCTACTTTTAGCGTTTCAAATTTTGCCGGTTAAGAAAGATCACCGTGTTATTTGCTGGATTTGTGCTGCTCCAGCTTAGGGTAGAAATACCACCCTGAGCAATGTTTTTTGTGATGACGCTTGGCGTATCTGCCGAGCGAAACGTCAATAAAAAAGCGTTTTTATATTGCCAGTATGGCGACTCTGCATTTCCCACAATTTGGTGACCCCGACGTGATATTTTTCACACTAGTTTCATGTACTGTTTTACACCGGAAGAACAGCAACATTTCTCATACAAAGCACTTAGACAAACATAACGATAGCACAATCGTACAAGCAGATGTTTTTAAGGTGTCGCGATAGTAATAGATGCGCTAAAGCAGACTTCGACTGGACGCATCGTGCTTGTAAATATTGTTACAATATTTGGCAACATTTAATGCTTTAAATCTAGTTTGCTTAGCCAATCTGTGATTCGAACCCGCGTTGTGTGGTTGTTATGTTTGTTTCTCTCGAGGTATCGTCTCTTATTGATTAGTCGTTGGAGGAGCGACGCAGTAGTAACTGCCTTGTTAACACACCTTTACATTATTCTCAAGTAGACACGTTGCAAGAAGGATTACGTTGTTTGTAAAACCTGCACGTTTGAGTAGAAGTCAAAGGACTATCAAAGAAGCTCGTAGATGCCAACGTAGAGAAAAGTTGGTTGAGCTGTTTCCTTTTCGATTATTATTGTGTTGGAGCTGTAGTAAAGAAGAAAGTACTTGGGGGTCAAAATACTTTGAAACCGCTACGCCGCCACGCCGCTGCGCCGCTGCGCCGCTGCGCCGCTAACAACGCTACGCCGCTGCGCCGCTAACAACGCTACGCCGCTACAACGCTACATCGCTACAACGCCAACGTCGCCGAAGCCAATCCATCTGTTTTTTTCATTTCTGCTTATCACTTTCATTATTTCCATTTTCAGTTTTGCGTATTATCAATAAAAATTTATCAAAGAATTTATTCAAGAAAGTCAGACAATAACAGCGTGACGAGAGGAAAAGCGCGTTTTATCTATTTACCACTTCAGCTTCACTGCAATCTGTCTCGGGTTCGGAGACTACCCCAAGGGTCTCTGCTCCACGAACCCGTTACAAAGTTTCAAACTGTTTTTTACTTTGACAAAGTTTTAAGCCAATTGCTGCTTCGCCCAGTTTCAAACTATTTGTTGCTTCGCTAAATTGATCAGTTGGAGTTCCAAAACTATTTGGCTGATTCTGGATTGTTCTATTCGTCCCATTGAAGAAAGAAAAGTTGTTTCTCCGTTTCATCCCGTTGGTCCGTTGGATATCCGAACTCGTGCCCTTGCTGCTCAACTTGAATTGATCTCCGGTGCTTCGATTTCTGCTCGGGAAATTCCGTTTGAAGAAGATATTCTACAACAGCGTCGACGTCGTTTATCTGATTCAACGAAGTAGAAATTGGACAATAATCACAAAACAATTAAGGTACTGTACTTTTTGTTATTGTTCGAACTCTTACAAACGTCTATTTTCACGGCTATAACAGGATCGTTCTTTGTTCGCAAATTTAGTGTTGTAGAATTATTTTACGAGTGTTTGTCGATCATGGACCACCACAGTCGTGACTTAAGTGCAACTCTAAAAGACTTAGAAAACAAATATTTAATATCTGACGGTCTGATGCTTAACCCTGAGAACAAGAACGTTTTAAAATCTTTAATCTCTAGTATTAACCTCGATTACGATTCTTTAATGGCTGAATGCATTTTTTTATCGGAGGAAAACCTATTGCCCGGGACACAAACCAAAAGGATTAGCGTTGAACAAGCTAAATTAGAATTTGACGCCAGGGTTAAAAGTTGGTATGAAAGTGTAGACTCGCCTCCCATTGGCACAAAATCTTTGTGTCCCCTTTCAGCACCCGGGTCGAAGGGATCCTCTTTAGATGGCGATTCGAGATGTTCAGGACGTAGCTCGCGATCTTCAATCTCTAGCTTTAAGCGCAAGGAAAGCCTTGTGAAGTTAAAGTTAGCTTTGTTTGCCAAAGAAAAAGAAAAGGAAAGGTCGCGCATAGCGGAAGAGGCCGAACGAGTTATACAAGGAGCTAAGCAAGAGGCCGAACGAGCCAAGCAAGAGGCCGAACGAGCTAAGCAAGAGGCCGAAAGAAAAGCCAATGAACAAGAAAGGGCGTTGGACGTAGAATTGGCCAGGTTTCAGGTAAAGGCGTAGGATGAAGCCTTATCCGATAGAGGTGACAGGTCAAGACCATTAGGACGACCTATTGCGCCTTCATCAGCACAGATTTGCAAAACTTTAAGAAATGCGGAGAAAGGGTCAGAACAGAACATTGAAAGAGCTGTGGCTAGAAACGAGCAATGTTCTTTGAAGGATAACAAAGCCATGACAGTGGCAAATCATCAAGCTACATCAAAGAGCTATACCAACCTAAGAAAATTTGATGGCATGATTAGTCATATGAACAACCTATAAATAACTCTAGGCAACCTAAAAAAATTGCGAAACCGGAGTATGAGGAAGACAGAAGGAATGTTCCCCTTCCGGTAACTCACTGGCATGCTCCTGCTGGACAGTCCACGTCGATTCCAATCCTTACCTCTCAGGACTATCCACCTCCTAGACCGGTAATTCCGAATTTCGACGGAGATCCTCTAACCTATTGGCCCTTCATACGTAGTTTCGAATCACACATTGCTACGAAAATGTCTTCAAATTCCGCAAAATTAGTCTACCTTTTACAACATTGTTCTACGAGAATTAGACAGAACTTGGAACACTTGGCTCGCGATTCCGAATTTGGATATGGACTAGCCATGGACAGTCTATATAACGACTGTGGCCAACCACACATTGTCGCTCACCATTGTGAGCAGAAACTCCTGGCTGCACCAAGGCTGAAAACGAAGGACCCAAAAGGACTAAAAACATTGTCAGTACTTATGGACAAATGCGTGGCTATGTTGAGGGACGTACAAGACTTTGCAACCTTAAACTCTTTAGGCACCATCCGACGAATTATCGAAAAATTTCCTGAACAAACGCAAAAGGACTGGGCCAAGTGGTCGTATCATGAGTTTAAGACTACAGGAAGACAAGCGAGGTTTGAAGAGTTGGTGAGATTTGTCCAAGACGAGGCAGCAGAAGCAAACTCATTGTACGGACAGGTAGTATATGGAAACCTAAAACAGAGTCTTCATGTAGGACAGAGAGGAGCAACCGTACTAAACACTACGGCTATCCCTGACTTTACTCCCAAGACTGGAAGTCTGACTTGTCCCTTTTTTGACGGAAAGCATGAACTATCTGCCTGTTCACGTTTTAAAAAATTGCGAAGGTACAAGCGTATTGCCTTTCTGATGAAGCAAGGTTGTTGCTTTCAATGCTTAGATGCTGGACACACAAGCAGAGACTGTAATCTAAACAAAGGTGCAACGTAGAGGAATGCACTAAAGACCGGCATCACACTCTGCTTCATAAGGATAACGCATCAGAGCCGGCCGATAGTGAAAAGGTACTGTGCGCCGCTACGAAGAATATCTATTCGGACCGAGATTCCAGTGGTCATTTTTTCATGACTCTTCCGGTGAAGATATGTCACAATGGGAAAGAGCTGTTGACTTATGCTCTTTTGGATAGTGGATAACAACGAACATTTTGCACACGACGTATTGCTGATGAGTTGAACGCTAATGGATCACAGCAGACCATCTCTATAAGTACGCTATCATCAGGAGTTCAGCCTACCCCATAGAGACCGAGGCTATAACGCTGTTAGTGAGTGGTGTTGATGAAAACTGTAGTGTAAGCCTTAGAGAGGTTCTAGTTGTAGACGCCATTCCTTTAAAGGCAGCTCAAGTGCCAGTTAGCAGCAAGTTGAATAATTTAGAGCACTTGAAGGACATCTCATTTAAAGATCTTTCTGACAAGACCATCGGTCTTTTAATTGGAGTAGACGCATCTGTGGTATTTCGGGCACTGGAGAGCAGATTTGGACCGGAAGGAACCCCTGATGCTATCAGAACTTCTCTTGGGTGGGTGCTGTTTGGCCCAGCTCTTCGTTGTCAGTGTTGCGCTGAAGTGAGGAACAATAGTGCTACGGACACTTGCATGCATGTCATCCTTCCAGAAAACGCAAAGGTAGACCCAAGCTTACCTCCACACGAATACGAAGTCGGTTGTGGTCTGGACCATGATAATTCTCGAGAAGATCGCCTGGCACTTAAAATAATGAAGGATTCGATCAAAATTGTCAATGGTCACTTTCAGCTACCCTTGCTTTGGAGACATAAGAATGTCTTCCTTCCCGACAACAGAGCAATGGCGGAAAAAAGGTTGAAGCCATTGAAACGTAGGCTCTGGAAGGACGAATCGCTACACAAAAAATATGCAGGCGTTATGCAAGACTATATCGAGAAAGGTTACGCGGAAAAGGTCAGAGATGACGGCAAACGAAATGCTTGCACCTGGTTCCTACCCCATCACCCAGTTATGAACCCAAAGAAGCCGGAGAAGATAAGAGTTGTTTTTGATTGCGCAGCAAAGTTTATGGGAGTGTCTCTAAATGACAAGCCTCTACAAGGACCTGACCTCCTCTCACGTTTGTCAGGGGTATTGACACGATTTCAACTCAATCTTATCGCTCTTGTTGCGGACATAGAAGCAATGTTCCATCAAGTTAAAGTCAGCCCGGAAGATCGAAGTGCGCTGCAATTCATATGGTGGCCAGGTGAAGACGTTGACAAAAGACCAGAGGTTTATAGGATGACAGTCCATTTGTTCGGAGCAACATCATCCCCTAGTTGCGCTTCCTTTTGTTTAACACATTGACCGCGGCGAATTTTTCTCGGTACACGCTAACGCATCTGATCGTAAAAGCGCATATTTCGCATATTTTGCCGATATGTCTGACAACCGAAAAAAGCAAAACGTGCTATGTAACGACATGTAAAACTGTGTTCAAGCAATCATAATACAATCAACCAAAATAAGATGAATAAAAAAGCAGTTCAAATCTGCAAAATCAATATAAAGAAATCAATATTATGTTGTTTGAAATAGTACGCTGACTGGTATACCGCAGTGAAATGCAGACTTCACTATGGAATTTTTTGAAGCAAGGAACCACAGAGAAACTGGTTTTGAGGGGCGTGTTTCGCACATGCAGCGAGTTTCTTTTCCTTTCCCATAACGATTATAGTCTAATAACAATAATGGAGTCTATTTGTTTTCGATACTGTGTGGTTATTTCTACCGAGGCTGTTCGGTTTTTCTGCGAAAATCACGATGGCTTAGAACTCCAGCAAAACGTCAAAAAAAGCTTTAGAAAAAAGAGAAAAAAGAACTTGGCTCAGTTATTTTCATAGGAAAAGATTCGGCGATTATACCAGACGCTAAAACGATCGAAATCAAACTTAGCTGAAAGACGTATATATGCGTCTTCAGCGTACAGAAAGGAAAAATAAGGACGTAATATTACGTCCCTCGCGGTCAATGTGTTAAAACAGACTGCAGCTTTATCCGCTGAGAATTGTTCATCTCAAACAATTGAAGCTATACAAAGAGCGTTCTATGTTGACGATTGTCTTATGTCAGTAGAAACCAGCGAAGAAGCCGCAGATTTGGCCTACGAGCTGCGAAATGCCTTGTCCAGCTATGGCTTCAGACTTAGAAAATGGCTTTCAAATTGTGAAAGAGCTCTTCTTAAGGTGCCCGAGAAGGATCGTAGCGAGAAATACAAGGAATTATCGCTAGAACGCACTACAAGTCAGCGAGTGCTAGGTGTGCATTGGGACATAGTAGTAGATGAGTTTAGAATTAAAGTTGATATGCCAAGAAAGCCCTGTACGAGACGAGGAATCTTGTCAGCTAGTCATTCCTTGTTTGATCCATTAGGATTTGTTGCTCCAGTGCTAGTAGAAATAAAGTTGCTGCTGCGAGAAATGAACGGTGATGATTGGGATGCCGCTTTGTCTGAGAAGAAAGAGGAACGATGGAGAGCTTGGATTTCAGTGCTGTATTATTTGGAGGAGTTGAAAATACCACGCTGCCTTAAGCCCTCTGATATGAACGGAGAGTTGACCTATGAATTGCACCATTTCTCTGACGCTTCTGGAGAAGCTTATGGTGCCGTATCTTATCTCCGCATTGCCGATAAGAGTGGCAAGGTGCATTGTTTGTTCCTGGTAGGGAAGTTGCATCTCGCGCCTGCTCCCATGACCACAATACCTCGATTAGAGTTGCTGGCGGCTATCGTCACTCTGCGTCTTGACCAAATGTTAAAAAAGGAATTGTCCTTGGTTATAGAAAAAACTTATTTGTGGTCGGATTCAACCTCCGTGTTGCTTAGCATCTACAACAGCAATAAAAGATTTCCTGTCTTCGTTGCCAACAGATTAGCAGAGATCGAAAGGAACAGCGACATACAGAGTTGGAGGTATGTCCCGTCGAAGTTGAACCCCGCTAACGAGGCAACAAGATACAAGCAGGCACAAGCGTTCGTTGAGTCTTCCATGTGGTTGTCGGGACCAGAGTTTCTACAACAGGCTGAAGAGGAGTGGCCGGAACAATTGGAAAGTTTGGAACAACTTCCAGAAGAATTTCTTCTGTTCGAAAAAGGAATGCAGATTGTTAGCAATTTGGTCGTTCAGTCTACGATAGAAACGCCTACAGACCGCCTCATCGAACAGATTAAGAGACCTCTTACACCTAATAATGTATTACAGCTTTTTCCGGCGTCAGGTATGCCTCCCACCGATACCGAAAATAGCGATTCTTTAATTGTCTGTAAGTGGCGCCATGCCCAGCATTTTGCCAACCTTTTTTGGAGACAGTGGGCCCAAGAGTATTTACCTACCATAAAGTATCGTCAAAAATGGTATGAAACAAAACGTAATGTGATGGTGAACGACATTGTGATTCTTATCGATAAAAATACGCCTAGAAGTAGATGGCCCTTGGGGAGATTTTTGAAAACGTTTCCGGATCCCAAAGGTTTTGTGCGCTCGGCAATTGTAAAAATGCACGGTAGTGAAGTGAAACGTCCCGTTTCGAAAATGTGTGTTATTGTCCCAGCCACAAGTAAAAATGATATCCCATTTAGAATATCAACCGTTTGAAAGTATAATTGCTGTGTTATGTTTGTAAAATATGTATATAGTGTAAATACGTTTATATGTGTTTGTTGTATTTTGTTTTAACGTTGTTACTAATTTAAAGCCTTATGTATTGTCACTGTTGTACAATATTTTGTGGGAAATATCTTCCTATAGTCGTATATTTGGGGGGAGTGTAAATATTGTTACAATATTTGGCAACATTTAATGCTTTAAATCTAGTTTGAGTAGCCAATCTGTGATTCGAACCCGCGTTGTGTGGTTGTTATGTTTGTTTCTCTCGAGGTATCGTCTCTTATTGATTAGTCGTTGGAGGAGCGACGCAGTAGTAACTGCCTTGTTAACACATCTTTACATTATTCTCAAGTAGACACGTTGCAAGAAGGATTACGTTGTTTGTAAAACCTGCACGTTTGAGTAGAAGTCAAAGGACTATCAAAGAAGCTCGTAGATGCCAACGTAGAGAAAAGTTGGTTGAGCTGTTTCCTTTTCGATTATTATTGTGTTGGAGCTGTAGTAAAGAAGAAAGTACTTGGGGGTCAAAATACTTTGAAACCGCTACGCCGCCACGCCGCTGCGCCGCTGCGCCGCTGCGCCGCTAACAACGCTACGCCGCTGCGCCGCTAACAACGCTACGCCGCTACAACGCTACATCGCTACAACGCCAACGTCGCCGAAGCCAATCCATCTGTTTTTTTCATTTCTGCTTATCACTTTCATTATTTCCATTTTCAGTTTTGCGTATTATCAATAAAAATTTATCAAAGAATTTATTCAAGAAAGTCAGACAATAACAGCGTGACGAGAGGAAAAGCGCGTTTTATCTATTTACCACTTCAGCTTCACTGCAATCTGTCTCGGGTTCAGAGACTACCCCAAGGGTCTCTGCTCCACGAACCCGTTACAGTGCTGATGAAATATATTTACATGTATATGTAAACCTTACTGTGATTTTGTTGTTGGTCACCATCTCTTGAAGAATAAATACTGCAGGTTAAGTTAAAATGAAAAGCAATTTTCCAACCTAGAACGCAATGATATTCATCCTAAACTGTTGGATGCCGTTTTCATCAATACTGAGCACCTCGAGCCATGTATACGCAAAAACGCTTGTACGTACAAATTGTTTTGGTGATCACAATGTAGTCATTGTCTGCTGACATAGCCATGAACATCTGTTATGCTTTTTCCAGACAACGGCGTGATGCCATGCATCACATTATTTTTTGGCTAGTGCCATCATATGCAATCGCTGCTATTGGTTCGCTAATTATTAAGGTTCAGTTTATGATTGCTTCATATTTGAAATGTCAAACCTGTCACTCTAACTTTTCCCGTTAGATGCGTCACCGCCACTGATGATGACAGCACCAGAAATAACTTCTGGCAAAACAGCATTTTGCAAAACTATACTAAAGTTCTGTAACATTAACCAATGTTTTGATATGCAGTACAGAAAGACTTGATGCTAACTATATTTTTTGTAAAATTTCTGATGAAATTATTTTGAACTTTTCACAAAAGTTGATGTTTCGCCTTTGATAAAGCACCAACTTACCAGGTTTAAACTGTCTCTGCACAACTCCGATTGCAGTACCAAAATCTTTTATGTTTAGTTGGGGCAGTAATTTTCACCTTACTAACATGATGATTAGTTTGAGACACTTTGCAGTAAACTCACAGCTTTTATGTCTCTCTGAAAATTCATTGTGAAAAACAAAGAATGATAGGTTTGAATTGAACAATTTATTCAAACGCGAGTATAAAGTTACTGTAGTGCCTAATTTTTGTTTAACCACCGCAAATAGTTCTAAAGATACATTTGAAATTTCGTACATCTCTTATAGTTTGAGAAATTTATAAACAGTTTCTGAAGGCAATCTTGCTTGCCAAGCTCAGTCTAAATTTGTACAAATTGTACTTTTATGAGCTTGAACGTTCATTTCCAACAAGGAGCAATGCTTATCATATATCAAAAAAAAATCGCAGACACTTCACTTCCCGATTAACCTATAGGTAAGGAGTTTTTGATGGGAATGGTATTAAAAGAGAAAGTTAATGTGGAAAATATATCAGTATTTAGGTCATTGGAAACTTTTAACAGCTCCCAACCTAAAACGATGCAGTACAATTAGCTCAGCATTCGTTTCACATCTCGTCGCACTCACGTGCATTAAAAGTGGCATCTTGTTTGAAATTACTGGATCAAGATTCATACTCTAAGATATTCGTTTTTATGTTGAATACCTGTTGTAAATCTACGAGTGATTTTCGGGCTTGGTCCCAAAGCACCAAATGATACGATTTCAACGGTATAGCTTTGTCCAGGAGTTAGTTTAGATGCGTTGTATCTCGGGGTGCTTGTGTTTTTCATCTCAATTAAATTAGATCCAGAAAATAATCGCAACTGATAATATAGAGCACCAATCACGGCTTCAAAAGTCATTAAAACCTGAAAGCCAAAAAATTATTGTCAAATATTTTTGTACAAAACTCAAAAATTATTAATAGCAAATTACCTGTGTCATGTTGTCACGTACCGATCCGAAGTCAACTTTTGAAATGGAAGCAAGAGCTGTAAAACATTATAAATATATATATATATATTTATGATGATTAAGCCAAAATAACATATTTAAATGTAAGCTATTGGAAAGATCCTTTTTGGTAACAATTCTCCGCTTGAACGCGAACTTTACATTTGGTTTCAAAGTATTGATTTGTGATTGTGAAGTTTTGTTTTATTTTGAAATTATTATTTTATTATGAAACATACACGCGCAAAATAGCTCTAGCAGTTAAGAAAGAGGGGAACGAGCGTTCCACTGAAAGTAAAATTCATCAAGAATTTTTTTTATTTTTTTAACAGTAATTTTGGCAATTTTAACGTAGATTTGAATAAAGGACTTTGGTTGAACACTTGTGAAGTTAGATATATATAACTTTTATGGGTGATACCTTTCAAGATGACAGTTTTTGAGCCCGCGTTGGGTGTCATGAGCTTTAAAGAGAAATATTTAGGCTGAACTTTAGATGATCGCTGCGGTAAAACTGTCCCAACAAATTTTTTATGAAGCTTTTGGCAGGTAAAGAAACTCTTTTAGCTTTGTATCTCATCTAGATTAGATGTCAGCTATATTTTATTTCAAAAGTCTTTTTTGCACGTTTTCACCAAGTCTACTAATTATCATTATTAAATTAGAAGCAGCGTTGCTGTTTAATTTCCTGAAACATGTTTTCAATCTTCGCTGATAAATCACTTTCTCACAAAAATAAAATATTCTGTTTTAAATAGCAGAAAGCCTTCTTTATTTTGACACAAATTAATTGTGTTTCTTAACCAATAACTGTAGTTGCGATTTCATTTGGATACGTGTTTGAGTGAAAAATGCGATTTGCTTTTGCAATAACAATGACGACTTGCGATGGCTGTGCTGATCAAAAGTAATAGAAGTTGGAGCGACACAATCAACTGATTTATCAAAATTATACTATTTTATTCAATACATGTACAAGTATTTTTTGTTAAGTTTTCAGAGAAATAAGGTATCAAGATTGGCTGCATAATCAAGTAAAGCACTGTTTTACGACAGCAATGTTCTGGTGGTCCTGCGTTCAAGTATCACCATGCCTGCGCTGCGTAATTTTGAGAAAAGTTTGTTACGGTAATTTTCTTTGTTTGAAGGATTGTAACAAGAAAATAATTTATTGAAAATGATATCAAGCAATTTAAGCAGAGTGGTTTTGGTACGTTTTTGAGCGTTGCAGGCTACAAATATATTTTCAGTTCATTATTTAGTTCTTACTATTCATTACACTTATTCATGAAAAGAAAAGTTTTCCTTGTTATAATAACACAAAAATTAATTTTAGTCTTCAAACTTGAATAAAACAGGTTTAGTATTAAAATTTTTACTAATACTTGAAACTATTTTTAAACATACAGCATGTAATATTGCATGTGACGTGATTTTAAGCGATTATTGTTGCTCATTCATTTAAAACAAACTGCGAAAGTGGTTTCAAAAAGAGTTGTGCTTAGATGAACCAGAAACTAATTGGCAGATTGTATTTCAAGCTTTATGGGTATTGCTAGTAGCAACAGAGTCACTTTCTTTCTCTTATCAATCAACTTAGTTATTAGGAATTTTGAAGACATCTTCATTTAAATTTTGAAATTAATTTATGACAGATTTTCGTTTAATCGATGTTATCAAGCTGCAACGGGAAGGAGGGAGAAGGAAATAAATGCCCAGAATAATGTTGGGTAATCTCAAACAAAGTGCTCTCTTGTGGCAAACACTAGCATCTAATAAATAAGGTCCGAAAATGCAAGATTACACGAAAACCGCAGAAACAAATAGAGCTTTGCGTGTAATGTTTGTAACCGGCATCAACGGCTGCACCAAAAACTTTAATCTTCAGTGAAAGTCATGTTACAATGACTTGTTCATGTGACGAATAAAAGAGTGATACTACAAGAAGGTTTGCTACAATCATCCACCACCTAGGTTCCTTTAACATTTGGGCAGACTAAACTGCGTCACTTAGGGGTGGAATACAAACTATAAATATTTGAACCTCAATATACGTACATACACACTGCATCAAAAATGCTGCTAAGTCTGATAAAAATCATAGCCGTTAGTATGTGAGCAAGGCAAGTACACAAAATTTAAATAATCCATCCGATGATCGGCGAGAGCAAACTTGAGCGTTGTTTGCCATCAAGCCAACACTCCAAAAATTTTCTTCTCTATTTAAAAATAACTTAATAACGGAATTAGAAGTTTCCTAAATAACCTGTGCTTACATGGTTTTCGAAGCTTGTGAGTAATGAAGTATACAGGGTGTCACAGAAGTCGCGCACCATCCAGGTTTATACAGAAAACGCTTTTATTGATTACAGTCATAACAGATGCTCAAACTGTGCACCTACAGCAATAAAACAAGCATCAAATCTCTCTATCAAACTGTCTTACACTCTCTTGAGCGTTTTATTGCTGATTTTTGAGCACTCAAGTAGTTATTGCATCCTTGTTATTGTTGTCATTTAGCACTCAGTTGCTATTGTTATTCTTAACGGTTGCTCTCGCTCAGGGCCATTAAGGTTGCATTCTTGAGCTACAGATTGGTGTGTCGTCCCAGCTCTTCCAAACATAAAAATGAATTTAACTCTTTCTTGTACTTTTAGTTTCTTCCGTGTAATTAAATCAAATATGAAAACGCAGGTTAGAATGGTGCGCGACTTCTGGGACACCCTGTATATACCATGATAGAAATACGTTCAAGTTAATATTTTACATCAAATATGTGATTTTTTGCTCTCATTTTGGCTACAAAAATAGTGATCATTGCAAAATTAATATTTTTAAAATTATATCCACCGGTCTTTCTGCTGATAGAACTAAAGCGCCAATATTCAAGATGATGAACTAAATATAATTACCTGTTGTAATGTTAGCTGATTGCGCTAATCCATTTCCCCCAGAATTCATTGCATAAACCCGAACTTGATAATTGGTTCCAGATTGTAAATTAGTAATTATGTATTGGTAGTTAGCCTTTCTTAATTGATGTTCGACAGATATTTCGCCAGCTTTTCCTCCTTGTTTGTACCACGCAACATAATACCGATCAATAGCATTGCCACCACTTGGTTTGCTCCATGAAACCACAACTTCAGTCGATGGTTTGGAGCCAGAGTTTAAAACTTTAAATAATTGTATGCTTTTTGGAGCTAGAAGAAAAAATATCGAATTATCGTTGAGCGAAAAATCGAGCGATGCAGCTCTGCTCGTCAAAGCTCTTCTCGCGTTTGGAAGGTTGCATATGACGTCACACACTTGGGGTGAAAAATAGGGATTGACCGAAAACTATAATTTATGCTGGAAAAATATGTGGCGAATATTAACATTTAAGGCCATTATAACAAATGTGAATTTAATTGTAGTATTAAACCAGTGCGGTTCGTTACTAGCAAATTAATCAAAATGATTTGGTTGAAATTGTGCCGTTCATTTGGTAAATCCAAACTTAGTACCGTATGCCCATTTGCCAAAAAAATTGGTCTTACCAGAAGTGTCATCTAAATATTATTTACATTTCCGGAAAAAAGTTTAAAATGTTTTTAATTTAAGCATTTTTTTAGGAATTAAATGTAGTATACTCATAACATGTCAGTTTTTTATGGTTTCCACCAGGTTCTATTAAGTTGTTTTGATACTTATTTGCAATTAGTAAAATATTAGATTTGCTATAAGATTTACGCTGTCAAGATGGGAAAATTGGTTCAAATTTCAAAAACTTTTAAAGGAAAGTAATTCCTTTTGAAGAAGAAGGGTACAAAAACAAAGAAATTGTAAGCAGATTCTAAAGCTTATGTTTGTCGCATACTCAAGCAAAGCAATGAAAACGTAACCTTGTTTCCGATAAAAAGAAGTGGCCGGCCTCGGAAAACGACACCAAGAACACACCAAAAAGTACGGAAGCTTTTGCAAGCAAAACTATTTCTATCATCAACAGAAATTAAAAGATCTATTCCTGAACTAACTGATGTGTCTGTAAGAACGATTCACCGCCGTTTAAACAAAATATGAAGCTTCCTGCTGGAAAACCTCCTAAAAGGCCGCTCCTAATTCCAAAAGTGGCCAAGAAAAGATTTGAAGTCTGCAACCACTACAAAAATTGAACAAATGAATACTAGCAAAAAGACATGCTTTCGGATGAGTCAACTTTTTTATAGTTTGTCTCCGACCAGTCCTTTGTCCGAAAACCTATTGGCTCTTCGCCAGTGAATCCACTATACGTTCAAGAAATGTCAAGCCCCCTCCTTTTGTTATGGTTAAAAGGTGCTTTTCCAGTCAGGGAAGAATGGTCTGCATTTTTTACTCAAACGCCAAAAGATTAAAACCACATGTTACATCGATGCTCTAGATTCCAGTTTGCTGTCATTTATTAACATCCATAAATGTACGACATTCTGACAAGTCTCTGCACTCTGCTATAAAGACAAAGCGGTCACCATGTGGTTTCATGCCAAAAATGCCAACGTGCTGCATTTGCCAGGAAATTCTACTAACATGAACCCAATAAAAATTTGTCGACCTTGATTAAAAAAAGTCTCTCAATCAAATCCAGGACTCTCAGAAGAATTGAAACTCAATTTTAAAGAAGTTTGGTGTAAATAAACTTATGAAAATTTGTGCAAAAATCTTTCAGATTCTATGCCCAGCCGTATCCAAGATGTCATCAAAAGCAAAGGCAACCACATTAAATATTTAACTTAATGACTCAATTTGGTGCACATTACAGATGCCATAAGTATGGCAAGTTTTTTTGAAGTTTCTGTAATAAAAATATGACAAAAAAATATAGTGTATTTTGATTGATTAAGTCTTTGTTGCAAATCAATTAAGTTCCTGTTGCAATCAATTAAGTCTATTAAAAAATATAGGAAATCACTAATACTATGTATTGAAAATAAAATTAAATGAATGTTAATTCCTGTATTGCAGTATAAAACTGAATTTAGAGAATATTTTGTTTGAAAATTAAATCATTTTTACAGTAATGGCTAATCAAAAATTTGTTGCCACTCATGATGTTTATATTTCAACTGAGCAATTATTCAGTATCCCTAAGTGTAACAATAATAATCTCAGAAATATTCATATTATTATCCCGTGTCGACGCATTTTTCTGTTTTGGTCATTATTTCTGGTATTTCCCCTATACAAACCTTCGCTTGTGTATTTTATTCTCAAAGTAATTTTATTGGTAGTTATTTCCTGTACTCCCCCCGTAGACAAGCCTTTTTAATTGATTTTATATGCGTTTTCTTTGGTTGTTCTTTGGATAGCAGTTTCCGGTATTCCCCCGTTTTCAAACCTTTTCTTGTTAATTTTTAGTTTCTAGATTTTTTTTTGATTGGCTAAAATATTTGGGAATGTTGTTTCGGTTACGTACGAATGGAAAGTATATATACGGGTGGGGCATTTTGTAAACTCAGAGAGAGAGGCAAAAGCAAACAAACGACAGAACAGAGAAGAAAGAAAAGAAGGAAGAAGGGTGAAGAATTAGAAGGCAAGGGCCAAGTACTACTAGAAGGAAGGGGGTCTATCGGCTGCTACAGTGTGGTGTCGGTGATTGTCGGGGTGCAACCGCTTATGCATTGATATATGTTGTAGTGTTAAAGAGTGGGCTGCAACTTAGCTTCATAAGCGTAAGTCCTTAGGCCGAAGGATAGGGCATAGAAGGTAGTCGTTGCACTCTACCGAGCTATCTTCTAGTCGTTGAATCGTCACCTGCCGGTGACTAGGATACAGGGCGGGTGACCTATCCGTATTCAGCGACACTAAGAAACTTGCAATTGAGGGGTATATGCAGAAATTTGTAGAGAGGGGACGCGTCAAAAATGCTTGTTTGCAAATTTCATGAGACAGTTAGGGTAAAGAGTTTTTTTAGACCAACATTCTATATCAGAGAACTTACAGTACTGTATTTGTTACCGTCACCAGCATAATGGCTCAAAATGACATTTTACGTTTTTCTGAGAAGGACCTGAGAGGATGCGTGTGCATAGGAGCCCCCTCTTTGTACGCCACTCGTGCAGTTGTTAGACAAAATTAGTTCTATGGTCCACTTTGATTGCACCGCATGGTTCATTCTGATTACAACAAACTTTGTCTTAGAATTGCACGAGTGGCATACAAAGAGGGGGCTCCTATGTGCGAGCATCCCCTCAGGTCCTCCTCAGAAAAGCGTAAAATGTCATATCTGGAAATTTGTTTCTGTCACCAACATAATGGCTCAAAATGACATTTTACGTTTTTCTGAAAAGGAATGTGTGGCAACAAATTTTTGATCAGCCATTACTGTATACAGTACTAAGTTGTAAACTGCTGTACATGTACTGTACCAACAAATATTTGATCAGCCATTACTGTATAGATAATTTAATTTTCAAACAAAATATTCTCTAAATTCAGTTTTATACTGTAATACAGGAATTAACATTTATTTATATTTTATTTTCAATGCATAGTATTAGTGATTTCCTATATTTTTTTTATAGACTTAATTGATTGCTGCAGAAACTTAATTGATTGCAACAGAGATTTAATTGATTGCAAAAAGACTTAATTGATTGTAACAGGGACTTAATCGATCGAAAAACACGGTAATTAGACTGTTTTTTCGTGTTTTTGTGAAAAATTACCAAACTTTTGCTGGTGATGTATTATTCCTGTTAAAATAATACCACATCGTTTAGATACCCGTAAATACACACCAAAATCAACATTATCTAATTATTACTACCGGTACTGCAAGTTTATTAATTACACTTTTCTTGGTCCAGCAGCTGAAATAAGCAGGCAATAGCCGTGAAACACTGTCTTGGGAATAGTTAAGGTCATAAAATTACATCTGATATATCAATGTAACTGGTTTTCAAGCTTTTTTGACAAAAAAGTTTCATAGGAGTATTGAAGAGGCACATAACAATTAACTTAAAACCAATGTTTCCAAATACGCCTGTTAGGCCTATTCGAATATGAAGCCTTACCAGAAGCTGGCTACAAATAAGCTTACATGTTGGACCCATAAAATTAGGCACACCGCCATCATTAACTAGTCAACCGTGTACTGTACAACTTACTTAGAACTCATGTTCATCCCAAGATATCAGTAAAAAATAAGTGTGACGGTCGAAGCTATGCTTTATTAAAAGCCTCTAGCTTCTTATTGGTCACCAACTGCACTGAAGAGACCTGATAGGTCGAAACAGTGTCACTGTCTGCAGTTTGCTAAGTGCATCCCTGGCCTCTTGCATTACTATACATGTAAGACCTTGTGACCACTCGGCTGTGACAGCACTAATGTTCTAGCAGTTGTTAGACGTAGTGCACCTGCGACAACCGCCACTCATTCACGAGTGATACGGCTTCGCAGAGGTTGACAGACCATCCACTACAGTGGACCTAGTATTTGGTCCCACAAGTGTGACGGTCTAAGCTATGCTTTATTAAAAGCCTCTAGCTTCTTATTGGTCACCAACTGCACTGAAGAGACCTGATAGGTCGAAACAGTGTCACTGTCTGCAGTTTGCTAAGTGCATCCCTGGCCTCTTGCATTACTATACAAGTAAAAAATATGTTTCACGTTTATTTAACAACTGTCTTTTTTATCTATTTTATTTACAAAAAAAACGGTATGGCTCCTATTTGATTGGATGTAAATCTATGAAAGAGATCAACCTCTTTTTTCAAACGCAAATTTTGATAATTTATGTGAGTGAAACCTTCTTATTGAGCGTTTTGTAATCTCAAGAATGAGTGGCGAATGAAGGTATAATAGCCAGAATTTTAGCAAAAGCTTTCAGAGATTAAGCTATGCTGTAAAGTGCAGCGTTATGAAATAACTTGTGATGTCCTAACGTAAATTACTTATTTCAGTGACGTAGCGAAATGAATGACTTGAAAAAATATATTGGAAGTATAGATGGCAAGCGATCGACTATATAATAACGTTCATGAGGTGGCGTTGATTGTAATTTATACGTGCCCTCTTGCTGTTACAGTATCTAGGTTTAAACCCACATTGCCTCTTTTTTTAAATAAACAAAGAATACAAATTTGCTAACAAAATAAAACTTCAATTCGTGGCCAACTGTGTCAAATAAATTGAACTAAAGTAAAATTTTGATACATTGTTTTCTTTTGAAGATACCAGTCAATCACTTTAATAGCCTAGTGTTTAAATTTTTTATAGCCAGTGCTATTGCCAATTTTCAAAACAAAATAACACATCAAACATACGGTTTAGCTATACAGGTAGTTAAATCACACTTGCATTTAAATTCTCCATTGCAAAACTCATGTTATATTAAACGCTACTCTCTTTGGTGATTAAAACAGCTATGTGGTTTCTAAATTACAACCAGTACAAACAGCTCAGAAAAATACCAGTCATTTTCATTAAATGTCAAAGTCTTTGTAGAAGTTGCAGCTCAATGTACGTTAGCAACTCAAATCTCACTGATTTTTTTAAAGTGTTGCAACTGAAATGTGGGAAAATTTGGGATAGTGGTCCAAGGCGGTGTGAATTTATCTTTTTGTGGTCCACCAGTTCAAAAAGGTTGGAAATGACTGTTCTATTTAAAGACTTTCGATCATATATCTATACTTTGCGAAGACCATTCGAGAAATGCAAAAAGATTCAAGAAAAAATCAACAATCAAAATTGCAAAGATGTCATAAATAGGAATTTGCGTAATTCCTTACCTGGCTAATGCTGCATCAAAGTCACAATCTTGCAATCAAAATAAAATTAACAACTCTGGATGAATAATCAGTCACACGTAACGTCAAACTAACAGATTTTTAATGCTGCAACAAATTAATCTTCGTAGCAGTCATGTTTTGGTAAATCTGTATACTGTAGTTGTTTACGTTATACAGATTTTTTGTCTCATTGTCCGAGCCAATTATGTTCTGTCTATGTGTTGGATACACCAGGTTATTGAGAAAGGAGAGGTTAGACGTCAAAAAATTTGTTTATTTAACTATCTACAATTCAAGCATTTTTATTTTCAAAACTCTTCTAAACTAAAATATCGAATGATATTTCGAGGAACAATGGAGTAGGCAATATTTTATGTCCTCGCGTTTTTAGTCAACGTTTTTTAAGATATTTTGTTCGAGGTAAAGTTAGCCTTTTTGCTCCAGCCTTGGGGCAACTTGTCACAAACCTTGGGATAAATTGGCACACAACATTCTCAGAACAACATCTTTCCTAACAATGGAAAAATTAAGACATGATGAATTTTCAAAAAAATGCTTATGTTAATGTTTAGTGGCTGACTGAAGGTATTTTATAGCTTGTTGGTTGATTAGTTGAGACGAACAAATCACAGATTTTACCTTACAGCTAATTGTAGGCAGAGAGTTGAGAGCAATAAAGGTCGAACACTCTCGCTCATGACTTTTCACGTTCACTAACTGTAATTGGCAACTTGAAGACAGTATCTTCGGTGTATTAAGGCAAGTGTCAGGAGTTGCAGAAAAATAAAACTGCGCGTTTCAAAATGTTGGCAACGCTTTTTAACACTAGAATTACCGGAGCCGTCATATTGACCGTTTTTGATTTTTAATCGTTTATATTTCTGATTAGATAAGTTCAACAACACTAAAATTTCCTGGCTTTCTTTAAATCTTGGATAACTTTTAGCATGCAAAGTTTTATTGCATTGGAGTGAGCACAGGGTGGGATGGGAATGGATTTACCTTAAATTACCGAAAACGGTCATTTTGACCGTGCAGAAACCACTAAATTTTTCGTCATTAAATTTGTCTTTGCAACTAAGAATCTTTTGCTATGCTATTGCATCGAAACAATTTTGCAACAATAACTACGCTAACAGGTAAAAGTTACTGTACTTACTAGTGCGAAAGATAAATATGCTTAGGAGTAAAAGTACATAGGATATGTACTGGAGTAAAAGTACGGGAACTGGTGGTTGAAGCCTCAAGATTGTTTTTAGCCCCGTTACAGAGATTTCAAAACTAGGTAAATGCTCACTTTTAAAAAGTATATTTCCGAAAAAAAGGTCGATTTCTTTATTTGAAGTGGAAAATAGAAAAACACTACTCTGAAAATATTGATCTCCAAAAAACACAGATACTCAAACTTTCTTTGAGACAGAAATGCTTTCAGCCCTCTACCCATGCTAAAGAAAGTTACGCTTACGTTATAATGTTATGCTTTGATCAGGGGTTGGCATATTCAAACTCGGTTTGACCTAGGCCTACATGGAAAATGATTTTTTTCAAATGAAGCGAATTCACAGACTGATATTGATAACGCGTAGAAAACTGATACAGCACCATGTAAA
This sequence comes from Trididemnum clinides, assembly GCA_963675345.1. Classification (NCBI taxonomy): domain Eukaryota; kingdom Metazoa; phylum Chordata; class Ascidiacea; order Aplousobranchia; family Didemnidae; genus Trididemnum; species Trididemnum clinides. The sequence goes on from OY776291.1 coordinate 3,708,839, forward strand.
TTTGTCAGCTTTGGCAGTGAAACAGTGACAGCGATATTGCAAGTAGGCTACTAAACACAATTAGGTGATAATGATTATGTATTTTGCATCTAACTCAGCAGAATTTGATTTGTATTGGTTGCCAATGTTGAAGCATGATTGAAATGTATCAAATTTTCTTCAAAATCGAGAGATTGATTACAAGCTCTGCAGGTACTAAGAGGGTCGCTGCTGCAAAAAAGTTGAAGACCTAAAATTCATTTTGTAGATTAGGAAAGAGGTGGGCAAACTTTTTAGTCGAAGGGCCGCATTGACCATTCAAGAGTTTGCCAAGGGTCAGTGCTTCAAATTTTGAAACAGCTGCATATAATGCAAGAGCTCAAAATCTTGCAATAACGTCTTAAAAAAGGCCATCACCCTCTATTTGGACAAAAAATGAGTCAATTCAAACTAAAAATTGCGTAGCGTCTCTTTCACTGATGGCTTCAATGGTTTTTGGCTTTTTAGTACGGCAAGTGCGTCCTTTCCTGTCATATTAAATTAAATACATGAAAGTTTCTATAAGTGTTGGCTGGTCGCACAAAGCACTCTGGTGATCCGTAGTTTGCCCATCCCTAAATTAGAACATATGCAGTTTATTCCAACACATAACGGAGCTTACGACTCGTTTAAGTCTTACTTACAATAATTCAAGAAATCACTAGGTTTAGCACAACAGGTAAAAAAAGCTTGCGACACAAAATAATGGCTAATTATTAAGCATCTTTTAGTATTTAAGCAAACGGTCATTTTGACCGCTCGCGGTAATTTCTGGTAGGTCGAAAAGGCGGTAATTCTAGCGCTAAACATGAAGATAGGTTTATAACTCTACCAACACAATAATGTGTGAAATGCGAACTTTCAAAAACTACAAGAACGACATCATTTACTTCAATGTCCTCCAGGTTTAATGATATCTGATCATAATTTTATTATCTGAAACGTCATGTTGTTTTTGCGGTCGTTGTTACCCGACCCCTTCCGAGGGATGGGAGAATCGCGGAAGACCATGAAACCCCAGAAGCCGGCCCACTTTTGAAGTCCTGGAACAGTGATCGTAAAGTGACAAAGAGCAAGCGGCACAAAGAGTATATAGCTGGACAGTGCAGAATGAGATTAGAGATGTCCTGGATTGAATGACTGCAAGTGCTGGATGAACGATTCTCGATTCTGCCAATAGCGAACGTGACACGGAAGCACAAGTACTTCAGCGGACATAGATAGTACCTAAGTGTCAAAGAATTAAGATAAGGCAGTGTGCCTCCCGTTTTAGTAAAGAAAAGAGTGGATACGAAAAGTAAGAGGAGAGCAATAGCAATGGATTGCAGAAGGCAGGAGTAGCGCACCACGCCTGGCCAGTGCATCAACTGCATCGTTTCCCGAGAGTAATCAGTGTACTGGGACACGTTGTAGCCTGATAATAGAGAAAAGAGACAGTTTCTGCCAGATCTGCCAGAGAGTTTGAGGTAAAAGGAAAGACGGAGGGAGGAAAACATGTTGATGACAGAGCGAGAGTCTGAGAGAAGGAAAAAAGAAATGGCAGTTGTGTTGGTGTTGCCGAGACAGTGAAGAGCTTACAGAATGGCACTGAGTTTAATGGAAAAATTTGAACAAAGTGAGCCTGCAGAAAAGGAAAGGGTGACCTACGCTACAAAATAGGCAGTTTGCTAGGACACCGGACCAGTCTTTGAAAAAAAAAAAAACACAGAACCATCAGTACAAATTACCAAATCGCGAAATCAAAAAGAGTCAAGGTGAGCGAGAGCCGCACTATGGCGAGAAAGAGGAGAGCCTGAGCATAGGAAGGAAAGGGTCAGTTCCACAGCGAGGGAAAATCGGTTCCAAAGGGGAGGAAAATAGGGAGATACAATGTATTACAAAGAAAGCCTACCTAGGATAAGTGGAAGAAACTAAGAGCTGTTGAGTGGACGCAAAGTCTCCTCAAAAGGATCTGGAGAGTCTTAGTTTCACTCCAAGTTTGGCCAAATCTGAAATCGGAAAAGAGGCTGGGTGGCTCAGGGCCCGCTCATAAGAAGACAGGACGAACAGTGTCAGGATGACTCGTGGAGTTGGTAGATAGGCCCCAGAGAAGAGAAGTGGGATAGGGGAAAACACAAGGTCCGGTGACGATGCGTCTTGTCTCTCGATGAAGATATTACGACTTAATAACGTTTGTATTACTAAGAAAAGAAAACAATCCGTGTGAAGCATTAATGAAAAGGGGCGGAAAAAACCTTTGCATACTAGAAAGCGAAACTTCTTAGATGGGCACCATGAGGAGACAGATATAAAGTGTAAAGCATTGAGACGAAGGAAAAAGTTAAATTACCGCATTATTAAAGGAGTCCGGTGTTTGGAGTGGGGAATCAAAGTTACGATCCCAAATTACGTTGAGATGATTATCCTACATTATTGTCTAGACGTTTTTAATACACTTTAATTGATTGATTGCATTTGAGGTAGTATATATTAGGTGCAGGTAGGTCAAATCTTGGTATGAGTGAATCACATCACTGTGAACTAATATGATATTAGCTTTTGTAAAATCGTATGTTTGTATTTTCCGAGCAATATGCCTCAATTATATAACTGAAAACGCGTGATAAAAACCGTTGAAAATGAATCGTATGTCATCTTTAGCATGTGTGGCTGGCAAAGGCTGCCGCTTTATGCTGCAGGTTTAGAATCACATACGTATTTTGTTTTCTTTTAAGTAAAAATTTAGCAACTAAGTAAGATTATTGAAATGGAAAATTACCATAAACAAAAAATTTTATTCAAAGATGATATAAAATAAAGAATTCTTTCGAACTATGTTTTCTCCACTGACGGGACTTTTATAACACCACATCATCAGAAGGCTTATTAATACAAAGCCAACGCATTTATTTAATTCATACATTATAAACAAATTCAAAAACTGCGGCGCAACACAACACCGCTTAACCGAAAAATTGTTTTCAATTAAAGATTGTGGAAAAAAACTGCACAAAAGTTTCTATAATCGAAAAGTCAAAAAAAGGTCAAATTTTACCAGAGCTGGAATATATAACTAATGAATGATTTATCAATATAAAACGGCGTTGTATGCAATGGCTAAATCATTCGAATAATAATAATAAAGCTTTGAAAAAAGATTTTTCAGCCATAAACTTTTCGTGGCGCTCTCATCAATGGCGGTATCGCGTCAAAAGGGAAGATGTAGAGTGAGTAAGTGTTTTATGCGATTAATTTGGACGTTAGTCAATCAAGACAAGCTAATGATAGCGCTAGTGTTGTAAAACACGCCAAAGAAAGATTTCGTAATTGCGAAATGTTAGAGAAAGCGCAGCAAGAGGTCAATAAGAACGCCGCGATTGTCGGAAGAGTTTGAGAGTGCAACCAAACTCTTTCTGTCTGCATAACACCAGGCGCCGGGTCTTGATATAATCAGCCTCTAAGAGATTAAGATGGAAAGGGCTGTGTGCTGCGGCGAGGATTGAAAACCGCTTGTTATCATAGTTAAATGCACCTTGATCATTATCTAAAAGATGCTGACCAATGGCAGAATGGCAAAGTCACAATCCGGTTTGGTGTCGTTTCGTTTGCACGATCTGTGTGGTTAAAATCGGTGTGGACGGGTCAATTGTTGTAATAACCATTGCGGAACATGTTGCTTGATGCGATCCTGTAGTCGTTGAGATGTTCGCCCTACGTACCGACTATCACAGTGGCACTTGAATTCATATATGACAAAACTTTTCTGAATGGTAGGTAGAACATCCTTGTGGGCTACAGGCAGCATGCGCTTAGACTTAAAGATCAAGCGAGTGCTTGATCTTTGACGTAAAGATCAAGCTTTTTGGACGTAAGCATACAACAGATGGAAGATGGATCCCTTGCTACATGCGTATACAGGAAACCAACACACACGGACAAGTATCTTCAATATTCTTCTCATCACCCGGTTAATCAAAAGGTTAGTGTGGCTTGTACATTATTCTCCAGAGCCAACAGTATCACATCCAATAACAAAAAAAAGATTGAAGTGTTTTATCACATAACAAAAACCTTAAAAAATAACGGATTTCCTAGTAACAAATGTATTTTTAAGAAGTACTTGAAAAATCATAATTTTAGAAGGACAGAAAAACTGCAACGGTTTACTTCGATTCCTTACGTGCAAGGTGTCTCCGAACCTATCAGCCGAATTTTGACTCAAGTTGATATCGGAGTGGCTTTAAAACCACATCACAGGTTGTCTTCGTTGTTTCGCAAACCTAAAGATGTTATCAATTTTGAACAAAAGCGTGGTTTGGTGTATCAAATTTCTTGCCGGGATTGCAATGCTGTGTATGTAGGTGAAACAGGACGTAGTGTTAGAACCAGAAAACGGGAACATGTTGATGCGGTCAAGACTTTTAACACTAAAAAGTCAGCGCTGAGTCAACATGTTATGGATTTCGATCATAGAATAGATTGGGATAATGTCAAAATTCTGAAGTCAGAATCACATGCATACAGACGTCGCGTTGCGGAAAGTTTTTTGATAAATCAAAAGGCTTGTTCATGTAATGTTATTAATCGCAATGATGGTGCGAATTTTCCGACTGTTTATAGTGTGTTCGTCTCCAATAAGTAATGTCTTATGTTTCTCACAACACTTTTCACTTGGCCACTCCTGTATCTGTGATGTAACAATGTTTTTGTATTACGTGATTGCCTGCCCTGTTGATAAATAATTTTTAGTGTTTAGTAATACAGGTAGTCTTTGTAATTTTATGTTGTACAGTTTGTATGTCACATTATTAACATCTAACGTGTTCTGAAAAAGCTCCCCGGTAACTAAGGGGAGCGAAACGTTAAATTTGAATAGAAAATTTGTCGAAAGAACGAAGTGATTGATTGAAAAAAAAAGGTTGAAAAATGTTTATTTTCAGAGTGCATAAAGTTCGAGTTGGATTTTTAGCTTGTGCACCACCCACGCTCTAATCATGGAATTGCTGTTGCTTTTAGTAGACTTGCTAACGGAAACAAAGATTTCCTAATCGATTGTTTGTTCCGCCTGGATAATGAAGTAACAAATGCGGCGCGGACTTTGTTCACGGAAGTTAAGTAGATATTTTTGCCATTGATGACAAGAATGCCTACATTGGTGTAATGATTCAATTTAACGATTGCTGCAAGGGTATACACATTTATTTGGTTTCCTTCATTAAATTCGACGCGGGTCCCGATCACCATTCAAATAAATTATAAACTACAGTGAAGAACTCGACATCATATCTCTATATTTGAAGTAATTATAATCCATGATTTCTGTTTGCTTTGGAAGTGTGAAGATACTATGATGACTGTAAAAGCACAGTTATTGATTTCAAGTGCCAAATGAGCAAAAGGGTTAAATCATTTTTCGACTCTTATCACTTTATCTGTCACCTTGATGTAAATGCAACAGCTGAAAAGGTATCTCAACAATTTTATAGGTCACGTTGGAAAGCGTGGATAGTTAAAAAGCCTTTGCTGTCGCGCATAGAAAATAATGTCAATTGTGTCATCAACGAATACCACTAACAACAACTCAAAAATGCCGAGCTGATTTCTTCTTTTAAATTGAGTCAGACGCAAAGAATTGAGGTGGCTTTACTGTGTGGATTGTTTATAATTCAAACTGGATAATGTTACACATTATTTTCTAAAGAGCTCTGCAATCGAGGGCTTACTTTTTCCTCGAATACACGGAGCACTTTTTTGATGTTGAAATCCACTTTAGCCATTAGACTCTGAATTTTCAACAACTCTTTTTGCTGATAATACTTCTATCTGATAATAATACTGTAATATATGTTAATTCAGTCTTGAAACTAGTGCCCTCTAACGGCACACAGTTTTTTGAAAACAAGTTCAAAACTGTGGCCAAGCACAAAACCGCTTAATCGAAGACTATGTTTTTAAAATGGGATTGTGGAAAACAAACTGAACAAAAAGTTTCTGTAATCGAAAAGTCTACAAGTGGTTATATTTTACTAGAGCTGGAATATACTGTATAACTAATCAATGATTTATAAAACGGCGTTGTATGCAAATGTCAAATAGCTCGAATAATCGTTTTATTAATGTCGCAATCGAGATTAGTTTATGCCGGCATCAGGTTAGCTCTAAGTTTTCCTTGGCAGCGATATCTGAAAAATCTCCAAACCAGGGCGTCGATAGTTGCATGGATTGGCCAGGAGCGTACCGGGAAATATTTTGATGGGGGGGGGGGCGCAGGCGAGACTTGTTTTTAGAGATCGGCATAAAATTGACACACCACTGAAAAATGTGCGGGAAGAGGTAGTGTTCACCTGAATTTTTTAAAGATCGATGTCGGCTGCAATCAAATTTTTGCCAAAAGATAAATCTATGTTCCTTTTTCATATTTTTCCAGCTCGGTCGTCCACAGCTCTGAAGTTTGCCAAATCTACTCATGGTAATTGACGATCACGTTTTACCATTTCATATGTGGGGGGGGCGTGATGATGACTTTTGCCAATAGACGTTTGACGTTCCTGAGGAAAGAGCGTGCGCATAGGATCCCTCCTTGCGTACGCCAGTGGCAGTAACCACAAACAGGGCGATTTTGAAAACAAAACGTTATCTGTGTCCAGCTCTCTGATATATTCATTAATGATTTGCTCAATTTAATACGGTGTCGCATTTTTTGCTTCAAAACTGGGGCGACCGAAACGCAAGCACCGCCACTGGTATGACATGTGGACAGTGATAAAAAACGTATTCATTGTCATGTTTTATATCAATTATGCGTTTGCTTGCTCTAGCTTTATAGTTCCAATCATTTCGATCATCATCCGAATCAATATTTTCAATATTATCTTCATTAGAGTTCTTATTGATAATGTAGAGTTATTCAAGATGATTAAATTAAATGCAAACTACCTGTTTTAAAGTTAACTGATTTCTTTGGTCCATTTCCCGCAGAATTTATTGCATAAACCACGACTCGATATATGGTTGAAGCGTTTAAGTTAGTAATTGTTGATTGATAGCTGGCATATGCTGCTATATGATTGACATATTTGCTGCCGATGATTTTGTTTTCTTTATACCACACAACGTAATACCGATCTATAGCATTTCCACCGTGTGGCTTATTCCATGAAACCTTAGGTCTTGGTGACGGGTTGGAATTTAAGTTTGAAACTTGCAGTGATCGAACACTTCCTGGAGCTGAAAGAAAATACATCAAATTTAGTTGATTGAGAATTGGTGCAATGGGCCTTAGCACGTCAAAGCGCTATTTCGCCATTGTGCAGAAGTAGTAGCCTAATTTCATGCTTTTATAATTTAGGATTTTGTATTTGTGGCCATTTTTTCCCGGTTCGGATTTTGTACTTTGTGGTAGAATTGCACAGCAACAATGTCAACTGTGAAGCGAGACTAAACGCAAGTTTTTTAATGTTTAATTGTATAAAAACAAAATAACATTTCCAAAAAACAAGCCGACATGAACATGATCGAGTAGCAAGTAATCATTTTTGTGTGGAAGTTTGCATTATTTGGAGTTAATGATTGGGGTTCACTTGCAACATGATCAGTAAATAGTAATTGGGTCCACATAAATTTGACCAGTACAAAAGGCAAAAAGCGATGGCAGTGGGATTGGAACGCACAGCTTCTTCAATACCAGCCAGATTTCTAGGGAGCAAGAAAACTTCATATTTGAATGCGACTGGAATAGTTTTTATCTTTCTGCACTGCTCCATGTATTGGGAACCCAATTATCATTGATTAATTATGTTTGTTTGTTTTAGTCGTAATAGCGATGTAGTTCTGGACACCGATCTTGGTCTCCAGAACACTTTTTTGAAGTCTTAGTTATGTTATTGAAGGCTTAATATCTAGTCTTACTACTTGTCTCGGATTTAACCCTAGGATGCACACCCAGGGTCAATTTGATCCTGCTCATCACTTTTTTAAAAATATTTTTTCACATGAATAAATTCACTGCCCTGGGTTCCCTGACATCTTCAATCAACTCTTTTCACACGTATTCTAAATGTGCTTGTTCCATGATCGTGCTTGAGATTTGAGAGATAGGGTGTTTTTCGCCACTACCCCAAGAATGCAGGACCAGGGTCAAATTGACCCTAGTGCATTTCATGTGATAAAAGAGCTTAGCTTAGCTGAGCATTTGGAAAGAGAATCTCCGTCTCCAGCATGATTGTTTGCGGCCCATTGTTTTGTGAGACAATAGTGGTTGTCTGTGTGGTAATAATTGAGCTACCTCAACGATGTAACATTCAAGATTGTATTCTAAACAGGACGTTTAGAAGGTGGTAGAAGCAGGATGTGGCAGAAACAGAATTTTCCAATAAGGTTACATCTTCTAAACTGTGTTTTGCGTGAGCTGTGTCGCTGAAAGTTAGAGAGGTTTATAGATATTACTAGGCAAACTGAAGGAGCCAGAAATAGGTGTAATTCACAAGTTCATTTTTGTAAGTTTAGGTAGCCTGCGCTGACTGGCCATTGGCTAAAGCCTACTTCCAGTTCAAAGGTGTAGAAAGTATAAACGGCAGTTTTGTTCAGATCGTAAGTAGAGTTATTGCAAATAAAATGGCTGAATCTAGCAACTATGCAACAATCTCACTCGATGAGGCAGTTGTGCTTGCACAAGCTGAAGATGGTATTCTGGAAACCGATTCGGAATCAGAAATTTCAGAAGATGATGATGACCCTAGCTTTGTAAATCATGATTCAGACTGGGTGAGTAACTTGGCAGTAGTAAATTTTATACCCATTTTCCTTGATCTATTCAATAAGATTTGTTTGCTTTCGTAGGAATCAAGATCGGAATCCGAAGATGAATCTTCAGAAGAGTCAGAAATCGATGCTCCAGCTGCATTTCAGTCGGAAAGAATGGGGAAAACAGGAACTTATTGGAGTGAAAATCCCCCATCACGGTCACAAACAAGATCTTTCAATCTTTTGAGACAACGGCCTGGTCCTGTAAGAGGTTCCAGAATTGCAACACCACGAGATGCTTTTGAATTTTTGATAACACGTGACATCATTGATGAAGTAATCCAATGCACTAATTTAGAAGGTCGTCGAGTAGCTGCAGCAAGAGGAAAAGAGTGGAAAAAAATTGACTATGAGGAATTTGTGGCCTTTATTGGACTGACTCTGCTGGCAGGCGTAGAAAAAAATTGGGATGTTGCCGTGAGAGAACTCTTTTCAGATCCACTTCAAAACCCTATGTATAGAGCCACGATGGCGGTTCGAAGATACGAAGATATTCGGAGGCTGCTTCGATTTGATGATAAACGGACCAGGGCTGAAAGGTTAAAAAGTGATCACATGGCTGCATTTAGGCACATATGGGAGTTGTTCTTGAGCAATTGTAGAACAACATTTATCCCTAGTGAATGTGTGACAATTGATGAACAACTTATACCATTTAGAGGGAGGTGCAAGTTCAAACAATACATGCCGAGCAAGCCCGCAAAATATGGAATAAAGATATTTTGGTTGTGTGATTCGTTCATGCCGTTCGCAATTGATGGCATTATCTACTTGGGTAAACAACCAGGAGAAGCAATTCAGAAAAATTTGGGAGAAAACATTGTCCTTCGGCTCAGCTCCGGAATAAAACAATCAGGTAATCATAAGCTTGCAACTGTAAACTAGCAATGTATCTTTCACTTGCAGCAGTGTTTATAATTTTTACTATTATTTTGTTCTTGTACTTAGTTTGTATTTTCGATATTTTTGTAGGTCGCAATATTACCATGGACAACTTTTTCACAACCGTGCCTTTGGCCAAAAAACTTCTGAAGGAAAACCTAACTATCGTGGGAACTCTCCGTAAATGCAAACGAGACATACCAGCTATCATGAAGCCATCCAAGTCAAGAGAAGTACATAGCTCAGAGTTCGGATTCAACAACAACTTGACCATGGTAAGCTACTGCCCCAAAAAGGGAAAAGCGGTTATCCTCCTCAGTTCAATGCACAGCGACAAATCTGTGGATGGCGGTGAAAAGAAAAAACCACAAATCATTCTTTATTACAACCAGACTAAAGGAGGCGTGGATACTGTAGATCAGATGGTAAGAAATTATTCTTGCAAAAGGATGACACGGAGGTGGCCAACAGTTCTCTGGCATAACATGCTGGACATCGCCGCCCTGAATGCTTTAACGATATTCAAAGCACTGCAACCTAATTACATGTCGGGCGTGACCCATGTGAGGAGACTGTTCATCAAAGATCTCACGAAACAACTTGTGATGCCGTTCATGATAAGGCGCCAAGCTACACCATCGCTCCAGAAACCAATCAAAGAGGCAATGAAGAGGTGTGGCATGACCTTCAACTATTCAAACCCGGTGCAACAGCAGCAAGCCCCTGCTTCTAAGCGTAAAAGATGCCACATTTGCCTTTACTCAAAAGATCGAAAAGTACGATGCTACTGCTCACAATGTCATGAGGCTGTCTGCACGGAGCACAGCACCACTCTGGTGACTTGCATAAAATGCAAAGCAGAATGAGAAAAGTAGTGCACTGCTACACCTTTGTGTTTGTGTTACCTCGTTCACTACCATGTTGTCATTTCATGTTGTTATTGTTCAATAAACCAACTAAAATCGGTTCTGTGATCTTTTATTGTGTTATTTACGTCATATTATAGAACATTGTTGCTAACTTCCAGCAAAAATGCATTAGGGTCAATTTGACCCTGGTCGTGAAAAGTAAGAAACCGAAAAGGTCGTGCATCCTAGGGTTAAGACCAAGATACTTTAATCAAAGAAGTATTTGTTTTGGCCACAGATTTTTGCTTCTTACATCACTCCTTTAACAGTAAACAAAAGACTTTCTGTTTCCTATTGCAGAGATCTATTTCCTTCTGTACAGATAACGTGAATTCAGTCGTCCTAATCAATATCTTTTTATTTTTTGTTACGGAATTCTGGGTTTCGCTTTAACCAAGCCCACCTATTTATCGTAATTTCTGTTTTTTCATATTAATGTAGAGTTAGTCTTACCAAAAAATTATTCATTTGCAAACGAAGTTCAGATGTAGTAGAGTTTGCAATAAAATTCATTTGCAGATGGACATAAATGTTAATTATTTTGCAAAGTCAAAGTAATTGTTACGCAATGTAGGCCAGAAATATTAAGATTACCTTATTCAATCAGTACAGTAACGTTCGTTGTCGATTATAAATAGATTTTACGCTAAAAAATAGCTTTTAATGGTGTTAACAAAAAACAACTTAATTGTTGTATTTTTAGTGGTTCCAAAAAAGTGTGAGTAACAATTTTAATGCCGCTTTAAGTTAAATACAAACTGAAAACAAAATAATATGTTCACGAAGTCAATTTTAGAATCGACAAACCCCCCAGCAATAAAAAATGTTAAATTAATAAAATACTTGTTTCTGGCAACATCAGACGTGTCGAGCTAAGATCTAAACGCAATTTTCCTATATCATACCATTGTTTTTTATTCCAGTAATTGCCTTTTTGATAACGGTAATAAAGTCATTATAAGTTATAGATAAATCTGCTAATTCCCGGTACAATGCTTTCTTTGGTATAGATCAAACTGACGTAACGCCATAAGGTTAATCATTATGTTTAAAATCAGCAACATACTAAATCAAGCTCATCTAATTAGAAAGTTTATTGATGACAATTCAGCAGTCATATGGCAGTAAATTAACCGAAAAAATTGACCAAGCAATAGCAAATATATGCATGGCGTATGCACTAAATCTCATTTTTAGAAAAGTAAGCACTAATGAACCAGGAAAAAGCCTGGAGTTTCTGAATGTCTCTCCCATGGTTGACAATTCCAACATATTTGTATTTTTTACCACTAGTTTTATTAAAGAAACAGTTACCAAAAGATTGTTTGTAAATAGCATATCATATCATCAACTACGCGTTTTTTAATCTACTGTTTTTGGTGAATCTTTAAGACCACGCAGATTAAATGTAATAGATGAAAAGGACCTTTAAGATTTAGAAAGATTGAAAACAAAATGCATAGCCTCCTATTTAAACAAAAAAGTGATTGGTAAAATTGTAAATAAAACAAACAGATGGACCGATTCCTTTGGACCTAAACCATTGAACGAAAAGAAAACTGCAGGACCTGTGCTAATTTGAGCATTTGCTTTTTCCAATTTACTCTATCTTACTACCAAAAAGGAAAGGCTGGCGCGAGCTACAGTCGTGTATAAATGTTCACCTACCCTTGCCACTATGCTCACCAACCATAAAATAATTGATCATTCAACGACAGAAAATACTGGTGAAGGAAGTTCACGACCATGTAAGAAATTTGCTCTTTGCGGCCATTTCAATCAACATAAATCTATGGAACATCAAATCAGTACCACCACAGCAACTAATGGAAAAACTTTTTCATTGAACCAAACCTTACATTGTTCAAACTACGGCGTATATGTGGCTTCCTGCGATTTATGTCACCACCAATATATTGGCCAAAACATAAACAAATTTTCAAAACGCTGGTGCCATCACAGATTTATTTGGAATTAATTTAAGTAGGACAACATAGATGATAAAGCTACATTATTATACCACAACCACATCTTCCACAGACTCACACTTCAAATAAAGCCAGACTTTGCCGATTGTTTTTGTAACGTTTGTAGAGCAATCACCCAAACATCTTTTGTCAATTTTCGAAAGCATATGACTAGACAAATTAAATGCCATAATTAAAGTAAATAAAATGCTCTTGCCTTCGATTAAGTAATTTTTATGGTTATTTTCGGTTTTGTAATACTGTTTTAGTTTTTTTCTTCTCACATTTTAGCGAGTTATTTTACCACTTACGTCACTGCTTTTACAGGGTGTGACCTTTTACTTATTATTATGTAATACAGCTTTTTGTTTATTTAGTAATAAGACGTCCTATGTATCTCATACCTTTTTCTATATAATTTTGCATATCATATTAGTTTGGAAGTAATTTGAGAAGAGTCAGAGCTGGTTTTAGATCCAAATTCAGACAGATAAATTGCCTGAATAAACAGCTGATTCAAACAACCTATTCAGATATATATACAGTATATATTTGAAGGGAAAGTGCCGCGAAAAGCGCATCATATATAAAGCAACCTTAACATCTGATGACAACACCAAGAACTACTTTGGTAGCTATCAAATCGAGTTCAAAGCTTGTTTCTATAATTCCAACCAGAGCTTTGAATATCAGCGAAAAAGCAATGTTACCGAGCTCTCGAAGGCATTCTGGCTTAACAAATGCAATGGGAAAAGTCCTCAAATCGCTTGGAAAATTGTAACGCGTGCTACCTCTTACTAATCAGGGAGAAGGGCTTGCATGCTGTGCCTCTCAGAGAAGTGCGCAATTTTCCAAGCATGCCCACCACATCTTTGAACAGCAGGACCGAACTGATGGAAAAATGCTGCCATACTAATAAATTTAAATTTAAAGTTTTTCGTAACACCAGTAGTTATTGTATTCCATCACGGTTTACTCAGGAGTTCTGAGTTTAGTAATCAACCTTGATCCAGCGCTTCATCGCCTAACGCTACCGCCAGCTTTTTAAATGCGCTGAGCTGATGATTAGTTAACACTAAAAGCCCCGAATGGTCGTTTTTGACCGGTTTTGAATTTTGACGTTTCATATAATAGACGTTTTTGCAATTTTTTTTGTCATACTCTTTGAGTTTTTCAAACTTCTGATGATTTTTTGTAGATATAAACAATTTTTTTGAGCTTTTGTAAACAAGGCATTTTGTATATCTACCTATGAGCCCGAACCGGTCAAAAATGACCGCTACTAGAATCGGAATAATTCTTCTCAGAGCTCATGAATAAAAGTATGAGAAAAGTTAGTTTTTCTATTAGCAATACCTCACTTGACAGTAAGATAACGATTGACCACAGCTGCAAAAGATTACTGATAAGTAGTAACAAGAATAATTCTTATTCTTGTAGGCTTCACCGGAGTAAAGCTGCATTTTGTTTGCTGTCTCGCAGAATTTCTGGACGCTGAGGGTATATTGGTGATGAATGCAGCAAAAATAGGTAGTCTATTACAGAATATTGACATCCTCGTAAAATCTCTTAAATTTTTCTCACAGATTGGAAGAAACGCATATTATATAAATAGTCTCTTAAGTACAGTATATGAATTTTGTTACAAGTGTTTTCATCGTTTTGGAAAAACTGTTTTTTTTCAATCATGAATCACGACAACAGTTCTATTGTCAGCAAGTTCTTCAACGGCTACAAACTGATCAGTTTGACGACTCCTGTGATGATAATAAAGAAAATAAATTGCCAAATGAAGAATTTAGTACTAATTGTATTGCTTGAGTCGAAAGTTCTGAGTGACACAGACAGCGGTGAAGACGAACAAAGCTCTGCTGCTGTTTCTATAGATTTTCCTTCTGGAAGTGATTAATTAGCATCTCAAAATACTGCGGGACAGTTAAAGTACAAAACGAAACTGTGAGAAAAATTACTAACGGATGCTCCGGGTGTGGTAGATCTTCGTCTAAATTGATTTCAGAGCATCCTTGCTCAAGGTCTTATGGTCACAGACCTGTAGTACACGGTAGCTCCAACAGTGCTTTTCATTTATTTATACATGAACATATGCTCAGGTGTATTCAGAAGCACACTATCAACCACCGAAAAAAGACAGTGACGACTTCAATTTACATGTTGACAAGCTGGAAAATTTTATTGGTCTTCAAGTTCCTCTAGGGGAGTTGGTCGAGAAAACTACGCCAGTAAAGTAACTTTGAAGCAAGGAATGGGACAGCTAATCTTTCGAAATACAATAAACAGCCATAGTTAACAGGAAATCACGAAACACTTGAGGTTCAACGTCTTTCTTAGTCGGAGACAAAGAAGAGAAACTAACAAGTTTTGCCTCATTTCCGAGGTGTGAAATTGCTTTATAGAAATTTGTAAGAAATGCTATGCACCAAACCTTGATTTGACTTTTAATGAACAACTTTTCCCATTAAAAACCAGGTGTCCTTTTATACGATATATGACTAACAAGCCAGACAAATTTGGATTTAAGTTCTGGCTTTTGGCCAAGGCTCAATCAAAATACTTGTGCAACGGCAAACCATATTTAGGAAAAGATCCTAGGCCAAACAGATGTAACGACCTTCCAGGTGATGTGTGCTTGAGCCGTTTACAGCCTTATTTTAAAAAAGTCTACAATATCACCACTCACAACTACTTTACCAGCTTAAAGCCAGGGAAAAATCTCAAGCAGAAAAAACAACAATTCCCCGCACTATACTGCAACAACAAAGAGAAGTGCCAAACACTGAGCTGATAATGAAAGACAGGGAATTGTATGCTTGCGAAGTTTTACCTCACCTTCCGGTCACAGCTTGACAATATGCAAAGCTAAGAAAAAATATGTTGTTTGCATCCTGAGTTTAATGCACAGAAACGTAAATACTGATCCATCCCATAAGAAGAAACTGCCAGAATCGATGCAGAATTACAAGTCCAAGGTAGGCGTGCATCTGCTGGAGCAGATGCCTCGATACCATAACACCAGGAGTTGCTTCCAAAGTAACGATGGCCTGTGGCTGTATTTTTAATATTCTTGACTATGCCTGCATAAATGCTTACATCGTTTACTGCCTTACAAAGAAACTGAAATCATCAAGAAGGTAGTTTTTGTTTGAGCGAACAAACGAGCTTTGCAAACCAAAAGATGAAGTGAGCTCAATCACTGCCTCCTCAGCAATGAATCAAATAGTCAGTACTGCATTGCCGGGAAACAGTGGTTTCGCACACCAGTCTTGGAAAAGAAAAGTGTGCCAGTTTGTAGCGTGTAAAAAGAAATCTAGCTCTTTCAATCAAAATTGTTCGAAGGTATGCTGTGGCAAACATTCATCCAAAAAAGGAACTACTGTAAAATGCAAAAATTGTGATGACTGACAGTCAATAATTTTGTATACTTTGTATTTTTACTTGTCAAAAAAATAATTATCAAATTCTTAAATACGCAAGAATAGTTTCTGTGTGCTTTTCTTACAATATATGTTAAAATTAATAAAAGAGAGAACGTATTAAAACCAATTTACAGATAACCGGTCAAAAATGACCGCATCTGTTCTTACAGGTAGGGAAATATTTTGGGGCTTCTGGTGTTAAGTAATTTTTATACCGTATTTATAGCGTTTTATATACATTTTGCACACGTACCACCTGATAAGCCTCAAGGCTAAACAGACTGCTGTGGTTTTAGTGTTTTTCTGTGGTTGTAAAAATAGAAATATATGTATACATTATTTTTCTTGGGTGTTTTTTCTTGTAGTTTTTTATTATTCCAGTCACCAATATTTTGTCAGATTTTTGGGGGTATTATTTTGTTGCATACTTATGGTAAGATTTTTGGTTTTCCTGTAGGTTCTTTTTTCCATTTACTCTTTCTAGTTTTTGCCTTAATACAAAAAAAATTTTGGGGGGTCTATGCTGTTTTTATATGGGTGTATACCATTAGCAAGTTATCTTTTTTGTAAGAAAGAACATTTAACCCTCAGCTTACCGAAAAAAATGCTTGCATCTTTTACCGCTGGGGTCCATTGGACCCCAATTACGTAATCTTTGAAAAGTCACTAGATTACTTACAAATTTATTTTTCCCTAGTTCAAATGCCTTAAAATACACCAATCTGTGTTTTCCAATTGTTGGTTGCTGTAATTGCTACGATTTCAATGAACGAAAATCAACTCAACACGAAACGTAGGCCTAAAGAACACGGCAATAATTCACTTCAGTTTATTTTACTGCTTACAGTTGAAAGCAATGCCTGCAAACAATGTTGGAATGCTCTCCACAGACATTCTTCTGACATTTACAGCAGATAGTTTTGGTTTTTCGGTCTTTACATCTGTCACACATCCAGCATCTTCCTTTTTTAGGTGGCAGAGCACTAGCATCTCCACTCTCTGGCGGTACATGTCGTTTTCTGCTACTTTGTTGGGGATTGTTTGCAGAACTTGTTCCAGTGTGAATTTCTGATACCAGCTCGGCTAACTCCGAAGAAAGCTGTAGTAAAAAAGCCCTTCTTTGTTTTGCTGTGACTCGACTGTTCTTGCCGTTCAGTTCCTGCCACACAATGAAAGCATTGAGAGCTGATACGTCAACCGTGTTGTAAAAAAGTGTTAGAGGCCACCGTCTACTCATTCTCTTGGTGCTGTATGTTTTCACCATCTTGTCAACAATGTCGACTCCGCTTTTAGTTTCGTTGTAACACAAAATAACATCCGGCTTCTTTTTTTCTGAATTTTCATCAACATCGGGTTGATTGTGCATGGTGGAAAGCATATTCACAACAGCATTCTTTTTCGGACAATACGAAGCAATCATCGCATTTTTTTGAAATCCAAATAGTGTGCTCATTACCTCTCTTCCTCTTGTTTTTGTAAACTCTGGTGGCAGTTCTGGCTTATTTTTTCTCATTGTGCCAACAAGCGTTAGTTTTTTGCTCAGAAGCTGTCTTGCGAGTGAGAGACTAGTAAAAAAGTTATCACACGTAATATTTCGACCAGTCTTTTCAATTTCTTTTACCATATCTAGAACAACTCTAGTTCCCTGGTTGACTTCTCTTCCAATTCTTTCGTCTTTTCCCGTGTAAACTTGCATCTTCCAGGTATAATATGATGCAGCATCACATATTGTCCAGATCTTCATCCCGTACTTGCCCGGCTTTGATGGAATGTATTGTCTAAAAGGACAACGTCCTCTAAAAGGTACCAGTTGCTCATCAACAGTCATACAAGTTCCAGGGGTGTAAGAATCCTGCAAGTAAGACACCCACGATTCAAATACCTCTCTTATGGGCTGGAGCTTGTCCAAAGACCTGTGTGCTCTACGCCTCTGCGCATTGTCAAAGCGCAAGACTTGAAGTATTGTTAGATACCGATTTCGGCTCATGATCTGGTTGAAAATAGGTCTACCATGATCTTTATTCCACAGTTGCAGAATGCTTTCATTTTTGGACTTGTAAACGCCGATGAGGATCATGATTCCAATAAATTTTTTGAACTCTGTATCTTCTATTTCTTTCCATCTGTCTTCATATACCAACTGTCCTTCTTGATTTGTCCACTTTCGAATCGTGTCCAGCAAATTTTGCCGTAGATATAACATAAAAGAATCGATCACAGAAGAGCAACATGATCTAGCATATCTAGTAGGTCCTGGTCTCGTTGTAACGATGTTGTGATTGGCAGTTCTTCCTGCAGGGGAGGTGGGAGGATGAACATTCCAATTTTCCAGTTTGTTTTTGGAAAGCAAGTTGGTTGGGGTTGATATTGTTGGTGTCACCTGGGCAACGCCCGCACCAACATCATCTACAGATAACTCTGAATCCGACATAGAAGCGTCACTAACATGATCTATCTCTCCTTCATCGTCGGATGACCCGTAGTCACTTACGTCCATGTCATTATCTTCTTCCAGCAGCTCAAGGATCTCTTCATTAGACAAAGTTTGATTAGCCATTTTGTTTACCTCAAAGATTAATTTTACTCTTGAAATCTAAGCACGTCTACAGACAAAAAGACCAATATCATTGCGGTTGAATCACCACCCCAACTAAACTATATTTGATAGAATGTGGTCTCTTGTTTTTGATCACAGTGATCTATAGGTGGCCTATACTATAGCAGGATTTACATCCAGTAGAAGACAGTTGAGTAAACAATAGCCTAGACTGTCAGTTGCTTCCTTTTTCTTTTTCTCTATGTTGATTATTATTTTTCATTGCTTTTTGCAAGAATCTTGAATGCTTTTGGTTTCAAGTCTACAGCTGGCGTAAACTGTGTTGCAGTTGTTGACTTTCTGCAATCAAAAATTCCTATGCCTACAAGCTTATGCTCAAAAGTGTGACTTGTATCTTGGCCCTATACCTCAATTCTAGCAAAACTTAGCTCTTGACAAAACAATAGCAAGTTCAACATGTGGTCAAACTGTGCGCAGCATCTTTCAAACACTACTACATGGCATAGAAACCACTACCTCAAAAGCTAAGATAATTACCTCCAAGTACAAATTGTCTAAAATGGTATGAAGACGTTAACCAGGTCTGACAAACAAATTTGTTCAGTTGCAACCTTTGACTGATAATCTAGTTACAACCTTTGTTTACTTTATGATGTCACACAGTTCAAGAAGAATCCCCTGTGTGATGTCACATTACTACTGCAAGTAAAAAATAACTGTGTGCATTGAGTTTCAATCAAAATCAGATTGGGGTCCAATAGACCCCAGTGGTAAAAGGTGCTGCTTTTTTTCTGAGAGCATCTTAGGGTCGAGCTAGGGCAATGGGCTTATACTATCATAAACACCTCATATATACACTAAAAGTCAAGGAGTACCATACCCGGCCGATAGCAGATGTAGAAGATCCATCAAATTAAAAATGGTTTTGGGGTCCATTGGACCCCATGGCAATCCAAGGGTTAATACTTTTTGTGAAATTTTTATTTTTTGCAGAAGCTCAAAATTTGTTAGCAAAATAGATTTTTTTAATTCAAATAAATGTCTAAGCTCACTTTGTTACTGTTTATCAATCGCAGACTTTTTCAACACTTAAATTACAATTGCACTGAAATATATCAGGGCTTTATCGTTAGTACTGATCATATGAATAAGTACTGTATTGCTTCAAAATATAAAATATGTTGCTATAAGCACAAAATTTTACGTCCTGTATTCATTAATTAGGGATAAAACGCGGAAATACAGGAAGTTAAATTTTTTAATCATCTAAAAAAGCCATGTAGACCAACTGTGTCAGTGCTATTTCATTGCCGGTTTGCGATTCAAATCTAAGCCTTTCGAATGTTAAAGCTGGACCTCAGTTTTAGGATGAGCAACCATAGCTGTGGCCAAGGGGTAGCAAAAAAGCCGTGGGTTTCCTCCCAAATTTTTTAGATCCTGGTACTAAGCTGGACAAAACCATTTTTGTGCCTTCGACGCAACTGGTTGCATAGCCTAAATATTTTCTTTCGACTTCCTAATGAACTTTAGATTTCATCGACTTTTCGTTTAAATTGGAATTATTAAAAAAGAAAGTGGCCTTATTTGTTTCTATGAAATCAATAAAAGTTGCAATCAATGCCATTTCATGCTACTAGGATTGTGAAACAGCGTATGGCTAAACTTTGAAATATGTTTAACTGCAACATAACTTTGCTCAAACGTGGTCGGCAATTTACAGTACTTTTTGTGATATCAAAAATTTTTCGAAAACTTTGTGAGCTTCACTCAAAAATGCTTTCTGACTGCACGTTTACTCACATATGAGATTGATTATTATAGGCGAAGATGGAAATTGTAAGCCTTGCACCTAATTGGTAAAGCAGCATACAAGCAAAAGCGGCATTAAGTGAAAATTCGTTAGCATGGATTTGCTCGACACGTCTATCAAAGGTCGCCCGGCTCCCACCTTGTGAATTGTCAACGCACTCGCCGCGAGCGTGATGGAATTGCAAAGACAAGGCGCTAGGCTATATATGCAGCGTTTAATCTGCTTTTTCAGATCAGTATGTAAACTGATCTCCCAGTGAATATACAGCCAAAACCAACCAATTCGTCAACCCGCCCTGTTAAGCAACGAAATACGTCGTCGGTTGAAGTCTGAGTACTTCTGCGTGTGCATTGCTCGTTTTTAAGGACAGCGTTAATGGGTGGGTTACCTTTGCTTGTGACGGGACGGGCCCTGCTGAGGAGTCCAAAAGGACGAAACGCGTCCAGGGATGGCCTCGTCTAAATTGGTTGGATGGTGTACTCATCATTGCTTCCTTGCATATCCATTTTTATAAATTGTTGATGCCCCTTTCGCTCGTATGCTACTTTATCAATTAGGTGCAAGGTTTACAAAAGATTGATTTTTTTTATCGATCATACTGGAAGCGCGGATGTTATGCATATGTGGATGAATCGTTGCCATGTGCACTGTTTGTTGTTCTATATTTAATTCTGATATGACAACACACCAAAAGTAACTTAGACTTGTAGATTATGTGGTGTAATTATTCTGACCTATAATATAATACGAGTTACGTGCAATAGATTATTCTGCAAGCACGCAAGTTTGTGGTTTATCAAGAAATTAATCTGATCAGAGTCTATACGCAACTTATTTTCATTGTAAGCCAAATATGAAACTTCAGTTTATAGCTTAAGTTGAGAGGCTTTATGTTCCTTTCCCTAAACATTTTTGCTTTTTTTTTAGTATTTTTTCCTAAACAAACTATGCTCTATACCCTCTCTTTAACTATGCTTATTGCCTGCAAGCGGCGCTGTGCATTTAACAAGTCGATTGCTTTTGCTTTTTTTCAACCAAGAAAATTTTATTTTAATTAAAAATATAACCAATAAAAATCGAAGCCGAAAGAATAATACACCATTGAAATGTATGTGAATAACTAGGAGGGCTACAAAGGGATCTTTTAATCATCTAGTCAAACAGTCAACCTCTTTGTGATAACTATTTTTGTTTACTTGTTTGTGGGATTGTTGAAAGTACTTTTATAATTCGATAGAAAGTTGCTTTGTCTTTCGTAGCGCTCGAATAATGATTTCAATTGCATCAGCTATTAAACCTCACTGCCGTGCATCACATTAGCATAAACGTTACGGGCGGTGGCAGAATCTACATAATAAGCAGTTCATCCGGCGTATGACAAAAATAAATCTCCTTCATGCTGTCTCCAGAAAGTCACTCAATGTGATTGTTCCTGCGCCTGCCAAGTGCTTCGTTGGCGGTGTAGAAATGACGATTACTGTGTACATCGGCTTGTGAATCTCGCTATCATATAAAACGTGACTATTCATTTAACAAATTTCTTTCAGAAGAGATGGCATATGATGAGAAACAAATAATAATGAACGACAACGCTTGGGGATAATAAACCAAATTCACACTAATTTCTTACCAAGCTATTTTTGTGAATTTTATTTTTTGGCAATTTTCAATCTGCTGGTTTATTAACAATTTGTAGAACTAGCAGTTCAACAAATTGTTATCATAAACCTTGCAACTAATTGGCAAAGCAGCATACGGGCGTAAGGGGCATTAACAATTTATTAAAATTTGCTGCTTTGCCAATTAGTTGCAAGGTTTACAATTTCCCTCTTCGCTTAATAACTTTCAAATCTATAGTTTTTTTTTCCCTACTTGAAATTAGTTGGCATGGATTTGCCCGTTTTACTGTAGGAGGCCCGGTTTACTGCGAAGTGAGATAGAGTGAAAATTCGTTGGCATGGATTTGCTCGACACGTCTATCAAAGGTCGCCCGGCTCCCACCTTGTCAATTGTCAACGCACTTGCCGCGAGCGTGATGGCATTGCAAAGACAAGGCGCTAGGCTATATATGCAGCGTTTAATCTGCTTTTTCAGATCAGTGTGTAAACTGATCTCCCAATGGATATGCAACCAAAATCAACCAATTCGTCAACCCGCCCTGCTAAGCAAAGCAATACGTCGTCGGTTGAAGTCTCAGTGCTTCTGCATGTTTTGGATTTTTTTTTTTAAGGATAACATTAATGAGTGGGTTACTTTTGCTTGTGACGGGAAGGGCCCTGCTGATGAGTCCAAAAGGATGAAACGCGTCCAGGGATGGTCTCGTCTAAATTGGTTCGGTGATATACTCATTATTGTTTCCTGGCATTTTCATTTTAATAAATTGTTAATGCCCCTTACGCCCGTATGCTGCTTTGCCAATTAGGTACAAGGTTTACAATTTCCCTCTTCGCTTAATAACTTTCAAATTGTTATTAAAGGCTCTTTTGGCCCCCTGTAATATTGGTTGCTTGTTTTTGTTATATAACAAGACAAAAGTTGCATAATCAGCCTTTGTTGAAAAATAATTTATATTTTTCCATATATCAATGAACATACATTTTAACTGATCGCGATTTAATTTGTAGAATTAGTTATCATTTCAGGCCTAGAACGCCAAATTGGGCAAAGAAATCTCCTTTAATGGTAAATTAAAAGAAAAAAATTTTAAGTCCATTTAAAATATCGACAAATCGTCTTGTTTTAAGTTGACGCTTTCTTGAAATTTTTTTAAAAAATGCTACCAATTGCTATGAAACCATCATTTTTGAGAGACGTCATAGGTCTGTCTCAAACTTATTTCACTGTTACGAATAGAAAAATATTATGTTGCTGCGACAGAAAAAAATCCTCGACGGTTTTTCGGATGCCTTTGCTACTTTATCCCTGCAAATGTTTCGTTCAAGCATGTTGGATTGATTTTTTTGTTTTAGGTTTATTTTATTTTACTCACAACAAAAATAATTACAAAATAAAGTTATTACCAAAATTTCAGTTGAAGATGCCAAGTGCTTCAAAATTTTCTCCGCTGTCGCATTTAAGCTTCAAATTCTTTATGTATCTATTATGACTATCGTGAGAGAACCTAGCGCAGAATTATTTTATTCTCTGAATGAGGTTAAATAATCCTACATGAAAATTTACGTGGCTAAATTTATTAAATGCCACTAAAAAAGATATCTTAACAGAAATTTCTGGCGATTTTTTTGTGGTTTCCAAATAAATTCTTTTTTAAAGTTTTCAGGCAAAGTTATGGCTAAGAGGAAATTTGGAGCCTATTCATTGCATCTTTGAGCATGAATCGTTCACAAAATCTTTTAAAACATTATTATAAGACCCAAAAATTTTTCAATTTGATCAAGTTTTTAAAATCACTTTGAAAAAGGGGTAATGAGTTTTTATTTAGTTTATTTGAGAAAGAATATGTTATAACTTTCAAGAAATAATGCTCTGCCAAAAAAAGTATTGCTCCTGCCTTAGATGTGATCGCTGCAATAAGCCTGGGAGCTACTTTAGTTTATTTTGTTTTATTGTCTGTGGTAAAGCTCAGTAAGAAAAGTCTTCAAGAGGATAATATAAAAAGTGCGCATCCAAAGGCATCAAGTTTTTGTCTGAATGCGATGTTATAGCTTTTGTTTAATTTTTGAATATGTTTAATGGTACAATATTTATAGACACTTCTCACCTGTTTTACTTCGAATTTCTCCTGCTTCTGTCAGGTTATTTTCATCAATGTAAGCACAGACTACAATTTTATACAAAAATCCAGGATTAAGGTTTTTGATTGTGTACTTGAAAAATAAAACGTTATTATTTTTGTTGTAGCAAGCAAAAACCCAAAGTGAGACGTAATTTTGTGGTAGCAGCCAATGCATTTGGCTCAAATCAATTAATGGCATGATAATAATATTTTATAGAGAAACAAAAGAGTAAATTAGATAACTAAGTCATCTTATTAAACGATTTAATAAAATTTTTAATAAACGTGCCAGTTATGATTTTTTGCATAATAGAAGATATCGCTAAACTACTTAGTTCGTATTTAAAGCTTAAATTCAATGCTTCATTGAACTGTGTACTTGCCCCGTGATTTTTGTTTGCAATACACGGTGAAAGCATCGTTATTGAAAATAGAATAATGTCTGCGTTAAGTGAAGAAGGGCTCAGATTGCCAAAAACATTGCTTAGTTCTTCATCCTTTAGCGATTCGGCCCAGAAAAGTGCCCTGTGTACTTTAGGGTTTCTTGGATAGCTAAACCCTCCACAAACTTGAAAAAAGATTTCAAATCTGCCGTGGAAAGCTGCAATGGTTCCGTCAGCACCCGCTTGATCTTTAAGTCTAAGCGCATGCTGCCTGTAGCCCACAAGGATGTCCTACCTACCATTCAGAAAAGTTTTGTCATATATGAATATAAGTACCACTGTGATAGTCAGTACGTAGGGCGAACATCTCAACGGCTACAGGATCGCATCAAGCAACATGTTCCGCAATGGTTAATACAACAATTGACCCGTCCACGCCGATCTCAACCACACAGATCGTGCAAGCGAAACGACACCAAACCGGATTGTGACTCCGCCATTGGTCAGCATCTTTTAGATAATGATCAATGTGCATTAAACTATGACAAATAGCGGTTTTCAATCCTTGCCGCAGCACACAGCTCTTTCCATGTTAATCTCTTAGAGGCTGTTTATATCAAGACCCGGCGCCCGGTGTTATGCAGATAGAAAGAGTTTGGTTGCACTCTCAAACTCTTTCGATAATCGCGGCAGTTTTTTAATGTTTCTTGAGTGCAAAGTGTACATTTAAAAAAGTTTTGTTGCATAATTACATCAAAATGACAAAATTTGTCAGTTTAATTTTTGGTGAAAGCGAACAGGTAAAAGCTTTAAAAGTGTTTAATTGAATTTGCAATAATTTTGGCCTTCTACTAAAATATGGTAAATGAGTTTGGGGAATGCATAGCCGTTTTTTTCTTAATGCCTGAAACAAGGCTAATAGCGCAAGCAAAAAAATCAACAACGCAAATATCCAGTATATAGGAAAGGGCAGCATTAAGTCTCGAAATAGACTTACCATTGAAAGATTATTTCTGTACTTGTGAAAACACCCACCATCAATCCCTCTCCCCTCACATTTTTTAAAAGTATCGATGGTAGTTTTTGGCAAGATTCTTTGTTTGTGAGCATCACTTGTCTTGATTAAGAGATTAAGGTGATCACCATTAAGTGCACATCAGTTATAGATATGCACAAAAAACACAATTTTATTGCTTCTGTTTACATAGGTACACGATGGGTGAAGCCGGTTTTGCCGACTGAACCAATACTTTTGATGACGGCGTTACTGATGTGGGCCCTGCAGAGCGACGCCGACAGAGCTGGCTACTTATTTATAAAGATCAGAACCATTTACGTTTTAAGTTAGGCATAGCCATGTTGGAAATCACGAATTTATTGTTTGTGAGAATTCTCAGATTAAATTTTAAATATATGAAGTATATATGTATAAAAGTAAGGTTAAAACATTTGATTTAAAACGTGTAAATAATAGCAGCCTTAAAAACTCGAGTATGATCTTTACTTGGTAAAAGATTTTAGTTTATAAAAAATGTTTTAAAAAAAGAGGTGGTGTGTTCAGATTTTTCTTGTGGGTGGCATTTAAGAGTTAACACTTGATAAAGAAATTAAGGTAAAGTTTGGAAAATATCTCGCACGTTTATATTATTAGGTATTAAACTACGTCTAGTGGTAATAAAAAATGTAATTTGATTGCACAGTGAAAAAAGTGTTACGTAAATTTTTCAAAAAATTGGCAGTATTTGTTATAAAATCAACTAGGATAAAACACTAAAAGCGCAACGTTTGTCAAAAAAGTTAGCTAGGACTTTAAAACATTTGACAAAGATAACCTAGCACGTACAAAATTTTTGTATTTATGCAGGTCATATCGATAATTATTGTCCTAGTTTGCTGAAAAAGAAAGCTGCAAGTATTGCCAGAAGTTAAGTTTCATCAGATTTGGTTTGCTTGAAACAAAGTTAAGGCTTGTGGCTGCAGCGCTTAGAAACGGTTACTAAGAGAACGCATAAAAGTGAGATAAGTTCTTAGGCCTAGATATTTTGATTGATTAATTTTTGATTTGTAGTTTATAGTTGCCAATACACGAGTATTGAAATTGTTTTAAAGCATGATGAGTTAGTTAAATCTTTTATAAAATGAGTTCAGTTAAATGGAAAATTTTTGGGTAATTAGGTGTGTACAAGGTGTTCACAACAAGGCCATTGTTAGCTTTTAGTTGTAGGGTAATGTGATAAAAATATGTTAAAGGTGAATTTGTGTAAATTACTAATTAATTTTAAGCTCTTTTCGTTTTGTGAATGCGTAAAGTGGTGGTGAGATTAAAACTTAATGTGAGGGTTTTAAATTGGTGTACAGGCTAAATTTTTTGCTTAGTTTTAAAAATTGTAAAGCCTAGCAAGTATTGGCTTGAATGCCTCTTTTTTATTTGTGATGTTGTAAGTCAACATCAAACAAGAACAAAAACTTGGATGCTTGGTTAAAGTTATAGGTTTGCAAGAGTTGATGAGTGTGACACATTCTATTTGTTGTTAATAGCAAACGTTCTGAAAAAGTTGTGAGTGTGATTGCTAGTTTTTGATTTTAGATGCAAAAGAGTTGACAGAATATTTGACAAACTATAATCTCGTATTTTTTCACTTATAAAATTGATAAGAGCTGTAGATTTGGGGCTGAGTAAAAACATTTACGAGGGATATGAAAAAAGAGACTGTAAGCTCAAATTATTTTACATGGACAAACAGACTAAAACTCTTAAAAGTTGTGACTTTGGTAATTTTCTATACGAAAATTTGTCATGTTTGATGCGTTTTTGAAAATTTTTATTAATGTAATCTCTAACAATCTGCATCTATTGAGTTTTAAAAACCACAAGATGTTATATCTGTGTGTTGATGTACAAAACTATAGAATTACAATGTAATTACATGACATCAAATTCAGAAAACTGGATAAGTTCAAGTATTTGAAATCAATCATTACAAAAAATAATAATTGTGGTAGTGAGAAAAAAAAGATTTAAGCAGGATATTGTGGGTTGGGAAAAAGATCACTGCAGAAACTCGTTACTAAATAGATATTGGTTGAAACAAGCGGTAAAGTTTTCAAATCTGAGGTTAGGTTGTGATGCTGGGATCAGAAGCAGCACTGATAAATAAAAAATGTGTGATGGAAGTCTTAGCCGATGAGCTCAAAATGTTGAGGCTTTATTAAAAGCGACTGAAAGGAATAAGTTACATAACCGCTATATGCTGAGAAAAATTGATGTTGTAGCAAGAGACACAAGATTCTTTTCAGTGTCAATCGATGTCGGCTTTAATCCACATTATAGTGTTATTAAGTTTTATGAGCTGGAAAAAATGTTTTGTTATTTACTAGTCTGTTCAAGCATTAAAACGGTTAGATTTAATATGTATGCTGTGTTCATTAGTCTAAATTAAATTATTGCAATAACAGTCTAGTTGTTGTAACAATGGCGTAGTTGTTAGAACGTCCGCTTCGCAATCGCTAGACCTGTGGTTCAATACCCTTGTTGAATCATAACAAAAGACTTCAAAAAATGGTATCCACAGCTTACCTGCTTGGCGCTCGGCATTTAGGGCAGGTTGTCGAGAACAAGCCGGAAAGTTTGCTGGTTGTGTCCTTGGGCAAGGCACTTAACGGAATGCCTCCATCTTTATGTGGAAGACAGGTGGCCCAGACACCTTGGAAATGGCAACTACCAAGCGATTGCGGACGTCCCGTCCAAAATATAGCCATACAATTCGTATTCTCGTGAATGGAGGATAAATATGGCAAATAAAAAAAAGAAATCATTATATAAAAATGACATTTCAAGTCTTAATTCATTTCTACTAAAAAAGACGTCGAATTTACATGTATTTTTTAAAACGCCAGTTTAGGTCACCCTTAGTAATCAGTGGCAATTGCTTTGTATATAAGCCTGTGTGGTGTAGAGCAGGGCTTCTCAAACTTTTTTGTTCTGCGACCCCATTTTAGAAAAGAAATTTCTACGCGACCCCTGGATGATTAGCCTACACGTTAATGATATTTAAGCAATAAACGTCCCATTACAGGCACTGGCATGCTTTGTTTTGAGAGGGAAGCAAGGAACAAAGCAGTACGTAAACTTTATCTTATTATCAAGCAATTATATAAAATGTGTAAACTCGGTCTTCTTTCGAAGGGCAAAGGATTAAACGAAGAAAACTTTGCTAAAGCAAGAATTATATTTTGGTCACAAAAAATTAGTTCTTCTACATTTTTTACTTCTGTCATATCCTTTGAGAGCTATCTCTGATGTTTCCCTCTATAATTGCACCACTGATCACAAATCTGAAGTATCTTTTTTTAGGGCAAAATCATGGAAATGCGCACAATCCACGAAAGTAACTATACAGTATCAAAAAAGAATACACAATAGAAATAGAAAAGCAAACAAAAAAAATTGACAAAATAATAGTCATTACATAAAGTTTATCAAGGACATCTAAAGGGATGGTTATTGCGCATGATGATTTATGAAAGAAACGAACTGATACGTCAGAATTGCTTGCTTTTGAAATAATGTCTTTAAATGCCATTTGAATAAAGTCAAGAATTGACGCAAATGTATCTAACATAATAGTTTTTAAATTTTGATGAAAAGGCCAAAGCAAGGGAACATGACACTTCCTCAAAATACACTACTGGTGAGGTAAGCAACTTGCATAGCTTACGCACTTCACATTGGAATCCGCTTGGCTCGGCTTAACCAAACCAATCTTCTCAAGATTACAGTGTAGTAATAGTCGAAAGCTATCTTGTCAGACTTGAAAAATGTGGTTTTAAATTACAGATAAGGCATAAACATTTTTCTTTTCATTAGAAGTGTTTGAACCACGGAAAATGAAGTTTAGCAGGGTTTTTCTCCGTAATTTCTGTATTTCTACATGGAATTTTATTTTACACAATATTTTTTGTGGAGATATGTTGTTGCAAATTTTCCTGTTTCCTCCTGATTTTTTTGTCTTGATCATTTCCACCTAGTTTTCCCATTTCTAACTTTTAGAGTCAAATTTCATCCAATAAGGAAATTTCCTTCGAAGTTAAATCCGTGTCAACAAGGTCGATATCGGTCAGTATGTTACAGCAAACAGGAAACAACAATAAAAAATTTGTTTCGATCTTTTGATTTTTTTTTTTCTTGAAGGGTCAGGTAGACATTGTAGTATACAACTGAAAGCGTGAAAGAGGGAGTTACCCCTAAAAATGCACCACAGAATTATTTTCTATTTTTGATTTTCTCGTAAAGATTACAAAAGCTTTTAATTCTGATGAATACAACCAATCTGTCTTGAATTTGTTTCGCGACCCCAAAATTAAATCGTGCGACCCCAAATGGGGTCGCGACCCATAGTTTGAGAAGCCCTGGTGTAGAGTACAAGCTTGTCACAAGTCTTCTGAGTATTTCTCTCACCGATTCACTGTATGCAACGTTCTTTTCAGAGAAAAATTTCAAATTGGAGATAACATGATCTACTGCGTGCTTATCGGTTACGTGATTGTGTTCCTAGGCTGTTTGATTTATGACCTCTCAGCTTGGCTTATCCTTTGAAAAACCTACCTTTTATGATGTCGATCAATCTTTTTATCTTCGGTAATTCTTTGTAAATCAACCAAACGATTTATTTCCTTTTTACAATTTTACTTATCTATCACATGGTTACGGATTGCGTAATAACGTTTTAAGCACGGTAATTCGTGACGTTTCATTCTTGCTATAATGAAAATTGTTAAACGAAGTTTTCTATTTGATGATGACTAAAAAAGTTGAGTGTAAGAATTTCTCCAAGAATCTTGTTGGTGGTACAGAATTTTAATATAGCTTTGGAAAAAGCTGTTTGAGCCATAAGCTATTCGTGACGCTCTCATCAATGGCGGTATCGCGTCAAAAGGGAAGATCTAGAGTGAACAAGTGTTTTATGTAATTAATCTGGACGTTAGGCAATCAAGACAGGCCAATGATAACGCTAGTATTGCAAAGCGCGCCAAAGAAAGATTTCGCAATTGCGAAAGTTTGAGAAAGCGCAGCAGGAGGCCAAATGCCACAATTATCGAAAGAGTTTGAGAGAATAAACAAACTCTTTCTATCTGCATAACACCGGGCGTCGGGTCTTGATATAAACAGCCTCTAAGAGTTTAAGATGGAAAGAGCTGCGCGCTGCGGCAAGGATTGAAAACAGCTTATCATCATAGTTAATGCACATCGATCATTATCTAAAAGATGCTGACCAATGGCAGAGTCACAATCCGGTTTGGTGTCGTTTCGTTTGCACGATCTGTGTGGTTGAGATCGGCGTGGACGAGTCAATTGTTGTATTAACCATCGTGGAACATGTTGCTTGATGCGATCCTGTAGTCGACTACAGGTAGCTGGCTAAATTGATATTCTTAACCTTTGCGCCACTAATGGAAGGCCATAGAGCGACGCCCGTATGGCCTTCCATCAGTGGCGCTTTTTGCTCAAACGAAAACCAGCTTCCGACTTACCACATTTCAAAAACTTCCATTTGTTTGGGGTCGAAAATGACGTCACAATCAACGATTCATTGAACAATCTGTTTTTTGTTCTTTTTCAAGAAGTACTCATCGCACAAACGCGATAAACCTTCTTTTAGGAGATGTTAATAAGCTGCTTCTGACAAAAACAATTTTACAACAAATAATGTTTATTTGATTATGCTACGAACACTTTTTCTCCTCTATTTCTCTTGCAAGCTTAAAACTGGCTCTATGACGTCTCGTACGATTAACACAAATCTTCGCTACTGCAGATCATAATATAAAGATGCTTTCAAATATTGCAACCTTTTTGCAAAATTAGTTTATTTTAAAACTGATTTGTGACCTCATTTCTTAACTGATTTTCAAACTTTTTCAACAAATTTAAGGTTATTTCAAGGCGAGTCCGATAGTGTATAATATGTACATTTAATATTAGTTTTATACTAAAAAAACTGAATTTTCTGACCTGTAATGTAACTTTTTACCCCTCCCAAAAGTATTGAGCTTAGTAGAAACAGGTGACTTTAATACAAAAGCGTTTTAACAAAGTACTAACAATTACTGTCCTTTAAAAGCTTAGGAAATTTTCTTTCCAGCAATATGTGACTCCAATTACATGAGGCTAAAGATTAGTTTATAATGGCTGATCAAAACTTGGTTGCCATACATCATGTTTCATTTTTAGTTGAACAATTATTTTACTAGAGCTAACAAATTTGCAATTGTTAAAGAAAGTTTGCTGTTTGGTGCATTTTAACTACTTTTCCTCACAGTCAAGGGTTTTTTGCATTGTCTGTCGACGTTTTCAAAATCATCCATCAAAAACTGAAGTCTTCAAATGTTTATGAAATGTAGTCTACCGATTAAAAACACACAAAATTTTAGTGCCTGCAGTTCACAAAATTGCAATTTCTAGAAAAACTAAGTTCTTTGTTACATTTTGTCTATTCTTTCTCGATAGCATGCATCTTTGGCGTTATCAATTAAATTATTCAAAAGACTCAAAGTCTACAAATTTCAATATGTAGCCCACTTCAAGCAAAACACTTGGTGATCACCCAAGAAAAAACGATGGGATAAAAATGGTCCTTTCTTATCGTTTGCAACAAAATGTAGGAGTCGAACTACATATGATCTAAATGTTGAAGCAATTTCCTTTGCAATTAAGCGAGGCTGCCGCAGCAGCCAGATGATTTGATGTTCTTAACCTCGACATTATTGATGGGGGCTGCCACTACTGCTGAAACTCAACTGTGAGTGCTTCATTTCGGGTTAGTTTGCTCTTTGCATGGCGGCGTTTCTGCCAGGACCAAGGAACATGCACGCAGTCAGAAACGTTAGTTCGTATTAATTCGCCTACATTGACGAAGAAGCGGTAAGTAGCAATCCTAATAATAATGGCTCAAAACGCATTGTGAGGTCATCATGTTAAATGACATCGCAATACTTGCCACTATTTAGTGGAAGCAGCAGCAGGCACAAAAATTATCCACTATCATTTTGATAGCAAACATTAATGGTAAAACCTAATACTGATACTTGCAATTGCAAGAATTGGCCTATCGGTCCTAAACACTAATCTTCATTCAAATGTAGGGAGGTGTGGATTAGGGGCAAAAGTTAAATGTCATAAAATGCCAAATTTAAGAAAAGATCAAAATTAAACAATAATAGCATCGATCTGTAACACTAGATTTAGAAGAAATGTTTTTGTTTGAAAAGAGCTTAATAGACGCCTATTGCAATAGGTTGTACGACTTAAAGGAAAGGCAGGACCCCTTTTTATGCTAAGGCTTAATTAAAGCAAACAGTGCAGGCAAAAATCTTAATGTCACCAATATTAATACAAAAGCGGGTCCACCAAATTGTCGAACTTGCCTACCACCAAACAGCTCATTTTTTATGGGTCAAAACGACCACCATTTGGGCGACGCCATCAATTTTGACTGTATTTAACCTCCCCCCTCTCACTCTTTTAAAAATTACGAATGGTAGTTTGTGTCATCGTTCTTTTATTTTGAATACTTCCCGTCTTGATTAATTATTAAACCAACATGATCACCATTACATGTGCAGAAGCTATGGCTTATATTTAGTAACACATTTTGTTGTGGCTCAAACAAATATTTGTAGGTTAAGCTGGCGCAGCTGCATTAAATGATGCGTTTTAAATCGTCACGAGTGATAATATGGCCTGCCCGGGTTAAATCGCACCATACTTAGGAGAAACATTCTTTTCTATTTTGCTTGATAATAGCTTTATAGAGCTACCGGAATCAAACCTAAAAATTTGGGAAAAGCAAAAACTTATTTAACTTCTATGAGCATACCTAAGCAAGGAAAAACAAATATGAATCATAATGCGTAGCCAGCAGGGACGAAAGTTTGAGGCAAAATCAAAATTAACGTCACTGTGATAAATCGCACCACATGGAATAAATTGTTGATATTTTGCTTTATAATAGCTTTATAGAGCTACCAATGTCAAACTAAACATTTGAGGAAAAGCAAGGATACTTTAAACTCCCCAGTACACGTCAAGCAGGGAGAAAAAACATGCTACATAATGCGTAGTCAACGAAGACTTCAGAAAATTTAAAGGGAAATCAAAAGAAAACAGCGTCACTATGTCAAATCGCACCACACGAAAGATATTTTTGCCCTATTGCTTTAAAATAGCTTGATATCAGAAATGTGTTTCCTACTTCCAAACTACGGGAAACGCAAGATTCCCTTGGGTTCGTGTCAGCAATGAACAAAGCACATAGACCTAAGGAATAGCCACGATCTTGAAATGGAATATTCTATTAGGAAAAGGAGCACAAAAAGTCGTAAAATTTAATGCGCAGGAAACACATAAACTTTTGGTAGCTCTTCATACAAGAACCTGATAGGAAAAACGGGCTTAGCCGGCTGAATCGACACTCTCAATCCTGACGTTACTGATGGGGTCTCCGCGGGTGATGCGGTCATATATACAGTATTATAAAGCAAAGATATTTTCTTATGCTGATATGCTGCTTGTTATGGTATTTATGTCTATACTCCACATTATTGTAATAAAATCCCAAGTTTACGAAAAAATCAGCATAAAACCATAACAATTCGTAAAACTGAATATATTGAGAGAACAATAGCCGCTTTTGTCGCTATGCTGGAAACAAGGTTTATAGCGCAGCCAAATTAGGAACTTAATACCACAAATAGACATAGGAAACCGGCTGCACCAATTGGCAAAATAGGCTGACCATTAAATAGTTTTTTCTTTAACACTAGAAGCCCTGAATTATTTCCCTACCTATAAGGACGGATGCGGTCATTTTTGACCGGTTATCTGTAAATCGGTTTTAATAGGTTCTCTCTTTCACTAATTTCGACATATACTGTATGAAAAGCACAAAGAAACTATTCTTGCGTATTTGACATTTCTATGATTAATTTTTTGACATTTTTATGATTATAATTAATTAAGTAGAAATACAAGGTATACAAATTTATTGACACTCAATTATCACAATTTTCGCATTTTACAATTGTTACTTTTTCGGATGTGTGTTTGCCACAGCATACTTTCTCACAGTTTTGGAAAAAAGAGCTAGATTTGTTTCTACACGCTTCAAACTGGCACTCTATTATTTTCCGAGCTTGGTGTGCTAAACCACTGGTTCCCGGCAATGCAATGCTGGCTATCTGATCCACTGCTGGAGAAGGAGGTATTGAGCCCACTCCATCTTTTGGTTTGCAAAGTTCTTTTATAAGCTCAAGCATAAACTGTCTTCTTGATAATTTCAATTTCGTTGTAAGGCAGTAAATAATGTAAGCATTTATGCAGGCACAGTAGAGAATATTAAAAAATACAGCCACAGGCCATCTTCTAGTGGAACTCTTGCTGGTATGGTATCGAGCCATCTGGTCCAGTACATCCACACCCACCTTGGACTTGTTGTAATACTGTATTGTTTCTGGCAGTTTTTTCTTGTGGCACTGATCAATGTTTACGTTTCTGTGCATTGAACTCAGGATGCAAACAACTTTTTTTCTTTGCTTTGTATATTGTCAAGCTGCAACCGGATGGCGAAGAAAATATTTCAGAAGCATATATTTCCTTGTCTTTCATTATCAGCTCAGTGCTTGGCACTTCTCGTCGTTGTTTCCGTATAGTGCCAAGGGTTGTTGTTTTTTTCTGCTTAAGTTCTTCCGCTAGCTTTAGGCTGGTAAAGTAGTTGTCGGTGGTGACATTGTAGCCCTTTTTATAAGAAGGTTGTAAAAGGGTCAAGCGCACATCACCTGGAAGGTCGCTACATCTGCTTCGGCTAGGATCTTTTCCTAAATATGGTTTGCCATTGCACAAGTATTTTGATTGAGCTTCAGCTAAGAGCCAGAACTTAATTTCAAATTTCTCTGGCTTGTTAGCCATATATTGTATAAAAGGACACCTGGTTTTGCATGGGAAAAGTTGTTCATCAATAGTCAAATCGCAGTTAGGTACATAGCATTTCTTATAATTTTCTATGAAGCAATTCCACACCTCGGAAATCAAGCAAAGTTTGTCAGTTTCTCTCCTTTGCCTCCGACTAAAAAAGTCATCGAACCTCAAATATTTCATGATTTCCTGGTACCTATCACGGCTCATTGTATTTCGAAAGATTAGCTGTCCCCATTTCTTGCTCCAAAGTTGCTTTACTGGCGTAATCCTCCCGACCAACACTCCTCGATCGATTTGAAGACCTATAAAACTTTCCAGCTCATCAACATGTAAATCAAAATTGTCATTATTTTTCTTTCCGTGGTTGATAGTGTGTTTCTGAATATACCTGAGCATATGCTCATCTATAAATAAATGAAAAGCACTGTAAGGGCTACCGTTTACTACAGATCTGTGACAATAAGACGTTGATCCAGGACGTTCCGAAAACACATTGGACGAAGATGCTCTTCCCAGACCTGGAGCATCTGTCATGTTTTTCCACCCAATTCCGTTTCGTGCGTTCACCTGTCCGGCAGTATTTTGAGATACTAATTGATCACTTTCAGAAAAAAATCTATAGCGACAGTAGCGGAGCTTTGTTCGTCTTCACCGCTGTCGGTATCACTGTCACAACTTTCGACACCAGCACAACAATTAGGAATAAATTCTTTATCTTGCAATTCAGTTTCTTCATTTTCATCACAGGAGTCATTAAGCTGATCAGTTTGTAACCGCTAAAGTATTTGCTGGACAGTATAATTGTTGCCACGATTCATGATTAGAAAAACCAGTTTGTCAAAAACGATGAAAAAACTCGTAACAAAATTCCTATACCTAAATCATTATTTATGCAATATGCATTTCTTCAAATCTGTAAGACAAACTTGAGAGATTTTACAAGGTTGTCGATACGCTGTAATAAACTATCTATTTTATCTGCACACACCACTGATGAACTCTACGCTACTAAGAAAGACATTAGAACTTTCAATGACCAGCCATTGTTCGAGACAGCAAATAAAATTCAACTTTACTTCGATGAAGCCAGCAGGAATAGTAATTATTTTAGTTACTGCTTATCTGTTATCCATTGCAGCAGTGGTCAATCGTAATCTTATTGTCACGTGAGGCATTGCTTTTAGAAAAACAAACTTTTCTCACCTTTCTATTATGCTTCAATTCATTAGTTCAAAGACAAATTATAACCGTTTTAAGAATCGGTCATTTTTGACCGGTTCGGGCTTATAGGTAGATGTGCAAAATGCTCCATTTACAAAAGCTATAGAAGAAAAATTGTTTGACTTACCAAAACATCATCCAAAATTAGAAAAAGTCAAGGAGTATGAAAAATCAAATAGCAAAAATGCCAGAAATACGAAGCATCAAAATTTCAAACCGGTCAAAAATAACCGGTCCGGGCTTCTAGTGTTAATTGTGAAAGCAACCACCATTTTGCCGCTACAATCAGTTTTAATTGACAATCCCTGCTCCCTTACAAGTATTAACGAAAATTTGTGGCAAGATTCTTTGTGAGCATTGCCAACCATGATTAAGAGAACATGATTATTACAATTTCGGGTAGAAGAATTGCGAAAGTGCGTAAAATTTATTAACTTTTCGCTACTGCTCACACAACAACCGGATGGGTGAAGCCGGCTTGGTCGGTTAAACCGAAATACTAAACCCAAACATTACTGATGGAGGGGCTCTGCCGAGCGACGCCGGCAAAGCCGGCTAAAATTCCTATAAAACTAGCCGCGTCGCCCGGCAGGGCCCTCCATCAGAAAGTCGGGGTTTAGTATTTCGGTTCAACCCGCTGCCCCGATTGCCCCACATCGGGCTCTTGTGTGAGCAGTTGCGAAAACTTAATTTTTTGTGTGTGCACTTCCACAATTTTTGTACACAAAATTGTGATCCCCTTATTCTCTTAATTAAGATTGGTAATGCTCACGAACGAAGAATCTTGCCAAAAATTATCATCAATACTTTTTAAAAGTGTGAGGTAGAAGGGATTGAAACACAGTCAAAACTGATGGTAGCGGCGAAATTGTGGTTGTTTTCACAAGTACAGAAATATACTATTTAGTGGTTAGCCTATTTTGTGATTTGGTGCTGCCCCTTTCTCATTCATATTTGTGGTATTAAGTTCGTTGGTTGCGCTATTTGCTTTGCTAACGGCATAGCGACGAAAGCGGCTTTGCAATTCCCGCAATCATTTACCATATTTTACTGGGAGCCAGTTAGAGCGAGTTATTTTCAAGCAAAATATCTCTAAATTCAGTTTTGCAAATTGTTAGGTTTATAGTTTTATGTAGATTTTTTTTGAAATTTGGGATTTTATTATATAGCTGTATAGCAGAGGTGTCAAACTCGTGGGCTTCTGAGGGCCACCTTGAATATATGAGCAATCGTGCTGAGGAGCGCATGAAGTTTTGGATTTTGAAATCACCACTTCTCTTGGCAACGATCTCTGTAATGTAGCCCGAAATAAAATCGATCTCCCAAAAAAAAAGGTCATCACATTTCCAGCATCAGCAAAGTTATCTCAGAATGACAAAAATTTGTACCTTTCAACTGTGGCCTCTGATCAAAGCTTCAAACGTTTGTTCGACAATGATCCGTTGTAATACTGCCGAAATTCATTAGTAATTTTAGAATCGTCTCGCGGGCCGCGAGTTTGACATCCCTGCTGCATAAGTAGTATAGGATGGTCCATTTGGTGAGGATTTAGGAGGTGCTATGACGTCACGAATTTTTGAAGTAGGGGAATGTTTGGTCACGAGTTGGGGAATTTTTTTGGTCATGAGCTGGGGATTTTTCGTTGAAGTATGGAAGGGGTAGGAGGTGATACGATGGTGGGGGATGCTACTGATTAGTAAAGGGTTTTGCTTCACTAGAGGTCAGTAAGGAATCAATTGTCAAAAGTTTTTAGGTTATAATGATTACGTTTTATTCAGCTGTTTGTTACGAATCTTTGCCTCAGACTTGCCCAAGGTTTTTCTCCACACTGTGCTTACATGATGAAAAGTTCTAAGGAAGATAATATTATTTGAAGGAGGTCGGAGATAACTAACCCTAGATTTATGAATTTTATGTGAGGGAGGTCTGAGAGCGTTAACACCAACCTGAGGGAGCTAGTTCTAACACGGTGTTATTTCAAAAAGTTTGATGTCGTTCTTATGATTTAACATAACGGTTTTCAGGTTGTGATACCTTATTTCAATGACATGCTTAACAAGACCGTGGGAATGTATCACTCTTGCGCAATCCGTGACGTAAGTTTTAACTAGACCGTGGGAATGTAGTTGTATGTTCGTTGTGCAATCCATGACGTATTTAACCGCGATGCGATTTTTGCTTTTGCGTAGACTGGTTCGGACTTGTCCGTCGGAAGTTTTTAGAGTATAATGTGTAATGATTACGTTTTTTGTGTAGACTGGTCTGGACTTGTCCATCAAAAGTTTTTAGATTACGTTTTATTCAGCTGTTGATTAGGGTATATTGTCTCCGACTTGTCCACACTTGCCCAAGCTCGAATTTTTTTCTCCCTACTATACTTACATGATGAAAAGTTTTGAAGAAGCTAATCATAGGTCTAAGGACACTAATATTATTTGAAAGAGGTCGGGTGGAAGCTAGTCCTAGACATTAATTTTATGTGGTGGAGGTCTGAGGGTGCTAGCTCTAGGATTAAGAGAGCTATCTCTAGGTCTGAGAGTGTCAACTCTAAGGAAGCCAACCCTAGATCTAAAGGTACTAACGCTAGGTCTATGTGAGCTAACCATAGTTCTAAGGAAACTAACCCTAGATTTTGTTTGAAGGAGGTCGGAGGGAGCTAACCCTAGATTTTATTTGAAGGAGGTTGAAATAGATAACCCTAGATCTATTAATTTTATGTAGGTTTGAGGGACCAATCTGAGGAGGTTAGTTCCAACACGGTATCATTTCAAAAGTTTGGTGTCATTCTTATGACTTGTTATTGGTTTTTTGATTCTGTATCACAACGACATGTTTAACTAGACCGTGGGAATGTAGTTACATCCCTATTTCACAATCCATCATGATGTACTCGATTCTGTTTTCAACCAGACCGTGGGACTATAACCCTAACCTAACTCTAATTCTAACCTTATGTAAGAGAGCCAGCTCTAAGTCTATCAATTTTTGTGAGAGAGTTAATCATAATCCTAAGGGAACTAACCATAGGTCAAAAGACACTAATTTTATTTAAAGGAGGTCGGAGGGGGTTAACTTTAGATCTGAGAGAACTAATTCTAGTTCTAACCCTAACACGGTTTTTTTGTCATGTAGAATATTGTAAAGAATTTGGTGTAAATCTTGACACCTTATGATAGTATTTGGCTTGCCGTATATGAAGTTATTGCACAATGATTACGTAATTTTTATACAGTTGTTTGTTTGGTATGGTGCAACCTTTATGTGTTCATGGTAGCATAAGAATTATCCAATATGAGATAATATTGCGCAACGGTTTCATAATTCCGATACAATTGTTTGTTGGGATATGACAAAATGATGTTAAAGTAAAGTAGTGGGAAAAAATTAGCAAAATGTAACGTCGCTCTTAAAATTATCCAAAGCATACGGTTTTGAGGCGACTACTAGCTGTTTTTGGCATATTACGATTAAGATTATTCAAACTCTGTTGCATATTTGTTTCCAATAATGTTCACACGCTTTTATGATAAAAGATTTATCAATTTAGCTAGCTATCCATGCGGTTTCTACATTACGTAATTACAATGCTAGCGTTTCAGACAGACTAGGTTGTTCAATTCAGGAAGTTATAATCGAAACTTCAAATATGTATAAACCCGGAAAAAAGTCACCTGACAATGAGACGGCAAAAAGACCATCAAAACGAACTGCCGTACCTATCAACAAAACTTTAGCAATAACAAACCGAAAAAACACAGTAAAAGATAAAATATATTTTTTTCATTTACGTCCAAACATCGTCTTATTTTGAGTTGATCTGCACCATGCTTAAACGCGACTTCAGACCAAGAAACAGCTTCGAAGTCAAAAGTTTTATTTAAACAGTCTCGATTCTATATGACAGCGTTTTTGCTCAAAGGCTTTTGTAGCGATGTTGTTGTATAGACTTATCATACAAAGACTCGTGTGATCAAGCCGCAGACTTGTTCTTCAACGTTACAGATCTCTAGGTATCGGTTAACAGTCACGTAAAACTTATGTCTTATTACATAGATCTTATTTCACAAATTAAAGCAAAATTATTCCTTTAGACTAGGTTAATTTAACCGTTTTATAGTAAAAATTGTGAAGGTTAACAGAAACTCAACCGACCAATAAAATTTGTTCTATTTTAAAACAATACAGAAACTTTTTATCAACGACATAAGTAGAGATTTAAGTTTATCTTTTGTCAGGGAAACTTTGCTTGAAATAATTCACAGAATATTGAATTTACAATAAGTTTTATACGGCATTACAAAACTATTATAATTGAATGTATAAATTTTACTCATTCCTTGTGGCACATTACAAATAATCTTTAATAAACGTTAAAGATAATCTAAGACGCAGGTTTCTTATCACATCATTCCGACACTTCTCTTCATTTTTGTACTTTCAATTTCATGCACTATCATCATTCCTCCTGTTAAACGTCTTCTTCTTTCGAACACTCTTCTTAACACACAACCGTGTCTTAAAATGCGTATCTGGCGTTTTCTTTTCCTGATATTGGTTAATAGTGTCAGTGTTTAATTCACCAGATTTAGGGCTTTCTGCATTTTTTCAACTTTTCTACCCCCTTTACTCTCTCGACAGTTAGACTGTGGTCTTGGAGAAATTCTTATAGTCTTTGGTCATCGTCAGATACAAAACTTCATTTTCGTTATTGCAGAGACGAAACGTCCCGAATCATGCTTAAAACCGCATCATGCTAACCACGTGATAGATAAGAAAACAGGAATGGATTGGTTAAATTACAGTTGTGGTGAATAGTTACATCGACTGACACTATAAGGGAGTAGTTTTTTAAAGGATAGACGTCATGAATGCGTAAGACACACGTGACCGTTAAACACGCAGTAAATTATGTTATCACCAATTTGAACAATGCATACAGTGAGGAAAATACAACACATACAGGTGTTCTCACGCTCGTTTTTCCCAACCACACACCACCCTGCTTAATCTCACTTTCACAGTTTTCTGGAATAATTGATTCCAAATACTGGCTGGTTTTTCAAATTTTAACTTATCTTTTTCTAAATTTTTGAAATCGTTTGGTAGTCCTCTGCATTAACACCAACGTATGACATTTTGTGGCTACATTAGATGCAGATTGTTAGAAATTATTTAGGTTAGAATTTTGAAAACATGACAACTTTTTCTATATAAAAATACCAAGTCAGAACTTCAACGGTTTTTAGTCTGTTTGTACATGCAAAATATTGTGAACTTACAGTTTCAACTCTCACGTAAATATTTTCCCAATTTACATCAGTTTTATTAGTGAAAAAACACAAGATTATCGTTTATCAAATATTTTGTCGACTTTTTGCATTTAAAATCAAGAAATAAGAACCGCACTCACAGGTTTTTTCAGAGCGTTTGCTGTCAACCATATAATGTGTCATACTTATTAACTTTTGTGATCCTTCACTTTAACCAAACATTCAATTTTTAACTCTTTTATGTTGACATAAACCACTACAAACAAAAAAACTTGCCAACACTTTTAAGGCTTTACAAAACCTATATACGTTTACAAAGCAAAAAATTGTCTGTACACCATTTTAAACCCTAACACTACCAGTTATATGCATTCACAATACAAAAAGAACCTCAACTTTGTTGTTAAGTCGCCTTTAATTTTTATTGCATAATCCTAAGCTCACAAGACCTCGTATACAGGTTATTAAACAAAAATTTTCAATTTAATTGATCAATAGAGCTTTTAACTAACAATGTTTTCATCATTCATCAAGACCTCTTCAATATTTGTGCATTGGCGCCTGTGAACTAGAAAAATTAATGCACGAAAAGATCTATGAACTTGTTTCCATGCGTTCTCTTAACTGTTTCTAAGCGCTGCAGCCACAAGTTTTGATTCTGAAGCAAACCAAGTCTGATAGAACTTGACATCTGTTAATACTTTCAGCTCTCTTTTTCAGCAAACTAGGA
This sequence comes from Trididemnum clinides, assembly GCA_963675345.1. Taxonomy (NCBI): domain Eukaryota; kingdom Metazoa; phylum Chordata; class Ascidiacea; order Aplousobranchia; family Didemnidae; genus Trididemnum; species Trididemnum clinides. The sequence goes on from OY776291.1 coordinate 3,751,508, forward strand.
AATTAATTACCGATATGACCTGCATAAATACAAAACTTTTGTACATGCTTGCTTATTTTTGTCATATTCTACCTAACTTTCTTACTAGACGTTGCGCTTTTAGCGTTTTATCCTAGTAGATGTTAAAACGAAAACTGTCGATTATTTGAAAAATAACAATTTATCGCTGTGCAATCAAATTTTGTATTACCTCTAGACCTAGTTTAAACGTAATAATATAATATTTTCCGGACTTTACCCTAATTTTCAACCGAATTTTGTTACGTCACCTCAAAAAATCTAGCGTACACACAAAAACTAAGACAACTAAATGTTTTCAAGTAAAGATATTTACGTAAGATCAAAAACTATTGACCTGTATACGAGGTCTTGTGAGCTTAGGATTATGCAATAAAAATTAAAGGCGACTTAACAACAAAGTTGAGGTTCTTTTTGTATTGTGAATGCATATAACTGGTAGTGTTAGGGTTTAAAATGGTGTACAGACAATTTTTTGCTTTGTAAACGTATATAGGTTTTGTAAAGCCTTAAAAGTGTTGGCAAGTTTTTTTGTTTGTAGTGGTTTATGTCAACATAAAAGAGTTAAAAATTGAATGTTTGGTTAAAGTGAAGGATCACAAAAGTTAATAAGTATGACACATTATATGGTTGACAGCAAACGCTCTGAAAAAACCTGTGAGTGCGGTTCTTATTTCTTGATTTTAAATGCAAAAAGTCGACAAAATATTTGATAAACGATAATCTTGTGTTTTTTCACTAATAAAACTGATGTAAATTGGGAAAATATTTACGTGAGAGTTGAAACTGTAAGTTCACAATATTTTGCATGTACAAACAGACTAAAAACCGTTGAAGTTCTGACTTGGTATTTTTATATAGAAAAAGTTGTCATGTTTTCAAAATTCTAACCTAAATAATTTCTAACAATCTGCATCTAATGTAGCCACAAAATGTCATACGTTGGTGTTAATGCAGAGGACTACCAAACGATTTCAAAAATTTAGAAAAAGATAAGTTAAAATTTGAAAAACCAGCCAGTATTTGGAATCAATTATTCCAGAAAACTGTGAAAGTGAGATTAAGCAGGGTGGTGTGTGGTTGGGAAAAACGAGCGTGAGAACACCTGTATGTGTTGTATTTTCCTCACTGTATGCATTGTTCAAATTGGTGATAACATAATTTACTGCGTGTTTAACGGTCACGTGTGTCTTACGCATTCATGACGTCTATCCTTTAAAAAACTACTCCCTTATAGTGTCAGTCGATGTAACTATTCACCACAACTGTAATTTAACCAATCCATTCCTGTTTTCTTATCTATCACGTGGTTAGCATGATGCGGTTTTAAGCATGATTCGGGACGTTTCGTCTCTGCAATAACGAAAATGAAGTTTTGTATCTGACGATGACCAAAGACTATAAGAATTTCTCCAAGACCACAGTCTAACTGTCGAGAGAGTAAAGGGGGTAGAAAAGTTGAAAAAATGCAGAAAGCCCTAAATCTGGTGAATTAAACACTGACACTATTAACCAATATCAGGAAAAGAAAACGCCAGATACGCATTTTAAGACACGGTTGTGTGTTAAGAAGAGTGTTCGAAAGAAGAAGACGTTTAACAGGAGGAATGATGATAGTGCATGAAATTGAAAGTACAAAAATGAAGAGAAGTGTCGGAATGATGTGATAAGAAACCTGCGTCTTAGATTATCTTTAACGTTTATTAAAGATTATTTGTAATGTGCCACAAGGAATGAGTAAAATTTATACATTCAATTATAATAGTTTTGTAATGCCGTATAAAACTTATTGTAAATTCAATATTCTGTGAATTATTTCAAGCAAAGTTTCCCTGACAAAAGATAAACTTAAATCTCTACTTATGTCGTTGATAAAAAGTTTCTGTATTGTTTTAAAATAGAACAAATTTTATTGGTCGGTTGAGTTTCTGTTAACCTTCACAATTTTTACTATAAAACGGTTAAATTAACCTAGTCTAAAGGAATAATTTTGCTTTAATTTGTGAAATAAGATCTATGTAATAAGACATAAGTTTTACGTGACTGTTAACCGATACCTAGAGATCTGTAACGTTGAAGAACAAGTCTGCGGCTTGATCACACGAGTCTTTGTATGATAAGTCTATACAACAACATCGCTACAAAAGCCTTTGAGCAAAAACGCTGTCATATAGAATCGAGACTGTTTAAATAAAACTTTTGACTTCGAAGCTGTTTCTTGGTCTGAAGTCGCGTTTAAGCATGGTGCAGATCAACTCAAAATAAGACGATGTTTGGACGTAAATGAAAAAAATATATTTTATCTTTTACTGTGTTTTTTCGGTTTGTTATTGCTAAAGTTTTGTTGATAGGTACGGCAGTTCGTTTTGATGGTCTTTTTGCCGTCTCATTGTCAGGTGACTTTTTTCCGGGTTTATACATATTTGAAGTTTCGATTATAACTTCCTGAATTGAACAACCTAGTCTGTCTGAAACGCTAGCATTGTAATTACGTAATGTAGAAACCGCATGGATAGCTAGCTAAATTGATAAATCTTTTATCATAAAAGCGTGTGAACATTATTGGAAACAAATATGCAACAGAGTTTGAATAATCTTAATCGTAATATGCCAAAAACAGCTAGTAGTCGCCTCAAAACCGTATGCTTTGGATAATTTTAAGAGCGACGTTACATTTTGCTAATTTTTTCCCACTACTTTACTTTAACATCATTTTGTCATATCCCAACAAACAATTGTATCGGAATTATGAAACCGTTGCGCAATATTATCTCATATTGGATAATTCTTATGCTACCATGAACACATAAAGGTTGCACCATACCAAACAAACAACTGTATAAAAATTACGTAATCATTGTGCAATAACTTCATATACGGCAAGCCAAATACTATCATAAGGTGTCAAGATTTACACCAAATTCTTTACAATATTCTACATGACAAAAAAACCGTGTTAGGGTTAGAACTAGAATTAGTTCTCTCAGATCTAAAGTTAACCCCCTCCGACCTCCTTTAAATAAAATTAGTGTCTTTTGACCTATGGTTAGTTCCCTTAGGATTATGATTAACTCTCTCACAAAAATTGATAGACTTAGAGCTGGCTCTCTTACATAAGGTTAGAATTAGAGTTAGGTTAGGGTTATAGTCCCACGGTCTGGTTGAAAACAGAATCGAGTACATCATGATGGATTGTGAAATAGGGATGTAACTACATTCCCACGGTCTAGTTAAACATGTCGTTGTGATACAGAATCAAAAAACCAATAACAAGTCATAAGAATGACACCAAACTTTTGAAATGATACCGTGTTGGAACTAACCTCCTCAGATTGGTCCCTCAAACCTACATAAAATTAATAGATCTAGGGTTATCTATTTCAACCTCCTTCAAATAAAATCTAGGGTTAGCTCCCTCCGACCTCCTTCAAACAAAATCTAGGGTTAGTTTCCTTAGAACTATGGTTAGCTCACATAGACCTAGCGTTAGTACCTTTAGATCTAGGGTTGGCTTCCTTAGAGTTGACACTCTCAGACCTAGAGATAGCTCTCTTAATCCTAGAGCTAGCACCCTCAGACCTCCACCACATAAAATTAATGTCTAGGACTAGCTTCCACCCGACCTCTTTCAAATAATATTAGTGTCCTTAGACCTATGATTAGCTTCTTCAAAACTTTTCATCATGTAAGTATAGTAGGGAGAAAAAAATTCGAGCTTGGGCAAGTGTGGACAAGTCGGAGACAATATACCCTAATCAACAGCTGAATAAAACGTAATCTAAAAACTTTTGATGGACAAGTCCAGACCAGTCTACACAAAAAACGTAATCATTACACATTATACTCTAAAAACTTCCGACGGACAAGTCCGAACCAGTCTACGCAAAAGCAAAAATCGCATCGCGGTTAAATACGTCATGGATTGCACAACGAACATACAACTACATTCCCACGGTCTAGTTAAAACTTACGTCACGGATTGCGCAAGAGTGATACATTCCCACGGTCTTGTTAAGCATGTCATTGAAATAAGGTATCACAACCTGAAAACCGTTATGTTAAATCATAAGAACGACATCAAACTTTTTGAAATAACACCGTGTTAGAACTAGCTCCCTCAGGTTGGTGTTAACGCTCTCAGACCTCCCTCACATAAAATTCATAAATCTAGGGTTAGTTATCTCCGACCTCCTTCAAATAATATTATCTTCCTTAGAACTTTTCATCATGTAAGCACAGTGTGGAGAAAAACCTTGGGCAAGACTGAGGCAAAGATTCGTAACAAACAGCTGAATAAAACGTAATCATTATAACCTAAAAACTTTTGACAATTGATTCCTTACTGACCTCTAGTGAAGCAAAACCCTTTACTAATCAGTAGCATCCCCCACCATCGTATCACCTCCTACCCCTTCCATACTTCAACGAAAAATCCCCAGCTCATGACCAAAAAAATTCCCCAACTCGTGACCAAACATTCCCCTACTTCAAAAATTCGTGACGTCATAGCACCTCCTAATAGCACCTCCTAAATCCTCACCAAATGGACCATCCTATACTACTTGCATAGTGTAGACATAAATACCATAACAGGCAGCATATTAGCAAAGAAAAAAGCTTCAACTATCGGGTTCTTGTGTGCACAGTTGCCAAAATTTAAAGTGTTTTTTACAAATAAGCTTTTTGCGACTTGGTGTGCATCTTTTCCGTATAGAATTTCTGATTGTAAGATCCTGGCTATGCCTAGGTCTATGTGCTCTGTTCAATGCTTACACAAACCCCAAGTGGCTTTGCATTTGCCTTAGTTTGGAAGTAGAAAACGCATTTCTGATATTAAGGTATTGTAAAGCAAAATAACAAAAATGCTTACGTGTGGTGCGATTTGACAGAGCAATACTGTTTTCTTTTAACTTCCCCTAAAACTATAACAAGTCCTGCTGGCTACGCATTATGTTGCATATTTTCACCTTGCTGCTTGACGTGTACTGGAAAGTTTAAAGAGTCCTGCTTTTCCACAACTGTTTAGAATTAATCTCGGTAGCTCTATAAAGCAAAATACTAATAATATATTTCGTGTGGTGCGATTGGACGCAATGATGTTGGGTTTGTTTGATTTTTCCTCAAACTTTCTCAAGTCCCTGCTGGCTTTGCATTATAATTCAAGTACGTTTTTCCTTGCTTATATATGCTCAGATGAAAGTCGTTGCTTTTCCCACAATTTTTAGGTTTGATCCATGTAGTTATATAGATTATAGAGGTATTATCGAGCAAAACAGAAAACATGTTTCTCCTAAGTATGGTGCGATTTGACCCCAGTAGGGGATATGATTACCAGTGCCGATTTAAAGCGTATCAATCAATACAGCTGCGCCGGCTTCGCGATACAAACATTTGTAATAGCAACAACGAAATATTTTGGTAAATATAAGTCAGCTGTATAATAGTTCTTGCACATGCAATGGTGATCATGTAGGTTCATTAATCAAGACTGGAAGTATTCAAAAAGAAAGAATGATAACACAAACTACAATTCGTAATTTTTTAAAGTGCAAAAGGGAGCAGGGGTAAAACATAGTCAAAATTGATGGTTGCGCCCAAATGGTGGTGCTTTGACAATTAAAGAAATGAGCAATTTAGTGTTAGGCCCATTTGACGATTTGTTGTGTCCGCTTTTGTATTAATATTTGTGACAATAAATTCTTTGACTGCGCTATTTCCTTTAATTTGGCCAAAGCATAAAAAGAGACAATGCTTTTCCCCAAAGTTATATGGCCTATTCCAGAGCTACTCAACTAATTTTAACGGAGGTCCAGCTGGATAAGTTTACTACTTCCAGAGGTCCAATAAAATTTTTGACTTACAATGACAAAAATGAAACCCTTATTATCAGTAAATACAAAAAATACTTGGATTTTCTCTAAGTCTACACACTCTAGACCAGGGGTTCTTAACCGGGGGTAAATTTTGTTAGCAAAAATTTCACACTTTTACCTATTACAATAGGCCAGAAGTTCTCAAACTTTTGGTCATGCGATTGATGCCGATTGGTGTCAGCCAACCGTTATTTTTCGTTTCACGTCAAGCGGGCCCACTTCACATCGACCTTAAACCGCACGTGGACATCGTGCTCTCAAAAACGGAAAAAAAAAGGTCAGCGACCTCTCTTTGGACCGAATTTGTGTCCACATTTGGGAGTAATTTCTACTTATGAAATTTGCCAAGGGGTAAATGAAAGAATAAAGGTTGAGAGCCCCTGCTCTAGACTAATCATCGAAATCAAAAATAAAATGAACTTAGTGTAATTTATTCTGCTAATTTTGTGAAAAAAAGCGCATTTCTTATTCTTAGCCAGTTCTGAAAACGTGGTCCATGGAAGTAACAGCAAATCAAAGGCGATGGCAAGGCGTTAGGTCTTTGTACCACACGGTAGGCTATCGTGTGCGGCAGTAAGATATGCCAATACAATGCCTGATTTATTGATTTCTTCAAAACGATGTTACTTCAAAACGTCATCGGTTAGTTTAAACACTTGATCGGTTATGCATTGACTATGCCTGAAGCCATCTTGTTTGTCAGGAGTTTGGGGGTCAAAAACAAATTCCAGACGCTTCAAGAGTAACCGCTCAAAAAGATTGAAAGAAACGTCAGCCGCGATATGGGCTGGAAGCTCCTTCAATTACCAGGTGTTTTGACAGGTATTGTTTTACCAGGTGTTTTTCCAGATGACTGTGGCCGGTTGCCATATTGTGGGGATTGTTTGGTAGGTGACGCAGGCAGTGTGGAATTTTTGAAGCCATGTATCTCATTTGGGGCCGCAGTGTTTTACAATATATCTGACAAGATATTGTGTGGGCTATAAACTTTACCACACTTGATCAGTTTACCTGCAGAGACACATTTAGTGGACAAGAGAAGCATGTCAAAGAGACCTTCATCACTGTAGAATTTTTTTTCTGTTTTTTAAGCTGGTCGTGTTGTTTGTTATTCCTTTAAAGGTGCGGTTTAGTCAATGCTAAGGATGTGTAATTGCACCGAAGGCGCGAAAATTTTTGCTATTTTGTTTGAAATATAAATTAGTACTGAGAACAAGTAAACAAAGTTTGGTAAAATGGGCATGGGCCTTTTTCGCAACCCGTGGCTGCACCTACTGTTTCTCATCCTGGAGCTTGATGTCTCGTTTCAATACTCGAAAGGTCTGGATTCGAACCGCGGTCCGCCAGTTGAGTAGTCAGGAGTCCTGTTCCAATAAGCACCTATTAAGCTCTTCTCAAACAAAACGTTCTCTTTTAATCCAGTGTTACAAAATGATGCTGTAATTGTTTAATTTTGATCTTTTCTTAAACTTGGCATTTTATTTCATTTAACTTTGCCCCAAATCCAGACTCATCCCACTGTTAAATAAAGATTAGTGTTTTGTACTGATATTTACCGATACAAATATCTTAACAATTACAAATATCAATAATGGGCTTTACTATTTATGTTCGCTATCAAAATGATAGTAGATAATTTTGCTGCTTGCTTCTGTTCTCACTATATAATGGCAAGCATTGTGATATCATTTTAGATTATGACGTAACAGTGCCTTTTAAAAGATTCAAGAGAGAAGAAAAAAAGCATGCTTAAAAAACACTTAGGTAAACACAATCGACCTTCGTTTTTCTGGACCTCGTCAATCCAGATTTTGGTTTATTCGCACAGTGCGTCCGGACTGCCGACAAATGAATTCGAACAGCACGCGCCTCGCATACTGCCAGAAATGCCAAATAGGTAGCTTCCGACGCTCTTAAACACCGTGTTTTGTTGGGTATCAGTGAACAATTCTGCCGTTCCGTGAGAGAACGGAAAATTACATCTTTTCATCAATGTAACTGATAAATGCATTATATATTTACTTAAATTTGCTTCACATAAATACATTTGTGTAATCCAGACTTTTTTATTATATGGACAGATTCCTGCACCATCTAGTCCGGAAAGGCTAGGGTCGAGTGAAAATAATCGTTTGCTGCGCCTCCATACAGCATAAGATGTTATGGAATTACTTTTCGCAAACATTACCGTTTTAAAATGCAATCGATTAAAAAACATTATGACCTTGTGTGCGTAGCCACTAGATTTGTCCCGAGTTTGTTGAGTCCCTGTCAATGTGTTATTTGCCGTGTTTTCACCATTGGCGTTGTGTTTCCGGAAAAAGTACCTTTTATTATCTTTCAACTGTTCACTAGAAGACAACAAAAGAAAGAAAAAAAGCGTTTCTTTTTTACCCTTTAAACTCCGTCACGTAGAACAACGTGATTACATCAAAACTAACCAGACTCTTATCCGTTAAATCCAGCAAGTTCTTAAATGCAAATCATAGTTGTGGGAGGGCGCTAAGATGATTCATATGTTTTTTCACCATTAAGCCATTGTATATTAGAACCGCTACATACCACTTGTGTGTTAATGTAGGCGAATAAATATGAACTAAATCTCTGGCTGCGCGCATGTTGCTTGGCCCTGGCATAAACGTCACCATACAAAGAGCAAACTAACTAGAAATGAAGCACTAATATATTTAAGTTATAGCAATATCAGGGACCCTAAATAATATCAAAATTACGAATACTACATAAGCTGGTTGCGCCGGCCTCATCCAATTGCAAATATAATTGCTTCACCATTTAGATCATATGTAGCTTGACACTAACATTTTGTTGCTAAAAATTATACACGACTATTTTTAACTCCTCTTCTTTTTTTGAGGAGATATTTCCAACTTTTTGCTTAGATTGGGTTACATATTAAATGTTGTATAGGCTTCATTTTTAGATGAATCCTTTTGGATATTTTGATGGATAATACCAAAGATCCATGCTATCGAAAAAGAATAGAAAAAATATGCCAAAGGACTTAGATTTTCTAGAAATTGCAGGTTTTTAAATTGCAGGCACCAAAATTTTGTATGTTTCTAACCAGCAGACTACATTTCATAAACTTTTAGAGACTTCATCACTGAATGACTGTTTTTGACAACGTAGAACGAAAATGCTAAAGACCCATGACTGAGGAAAAGTAGTCAAAATGTACCGAAGAACTAACTTTGTGTCACAATTGCAGGTTTGTTAGGTATAGTAGAATAATTATTTAACCAAAAAATAGAACATAATATATGGCAATCAATTTTTGATTAGCCGTTACAAAACTAATCCTTAGCTCTAGGTAATTAGATTCACATCTTGCTGGAAAACTAATTTCTTAAGCTTTAATAGTAGGTAATTATCAATTCTTTATTACAACGCTTTTTGTATCAAACTCACTTGTTTTTACTCAGCTAACCATTTTTTGGTAGGGATCAAAAGTTACACCACAGGTCTTAAAGTTCAGTTTTTTCAGTATAAAAACAAATACACGCAATTGGAATTGCTTTGAAATAACCGCTAATTTGTGAAATAGATTTTGAACATCGGCTGAAAAATGAGGTCACAATTTAGTTTTTAAATAAAGTGATATTGCAAAAAGGGTGCAATTATTAAAAACGTCTTTATATTATAAGCTGTGGTAGTGAAAGACTTTTGTTAATCGTACCTGACATATTATGATATCACAGAGCAATTTTTAAGCCTGCAAGCAAAAAAAGTATGCTTAAAAGGCTCTAAAGCAGGGGTGTGCAACAGGCGGCCGGCGGGCTACAACCCGGCCCGCCAAGCCATTTAGTGTGGCCCTTGTCAACACTCTGATTTTTCTCCATCATACATGAAAATTTTAATCCGACAGTTTATGTTTAAATAGGCGCTCACATGAGTAAAAATACATAAAGTTTTTTTTGCTCTTGTCGCTGCGTAAAATCTTTCGCCGTTTTACCCGGTGCCTTTATTACTGTAAGAAAGCGATAGCCGCATTCTCTTTTCTTGCCTTTCCCGTGGCGCTCTGCGCGGTATCCTTTCTCTCTATTCTGTTTAGTGACCTAGATACTATTACGTCATATCCTTTGTCTTCACCTCGTATATTTTGGTTAGATTTGATGATTAAGCACGATTTCTTATTTTCTTTAGATTTAGACCTCCTGTATCTTTTTAGTAGCTTAGACAGAAACAGTAATTTGATTATAATTGTACGTGACGTAGGCATTCTTTCGCATTGTGGTTTAGACTCAGTCAGTTATTAGTTCTGTCTGGCAGATTATGTTAGATACAATGTGTTACCCGCGCTAGGCAGGAATTGGTGTTAGCTGCCATTGTTTTTTCAGTTGATTTGTGATTTGTATTTTATTTTGAAAGTCGACCTGCTAGCTCGGATCGGGCTTGCGGACTGTATTTAGCCGCTGTTTAGGCCTAGCTTCAAATTAGTTTGTTGCTTTTCAATACACTGGATTTCTGCATTCTGATTTGAAGCCGGATTTGAGGGCAGGAACAGAGACCTTATTTGGATAGGACCAGAAAGTGACCGAGGTCCGATATACTTTCGACTTTAATTACTGAACCCCACTTTGTCGCTAATATATTTCGTTGCTGCAGGCTTTCATTTTTTCATTTCTTTGACACTTCCCACCTACCAGCTTTCTAGAATTTGAAGCAGTTCAGTAGCCGATTTTGCTAGTTTCGCGAGGGTAATATTTTTTTGTTCATTTCAGGGCTAGTAAAATGTCGGCAGCTAAGAAACGAAAAATTGATGACGAAGGAAGGGTATTCAACAGTGAACAGTGCACAAAATATTTTGTTTTCCCACACAACCAAGGTGCTGTCTGCCTCGTTTGTCAAAGTACTATTGCAGTTATCAAAGAGTATGATGTTAAACGTCATTACACAAGTAAGCACTCCTCCCAGTTTGATAAAATTGTTGGTCTGGCACGAGTGGAAAAAATTGAACATTTGAAAAAATCCATTGGAAAACAACAAAGAGTTTTTACCACTTACAAGAAGAACTCAGAACTGGTGACAAAGCTGAGTCTTAAACTTTGTGAACGTATTGTAGCGTGTCGCGCCTCGCACTCCATTGTGGCGCAATGGCATGCATCCGACTGTAGTCCGAATTAAAATGAGTGCACTCCATGTGTCGACTAGTCACTTCTATCATGATAGCTACCTTCACAGATTCCGTTTGGTTTATAAAGTTAAGATTGCTGTAGGTGACTTTCTGTTTGTTGTTTGTAGTAGTTGAGGTTGCTACAGTATGGCAGAAAAAGGAAAGCCATTCAGTGATGGAGAATTTATTAAAAATTGTTTGACAATATTCACAGAACATGTGTGCCCAGAGAAAAAACATTTGGTGGAGCAAATTAGCCTTTCCGCTTTACTGTTTTACGCAGGACAAATGATCTTTCAGATCATATCAAAGAAACTTTGAAAGAGAGATTGAAATCGTGTGAAGCTTCCAGTCTGGCTTTAGATGAGAGCACTGACATCAGTGACACAGCCCAACTTGTCATTTTTATCAGAGCTGTTACCAGAGGTGGGCACTAGCGGCGCTAAAATTAGCGGCCGCTATTAGCGCCGCTAATGCTGCGTTAGCGTTCGCTTTAGCGCCGCTATTGCTATCGTGAACTAGCGGCATCAGTAGCGAGCGTTAAATTTTTTGGAAAATAGCGCTAGCGGAAGATGCGCTAGTTTTTCAAAAATTTGTTGCCGCTAGCGCTAAATTAGTCCCTTGTTGAAATAAAAATATATCGTTTCACGTGGGCAGAATGTTTCGCTCTAGTGCTTTCTGAGCCCTCAACATGCGTTTAAAGTTTAGAGCAGCGCAGCAATCCTTTCATTTTTGAAGTTTGTTTCAGTAGGAAGTTGGTAACAGCGAGCTAAGGATATTTTTTTTGCCAGTCGTTGTACTTCGAAAGTAACCTCAGACTAAAAGTATTGCATAAAGTGTAGAGTAGCGTAGGCATAAAATAACACTGAGATACTGGACTTAGTTTAAAAATTTATTTTACATTTTTGGTGCGGTTTTTGTGTGCATATCAGTACGTAGTGCTTAATCACTACCAGTATAAAATCGAGCGGAACTGCAGATACAGAATGAATGGTGTGCTTCAAAATAGTCAGTTTTATCTTGTTTAAAAACTAGCAGCAAGCTAACAAATTGTATATCGTATGACAATCAAACAAATTCCCCGAGTTAACTACTGCAAGTCTTCCATTTTTAGTTGCAAGTAAAAATGTCATGTTATCATTTTTTCGGTAAGATTAACCTAATTATCTGCTTACATTATCTAGCTAGAAAAACAAAACCGAGTATTTAAATAAAATGGCTAATAATAATCGTGCTGTTGAAATATATTCTTCTTCTGATGATGAAAGAGTCGTTTCTACAACGGCCGAAGAGAAAGAAGAAAGACAAAATAATGTTGATCCCTGGCCTCATGTAAAAAAGTACTTCAAATTCATTGGAGAAAAAAATGACAAAAATAAGATCTACCAATGTTTGGAATGCTTTCCAATTACCAAAACACTATCAGTAAATCGTCGCTCTTACAACAATCTAAAGGTGCATTAGAAGAGTGCTCATGCAAGCTCTTATGCTGCTTTTCTTGAGCACTTAAAAATGCGAAGTCGCTGACACAGAAGTCACATAAAGCATGTGAAAAGTTTCCTGCTCAAACAAAAATGGCTGGCCCGCCGCAAAAGCAACTCCGTTTAGGTCATTCCTTTGCTCTGGAAAGTTTTTCTCAAAACAAATACGAAGACAAGGTAAATGAAAATTACTATTGGACAAATACATAGTTTAGATACTTTTTTCGTTTTTTGGTCATTTACTCTTAAATATTTCAAAGTGGCTGTTTTGACGTTGATACCATTTTACCCTTGAAACCTATTTTCCCGTTGATGATTTTCTATTTTTAAATAAGCATATTTGACACGAATGACTCAGCGTCGCTGTATTGTATTGGTAAGAGAGTTGGCTATAAACGTTATTGTTGGATATTAAACTTGAGAAGAGTGTACACAAAGATCACTTTTTTTCAAAAAGTCTTAAACATTAACCAGTCACAAACAATCAAAAGCTACGTTTTTGGTACGTCATACAATTCGACAATCACAGGCATTCAGCAGCATACCGTAGTAGTTTCCAAGAGTAAAATGTCAGCGATAACAAAATGGTCACTGCCTAAATGTTTTATTTTTATGGGCTGTGTGTGTGGTTTGTTTACTCCAGTCCTGTTTTTAGTTGCTGGACCACTTTGTTGCCAATATGATTCCGCTTGATGTGGTAGAATCTGAAAGTTTTAGGGATTTGATAAAGTATTGTGCTCCATCTGCAAAAGATATATCAAGAAGAACCTTAACACGAAGGATTTGTAATAAGTATGCTTTTATTGCTGCATCGTTTAAATGCTCATACCTTTTGGTTACAAATTTACATTTACCTGACACTCATTGTTTAACGTGGGGTTGTTTCTTAAAGAGTGTGGAAGGTTATAAAATAACATACAACAATGCATGTTAAAGATAAAAGTTTAGCCAATGATACCAACTCGATGAAATTTGATTGTTTTTACCCTTTGGTATATTAAATATTCTGTGATGCTTCTATAAACCTATTTTAAAAGTATTTTTTCCAAGGTTTACAAAAAATATGGATCAATTAAAGCTTGCGCTGAAAGATGCTGTTGCAGTGGCCACCACAGCAGATGCATGGTCAAGCAGAAACAGGTAACGCAAAAATGAAAATTTCCTTTTGGTTAAATCATAAATGCACGTAATTGTCATTATCAGCAATTCATGATTATGCGAATTTAAAAGTCAAATTTCATGCAGTGCTGCAAAGCATTTTTCAATTAAATTTCACCGGTGGGCAATTCTATGATGAGACAAAAAGTTTAAAAAGGGTCCCAATTATATGAATTCTGGTTGCCAATACATTGTGGTCGATTTATAGATAATGTTGACGTGAGCGGTTCACAACAGATGGCTAATTTTTGGGCACTGAAATAAGGTCAATGTTGCCCGAAAATTTATTAATTATCTACGTTATGTTTCATTTCATAAATTCACTTGAAAAATAAGTTTATTTTGCTTTATCAAACAAGTTATGAATGTTGCTCATTAAATACTTCAAAAATAACCACTAGGTAGGCAATTGCCCACCCAGTTATAATGCTAAAAAATCCTCTGCGGTGTTGATTCTATTTACTATCTATTAACTGCCTTTTGTTTGAACATAATGCAAGAAGGACTGTTGTATTTTCCAACAGCTTCATTTGTATGATTTTCTTCTTGTATAAAAGCTGTCCGTTATCTAATCTCTAACATCAATAGTACTGCACTTAAGATAGTATTTTAGGGGTAATGAATTTCGGGAGCAGATAGCAAAGTATTATTGATTTTAGAGATTAGCCAGTACAGTACTACTGGTTTGAGGGATTAAGTCACAGACAGCTCTGATACGATAGCATTGTGATTTAAACCAAACAATAGAATTGTAATCTCCTTTTGTACCCTACAGTTTATTGGACTTTCTTGGTTCGAACCACGAGGCAACGCCGCATAAAACCCACGTGTGTTTTTTGGCGCAAATGTTATAAGCTTATTAAGAGTTTCAGCCAGAACAATCTGTCTAAACCCGAACCAACTTGGGTAAATTTTTTCTCAAATTTATTTCGTGGCTATTAGTTTATGACGTTGTGTTCGGATAAGGCTGCAACTCGTTAACTACTGCAGTGGCAATTATTTTCTGAAGTAATTTATAAAATAAAGCACTAAATCAATAAACAATAGCGTTTAAGGGAAAATTAGAGGAAGCTAAAAGAAACTTTACCCACTTCATACATTAATTTCAAGATGGCAGTATTATTGATTTCACGTTTAGTCTTACATTTGTAGGCCTTATCAACGGCCCGTGAAAGAATCACCACCAAATGATATATTTGTGTTTCGAATTGAACGTCAATGTGTATTTTGTTTGTTTTATCTTTAGATGTGTCACGAAAATTAATTCAAATCAATCTATCATCTATTTTTCACTTATGAGTTTTAACTGTTGTTTCACAGGTCTTGTCTTGGCATGACTGTGCACTGGATTGATGGCGACAACATGCAAAGAAAAAAGGCAGTTTTGGCCTGTCGGCGGCTCAAAGGTCGTCATACCTATGATGTTCTTGCCAATATAATACAAAAAATCCACTGGGAGTTTGAAATTGATGGCAAAGTGTGTGTGACAACTACGGATAATGGTTCAAATTTTGTTAAGGCATTCAGATAAACATTTCATTTATTGACTTCCTAGTTTCTTAAACCTTAATTTTGGTTAAATTGTTACTAGACCTGTGACTAATACAAAGCTTTGTGAGTAAGTATGGTGTAGATAACCTCGGGTCTTTATCGTTACTCGGCTTCAAGATAGATTTTGACACAAATAAACGAAAGGTAGCGTAACACACGCTACCAATGTGTTGTATATCCTGCTCAAGAAGTGAGAAATAAGTAGGCTAAGACCGTGAGTACAATTTGCAATAAGACAAAAAATTTAAGCTAGTAGGTAGTAACTAGCTGCTAGCTTACTTGCCCGATTAACTTTCTTTTTATTATAAACACTACGTCATTTTTCATAATAACTCATAACTAAAGGGTAAAATTTGCTAATGACTACCTACTGTACTGTACCAGAAAAGAAAATTGTTTTGATTTTTCGATAAAGAGGCGTTTTCGTTGTCTTCTTTTCGTAAATTACTCTACTATTTTCCCAGAATACTAATGTAATTGTTTCAAAACAACTCTGGCTATTTGCTACCTATTTGCGCAATTTTTCCCACCTCTAATAAGATAAAGTTAAGTAAAAATGAATGTCCGGTTATTCTCGGTAAAATGGATTTTGTTGAAATAACGAAAGCTAGGACTTTCTTAAACATAGATAATTTCTGAAAAAAGTTGCAAAACCAGACCGATACATTTGAGCATGCAGTAACCACAACAAGGTTTCTTATAATGTGCCTGAGTTAAATTTTGTTATTGTTTGAAAAGTCAATGTTTACCGAATTCAAATTAAAAATGCCATCTTTTTTATGACTCTGGCTAAATCCAGTCAGCTCGGAATCACCATTGAATGCAGGTGATATTTTTTAACAGCCGTTTTTGTGTTTGCAGTATTTTTGGCTTAAATAAAGAGTGCAGCAACACTGGACCGGTAGTCTCATCAAGTGACCGTGATAATGATGATCATATAGAGGTCAATCCATTGACTGATGTTTTACAACAAGGTACCACAAGCTTGTGAGTGTTTTTCGTCAAGACAAATTTTGGCACCTCAATTCGAAAGACAACGCAACACGTATTATGCTTCTCAGTTTCATGGTATTTTTATCCACCACTAGCTCACAATAACACCCAAGTTTAGCTGTGGTATTCTTATCACTAACTGGATTGTGTATTAACTTCTTAACCCGCCTTTGGTTCTCATCGCGTTCCCTTGGCGATAACGTATCCCTTGTCAATGTTTTTGTACATAATTATTGCTTAAACTTGTTACAGACAGCGACAGCATCGTAAATCTCGCACTACCAAGACACAACAGATGTGCAGCACATACTTTAAACCTAATTGCAACGGCTGACGCAAGCAAGGCTTTGTCTTGCACTTCCTATAAAAAAACTTTCAGATCAGCTTTTGCAAAAGCCCAGGAGCTGTGGAACAAACAGTCAAGGTAATTCATTTGTAATTACTTTAGTTTTAATTTTTGGAATTCTTTTTTTAAACTTGCCTTTGCATTTATCGTATGTTTTTCAGGATTCCCCAAGCAGCAGATTGCATCAAAATAGAACTTGGACTTCTGCTTGTTATTCCGACCACAACTCGTTGGAATTC
The DNA here is from genome assembly GCA_963675345.1 of Trididemnum clinides. Classification (NCBI taxonomy): domain Eukaryota; kingdom Metazoa; phylum Chordata; class Ascidiacea; order Aplousobranchia; family Didemnidae; genus Trididemnum; species Trididemnum clinides. The sequence goes on from OY776291.1 coordinate 3,768,301, forward strand.
GGTTTACGATGCAGTTTGTCGACTGAAAACATGTTTCGAAAACCTTGAAAAACGTGCTGCCCTCGATCGGGTTTGTAACACTCTCAATCTTCCAGCTTTTTCCCATGGCTAGTTCATGATTTTTATACTTTGTTTGGACAGATTTTTTAATTGCAAAATATTCATTGTTTTTAAAGGGTAACAAGCTGCTTTCATTGAAAGTTAGCTTGTAGTCCAAACGTTTTTATCTTTCGTCAATCACTTTTTTATATTTTGCAGCTGACGTTGCATTTTTTATTGAATACGCAAGAGTGATGAGGAAACCTTTGTGCCAGTCACTAGATATTCTCCAAAGCGAAGAGAAAGCATATTACGGTATTCTACTACCAACTGTGCTTGTTTGTGCCAAAAAGCTGACCGACATGCAGGAGATTGGTGACTTGGCTGTATGCAAGCCCCTGCTTTCCGCGGTTCTGGATGGCTTGAAAAAGAGATTTCAACCGTGTGTTGAAAGCAAGGATTGCTTGCTTTCTGCAGCGTTTCACCCTCACTTCGAGCTTTCATGGATTCCGCTCCTCCCTTTGCTTGGTTATGAAGATGTTTTGGGTGTACGCATTAACCCATTTGTGCCTGGCGTCCTATATGTAGGACGCCTACTTAATTTAGGATTGCTCTTCGTATATTATATTTTTGAATATAGCTGAAGTTGGACTACATTTATGAGCAAATTTGACACATATGACAGTAGTATTTTTAAAAATTGCTTTATCAGGTGAGACGTGACGCCATTTTGAAATCATCTGATTTCGCTTTTTTGAAAATGTTGAGAGTGCATATAGAGTTGAGCCAATAACTACGCATTTCCAAAGAAGTACTGAAAAAATTGTCAAGTGTATTTATTTATTAGTAATTCTTCTGTTTTATGGTGAATCTTAAAATTTTTCTCAACTTATACTTTCCGAGAAATTTTATTTGAAACATTGGCGTCCTACATATAGGTCGCTAGGCACACGTGATAGCAAAATGTGCGCCGCTGCGAGTATGTTCAAGTAGAGTTTGCAAGTCGCTATTCTCACGCACTAGAAACCATAATCTCCAGCAGCGATCCCACGCTATTGTATTTACTAAAACAATCAAATAGATAATTAAATTTTTAAATAGATAAATAAGACTTGCAAATACGTGCTTTCAAGTCTTCTAATCAAATCCTTTCATCTGATTCTGCTATTGAACTCCTTTTTCTTTTAAATCCCACCTGCGCTCAGCATCAAAAAGTTTATCAGTATTGCCAAAGATAACACCGTTTTTCATCTTTCCGCCATAGAAGCCATCAATCTAACCCTGATCATTAACGCCTACTCGCTAATCAGCTCTTCTATATAATATAAATCTCTTTATATCAAATCCGGTCTTCTTGTTTTCATTTATAGTTTACGTTTTTCGCAATGAGTGTTAGAAATTTGTGACAAAACTTGTTTGATCAGAAAAACTTTAGTCAGAAAAGCCGTAGACAAAGGCAGAATTTTGTTTATAAAAAATAAGTTATGGTGCGTGATTGTTTTCGATATTTCGAGTACAAATGTAGGTGACCAAAAGGTAACACTGTACATATTTTTTCTAGATGAAATCTTCACGTTTTTATGGTAATTGTAGAAATAAAACCCCTACATCATTGAGTAGAATATTAGATTTAGCAGAGGAAAATGCTTTGCCCTACCGCAATGAAGATGACCAATTTTCGGTAACTGTACTTCCACCAACAAATGCCACAGGTTATATTACAGACGAAGACTCAGGAGATGAAGATGGAGCAGGAACGATTAACAATTTACCAGGAAGCATGCTTTTAGCTCCAGCTCTAATTGATGATAGCAGTTGTAAAAATGTCGAAAATATTGATGAGCCAGAGGGGCCACCAAACAAACGAAAGAAGCAAACTGACAAGCCAAAACGAGACTGGGTCAAAACAGATCTGAAAAGTGAGTTGCCAGAGTGGACGTCAGATGATGCCAAAATTGAAGAATTACGAAACAAAAACTTGACCCCCAAAGGATATTTTGAACTATTTTTTGATGATGAAGTTTTGAATTTAATCGTAGATGAGACCAATCGGTATGCTTCCCAAAAAAATCGAAACTTGACTGTTGATAAGCATGAAATAAAATGTTTTACTGGCACGTTATTTTTATCTGGATACCTTGCTCCAGCAAGACGAAGACTTTACTGGGAAAATGCTAGCGACACGCACCACGACCTTGTTACCAATGCTATGAGAAGAGACAAATTTGAGGCAATTTTTACCAACTTTCATTTAGCTGATAACAACTGCTTAGATGAAGAGGATAAATTTTCAAAACTCAGACCACTAATAAAACTTTTGAATCAAAAGTTCCAACGTCACTCACCAAACGAAGAATTTTACAGTTTTGACGAATCAATGTGTGAATATTACGGGCGCCATGGATGTAAGCAGTTTTTGAGAGGTAAACCGATACGTTTTGGTTTTAAAATTTGGTGTGGAACTACGCCGCTGGGATACTTGATTTGGTTTGATCCGTATCAAGGAAAATCAGCGTCATCTCGACCGCAAGATAACGGATTAGGGCTTGGAGGAAATCTTGTCAGCCATTTTGCAGATGTTCTAACCGGATGTGGTAGAAAGTTTTTCCACCTATGCTATGATAACTTTTTCAATAGTGTGAAACTCGTTACCATGCTAAAAGACAAATTAGTAAAAGCAACTGGTAGAATTCGTGAAAACAGGACTGAAAAATGTCCACTGACCTCAAACGATGCTTTGAAAAAGCAAGGACGTGGAAAGTTTGATTTCAAAACTGACACCAAAAACGACGTCCTCGTTTGCAAATGGAATGACAATAGTGTGGTAAATTTATGCTCAAATGCTGCTGGGGTCCATCCCATATCTAAAGCCTCTCGATATTCTTCTTCTGAAAAGAAGCGGGTGCAAATTGACCAACCTTTTTTGATCAAGCTCTACAACGAACATATGGGGGGTGTCGATAGAATGGATCAAAATGTTTCAAAGTATCGAATTGGTTTGAGAGGTAAAAAGTGGTACTGGTGTCTGATTTCATATATGCTCGATGTTTCCATCAACAACGCCTGGCAATTACAGAAAATTTGCAACAATGAAAATCCAATGGATATGCTTCAATTTCGACGATATATTGTTAGAACGTATTTGTCTCAATATGGCAAGCCGCCTGAAAAAGGAATGCGGGGAAAACCTCAAGATGTTTTATCGGATATTCGTTATGATGGATATAAGCATTGGGTAATACCGCAAAATGGACAAACAAAATGCCGCCACTGTCACATGAAAACTACAACTAGATGTGAAAAATGCGATGTTGGCCTGCACGTAAAATGCTTCAAAGATTATCATAGTCTGTAATGTCTTTTCTGTGATTTTCGTACATAGAGAACTGTTTTGAGAACTCTAAAATGCTCTTACCAATTTCATGTTTAGTAAAAACTTGACAGCAGTGAGAAGCTGTAAGACGATTTTTTGAAAAAGAAGCACAAATCCTAGAAGCAAAGGAATTGCTCTCTAGCACGACGCTAAGGGAGTTGTTTGTTAAGTACAACACAGCTATACCTTCCAGTGCAGCAGTGGAACGCCTGTTTTCCCTTGGGAAGGATGTGCTTAAACCAAAACGATCTGGGCTTAGGGATGAAAATTTTGAAATGCTTGTTTTTTTGAAATAACTGCGTTTTAATAAATCTTCGTTTTTTGTGTTGTTGTTATGATAGTGAGGCTATTGCAGTTGTAAATGTCATTACTGTTTTTCACTGGTACGGTGGTACCAGTATGAAAATTACCTTTTTTACATGACATCAATTTGACTAAGATTCGAACTTGTTACTATTGCTTTTAGCGCCTTAGCGGTTAGCGACCGCTAGTTTTTAAAAAGGACTAGCGTTAGCGTTTATCGGCGCTAAAGTTAAAAGTGGTTAGCGGATAGCGGTAGCGCCGATAAATTTTTTGCTGACTGGCGTTAGCGATAGCGCCGTTAGTTTGTAACTAGCGGGTGCCCACCACTGGCTGTTACTGCTCGCTTTGATATTGTTGAAGAGTTTTTAGATATGGCCAGCCTTTCCTCCACCACCACAGGACAGGATATCTGTGAACAAGTACTCAAGGTTGTGCAAAAGTTTAAACTGAATACCGCTAAATTGTGTGGTGTTACAACAGATAGTGCTCCTTCCATGACCGGCAGGACAAATGGATTCACCAAAAAATTTCTAAATGCGGTTGGAGCACAAGATGTAGTTGTGAGCCACTGCATTATTCACCAAGAGAACTTGTGCACCAAAATTGTGGATTTTGCAGAAGTCATGAGAAATGTTGTCCACTGTGTAAATTACATTCGAGCCAGACGATTAAATTATCGGCAATTTAAAGCTTTTCTAGATGAGCTGGACAGTGAGTATTCTGTTGTTGTATACTTCTCTGCTGTACGTTGGCTCAATAGAGCTACCTACCACTTTGAAGAGGTTCTGGAATCTGCGACAGAAGATAAAGTTCTTTATGGAGAGCAAACATCAAAACGTCGCCTTCTTGAGCATTGAGAATTGGTTGAATGACTTAGCACTTCTCACAGACATTACACAGCATTTGTCTGTTCTGAACTTAAAACTGCAAGGAAAAAGCCAGCTTGTGAATAAGATGTTTGAGCATATTTGTGCTTCTGAGAAGAAATTAAAACTTTTTCAGATTCAGTTAAGTAGAGCAACATTGACGCATTTCACGTGTCTTGCAACCAGAAAACAGGAATTTCCTGATCTGGATTGCACTAACTATGGAACTAATGAACAAAAGCTGAGTGATGAGTTTGCAAACAGATTTACAGATTTCAGACAAAATGAAATTAAACTGAAGTTGTTTGCTCAACCCTTTGATTTGGTAGAGGGCGACTGCCCTGATGATTTCCAAATGGAACTCATTGAACTGCAGGCTGATATGGAAATCAAGGGGAGATATTCTGAAAACAGTTTGGTAGATTTTTACAAACTTTATGTATGCAAAAAGTATCCCAATTTGTCCCGTCATGCAAAAAAATGACCTCTCTTTTTGGTAGCACCTAGCACCTACAAAATTGCTGTGAACAATTTTTCTCCAAAATGAAGCTCATCAAAAGCAGATGTAGAAGTCAGCTGACTAATGAACATTTGACCAGTCAGTTAAGGGTTGCTACAACTTCTGTCAAAGCTGATGTTAACAAGCTATCCAAAAACTCAAAATTTCAAGTGTCCCACTAACATGTTAAATAAATAAAATTTTGCATTGTGAGAACTTTTTAATTTATTGTGTACATGGAAAAACTAAATTTTTGGTGTGGCCCAGCTAGATGTCTGAAGTTGGTTATATGGCCCACCGACAAAAAATGTTGCACAACCCAGCTCTAAAGTACCTTAATAAAGAATTGTTGTTGGATTGTGAAATAAGCTTTAATTGTTGTAAAGTTGTTTTTATCGAAAGCACCTTTTTAATGTGCCCTGAAACAGCGTTTAATCGCGTTTCTACGATCAGTACTTTTTGAGAAAGCACAAATAAAATTGTGCCAATATGCGTTGATTGAGACGTCATTTTTGACCCCAAAAAAATGAAAATTTTTGTATTGTGGTCAGTGAGATGCTGACTTTCGTTTTAGCCAAAAGCGGTTGTTCTCTGTCCAGTAATGCAAATTTAAAATAAATTGCCAATGATTATGACGTCACCAACCCCTTTATGACACTTACCACTGGGCGGTGATCAATTGTTCCAAGTTTGATGTTTGAACGCCAAGCATTTTTGAAGGAGTTAAGTCACGCAGACAGAGTTGCGCTTTTCTTAGATTTTGAATGGTTTACCGGTGTTTTATACATGTACTGTTCTTTTTATGTTTATATATTTAACTACCTAGAGATGATTAATATCAGTAAATGAAATGTTTCGTGCGAATTTAATTTTGTTACAGAGACTGATAATGCCTCAGCAAATTCTATTTTTTTTACAATAAATAAATTTCCAAGCTGAATTTACTACTTTTTATTGAACAAAGATTCTTTTCAACATTGTAAAAGAAAGGATAACCAACAAGTAAAAAAATCGGTTTAATTTGTGTTAATTTAAAAAAATAAAATAGAAAAAAACTGCTGAATTTGTTTTACTCTTCACCCGCTTTTCAAATTCTATTTGTGTAACATTGGTCACATCGTACCTGCGATTTTTCTACCATCACTCCAATGCTTCGGCAATTGACAGAGCTGTTGCCAATAATTATTTTGTAATTGGAAGCAAATTGGGTTGAATTCCATGTAATCGTGATTGCTGTGGACAGACTTTTTTCAACATTAATCATCAGTTTACCATTCTGCAAAGAGAGAATAATCTAATCATCAAGCTGTAGTGTAGCAATGGAACATGAAGGTGGAGACATTAAAATAGGTTAAAACGTAGCACCAAAGTTTAAAAATATGCCATTCCTGCTAAAACTGTAACATCATAAATATATAGTAAACAGATGATAATTACTTGAAAAAGAAGAGATATACAAAGTAAGATGCCATTGCTTAGTTTAATGTGTTTTTCAACAAACAATTTTTAAAAAAACACAGCGTTATCAATCCAATTGCAAGTGAATGCTGTTTTTGAAAGCCAAATCAGAATTCTTCAAGAAACATGGTGTAGTCGTATCTTTAAACAAACAGTTGAGCGTGCAGCTCAAGCGAATACCGAAGATGACACAAGTAAAATGAACTCCTGTGCAGAGGGGATCCGGAGGTTATGTTCAGTACAAGTGCTCTCAAAAAGTAACTAAGTTTCAAACGCTAGGACTTTTTTCTGGTGAATTTAACACGTCAACTGTTCAGCAGTTGAAACTAATCGCTTACTGTACCTGTTTTGATGGGAATGCAGCTGCATAATAAACTCGCCATTAAAAGAAAAGATTAAACTCATTGTTCTTTTGTAGATAATCAAATAAATACTTAATTTGCTTTAAAGAAATTAGCAATTAGATATTTAGAATTCAAAAGAATGAAATTACTAATTCAAGGCATGGGGACGTTTGTAACCAATTAAGTTAGTGCATTATGCAGTTTGAAAAGTAACTTTAAATATTTGGGAATGAAAACTGCAGTCCTCGTCTGATGAGACTTAAAAACTTGATGCTCAAATAATGATATAGCCTAGTTACCCACAGTTTCTATGATGACATCACTTGCGAGTATAGCCAACAAGAATGCAATCCACAGCATTTTCATTGCGAGTTAAAATTTTTTCTCATAATATGTCATTTAACTGAATCAAGTAGTAACCTATAAATCAATAACTGATTGAAATAAATGTGTCTCATTTGAATGAATAAAGTGGTGTTCTTATTGCTTGTTGATCGTTTGCCGATACACTTGCCTACATGTATATCCCGAGGTTTACCTCACAATTAGAATAAATACCACAATTGGCCAAAAAATGTGTTTTCTAAATCTACATATTTAGAGTTACATGAGTGGTGATTGGGGATCCAGATATTTGGAGCGTGGCATGCACAAAAGGTGAATCTTATTTAAGTGTGTTCTTAAATAACAAAAATATTAATTCATTGTTTATTCAATGGCTTGGACAGAATATATGAATTTATGTCGGAAATTGCGGTCGTACTTATCTTGAATCCGCCAATGAATTCAGGCCTTTTTTTGAAAATTGTTCTTTCACAATTTCATTATAAACGATTTTTTTCAAATACATAATGCTTTTTAATTTAATCGATTTACTTATTAATAAAAAAATGAACCTAGTATAGGTCTTAAGGTATGACGGTATAAGCTAGGCTTTATTTAACACTAGAACGGCGAAAAAAAACTGCACCTAGAATGGCAGTGGTGTCGAAATCGACACCAGTTGCTTTATAAGCCTGATATGTAAAGCATATGCTTGTATTTTGATACATATTAAGAAAAAAGCTAGGAGAGCACGATATGACAACATAAACAACAAAAATTTCAAAAAAGTTAGTATAATTACTAATTACAATTAGCATTAGCAACTGCAACGGAAATCGACTTATCCAGAATAGCATAGAGCCGTAAAAGAAAAATTGTTTTTGTTTTGTTTATGCCACTTATTTTGACGAACAAGCATGGCATTCGGTAACCTTGTACGATGCACTTCCACATTTTCCGCATGTGGATTGTAGACAAAGCCGGCAAGTTGTAACCGTTGCATTATTGCAATTTTTTGAAAAGCATTTTCGGCGTTTGCCTAAACGGCTCTCCAATGGAATATCAACTCGAAAAGATGTGTTTTTTCGCTGTGCCACATAATTTTGTTTTAGGCCTTCTATGAGATCCAAAATGAAATCACGGCGACTAACTTTACTTCCAGTTGTTTTCCGGAAAATGATCCAGGCGTTCAAGGCAGCTATGTCTAGTACGTTGGTCCATACAGCTAATGGCCATCTCCTGCTTGCAGAATGCGTCGTATATTGTCTGGCCATTTGATCGAAAACATCAACCCCGACTTTGTTTTTATTGTAAAAGTGAATTACAAGGGGCTTCCTTTTTTAAGTATTGTCTGTACTAGGTGCATTGTGCATGGTGGATAACAAATTCGCATTTTTTTTCTTCTTGCATTGGTAGTTGACAAATAAGCACTCATTCTGTTCATTGTAGTAAAATTTGCTGCCATACATGTCATTTCCACATTTTGTCATTTCTTTTGTCAGGCCCTTGTTGTTGTTTCGTACCGTCCCAACGATTGTAACCTTTTTTTGTTGTAATAAGCTTGCCACATGAACACTAGTAAAAAAATTGTCAGTAGTTACGTTGTAACCAGCTTTGTTATGAATGCTCTCAGTAAGTCTCATTACAGCATCTTCAGCAAAGGGCTTACCGTTGCGCTGTTCTTTTTTAAAAGCACCTGGATAAGGTAAAAGATTGTATACATACTTGGATTCTACTTCCGTCATCACCCAAAATTTCATACCAAATTTGTCCGGTTTATTGGGCATAAAGACAATGAAAGGACATCTATTTTTCATTGGAAATAATTGCTCATCTATTGTAAGACTCCATTGTGGGGTATAGTTGAACATGCAATTAGCTACAAACTTTTCCAGTGGTTCTCGAACATGAACAAACTTGTCATCAGCTAGCCTCTGGCTTCGACAACCTTTGTTGTCAAATCTGATATAACGTTTCACCTCTCGAAAACAATCTCTAGGCATAGTATCGCCAAACAATCTAGGGCCGTATGTTTTGTTCCACAGAAAGTCAATAGAATGATGTTTACCGTATATTCCCCGAGCGTATTGCAATCCAATAAATGCTTCTAACTTGTCCAGTGACAGAGTAAAATCAGGATTAATTTTGGTTGCTTCTCTACAAGTGTGCACTTGAACAGATTTCAACATGTTATTATCCACGAACAATTTCCAGCAGTCGTAAGCACCAGCAGCAGCCCTATTTCGTATTGCTGGATGAACTCCTGTTTTTATACGAAAAATGTTAGGAGCATTTGCTTGTCAAGGTCTGGCTCTAAGTAAAGGATTCCAAGTTACACCATTTTTAGCTTGTTGTTGACCACTTGGATTCACTGTCAAATCTTCCTTCTCATCTTCAGAAGAGGAACTGCAGTTGTCTTCGTCATCAGAGCAGTTAGGCTGTGGAGGGAGAGCTTTTCTATCGCTAACGTTATCACTAGCTTGGCTTTGTAAAAATGCTTCAGGGACATCAACATCGTCATCAGAAATATCTGAATACTCAAGCAAGTCATTCGCTTGTTCAACTGTGTAGAAGCACTGAAATTTGTCAAAAGACATAGTTGCTAACCTACTGTATCGCAAAAACACTACTGCTTACAAAACTACAACTGCTCTATTGATTATTACGAGTCGGAACGAGAAAAGAGAAAACAATCATTATGACGCTAACAGTAGGAAAAGAAATACAGCGGGAGAGTGCTTACGCGTCAGAAAACATGTCGGCATGATAAAATGCATGTTGTGTCAAATTCGACACCTTCGCCGTTAGAGGTATATTCTCAATTTATATTTCAGAGAGAAAATCTTATTTGAAAAATTTAATCAATTTATTATTTATGGTCACTTTTGATAATTCTCAGGTAATTTTAGAGCGTACCTTCAAAAACAAAGGGAGCGGTTACAACTGAAAAGTAGGGGTCGTGTCGATTTCGACACCTTCGCCGTTCTAGTGTTAAAGCTTCTAGCTGCTTGTCGGTAACCAACTGCACTAGCGACCTGATAGGTCAAAAGCCACTGTCTGCAGTTTGCTCAAAAGGCGCCATTGGCCTCTTGTATTACTTGAATGAAAAAAGTATGCTTTTCTGAATTATAAACATGGTTTATTTACTTATTAATAGTTAAAATATGACTAATTCAATCTGAACTACATCTGCCCAACTTGCATTTTTTTTATCTGCAACTTGTTTGCTAAACACAATATATTGCAATTTTGAGCAATTTGTATTTACAATAGGTCATTACTTGACATCTGAAATTCTGTCATATTTTCATGTCACTACACAGTAGCTTATATTACTTACTTCCGCGTTCAGTCAAGGTTGCTAAGCATTGAAGCCAATTTTTACGTCAGTGCAGCAGGCTTGTAGACATGACATAATGCGTCAAGAATAAATGGGTAGGAAAATTCGTTTCATATATAGCCTAGCGCCTTGTCTTTGCAATGCCATCACGCTCGCGGCGATTACTCATCGTTTGCTTTTTAAAAGATTAACGCATAAACCTAAACACCGATAAAATTTAACGTGATTAATGTCATTAAGTACATGGGTTTTATTTAGTTTGATTTTGAAAAATCACTACTTTAAGTTAGTTTATTAGCAATTAATACATGTACTTTGCCAATTTTATGAAGTAATCTTGTGCTATTGTCGCATTGGAACCGCCCTCTTTTATTTACTACTGTGTCGTGTAGCAAAAAATCTTTACCGTGAATGAAAACCATGTCCTAACATATTTTTAAGCATCTGTAATATTTAGCGCCGCAACTAAGCAATAAGTGTAGAAGGCAAAAAAATTGAGAAATGTGCAAAAAACAGCACGCCATTCTTGGCTATTTGCTGTACCTTCTCTTCAAAACCATCCGTTTTACATATTTATATCCAGATAAGTTGTCACATCACTACAAAATGAGTACGTGCACCATCTTCTGAAAGTTTACTCGGCATCTTGAAGTTGTTCTTGCCAGGGCGGTATAACAAATTCTTGGGTTTGTTATACCGTGGCGGATTCAAGAGCAAATGCACACTTCCACCAGTCTTTTTACAGTCTTCATGTCATAAACTTAATTGCTTGCATTTACTCGAAAAAGAATTTTGTTTAAAAACTTGAGTTTCCAAAAAGTCGATTGCCAGAAAATGTTTTTACCTTGAATTTGGATCTAATCCGCGTCATTTTAGACTTTACATCCCTTTCCTCATCAAACGTTTTTGTATCCAATACCGAGATAGTGTGTAGCCTGTGTGGAAACTATCTTCTCTAAACTATGCTCCAATTTAGCAATACTTATCACTTGCTTCAAGTTCAATATAGGTCAATCAGTACTCTGCGAATCCGTATCATTCGTGAATAAGTGACGGTACTAAGTCTAACAGCTGATATGTTTTTGTACATTTCACTCTCAAATTCTTTAAATGTGTATTTCTTTACTGATATCAATTTTACTTACAAGTCAAAGCAATAATTTGATTAAGTTATAACGATTCAAAGAGCGCATATATTTTTTGGACACCCTGTATAAAGTCAAACTATAAAAAAACATGAACCCCTAAAACTTCAACAGCAGCAAGATTTTATTTAACACAGTTTACGTTTTTAAATTCATTGCTTCAAGCAAGCAATGAAATGGCTGGAGTATACCACTACAAGGGTTGTGTTTGACATAAATAGTTTTGAGAAGCATTATACCATTATTATTTAAATTTAAACCGTAAGTTAACTTTGCAGCACATTACAATCACTTGTGGGCGCTGCACAGTACTTTAAGATTCTTTAAAAATACTATAAAATGGAGGTCAAAGTGGTGAGCGAGTAAGCATCGCAAGTAATTACAAGCCATCTTTTGCCCAAAGAGTCCGAGGCAATACAGCTGTCAATCTAGCTAGACCAACATGTCTGAATTTTAAAACAAAGACAAACTAAAGAAGAGTTGAAATATCACAAATATTATCAGAAATAAGCCTTAAAACTGAAAACTTAATCGAAGTTGCAGAAATGAGAAACAGAAGCATCGACATAACGTGCAAAACCAGGGAGAACGTTCTAGAATTGTACGCAAAACTTAAAGATATCGTATTTATTTACAACTTGGCGCTTTATCGCCCAAGTTCTGACGGAAGAAGCCTCTGCTGAAACTACTTGTGACGAATGCGGCGAGGAACAATACGTGGTACGTCCTTGCAGCGATAAACAGGATTCAAATCAACGCTTTTCCGTCAAGATGAATGAACGCTATACAGAATGTTGTGTCTGCAAATCAGACATGATACGACTTTCGTGCTGCAATCTATTACAACCCATACAGCAGCTTGACAATAATTTGTTTGAGTGCTTACAATGTACAAAATATTCCATCGTTTGTGTGTGCCAAAATGTTAACACGTTGCCTCCTTAACAATGAACTTCAAATGTACCAATTCTAATTGCTCCCATTTCACAATACACTGCAACTGTGGTAGAATAACTTACCAAGAGCTTAAAAGCCCTTACCAATGTCCTTGCGGATGTGAATTTGAATATGATATAAACCTTGAAGTAAAAACTAATTAGCATTTACTTGTTTTCTAACTTCAATTATATTGATAATGCTGTTAACAGTTGTAAGCTTTAATGTTAACGGGTTGAGGAATAACCTCAAAAGTAAAACGATAATTCATTTTCCTAAAATGAAGAAATTTGACTTCATTCTTCTACAAGAAACTCATTCCAATCACACAGATGAAAAGCTGTGGAAATGTGAATGGGGAGGCAATATATTTCATTCTCATGGTACTAATCATTGCAATGGTGTGGCGATACTAGTTAAAAAATCTCTTAAATACGAAAAAACAGCTACATATATTGATCAAGCAGGCAGAATACTGCTTATCGAAATTAAATTTAACGACAAGGTTTTTGTCATCGACAATGTTTATGCACCCACAAAGGACAAACCAACTTTCTTTGACGCCCTTTTTTCAACAGTCGTAAATTTTTCAAGACATGATTTGGTTTTAGGCGGGGATTGGAATCTAGTGCTTGACAATAAACTAGATAAAGACGGGGGCCCAGCTCGCTCAAATCAATTATCCAAAGAAAAAATAAAATCAGATCTCAAAGTTTTTGATTTATGTGACGTTTTCAGAGAGCTTAACCCTTTTAAGAAAAGCTTTACGAAATATCAGTCACAACCGTACACTGCCACAAGGCTGGAATTTTTTCTTACTTCAAATGGGCTGCGCCAGTGCGTACAATCAGCCAACATCTGCCAAAGCATTAAGTCAGATCACAAAATTGCCTTATTAACGATTAAAGTGGGACTACGGGAATGGGGCAAAGGGTACTGGAAAATCAATAATTCTCTTTTGCTAAATGATGACTATATAGCGCTTATTAAAAATCTGATCAGTAATTTCGAAAAAAATAATCCCAAAGGACATGGTACACTTCATATCAGTTGGTAAACTCTTAAATGTGTAATTAGAGGGGAACTATTAAGTACTGTTCCTTACTGAAAAAGACCTCCAACAAAGAACAATAAGTCCTAGAATCAAAACTTGAGGCCATGGAATCAAATTTATTATCCTGTGGTCCAAAGCAAAAAGAAGAAATTCTAAACAATATAAATCTCACTCAAAACGATCTCAACAAGCTAATTGAAATCAAAACTAAAGGCGTTGCTACAAGAAGTAGAGCTCGTTGGATGGAATCCGGGGAAAAAAATGCTAAGTATGTTCTCCATTTGGAAAAATGGCATGCAGGAAAAAAATCCATCAAATCTTTACGCAGTGCCCAAGGTAGACTGATGATTGATAAACAAGAAGATATTTTGAAAGAGTTCTTAACCTTTTATGAATCCTTATATTCTGAAAACCAACAATGCTGTGAAAAAGATTGTTGTGATTTTATACGCACACTATTGCTACCAAGTATTAATAAGGCAAAATTGTTTGAATGTGAAAAGCCTATAACTGATAACGAATGCCAACAAGCCATTCTTCAACTAGCAAACAATAAATCCCCAGGTCTTGACGGCTTTTCCATTCAATTTTATAAAACTTTCTGGGCTGAAATTAAGAGTCTATTTATGGAATGCCTTGATTTTTCCAAACTTACCAACTAGTTGAGTGAATCCCAGTACGAGGGTGTAATAACGTTATTGCCTAAACCCGGAAAAGACAAATTGTCTCCCTCCAACTACAGGACAATCACATTGTTAAATTGTGATTATAAAATAATATCCAAAGTTATTACCAACAGAATACACCCTTGTTTGAATGACCTTATCGAAAAAGAACAAAATGGCTTTATGAAAGCTAGAAACATTGGTGATAGCATTCGTTTACTATTTGATATTATTGATTACGCAAACCACGAAAAGATGCCAGGCGCTGTATTATTAGTAGATCTACATAAAGCGTTTGATTCTTTACAGTAGTCTTTTATTTTGGCTATGTTAAAATCTTATGGTTTTGGTAATTCTTTGATTGATTGGATAAGAATTCTGTACAAAAATCCTAAATGCCGTGTTGTAAACAATAATTTTCTATTTTTGAGATCAAAAAGGAAGTGAGGCAAGGAAATCCACTCTCTTCGACCATTTTTCTTTTATGTATAGAGTGTTTAGCCACAATGTTGGGTCAGAGCAGGCAATACAAAGGCATTACGTTAAACAAACAAACCTTTAAAGTATCCTTGTTCGCAGACGATGTAGCGATTTTTTTGAATGGAAATGCTTTGCAATTTAACTACGCCTTTGACATTTTAGATGCATTCGGGCAAAAATCAGGCTGCAAACTCAATATGAGCAAATCCAATGCTTTTTATATTGGAGCTAGTAAGGGCAACGTGTCTCAACCTTTTTCCGATAAAGGCTTATCTTGGCCTCAAAATCTTGTCAAATACCTGGGTGTTAATATACCAATTACCAACTTTGACAACAATTTACTCTTCAGTGAAAATTTTTCAGGTATAACGCAAGAAGTGCAAACACTTTTAAACATTTGGTCATCTCGCGGTCTCACGTTGTTAGGAAAAATTACAATACTAAAAAGTCTGGTCATTCCCAAAATTGTGTATAAAGCCACTTATTTACCGGTAACACTGCCAGAAATTTTCATAAAGGAACTCAATCAAATTATGTATAAATTTATTTGGGGCTCCAAGTGGGAAAAAATTGGTCGCTCTCAACTATGTTGTGATTTGAAAGAAGGAGGCGGTAAAATGATTGACATGAAGCAGTATGTACTTTCTCTCAGGTTTAACTTCATTTTTAAACTGTTTGATAACAACTATCAATCCAGTTGGAAGTCGCTTGAACATCGATGTATTGACGAGAATTTTCTTTTCTGCATTTTGCGTTCTAATATGAAGGTGAATAGCATGTTAGTTGGTAGGGTGGCTTTTTTACGCTTTACCCTTACCACCTTAAAAACTTTAAAACATTTCAACAATATCGACAATGATTCCAAATATTTATGGTTTAATAAAGCGATTAAATACCGAAATCAACCAATGTTTGTTGAAAAATTTTGCAAAACCGGGGATTTTTGATTTTTTTTCAGCTGCTTAACTCGAACTTTGAATTATACTCATACGATGAAGTGGCATCAGCTTTTCACATGATCCCAAATAACACAAGCTTTATCAATTACATTAAACTCATTTCAGCTATTCCAATGGCTTGGATTACAACTACAAACAGTAACTCTCATAACCCTTCATGCGCTTTTTCTGACTTTAAACAAACTGTCAAACAACAAATTACTGCTCTGGGCAGCTCAAGTAAAACCGCTTATAAATTTTTGAGAGACAAAGTTAAAGTACTACCTGTTTAACAACAACTAAAATGGTGTGATATATTGCAACTGCCATCCGATGCAATTGATTGGTCAAATATTTTTTAAAATAACTACTATGCTACAAATGAAATTAAACTACAATCATTTCAAATCAGGTTAAACTTAAGATCGATTGCTACTAATGTACAACTGCATGTTCTTGATATTGCCTCCGATAATCTATGCACGTTTTGTCGTGAAAAACCGGAAACTTTGATACACTTATTTTGTGATTGCAAAATTGTTGACGCTTTTTGGAATGATGCATTTGATTGGATTCTAGCAAGATTTTGTATTAACGTCCCTTCGAATAACTTTTATAAACTGTTTGGGTTTCATGCACAATATGTTAATAATCCATTAGTCAACCTCATGCTCTTATTGGCAAGATTCTTGATTTACCGGTGTTAACATTCGAAAACAGCACCCAATATGCCCCAGTACTTTAACGCAATTACATCCACAAAAAAATCAGAACACTATAGTGCTAAGAAACATAACAAATAGCAATTTCATTATAAGAAATGGTCTAGCTACATTTAGACATTGTATTTATGCTTTGTCGTTGTTTTTATTTTGTGCTCTTGGTTTGGTGTTTTTGTGCCTACAATATAAATAAAAAGAAAAAAAATACTATAAAATGCCAATGCAAAACTTTACGTCTGATATAAGGTGCAACAAAGTGTCGAATGCTGTCACCTTTTTTAAACCACTTAAAAGATATCGAATCAATGATTCAAATAATTCAAACTGAAAATTGAAAAAATGCGAACAGCCCACTTATATCAACAGAATTCTATGTAGTTCTTTCTTCGGGTTTCATATGAAATTTACATTAAGACGATACTGGCTAAACAGAAAAATATGAGGCCTTTCTAAAAGTAGTTAATTACAGAACATACGTGAAGTAGCCTCCAATTTACAACACCATGCATGAGTTTTGATAGAATAATTTGCTGCAACAAGGGGCACTATCGATTTGAAACCGAAAATAAACTAGACTGAGAAAAAAATCTTTTTCTACAAATAAAAAATAAAAATATTTTTGGAACTTGTTAATTATGCCATTTCTCAAGACAATCATACAATGTTGATATTGGTCATTGGTTATAACGGTCGAATTTAAATCGGGATGGGTCCAATTAAGCAATAGAATTACCAAGAGTTTTTTACGCCTGGAATTACCACGGTGTCCTATGGGCACACCACTAGTAATGCGGCATTTTTTCTGTGTAACTGCTAATGCTCTAACCGTTTTTATGCATTCTACATAAAGGCAGCTTCCATACAACACATTTGTTTTGTAGAAAACCGATTCTAAGCACTTTTTGTTTTCGATAATTGTACTCAGCAGCATCATCGTTGCCGCTACGCTGAACTACTAAAGTGCCTGAAGTGTAAACAAAAGATTTGCTGGAGCGATTTTACAAATGTTATTGACTAGAGAAACTACATTTGCTTTGAAAAAGAAAACAAGACGACCTCATAATGGTTTAGCTGCGACAGGCAGCTATTGACAACAAAAAAGATTTAAACTCGAAATTAATGTTAATAGGCCAATACGTAAGTGTGCAATGCTTTCTAGATTCCTATAGGACACCGTGGTAATTCTAGGGTGAAAAATTGAAAAAATGCAATAATTTCTTGAACAAATATCCTGAAAATTCGTGCAACTCAGCAACATCAAGTAAAGTAAATTTCGTTAAAAGTCAAGAAATTTGAGAACAAAAGCTCTTAATCCGAAGCGGGAATTGCAAATTAAGGAAGACCCGGGGACCTATAGGACATTTTGGTAATTCTAGTGTTAAAGTGAGATGAATAAACTTACATTAAAAATTGTTGCACGTTGTTACAAATAAGACAAGAAAATCAAGTAAGTAAAAATAGATACATATTTTTGAAATTAAAACACTGTTGTTTTCTAAGATGAACCCTTCAAAACAAGGACAGATCTTAGAAATAAGGACCGTGCGGAAGGTTTGGCAATAGGCTGTGCTACAAGTAATAATAAGTCAACTTGTCTGACCATAAGCCAAGTTGTATAAAAGTAATCACAATTTATCTATGTTACAACATTATAAGACCCCATTTCGACTACAGAAACTAGACCTAATTAACAAAATTTAGAGGTATATCATATTTTACTTGATTCAGCAACCAAGTGCAATGCATGAATTCGTTAACAAAACATAAACAGATGAGTAAAAAAGATCGACAAAGTTACAAGGTCTGATTTTAAACTTTATTTGCCTACAGGCCTACTTTAAGAAGTTGTAAAGATTTTTTCCCAATGTTATGTACAAGTATATCGGCCTACTGCTAGCGATTGAATTCTACAAAAAATTACTTGTACTTCACTTTTGTAAAAAAAATGTGTAGTACAGCACATCTGAAAAATAAATCATAAAATAATGCCTCAGTTTAAGCTAATCGTTTGTGTAAGTAAAACCAGCTTCTCAAGATAGCTGAAAACGGAGCAAATCCATCATAGCAACCTGATTCTTACTATTCCGGTATTACTAAACGCAACGGGAAAACCAACTCGAGAACTATTTTAAATTTACGTTTTAATTACAGAAAAAAGAAAACACCGCACTATGAGTTAACGAGTACATTAAAATGATATTGGAAACACCAATGCAGAGACAAAATGAAAAGATTATAAAAATGCAAATACCATTACAATCTTTTTTGGCAAAAAAAATCAAGCTCAGAAGTATTGATGATGTTAGAATTTAACAACTTTAAACGATTGGCATATTAAGCTGCTGTATAATGAGCTCATAGCAAGCCAGCTACCTGATATTTATAAAGGGTGAGGTTTATCCAAAGCTATGTAGTTTCGCGAAGTATTTAAGTGACACTACAACTGCTTTTATACCATGTTTTGAGGCAAAGTTAAAACTTATTTTCTCGTGATCTCGCCCCTGGTACGAGTACATCAGCAGCAAACACTTCAAAAGTTCACTTCATAGTATTTACAAGCACTACAAACTTCTCATGCAATACAAAAAAATTACACTTTTGCAAAAAAGTAGTGATGAGGATATACCATGTTTACGTGAGAAAGTCAGCGCCAGATATAATTACATTGTCGCTTTTTAGCCTTGCGTAGTCTACCTGCAAGATACATAAACCCAATTTCGAAAGTTAGCCGAAATGATCAACACCGTATTAATGAGGCCACTAAATCATAGAAACGTTATCGATAAAATAAAGTTTTAGAGACTAACTTCAAGCACTTTAACTTTAAGTTTAGAGGCGTAGCTGAACACGATAAATCGGCATAATAAAGAAAGATTTTCTAATTAGACGGTGCCAGATAGAAGTAGTAAGTGTGTTCTTGCATTGTGTAACTGTAAATAACAACAATTAAGAGCCTATACACTCCTTACGAAAAAATTATGAGATTCTCATTTTGGTTGGAATCTTTAATGCCCTTTATAAAAACGAAAGATTACATAACCTTAATCGCATCAAAGAACCTACCTTTAAAATTAAAATTCCCAATGCGTTTAGTACCCCTTGTTCTCAATAAGCATCTGTGAGATTTTTAAAAAGAAGTAATCAAGTGCAACATTTTTAACTCTTAAAAAATGTTTTTTTCTGCTTCTTAAAAGAATGTTTTTCTTAGCCAGAGTAGCTTAGATTTTAGACCCAAAAAATACAAAAAAAATCTTTGAACAAACACGAAAATACCAATACCGCTCATTTACACTACTTACTATTTCAAACTGAAAAAAAGTTCTGTTTAATACAAAATATTTAAAGATCGATTTTGAAATCTTTTAAGCTGTAAACAACAGTATTGTGGATCTGTAGTTGGTCACACATTATTATAGATCTGCTCCTCTCTTCCTAGAACGTTTATATAATGGGGTTCTTCCAGCACGCCGTCATCATGGATGTTGTAATCTTTCATGAAGTCTTCAACCATATCATGAATGAAAATGTACTGTTCCTGCAACAATTCAAAATAGTTTTTAAAATTGACGCTTCTTATAACTCGCAGACTATTGTCGCAACTTTCTACTGCTTATCTCGTTTTAGAGGGATATATCCAGCTTTCTATTTTTATCTTTTTTTCCCATGCTACAAATATTGAGCTGTTTCACAAAATTTTCCTAATTATCTGGTTTAAAAAAATCACAAATATTGTCCGAATCTTTCTTCATTCTTGACTCGCTTGTACCACCAAGAAGACTAAGTGAAAACAAAAAGTTGAACGCTTGAGGAAAAAGATGTCGTTGCACTGTTAAGTCAGAAATTGTCAAGCGTAAAAAGATGTTAAAGGTCAGCAACTTTACTGCTTTTGATTGTCTAAGTGTTAACACTAGAACGGACAGAGTTGCGATAAGCCCTCAACGGCCAGCAGCGTTGATTTTGACTGGTTCTACGAAAACGCGTTTTTTCTAGTATATGCGTGATATGGTTGCAACTTAAAAGTTGAACAAATATTCAGGTTAAGTGACTTAATCAATCTATTTACAAAAAACAGTTTTATTTTAAGGGAAAGGCAAAAATTGGACATAAAATTGGAAAATGATTCATACTTGCGATGTCGCACATATAACGCTTCCGGAAAACTTTGTGGAGGTACACTTGCCACATACAGTGTTGTTGCACTTAAAACAAAGTTTGCTGGTTGTGTTTTGAGTGCAGTTTGCAGCTATTTGACATTGTTTATACTTCTTGGCTTTGGTTTTTTAGGAGGTGTCGATAGTGAATGAGGTCTAGCAACAGTAGCGTTTCTGCTTGATGTTTCAACAATGTAGTCTTCACGTAATTCTATAGCAAGCTTGAACAGGAAATCTCATTTTGAAACCTTGTCCCCTGTTTGTTTTATACAGGGTGGGCCGTAAATAACGCACCAAAGATTTAAAATAAATTGTGATGTGAAATAATGTAAATATCTTTTCTTTGGGTATCTGTTAAATTTAATTTCAATATCAGTTACTATAACTGTTAAATTTAATTTCAATTCAATTTAATTTAATTTCAAACCCAAAACGTTTGTTATTATTATCTGAATTGTTTTATATGCTTTGGTGCGTTATTTATGGCCCACCCTGTATAAAACACAAATGCAGTAATGCCTACCAAATCCAGAAAGTTGTAGAAAAGAGCAACGGACCACCGACGGGTTCCTACTTTAATTAAATACTGCCTGGCTTTTTGATCAGCCACGTTAACACCACATTTGGTCTTGTTATAAAATTCCTTTGTCTTCGGTTTCCTTTTCTCAGATTCGCCAAGCTCAACAGATATATACAGAGAACTAAAAACGTAAATGTTTTTCTTGGCCTTACTCTGATACACAGTTAAAATTCTCATATCACGCCTTCATGAGCCTACTAGAATAACGTTGTTGCAAGCATTTTGCAGATGCTGGCAGCTTACGTCTAACCTTTTTCATAGTTCCAACCAGGCTGGTTTTTTTTAGCTTTATGGCAAGTAAAAACGAGGTGAAAAAGTTATCGGTTGCAACGTTTCCGCCTTTACCCACAAATGGTTCCATGAAAGTTATAACAATTTTGTCATATAGCCTTTGGGTGGATGGACGGGAATCGTTTTTGCCCAGATATGGAATGGCATTTAGGATATACTTTGATTCCACGTTAACCGCTATCCAGAACTTTATGCCAAACTTATCTGGTTTGTGTGGCATATACTTGGTAAACCTACAACGAGATTTTGTCGGAAACAGCTGCTCATGAATCGTATTATTTTCTTCAAGTTTGTAACCACTGATGATTTTGTCTACAAATCTATTCCAAATATTCGAGATAACAGCAAATTTGTCAGTTTGCAAGCGTGCTGATCTTGTACTACGCAAGTGGAAGCGTAGAAAACGCATAATCTCACGGCAACGACTTTTCAACATGGTTTGCTGAAAAAATGATACGCCACTTTCTTTATCACAAAAGTTGTAAAGGGGAAAGTGTTTGCCACCATATGCTCCTCGTACATGTAGCAGTGCAATGAATGCATTGAGCTCACAAAGTGAAACCTCTCGTTCTTCATTGCCTAAGACTCTTGGAGCTTCTATGCTGGTACATTGTTGAATGTTTTTGAGCATGTGATTATCAAATATACCTTGAAAAGCACCAACAAAGGAGTCTGCCATTCTAAGGACAAAGCGTAATAAACCTGATTGCTCAGTTAGGACATTCTAAGCTGCACGCTTTCCTCGTGATTTTACATCGAATTCCATAAATTCCCATTTCGTGCCATCTCTTGCTCCCAGGTGTGTACTTGCACTTTCAGCTGCACTCGAACTAGAATCACCATCAAAACATGTAGCAGAATGGGTTTCAACGTTGGCATCAGCAGTTTGTATTTATAAATCACCTACGTAAACAATGGGTTGTGTATCATCAAATTGCTCAGTTTATTCGTCGTCACTCATCTCATCTCATCTGAGGAACAGAGTTCCCAATTTAACACGGCGCCTTTTCAGTTTACTTTTTCCTTCAAAACCATCCTCGTCTATGGATTTAAGCATAGAAACAACTTGTGGCCCAGTAAAATGCCTTGGTCGTTTAGACATAATGCAATAGATTTGACTATGCTATATTTCTTAGTCAAGTAGCTTACTTCACCTGTGGAACCAGAAAAAGTTAGCACCAATTCGGCATGCACACGATGCTTTTATTACAAAAGGTTATGATCAACGTACTAACTTAGGCTAAAGGCTAATTGCCTGTGTTCTGCTTTTTCTACCTCAGGAAGTTGGCTGGGTGTTGTTTGGGGAGGATATTCGACAAGCACCGTGAGCTGAATGCTGATAAAAACCCGTAGTTGTCAACAATATAAAATAATCTATTTCTGTTTTATAAACTCTTTCATAATCTGAAATCAGTCTATTTTCAGTGGTGCAAAATGATAACTGAAAAAATTTATTATAAATGCTGTTTGAGTAGTGCATTTCTTTCTGGTAACTCTATGACGTCACAAATAAAATCAATTCATCCCAAAATAGAAAGACAATGTTTGAAAATGAGCCATAGGTGTCACAGAGACGATACGGTCTTTTAAAGTACAACAGGAGGTTCAAAAATAATGGTTTATGTTTAGCGGTCATAATGACCGTTAATGGCCGTTGAAGGTGAACAATCTCCCAGAACCTTTGGGAAAGTAGTTTTCAGCTTGATACTCAGCATCAGAGTTACTGCCTATTAATCAGGAAAACTTAAGAAATTTTACACTAATGCGATTTTCGTGAAAAAGATATCCCACCTTGAAATTCCAAAACGGTCAAAATGACCGTAACTGCCGTACTAGTGTTAAGTTAAAATAAATCAATTTTGCCCTTGACTCTTACAAAAGCCATTCCAGCCAGGAAAACAAGCATATCAAAAACACGATGCGAACTGAATTAGTAAGGTAGTAGCTTTCAGTCAAAATTATTATATTTTAGTTACTTCCAAAAAATTATGAAAATTTTTTAGTAGTTGGTGTGGGTGCAATAACAAAACAACAAGTTAACAAATTATCGAGTTCTGTATGTTAACAGTAATCAGTCAAAGTTGGATGTAAGACACTACAATCGCATTTTCAAATTGAACCTTGCTAATGCGAAATGGTCTGAGTTTTTCTAGACGTACAAAAAGATCTTAGTTTTCTTACTTACTCCTAACGAATACTTCATCTGTTTTTTTATCCAACAGTCTTGCATGCTATTGTTATTTACTCCTTTCTATTACGTTCTCCTCTAAAACATTTTTAACAAAAATTACCTGAGAATGCAAATTTTGTTTAACGAAACTTGAATTGTTAGTTTCGTTTTGAGAACGAACAGCATACACGCTTGTAAATATTGTTTTTATAGTTCATCATTCATTATTTACATAACTTGTGAACACGCTTTTAAACATAAACATCATACACGCTTGTAATTTATTTACAACTTCATTGTAATTAAGTGAAATATATTTTTAGTTCCTTTTCAAGGAAAAGTTTTTGCTGGATTTAATTAGTGTAGAAGAATGCTGTGTTCAGACCTGTTTCTGAATCGTCAGTATTGCAGGCACACCGCCCACTTTATTGGTGAAAATATCAGAAAATATTGCCGTAAACTTTCTTTCCTAAGATTTCAAGATTATGGTTACTAAGAAGTAGAAACACAAGACGATGCAATTATTATCCCCTCTAAATGACTCTCTAAGCTATTTGCACTAAAGCATATTATTACTGTAGACTAGAGACCCTACAGACGTTATACTTCAATTTAAATAAATCAATTCATAATCTTGGCAAACAAGATCAGAATAGCATTGGTTGTATGCACTGGTGTAATCTATACTGCGACCGGAAAACCGCTTTCTTTATTTCCTAATCTTTACATTTTTAAATTTATTTGTTTGGCCAGTGATTGACTCTAAGCGATTTTAGGAAGTTTTTTTCTAAATGTTAAGATTTCAATCGCTAATGGAAGTATAATATATTACTAGGTAAGCTACATAGTAGGGTTCGAAAAACTTGGGATATTCGCGCAGTTTTGAGCCTATTGTGATTTTTTTGTAGCCTGCGCATCATAAGGCCGACACCTTGCGCTGATTGGCCTTAACTAAAAACACAAAGCAATTTTATAAAAGTTAATCTCTAAAAAAAAAGTCATTAGTTTCAAAAAGCGGAAAAAACATTTCTTGAACAAAAAATTTGCTGGAAATCAGGGATGACGAACCTTTTTGGTTGACTGGGTCAAATTATAGGTTATGCAGCTGTATGAACACAAACGCGGGTCATAGATTAAACACATCTATTCGTCTAACCTCTTCTCTAAAAAAAGATCATCATCCTTCTCCAATAGCTGCATTTCAACGTCAATGAAATAAGAGAAATGTCAAGTGAGTCACTGCAATGCCTGTAATGGGTCACTCTGTCACCCGTGGGTCAGTGGTTCGCCATCCCAGCTCTTAATTATGAAAATTCAATAACAAAGAGTTGATCAAACAAAAAAACTAAAAACTTTTTCAACTGATTCATTGTAATAAATTAAACAATTGTATGGATCATCATTCTGTAATGATTGTGGGCAGTCAGAGGTTATTGAAAGATGGATTTGGGCAGAACTGGCCTTGTCCGCAATTAAATCTGCAAAGGGGTATTAACATATTATACTGCGATTTTTGTGGTAGGAAGTATTAAGTTGATTATTCCGCAACTGCAACAGTTTCAAAACTAAAAAATTGAATATTGAATTGCTACATTTTACAGCCTAAAAAAAATTCTCGTCTCAAAAAAAATGAAGCAAACATTACTTTTAAAATCATTTGGTAACAAAACTTTCTCACGCTTTCAGTTAGGCTACTTCTTGAATACAAAGTTTAATAAAGGCAATCCCAATTGTTATCAGACTGCGAGTTAGCAACACTACTCCACAACCTCATCAGTCGCAAACTCAAAACAAAAATAATTTCAAGATAGAGCAGGTGATAATGCTTCTACTGAACTCAGGAATTTCATGCAATCGTACGAGTGAAATTTTTAAATGCAAACATGCGTCAACAACGTGTGAATTCTTTACACAAAGAAAAAATCTCAAAATAGCTTTAAAAAAAGCTTTAACCCTCATCCTACCAACACTTTTTACACCCTAATCTTACCAAGTGGGGTCCAAACGGACCCCAGTGGAAATGTCACGGTTATCATTACAAAACTGAACTTCTTTTGTTACAAATGTTTGTATTTCTAACGAAACAAATTCATAGACTTCACAGAACATCAAAATAAGCTTGCGTTGGTCTGAATCAGAGCTGTACTAAACAAAATGTCCGAGAAAATGTGTTTTCGAAACTAATGCAAAAGTGACAACACAATGTTTTCTACAAACACGCACTTTCTCCAAGACCTCAATCAAGTTAAATTGTTTTAGCATAATTAGACACTTTTACAAAATTATTCTTTTGATAGCGTCACTTTTGCTGACATTCAACACAGACTAGTTGTTGTTTGCTATGAGTAGGGCATACATATTTCTTGCAGGATTCGCAAACACGTCGAACTTTTTTATCAGCAACACGTGGACAAAAGCTGCATCTTCTTTTTTTGCCAATTGGCGCTTGCATTTGAGCTTCCTGTGCTGCTGCAGATTTAATCCCAATCATATTCATAGCCATTCGAATAGAAGCTCGTAGTCCTGAAGTTGCAGCCCTGCGCTTGATATGTGGTATTACTAGTTCTTGACCAAGTTCAAGTAAAAAGATTCTTCTTCTCTTTTTTCCCTCAGATGACTTCCACTCAGGATATTTTGCCATCCAACTTACGAAAGCAGCTACAGCACCGACATCAATGCAATTTCCAAACATTACAACAGGCCAACGATTCACCTTTCTTCTACATGTATACAGTGTGCACAAGTGGTCAAGGTTATCAACCCCACCTTTCGTAGCATTGTAGTGCATTATAATTTCAGGCTTATATTCTTTCCCTTCAACAACAGTGTCATGATGCATTGTTGACAGTGCCTTGACAGCCTTGTTTTTCTTTGGCACATAAGAAACCAAGGTTACTTGGTCCTTGAATCCAAACATGGAGCTGTAACCTTCTCTGCTGCTGTTTGGCTTCATTACGGTAGGTATCTCTGCTTTGTTAGATCGAATTGTACCCACATAAGTTAAGCCATTTTCAAGAAGGTTTTCAGCAAGAGGTATCGAACTAAAAAAGTTATCAGCTGTAACATTCCTTCCACTTCTATACCATGGCGCTACCAGTTCTTTGACAACGCGTGCACCCTGACCAACTTTCCGCGGTTGATCAGGTTGCTTTCCCAGACAAACTTCGCCTTTGAGAGGATAGCTTGTTTCTGCATCACAGCACCACCATATTTTTATTCCATATTTTGCTGGTTTGGAAGGGATGTATTGACGGAAAGGACATCTTCCACGAAAAGCCACTAGTTATTCATCGACGCAAAGATCAGTCCCTGGAATATAGTACTTTTGAAATTGTGCTTGAAATAATGTCCAAAAATCACGAAAAGCTGCCAGCTTGTCCGTTGCACGCCTCTCTGTACGAGTTGCTCGATTATCAAATCTTATATTTTTTAAAATGTCTGTGAACCTATTTCTAGACATAGTAGCAATGTAAACTGGTCTGCCTTCCTTTTCCGACCATAGTGATGAAATGGGCTCATGATTAGATTTATGCAGGCCTGCCAATAAATTGAGTCCCATGAAAGCTGTCATTTCAGTGTCATCAACAGATATCCAAGTTCTCTCAGCACCAGGGTGTTCTTTGTTCTATTCATTTGTTTTACAATGAGCTTCTCGATTTGTATTTACTACAACAAGATCAATCATTACTTCCGTAATAAAAGAACTGAATGCCTGCTTAGTTGAAGTGCAACTGACGGCAGATGTTATGCCTGGTACCTGTCTAATAATGTCTTGGGTTCGACGTCTTGCAGTAACTGGTGGTTGCTTTTGCCAAATTGTTCCATTTTTACCAACAAATATGGTATGTTTGCTCAGTTGCACTTGCATCTGGTTGCACCACCCCGACTTGACCGTGGTCTTGCATATGACTTTCACGTTCGACCAGGCCTCTTCCTCCACTAAGTTGATTATTATCATTACGGGTAGAGCGTTTGCTGATTTCATCTTCATCTGAAGAGGATTGTTTCAATGATTCAATGTCACTAAAATCAGAACATTCAGATATGTAGTCTCCCTCTTCACTTGAAACGTCAGAATCTTCAAATTCTGAGTTATCTTTTATTTGAATAAAACTTTTAAGTACTTCTGAAGCAACATATTGTGCACGTCTATCTCTATTAGCCATTATTTATTCTAATCTGATAAAACAAAATACGATATGAAGCAGATATAAACGCTAAAATGCACACTATTAGCTGGGGTCCAATCGGACCCCAAAGCAAAAATATATCTAAATGCTGTATAGCTGCTAGCAATCAAAAATTAAAACGTGGGTTGGAAAGAGCTTAGATACTCTAACAAATTCCTGGCATCCCTAACTTTTCGAAGCACTAGTTGGTTTTGGGGATACATTAATACACTGCTGGGGTCCGGTCGGACCCCACTTGGTAGGGTTAGGGTTAAGGAACGGCTTTATAGCACTTTTTTAAGTAATCAGTGAAAACTTGAACGTTTTTGTCGGACTTTTATCAAAAGTTATCGCCAGAATGAGGCAGCGAAAAGAAAGCTTCGCCATTTACAAACGGAAGAGCATTCTAAATTGCTTCGTTTTGCCATAGTTCAAAATCCAAGCGAGGTGGATGAATTGTAGTGCGTAGACAAATTTTTTTTTGGCAGCAAGGTGCGGGTTGTTTGTTTTTGACAAGAATAGCTTTGAGGACGGCTTGATTAAAGAAAGATCTAATGTGGCGGTTCAGTGTGTTTGAGGGCAAAAATTTAAGCAGTCCAGAGATATGACGTGACCGTGGATATCAAGTGTTTGAGCCTTCATAATAACAATTAAAATTGTAAAACAGTAATCAAACCCTAGCAGGATAGTCTATCCAAGCGACTTTGCTCCATATCAGTTAATGTTGAAAAAGGGTCTGCTATTAATAAACAGCAATAAAGTCAGCTTAGACATTTATTTGCCATAAGAAAAATCAATTTCGCTAACGCATCCTCAGTTTCCGCAAAAAAATAAGAAAAATCGCAAACAAAAAAATTAAATATTTTCAAACAAACTAATGGTAAATTAGAAAAAAGGTTAGTTCAAGCTACCGCCGTGTATAAACGTCGACCTATTCTTGCCACTATGCTTACCAGTTATAAAAAGGTAGCTCATTCAATCACTAAAAATACTGGTGAAAGAAGATCTTAACCTTACAAGAAATGCGCCCTTTGCGGCCATTTCAACTATTATATATCTATGGTACATCAAATCTGTACCATCACTGCAGCCAATGGAAAAATTGTGGCATTGAGGCAAACCTCGGATTGTTCAAACTACGGCATATACGTGGCTACATGCCGTTTATGTCACAAACAATATATTGGTCAAACCATAAACAAATTTTCAAAACGCTGGTGCCACCACAGATTTATTTGGGATCAATTTAAATACGACAATATTGACGATAAAGCAGCATTATTACACCATTACCACACCTTCCATAGACTCACATTTCAGACAAAACCAGATATTGCCCATTGTTTTTGGTAGCGTTTGTAGAGCAACAGCCCAAACATCTTTTATCTATTTACGAAAACATACGGCTAGACAAATTAAATACCCCTATTAACATAAATAAAATGCTCTTGCTCTCAAATAAGTGACTTTGAAACTATTTTTTTGTTTTTGAAATACTGTTTTAGTTTTATTGTTTCTCATATCCCAGTGCGTTATTTATCACTTACGTAACGGCTTCTATAGGTTGTGACCTTTCACTCGTTATTATGATATACTGCTCTTTGTTTATTTAGTAATTACACGTCTTGTTTTATCTCGCCTCTATTTCTATGCAACTTTACCTATCATATATGTTTGAATGCATTTTGAAAGAAGTTGGAGCTAGTTTTATGATCCGTAGTTTTAATAGCTGTTTACTATTGTAGACCCCGTGAAGATAAATATTTTTGCTTCTTGTTAAGCTTTGAAGATTTTATTATCGTAGTACAGTCTTTTCTCTGATTTACCATTAGTTTGTTTGAAAATATTTAATGGTTTTTGTGCAATTTTTCTTATTTTTTCACAGAATCTGAGATGCGTTAGCAAAATTAATTTTTCTTACGCAAATAAATGTCTAAGCTGACTTTATTACTGTTTATTAATAGCAGACCCTTTTTCAACATTTGAGCCTCCATTAAATGTTTTCATTTATGAATAATCTTTACTTTGCCTGGGTTTGTGAACTTACACTTAGTATCATTATTATGAATCACACATGCAGCGCGGATGTCATTCATACGTGGGAGGATTTTTGTTTTGCTTGTAAATTGACCCATACGTAATTCCGGTTTGACGAAGCGCCAAAAGCAAGTCAGGCCTGTTTTTCAGTTGTTGTTGTTATTCTGAGTTTTGTCTCGTTCAAATAACCTGCAATAGGTCTTGGAAACTTTGGTACAAATAGACTATAACTTGAAACATAGCCATACTAGCAGTTGCCAGCACTGTGAGTTGATTGCCATTGTAGTCATTGTAGGCACAGTTCTAACTTTCTCATAATTTTTCTCCAATTGCAAAATCACAGTCGGGAAAAAGTTAAACGATATTTTCTAAAAGATAATTCTTTCTTTTTTATGTTGAGTATGATCGATTGTGGTACATGTTGGTTAATTCTGTTCTACAGTTTTTCGCATGTGCGGCCAAGGTACCGGCAGTGTCAGCAGCATATGTGTTCATGTACGACATGAGACAAAGCAATATTGTTTCACGCCTTTAAAGCTTCAATAAAAAACAGCTGAAAAAGTGTTTTAACCCTATCAGGACCGGGTGGGGGGTCGATTTGACCCACAGCAAATTAAAACTGTTGTAACTTAGGGACCGCTTGAGATAAATGTTTAAAATTTTTTGACTTTTCCTAAAATTTATCTGGCTTTTGGTTGGTTATAAACTAAAATTTATCAGGCTTTTGGTTATAAACAAAGATATTCACTCTAGTTTTGATTTAAACATAGCGATTTCGAAACCTACTCGGGCAAATTTCTTCACCAATTGCTTTTATATAACAAAGAAAAAAAGGAGAAAGAGCGCACGCGCAAAACCGTGACGAGGCACGTAAAACACAGAATTTGTTTTAACCCATTTTCTCCTAGTGGGGCCATATGGACCCATGCAACTCAATTACAATTTTATTTAATTTTATGTATTGTTTATCAGATATTTTTTATTTTATCTTGTGATATATTGTACCTAAACCTAAATACATACATTACCAGTATTAAATATCCCCAATTCTATCTAGTAAGATTTTTGGAGGCTTTTGAAGTGACCTTCTATTACAAATCAAATTTCACAATGACCGAAATAAAAAGGTAAGCCATTATTTACTTTATTTAGATTTCAAAACGCACGATTATTATAACAAAATATTTATTAGTAATGACTCTTCACTTCATATTAAAACGAATTTAATTGTCCTTTAATTAATTTCCCAATGATCTGTTGAATTTCAAAAAATCTTAGTGGGGCCATATGGCCCCACTAGGAGAATCCGATTACAATTTTTCAGTTTTTTATATTTTAGTTTATTACACTTTTTTATGTATATATAAAATAACTATTAAACCAATTTAACGATATACAATTATTTACTGCTTTATATATAATATAATATTAACTATGTTTATAAATACATACACACACACACACACACACTCATATATATATATATATATATATATATAAGTATTTTATACAAATAATATATACTGTATTTTAGGCCCATGAAATTGAATGCAGTTCTGGACTACCTAGAAGAACTTGACAACCCTGATGCATCAATAACTATTTGTCCACCTGATGTTCATGAACTCACAGATGAAAATTCAGCTGACGAAGAAGGAGATGTACCAATTGGACAACACAATTTAAATCCGAATCACCTTTTGGCTCAGGCTGAGATTGATTTATCATCCGATGATGAAATAATTCAGCAACCCCCTTGTAAAAAGTAGAAAACTTTACAACCCAAATGGGAATCTTCAACAAGCGTAGCGCCTTATTTTCCCGAAGGTGATTATTCAAAATACAGAGATTTTAGCCTTGCAGAATTATTCGAACTTTTTTTTTGATGATCCGATTATAGATCATATAATAGAACAAAGCAGAATAAATGGTGTCAGAAAAAATTGGAAAGACATTCAAGTAAGTCAGCAAGAAATGAGAGTGTTTCTTGCTACTTTGATCATTGGTGCGTACAATCCACTACTGAGCAAAACTCATTACTGGGAAACAGAAGAGGATTTTCAAAAGAATATTTGTCAGCTGAATTTCAAAAGAGAAATTGCCATGTCATACGTGAAAAGATTTCAAAATCCCCCGAAGAAATCTGGTCAAATACCAATGAATTTGACCAAGGGGTACCAGATTCTAGGTTTGATGGTCTGCATCATTATGTTCAGGCAATTGCCAATGGTTCTAAAAAATGTGCTGGAGAATTATGCAAATCTAAAGACAAACTGAATGCAGTAAATGCAATGTAGGAGTTTGTGTCAGATGTTTTAAAGTTCACCATAAAAAAATATTTTTCCAAATGAATTTTCGATAAAATATTCAGTATCATCACTTTTTTCAAATAATTTAGTAGAGGAATTATTTTTTCTCATTGAAATATGCTATTTGTAATGTAAAAAGAAAATTTACCAATTTGTTTGTTATTTTAGGCAAAAATGTGAATAAATGTCAATTTGATCAAAAATGTTCATTGTTTCTCCTAGTGGGGCCATATGGACCCACCTCATTTCTGGTAAATTATAAGTGTGACAAAAAAAATAAAGTTCAATTTTCAAATGTATAATATATATGGTTATTATATATCAAAATCAAAGAAATCGGTTAAAAAAAAAAATTCCAGGAGATAATGGGTTAAAGTAACGCAATGGTTGTAAAGTTGTACAATTTCTCAGAAATCTTTCTTCTCAAAACCTCGCTGTGAATAGCATTTGACAAGTCAAAGTGTTTTCAGATACACAGCTATTTTGTAGCTTTTAGTTAAATAAATAATACCTTTTTGACGCTAAGCCATAACCTACCGATAAAGTAATGCAAGAAAATAGTTTGTAATTTTGATACTTGACAAATGCATTTAAGTAAAAAGAACTGTTTCCAAGGGCAAAGCCAGAAAATAAATTTGGCGGCGTGATAATGTAGTTTGCGCTTTTCATGATGATTTATGATGTTGTTAGTAGTTACCAGTTAAAATTGGGGATTGGTAAGAGGGAGAGCAACGAGCGCACTTGCAATTCCTGTTGGATCGAAAATATGCAGTGGTAGGTTAAGGGACGCAGGGGCGACAGACAGCAAAATTTAATTTAGGAGTTTTATAAAACTTGATTTCCGTTGTTTTACGAGTAGGCTGTTAGTAATTAATTAAGTAACAAATTTTTATCAGCAAATACAAATCCAAAACGCAAGTAGCCAATCGTGAATCACAAAATTAATTTTTTTTAAGGGGAAAAGGAACTGTGGAAGATCTCCTTAGTTTGTGACCAACACCAAAATTTTTTTTTGTTGACCGTGTGACAAAAGCAATGTGCTTGTATTCTACACCTACACACTTCCAAAAGCAAATGAAAATATTTTTTCTTTCCGTGGTCTTTTATCCACTTTCATAAAGACATCCCTGGTAAAAGTATTACCGGTACGCTGCCTGCTGCATGGCCGAGCAGAACGGCATTTGCATTGAAGCTGACGTTTCAAGTTCAAACTACAGCTTGCGTCAACTACCACAACATTATAAAGTTGAGTGATGACTCAAATATCGTCTTGTCATTTCCAATCTTCTAAATCAGAGGTGGACAAACTTTCTAGTCGGAGGGCCGCATTGACCATTCAAGAGTTGGCTGAGGGCCGTATCGACCATTTAAGAATAGGCCGAGGGCCAGTGCTTAAAATCTTGAAATAGTTAAATGCAGTGCAAGATTTTGCAATAGCTTAAAATCTTGCAATAACTTCTTGTAAAGACGTATTACAAGGCTTTGATAATGATGGCGTCCGAAAACAAAGGTTATCACCCTTTATTTGGACAAAAAATGGGTCAATTTAAACTAAGAATTGCGTAGCGGCTCTTTCAATCATGGCTTCTATCGTTTTGGGCTCTTCAGTACGGCAAGTGCGGCCAACCCTGTCCTACTAAATTAAATTCATGGAAGTTTCTATAAGTTTGGAGCGGGCCGCACAAAATACTCTGGCAGGCCGCAAATCTGTAGCTTGCTCAACCCTGCTCTGAACTACGTTCATGTTACGTTCGATAAGTTAAATTTGTAATTGCTTTACTTCAACACAGGAATAGCTAAGAAGTCAAAAGCAGCGTCGAATGTACTAGATCGCATAACTGAAAAACGAGCAGCTAGTTTTTATTACTTAAACAGCAAATACGTACTTTTAATTAACGAAAACTCTTATTTGAAATTATGACATTCGGAATGCAGCCACTACATTTTAGTTCTATGTTTGAAATGTTCAAATTGCTCTTTTCCACTAAAATTTAAATATTCTGCCAGTGTATAATATTATGATAATTTTATGATATTTAACGAGTCTACACGTAATTTTTTTCTTTCAGACATATAAATGTCGCCAACAAAAGTAGTAAAAAATAGCCCTTGTGAATGTAAGACCTGAAGAAATGTTAAGTAACATTTTGAATGAAGTATCTGTAGAAGAAAACAACAACATTGAAGACATAGCCTCTTTAGCTTCCGGTGACTATAAAAACTGTTAGGACCGTATAAATATCATATGACGCCTCCAGAGGGAAACAAAACTGCCGTATTTGTGTTATTATGGGGGAGAGGATAAAAGATAGGCTCCATAGACATACCGTCGTTGCACAAACTTGATAATAAAAAGAATCAAAGTTTACAATCGTTTGATATAACAGGTTTTTGTAGCAAATCCAAAACTTAAGTTTGCTTGAGGACTTTTTCATATGATTTGTCACATACACGCTCGCAGACTTGGACAACTAAATATGCGTAATTCTAGTTGGCTAATTCGGTGCATTACAGCAAAAAATCGCTAATTCTAATCTAATTTGAAAAACTAAGTCTCTAATTCTAATCTAATTAGAAAAATCCCTAATTCCAATTCTAATCTAATTTCGGAAAAGTTCCTCACCGAAAAGTCGAGTCTGAAAAATAAGGAGACTATTTCTGTTAGAGATCAGAACCACCTTCAGAAGACCAGCTTCGGAAGTATTGGCACTGATTGGAATGACTTACATGCAAGCTTACTAGAACAAGCACATCAAAACACTAATGTGATGTTCCATGAAATGTTTGGAATACCAGTTTTTTGTGCAACTAAATCCAGGAACAGATTTAAATTGGTGCTACTACAGCGTGAGGTCTGCCACACTATAATGTGAGGTCTACCCCTCGTCCACACTATAGTGTGAGGTCTAGGGTTAGGGTTTGAATTAGGGTTAGGGTTTGGAATAGGGTTAGGGTTAAAACAAACTCTAACTCGAAACTCACCATGCACCTCGGTAGGCAACATGTGCCAATAGACCTCACGCTATAGTAGCACCTTTAAATTTTTAATCGCCCTCATATCGTTTGATGACCATATAACGTGTCCTACTCCTTGGCAACATGATATATTTGCAGCCTTTTGCAAAATTTTTGAAGAATTTAACAAAAACTGTGGGAAATTTCTTGATCGTAATGATTATTTGTCGCTGGATGAAAGTCTTTATCCTACGAAAACGCAAATCAGTTTTAATCAATTTAATTCGAGCAAACCAAGTATGGAGTGCTGTATAAATCAATGGACGCTTGCAGCTACCCATTTATCTTTTCAACTGTTGTTTATCCTGCAAAGCCAAAAACAGAGACCTAAGACGTTTTACTATACTCCTAAGACCACATTTTACTATACTCCTAAGACGTCACAAACAGTAAAATACCTAATTCAAAATTTGGAATGCCACACAAATTTAGTGGCAAGAAACATATTATATGACAGATTGTATGCTTCAATATCAATGGCGTAATGGCTGCTTGACTGTTGAATAACTTCTGTGGGAACTTTACAATCAAATAGAAAAGAAATTCCAGCTGAAATAAAAGAAATCAAAGACTGAGAAAGAAACTCATACGAGATTTATTGGGAAAAGGATAACTGCATATTTATCTACACTTGTATGTGGTAAAAACCAAAAGTTCAGGAAAGCGAAATGTTTTGTTATTGTCAACGTGCCATCGCTTCTTGCAACTACAAAAGATGACAACAAAAGCAAGCCCGCTATTTACAAACTATACAATTTTTCAAAAGAAGAAACAGACATTATTGGTCAAAAAATGGGGTTCTACAGCTGTAAATCGAAATCAAAGCGCTTGACTATGAATGCATTTTCGTACGTTTTGGACACATGTCGAGTGAACGCTAGCACGATATATGCAATGAACAACGATCTGCAGCCTTGAAACATAAAATCTGTAGATTTCGGATTTGAACTAGCTATGTCTTTGATTCGCCCACATATAGAACAACCAAGTTTAATCGGCATAA
Source organism: Trididemnum clinides (assembly GCA_963675345.1). Classification (NCBI taxonomy): domain Eukaryota; kingdom Metazoa; phylum Chordata; class Ascidiacea; order Aplousobranchia; family Didemnidae; genus Trididemnum; species Trididemnum clinides. The sequence goes on from OY776291.1 coordinate 3,804,512, forward strand.
ATTCTTCTGTGGTTCGCAAAATTGAGATAGTACTGGAGAAAAAATATCCTTCAAACATGAAAAACGTCAAGTGTTTTTTTCCTCATCAAAGTGAAAAACGAAGGCGATGCGATGCATGTACGAGTAAGATTAAAGGAAAAGGAGCAAAAGAAAAAAAAACATAATTTCTAAGCAATTGATCCAGTGCCAAAAATACGCAAAGCCTTTGTGCAATAAGCATCTTATTCGCATTTGAGATTATTGCTTGCCAGACTAAACTGTTGTAAGGCTTACCCTTAGGAATAAAATTGCACTACCTTAGTTGTTTTTGAAACATACAGCGTATTGCTGCTTTTGTGGATGATATATGTATTGTTGATATTACCCGTAAATTTAATGTAGTGTTTCCGTATTTTCATATTAAACGATAAATTGTATGAAGAAAACAGCATGGCGTATGACTGCAATACACCAGCTAGTCCAGAAATAGCTTATTTTGTTTTACATTTGTAATGTATTCTGTTAATTGCAAGTGATTTTTTAATTAATAGCTCTAAATTCACTAACGCTTCAAAGCACAAGTTACGATGATAAAGCTCAAATTGGTGACATTATAATTGATCCTGGTTGAATATAAAAGCTTTAAGGACCATATAAATATCATGTTGCGCCTCCAGAGGGAAACAAAACTGCCGTATTGGTGTTATTATGGTGGAAGAGGATAAAAGATAGGCTACATAGACATATCGTTGTAGGACAAACTTGATAATAAAAAGAATCAAAATTTACAATCGTTTGATATGACAGGTTTTTGTAGCAAATCCAAAACTTAAGTTTGCTTGAGTACTTTTTTCATGCAACTCGTCACATGCGCAGACTTGGACAACTGATTAATTCTAGTTGGCCAATTCGGTGAATTACAGCAAAAAGTCGCTAATTCTAATCTGATTTGAAAAACTAAAAGTCTTTTATTCTAGTGTAATTTGAAAAATCTCTATTTCTAATTCTAATCTAATTTTAGCAAAGTTTCTGACCGAGAGTCGAATCTGAAAAATGACAAGACCTTTTTTATATTAGGGATCAACTGTATTTACAAAAAGTTTGATTGAAAATCAAGATCGAAATTTGGTGATCTCCAAACAGAAAAAAGGTCTTCACAATGATTTGATGGCAAAAATGAAAAAGTCTTAGAATTGTCGCAAATACAAAGTGGTTTTGCGAAGATGTTCAAATGGCATCAAAATGCGCTTGGTAATTAAAATTTCAAACTAACTTCAGAAAAATTGGAAAGCTCTAATTCCAATTCTACTTTAATTTGTGATAATCAGAAATGTTCTAATTTTATTCTGCTTTAATTTGAGAAAAGCATTAACGCTCTAATTCCAAGTTTAATTTAATCTGAAAATGCTAAAAAATTGTAATCGTCCAAGTCTGCATAAAGGATGAAGGGACTTACAAAAACGCCATATTGCCTCGCATAAGGGAGAGGAAATCAGTCATATCATTCGTGAGCATTCCTTAATTTGAATGAGATTTATGTCTTGATCAATAAAAATATTTATCTGTGATGAACAAGCATAGCTTGAAATTTTTGTCGCTGAAATGCTATTTCACACCCTGTTTGACATTTATAAACAGTCAATTTAAATTGTAAAAATCTATCAAGAGAGTAGACCCTTGGCATATGGCAAGTAGTTCAACATAAGAAATGTTATACAAACATCACCGCTAGTGAATTTCTGGTAAAAAGCAAAATGGCAAATTGATGATGAGTTGCTGAACTTTTTACCTGGTAGCTGACATTGATAAACTGCGCTTGGGCGATCGCAAAACCACAACGTCGAAGAGTAAACATTACAAAAAAAGAAAATTCGCCGGCTGTTTCTTTATTTTAAATTACAGTCAAAAATCTAAAAACTAATGCTGTGCATTTAATTTGCAAATACTTGAACGCTATTAATCTGATCATAACCAAAAGTAGATAATTAGATCGAAAAATATATTCTGCATTTATCTGAGCAAATACGGAATCGCTATATGAGCGGTTTAAAAGTTATTAGCTGCCAATGTGTCGGGTCGAATCGATTCCCCTCGGACATAGAAAGCAAAAAATAGCCCGGTCCTAATAGGGTTAAGATTAAGTTACAGTGTAGAAAAGCTGCGGTTGGCTAAAAATACGATATTAGGGTTGCTTGGCGTGCTAGCCTTTATCTGCATGCTAGGATGGTTCTCAAGTTACCTTGAGCGGTATTGCCCTATTTAGTCTCTACATCAAAGCCTGCCATCTAGTATTTCCTGTTGAATACTTGGCATTCCAATTTTTGCAAAATTTAAATTGTTATAATTGAAGTGCGAATATTAATTTTTTTTTAATGCCACTTGTAATTCCTGTTTGATTAATTTCAGCTTTTTTCACAAATTTATAATTGAGGACATAATGCCTGCCTTCCCGACCAAAGTGCAAACATTTTGTAGGCGGTGCAACAACACAAAGAGAAACTTTACTTTTAATCTACCCAGTCGCAAAACTATGGCTGCAGATATAAAGATTATGGCGGAGTTTTTTAAAGTTTCCAGTATCATCTGCATAAATTGCAGGCTGAAAAAGACGGTAATATAAGAGTTCTTTGCCCACGTTGCTTGTTGTAAGGCAAGCAGTTTATATGTTTATGCCGTAGAGTATCAGATTGTTAAACCAGTGGAATTGTTTTTTAAAAGCCTGGAAAAATTTAGGGGTTGCTTAAAACAAACACAAATCCTTGCGAAGTACCTCCTCAAAAATTACAACAAAAAATGTGCTACAGCTTTTGAAGATTTATAGCAACTAAAAGCTGTAGCAATCCATACTGCGTTTTGCCTTCTAGTGGTGTTACACCTCAGTAAGAAATTGCGTATGGTAGTCAAGGCCGAGTTACTTGCGGAGATTCTTAACCAAGTTTCTGTTGAGATGGTAAACGCACTTTTGAATGATGAAGTTGAAGACAAAGAATATTTCAAGATGATATTTTATCAACAGGGTCGTAGTTTTTCGTCAATTGTAACAGTTTACAAATTTGATCTCCCATGATTTTGTTTTTAATGTTCACAAGTTTGTAGGTTTTTTGTTTTTGATTTTAAACCTAAATTTTACTGGAACGAGAGCAAATTGGTTACATATCATAATACTTTGTAGAAAAAGAGAGATGGAAAAGGCATACGAATTCAAAAAGTTTTAAACTGTTTGTTTTTCAAAAATTACGAGCATCGGCAAAAGAAGTGCAACTTTTATTGAAAATTGAACAAAAGTGGTAATCGTTGAGTATGGAATCTTCGCGCAAAGAAACTTTTAATCTAAAAATGTTTACTGGTGGGATTCTACTGCTATAGAGCGACTTTTCTCGGCTGGTTCATTTTTTGCCAATTATTTTTTGGAAAAAACGATCAAGTTTAAAACCCAAAAAATTTGAAATGTTTATGTTCGTAGAGAAGAAAGAATATTTGCTTTACAGTAAGTTTTTGATAGCTTGACGTAGTACACATATCTGCAGTATCGTATCAAAGTATTTTTCAGAGTTATAAATCTAAGTTCTTCATTAAGCAGTAATTTCACATTCTTTGCCGTAAGTTATCTTTTATCAGAGTGTGTTAGTAGTGTGATGTGTTTTTTTGGATTTTTAAAAGTGTGGGACTTTTAAAAGCAATCTTGGGATTTTTGTCGGATCTTGGAAATTTTTTTGGTGATGTTGCAAGACCGAACTCAAAATATTTTGGAGAGTTTAGTCCAAATGTTGGCAAACGTTTGAAAAAATTTAGGGTAATAGCTTTGTTCGTTCTGAGATATGTAAAATTATTAGAAATTATTTTTTAAAGTAAATCTGAAGTTAATAATGCGCCAACGAATTTTAGAATCTGGGACTTTTTTACGCAAAAACTGCCATTTTCGGGATTTTTGCACATTTCAAGTAGGAAGCTATATCCGTTTGTCTTTTGGTGCTTACTTTGAAATCATTTTTATGTTTTATTTTATTTATTGCTTCGACCCTCATGAAATATTTTTATGTAATGCAGATTGCTCAACTTATTACATTATACTTCTTTGAATAACAGTAATACCGGTACTAATCGCTCTTAATTTTACACGCCAGTATAAAATAACCAACTCACTCACCTCAGTTTGAACCATGTGGCATCGCTGCATTCTCAGTTGATAAACTTGACCATAAATATCGATCTGATCTTGACGGTGAAGATACTGTAGAAGCTGATCGATTGCTATGAATGTTCCAGTTCTGCCAACTCCCGCACTGTAATATTGCAGTAATAAATGCATATCACAAAATCAGAGAATAATGACTGATCAATGACCAATTCAGGAAGCAATTAATTTCTCACCTGCAATGCACGACCGTAGGAACAACTTGTTCTTCATTGCGAACAGTTTTACGTACTCTTAGTACAAAGTTGATGAGATCTGTAGTGTTTTCGGGAACGCTTTTATCGATCCAAGCAGTGAAATGAAAATGGCGGACAAGTCTAGTTTCATGGTCCTAAAAAATGTGACAAAAAATCTAACAGAGATATCAAGCTACTTAACATTTGTTGAAGATGGAAAAAGGACAATATTTAGATTAGTGTATCATAGCAAACAGACATTTTTATATTTTATTGGCTATTACCCAAAACAAAAACAAACTCATGCACGTTTGAATATATTGAGGTCGCTAAAAACAATTTCGGGAGAATTCAAATCTACATCCTTATGATCACTTAATATTTTTGAGCTAAAGAACATTAAAATCTTTTGCACTGCCAGTTTGCCTTTATAGACCGTGTTAAGCAAGCCAAAAATTTGTCGTTCGTGATATACCCGTCTTGGAACTGTTTGAAAACTGGCAGGCGAGAAAATTTAAAAACGCTGAGTTCAATTCGTCGTTTTTTGTTCTGGAAAATTAGCGCAACAGGCCATTATGATCATAAACTAAATCTCATAAAAACACAGCAACGCAAAAAAAACATAGGCTTTATCGCTTTTAGTGTTCTTATTGTAGTTAGCGTAACATATTTAATCTCGTTTTGAAATAGAGCTCACGCGTTTTGAATGTAGTAAATAAGTGCATAAAAAATGTACAAGTCCGTAACAAGCAAGTAGCCGTAAATGCAAAAGTTGTTCAAGTAGTTGTACACCGTACAGAAGGGATTTGAAAAAAGTAAATCTTGATGAAGACACGTTCGAAGTTGCAAAAAGGTTCAGGTATTTGCAGGTTGAATAATGCGTAAATGAAAAAGTTCATGATTCAGTTGTACTTGGAGTAAAAGCTGGATGGAATAGATACAAAGAAGCGTACAAGAAAGAAGCTGTGTACACCAGTGTACTTCTGGGCTATCCCAAAGGATGAAAGGCGCCGATTGTACTTAAAATTTGTGAATAAAGATGCGTAATAGCTGAGAAAATTGGGGTTATGAAGTCGAGGACATAAATAGAATGAAAACTACAAAAATGAAAATTCCCCGAATGATGTGTGGAAATACTCTGACGAATAAAATTACTAATAAGTGCATGAAAAAGATAACTGGATTTGCAAGTGTCAAGGAAATCATGGGGAGCCAACGGCTGGAATGGGCATGTGGAAAGAATTAGTGAAAAGTAAACTACAGTACCAGAAAAGGCCAAAAACATACTTATTTAAAAAAAGGTTGGTGGATCAAAAAAGAAGTAGACAAAACCCATCATAATTGATGTCAGAACAAAGAAAGTGATTGAAGTTAATCCCCAAAAGAAAAATTGGTGGACCCTGCTAGCAGGGGCAAACACTGACTTTCCAGATTTAAAGAAACTTTGAAATGCAAACCTATGAAATCAGTCTTTGGAACACTGAGGCTGCTGAGACAGATGCATAGCCCAGTACGCGCACTTTAAAAATCTCACACTTCCAGCCGGTGTTATAAAATTTTACTGTGTTGAAGCAGTTATTGACGTGGTGGAGCGTAAGAAGTACGGTTATCTGAAACACGGAAATACATTACTAAATGACGCACACACAAAAACGGGATCAGACTACGGGTTCAATTACGATGCAAGTTATTCTTGAATATCATAAACACAAAACGGGATCAGACTACGGGTTCAGTTATAACACAAGTTATTGTCAAATTTCGGATCAATAATTCAGCTATTCAAACGATCAATATAAAGAAAAATCCAGCGGGATAAATTGGTAACGAAAATAAGTTTTACAATTGAGCCTACCGGACTATAACGGAACCGAATCCAAATATATATATATAACGATCAGTATACTTGTGATCCAAAAACAACAGTAACACTCTTCAACAATTATATCACACGAATCTTCCGACAGTTACAATTCTTCCGACCATTCTCCCCGTTGTCAATTTTCAATTATACTGGTTCACATATATTTTTGACTTTGTCTTTGAATTAAGCACACGTAAATTTAGGAAAGCTCCGGGCAAAAGCTCAAATGTAAATAGTAGCAGCACGACGTAATGAATTCAGTGTCAGGTTTGAATCAAAAGACTGCGGGTTTAAAACTCAGAACATTACATATAAAATTTATACGTGTAAATTCAACACTCCCCTTGCAATAATTACGATTATTTACAAACACGCAATAAAAAATTTACACGATGAATTTTATAGACATATAGATAGCAATTCTCATTTTTTGGGAAAGTTCATCTGCAGCAGAATTCGCACTGGTAAGCTCCTCAGTGGGAATTTCTTCTTCTTTTGGAACAATCAAACACAGTTTATGGATTGGGCGACGAATTTCGCGTCCTTTGATATTAACAGTCACATTTCGCACTATGCCGTATTTATCAGGACATACAGACGCAACTTTGCCGAGATTCCATTGCGATCTCGGCGTGGACTCATCGAGAATCAAAATTACGTCACCGGGTTTTAAATTTGGCTTAGCTTTATGCCATTTTTGACGACTAATGATCATACAAAAATATTCACTCGAAAATCGTCTCCAAAATTGATCTGCCAAGAATTGAACGTATAACCAACGACGCTTGGCATAGCAATCTTCTTTTGACGTGAGTACTGGAGGTAATGCTTGGGTGGGATGTAGCTTTAACAAATGATTTGGGGTTAATGGTTTTTGCTTATCGATATCTAGTATCACAGGTGAAAGAGGTCGCGAGTTCAATATGGACTCAGCTTCTAACAGAAAAGTGTGCAGCTGGTCGTCAATGAGATTCCGCTGGCTTGTTAGAGATATCAGAATACGTCTAACCGACTGTATCATTCGTTCCCACACTCCACCCATGTGACCAGCTGAAGAGGGATTGAATGACCAACGTAAGAACTCTTGAAGTAAGAAGTAAGAACTCTTGAACCTGGTGATCATTCCATTTTTGCAGTGCTTCACGGAGCACACGTTCCGCTCCTAGTAGATTGGTCCCATTGTCGGAGTACATGCAAATTACTGGGCCTCTTCTGAATAAGAATCTTCTTAGTGCGTTTATAATTGCATCTGCAGACAAGTCAGTAGCAACTTCTGAATGGACAGCTCTGGTAGTCAGGCAAGTAAATAGACACCCATATCTTTTAATATTACTTCCTTTTTGACGAATAATGAGAGGGCCAAAGTAATCTACTCCACAGTAAGTGAACGGGTAGCTATCGACTTGAAGCCGGCCGATGTTGTGGCAGATTAGCCATCAGTTGCTGATTCGGTTTTGCATACCGCAACCGGCAATGTGTACAATTAGTAATCACTCTACGGATAGCGGAAGTGGCTTTCATTATCCAAAATCGTTAAAACAATGAGTTCATTGTAAGGCCTATACTACCATGTCCTGTCAAAACATGAAAGTGAGAAATAATCAAACGAGTGATATGCGAAACATGGGCTAATATAATGGGATGGCGTGCTTCAAACCCAACTGGCGCTTTATCAAGTCGCCCATCGACTCGCATAATGCCATCTATTACAATAGGGTATAATTTCATCAGTGAAAACTGTTTGGAAACCGGAACCTTATTTGGCATTGGCTGAATTACGTCACCAAAACATTGTCTCTGTTAGTAGATTATGAGAGCTGACTCTGCAGCTCGCAAGTCATTAACCCTCTGTCTACCAAAAAAATTCCATGCAAATTGTACCATTGGGGTCCAATGGACCCCAGATTTCAAAAAAGTATTTGGCCGTAAACATCTTTCACAAATCAACCAATTAACATTAAAAACTGTAAAAAACAAACAATGTAAACACAAAAACAAATAACAAACGCAATAAAAAAACAAAAAAATGTGGTATTTAGGCCTTATCATATATATTCAGTTACACAGCCAGTCAAAAGATTAGATGATGCAGTGCAATTACCTTATACACATTTTCCCGGCGTTTATGCAATGATTTGCATGTTTATGAAGTTTTGTTACTGCTTATTCCCAATCATCATTTTCGTAAAAAAAATGCAACAACATAGGAGTTCAAATAATTATTTTAACAGATAAAAGCAAGGCCGATTTAGTCAGCACAATGGTTGGTTACACAAAAGCCAAAACGCACAATTTTTGAACACTGCAAACCAATGCGCACAGTTACAGAGCATCTACAATACTGCAAATGCTTACTACTGACACTATTAATTTTAGCCTATTAGTGATTGCATTGTATGCAAATAACTTGCAAATGTTTTTGACAAATGTTGTTATTACAGGCGCTGCATGCTTGTCTGCATTTTCGATCTTTGCTTCTTTCACAAAGAGAGCATCTGGCTTTCTTTGCGTTTTTTGCTGGGTTGTCGGTTGCAGCAGTTCTTTTTCTATTGCTTTGAAGATGAATTGCACGCCTTTTTTGCATTGACAGAGCACTTGACATTCCAGCAAGTTCTTTTTTCAAGCGAATCAAAAACTTTCTCTTTCTTTTCTTGCTAAAAATCCGATTATTTTCATCATGCAATTGCTGCCATACTACGTAAGCATTGATAGCGCTAACGTCGATCATGTTGTAAAATAAAGCTACTGGCCATCTTCTAGTCATCCTCTTGCAGGTGTACGTTCGAATTGTCCAAAATCCTATTCAAAATGTTCACTCCACTTTTGGTGCTGTTGTAATACAAGATTACTTCAGGCTTCTTTTCAGCAGAATTTGAAGCTATTTTAGGAAGTGAGTGCATCGTCAAAAGCGTATTAACCACACAGTGTTTTTGGGGACAATACGATGCGATTATATGTCGGTAACATTCCAGCTAGCCCTTTTGCCAGCTGAATCAAAAACTTTCGTCTCTTCGTTTTGCTAAAGCAGCTGCTGTTTTCACCTTGTAATTGCTGCCACACCCCATACGCATTGACAGCACTTAAATCAAGCATATTGTAAAATAATGCTACTGGCCATCTTCTTGTCATTCTTTTGGAAGTGTAGGTCCGCACCATTCTATCCAGAATGTTCACTCCACTTTTGGTGCTGTTGTAATACAAGATTACTTCAGGCTTCTTTTCACAAGAGGTTGAAGATATGTCAGGGAGTGCGTGCATCGTGGACAGCATATTTACCACACATCCCTTTTTCGGGAAATATGATGCAATTATGGCATCACTTTGAAATCCAAAAATAGTTGAGGTTACTTCACGTCCTTTCGCAAGTGTGAATTTTGGTGGCAGTTTTTGTTTGTTTCTTCGAATGGTTCCAACAAGAGTAAGCTTCTTTTGAAGCAGGTCACGTGCAAGTGACACACTATTAAAAAAATTATCACAAGTAACATTCCTTCCAGAATTTTCAATTTCTTTCACCAAATCTTTGACAACCCTTGCTCCCTGGTTAACTTCTGTTCCAATCGTAGGATCTTTTCCAGTGTACACTTGCATCTTCCATGCATAAGAAGTGTTGGCTTTACATATTGCCCATACTTTTATTCCATACTTGCCAGGCTTTGAAGGAATATACTGCCTAAACAGACATCTTCCTCTGAAACAAACCAATTGTTCATCAACAGTCATGTGGGGTCCTGGAGTGTAAGCATCCTGCAAATTGAGATCCCATTCTTCGAAAACATATCTAATAGGCAGAAATTTGTCAGCTGATCGATTGCTTCTCCGTGCATTTGCATTGTCAAACCGAAGTACTCGCAGGATTTGATGATATCTATTTCGGCTCATAAGCTTATTGAAAATTAGTCTCCCATCCTCTTTACTCCAAAGTTGAGCAACATTTTCAATATTTTATTTGTATACTCCAATAAGAATTACTATACCTAAAAATTTATCAAATTCAGATTGATCTATAGCAATCCAATTTTCTTTCAATACAAGCAACCCTTCGGCATTTGTCCAATTCCGAATCTTGTCCAGCAGTCTGAAGAATAGTTTGAATGAATCAGATCCTGATTCGCATTGAGATTTTGTATAACGTGAAGGGCCTGTTCTTTCGCGAAAATTGTTGCAAGCAGCAGTGCGGCCAGCATTACTTGTGCAGGGAGTTGATGACCAATTTTCCTTATTATTTCGTGAAATAAAACATGTCGAAGAAGCATTCAGGTTTTGGCTATCATTATCAGTATCTGACACTTCAGATGAAGACAATTCTTCAACACTGAGATGGTCGCTCTCTCCGTCATCAAATGATACACTCCAACTACCACTTTCGCCCTGTTCCAATATGTTTAGTATTTCATCATCTTCCAGATATTTATCCATTTCTTCGATCTTTACTGCTACTGACGATGTCTTCCAGTCCCTCTTTTCAACCAAATAACTCATTTACTTGAATTCTTATGATATCGTGAAATTCTTACTACTGTTTTGAAACGCAATACAGGTTGAATATTGAAGTTGAACAGGTGGATTTATATAAAAGCAAATATATTTTTGTTTGTGGTACTAAACAAAAAAATTACATTTCTCAAAACAAAAGGTAAAGATTAACATTGATGCTACAAATTACGCTATGTATGTCTGATACAAGCGTGGGGTCCAATGGACCCCACTGGTATAAGGTGCTATTTTTTTTTTATACAACATATCATTATCTTAGATTTACAATATTCCAATTGGCTACAGATCAACATAACTTAAGAAAAGTCAAGGAATTTCAAGACCGTATCTGCTATACATTCTAAGTATTAAAAGAGCAAATTTCACTTTGGGGTCCATTGGACCCCATGGTAGACAGAGGGTTAACTGTTTGCTTTTTGTCAAGGCGGATATCCTTTGACCTGCAAGACATAATGCAAGCTTTAAATTTCAAAATCCACGCAGCGGTTTTTTTCAATTTATACCAAGAAGAAAAATAGCTTATTAGCTTATCAACTGAAGAAGTCGTATTGTCAACTACACAAGAACTAAAACAATCAACTCGGGCCTTGTCAAAAAGCTTGACTTCTTCTCGTGACATTTCTTTCTTTTTGAGGCGTCCTGGCCATTTACTGGAACTTTGTGTCAAATATTCGGGTCCAGTAAACCATACATTTCTTTCTACGATAACATCTGCTCTTGCACCACGGGATAGTAAATCTGCAGGATTCAGTGAAGTTGGAACGTGATTCCAGTTGTTGACATTGGTAGCTTTTGTTATCAGTGCCAGCCGACGAGAAACAAACCGTGGGAATCGCTTTCTCTCGTTCATGAGGCTATGCAGAACAATTAAGAAATCGGTTCAAAACACAGATGGTCTAAGCTGCTTATGTAATTCTTTTCTTAGCATGCAGTCCATTTTCACCGCTGTAACAGCACCCAATAACTTCAAACGGGGTATGGAAATCTCATTTTTTGGTACCAAGTAGGATTTGCTCATAACTAATGAACAAGATGTGTTGCCTGCGTAATCTACAACTCTTAGGTAACTCACTGCTCCGTACGCTAATTGAGATGCATCAACAAAGTAGTGTAGCCGGCACATTTGATTGTCCTTTGAAGAATTCAAACCTAGCCACCTAGGGATTGAAACCATTCTCAAATGCATTAAATTTTCCAACCAACGTTCCCATCGCAATAAATCTTCTGCAGGCATTGGTTCATCCCTATCTAGTTTCTTTTCACACAAATTTCGGTACAGTAATTTGGCTTTCAACACGATGGGAGTGATAAATCCTAAAGGATCAAATACAGCATTCATTGTCGCGAGCGCACCTCTCTTTGTACGAGGCTTCCAAGGTAGATCAACCGCAAAGGTGAAGAAGTTGCTATCAAATTTCCAAAGAAGTCAAAACCGCCGTGGAAAGCTGCTGTGGTTCCGTCAGCGCCCGCTTGGTCTTTACGTCTAAGCGCATGCTGCCTGTGGCCGGCAAGGATGATCTACCTGCCATTCAGAAAAGTTTTGTCACATATGAATACAAGTGCCACTGTGATAGTCGGTACGTAGGGCGAACATCTCAACGACTACAGGATTGCATCAGGCAACATGTTCTACAATGGTCAATACAGCAATTGACCCGTCCACGCCGATCTCAACCACACAGATCGTGCAAACGAAACGACACCAAACCGGATTGTGACTCCGCCATTGGTCAGCATCTTTTAGATAATGATCGATGCGCATTAACTATGATGATAAGCGGTTTTCAATCCTCGCCGCAGCGCGCAGCTCTTTCCATCTTAATATCTTAGAGGCTACTTATATCAAGACCCGACGCCCGGTGTTATGCAGACAGAAAGAGTTTGGTTTACACTCTCAAACTCTTTCGGTAATTATGGCATTTGGCCTCTGCTGCGCCTTCTCAGACTTTCGCTATTGCCAATTCTTTCTTTGGCGCTCTTTGCAATACTAGCACTATCATTGGCCTGTCTTGATTGCCTAACGTCCAAATTAATCACATAAAACACTTATTCATTCTAGATCTTTCCTTTTGACGCGATACCGCCACTGATGAGAGGAGCGTCACGAAAAGCTTATGGCTCAAACAGCTTTTTTCAAAGTTATATTAAAATTCTGTACCACCAACAAGATTTTTACATACATTTGTATACTTTTGCTGCTTGGACTGTGAATCAAGCTTGTTGGGATAATTTAAAGTATCTACGGGTTGATTTGTTTGCATTGATGTTGACGGAATTTCTACGAGCACGTGAACTGTGCGCACACTACGGGGATCAGCTTGACCTGCTATTTCATCAGACTCAATTATCGGTATAGCACGTTCTGACGTCTCGTTTACATTTGGCTGAACTTCCAGGTCGGGGATATCGGCAACTTAATTCCATGCGATGGCTTCTGCTCTAGCCATTTCAAACTCTAATTCCTTTTTGCGAAGATTTTCCGCGGCACTTTCCTCAATTTCAAACAGCTCACAATGTACTTCCTCAAGAGTTATTTCCACCTCTTGACGAGTCTTTTTTTCTAATTCCCTTTGTTTTCTTTCCAATTCCCTTTGTATACAAAGCGAAAGTATACAAATGCATACAAATTCCCTTTCCGCATCTGCAAGGATTTTTTTCTTTTTCTCTTCTGCACGCCGCCTTGCACGTAATCTTGTTTCATAACCTCTTGTAGATTCCTGCTCCATTGCAACGGTAGCAACCTTTAGTCTCATCTAACTACGAAGTTTCTCACTTTTTGTAGAACTACCTGACACAACAAAATACAGGGGTGCCTTGCTTGCACTTACAAGCTCTGACTTTTGCAAGGGTTTATTATGAGAAAGCCATCTAAAAGCGTGGATATCAAAGCTTTCCTTTACTTTTATCAGGTCTAACTTGCTCCAATCGGTACCTGGTACTAACTCATCTTTAGGAACGGGATCACATGCTTCAATAAGCTTTTCAAAGCAGCTGTCTACTTCGGGTAAAAATCTTTCTAAAGGTTTGACGCCTTCAGGCTTCAGCATCAAGCTCTCGGCTCGAATATACAAATTTTGCAGCCGCTGTTTTAACTTTGTAATTTCACCAAGGTTTACCTCCATCGTATAATAGTTAGTACCACAAAGAAAGTGATTGAAGTTAATCCCCAAAAGAAAAATTGGTGGACCCTGCTGGCAGGGGCAAACACTGACTTTCCAGATTTAACACTTTGACTGCCAAGCTATTTCTCGCAATGTTTCCCCTGAGGCCGTGGTGAAATTCGCGTAAATTTGGTGGCTTGCATAAGTGCAAACCGCGGCTCCTGCATGAAATTGTGGCTTGCAAAGGTGCAAGCCATGGCCCCGTGAGGATGAAGTGTAGAATTTTTTTACGCTAGAGTCCATGGCTTGCATTATTGCAAGCCACTTTTTTTCTACATTTTTTAATATATTTCTTCTTTCCGACAAATTATAGGTCTATCCTACTCATCTTTTTATTCTTCTTCCATATCTTCCATTTTGCATCTGAAATTCTAACTAAGACAGCAGTGAAAAAGTATCCATATGTCCACGAAAACAATTCAAAGACTGATTTTCTTGGTTGTCCCTTGCAAAATCATTACAAAAATTCGTTTGCGGTAACCATAAAGAGTTTCACGTGCTGCAAGTCACGTGTCGAAGTGGCAAAGGCTAGAGAGACAGTATAGTGAGCGGTAAGGTGTGCTTGATTTTATCTTGTTTGATCTCTTGGTGTGTTGTATAGATGTTAGTACTGCATGCTGATCTGTCCTTTTTTAGGTTTATATAGGCCCAGGAGCAGAAAATGACTAAACGTAAATTAACACAATATGAGATAGAGAATTTGTTGAACGAAAGCGATTCTGAGTTCGATTCAGATGATTCTCTCGCAGACTGTGACTGGCTACCTGGAAATGCCCCTGGTGATGAAAGTTCTTCCGATGATGAGAGTTCTGAAAGTGATGACAGGATATTGTCTACTGCCCTTCAACCCCAGGTTCTAGACGAGGAAGAAGACGAGGCAGATGAGGCTGTGCAAGGTTCCGGTGATGACTGCTGGGGCGATTTTGCTGGACGACAGCAGTCTTTTCCCTTTTGTGGCCAAAAAGGTGTGCAGAGAAATGTTTCTCGTGAAAGCTCCCCGATGGACATATATCAACTTTTGATCAATGATGAAGTGATAAACCATATAGTCCTGGAAACCAACAGATATGCTAACCAAACAATAACTTCCAAGCTGCCTACAAAAAATTCGAGACTGTATAAATGGACTGACACTAACCCTGAAGAAGTTAAAAAGTTTCTTGGTTTGGTACAATGGATGGGCCTAGTAAGACTTGGGACACTTGAAAGCTATTGGGCAAAGCATGGAATCTACAAACAATGCATCCCTCGTCTTATTATGCCTCGAAATCGGTTTCAGGCATTGCTTAGCATGATCCATTTTTCAAACAATGAAGAAATCCAACAAGGAGACCGTCTTGCAAAGATCCAACCTTTGGTCGAGCTTTTGCAAAAGAATTTCCAGCATTTTTTTACACCAGACGAGGATATTGTCATTGATGAGACTCTTATTCCCTGGAGAGGAAGGTTGATTTTCCGGCAATACATCCCGAACAAAGCACACCGCTACGGGGTTAAATTATTCAAGTTGTGCTCAGTTGATGGCTACACGTGGGCTATGAAGATCTACTCAGGCAAATCAAGAACAGGAGAAAGAGAATTGGGATTAGCCAAAAATGTCTGCCTGGAACTTTTACAAGGTCTCCTGAACCAAGGAAGAACGCTCTACGTAGATAATTTCTACAGTAGCTACGAACTAGCACTTTGCTTGTTAGAGAAGCAAACCCACGTTGTTGGAACATTAAGAGCCAAGAAGAAAGGGATATCAAAAGAGGTTCTGGATGCCAAACTCAAAAGAGGGGAGGCTATTTCCCGAGAAGATGAAAACGGCGTGGTAGTGCTCAAGTGGAGAGACACTCGTGACGTGAGGATGCTAACAACAAAACATGCTCCAACAATGGTACCGATAAATCTGCCACAGAGCCAGACATCACCAGGACCACAAGCGAACCCCATGACCAACCAACCTTCAACCAGCGCCACCCCGGATCAGCCTCAATCATCTAACAGAAGACGTCGATCTCAAAAGACTACGGAAAAACCACTGCCAATCATCGCTTACAACAAAGCCAAAGCAGGAATCGACTTATCCGATCAGATGGCTTCGTATGTAACGACGATGCGGAAAGGTGTCAAGTGGTATAGAAAGTTAGGGATTGAACTGATACTGGGAGTAGCTGTGGTTAACGCATGGGTGATGTACAAGCGCCTTACGCTGAACAAGATCCAAATACGCTCTTTTCGGGAGGTGTTGGCTGCCAAGCTCCTTCAGATTGACATTGCGAGTCAAACACAACGACGATCTTCAGATAACACTCATCTGCTTCTGAAAAGAGTAGATGAGAGCGGCAAGAAAATACGAAGACACTGCAATGTGTGCTACGCTAAATACAGCAAAGAAGGGGGTAGAAAAGAAGCAAGGAGACTAGCAAAAATGGTACACACATATTGTGACAAATGCCCTGACCAGCCGCAGATGTGTCAAGACTGCTTTAATTCGCATCAGAAATGATTCGCTTGAATAAGCATTGCCTAATGTGACGTTTTTCGTTGTTTTGTTCAATTTAACAGTTTTCTTCTTCAGACTACTGTAAATTATCCATTTTCGTTGATTTGCCCAAACCAAACATAACAAGTTTATCGTAAGAGGCTGCGCTTTCAAACCGCCACTAGAAAAGCCCATATCTGGCTTGCATTCAAACCGCCACTAGAAAAGCCCATATCTGGCTTGCATTTCTGTAAGGCAGATGCTGATAGTGGAACTATGGTGGCTTGCATATTTGCAAGCCATGGGGTCCAGTGAAACAGTAGTGGCTTACATATTTGCAAGCCGTGGCAGTCAAAGTGTTAAAGAAACTTTGAAATGCAAACCTATGAAATCAGTCTTTGGAACACTGAGGCTGCTGAGACAGATGTATAGCCCAGTACGCGCACTTTAAAAATCTCACACTTCCAGCCGGTGTTATAAAATTTTACTGTGTTGAAGCAGTTATTGACGTGGTGGAGCGTAAGAAGTACGGTTATCTGAAACACGGAAATACATTACTAAATGATGCGCACACAAAAACGGGATCAGACTACGGGTTCAGTTATAACACAAGTTATTGTCAAATTTCGGATCAATAATTCAGCTATTCAAACGATCAATATAAAGAAAAATCCAGCGGGATAAATTGGTAACGAAAATAAGTTTTACAATTGAGCCTACCGGACTATAACGGAACCGAATCCAAATATATATATATAACGATCAGTATACTTGTGATCCAAAAACAACAGTAACACTCTTCAACAATTATATCACACGAATCTTCCGACAGTTACAATTCTTCCGACCATTCTCCCCGTTGTCAATTTTCAATTATACTGGTTCACATATATTTTTGACTTTGTCTTTGAATTAAGCACACGTAAATTTAGGAAAGCTCCGGGCAAAAGCTCAAATGTAAATAGTAGCAGCACGACGTAATGAATTCAGTGTCAGGTTTGAATCAAAAGACTGCGGGTTTAAAACTCAGAACATTACATATAAAATTTATACGTGTAAATTCAACAGAAACAAATGCGAGATGAGATCAAATGATCCAAGTAAAATCCAGTCAGTTGACCACCTCTTTGCAAAATGTTGCCGTAACCGCTCAATCACGTTATACATCACATATAAATGATTTATTAATCAAAGAAAACATTTTTATTAGCGTGCGGTTAGGTTTTTACAATTTTACCAGCCGTTAATGTAACAACCTCAAATCAATTAAATACATGTATTTTCAAATGATAATTTTGGCAAATATTTTGTGAAAAATAGACGACTACATGTTGGCAATTCACTTGATACAGATTAATTCATGCACTAGTTGAACAGGAGAGTTACTTTACTTTAGCTGTAGACTACACTTCTATAAGCTTTGTTTGCTTGGCATTTACATGTACATTAGTTGCATTGAACAAGGAAAAGGAAATTGCCACTTTAGAAACGTCATGTTGATAACGACATTTAAATTTAGCTTCTACAGTACATGGCATTTTTGCGTTTAGTTCTGCATAAAAGGGTTTGTAACAATCCTATATCAACACTATGTGCTTTGTGTATTGTTGTAGTTTAGCTTGAGGAAACATTTAAACCTTTCAAAATTTGATTAATGAGGGCGGGGTAGAGGTCCATAAACCCTTTAAAAGTTGAAATAATTATTTCAACGTCGCCAACCTTGCCATCACGGCTAATTTTAATTAGACTTTTCTAGTGCCACGGCAAATGGAAAGCATTTTTAATGCATCTTTTCTATGATGCTTCTTTTTGCCCCTCGTGCTCGGCTGAAATTATCCAAGAAGGTCTACGGCACTAATTTAAAATCTTGATATGATCACACCTCGACAAAACTTTTTATTTCAAATAACAACTTTTCTGAAAAGGTGTCTGTGGGCGTAGTTGAATCCCAAAGCAACCAGACTTTTTAGGAAAATGGAGATTACAGTTTTCATGTTTTCAGGGCAGAATTTTTGTTACGAATGATATAATAATTATTTTAACCCTTAAAGGGACGATTGACTACATTTTGTAGTCATGGGGTATTTAAAACCCCGCCACACCCATACTTCTCTAGATATCCAGGCATTCTCCAACTATGATGAAAGGTTTTATGAGATGTTTGCTGTGTGCAAAAATTTTTGTTCACGCTTCATTGATTTTGAAGTAATCAAGAAAAGTTACGTTGAAGGACGATAGACTACAAAATGTAGTCATTCATATTTACCATTACAATCAATGCATAACGCTATTTTAGAAGTGTAATTTCACTCTCCAAACATACTTAGGTAAAACTAGACACTGTTTATTCAGTTGCTGTTCATGCAGTTGAGTTAGTAAGCTTAGTTGTCAACATCGGTGTGTTTATTTTGGCTAAAAGCTAAGACCATGGTTGTTTTACGAAAACAACTATAATTAAATTGTGTTTCTCAGAATTTTAGCAGCAAATATTGCTATAATCAATTTGCGTCTTGCAGCATTTTAGCAGTATATGTGACGTGTTTTTTTAACTGAAGGTCAGTGAATTCATCTCTAAACAATTCTATAAAAAGGAAGGTCAAAATCATACCTTGTAGAATAGCAGGAACGTACACTATGAGTGCTATGAGGCTAAGTAATGAAACCTTCTCCTAGCAGCGATAGTGACGTCACAAAGTGGAAGGAAAAGTTCTTCAGCCCCGTTCTCACTGAAGCCGCAAAGTACTGTTGGCGTATAGTTACATAAAGTTATGTATTCGATATGCAAGTACAGGTAGCTTCGGTGTGAAAGGGGCTGCACACAAATTTGGGGTCTAATTTAGAATAGTCTAGGATCCATCAGTTTTTGTCCCTGTGACTGAGGTGGGTCGATGGTTATTAACTTTTTTACTCGAACAATTGTTATTTCCTTACTCAAACACATACTGTAGATTAAACCTCGCCAGTTTTGGTGCCTTACCCACGATATTTCTTTTATTAGTGATCGTCTGAGAATCTAAATTAGTGCATCATTATTATTTTTACAGTGTAATTGTTCTTAGTAATAGGCCTGTGAACGCTGTATGGTACAGTATGGATAAACCAGTAATGTTTAGTGAACTTTGTGCTAATTTGGGCATCACAGAAGATGATTTATATAATGATGGTGATGAGGATGAAGACGATTTGATCGAAACTGCCGACAGTCTACGGGATCCGTCAGATAACGAGGAAGAAGTTGGTGTAATTGCTGATGATGAAGGTGATGTTGAAGTGTTCGTTGAAAGAGGAAGTGATAGTTCAGATGATGATGAAGAATCAGTAAACAGTGAAGAAGAAAACGATCAAGATGATAATAATCAATTTCTAAGTCCAAGTGGTATTTCGTACACATCTCGTCCGATTCCATCAAGAAGACGACGAAGAAATGTGCTAACGGAGACTCGAAGAGCAATTCTTAACCCTCGGAGTGAGGTGGAAAGTTTTGAAGCTTTGATCAGTGAAGAAATATTGCGTACAATTCTCATGCATACGAACAGGAAACTGCGAGAAATACGAAGGAGCCTTCACGTACGTTATCCAACAATAAATTTTTTGATGGAGGAGTTAAAAGCAGGACTGGCTCTGATTTTGAGAGCTGGACGTGACAGAGACAATTTTTCAGATCTGCAAGGTTTATGGCAACCAAGTGATAGCAGACCCTTTTATCGTACTGTGATGTCCTTGAATCGTTTTAAGCTTTTATTGCGGTGTCTTCGTTTTGATAACTGGCACACACGTGATGAACGAAAGCGGATAGATAAGTTTGCAGCTGTATCCGAAATATGGAATATTTTTCTTGGAAATGCAAGGCGTGTTTATATTCCAGGAGAATGTATTACTGTCGATGAACAGCTGGTTGGCTATCGAGGAAAAATTCCTGGACGCACATACATGCCTTCTAAGCCACGGAAGTATGGTATAAAGATTTTTTGGGCTTGTGAATCTAACACTGGCTATGGATTGAATGCAATTGCATACGGTGGTAAGGAGGGTAATCGCGTTCATCATAATTTGGCTCAAGATGTTGTGATGAAACTTTTGGAACCTTGGTACGGGACTGGAAGGGATGTTTGCACTGACAACTATTTCACGAGTTACAGTCTTACACAACAATTGCTTCAAGAAAATTTAACGATTTTGGGTACCGTACGGAGACATCGTCGGGAAATTCCACTAACATTGAGACAAAAGACCGAATTATATAGCAGCCAATTTGTGTTCAATCACTCTGATGGAATATGCTTGGTTGCTTACCAAGCCAAGCGAAACAAACAACCAGTAATGCTACTTAGCTCCACCCACACCGAACCATCAGTGGCCAGTGATGAAAGTAAAAAACCCCACTTGATCTTGGATTATAATGAAAGAAAAGGTGGTGTGGATAGGTTTGACCAAAGCATAGAAGCATTCTCTTGTCGACGAAAAACTGTGCGCTGGCCCCTTTTGTTTTTTTACGACATGTTGGATGCAGCTGCACTCAATGCCTACGTTATCCTGAAAAAATGTGGGTACCAAAGCGATCGGAAAGAATTTCTTACCAACCTAACATTGCAACTAGCTACACCTGCCATACAAGCGAGGCTTACCAAGACGAGAACACGACGATCAGTTCACGAGGCAGCAGCTGCAATGGGAATTTTGTCACCAGCTGCAACAGGAAACAACTCGCAAGTTTTTACAGCACCGAATCTGCCAAAGAAATGTACAGTGTGCAAAAGGAACTCTAGAAGGCAATGCAGTTTGTGCAAAAAGTCGGTTTGCCCACAACATTCCGTAGTTTTGAAAATTTGTAAATGTCATCATTGTGCAGATGATTGAAGAAAGACATCTTTCTTCTTCTAAACGAAAGGAACTTTTGTGGCCTGTGTATTAAAATTACTGTACTTTGTTTTGTGTTTTCTGATGAGTTATGCGCAAGACTGTATAGTTTTGTATGTTTCAATATTCAACAATGCGTTTTATCATGCAGATGCAACGTTGTGCTTCGTTAATTTCTTTTTGCTGCTAAATTGACGTTAAAAATGATCAAGTTGTATTCTTTAGCCTACATTCGTTTGTGGCTTCTGATTATTATTTTTAGTGAATGAGTACAAAGAACAAGTTACCCATCCTCTATTATAGGGCTGCACCAGCTAGACGCAGGCAGCAAGCCTGCATTTTCACTTTTTAGCTGTATCTGCAAAATAAGTTTATCTTTTAGAGACATTGTTAGTAACCACATATTTCTTGAACAAAATGCCGTTTTTCATTCATTTCTATTGAGGAATTAAGTACCAATCAGCAATGAAGCATAAACTATCATCGCGAAAATAAATTTACATCTTAAAGCCACATGTTAGGCCATGACTACAAAATGTAGTCTATCGTCCTTCTACGTATGCGATTATTAGCGTCCTGATAGGGGTTAAAGAATAATACGTACTGCATTTCAAATAAGGTCAAAAATTAGTAGATTTGCGCTCTTATCCGCCATTTTTTACCGTATATTTATACGAGTTCTTTCCTTTTTAACTTACCCTATCCACCCTTGACAGCCCACAGATAAATTCTACCTGCGATTATAATGAAAAAAAACGCTTTAAAAGCCAATTTATCAGGAAAGATTTATTGAAAAGAAAGATGTACAGGGTGTATCACAAAGATATTCACCCCCCTACAGCCAAACTGGTAATAGGTATGACCAAACTATATAGCACATTGTGAAGCTTATGTTGTTAGAAATTAATGTACATTTTCATTTTTTTCCAGATACTTAATAATTATGGCTTTTGCTGATAATGAAAAAATTAGGTATGTTGATAGAATTTTAAGTATTGGTCTCAGAATCGCTAGTGAGCAAAAACCAGGTACTGTTACAAGGCCTTGGATCGCAAATTTTTTGAAAAGATCTGAAAGATGGGTATCTGCAACATGGAAAAAGAATCCTTATGAAGTAGAGATGAAAAAAGAACACATTGGAAAGGCTGGAGTCCTTTCTCAAGAGTCAAAAGAAATTTTGAAGGAAATGATTGGTAAAGAAAAGAAAAGTCTTCGCCAGATGGCAAGTGAATTAGAAAGTGTTCGAGATAAACCCAGAAATCATATGACTATTATGAGGCATTTAAGAAGTATTGGAGCTAAACCTTATTACGAAATTCCTATGCCAAGATTGAGTGAACTTAGTAGAGAAGATCGACTATCATTTTGTGAGCTTCTGCGTGATTGGGATGCAAATGATTTCATGCATTTAGCTCCCAGTGATGAATTTTTTATTTATGCCGATCGTCGTCCAAATTACCAAAATGATCGCATTTGGGCATTGTCACTCGATGATATTGAAGAAGAAATACGCTTTAGGGAAAAGTCTAAGCACTCTGTTTGTATCGGTGTTTTCATTTGCTTCACAGCCAAAACAATGATGTGGGTAACAAAAGAAAAAGGTCAAAGCTGGGATGGAACTTATTTTCGAGAACAAATTCTAGTAAAGCATGTTATACCCTTTTTAAAAAATGAAAATAATGTTCTAAGTGTTGATGAAGTTACATTTCTTCATGACAAAGCTCCGTGTTTTAAAGCAATCGCCACTCAACAACTTTTGAAAAGCAACAACATTGATTTCTTCGACAACAGTCAGTGGCCAGGTTCATCACCAGATTTAAATGCAACTGAAAACTTGGGAGCTATTCTGAAAAAACATGTTGAAGATAGAATTTTAAAGATTCCTAGCATGGAAAGAAATTCAGTGGAAACCTTAAAGACTATTATTTCAGAAGAACTAATTAAAATAAAAGAGGAACCTGAAATCTTTGCTAATTTTCTTAAATCGTATCCTGCAAGATTAGATGCTGTTAGAAAAAACCATGGTGGTCATACTGATTACTAGTTAGGATTGATTTAATGTACGGAATAAATTTCTATTTTAATATAATTTATAACAATATTTTTGTTTTTTTCCTAGTCCTTTTGGATTGAGCTCTAGGGGGGGTGAATATCTTTGTGATACACCCTGTAGGTTTAACCACTCTATCCAGACTATTACAGTTTTTCGCGTGGTTGAATAATGTGGTAATATATAACACAGCATTTTTTTCACTAACTTAGCAGAGTTTCAGGCATAATAAACGTTAGCACCTCCTACAACAGTGGGCAGTCTTTCTGATTACTCCATTTTTAAAAAAATTCTGCATCATTACTTTTTTTTAAGAAAAGGTTTCCAACGGTAAACGTTATCAATCGGTGACGGCAATTTTTGTTGTCTTCTGGCAAAGAGCTAAGCCCAAAAATAAATCAGAAAAAGCCTACTTTGTGCTATGGATTACGTTCGGGACAAATGACAAATGAATATAAACAATGTTCAAAATGTTCCAAAACACCACAACGTCAATGACCAAGACATGTCTTTCACGGGGTAGTTTTCAACAATTCTATCCACAGATCTAAACCACCATTAGTTTGATTGTAGAGGAAAAAAATTTAGATTTTTGGTGGATAGCATTGGTCAATTGTATTATAGTTGTGTGCTGAAGATACCATCAAATCCACTTTGCTTATTTTGCTTTGTATGATACCAACTAAATGACATTGGGCAACAGCAGTGAACCGAAATTTGCTCCTGTAATGATCTCGATGGTCATGATTCCGTACTGCTAGAAGTATTTCTTGTCTATGCAATCTTATTGTACCTAGCAAAGTCAAATTTTGTTTTCTCAATGCTCTTCCAGGAAATAAAATTGGGAAAAAGTTGTCGGTGGCGATGACATTCGTGCTCTCCGGAGCATTACTGGTTGAATTCACAACTACTTGTTCTCCTAAACTGCTGAATCATACTCAGCTGTTGGGTTCTTTCTAGTGCACATTAACCCATATCTTACTGGTGTCAGTTTAAACTGACACTTTATTTTTGGTCTTCAAAATTTTAATTGTTGCAAATATCAGTGATGTTGTGATTGAGAATGGTTGAGTGGTAAATTTGCAACATGATTTGATATTTTGTTCTATTTTTTTTCTGTAAAAAAAGTGGATGTTTGGATTTTATAAAAAAAAGTTTTAAAAAATTGATATGTTGACATTTTGGCTCACGTGATCAACGGAAAAAGAAATGCAAAAACTACCAAACCTTGTAATTTTGTTTTTTGGACTGTCTTGAACAGTTTTTACTCTTTATATGTTTATTCAACTTTGCACAAATGTATTTATTTCAATTTTTTCGCTGTCAGTTTAAACTGACACCAGGAAGATCCACTATCCACTTTTTGCAAAAGAATGAATTTTGCTATGAACCGTATTCGCGACATGTTATTGGCGTCTTTCAACTTTTCTTTTCGTGTTTGATGGAAAAATTGCCACAATCAGCTGTTTGTGTATGCAATCACGCTGGGACAGACAGTTCCCACACTCACAAGTCTCTTAAAGAAATTGGTTTGCTATAACTACAAAGGAAAAGGGTTGAAGCAAAATTCACGCAGTGGTCGGATAAAATTTTCCCAGGTGAACAAGTAGTTCTTGGACTGCTGGATGTTTCATTTTGCAACAACTTTGCAACTTCCAACGAGTGGCTATGTAGCAAAGATGAGACAACTCTTTTTTAGCAGAGATTTAAACGTTTTTCAGATCATATGTAGGCCTATTGCTGCAGACTAGTCCGTATATCATGCAAACAAACATTTTTGCTTGTATTGCAAGTAATATATTTATTATACTTCATGCTAACAAGTAACAATAATAATCGTAGCACACTGGGCATTAGAACAAGTTATTTTCAGTGGAGGTTTCCAGTGTGTTTAATAAAGTTTGATGTTATAAATACGCGTTTTACTTTATTTTTAGAAAATATTGTGCATACTGTTTTGATATTAGATCTGTTAGCATAAAAAACTGAGAATACTTCTAAAGCATCAGCAAGCTCCGCGGTATGTCTTATCGACTTCATAAGTTTGGGTAAGTAAATGCAGATCTATAGATTTAGCATATTCTTTACAACTATATCTCAAACAAAAGCGGTTTGAATACTTTATTGCCAACTCATGACCCTAACTTTGTCATAATTATATTTTTAAGTGTGTTTTCTATAATTTACTAATAAATGCAAAACGAAAAGACATGCAATGCAAGTTATTGCTGGAAAACCACCGAATAAGCCAGTAAAAATTTTTTAGATCAAGTACTTGCAATCACAGTGTACAAAAAATATTTTTGTCAATCAGTTGATTGAAATTATTTCTTTCAGAGTTAATGCACATGAAATACTAAAAGCTCTAGAAGCTCCATATTCGTCTGATGAAGATGTAGAAAGCTTTCAGACTGCTACGGTATACCTGCAGCCACCTGATGAAGGAGACGGGAATATCACTGAAGAAGACTCCGGTGATGAAGATGCTGTTGACATCAATCCTCTAAGTCAAAAACAATTATTAGCATGCGGCACTACCGCTACAATTGAACAAAGACATGAATCAAATGATGATTTCGACCCTTCTAATTCTGACATTGAGGATTCCGAGCCTGTATCAAAGAAAAAAAGAAAAGCAAAGAAGCCAAAGTGGAAAAAGTGCTCGTTGACAAAAGATGAAGCAGTAGAGCGTTTTCCATGGAAAAATCCTCCACCAAATCTTGACTATGATTTCTCTGCATGCAAATTGTTTAAGGAATTTTTAACTGATGAAATACTGAGTCATATCTGCCAGGAAACTATCAGGTATGCAATGTCTAAAGGACGAGAAAATTTTTCAATAGATTTACACTCTCTGAAAGGGTTTATTTGCATTCTTGTTATAAGTGGATACAATGCTCTGCCACGACGTGCAATGTATTGGCAGCCTACAGATGATGTTTACAATGCCGCAGTGTCTTCTAAAATGACTAGAAACAGGTTTGACGAAATTATGCAAAACCTTCATTTGGCAAATAACGATGACCTGGACAACAATGACAAATTTGCCAAAGTGCGGCCTCTAATCAACCTTTTGAATAAGCAATGCTTGGAACATTTTTTCCGGAACAGCACATCAGTGTAGACGAGTCTATGGTTCCATACTATGGCAAGCATGGAGCTAAACAATATATTCACGGCAAACCAATCAAATTTGGTTATAAGATGTGGGTGGGGGCAACTCGTCTTGGTTATGTTATTCAGTTGTTTCCTTACCAGGGAGCTGGAATCATTCACAAAGAACTAGGTCTTGGAGGATCAGTTGTGGATCAGTTAGTGTCCAAGTTACCGAAAGATGATGGCAATTGCTATCACATTATCTTTGACAATTTCTTTATGGGAATGACATTGTTATGCCATTTAAAAGAAAAATATGGATTTGCGGCAACAGGAACCATAAGAAGCTACCGGACAGGGAGTGTTCCTCTACGAGACGCCAATAAAATGGAGAAAGAAAAAGGGGGATCGTATGATTCCGTTCTTGACAAAGACACCGGCATATGCATCACACAATGGAAAGATAGTAAGGTGGTTACGATGGCGTCAACCTACGCTGGAGTAAACCCCATTAAAAAAGCCCAGCGGGGTTACTCGAAAGCAGAAAAGAAGGTCGTTGAAATAATACAACCAAATGTTGTGGCAGAATATAATTACAGACTGGGTGGTGTCGATCGCTTTGACCAAAACATTGCTGCATATATGATAACACAGCGATCAAAGAAATGGTGGTGGCCAGTTTTCCGACTTTGTGTCGACTTGGCGGTACCAAATGCATATCAGATTTATCATCTTCAAGCAAGAGGAGTATCTAAGAAGTTAGATTCCCTTGGCTTTAGGCGAGCTATTGTTGAAGTTTATTCCAAGAAATACACCAAAGATTCGTCTGAGCTCTTCAAGTATCCTCAAATGTGTCAGAGCAATGAAGTACGGTATGATAATGTCGGCCACTGGATCGAAAAAGCAACGCAACGAAGGTGCCAAAATAAGCCTTGCAAGGGCATGACACTATATTGTTACGAAAAGTGCACAGTTGCATTGCATCCAGAATGCTTCAAAGCATATCACACATGTTAGACAATACAAGCATCGAGTAATCTACGTGATATCTGAAGTTACGTATATGCAAGAACACGATGTGTGTGTCTAAAGAGAGACAAATAGAATACACAATGTGTCACAAGTAGCAACAGTGCTCCTAGTTGCACTTGTACAAATTTAATTAGTTATCAACTTGTGATTCCAAATTATACAGCTAATGACGATAGAGAATGATTTATCAACTTTTGATGCCTTAAACTTTGTTATCAAGCGTGTTTTAACTCTTGTGTGCTTCAACATTTTTTGTTTTTTTCATACCTTTTCTTCCTGGTGTCAGTTTAAACTGACGCTTGGATTCTTGCCATTTATACCAACAAAAAAAATTTTTTTTCAACAAAAAAAGTTGATTTCGGTAGTTTCAGCATAGAATCTTTCATTTTAAAAAACAAAATAAAAAATTTGCGATCTCAGGAAGATATGGGTTAATGCAAAGGAAACGTAATATGATAACTTTAAACCGTACTTATCGGATCTACTAGACATGTTCTGAATATATAGGCATTGATCCTAAATGGGCACAAATCTTTATCAACAATCACTCATTCATTGTGTACGCAATAAACAAGCCTGACAAAGAAGCACAAGTTCTTCAGTGAACACTGAAAATTCCTGAATCGAAGAATTTTGATGAGGCAGTACTCGATATGAGAAGTGAGATCAAAAGAAATATATGGAACTGTAGATTGCTGGACCAGCGCACTTTGTCTGGCCAAGTCATTGGCGTTGACATTTCCCGGAAAAAGCAAGTTACCGGAGGCCCATATTAGATTCATAAAAATAATAAGATAACAAATAATCCTCCCAAATGTGCCAGAGTGTATAGGATAAAAAAAAGGACGGACAAAAGGAAAGTGTAGCAAGAAATGAGCGAGAGTCAGAGCGCTTGTAAAATGGCAAAAGACTTCAAAAGAAATACTTAATAACCTAGGATTTGCTGAAGAGGAAAAAATGGCCCCAACTCCACAAAGTGAGCAGTTGGCAAGGATGCCGGAGCCTTCTTTGTCAAGAGGAAAAGAAACAAAGTCATCAGTTTAAATGACACGATTATGAGCTAGGAGAGATTCAAGGTGGGTAAGAGCTGCATTTGGCGAGTAAGAGGAGGGTCTGAGCGAGAGCATGCAGTAGAACGAGTGAGTTCCACGCGGAAGAAGGCGAGTGTCACGAAAAAGAGAGAGGACAAGCACACAGAACTTCCCTAGAAAGAAAAAGAAAGAGCAGGTAAATCGACTCATAAGGTCTCCAGGAGGACTTAGAAAATCTAAGTTTCACTTCAAACCTGAAATGGGAAAGGAAGTTGGAAGACAAAGGAACTGCTCATAAGACGATAGAACGAAATGAATTAAGGTAATTCGTAGGGAAGATAGAAATGCCTCTGAGGAGACAAGAAGGATGAGAAAGAATCAGAGGCAGCGGGTAATGGCGCAACGGCCGCTCGGTGAAGGCACTTCAACTTGGCAACCTGAGGAAGAGAAACTACCCTGGTAAGGCATAAATGAGAACGAGTCGAAGATAAGCTCATCACAGAAGAGAAAGGAATTTCTTGGAATTGTTCCAAGAAAAAACAGAGATACAGAGCAAGACATTAAAACGAAAGAACAACTCGGCCCTTATTGTAGATACATGTAAAAAAAAGAAAATGTGTGGTCAAAAGTGGCCTCAATAAAAGTGGAAACAGGATTGAAGCGAAAGTGGGAGGTAAGCAGGGAGGGGTGGGTTGAAGATTAATCTAGAGAGAATCAGCCCAGAAAAAAGGTCTCACATTTGCTCGAATTGAGAGGGATATACCAGTGCTTAGACTAGTGCTCCAATCAAATCAATATTCCTTGTGCGGCCTCCGCAGCAGCAAGTACCAAGAAAGAGGATAACCAGCTGGTTAAGTCGTCAGCATAAAAAGAGCAGCTGACCAAAGGAAAAGAAGCAGGACAAATGTTGATGAAATAAGAAAAAAGAAATAGACCAAAAACGAATCCTGGCGGAAAATCTTGGTGAATTCGAATGAAAAGACTTGCATGATTTTGAAAACCCACGCAAGCGCGCTTGTCACAAAGAAATGAAGTCCATCAAACAAAGCAAGCAAGGATGGCATCCGAAATAAGCTTGTACAAGCGGAATACCAGACAGAATTGAAAGTTTGGTAAAAATACGTTGAAGCAAAGATCGTCTGAGAACCCGACTGAAATTTGTCGAACCTATTCAAAATCGACTGAGAAAGATGAAAAATTTTATCAAGAGTAGAGCGATTACTGCAAATGCCGGCCTGGCGGGGAGAAATAATGGAGTCAAACTCCAGAAGAAGTAGACGTAATAGATTGATGCTCTCAAACAGCTTTGAAACGAAGAAGGTGAGAGAGATAGATCGAAAGGAATCAAATAAGTCGAGAGGTCATCACATTTTGTGTTTAGTAATCATAGAGGAAGATTTCTAGCTGAAAAGAGAATAAAACAAAGACTATAAAAGACAAAAGATGAGAAGCCGAATATGTACGCCGGAATGAGGGAGATGCTTCAGCATGGGGTAGACAGCCATTGTCTTGGACGCTGCCGGTGCAAGAAGAGAGGTTGGCGGCAGCAACAATAAATTACTGTAGATGAGAGAAGAGCAGAAAGAGAAATAAGAATCCACGGAACAGAAGGCCTGGCAGAGACCGACAAGTAGCCTACGGCTCTGCTACGCAAAGCCTATGGCTGAGAAACTAAAAGTGAGATTTCAGGTAATTGCATAGACCAATGCTGACTCCCTGGAAGAGGATCAGATAGAAAAGTTAAGGTAGAAGAACAAAATGAAGCAAAACCAGCAATGGAACGACAGATAGAATAGACTCAAATGGGATCACATTTAAAAAAGAGAGACAAACATGTCTCGTGTCATACCTTAGCGACGGCGTTGGTAATGACGAACAAAGCATAGCGAAAGACTTGAGATGGAAGCCTGTCGTTCTTCACTTCTGTGAGCGGAAGCAAAAATCATGAGTTATTCCTTTACCGCTTCCTCCATTTTTGAAGAAACCAGGTTAGAGATTGGCGTTAACGGAAGCAGAAAGGAACGGTACACTCGGCCGCATTCAGTGCCAAAAAGGTAAAAAGCGCAGC
Source organism: Trididemnum clinides (assembly GCA_963675345.1). Lineage (NCBI taxonomy): Eukaryota > Metazoa > Chordata > Ascidiacea > Aplousobranchia > Didemnidae > Trididemnum > Trididemnum clinides. The sequence continues at coordinate 3,834,982 of OY776291.1, forward strand.
TGTAGAGAAAAGTGCAAGAGATGTTTACTCCTCTGCAGAAGGATATGTGAATTGATATAGAGAGCAAAGTCATTCCAACGAGTTCTCTGAAAATTGAAGGAAGAACAGTCTTTGAGGTGGGAAAGTGGAGAAAAAAGGACGGTAAGGAAAATTGGTAGATGATCCCAGCCCAAGCCTTGTAGCACCTTCAAGGGGAAGGAGAGGGCAAAGAAGAAGGGAGAAAAAGAAATTTTGAGAAAGAATACTCTGCCAGAGAAACGATGATGGCGAGTAGGTTTGCTAGGGTAATTAATGAAAAGGAAGTAAGAGGAGATGACCAAGACTCGTAGCTCCTCTCCATGAGTGCCTGTGTACCTCTTCAGTCCCAAAGAGGGTGTTAGGAGTTGAAAACATCTAGAATATTATTTCTGGAGAAAAGGAGAAAAGAGAGAATAAAGGTCGGTTCAACTAAGCGCCAAAAAAGAGCAAATAGAAACATAAACGTTTATGCAAGAAAAAATGAAAGAACGTGTTTAGCAAAATGTTGATTCTTAAGTAGTCGGAGTAGGGGTCAAGAAAGGAGAAAAGGTAAGTTGAGAATTCAAGAAAGCATAGACCCTGTCTTACAAGATGAGGATATGAGGATACCATTGCCCACTTGCGATTCATCAGGTAAAAGAGAGCAGACGAGAGTGAGTGCAATACGATCGTAGAACAGAGCATCCAGGAATCTAGAAAGATAAAGAAGAGCTGAGGTTGGATTCCTGGATACAGATAAGATGTTATTATTGTTGTTGGTTACCCGACCCCTTCCGAGGGATGGGGGCATGGCGGATGACCATGTAGCCCCAGAAGCCGAGCAACTCCCCAGGGTCTGAACCAAAGGTCGCAGACAGACAGAGAGCTGCCAAAGAGTGAGCGGCGTAAAAAGTCCGTAGCTGGACATTGCAGAATGAGATGAGAGGTGTCCGGGGACGAGTGTCCACAGGCGCTGCAGGAAGGATTCTCGATTCTGCCAATCCTAGAGAGATAAGAACCTAACAGAAGGCTGTGTCCGTTGCAGCGAAGACGAGAGAGGACACAGCAAGCATGACGAGGGAGCACAAGTTCCTCGGTGAAAATTGAGGGAATGTGTGTCAAAGAATTTAGATGAGAAAGTAAGACTCCAGTCCAAGAAAAGACAAGAGTGGATACGAGAGGTAAGAGGAGAGAGACTACAAGGGATTACAGAGGGGGCAAGTAGCGCTCCCCGTCTGGCCAGCTCATCAGCCGCGTACTTCCCCGGGAGAAATGAGTGTCCGGGGACCCATTGTAGTGTGATAGCACAGGACGAGAGAGAAAACAGTTCCTGCCAGATTTGCCACAGAGTTTGAGATTAAAAGAAAAATGGAGGAGTGGACAGAACGAGAGTCATATAGAAAGATAAGAGAAGAGAAATGGCAGACTTGTTGGAGCTGATAAGACCAGCAAAAAGCGTGCAGAATGGCGCAGGCTTCAGCGGAAAAACTTGAACTTACTGGGCCTGCCGAAAAGGAAAGAGTGGCCTCAGTGCCACAGAAAAAGCAGTTGGCAAGTACGCCGAATCCGGCTTAGCCAAATATAAATAGAAAAGAGCCGTCTGTCCAGAGCAACAGATCGTGAGGGGGGAGAGAGTCAAGGTGAGCGAGACCAGCACCTTGGCGGAGGGGAGGGGGATCAGAGCGGGAGCATGGAGAGCAAAGTGTGGACTCCACGGTGAACGAAGGCAGATTCCAAGGAGGGCAGGGAGGGAAGGCAAGAAGAGCCTCCTTAGAGGAAGTAGAAGGAAGCATGAGCGGGTGAGTGGACGCAAAAGCTCTCCAGGAAGATCTGCAGAGTCTTGATTTTACTCCAAGTCAGGCCAAACCGGAAATCGGAAAGGAGGATGGGAGACGAAGTGCCCAATAAGATAAAAAAGTGAAATGAGTCAGGGTGACTCGTAGGGGCGGTAGAGAAGTCTCGGAGAGAAGCAGCAGCAACAAAGGAAAGAGAAAAAGACGAGTATTCCTTTGCAGAAGGACAGAAAGAGTCAAAGTAGGAGGCAAAGTCATCCCAGCGAGCTTTCTAAAAATTGAAGGAAGGAGGACGCACGTTGGGGTGATAGGCCATAGAGAGAGGGACAGATAGAAGAATTGGTAGATTGTCAGAACCCAGGTCCTGAAGCACCTCCCAGGAGCAAGAAAAAGCAAGAGAAGAGGGAGCAAAGAAGATGTCAGGAGAGAAACGACTGCCAGAGGAGCGATGGTGAAGGGTGGGTGTGTCAGGGTTATTGAGAGGGAGGAGGTCAGAAGAGATGGCCCAGTCAAATACTTCCTCCGAGCGGGGGTCGGAAGTACCTCTTGAGTCCCTGAGGGTATGATGGCAATTGAAGTCCCCCAGAATGAAGAGATTTCTGGTGGAGAAAAGAATGGAGGGAGAAAAGGAGTCGGTTCTGCCCTCCGTTGAGGAAGAGCGAGTGGAGGGGCATACACATTAAGGAATGACACCGAGGAGGAGTTTTTAAGAGAGATGTTGACCCCTACATAATCAGAGTAGGGATCAAGTGAAGAAAGAGAGGAAGTAAAAAGTTCAGAAAAGGATATGCCCTGCCTGACGAAAATGACGACGTTGCCGCTAGCGTGCGTGACATCAGGAGAGAGAATGCCAGACCGGGAATGGGTACGATCAGATTGCGGAGCAGAGAATCCAGAAAACCGGAAAGAAGAAGATGAGTTAAGATTGAATTTGTGGATGCAGATAAGGTCGACAGGATGGGACGAGATAAAGTGAAGTAGTTCAGTGCTTCTGGCTCAAAGACCTCCAGCATTCCATTGAAGAACGCTGAGAGAGTTAGGGGGGAGAGGAGGCAGGAGGCGCAGAAGGACAGCCAGGAGCGAGGGATGATGGTGAGAGGTCAGAGGAAGGAAATATAAAATGGGCAGATGGGGGATAAGAGGTGTGGAGACGAGGGTGGGGCGAGAGTGCAGCATTAGCAGAGGGGCTCCAGATTGAACAGTGAAGGTATACATGTCGGAGGAGTCCAAGAAGGGAGTGACAGTGTTACAGCAGGGGTGGCAGCTCCAAGAATGAGACCTGCCAAGAGCTCTGAATTTGGAGGATAGTTGTGAGCACTACTGATGGACCCATTTGGAGCAGGTGCAGCATTGCACTGACTTGCCCCACCAGGTCACATTTCCAGCCCACACAGAGCAAAGAAAAATGGGGCCAGGGTTGGAATGAACGCTACCGCTCATCAAGAGAAGGAGAAGAATGAGGAGACAAAGACGGGCAAGAGAAGGGCAGGGGAAACGAAAAAGTGAAAACAGGCGACCGATTTTAAAGAAGCTGAGTGCTGCCCTTCTGCGGTCATTCAGGGGGCAGCATAGCAAAAAAGGAAGAAAAGTTCTCGGGGTAACTGGGACCCTCGGGAAGGCCAGCAGCCATTTCGACCCAAACGGGGTCGGGGACCGCACCACCACGTTGAGGCGGCTGTTGATTGGTGCAATACAGATAAGATCGACAGGAAAATACAAAATGAAACATAGAATTTCAACAATCTTGTTATGAAGACCTCCTACCTTCCATTAAAGAAATGTAGGCGAGTCAGGAGAAAAAGAGAAAGCAAGGCGTAAAAAAGAGCTGGAAAGTGAAGAAGGGAGGAAAAAGCAGAAAAAGGAATTCATTCGAAGGCAAAAAAAGGGTGGAAGGTTTGTAAGCAAGGGTGATGGGTGAGAGCTGCATTGTCAGAAAAGTGATTCAGAGCGTGTGGAAAACAGTGGTGGCATGCATGTTGGTGGGCCACGGAAAAAGCAAAACTTTGGTGGACGGCTTCTCCTGAGATCCCCAAAAGATGCTGCGATGTAGCAGGGAACATTTTCATTAATGAGAGCCAAGGAGGGAGGTAAAATCTAAAGAAGAGAGGAAGATGCACCTTAAATGTACTGGTTTGGAGTAGATTTAGTATTGCACTGATCTGCTCCAACAGCTTATTGTCGGCGCACACAAAACAGAGAAAAATAAAACAAAGATTTGAATCAGCATTGTCGCTCATCACAAGCTAAAGAAATATGAGTAGAGAAAGCGAAGCAGAAAAGTAAAAAAGAAAGGACAGGCGGCCAATTCTAAAGAGAGAGTGCTACCCTTCTGTGGTCATTTAGAAAAGAGCACTAGGGAAATTATTTTGTGTGGAAAAAACCTGGGGTATCTGGAACCCTTAAGGAGGCCAACAGTCATTTTGACCCAACTCATCGTGGTCGGAAACCGCACCATCAAGTGGGGTGCTCGACCATAACGTGGTGGCTGTTGATTAGTGCATATGGCAAGCTTTTAATCTTTTGATTGGTTTTTGTTCCTATCTTCATCAATCTTTATAAATCATGAATAGACCAAAAAAATACAATCTCAAGAGCAGATTACACATTTTTCTTATGGCTAATTTGAGATTAGCATTGTATCGACCTATCAGGTCTCCTCAGTGCAGTTGGTGTGATTGGTGATAGGTCGAAAGTTAAAACAATGCCACTGTCTGCAATTTACTCAACCTGGATTGCTGGCATCTTGTACTATTCACAAAATTGATAAAATTCTTGAAATTTTTTGCACCGAAATTAAAAGAAATTGAAAATAAGGTTCATTTGTCAAATTTTTTTGCCACATGTACTGCAAAATGACCCCCTGGCCGCTCAAAAGCTGGGCGAATGAAATTGGATAAGAGATTTGTCATAGTTAAAACTTCGAACTGAGCCAGCCAAGTTGGCAGATATACAAGTAGCTGAAGATCGTGAAATCTACGGGGATCTCCTAGGACTTTTTTTACTGCGATTCTCCTATGGGTAATAGTACGTACGGAAGAAGAACACCTGCATGTCTCTCAAAAGTTAAACCATCAGACCAGTAATCAGGAGGCTACGAATTTGAATATTTCGGGAATAATTTTTGCTATTTGCCAGATATGTGGTAGGTACTAGTGCCCTTGCTACATGAAAATGTGCTTAAAGCAAAATACAAATCTTTGTTGAATGTTATTTCTTGTCAGAAAAAATATTAATAACTTACTTTTGTTAACTCCAGCAATCGAATTACAAACGTTGTTTCTGATTCAACAGATAAGATTTTTAAGGAATATTCTTCAACCATTTCCGAGACATCCTGACGTGGCCAATATTGAATGCTTTTTTGTTTTCCTGAAACAAAGCAAAATATACTTCAACTTGATTGCATGAAACACTATATCAAAAACATTTCAATTGTACAGTAGTTAACTATAAACATTCACTTTGGATTGAAGAATCACATCTTGAACAACAATAACTTTTCGATTTAAACACGTGGACGATTCACACAAGCCAACAACCAAACAGATATCTCTAAAAAATTTAAAGTCAAACATAAAAGATGTAATTCTTACCCTTGCGCAGTATCTCGAAAACAACCACTTACAAAACTTAATGGCGAGAAACAAGATTAGAAAAATGCACAAACCGATAGTCTTGGACCACAGAGTGAAATGAAGTGGACTTATCACCCCCACTTTTGATTAGAATCATTTTTATAATTTACTCATATCAGTTGAGCTTTTATGGGGGAAATGCAGAGTGAAGTCTAATACTCTAAGCCTCCTACTTTTTGAAGCACAAAAATATTTTTGTAATTAAAGTTTTATGCCATCGTAGTGATCTGAGCAAAATACATAAGTTTGTAGACTTGCAATTTATAATCAAAGTACATGAGGCGCCCTTTGTAAAGGAAAAAGTTTTCATTCTACACGGACAATAATCAATGCAATTTGATGGATTGATTGCGATTTGCCAAATCATAATGCAATTTGCCAAATTGCATTACACTTTGACAAATTGGCAAAAATATCACAAATCGTCTTATAATTTAACAAGTTGTCTTATAATTACAAATTGCCATGCAATTTGACCAATTGTAAATTGCTCTTTACAACTCGCAAATGCAGATTTGCTGTTTGTCGATTACACTTTTGAACGCACGCGTGCAAATTTACTGGTTGTTAATTGCACTTTGGAACTCGCGTGTGCAGATTTGCTGGTTGTCTTGTTAATTAAGCAATAAGTTTTGTAAGAAGAAATATAAGGTTTAATAATGTATTTAGGAGCAAGTGTTATCAATCTTCAGGTAGACTGGTGAATTGCGTCGCCGGCTTGTATACAATTGCTAGTGAGTTCGACGATCATTGCAGTATGTCTTTCTTTTTCTTCATTTGCTAAATTACTAAGAAAGGTTTTTTAAGTTTTCGTATTGAAACTTTGGAGAGAGTTGTTGAGAAAAAAAAACAACCAAACAGGCACCTATTTTATATGCATTTCATTGGGCATTTTGTATTTATTTTACGTGATTGGTGGTATTTGTACTCTGTAACACTAATATGCATTTGACATAAAATTCGTCCTCAGCAAAGTTTCTCAGCAAACTAGGTGCATGAAAAGAAGATTTTTTTCAGAGTATATTACTGGCTTTAAAACGACGATCTTTAGGCATTGTCTTGGAATATAGTCTTGTATAACCGCTTTTCAAACCCGTGGATGAAGGATCAATTAATTCCATCAGTCCGATAAAGCTTTGTTTTTGTAATTGGTAATTAGTCAGATTCTGCTGACAAAGTTTTTCTTTACTGCTCTTTTACAATTTCCCCCGTGGAATGTTTGTTTTTGTAAATATTTTTCCACAATTGCCAGCCAATATAAGGATTTTTTTCTGTCTGTGGTTGTTGCAAACATTCTGTTCTGGCGCTCTCACATTTTTTTATCACTCTGCTTTTTTTTGCAGAGGCTGGAACCAGAAACTCAAAACAAAGGTGTGCAAAGGGGCGTACACGGAGGGGGGCGCAAAGGTAGTAAAATAATATTGATAAGGTAATTTAAAAAACTTCCAGAAAGCTTTGCCATCCAATTCCTTTATTGTAATCTTTTAGTGTGTCATCAGCTCCAATGCTTCCACATACCAAAGAACTTTAACAGAACTTGAGATACTTCGCCTATAAACTAGACGTTGTTGAAGAATATGTGTGAGCATGGCCGACACTTCGAGAACAAAACTAATTTTAGATCATATGATCTAAGTATGAAACTCACTTAACCTTAAAATAACACTCTTAATTACTTGATTTTAAAAAAAGATCTCTATCTTTGAAAGAAAAAAGCAATCCCCTTACCCCATACAAAACAAAGTGTTATGCTTATGCTGCATGACCTATAGACAAGTATGAAACTACCAATGATCAGCTGCATCTGCATGGGCGGATTCTGGGGGTTACACCTACCCCCATAAATATTGATGGTATACATTTTTTAACTTGATAAATACAATTTTTTAATTTTTATAGAATCCATGCTAGCAATAGCTTAATACTAGAACGACCAAGCGCGTCAATTGACGCATTTGAAGTATTTAATTTCCTGTATCTCCACCGAATTTTAATTTTTTTTCCTAAAACTTTTGGACATTTTTTGTATTATTGCAGCGTTGAGTTTGTGTGCTTTTTGAGGGTTTTACGATTAAAACAACAAATTTAGTCATACATCTACCTAGAATAGTGATTCCCAACCAGGGTGCCCGCGGCACCGTGGGGTGACATTTTGAATACTCAGGGGTGCCGCAAGATTTTTTATGGTAAGGCTTCTTAATGCCACGAGATTGATACAAGCAAATTCATTATGCTACAAAGTTTTTCTTGGCACACTCCACAGTAACTTTTGTGCCTATAACTTAGATTTGCTATGCGAATGTCGTTTTGTAAGGAGTTACAGATAGAAAATAGGTCAGTAACAGATACACGAGCACGTGTTATTTCAATAACTGCAGAATAAGCACATTTTTTCTGTTGATCAAAAGATTTGTTTTTTTTTTCTTTATTGGTAAAGGGTAATCGTAAGTTGCTTTTTGCGTCACAATCACAACATGTGGCTTAAGCAACTCGGGACCGAAAGAGATTGCGAGGCTGTTATTTAAAGTAATTATTTTCTTAAGATTGTGAACGCTAATAATAATTGTTGCGTGTTGTTGATCAAGATTGCCAAAGTGATAACTTTACTGATTTAAAGTTTATGAATTTATTCAACCAGATTCGCTAAGGAAGATCAGTACAACCAGAAAATTGCTTTGCATTATTTATGGAGAAATTTATTACGAAGAAAAGAAGGTCAATTGATGGTGGGCAGCTTGAAGGTGCAAAAAACACAATTGACAGTTGTGCGGTTGAAAAGAGGAGAATTAAGACAAGGAAAATTCGCCTTTATTGCGACAGTTATTTAAATATAGGTTTTACTTGGTGTGGCGATGAAGCAGAACCTATACCAAATTGTCTTATCTGTAATGCAAAATTATGTAATGAAGCCATGGTACCAAGTAAGTTAAAGAGACACTTTGAGAATAAACACAATCATCTTTCTTCCACACCTCGAATATATTTTGAGAGAGTGCTGAATGAGAGAAAACAGCAAAGCCAGGCATTGACGAAAAATTTCACAGTTTCTGCAAAAGCTCAAGAGGCCAGTTATCGTGTTGCAGAATTAATAGCTAAAAATTCAAAACCACACACAGAAGCAGAGAGTCTTATTCTTCCTGCTTGTTGTGCAATTGTGAAAACAATGTTTGGGTCTGAATATGAGAAAGAAATAAAAAAGATACTCTTATCAAATAATACCATTTGCAGACGAATCTGTGACATGTCTGCAAACATAGAAGATACCGTGATTAACGCTGTGAAGGAAAGCAAAATATTTGCGATGCAAGTTGACAAATCAACTGACATCAGCGGTAAAGCTCAGTTATTGGCATTTATCCGATACGTTATTGATGAAAAGATAACGGAACAGTTTTTGTGCTGTAAAGAGCTTAAAGAAAGAACAACAGGTAAAGATATTTTTACTACTTTAACAAATTATTTGGAGGAAAACGGGTTATCTTGGAAGAAATGCGTAGGAATTTGCACAGATGGAGCCCCGTGCATGAATGGATCAGTTAAAGGATTCGTATTCAGTTAAAGGATTCGAAGAAGAGAAAATCCTGATATCATTACAACACATTTTTTTCTTCATCGTGAAGTGCTTGTTGGGAAAACCCTTGGATCAGAGTTAAAAGCTGTCTTAGACGTAGTTGTAAAAATGGTCAATTACATTAAAAATAAGCCGCTTAAATCCCGTCTATTCGCAAAACTTTGTCAAGAAATGGGAGCAAACTATGTCAACCTTCTGTTTCATACTGAAGCAAGATGGCTCTCTCGAGGCAAAGTATTGTCACGAGTATATGAACTAAAAGATGAACTGTTAAGTTTTTTTCGTACTGAAAAATAAAAAGAATTTTGTGGATTATTTTGCAACGACAATTGGATTTCAAAACTAGCATACTTGGCAGATATATTTGGTCATTTGAACAACATAAATTCCAATATGCAAGGCAAAAATGAAAATCTTTTATCTTCAACTGACAAAATAAGAGCATTGAAAGAAAAACCGAAAGTATGGTCATTAAAAGTGAAGAATGGAACCTATGAAACGTTTTATCATTACTCGGAAAGAAAAAACAAAGAAATAACCTCGCTGATTACTGAGCATCCCGTTTCGTTGGAAGAAAATCTTGAGAAATATTTTCCATCTTTGTGCACGGACAATTATGCTTGGATTAGAAATCCATTTTTACCACAAGACGCTTATGTTAGTCTAAATTGGAAAGAGGAAGAAGAATTGATCGACATACGAAACGACGGAAATCTAAAGGTAATGTACAAAGGGATGCCTCTCAGTGAATTCTGGATAAAAATTCGTAATAGATATTCTTGCATCGGAGATAAGGCAGTAACAATATTACTGCAGTTTTCTACATCGTATATGTGTGAAATTGGATTTTCAATTTTGACAAGCATAAAAACTAAAAAAAGGGAAAGACTACTTGAAATCGAAGAAGAAATGAGAGTGGCCATATCGAATGTGCGTCCAGATATTGAAAGGATTTGCGCAAAAAATCAAGCACAAGTTTCGCACTGATTGTTTAATATATTGTTACCGGTATACAGTGTCTTTTTTTAAATGCATATCCTATTGTTACGTTCAATTTCTTAGCGAAAGTTTAACCCTTTGCAGTCCTCTTTTTTTTACCATTTCAGTCATTACAAGTCCAATTTTTTCTTTTTGCATTTTTGGGTAGTTTTTTATGTGTAGATCATGCTTTTGAAACTTTTTTTGGTCAACCTCTCAAATTTTGTCATTTTTTTTATTGTGCTTTTTTAACAATTTTTGCGATTTGTGCAGATTTTTTAGATTGTGCAGATTTGTGCAGATATGGTTTTTCTAGACAAAATATATTCATTAGGACATATATTTTACAATGATGTTTCACATAAACACAAAAAAATGTAGTCAAATCACAAAATATTTCACAATTGGTATGTTTCGCTCATGTCTGTCCGCTCAGATTGTGTATTTATCCTTTATAGTTCACTTGTGTATGGTATTTTTTGAAACATTCTCCGGGGTGAAGTCCAGGTTTTCTTTGGCATGTTTCACAAAAGAACAAAGTCGTTTTTCTGTCTTCTTTGCTGCTGCAAACCTTGCAGTTCTTGTTATGACCTCTAGGTCCTTTAGCAATAAAATGTGGTGCTTTATTGAGGCGCTCAGCAGCATCACTTGTACTTGGTCTTCCGCGGTTGGGATCCTTGTTACGGATTTCACCGAAAAGTTGCACAATTACATTGTTTCTGTATCGTAAGTGTCTTGCTTCATGCAGCTGGTGCACTTCCTTGTACAGCAAGAATGAGTTGACCATACACACTTCAATCAGCCAGAAAAGTAATTTTCTCCACCATCGGAGCGTTTTTCGTGTGAAAGAGTAAGAAGCACAGTAATGATCGGAGCGATCAACTGCTCCCATATGTGAAGTGTAATCACAAATTACTACCGGCTTCTCCACATCTTCTTGCCTACCTTGTCGCCAGCGATGATGGGGTACTGTGTCCACATTATGCCATGTGCTTAGCATCAGTATCAAGCGTCGATCTTGCCAACCGAGGGTTAGAATGCCTTCTGGATGACGGTATGCCCTAATCTGTAAGTTTTGCAATCGCAAACGCTTGATTTCAGATGGTAGTCCAACTCTGTTTTTTTGGACAGTTCCAGTAAGGTGGACTCGATTTTGAAGCAGTTCTTTCGCTAATGTGTAGCTTGTATAAAACCGGTCAGTGTACACATGATAACCGCTTCCTCCAACCTTTGCCAGCAGCTTACAAACTAAATGTAGCACAATCCTGGATGTAAAAGGCATGCCTGGCCGCGACAAACTGTCTGTGGTTGTTTTTCCAAAATATGGTTCGAACGCGGATACATAACCCGATTCAGAGTCTGAAAGGACGTATACCCTAAGCCCCCATTTGCTAGGCTTTTGGGGATTGTACGTTTTGAAAGCAATACGTCCTTTGAAACCGAGCGTGCTTTCATCAACCGCAATGTTTTGTCTGGGAGTGAAGTTCTGAAGGCATTTCTCTTGGATGTAGGAAACAAAGTTTTTCATTTTACTTCCACGGGTTATAGGTGCGGTGGTTGGTTCTGGCGATTTCACATGCAACATCCAATGGATTTGCAAAAACCGTCTTCTAGAAAATACTTCAAGAAAAAACGGGCAGTATTCGGTCCATTTTCTACTGAAGTAATCCTTTATATCAGGCTTTTCTATCAAAGCCATCTTCAACACGACCCCAAGATAAGCCTTCAATTCAGGCAAGGTTACATCTCTCCAACCATACCACACAAAATTCTTTGTAAACCTTCTTTGACCTAGTTTTATACTTGCATATGCATTTGTTGCCACCACTAGTTCCATCAGTATTTCATCGGTCATAAAACTCTGAAAGCATTCCAATTCTGTTTCTGGGATGTGTTCCAAGTTGGCACCCACATTATTAGCAGTAAATGGGTGATGAAAAAAATCATTGTCAGTATTACGCCATGCTCTCCACCCATTACCGCCTACTGCATCATCATCAGAGCTTGACACATCGTTGTCTGAGTCATCACCTGGAGCAGAGTTCCCATCATCACTTATTTCCATATCTGAATCAAAAAAATCACTCTCTTCATCAACTTCCATATCTGAGTAATCTTCATCAAGCATTCCAAGCACATCATCAGTACCAAACCTTTCAGCAGCCATTTTACTTCACAAACCTTCTGAAACAATATTGGTAGAGTTTATTTTTATAGTGATAACTGATAAGAGTAAGCAAGCAAGTCTTATACTGGTAACTGATTGCACATCAGTGATACCAAAATTGTATTATGAAAGAACTTATTTGGCACTTGCACTGTTCAAGCAAGCTTGCCAGTTGCTAGGAATACAACAAGTAGGCTATTCTGGTCCTTATCTAGGCTTAGCCTGTTCTCACTAGCCTGTTCTCACTCACATTCAAAACTTCAAGCTAAAGTAGGGAAATACCCTTCGAATAACAAGTAGAAGTATACCAAAATTGATAAAAAATCTTACAGCATCCCTAGGGTGTAAGTGGACTTGTTAAAACCGCTACACACGAAAGTCATCCCAGGGATGTAGGTGGACCGTATTACATAATTTCCTTTATCATCCCAGGGATGTAGGTGGACCGCAAAGGGTTAAGTTCATCCATCATGGGTGCCATAAATTATTTATTTCTTTGTTAGGGTGACTTATGCCAAAAAAGGTTGGGAACCACTGACCTAGAACGACCAAGCGCGTCAATTGACGCACAAAGCTGAAAATTTCACCTAGAGTTTACAAAAGGTTTAAATCAACAGAATTACTACAATCTGAAAAACCAGACAACGTGACAATTAGTTTTGTCCGAGAAATAATTGAATATTGAGAGGACACAGCAGGCGTTTTCCCTCGCTGTAGACTACTCCGATGGTAAAAATTCCAACAGCGAGATTGATAATGCAGTAGATAACGATTTAGAAGAAGTGTAGCTTAATTCAAGTGGGGAAGAATCAGACGCTAATAGTGCTAGCGAACACAATAAAAACGATCCACAGAATCAAGTGAAGGGGAATCAGGACTTGATTGTAAAAGACGAAAAAGTTTGGCAAGCTTTGGCTACTCCCCATGCACAACTAGGGCGCTTGCAATAGCAAAACATACTGAGCTTCAAACCTGGCCCATCTGCATTTGCTACAAGCAAAATTATGGAAAGCTGTCCACTATCATCTTTCGCATTTTATTTGATGAGACAATGCTCAGAAATATAAGAAAATGCATTGTAATTGATACCCTTTGCATTTCTGACAAAATAAACTGGGATGTGACGCTTGATGAGCTGGACAAATTCATTGGTCTGATTATTACTAGAGAAATTTTAGGACAGAGAAATTTGCCTGTGGAAGGTTTATGGCAATCAACCTGGGCATTTTCGATGTTCAACAACACTCTATCTAGACGCAGATTTAAGGAAATAATGCAATTTTTACGTTTCGACGTAAAGAGTAACAAGCATCAAAGGGTGATACATGACAAGTTTTGCCTGGCTTCTTCGTTATGAAACCTTTTTATTGAGAACAGTTAGATTGGGTAAGGATCTGGCGCTTACATTACTATTGACAAGCAATTACTTCCATGTAAGACTAGATGCAGGTTAATTCAATAGATGCCGAATAAACGGGATAAGTTTGGAATCGAGTTCTGGTTGGCGGTTGACGCGGAAGCAAAATACCCTGCTCAATAGCTTTCTATATCTTGGGAAAGATGAGAGCAGGGACATTTCTGTAAGTGTACCGAAATATGTCGTGACAAAGCTGATGCAACTGATTTTCAAACGTGGCTATAATGTAACTTGTGACAACTTTTTCACAAGACTTGATGTTGCCCTGCATCTAGCTGATCAAAAATGTAATAATATGGCCACGGTCCGACAGAATCGAAGAGAATTGCCAAAAGCATCCAAAAAAAAGCAACAGCAGCACGAAACTTCCCTGTTTGCATCTACTCAAACAGCTACTGTTACTTTGACTTCATGTTAGAGTCAAAAACAAAAGTCGGTAGTAATAATGAGCACATTACATCCTGATGTAGAGATTACTTCCGACAACAACCTTAAGAAAAACCAGAGACTGTTTTATTCAGTTATAATACAAAGGCTGGTGTTGACGTCACTGATTAGATGGCTAGGAAATACTCTGTAAAAGCTGCCAGCTGAAGGTGGCCCATTCACTTGTTTTACAATTATTGATCTGGCACTGATCAATAGCTGGATTTCCTTCCGAGATATCTGCAAGTCGGGCGTCAGTCGCCGAAAGTTTGCACAAGTTGTGGTAGAAGAAGGGGCAACTTCAGAAGACGATAATGGAAAAAATGCTGTAGCACAAAGAAATCCCTTAGAAACTAACGAACCTTCAGAAAAAAAGCGAAAAACAAGTGCTACCTCAGAGTGCCGTAACAGAACAATGGATTCGCGCAACACTTTCCGGAGCACAGTATGTGGTGAATACTCCACAAAAATTTACCCAAACTGTGTTGATTGAACGCAACCGACAAGTTCCTTGTTTTTGTGAAATATTACGGTTTTGTAAACAACAGCTTGATTATCAATTATTTTCTTTTAAACGCTGCTGGTATCAAAAATCATTGGTTTATGCTTAGTAAATTTGCTCTTTTAATTTTACTTTGTTCTTACTAATTATGTATTACATGCTGTTTGATCATTTTTAAGGTGCAACAAATAACACCTCGACTTCAAGAATGTTTACTTTACCAAATAAAAGAACGAATTAAAGTTTATCTACATTATGCGTCAATTGACGCACTTGGTCGTTCTAGGTAGTTTGAAAACGCGGTCGTTCTAGTGCTAAACTTAGGAAAATGCTTATTTTTAGTGTAATGAAGATCTTCAAGTTGAGTTGGGCTCCAAAATGATTACAATTCTTACTTTCGAAAGATGTTTCTGCCTTAATGTTCTGCTCCTCCTCTTTCTCCCAAAGCAAATCGAGCTCATTTATTTTATAACATTTCTTAATGATTACATTGCTCTCCACCTAATTAACCCTCTGTCTACCAAAAAAAACTCATTCAACGTATACCATTGGGGTCCGTTGGACCCCAATTTTAGAAAGGCGTGTTAAGGATAAGCAATGCAATGGAAATCTTCAAAATTATTGGCTAAACGGGAAATGAAGCAGTTAACACTAAAAAATCTGCTAATAAGCACACATAAAAACAAAAATACTGATACACAATAAGTAAACACACGCAATCACAGAGCAGCATATGGTGCAATTTACTAATAAGCCTACTAAATCAGTCTTGGATGGCCTATACATGTTAAGAAGTTCATTTCAATTCCATGAAATGTTTGTCAGCTTATCAATAGAGGGTAGAAGTTAAAGGTACGAACCCCCCCCCCCCTTTACGAATTAAAAAAATGAGCAGAATTCAGAAATTTTGACAAAATTCGAAAAAAATTTTTTTGGGGGGGCAGTGTTTATACTGTAAAAGTTTGATAAAGTTCTGACATATTTGATCAAATTTAGAAAATTTGAGAATTTCCGACAAATCTGAGCAAGATTGATAAGATTTCGGGCAAATTTATAAAATTGGGCAAAATATGCTAATTTCAAGCAGGTTGGTGGGGCCCCAAAAGTGTTTCTCTCTCCTACGTTTATGAGTATATTCATGCACATAGCCTTCACTAGAAGTTGAGGTACCGGCATATCAGAATCCATATGAGCAGTTTGCAGGAACACAAATGAATGTAGTCAAGCTTACTGCGCTGTGTGACACATGAAAGTAAAAAATGCATAAAATGGCAAACAATGAAACCAATTACACAGCAATAAACACTGTACCAGTACTTAGAAAACTGCTGTGACGAGTTCAGCTTATGCACGCCTGTATTGAATACATATGATTTCCGAATGTTCTTGGCAAACGTTCTTTTTGCAGGCAATGCAGGTTTGCTTACATTTTCTATCTTTGCTTCTGTCACAAAGATGACATCTTGCCTTCTTTGGTTTCGGCTGCTGATCTTCAGTTTCAGCTCTCTTCCTTTTGTTTTGTGGCAGAGCAGCATGATTTATATATGTCGGTAACATTCCAGCTAGCCCTTTTGCCAGCTGAATCAAAAACTTTCTTCTTTTCTTTTTGCTAAAGCAGCTGCTGTTTTCACCTTTTAATTGCTGCCATACCCCATACGCATTGACAGCACTTACATCAAGCATATTGTAAAATAGTGCCACTGGCCATCTCCTTGTCATTCTTTTGGAAGTGTAGGTCCGCACCATTCTATCCAGAATGTCCACTCCACTTTTGGTGCTGTTGTAATACAAGATTACTTCAGGATTCTTTTCGCAAGAAGTTGAAGATATGTCAGGGAGTGCGTGCATCGTGGACAGCATATTTACCACACATCCCTTTTTCGGGCAATATGATGCAATCATGGCATCACTTTGAAATCCCAAAACAGTTGAGGTTACTTCACGTCCTTTCGCAAGTGTGAATTTTGGTGGCAGTTCTGGTTTGTTTCTACAAATGGTTCCAACAAGAGTAAGCTTCTTTTGAAGCAGGTCACGTGCAAGTGACACGCTAGTAAAAAAATTATCGCAAGTAACATTCCTTCCAGAATTTTCAATTTCTTTCACCAAATCTTTGACAACCCTTGCTCCCTGGATAACTTCTGTTCCAATCGTAGGATCTTTTCCAGTGTACACTTGCATCTTCCATGCATAAGAAGTGTTGGCTTCACATATTGCCCATACTTTTATTCCATACTTGCCAGGCTTTGAAGGAATATACTGCCTAAACGGACATCTTCCTCTGAAACAAACCAATTGTTCATCAACAGTCATGTGGGGTCCTGGAGTGTAAGCATCCAGCAAATTGAGATCCCATTCTTCGAAAACATATCTAATAGGCAGAAATTTGTCAGCTGATCGATTGCTTCTCCGTGCATTTGCATTGTCAAACCGAAGTACTCGCAGGATTTGCTGATATTTATTTCGGCTCATAAGCTTATTGAAAATTGGTCTCCTATCCTCTTTACTCCAAAGTTGAGCAACATTTTCAATATTTTATTTGTATACTCCAATAAGAATTACTATACCTAAAAATTTGTCAAATTCAGATTGATCTATAGCAGTGCAATTTTCTTTGTATACAAGCAACCCTTCGGCATTTGTCCAATCTCGAATCTTGTCCAGCAGTGTATTTCTGAAGAATAGTTTGAATGAATCAGATCCTGATTCGCATTGAGATTTTACATAACGTGAAGGGCCTGTTCTTTCGCGAAAATTGTTGCAAGCAGCAGTGCGGCCAGTATTACTTGTGCAGGGAGTTGATGACCAATTTTCCTTATTATTTCGTGAAATAAAACATGTCGAAGAAGCATTCAGGTTTTGGCTATTATTATCAGTATCTGACACTTCAGATGAAGACAATTCTTCAACACTGAGATGGTCGCTCTCTCCGTCATCGGATGATGCACTCCAACTACCACTTTCGCCCTGTTCCAATATGTTCAGTATTTCATCATCTTCCAGATATTTATCCATTTCTTCGATTTTCACTGCTTCTGACGATGTCTTCCAGTCCCTCTTTTCAACCAAATAACTCATTTACTTGAATTCTTATGATATCGTCAAATTCTTACAACTGTGTTGAAACGCAATACAGGTTGAACATTGAAGTTGAACAGATGGATTTATATAAAAGCAAATATATTTTTGTTTGTGGTACTAAACAAAAAAATTACACATCTCAAAACAAAAGGTAAAGATTAACATTGATGCTACAAATTACGCTATGTATGTCTGGTACAAGCGAGGGGTCCAATGGACCCCACTGGTATAAGGTGCTATTTTTTTTTTTTTATACAACATATCATTATCTTAGATTTACAATATTCCAATTGGCTACAGATCAACATAACTTAAGAAAAGTCAAGGAATTTCAAGACCGTATCTGCTATACGTTCTAAGTATTAAAAGAGCAAATTTCACTTTGGGGTCCATTGGACCCCATGGTAGACAGAGGGTTAATGCTCCACACCACTATAAACTTTGATTGTGAGCAAGCAACTGAGAGCAAAACCTATGCCCCAAACAATCACAAAATCATGACAAAAGATTTTTGAAGCATTGGAAAGCAAAGCATTCCCCTTGTCGATTCATACCAAATGACTTTAAAAAATGGTATTTTCAGCTTCTCTGCTTGGTTCTCGGCGTTTAAGGGAGGTTATGGAGAACAAACCAGCAAGTTGGCTAGCTGTATTCGTGGGCAAGGCACTTAACGGGACGCCCCCACTTTTATGTGGAAGACATCACCCCTACAAATTTTGATTGTGAGCACGCAACTGAGAGTAAAGCCTATGACCCAAGCAATCGCAAAATTATGACAGAAGATTTTTGAAACATAAGAAAGCATGACTTGGATTGGCTGGTGAAGGAACATCCCCTTTGGAACCACTATGACTGTGGAATAGTTTCAACAGCCGTAGACAGAAAAAAATCCTTATATGGGCTGGAAATCGTGGAAAAAAATATTTTCAAAAACGAATATTCCATGGGAGAAATTGTAATAGAGCAGTTAAGAAAAACTTCGTCAGCAG
The DNA here is from genome assembly GCA_963675345.1 of Trididemnum clinides. Lineage (NCBI taxonomy): Eukaryota > Metazoa > Chordata > Ascidiacea > Aplousobranchia > Didemnidae > Trididemnum > Trididemnum clinides. The sequence goes on from OY776291.1 coordinate 3,853,535, forward strand.
AATCTGAGTAATTGCCAATAACAACACAAAACTTGAGCGGACTGAGGGATTTAATTAATTTTTCGTCCACGGGTCTAAAAAGAGTTTATACAACCTTTCATAGTAATTTGACAAATAAAGAAAAAGAAAAACTTACTGCAATAATCGTTGAATCCATTAACAATTGTACACATGTCTTCGACGCATTTCACTGGTCTAACTCGAGATTGATAATACTTGCTCCTAAATACACTATTTTTTCTGTATTTCTTCTTGCCCGTCAAATGGGTGATTGATGGTAAATTATCACCACCAATCCCTACTAACAGCGTCCTCGTCGTGATGGATGAAAACAGTTAATGCTGATTAATTGGAGGAGAAAGGCGGGGTAAGGGGATGGCAGACCAACCTCCAGGAAACCTTATTGCAAACGTCAAAAATAGATGAAACAAACAAGAGCGTAAAAGAGAGTCTACCATTGGAGACTGTCCCGTTCGGTCAGAAAAGTGATGTATCATCTAAGGTCACTACTGATCGTCAATCAACTACTGAAAGTTTAAAGAAAGTTAACAAAAACATCTCGCAACGCAAAAAATTGCTACGTGGAATGTTCGCACTCTGCATCGAAAAGGCCAACTTGAGAACGTGATGCAACAAATGCAACGCGTGGAAATTGATGTTCTAGGTTTATCAGAAGTAAGATGGACAAAGACAGGCTCATTCTACAAACAAGGATATCATATTATATGGTCTGGAGAACAAAAGCATGAGCATAGCGTTGGTTTTGTTCTTTATAGCAAGAGCAAAAAACTGTACAAGCGTCATTTGGCTGTTTCAAATAAAATCATTTTACTCAAACTAAAATCTCAAAAGATCGATATCAATTCGATTCAAGTGTACGCACCTACTATGGATTCAAACGAAACTGCCATTCAAGAATTTTATAAAGATTTTGAATCAACCAAGAAAAAATGCAAATCTGGAGAAATGCTCATGGGTGATTGGAATGCAAAAATTGGTTGTGGTGTGGAGTAACTCATGGTTGGTGGTTATCGTCCGGGAAGTAGGAATGAATGAGTTGATCTACTGGTTGACTCGTGTCGTAAAAATAGTATGGTTGTACCAAATACTTGGTTCAAGAATCACCCGAGACGTTTATATACATGGAGATCTCCAGATGATTTAACCAAAAACCAAATCGATTATATTTTGTCATCAAAGAGATTCAGAAATTCAATTCTTAATTGCAAAACCTATTCACAAGCAGATTGTAACACTGATCATATTTTGCTGTTAGCAACTTTGCGACTAAAACTTAAAACTTGTACAAAACCTGAAGTAACATTGAAAAAAGATTACAGCATCTACAAACAAAAAGAAATCATAAAAAACATCAACACCAAACGGAAACTGCTTTATTAAGACTACAATTAGTGGACAACAACGATGTAAATGAATGTTATGAACTCTTGAAACAAGTCACAACAATAGCAGAAAAAGAAGTTCTTTTACTTCCACAGAAGAAACAAGAAAGTTGAATGACCCCTGCATTCAAAGGTTTGATGAATGAGAGAAGAAGCACAAAACATGACTTAGTTGAATACAAGAATCTCCTTAAACTAATAAAATCAAAGTGCATTTGTTCCCACGAAAAATATTTGGATAAAAATGCGATGAAACAGAAGCACTTTATCGATTCAATCCCAAACAAGCACGTAAACGTACAAAAGAAGTGAAACGTAAAAATTAACAAATTCATCTGGGATTATCAAGGACAAAGATGGAACAATTTTGTTTGAAGAAAATAATATTAAACGTTGCTGGTTAGAATATGTAAGAATTATGTGACGAACCAAATAGATCTGCCCCTCCCTTATATTTCAAAGAGCCATCAAATGAACCTACGATTTTGAAAAAAGAAATTCAAAACGCACTTTCGAGTATGAGAAACGCTAAAGCTCTTAGCTCAAAAAATATCCGCTGAAACTCTCAGAGCATTAGATCATTTCGACCTGGAAATTCTACAGTGACTTGCAAATGCAATTTACAATAAAGGAGTTTTTCCAGATAAACTCCATAAATCAACTTTTATAACTCTACCAAAAAAATCAGGTGCTGTCGACTGTAAAAATTTTCGTACAATATCAACATTGAGCTATGTGACCAAAGTCATACTCCGGGATATCATGCTCAGAATAAAAAATAAAATACACCTGGAAATCTCCACTGAACAATATGGATTTATGAAAAATAAAAGAACGGAAAACCTCATTTTTGGGCTTCGCATGCTAAGCGAACCGGCAATACAAATGCAGAAAACAATGTATCTCTTCTTTGTTAACTGGAAAAAATGCACTTGACCGTGTATATCATTAAAGACTTCTTCAACTTCTTAACGAAATTGGTATTAATAACAAAGATCTTAGGCTTACACAAGCACGGTATTATGAATAAACTGCTAATGTTAAAATTGATAATGATGTAAGTGGTGAAACACATCAAAAAAGGGATCCGACAAGGCTGTGTTCTATCTCCAGATTTGTTTAATTTATACCGTGATTAAATTTATACTTTCACTGTATAGATCTGTTTACTATATACAGTGAAATTATTTTGAATGGAATCAATGACTTTGAAGGAATAAAGGTGAATGGAATTAATTTAAACAATATACGTTACGCTGATGACACTGTCCTTATTTCAACGTCACGATGGCAGCTACAAAAGATGCTAAATGAACTAGAAAAAATTAGTGAACAATATGGAATGTTCATATTGTCAACAAAACCAAGTATCTCGTAACTACTAAACTAGAGACAGTACCAAGACTCACGCTTTCCATGGAAGAATATTCAATTAAGCAGACAAAACATTTTCGATATCTTAGTTCACTTATTTGAAGTAACGGAAAGTGCACTAATGAAATCAAGAGAAGATTACGCTGGCCAAACAAGCATTCATAGACTTGAGATATATCATCCGTAACAAGAAGATAAGTTTCAGGATCAGATTTCGTTGGTTGAAGTACTATGTATGGTCGGTTTTCCTCTATGGTTGTGAATCTTTTCTATGGATGTATCAATGGAAAACGAGCACGGGGCCGTCAAAGGTGCAATTTTTAAAATCAATTAAAAACATACACAAAGCTTAATACAGAAGAACTGCTGCCTTTTGTCAAAGATAGAAGAAAATGGAAAAACATTTGCATTAATGCCGCCGAGGCCTTTAACAGGCATGGCACTCAATGATGATGATGATGATTTCTTCTTACAAAACTTAATACTTAATTAACAAGACAACCAGCAAACCTGCACACGCGAGTTCCAAAGTGCAATCACCAACCAGTAAATCTGCACGCGTGAGTTTCAAAGTGCAATCGACAAACAGCAAATCTGCATTTGCGAGTTGTAGAGAGCAATTTACAATTGGTCAAATTGAAATCGATTTGTCAAATTACACGACGATTTGTAATTATAAGACAACTTGTTAAATTTTAAGACGATTTGTGATATTGTAGTCAATTTGTCAAATTGTAATGCAATTTGGCAAACTGCATTACGATTTGGCAAATCGCTATCAATCCATCAAATTGCATTGATTATTGTCCGTGTAGAATGAAAACTTTTTCTTTTACAAAAGGCGCCTCATAAAAGTACAGTGCCAGGACTTTTCGTAAAGAAATCGCTCGAAACTTCAAAATGCCTATTGCATTGTTTTGTCATTTATATATACTCATAAACGCAATAATAGCAATTCTACTATGGTTTAGCACAAAACGCTCAAAGAAATGATCTTGCAATCTTTCGATTACAAGGTTGGCACTCAGTCTATCACGAAAAGCTACCGACGAATTTAATTAAGGTCTTGTCAGATGCGATGATTCTATCAGAAAAATAAACGGAATGGAACACATTTCGTTAAATCATAACTGTCTAAAACTGATGCATGTCACACCAGCATACGTTGATATAAAGGAACAAAGTAGTCTTTCAGGCCATTCAGAAAACATTGTTTAGAGCCAATATAAAAAGTACAATGTAACAATGTTCCGACCAACCTGACTCTATCGGTTTTGTTAGCATAACAATATTCTTGCAATTCTGCTCCCAAATCATTCTCCAGAAGTCATGTTTGGATGCATCTACTGGAGCTTGCGTTGCAATATATTCTCTTGCCGAGCTACATCCCTGTATAAACATGCAGTTTAGACACTTGCCTAAGTTTCCAAATACGAATACAAGATATTACATTAGTTGATTAGTTAGTTTACCCTTCTCTTCCATGGATGGAGGTACGGTGCAAATGGTAATCTAGGTTCACACCATCAACCTAATCGAATAAAGCTAGGGGGAAAGTGACAGCCTATTTCCAACCAGTCATGAATGCAAATTACTGACTTGTAGCCCCACCACCAAGGCGGATTGTCATTGGTGGGTACATAAGAGTCGCCTCATACGACATGCTGTGTAAGCAGCTCCACAATTCTAACCCGGTGGAAAGAGAGTTGGTACACCGTTTATGGAAACTGTGGTTGTGCGTTCAAACTTTACTTAGTCTACGCTACTCAGTTTTTGGAAAAGGTGCATTACAACAAATTTTCCCTGCTTGGTTTTATCTTACGGTTTGTGGTAAAATTACTCTGGTCCATTGTTGCGTTTGCAATAGAATGTTTGAATCTATCTCAACTTAAACATTTTTTTCTCCTTAAAATTGAGACGACTTATAGTATCGGTTGAATGATTAAGTCTGGCTGCAACTTAATAGCTAGGGAAAGATTAGCTTCTACTAAAAATACTTTGAACCACGTCAAAATCAGAATAATGTATTCACAGAAAAAATACTTCAAGACTTCAAGTTTCTTTGATGGACAACCACAGAACTTATCTCTTTAATATAACGATCAGGAAATAGCTTAACTTATTCAAAATAACCGCTCAATACTCGTTACACTAATAGAATCCACAATAAATTACTACAGAATAACGGCCCTTTTCTCACTCCGTCAATCCCTCTTTTTTCTCTTTCCACTACAACATTTTTACAACTACTGAATTATAAAAATCTCGTCGCATTATTTATAAATTGAAGAAAAATCCAGAAAACGCTAGAGTAACCAAACGTGAAAAAAGGAAAAAAAGCACCACTAATAAGTTATGTAACCGGCAAACAAAAATCTTCGGAGAAACTTGATTTACTAAGATCACTCTGGAACTTATTACGTCATAAACGATTGTGACGTAATAATAGGCATGTTTGTAGCGAATCTAAATGCAAAAGAAAATAAGTCTTTTTCTTCGATTAACAGCCGAGCGAGCAAAATAATATGGCAGAACAAAGCGATAAAATTACAGCAACTATACATACATGAAAACCATTCTTACAAGGCAAATTTCCTTATACTTAACATCCAACAGTATTATTAACTTTAACCCATATCCTCCTAGCGTCAGTTTAAACTGACGTAGCAAGAATAAGGATTTCAAGCACACTAATGATTTTTGGACTCCAGTTTTTAGATTAAGCTGACGATAAAGAATCAAGCTGATTGTTTGACCGTTTTAATTTATAAGTTAACAGCTATCGCGATATTTACAGCAACCTAAATTTAAATATTTGTTTTTTTGTATTGTTGGAAAAGTAACTGCCATCGAACGGCTGTGAATAGAAACAAAATTAAAAAATCACCAAAAACAGCTAAAACATATCTCGTTGAAGTGGTACTAAGCGAAAAAAACTAAAAAGCAGGCTTGCGGAAGTTTTGCGATTCATTTACTTCCGTCAGTTTAAACTGCCGCTAGGAGCAGGAGGATATAGTCAGTCGTAAGACACGATTTCTTTTATCGAGAGCGAAAACGTGATAAATTTGTGTTTCTCCTTTGTACATCACAGAATTGTTTGGGGTTTCGATTATTTGTTGATATTTCGGTAGTTTACCGGTAACTGAGAGCAGGTGCAGGTACAGTCCATGGCCAGTTGCCAAACCAAATTTCATTTTATTTACTTATCTAGACAGAAAGCAAGCTGGGAGCAACTCTTGACAGGAGGAAGTGAAGAATTATAAATGCTGCAAAAACATACTGCACCCGATTTTTAGGCTAACGTATGCTTTAGTAGCGAGCTAAACGCAAACACCAGACATACAGTAACTGCGTCTGCCTATCAGAAGCTTTATCAAATAGAATAGTAAGCTATCTACAGGCGGGTAGCATGATTGTGCCTGTATTTTACGAAATATGTTGGCAATTAGCATCACACTGGCAGCTGTGTTGATAAACTTTTTTCAAGTTGCTTCTTTTTTCAAAGACAAAGGTAATATTTACAACTGTTAATCCTTGGCTATATCTCCTACCCTTTTGACTGCTATGGCTAATCTGCTGCACCAAAACAAAAAAATGAATGTGTTTGAAGTATTAGAAGCAATTGAAACTTTGAGGTTTGAAGAAAGCTTTGCTGATGGTGAATCTGTGTCTTCCGCAAATGTTATCATATTTTCCCCGGAGAATGAGGATATGGACACTGCCGAAAAAGATGGAAATGGTGTTAATTGTATTCCGGACAACCTTTGCGGAAGGCAACTTCTTTCAGCTGCTAAGTTGGATTTGCTGGGAACAGGAGGCTCAAACCTAATTATTAGCTCTGGCTATACTAGGATATGCCTTCATTCAGCTCTTTTTTGTGGTCTTACTGATTCCTGTGTGCCTATTGATTCCAGAGTGCAACTGATTTCTGAGTGCAATCTGTTATTTGAAAAAGAAATTTGCTCTTGTTTCTAGAATACAAGGTTACCTACTACTGACTGTCAGAACAACATGGTGGTCAGCCAGCAACAAAACGTTAACATATACTGTACATATTTTAGCAATGTGTTTAGCTCTTGCTATGCTAGAATATGCCTTCATTCAGCTCTTTTTTGTGGTCTCACTGAAATGTTTGCATTACGTGAACTTGGTAAACAAATCTAAATATGTTCAAATCACATGATTTTTGTATTTCATGTTGTTATTCAACTTTAAAATGTGTTTTTAGAGAAGTATGGTGAAACTTCCTGCTCCAACACTGAAATGGAAGAAGGGTGACATAGATGCTCACAGAGTTCTTGATAACTGGATTTTGGAACCACCTTCCTTTGATGAGCTTGTTGTGCCACGTGAAATATTTGAAAAGTTCTTCACGACTGCAAAGATGGAAAGAATATGTTTGGAATCAAATAAGTATGCTCGACACAAAGGCAATCACTCATTTATGATGACCATAAAAAAGTTGAAATCATTCATTGCCCATCCTCTTGCTGAGCGGTTATAATAAATTGCCACGACAAAAAATGTATTGGAAGAGGAGAGAGAGGACTGCCAAATCCGAATGGCCACAGCGCTGATGACCAAGAATGAGTTTGAAGATTCCAAGCAGTTTCTTCGTCTTGCTGATAATGAAAACTTGGACAAAACGGACAGATTTGGCAAATTCGACCTTTGTTTGATGCTATAAACAAGCTGTGTGTGGCTCACTACAGGCCCGAACAACATCTAAGCATTGACGAATCTATGGTACCATACTTTGGCAAGCATGGTGCCAAGCAATACATCCATTGGAAACCAATTAAGTTTGGTTATAAGCTATGAGTGCTGGCAAAGCCGTTGGGATATTGTGTTCAATTCCGGCCATATGCTGGCAAAGACACTCAGCTAGATATATACGGCGACATTGGACTGGGAGTAGGTGGAGCAGCTGTTGCATATGTACTGAAATGCATACCATCTCAACAAGATAATGGTTCCATTTACCATGTGGTAATGGATAACTTTTTTACTTCTCCAGGACTTCTGTGCCATCTTCAGAAACAGACCATTGCAGCTACTGGTACAGTTCGACTTTGCCGTATGGGAAACCCTCCTTTAAAGAGTGTCAAAGAAGTTGAAAAATCGCTGCGAGGTTCATCAGTTGTTGCTATAGAAACGTCATCCGACATTTCAGCTGTTCGATGGAAAGACAATAAAGTTGTAAATGTACTTTCTACATTTGCAGGAAAAGAGCCACAGAAAAACGTTAAACGATACAGTCAAAAGAAAAAGAAAAAGGTCGACGTTCTGCAGCCAAACGTGGTCAATGTTTACAACCGTTTTATGGGTGAGGTAGATCGTATGGATCAGAACATCTCGACATACATGATAAACTTGAGAAGCAAGAAATGGTGGTGGCCATTGTTTCGCTTCTGTGTTGATGTTGCGGTCAACAATGCCTTTCAACTGTATCGTCTACGCCAACCAGATGCTGGTGAGTCAAAGTTGGATACCATAGAATTCAGGCGAGCAGTTGTTGAAGCATATTATATGCAATACAGTACTGATATGCCACAGGTACTATTTCCTGGATCAAGGTCAAAGCCGCGTGAACATGTACGTTTTAGTACTACAAATCACTGGATTGTGAAGGGGACGCAAAGACGATGTGCAAAACCAGGATGCTCTGGAGCCTCTCGGTACTCCTGTGAAGCCTGCAATGTTGGTTTACATCCTGATTGTTTCAAAGAATACTATTTACAATAGACAATGATACTTAGTTGAACTTGTGATATTTTTTTGTTGTATTAACTTAAACATTAAACTTGCTGAAAGCATTAAACTAATGATTTTTCTTTTGGTAATGATGTTATTTATTTGCTGGCTTGTTTGCTTAGCAAAAATGGTTTCATTCAATTAAAAGAAGTTAAAGAAAAACAAACTTGTGTTTTGTTTCACATGTACCCTTTTGCTCCTAGCGTCAGTTTAAACTGACGGAAGTGAAATCATTGATACCTCACGAAAAAAACAGTTTCTCGCGAAAAGAGCGTTTCTTCCCTTCAAATTACATCATTCCAAAGCTACCTTGGAAAAATGAACAAAATACTTTGATTCAGGAGGATATGGGTAAATGAAAGCCTAAATAGAAGGATGGTTTTCCAGTTACAACCCATAGCGACTTTCACTTAATCTGTTTGCTTCAAATATCTTTAAAAAATCTATGCGATTACAAATTTGGTAATGGTTGTAATATTTACCAGACATCTGATTTTTTGCCTCTTCGTTGTCACAGAAATAAAGCAAAGCTCGTTATCACTACTGTTAGCACTACTAGTCTTGTAACTCCATGGTAATTTGCAATCTAGGCTATTTCTAGATGCTAAGTAACTTTTTTGTAAATAATTTAACTTACAGAGATGTAACTTGCATTAATGTAGGTTGGACCACCGATGTCAGAGAGAGTAACTCGATTGTGGTCATCTGAAACAACCAACAAAAGCAATTCGATTTTAAGTTACTTTAGTTATTACTTATTACTAGAACCGCTATTACTGAAGCGCAGAATTATGAATCTCATTATCAAACTCAAGAGTGATTTTCTAATAAACAGAAGTTATTCTGTCACTCAATTTTTACTTTCTGGTACGAAAAATCCTTCTCGCCGCGGTAAGAACATCAAGAAATTCATTTGTTACAAATTAATTCAATTTAGCAAAACTGCAGACAGTGACACTGTTTCGACCTATCAGGTGTCTTCAGTGCAGTTGGTGACCAACAAGAAGCTAGAGGCTTTTAATAAAGCATAGATTAGACCGCCACACTTGCGGGATCTATACTAGATCCACTTGGTGGATGGTCTGTCAGTACTCTGCGAAGCCGTATCACTCGTGCATGAGTGGCGGTTGTCGCAGGTGCACTAAGTCCAACAACTGCTAGAACAAGATGCACTAAGTCTAACAACTGCTTTGTCGCAGGTGCACTATATCTAACAACTGCTAGAACTTTATTAAAAACCTCTAGCTTCTTGTCGGTCACCAACTGCACTGAAGAGACCTGATAGGTCGAAACAGTGTCACTGTCTGCAGTTTTGCTAAGTGCATAGCTAGCCTCTTGCATTACTATACATGTAAGACCTTGTGACCACTAGGCTGTGACAGCACTATTGTTCTAGCAGTTGTTAGACTTAGTGCACCTGCGACAACCGCCACTCATTCACGAGTGATACGGCTTCGCAGAGTACTGACAGACCATCCACCAAGTGGATCTAGTATAGATCCCGCAAGTGTGGCGGTCTAAGCTATGTTTTATTAAAAGTCTCTAGCTTCTTGTTGGTCACCAACTGCACTGAAGAGACCTGATAGGTCGAAACAGTGTCACTGTCTGCAGTTTTGCTAAGTGCATCGCTAGCCTCTTGCATTACTAATTCAATTTAAATTTAACATTTTCAAGAAAGAACTGTTGCAGCTCAAGATGTGATAAAGTGTACCGAAATTGCAAAACCATAGTTTTTGGGTGGATGTATATTTTCGAGTCGTTTTTGCAGTATGAGCGTATGAAGTGCTTTGTAAAGATTATTCAATGTTCAGATAACTGTACTTTGTGTCAGTGCATTAGTGCATAGAATTCATGTGAAATTAGGAGAAAACGAATAGCTTTTTGTCGGTCACCAACTGCACTGAAGAAACCTGATAGGTCGAAACAGTGTCACTGTCTGCAGTTTTGCTAAGTGCATCGCTAGCCTCTTGCATTACTAATTCAATTTAAATTTAACATTTTCAAGAAAGAACTGTTGCAGCTCAAGATGTGATAAAGTGTACCGAAATTGCAAAAACATAGTTTTTGGGTGGATGTATATTTTCGAGTCGTTTTTGCAGTATGAGCGTATGAAGTGCTTTGTAAAGATTATTCAATGTTCAGATAACTGTACTTTGTGTCAGTGCATTAGTGCATAGAATTCATGTGAAATTAGGAGAAAACGAATAGCTTTTTGTCGGTCACCAACTGCACTGAAGAGACCTGCTAGGTCGTAACAGTGTCACTGTCTGCAGTTTGCTCAAGCAAAAATTTTTTTGACGTTTTTCTCTGGTTACAGAAAAATCTTCAAGCTAATATATTTTTCAAAATCTGGCGTCAAAAAACGGTTAAATAATAGCGGTAACAGCATCCGAAGCACGTTATTTGACAAAATACTCACAAGGTAAAATATTTCTGTATCTGTTCTTGCTTCGATTTACCTCCTGAGATCCATTTTCTTTTGACTGGTGACATCCAACTTTTTTCAGTTTCTGCCACAGATTGTCTCAATTACATTAACTTTGTAATCTGAGTTACAATGGGCCAAATTGGCAAACGTATATAGTGAAACAGAGCCAGCTACAAGTGCAAAAAAATTTGTAAAGCCTTATAAACTAAAAAAGCGCGTCTAGCAAGCAAACTCACTTTATTTTTGGTATTAATATAATTAAGCTTATATACGAGTACTGACGTTAATTACAATAATGTAACACATTTAACCCTTAGCAGCACAAGCATTTTTGGTACTTTGTTAGACACAGATGTTGGCAAATAGTCAACATGTTGTTTTTACGCATTTTTCGATAGAAATGCATTGCTTACAAAGTGAATTTGATGCACACACATGTATGTGCATTGTTTGGTATTTTTTTTTATACAAGTATGTACTAGTTTAAAAACAAATCCGCTAGCGTAGATCATTTGGTATTGACAAAACCTATTCGAAAAAGAAGGGGAAATGTGTCTCCCATGAAGGTGGAAAACTTCCAAAGAAAGCTAAATATAGCAATAATGCCCCCGGTGACGGGCAACGTCCTTCCCCCCTAGTAAATAATGATAAGTGAATTAAGGTACACGGAAAAAGCAAAAGTCTTTGTGTTTGTTTAAAAAAAACATCTTTTAGGGAAATTTAGATGCTAGGCCAAGTGTTAGATAGCCATTTAAGAAATACCTGGCGACGTGCACTATATGAAAATGCAATACAAAAGCAAAGTATAAGCTCGATCCGAAGCGAAACCTTCTCTTTAAAAAAAGTAGTGAAAAATAGGAAGGAAAAGAAAAGTTGGAATGAGAGATGAAAGGCCTGTTTTTAACATTTAGAACATCGAAGGACATTTTGTAGGATTTAGCGGCTTTATTCCCAGCGTCGAGCATCCACAAACAAAATGTGCCCCATAATAAAAACATTCTTACTTCGCACGACAATTAGAATGCAACAAAAAATCTCAAATTCTAAACCCAGAGCATAAATTGAACTTAATAGCTCTCAACCGAAGTTTAATCAAATCTTAAGAACAAAGGTTTGCTACATGTATTTTAAACACAATAACATGTAGAACAACGACAAAAAATAGTCCAGCATTTCAATCAATAAAGTTTCTTTTAACGTTTTTTTGTAATGTAAGCATAACGGTCGTGTGCAACTAATAATGGAAACTGAGTATGCTTTCCACACCTGTAGCCTTCACCCCGTTTGATACCTTAATCTGTGTAGTTCAGAGTGTTTGAAGTAGCATTGATGAATTTTATCTTTTAGACAAGTAATTTAGTTTATCCAACAAGTTTGTGTTGTCATAGGGTTGAACAAGTTAAAAAAATGTGCATTTTGGTTCCTTTTTCTGGTGTTTCTCGTTACGAAAAGTGCATGGTTAGAGGCAACATTTATTAAATTGCATTTGACAACCACTGACCATCAATTTGTTTCCTCAAGCAATTAAGCTTATAACAGTTTTCATCAAGAATGCCCTTTCCGCCTTTAAGCTTGTTACAGTCTATGATAACTGTAAAAGATTTTAAATCTTTGATCCTATTTGAGTTTGGAGAGGATTTGAACCGCAACACTTTGGTTTTCAGCCAGAATCTCTCCACACCTTGCTGCTTCACCAACAGACTTCAACCATACAATGAAGTCTTCTTGGCAGAATATGTTAAGCACGATTAAACGTTATGTAACCGATATAAATAGGTAAGGTGGTGTTGTAGCGGCGGTAAAATACCTTGGCCACTTTACCTTCAAAAATAAAGCAAATATCTTGATTAACAAACTGGCTTTCTATCCTAAAACTTGACTAACTGAAGCGTCTTAAACAAAGAAATACAAGCAGGCCGTTCCCAAACCAAATGCAACCTTGCTATTTCCAACTCAACCAATTAGAAATGCAAGCGTTTCATGCACATTTTTTCAAACCAGGAATTAAGGGTTCAAAGGTAAAATGTTCTATTTATAATATTTTAACTTGACACGGCAAAGGTGATCCAAAGGTTCCAACAATTAAGTTTCTAGTGGCAGTCAGTGAGTGAAACAAGAGTGCAAAGAAGACATGATGATAGTATACTTGTTTTGTTTTGGTGCATGTGACAATAGCAAAATAGTTTAAATATTCATATAATGCTTAAGTACGTTCCAATTCCTTTGGCCTTGCTAATTTTTGATCAGATTGTACTTGACGTCAATTAGCAATAACTGTTCCAATTAATATAAGATGTAAGAGCAAAAGATTGCAAATAAACCCATGAGAGGTACAATACCTGTCAATGTCAATGTCTCGACTAGCATCAAAATAAACAGAACAAATATTTACCACTATATCATTTAAAGGATTTCTGTAAAGCGCCGAGTTAGGCTCTCTTCGTGAATAAATTATGCCACTCAGAGCAAATTCTGTCGTTGATTTACAGAGCCGAAAGAATTTTCCACCATGTTTTTTTGGACATGAAAGTTCTGAGGAAATCTTAACTCGATATCAGAAAAATTCTTTGTGCGAAGTCAGTGCTTCCTTGGGGATATAAATGTTACGCAGATCACTGTTGAATGTTTCTAACTAATCGAATAGCAGCTAATCTATCGTTCTTTTGTCTAAGTGTTTTACAAGGTCTACTTCCAATAAGATCCAACAATTGACCCAAATCCGTGAAATTATCTCTATTCAAACTAGCACGTATCAGGATAGCACACCCTTCTTCAAATTCTTTCATCGTAAATTTTATGTACACAGGGTTGGACAATAGTTTGCACACATGTCCCACGTCCCTTGCTTTTCTATTAATTTATGTAGTATCTAAAGGATAATTTCAGGCTTGCAAAATATTTTGAAGGCTTCTATTTTGTGTTTAGGAGCTATATCAATTCAAAGATGTTGGGTAAATATATTTCTTATTTTAAACCGGCCTGGAAAGAGATAGAGAGATCCACTTTTCTAAATCCGGTTTTGTCTGCGTTAATGCAGGTGGCGGGATTCACCTCATATTTTTCGATAGCTTGTTCACACCATCACGCCAGTTTCCTCTGTCAATGGCATGGTCCTTTCATGACCCAATATGATCGGTTTTCTTCTCCACTTGTCTCTTTCACGTCATATTTGGTCGTCCACGCTCTCTTCTTCCCGCCACTTTAAAATCCAACGCTCTTTTCAAAACATGCCCATACGATTGTACTCCACTCGCCCTGGCTAGTCCAGCCAAAGTATCCTTTAAACCCAGTAAACTCATGATTTTTGGCTCCTTTTTTTCTCAATGATCTTAACTCCTCACATTGCTCTCATCATTGCTTTTTCAGTTCTTCTCAAAATTTCCAATTCATTCTCCCTTAGACACCACGTCTCGCTCCCATATAGCATTGCTAATTTTACGAAATTCCGATAAATCCTTCCTTTCATCTTTAACCCATTTGTGCCTGGCGTCCTATATGTAGGACGCCTACCTAATTTAGGATTGCTCTTCGTATATTATATTTTTGAATATAGCTGAAGTTGAACTACATTTATGAGCAAATTTGACACATATGACAGTAGTATTTTTAAAAATTGCTTTATCAGGTGAGACGTGACGCCATTTTGAAATCGTCTGATTTCGCTTTTTTGAAAATGTTGAGAGTGCATATAGAGTTGAGCCAATAACTACGCATTTCCAAAGAAGTACTGAAAAAATTGTCAAGTGTATTTATTTATTTATTAGTAATTCTTCTGTTTTATGGTGAATCTTAAAATTTTTCTCAACTTATAGTTTCCGAGAAATTTTATTTGAAACATTGGCGTCCTACATATAGGTCGCTAGGCACACGTGATAGCAAAATGTGCGCCGCTGCGAGTATGTTCAAGTAGAGTTTGCAAGTCGCTATTCTCACGCACAAGAAACCATAATCTCCAGCAGCGATCCCACGCTATTGTATTTACTAAAACAATCAAATAGATAATTAAATTTTTAAATAGATAAATAAGACTTGCAAATACGTGCTTTCAAGTCTTCTAATCAAATCCTTTCATCTGATTCTGCTATTGAACTCCTTTTTCTTTTAAATCCCACCTGCGCTCAGCATCAAAAAGTTTATCAGTATTGCCAAAGATAACACCGTTTTTCATCTTTCCGCCATAGAAGCCATCAATCTAACCCTGATCATTAACGCCTACTCGCTAATCAGCTCTTCTATATAATATAAATCTCTTTATATCAAATCCGGTCTTCTTGTTTTCATTTATAGTTTACGTTTTTCGCAATGAGTGTTAGAAATTTGTGACAAAACTTGTTTGATCAGAAAAACTTTAGTCAGAAAAGCCGTAGACAAAGGCAGAATTTTGTTTATAAAAAATAAGTTATGGTGCGTGATTGTTTTCGATATTTCGAGTACAAATGTAGGTGACCAAAAGGTAACACTGTACATATTTTTTCTAGATGAAATCTTCACGTTTTTATGGTAATTGTAGAAATAAAACCCCTACATCATTGAGTAGAATATTAGATTTAGCAGAGGATAATGCTTTGCCCTACCGCAATGAACATGACCAATTTTCGGTAACTGTACTTCCACCAACAAATGCTACAGGTTATATTACAGACGAAGACTCAGGAGATGAAGATGGAGCAGGAACGATTAACAATTTACCAGGAAGCATGCTTTTAGCTCCAGCTCTAATTGATGATAGCAGTTGTAAAAATGTCGAAAATATTAATGAGCCAGAGGGGCCACCAAACAAACGAAAGAAGCAAACTGACAAGCCAAAACGAGACTGGGTCAAAACAGATCTGAAAAGTAAGTTGCCAGAGTGGACGTCAGATGATGCCAAAATTGAAGAATTACGAAACAAAAACTTGACCCCCAAAGGATATTTTGAACTATTTTTTGATGATGAAGTTTTGAATTTAATCGTAGATGAGACCAATCGGTATGCTTCCCAAAAAAATCGAAACTTGACTGTTGATAAGCATGAAATAAAATGTTTTATTGGCACGTTATTTTTATCTGGATACCTTGCTCCAGCAAGACGAAGACTTTACTGGGAAAATGCTAGCGACACGCACCACGACCTTGTTACCAATGCTATGAGAAGAGACAAATTTGAGGCAATTTTTACCAACTTTCATTTAGCTGATAACAACTGCTTAGATGAAGAGGATAAATTTGCAAAACTCAGACCACTAATAAAACTTTTGAATCAAAAGTTCCAACGTCACTCACCAAACGAAGAATTTTACAGTTTTGACGAATCAATGTGTGAATATTACGGGCGCCATGGATGTAAGCAGTTTTTGAGAGATAAACCGATACGTTTTGGTTTTAAAATTTGGTGTGGAACTACGCCGCTGGGATACTTGATTTGGTTTGATCCGTATCAAGGAAAATCAGCATCATCTCGACCGCAAGATAACGGATTAGGGCTTGGAGGAAATCTTGTCAGCCATTTTGCAGATGTTCTAACCGGATGTGGTAGAAAGTTTTTCCACCTATGCTATGATAATTTTTTCAATAGTGTGAAACTCGTTACCATGCTAAAAGACAAATTAGTAAAAGCAACTGGTACAATTCGTGAAAACAGGACTGAAAAATGTCCACTGACCTCAAACGATGCTTTGAAAAAGCAAGGACGTGGAAAGTTTGATTTCAAAACTGACACCAAAAACGACGTCCTCGTTTGCAAATGGAATGACAATAGTGTGGTAAATTTATGCTCAAATGCTGCTGGGGTCCATCCCATATCTAAAGCCTCTCGATATTCTTCTTCTGAAAAGAAGCGGGTGCAAATTGACCAACCTTTTTTGATCAAGCTCTACAACGAACATATGGGTGGTGTCGATAGAATGGATCAAAATGTTTCAAAGTATTGAATTGGTTTGAGAGGTAAAAAGTGGTACTGGTGTCTGATTTCATATATGCTCGATGTTTCCATCAACAACGCCTGGCAATTACAGAAAATTTGCAACAATGAAAATCCAATGGACATGCTTCAATTTCGACGATATATTGTTAGAACGTATTTGTCTCAATATGGCAAGCCGCCTGAAAAAGGAATGCGGGGAAAACCTCAAGATGTTTTATCGGATATTCGTTATGATGGATATAAGCATTGGGTAATACCGCAAAATGGACAAACAAAATGCCGCCACTGTCACATGAAAACTACAAGTAGATGTGAAAAATGCGATGTTGGCCTGCACGTAAAATGCTTCAAAGATTATCATAGTCTGTAATGTCTTTTCTGTGATTTTCGTACATAGAGAACTGTTTTGAGAACTCTAAAATGCTCTTACCAATTTCATGTTTAGTAAAAACTTTGTTGTGCTGATTTGGTTACTCATCGAAATCAAGACTTCAATAAAATACGCTGATGGTTGTAACATTATAGCTTCGAGCGAAACAGACAAAGTAAGCAATAAAACCTGATTACACAACACGTACGCGTTACGCTCAGTCGCTCACGCATCTTCCACTTTGCTAACGGATTTGCCTAGCGTCCTACATGTAGGACGGCTTTTATCTCAAAAAGTACGCAAAAAGTTTTAAAAAAATCAATCGGAAAAAATTTTATACATGTTCACTAAGCAATCTTCAAGTTTTTATAAAAATATCTTAAGTATTTCAACCTTCGGCACAAATGGGTTAACAAAAACTTTTTCCTATAAAGTAACTTCCCAAATTCTCTAAATTTTATCCATCCAATTTTCGTTCTTGATGTTACTGCTGCTTCACTTTCACCACTGGCGTTCAACCTGTTCTCCAGATAGCAAAAGCTCTTTACAAAGTCAACCTGGTAAAAAAATGACATTTTTTACCTGGTTTCACAATTCCATCCTTTGTATCAACACATAGTTTACAAGCAAAACCTTTTGCCAGAGCTGAAGTCACCCTCTTCATTTTCGCAGATCTACCATGTATCCATTTGCCATCACCCTCTTGCCGCACTTGGCACATTGGATCAACTTTACTCTTGAGTGCCTCACCTTTTGAACCGCTCACCATTACTTTGGTTTTATTGAAGTTCACCTTCAGCCCCTTGATTTCGAATGTCTCTTTCCATTTTAAAACTTTTTTTTTAGATTCTCTATACTTTCGCTCATTAGAACCAAGTTATCTGCATACAAAATTTCATTCATCAATTATTCTCTTGTATTTTCCGAGAGTATATCCACTGCGATTGCAAAAAGCAGCGGCGACAACACAGATCCTTGATGTACACCAACTTGTACCAAGAATTCTTCAGATAACTCAGATCCCACTTGAACTTTCGTTTTTGCCCCGTGATAGAGGCTCATTGCCCACTCCATCACCTTTCTCGGAACTCAATCAAATGCCTTCTCAATATCCACAAAACACACGTACAACTTTTTCTTCCTATCCCTAAATTCCTCTTGCATTCTTCTCACTACAAACAATGCGTCTGTCGTCCTCTCTCAGGAATAAAACCAAACTGCATTGAATCAATATTTACTGATTTTCGAATCCTTCCCTCCAGGACTCTTTCAACGATCTTCATAGCATGTTCTTACAGCTTTACTGCTCTGTAGGTATTGCAACTTCTAACATCTCCCTTTCCCCTAAAAATTGGTACCAGCACACTTGTTTGACATTCATCTGGCATTCCTTTCCCATCCAACATGAGTTGGCAGAGCTCCACCATCACACTAACCCCTACTTCTCTACTAGCAGATATCATCTCTGCACATACAACAAAGAGAGCAGCTGCCTTTCCTCGTTTCAACATTTTTATTGTTATCGCCATTTCTTCTCGAGTAACATTTTTATTAGGCCTCTCTACTATACCAACTGCAGTCACGTTGTCCAAATCATTCTCTTTAATCATCACTTTCTTTATGTGATTCTTTTCCTGTCTTTATTACAGAAACCTGATGCAAGATACTTTACGCGGCTCCTGGTTAGCCAATATCCTACATAGGAGTTTAACTAAATGCGCCGGTTCAGCCTCAACAGCACGAAGAGTTTATTTTATTATATTTTTCACGTAAATAAGCATATAAGTCGGATAAATGAAAGCGGTTTCTGAAAACATAAAACAAAATTCAACACCAAAACAATCCCACGCAAACACAAAACTTACATACCGTTTACTTTTGAACCAGGATTCCTTGATGTTTCTGCAAGCCGTAAAAGTATCAAATAAACTGAAAACTGAAATCATTCCATGAAATTGGTTACACAAAGTTAATTGGGCAATGAAAAAAAAAACGTTCCAATGATTACTCACTAAATGTGGTGTTTAAGGCATTGATTGATTACATGGTAGTAAGTCTTGGCAAGTGTGGAACAGTAGATTAAATAGCCTGGATTGGAGGCTTACAATAACTAGATACAACGCAACCCCTAACTTTCCGTCTTTTCCTCGCATTTGTCTACATCCTTCAATATCTTTCCCATCCTTTTTCGTGAACTTCACCAGTGTAAAAATGTTGTTTGGTTTTTCGTTCAACTTGGTTAACTTTTTCTCAGCTTCTTTCCTCATAGAATCAGCAATCACTTTCTTGGTGCGATTTTTGATATTCTTATATCTGGCCTTGTTTTGTTCCGATCGATTTTCGCACATCTTTTTATATGCCACTTTCTTTTATTGCATTGCTTCCTTCACTTCTTCATTCCACCACCATGTATCCCCATGGCTTCTCCTACCTTTCTTCTTTCCACATATTTCATCACAAGCTTGTAGCATACTATTTTTAAAAGTATTCCATAGATTGGGTGCATCAACGTTAACTAATTCCTGAACTCTTTCTTGAAATCTTGTTTTCCTGTTATTTTCCTTTAACTTCCAAACCCTGCTTCTAAAAACTTGTTTGCTCTTCACAACTTTCTTCACCTTTCTTTTGTCTACCCCTAGCCGATGTTACAACTCCCAGGGGATTGCTTTCACGTCTTTTAAATACTTTGTATTGTTTTTACCAACCAATTCCAAAACAATCTCATTTTCATTTTTACCCATACTGTATATCATTAATATTTTTCTCTGCTTCTTTTTTTCAAGCCATGTATTTGCTACACACAATTTCTTTTCATCACAAAACTCGTGTAGTCTTTTTACCTCAACATTTCTTTTGCCAATTTCATACCCACCATGCACACCCTTAAAACCATTAATCCGTCTCCCAACATGTCTGTTGAAGTCCCCCAGACCAAGAACCTCTTCACCAAGGTTTTGCAAATCTCACTCACTTTCCATGTCGTTATAAAATTGATCTTTCTCGCACTCTGATCTTCTAAGTCTTATAACTTCCTCCTCATAAATAAGCACCATTGCCATCACTCTGTTACTTTTTCTCCGGACTTCTATGACTTTTTTGCAAAGTTCTTCTTTCACTAAAATTCCAACCCCATCATTAATTCCAGACCACAACAGCTTATGTCTCCTACCTCTGATACCAACAAATCAAGCTCCTTGCCCTCTTCTTCTTATTCCCTGTAGACAGCACATATCCACTTCTCCCTTTCTTAACTGTTCATACACTTCTGTACCTCTTCCACAAAAACTTCCAACATTCCAACTTTCAAATCTTACCTCAAATTTCTGTAACCCAGAGATTCTTTGCACCCCCTTCCCAATTAAGAGCTTCACGGGACTGGGTTCAATTTTTTAACAGACTTTTAAAGATGTAAGTTTATGGATCTTATTCTTTTGTGAACTTTCTACCTCCTTCCTTTCTTCACTTGATCCCTACTCTGATTATGTGGGGGTCGACATCTCTCTAAACAACTCCTCTTCACTCTCATTTTTTAATGTTTACACTCCCCCTTTTTGTTCTTCTCCGAGGAATGGCAGAACCGACCCCTTTTCTCCCTCCATCCCTTTCTCCTCCAGAAACCTTTTCATTCTGGGGGACTTCAATTGCCATCATCCCGTCAGGGACTCCAGAGCTACTTCCAATCCCCGAGAAGACGAAGTATTAAATTGGGGCATTTCTTCTGACCTCCTCTCCCTCAATGACCCTGATATACCTACTCTTCTCCATCACTTCTCTGGCAGTCGCTCCTCCCCTAACATTTTCTTCACACCCTCCTCTCTCACTCTTTCCTGCTCCTTAGAGTTGCTTCAGGACCTGGGTTCTGATCACCTACCGATTCTACTATCTGTCCCTCTCTCTGCGGTCATTCACCTCAACTAGCCCTCCCCCCATCCTTCAATTTTCAGAAAACTCGCTGGGACGACTCTGCTTTTTACTTTGACTCTTACTGTCTTTCTGCAAACGAATACTCGTCTTTTTCTCTTTCCTCTGCTGCTGCTCTCTTTACATTTCTGACACTGAATGCGGCCAAATCTTTCATTCCTTTCCTAAAGCCTGGTGATCTGCTGAGATGGAAGTAGCAATTAGTGAGAAACGTAAGGCTTTCTCTGCCGCTCACAGAAGTGATGAAGACCGCCAGGCTTACATTTCCGCTTCCCGACGTCCTTTGCCTGTCATCGCCAAGGCCAAGGCTGAAGCATGGCAGACCACTTCCTTCTTTTTCACGCCTAAATCTAACCCTAAACCTGTATACTCTCTTCTTCACTCTGTCGCTGGCTCTTCTTCCTCATCCTCCTCTTCTCCTAACTTCCCCAACTGTTCTTCTCCCAGGGAATCGGCTTCGGTCTTCGCCAATTACCTGAGATCTCACTTTTCCGTTTCTCAGCCAGACGCTATCTCTCTGAGCTCAGTCGAGCCATGTGCCCTGAGGAGTCTTACTCGATCTTTTGCTCTTCTTTCTCCCCCGCTGAATTTCTTGCGGTTGCCTCCAACCTCTCCTCGTCCATGGCCACTGGCCCAAACAAAGTTGCCTATCCCATGCTAAAGCATCTTCCTCGCTCTGGCATGGATTTTCTTCTTCACATTTTCAACCTTTCCTGAACTTTGTATTCCTTTCCTTCCATCTGGAAGACATCTTCTATTATTCCCATCCACAAGTTGGGGAAGCCTCTCGACTCTCTTGCTTCCTTCCGGCCTATCTCTCTCACCTCCTACGTATCAAATCTTATTGAATGCATCATTCTATCTTGTTTACTCTTCCTTCTGGAATCTAATTCCATTCTCTCTTCCGTCAGACCGGTTTCCGCCCTGGACGGTTTACTCTAGATCAAATTCTATATTATTCTCAGTCCATCTCGGATGGGTTTAACAGACTCAGGCCGCGCTGTCGGACGATCCTTTCTACTATTGATTACTCAATAGCTTACGACTCTGTCAGGCATCCCACACTTCTCCACAAACTCATTTCGACTGGCCTCCCTCCTTGCTTTGCTCGATGAACTCAATCTTTTCTTTCTGATAGGCGCGCTTGTATGGTTTTTCAAAGTCACAAAAGCCGTTTTTTTCAAAAACACAAAAGCTGAGGTGTTCCGCAAGGATCCGTTCTTGGCTCTGTACCTTTTTCTCTTCATCAATTATGTTTTGCTTTTCTGCCTTCTTATATCAGCTGCTCTCTTTACGCTGACAATCTGGCCATTTGGTCCTCCTCTCCCTGGGTTTCCACTGCGGTGGAGGCCACACAAAAAGCTCTGTTTCAATTGAAGCACTGGTCTGAGTACTGGCGTCTTCTTTTCAATCCGAGCAAAGGCAATGCCTCTTTTTTTCAGTGGATCCCCATCAAGTTAACCTCCAGCCCAACCTCCTCTTACTCAACTCCCACCTTCGTTTCAGTCCCACTCCAACTTTTCTTGGAATCACCTTCGACCGCATTCTTTCCTTTTCTAAACATGTGTCTTCACTGAAGGCCAAGTCTTTCTCATGTCTCAAGGCCTTACACTGTATCTCTGCTTCCTCTTGGGGCCCCTCAAAGGAGTCCCTGTCTGTTCTGTATAAAGCTTTTCTTTGGCCACTTCTTACTTACGCTTCACCTAGATGGTTTCCTTTCTTAAGCGCTACCAATTTTACCAAACAGGAACGCCTCCACCGAGCGACCAGTCGCGCCATCACCGGCTGCTCTCCTCCCCTATCTCACTTTTCCTCTCCGAGACTTCTCAACCTTCCCTACGAGACACCCTGACTCTTTTCACTTTTTTATCTTATTAGCGGGCTCTTGGTTTCCCAACCTCGTTTCCTATATCAGGTTTGGCCAGACTTGGAGTGAAACCAAGACTCTGCAGATCTTCCTGGAGAGCTTTTTCATCCACTCACCCGCTCATGCTTCCTTTTACTTCCTCTAGGGAGACTTTTCTTGCTTTCCCTCTCTGTCCTCCTTGGAATCTGCCTTTCCTGACTGTGGAGTCCACACTTTCTTACTCATGCTCCAGCTCTGATCCCTCTCCTTCCTCCTACCAAAGTGCAGCTCTCACTCACCTTGACTTTCTCCTCTCTTACGATCTGGTACTTTGGACAGATGGCACTGTTCCTTTTTTTTGGGCAAAGGCGGCTCTGGCGTACTTGCCAACTGCTCTCTCTGTGGCACTAAGGCCACTCTTTCCTTTTCAGCAGGCCCAGTTTGTTCAAGTTTCTCTGCTGAAGCCTGCGCCATTCTGCAAGCATTTTGCTGGTCTTATCAGCACCAACAAGTCTGCCATTTCTCTTCTCTTATCTTTCTATCTGACTCTCGTTCTGTCCTCACCACCCTGTCCTCTTCTTTCCTTTTTACCTCAAAACTCTCTGGCAGATCTGGCAGGAACTGTCTTTTCTCTCCTCCTGTTATATTAGGCTACAATGACTCCCCGGACACTTGTTTCTCCCGGGATACGACGCAGCTGATGAGCTGGCAAGACGGGGAGCACTACTTGTGCCCTCTGCAATCCCTTGTAGACTCTGTCCTCTAGATATCTCGTATCCACTCTAATCTTTGCTCGGACTGGAGACGTACTGTCTCATCTACATTCTTTGAAACACAGGTTTGCTTGATTTCCACCGAGGTGACTTCTACTCCTTCGTCACATTCGCTATGTTCTCTTTCGTCTACGCTGCAACGAACACATCCTTCTGTTAACCTCATATCTTATTAGTATTGGCAGAATCTAGAATTCTTCATGCAGCGCCTGCGGACACTCGTTCCAGGCCACCTCTCATCTCATTCTGCACTGTCCAGCTACGGACCCTTTGCGCCGCTCGCTCTTTGGCGACTCTCTATTTCTTTACGACCTCAGGCCCAGGTCCTGGAGAGTTGCCGGCTTCTGGGGCTCCATGGTCATCTGCCATGTCACCCACCCCTTGGAAGGGCTCGGGTACCAGCAACAACACGCTGGGTAAACAACTTCGCTATTCTATACCCGGTGAAGCATGAATGAAAGACTTTGCAAAGTACGTTGCATTGCAATTTGTTTTTGCTGCCTGTTCATCTTCAAAAGACTGATCATAAGATTCTAACCCCGTAACAGTACTAGCCTGGACATCTTAATTTTCGTCTTCAAAAAAAGTGGAGTCCAAAAGTTTCTCTTCGAAAAGCACGTAATCAGGTATTGTATTAGCTGCAGCATAAGCATTAGATTTCAGCAGGTATCCGGTGCAGGGTCAACATCAATTTCTAGATTCGCTATCAATGCCACTTGTAACATTAGCATCAGCGTCGCTATTAACATCATGAGTAGTTTTTATATGTTTATCTTAGGGCCTCTTGAAACGTTAATTTTTTCTGCCTGTATATACGTAAAAAAGTACCAAACTGCTAAGTAATGAGTGTAAATTATAAGGCCTCTAGTGCCAGCAGTGTTCTAATAAAAATAAAACTAAAATAATTTATAGTAGAACCAAGTTAATGTTTTGCAACCACTACACTAGAAAGCTACTAAAAAGTTCTTTTAAGCCACGAAATGTTGATGTACTATTGTGTAAGGTGCGAGAGCAACATAACAAAAAAATTTGATGTCGATAAACGTCTACACGTATGTTAATAAGGGTTAAAACCAACTAACATTCAGCAAAAAATTCCTATATAAAAAAACACACTTAAATTAGGCATTTACATAAACAATTATTGAAAAAAAGTAAGGCATAAGTTGCTAGTGGAAAAATAGTGTTTATTGTTGATTTGTTTTATACTAAAAAACTTAATTTCGGTTTTACGGTATCTAAATTACTTTTTCGAATTATTTGTTTTCAAAACAAATTTAATTCGACGACAAAAACTGTTTTTGCGCTGCTCCTCAGTGTCGTTTTTATTTGGTTGTAATGCAAAAATTTAATGAAAAGTTATATGACGAGAATAAGAACTAAGTACTTTAGACGATATTGGAACCATTCAAAACTTCCAAATGAAGAACATTATCTAAATGACAATGTAATAAATTTTAATTAAAAATGTAAGAATTTATTGCCGTATTATAAACACCAATTTCTTTAAAGCTTTTGCTATCGACCATTTAATTGTACTCTTTTCAAAAGAATAAGTAAAAACTCTAACGTTTTCGTCTAGCTTTCTTAAGGAGTTATCGCTAAAATTAAGCCTGGTGTTGACGGCGAGGTATTTATAGCGATTGAAGTTGGTGAAAATGTCGGAACGTTGTGATTAGTTGACAACCAGAAGTTTCGTCGAGCCCAAATCAAAATGTAATTTTGGTGTGCATACGAATTCTTTCTGGCGACAAAACTCTGGTTTAGCAATTTGATTAAATTGCTTCCAAGGTTGATAAATAAAAAAGTGTTTTTCCTTTAGCCAAGATACAAAATTGGTTGTCATCATAGTAAGAGGTACATTATTCATGGTTGAGGAGGTGCTGTCCTATTGCCTAAGTACTGGTAGGATTGGATTGAGATAAATCACGATCTGATTGAGTTTGGTTTCTTATTGCTTTTGGTATGTGCTGTTTTATTCTATCCTGCAGCCTTTGAGATGTGCGGCCTACGTACCGACAATCACAGCGGCACACGTATTGATAAACGACCATGCTTTGTTGCTTGGTAAGCACGACATCTTTGCGGACCGTTGGAAGCATCTTTCTTGTGGAAAATACTACACGAAGTTTTACAGCACCAAAACATGAGCCGACAGCAATTTTGCATTGCTTTTTAAATTTTGTGGAGATATTGCCAATCCATGGTAGTTTAAGGTAAACTGGATATTTTTCCGGTCCTTCCTTTGGCGGTAATTTAAACTCCTCAATCTTCCTTTTTATTCTCGAATTAATTAAATTTTCCAGATAGCCATTGTAGCAGAGAATTCATCGAATGAAATCTATTTCCTGGGGTAATTTTGAAGGCGAACAAATTGCCAAAGCTCGGTGTACAAGAGTACCAATGAGATTGTTTTTTTCTGCTTTTAGGTCCAAACGAATCCCAGCAATTGTACTGGCCGCAAAAAGAAGTTGAAGAATTGTGTTACATTTTTCTACAAGCACATCCAAAAAAGTAATTTGCTATTGACTTCCTTCTCATGGGTGAAAGTGAAGGACTGATGCAGTGAATTCAGTTGCTTTAAGAACTGTTTTCAATTGAATTCATCTTCAAACATGGCTAAGGTGTCATCCACATATCTGAAGTAGATTAAAGGTTGATTGCTGACAATAAAAGATCTTTCTTCTTGATATCCGACGAAAATATTAGCTAAGACTGGACCAAGTGGACTGCCCATGGCGACACCATCAGTTTTCTTATACATTTTATTAATAAAACTAAATCCAGCAGAAGTAGTAGCAATGTTCATAAGTTCAATAAAGACGTTTTTATCCATGATTAGAAGAGTCAAACTGCTTTCATATAATGAGTCCGAACAAATTTGGATAGTTTTTCTCAATGGAATGTTGGTGAAAAGGCTGGAGATATCAAAAGAACAAAGAAAAGTTTGATCCCAGTCTGTAGTAAGCTCTTGAATTGTTTTAGCAGAGGTAAACGAGTCTTTAATACATCGGGCTGAGCAAAGATCGAGCACCGGTTGAAGTATTGTGCAAAGCCACTTTGCCAACTCATGTTAAGATGAACCAATCATAGATAGAATTGGTCTCAGTGGAACAGATGCTTAGTGGGGTTTGGGAAGTCCATATATTCTAGGTCTTTGTGAACCTGTGGGCTAAATGTTATTGTATATCGAAGGTGTAAGTTGACCATCTTTCTTTAGTTGCAATAGCCGTGTTTGCAATTTAGTCTCCAGCTTGGCAGTGTTATCATTCTCTTCAACCGGGCCTAAACAAATAAATTTGTTACTGTCACATAAAATGGTTTCCATTTCGGCAATTTAGTCGTTGCTATTTAGAATCACTACTCCAGAGCCTTATCTAGTTTGGTAATTTGAATGTCCTTGTTAGAACAGAGATTTAATTGCTTGAAAGCACTCACGATACATGAAAAGATCTGTCCAGTCAATCGGCGAGTCACAATAAGAATGAGCCAGGTTGTTCAACTTTGCTATGAAGGAAAAAAGTTTCTTTTAATTTTGGTGTATGGTGTTGTAATTTTCCAATTAACACCTCAAATTCAGCAAAAAGTTCTTCCCGGTTAATTTTGGAAGGAGACAGACAAAATTCTAGACCATGGGCCAAAACAAATTTCTCAGTATCCGAAAGATCGTATGATGATAGATTTACAATGCCATTTTTGGTTACGGAAGCTGCTGTACCAAACCGCTCTTTCTCATCTAATTAAGGTTGAAAAAGAGCTAGGCTTGAATTTGGTCTCTTTTTCGTATTTTGATCTCAGCCAAATATCTTCAGAAACGAATTCAATCAAAAAATGACAAAAACTTTTGAACCTTTTCCGATTGCTTCTTGTAGGGTGGTTTTAATCCATCGAACTTTGATTCATTAACAGAGATTTCATCGGTCAGAAAAACGAATTCAATGGTTGGGTTGTGTCTGATTTGGACGTTTTTAATTTTGCTGGTAATAAATTTAAAAGCCAATTTCCTCGCAATGCAAGCCTTCAAAAAGACTGTTGATAATTTGACAGTTCTGATTTTGCCACGGATCTTCACCAAGTTGTTCAGGTCAATTAGTTGTTGCTTGTTGTACCTTTGTCGAAAAACTTGAAAAGATGAGAAGTATTACAAAAGAATAATTACATTACAAAAGAATAAGTCTTTTTAAAAGAGTACAATGAAATGGTCGATAACAAAAACTTTATTGAAATTTTTTA
Source organism: Trididemnum clinides (assembly GCA_963675345.1). NCBI lineage: Eukaryota > Metazoa > Chordata > Ascidiacea > Aplousobranchia > Didemnidae > Trididemnum > Trididemnum clinides. The sequence goes on from OY776291.1 coordinate 3,881,539, forward strand.
CCTTTTCTCAGCTTACCAATTTCTTTCAATTCCTACCCGGCTCTTCCGGCATTTGCGCGCAGGAACAACATCAACAATGTCGAGATTAAGAAGATCGACTCAAACGCTCAAACTGACATCACCCAGTAAATAGTTGTAAATACATGTACAGTACAGTAATTAAAATTAAATGTTTTTCTGCATATGCAAGTCTTGTTCCGAAACAAAACTATTGTTTTTTGAAAAGCAATTGCTTAAAAAAAATTTATGTGGTTGCGCATAGCCACTCCATGTTAACCAAGTTTCTCGAGTCTTGAAGTAAATCAGTTACAGTTAGGCCATTGCAATATCAGGGCCCTCATCATTAGTGTCGAGGTTAAGAATATCGAATCATCCAGCTGCGTTGGCTTCATCCAATTCCAAAAGCAATTTATTTGACGTTTAGGTGATGTGTAGCTCAACACTACTATTTTGTTGCAAAAGATAAAACAGGAATATCTTTACCCCCTACTCTTTTTCAAGGAAGATCACCAAGATTTTTGCCTGGAGCAGGCTATTTTTTAAGATTTGTAGATGAATCTGTTTTAAAACTTTTGATAGTTAATGCCAAAAGAACCGTGCTATCGAGGAAAAGTCAAAATGTATTAATAAAGTCACTTTTTCCACAAATTGCAACTTTAAAGTGCAAGCACCAAAATTTTGAATGTTTATAATCGGTAGGCTACAGTTAAAAAATGTTTGTGGACTTTATTTTTTGATGAATACGTTTAAAAATTTAGATAAATACTGCCAATGTACCATGCTGTCAACGAAAAGTAGTCAATTTGTACCAAAGAACTAATTTTGCCTAAGAATTTCAAGTTTCTTATGTCTAGTAATAAAATGTTTCAATTAGACACAGAAATGATGTATGGCACCCATTTTGATTAGCCATTATAAACTAAATAGCCCTAAATAATTAGAGTTAAATATTGCTTGAAAGCAAATTTACCAAACTTGTAAACGACACTACTTGTTTGTACCTTTTCGTAATCTTTCTGCATTAAACTTATCTACTATTACCCAGCGTATCACTTTTTTAGAAAATAAAAGTTACGCAACAGGTGATAAAGTACTTAAAATACATGTCACATATCATCGAAATTGGCTTAAAATAACCTCAAGCTTGTAAAACTATTTCAAAAATTGGTTAAGAAATGAGGTCACAAATCAGGTTTTAAGTAAATAATTTCTTAAAAATTGAGCAATTCAAAAAAAAAATTATCGTATAACGATATTTGGTAGCAAGACTCTGTTGATCGTACCAGAACACTATGACATCATAAGCAAGTTTCTAGCACGCAAGAAAAAAAGCATGCTTAGAAGGCCTAAAAAATTGCTCATTGCATCGTCAAATGAGTTTAAATTGTTGTAGAGTTGCTTTTGCTGGAAGCTCATTATCAATGTCTCCCTAAAATCTTTTAATCGAGTTTCACCAATTAGTACTTGTTGAAAAAATACAACGAGCAAATTGTGCAATCAAGCCTTAGCTGTGACTTCATTTTGCACTCGAAAGAAATGAAATTTTTTACAAGGTGGTAAGTGGGGAGGAGGATTTTGTTGAAGCAAAATACGGTTTTCCTCTGTCAAGAAATTCAAATTAAAAAAAAATTATCTTTGAATAAGGAGTCACGATGGCGCCACAAACACCGGTATCACTCTCACTATGAGATGGTGATCATTTGTGTCAAGTTTGATTTTTGTACGTCCAGCAGTTTCGAGGGTGTAACAGCGCACGTACATGAGTACATACGCACATACAGACAAAATCCCTCTTCATATATTAGAATTTTCTATCAACTATTCTAATAACCCAAGGTGAATACGTTTCTGCGACAACACAGACACGATAATTTAAAAATTGCTTTAAGCTGAGAGGCGATCTTGATAACTATTCTTTTAATTCCATCAAATGTCGCAATGATTGTGTTTGTAGTTGAAATACCTGCCTAACACTTGCAAAATAACGGTTTGTTAATGATTTGGAAGTTCAAAGCAAACTAATTTCATCAAAGCTTTATCTCAGCGATGTGATTGAATAGATTCTATGGCCGTGTTCTGGCGATTTTGATTGGATGGTCATACGTTTAAAACTCACAATACCTAAGTTGTTGGGCCCACGAAAAAAGAAAATTTACAATAATTTACTTTGTTTGATTGACTCAGTAAATATTTCCTTAATAGTAATGCTTAAAAACTCTAAAGCAAGTTAAGACTGATGATAAGCATTGGCAGTTGTCCAACGCCTCTAACCACAATCGCTGTTCTGCGAGCCAAGATGGTAAACATGCAATACAGTACATAAAAATTGTTTATAATAAACTGCTTGTAAATTTTGTGCTTACCTCAAAATCTTCAGCAAATAATTGGTTGTTATTAGACTTCATTCGTCGTAGATGATTGGAAAAATCAACTTTCGAAATGGCTCTTTACAAAATTATAGGTAGTCACAACACTTGAAAAACACAACAATCAAAGGAAAAACTTGAATCTTTATGATTGCCTTCTGCTAGCATGTTTGCGGCATTTGCAAGTAAGTTATGTAAGTATTCAAAACAAATCTACATACTTTTTGATTGCGGGATTTTTTGTTATCTTGTTGCTCAACCCTCTTCAAGCTATTGTCTACTCCAGCAACCACAAAATTACTAATGCATTATATAAAAAGCAAGTGGTACTTACTGCCTTTCATTATGAATTTGGTTCAAAGTTATCGAGACATCAGAGGTTTTCCTACAAATAACAACAGTTCAATTTTAAAAAACTCTATTTAAACACTTGCTTGGTAATACAAAATTTCAATATAGCTTTGATAAAAGCTTTAGGAAATGACTCAAAACTCTTTTCAGTATGAGCAAAAACTAAACGTTTTTGGTATGGCTCTCATCAGAAGTCAACGCCATGAGGAATGGTAAGGAAGCAAACGAAAAGCGTCGCTATCTATAGTGGGCAAGACTACAAAAGAGTGGCGTTTTGCCATCGGCCAAAATGCAAGCACGAATTGACCAACTCCAGTGCGTAAATAACTTCTTTCTGGCGGCCAAGCTTTTTACGAAGCTATTTTGGAATACTCTACTGTACTGTGTGGGCGAAAGAATACATTTCTTTACACGATTACTTACGTTAACCGTTTGATGGTTTAATTCGACTGTATATCACAAATTTGTTCAATTTCCGTATAGTCAAAGTGCTATTAAAAATATCATATGACGCCTCCAGGGTGGGGAAGGGGGGACAAAAAATATCGTTATAATACAAACTTGCGATCATCATTAAAAGAATAAAAGCTTTTAAATGTTTAATTAAACAGGTTTTCGGGGAAGATACGAATAATTAAAGTTTGGTTGAGTACTTCTTTTGTATAACGCTTCCCATCACGGTGGGGAGAGGTTTGTAAAAAACGTCATAATGCGTTACATGAGAAAAAGGGTTGAATATCAAATAAAAATGCATCATATAGTTTGAGAACAGCCTCAAACTTTATATCATTTTATAATCTCCACATGCAATAATGCATTTGGTATTCTCAAGTCGATTCATGAATTACAAAAAAATTTTTTATGGTATTAATATAATTCTGCTTGTTTTTTTCAGCAACCAAAGCAATGTGGAAAAAAATACAAAAACTCTATCCAATTAACTGAATGTCGTGATTTAACAATGTCCTGCCCATAAACAACTGTTGCAGGTAAAAAGTTCCAAAAAACTAGATCGCATCACTCTTTACTATTTTGTCACGTTTCATAACAAGTCATTGCTCATGTAACAAAACCGTTAGATTTGTTGTTGTCTTAGTCTTTTTTTACTCAACGTGACTAAAAGTATTTGAATTTTTCGCAGATTACAAAAGATATTTGCTATACAGCACACATCACCAATTTTAGTGTTTAAAATTTTTATCATGAGCTTATGCTCTGTTTGCGATTCTTTTGTCAATCTGGGTCACCACAACGGGTAAAAAGCTTGACCCCAGAGCTTGCAGTCTTATGAAGATGGAGGCATCCCATTTAGTGCCTAACCCATGGACAAAAAGTGAGCTTGACTGTTTTTTCTTCACACCATATTTTGTGTGTTGAGCATCAAACAGGAAAACTGTAAATACCGTTTTCAAAGTCTTCAAAATAACTCGACAAGTTAATTGAATTCAAGCTGCGGGTTGCGAAATGTTTGCTTTAACAGCTACATCACAGCGCCGGTTTCTAGTTTCAGATCAATAGCCAGTTTGATATTTGTAAAGGAAACATAAGATTACAAGCAATATCATTGAAATTTTCTTTTTGCAAGAATAAGATGGTCGTGCAAAATGATGGCTTCAATTCAAACAAACCGTTTTGCTTTACAGTTAAGGAGTAATGTACCAAGCCTTGATGAAAATAGAAAACTTAAGGACATGGAAAATAATAATCAGTTGCAACTAATACCATCCAATAAAGTATCGATATGCGAGTACTTACTTGGATTTGTTACATGTAGTTGAATTTTTTTCATAAAAGCAACCGAGAAAGACAATCAAAACAGTTACCGTCAATAGAGACACACCTGCAATGACCGCACCTGCAACATGTAACGTTAAAACAATTCAATTAGGCAGAGAAACTGGTAATTTGTTAACAACCAAACCACCGCCTATGCTAATAAATTTGTAACACTTAATCACAACACGAATTACCTTTTCATAATTTGTGTTTTTTTTGTAATTAAACTCAAACATGTAACACTTTCTAGAATTTCAAGCACACTCATGATTATAGGACTCCATTTTTTAAACTATGTTGATGATGAGGAATCAAGCTGATTGTTTGATCGTTATAATCTATAAGTTAACAATTATCGCGATATTTACAGAAACTTATATTCAAATATCTGTTTTTTTGTATTGTTGAAGAAGTAACCGCAACAGGAAGTGTCTGGAGTTCTGTGCGACAGGAAGTTGTCAGCAAAAGTTAAGGGTAAAATGTACAAGAGTGTTTTTTGACCAACCATGCTCTATGGAATGGAAACGGCGGCGATGACGAAAAGACAGGTAGGAAAAATGAAAGTTGCAGAGTTGAAAATGGTGAGATGGGCCCTGGGAGTAACAAAAAAGGACAAAATAAAAAACGAATACGTGAGAGAGACCACGAAAATCGCAAAGCTAGAAGACAAACTTTGGAATGCAAGGCCACGCTGGTATGGACACGTGAAAAGGAAAGAAGAAAGCTATGTGGGAAAAAGGATGATGGAGATGGCGGTGCCAGGTAGAAGGAAAAGAGGAAGGCCAAGGAGAAAGTGGATGGATTTGGCAAGAGAAGACATGGAAATGGTAAGCGCTAAGGAGGGAGACGAAGTCGATCTGGTCAAATGGAAAATACTTTCGCGCTGTAGCGACCCCAAATAGAAAGAAACCGAAAGAAAAAGAAGCAGAAAAAGTAACTGCCATTGAACGGCTGTGAATAGAAACGAAATTAAAAAACCATCAAAGACAGCTAAAACATATCTCGTTGAGGTGGCAATAAGCGAAAAAAACCTAAAAAATCAGACTTGCGGAAGTGTTGCGATTTATTTACTTCCGTCAGTACAAACTGACGCTAGAAGCAGGAGGGTGTAATCAGTGGTAAGACACGATTTTTTATCAAGAGCGAAAACGTGATAAATTTATATTGCTTCTTTGCACATCACAGAATTAATTTGGGTTTCGATTATTTGCAGATATTTGGTAGTTTACCGGTAACTGAGAGCAGGTGCAGGATTAATCCATTGGCAGTTGCCACACCAAATTTCATTTTATTTACTTATCTAGACAGAAGGCAGGCCTGCAGCAACTCTTGTCAGGAGGAGGTGAAGAATTATAAATACAGTAAAAACATGCTTTACACAAATATTAGGCCAACATATGCTTTAGTAGCGAGCTAAACGCTGATATCGGACACAGAGTAACTGCGTCTGCATATCATAAACTTTATCAAATAGAAAAGTAAGCTATCTATATGCGGGCAGCATGATGAGTGCCTGTATTTTATAAAACATGAAGGCAATTAGCATTACTCTGGCAGTTGTATTGAGAAACTAGAGTTGTTTCGTAATGCAAGAGGCCAGGGATGCACTTAGCAAACTGCAGACAGTGACACTGTTTCGACCTATCAGGTCTCTTCAGTGCAGTTGGTGACTCTTCAGTGCAGCTATGCTTTATTAAAAGCCTCTAGCTTCTTATTGGTCACCAACTGCACTGAAGAGACTTGATAGGTCGAAACAGTGTCACTGTCTGCAGTTTGTTAGAGTTGTTTCATTTCACAAAGCAAAGGTTGTATTTACTACTGTTAATCCTTGGCTATATACCGTACCAATTTGACTGCTATGACTAACCTGCTGCACCAAAACAAAATAATGACTGTTATTGAAGTATTAGAAACAAGTGAAGCTTTGCGGTTTGAAGAAAACTTTGGTAATGGTACATCTGTGTCTGCTGCAAATGTTGTCGTATTTCCCCCGGAGAATGATGGTGTGGACACTGACGAAAATGATGAAAATGGTGTTAATTGTATTCCGGACAACCTTTGCGGAAGGCAACTTTTTTCAGCTGCTGAGTTGGATTTGCAGGGGACAGGAGGCACAAACCTGATAATTGATGAATTGCAAGCTTCAGGGAACAGTCAGGTAAAGTTCAGTTTTATTCCTACTATTTGATTAGTAGGCCTACTGATTCTATAGTGCAATCTCTAATTTGAAAAAAAAATTTTCTCTTGTTTAAAGAATACTAGGTTACCTGCTATTGACTTTCAACCGGAAAATGTATCCCCGTCAGAACAACATGGTGGTCAGCCAGCAACCAAAAAGATAACATACATACTGTACATACTTTAACAGTGAGTTTTGCTGTTGCTATACTAGGATATACCTTCATTCAGCTTTTTTTCGTGGTCTTGCTGAAATATTTGTATTACCCGAACTTGGTAAACAAATCTATATATTTATAAATCACACAAATTTTGTATTTCATGTTCGTATTCAACTTTGTAATGTGTTTTTTTAAGAAGGATGGTGAAAATTCCTGCTCCAAAACTAAAATGGAAGAAGGGTTACATAGATGCTCATACAGTTCTTGATAACTGGACCTTGGCAACACCTTCCTTTGATAAACCTATTCTGCCACATGAAATATTTGAAAAGTTCTTCACGACTGAAGAGATGGAAAGAACATGATTGGAATCAAATAAGTATGGTCGACACAAAGGCAATCACTCAATTATGATGACCATAAAAATGTTGAAGTCATTTATTGCCATCCTCTTGCTGAGCGGTTATAATACATTGCCACGACAAGAAATGTATTGGCAAAGGAGGGAGAACTGCGGTAACCAAATGGTGACAGCGCTGATGACCAAGAAAGAGTTTAAAGATTGCAAGCAATGTCTTTATCTTGCTGACAATGAAAACTTGGACAAAACGGACAAATTTGCCCAAGTTTGAACTTTGTGTAATGCATAAACCAGCAGTGAGTGGCTGACGACAAGCCTGAACAACATCTAACCGTTGACGAATCCATTGCACCATACTTTGGCTAGCATGGTGCCAAGCAATAAATCAATGGAAAATCAATTAAATTTGGTTATAAGTAGGGCCATTTTTTTTGACCTAAAAAAATATATTTTTGACTTTATTTTAGCGAAATTTTGACTTTATTTTGACCTAACCGCTTTCGCCTATTATTTATGTCTTGTTGCACTTTTTTGATTAAAAATGTTTTATATTCCGCAATTTACATTAGTTTTTAAAGAAGGTAGCCTACAGTATTTTAACCCGTTTTTTCCCAGTGTTCCCAAAAGGAACATTACTTGTATTTGCAATTAATTTTGTTATTAAACTAATTTTGTGAATTCAGGTATTTTTACTAGTTAAATATAGTATTAGGTAGAAGTTGACTTTGTTTGTTCTAAAGTTTTTGTATCATGCTGTGAATTGTGTAAAGATGTCTGATGAACCTCTAACATCACGTGACCCACACTTAAAAAGGTAAGTTTTTGGTCTAGTGTTAGTATATTTTTCTGCATAACCAATGTTGTAATTAAATGACTATGGACTATAGCTCCAGGCAGAAAGGATTAATTTTGAATGTCAATTCGAGGTGGTGTGTTATATTTGTTTTCATAATGATGTTCCCTTTCGGGAACACTGGGCACGAGCCGCTATGTAAAAAATCTTTTTTTAGGTTTCTTACTGCTGAAGAAGTCCTTCCTCAGATCCAAGAAGATGAAACAGTTACTTCAGCAATGGCGTTTATTCAGCCTCCCAGTGATGGTTTTGACAGTGAAGGGGACAGCGGCGACGAAGACACAGGTGGTAGCGTGAATAATCTTAGTGGAAAACAGCTACAGGCTAATGCTGAGGCGAGAGTTGTTTTGTTATCTCGGTCTCCGGAAGGCAATGAAGGGGACAATCAAATTAGTTGTTTCTTTGATTCCAGTGCCGATAGTCCTCAACTTCCTTTAGAGAAGGAAAGTTCTTCAACTTCTGGAACCGGTTTGAGACGAAAACAAAAGAGATGATGGGTGAGAAAACAAGATTTACGGCCAAGCTTTCCACCCCTCACACTTGCAAGAAAAACATACAAAGAGAGCATGCAGCCTGAAGAATATTTCGAGCTCTTCTATGATGAAGAAGTGATAAACTTCATCACAAGCATATTCAATCGGTATGCATCTCAAGATAAAGGTGATGCCTCGTACTCGACCAACCGAGAGGAAATTAAGTGCTGGCTGGGTATACTGATGCCATCGGGGTACATGTCATTTCCCAGATGGCGTATGATGTGGGAGTACAACTCCGAATTGTACTTGCCATCTGTATCTAATGCAATGCGTAGAAATAGATTTGAAATCTTGAAGGCATATGCTCATTTTTCTGACAATACAAAACTTACTAAAGACGATAAACTCACTGGTGTCAGCTGTTGATCCCGTCATGTCTATCGTGAAAGCCACTCGCTGGATTGCCAAAGATGCACATAAAAAACAAGTGGATCAACCTTTCATGATGTCCTTGTCCAACCATTTTATGGGTGGTGTAGACCGCATGGACCAAAACATCGACAATTACAGAATGGAAGTCCGATCAAAAATGTGGTGGTGGCCTGTTTTGCGTTTACAGTTGATGCAAATTTTCACAACGCGTGGCAGTTGTACAAGAAGGGCGACAATAACAGTCCTCTTGACTATTTGGGATTTGCCAGACGCATAGTGCAGTTTTATCTGCAGAAGTATGGCACCCCTCCTGCTATTTCTAGTCGTCCAGCAGTGACAAAGCCTTTAGAGAAAAGGGTCCTTCCAGGAATCCGCTTTGACAGCGCAAATCAATCCTTGCTACCAGCCGAAAAGTAGTCTACGTGCGTTCTGTACAAAAAAAACTCCACGAAGATGTGCAAGAAGTGCAGAGTTAGTTTACACGAACTTTGCTTTGAAGAATTCCACAAGATGGAGCATCAGTAGGCTAACAAGTAACATCCCGTGAAACGTACAATGTTGTCGCAAACTATTTTTTCTGTTTTTCCATGTGTTTCTGTTTTTGCGTTTATTCTTTCATATGCTGCATGCCTTTCATATTTCATCACAACTGCTTTTGTAGCCTAGACAGTGTTAATTTTGTGTCGACCATACGTTTATGTTGCAAAACGAAGTAAAAAGTCTAATTGTAGTGTAAAAATACCATGATTTACTTGTTTCTTGCAAAAAAAACAATTGAAAATTTTTTCGCTCCGGAGACCCCCATTCATGCCCGGTGTTCCCGTTTGGGACACAACAAAATAACAATATAATAAACAAACAAAGAAAAAATAAACTAAAATAACACCGAAATATGTCCTTTGGCATGAAAACACAACTTTTTATGGACAAAACTTAAAAAAATAAAATTCGGGAAAAAATGGGTTAAACATTTTCTCAATCACTCAGTCCTGAAGCTAATGCAACAAAGCGACGCATGACGTCAAAACCTAGGATAACGAGCCATTGCGTGTACCGGTATCAATTGGTGTGTAATACAAAAAATGAGTTGTTATCGCAACTGTACTGTACATTAACAGTCTGTCTATGATGTTTTTAACGAAAGCCACACAGTATACTGTAATTACCAGGACTTTTTATTGTAATACAGCATCATATATTTTTTTACGTTCTTAACACCAAAATTTCTGTCTTTTCTCATTAATTTACTGAGCATAGAAAACGACCTCTCAACAGCAGCAGAGGCTGGCTGGGCTTTTTGCAATAGTGCGTAGCTTGTTGGGTCAATTGTCAAGTTGGTACAGTTTATTATTGTTTCTAAATCAGAGTTGGATAGTCGTTTTTTAATGTAATTTTAATTGCGCACGGATCATCATCGAATTGCATATTCTTCAGAGTCCGTATGCTTCGGTTATCGTGCTGGCACTTCCTTCTAAGCACTCTACGTTGGCTGCTAGAGTCCGGTATTGATTTATTTTAACCAAGTCCGGCACCAAATCTTCCACATTGATAGCGTCTTTTGCTCTGCTGACTAAGAGACCTGCACTTGTCCAATTGTTGACAATGGTACGAACAGCTGGAAGGTTCTCACTGTAATATAAGGCAGCTCTACGCCAAGTTGCCCATCTTGTAATTACAGGGTCAGGAGGAGATGGCAGACCAGCATCAAGAAAATCTTTCTTGCGATCTTTGTTTTTGATTGTTGCTGTCTTGATCGTTGCTATTATTGTCTTGATCGCACACGCACAGCGCAGTTATGTAGTAAGTGCGCAACGCATGTGACATGCATCAAAGAAGGATATAATTCCTTTACTGTCTTTCCAGCCAAAGACATGTACCGAGCAGCATCAGTCAAGAACAATGATTAATTCTCGCGTTTTATTTCAAGTTGTCGCAAAATGTCATCCACAGTGTACAGCATAATACTGCTATTAACATTGCTACCGCTGTCAAGTGGATGGCAATCAACGAGGAATGTCTGATTTGGGGCATCTAAGCTGCCCACATGCACACTAATATACTTTTGTTTAGCAATCTCTGCTTCATCCACAATTAAAAAAAAATTTTTGGCACAAAGTAATTCTTGAATTTGTTCTTTAATTGGGATGCTAATTTGGCAACACATGCCCGGGCTGCAGTCTCCGAAAGCAATACTTTTCCCATTGTAGCAAACAGAGACTTTAAAGAAGCATGGTTCAGTTTATGAAGTGGGATATCTGCAGCTAAGAATGAAGAGACAACCCGTTCCTTAAAGTTTACTTGATCGGGTTGTAAAAAGGTTTGCTTACTTTGGGATTTGCTCTTCGTCTCCAATTTTCTTTGGTGTTGCTTACTTTTTCGGTGGCTTTCCACAAAAAACTTTTTGTCGCATTTGACTAACACGTCGCAAAGGTTGCATCGCAAGTCGCGGGCAAGAGTTGCCGAAAACTCACCCGGATATTCCTGGCAAATTTGCCTAACTTTCGCTGTAGAAGATTTGGTTTGTTTAGGCATTCTTTGCTTTGCAAGCTACGACTTAAAAAGACCACTTGTAAAGAGCACAAAGGTTTTATAGGAATAGATTAATTGTCCAACGATTATGTGTTTATGCATCAACAATGACGATTTGATGCATAATAAGTGCTATTTCCTTCTCAATTACCGCACGCATTTTTACCATTGCAACTATTTGAGAAGTTTAAAATCAAATAAAACTGCGCATAAAATTTTAATAGCAGCTCAAAAATTAAAAAAAATACAAATTTGTACGTTTTTGTAAGGAAATTTTTGATGACGACAATTTTGACAAGTTTTAACTTTATGCAAAATTTTGACTTTATTTTGACCTATAAAATGTACCAAAACAGACTCCTGAACACCTGAAACAAACGTTAGTACCAGTTTGATCATGTGACAAGGTCCTGAAAAAATTTTGACTTTATCGACTTTAGCGGGCTCTAGTTGTAAGCTATGGGTGCTGGCAAAGCCGTTGGGGTACTGTATTCAATTCTGGCCATATGCTGGCAAAGACACACAGCAGGATGTATATGGCGACATTGAACTAGGAGTAGATGGAGCAGCTGTTGCATATCTACTGAAATGCATACCATCTCAACAAGATAATTGTTCAATTTAGCATGTGATAATGGATAACTTTTTTACATCTCCAGGACTTCTGTGACATCTTCAGAAACAGTCCATTGCAGCTACCGGTACAGTTAAACTTTGCTGTATGGGAAACCCTTCTCTGAAAAATGTCAAAGAAGTTAAAAGATAGCTGCGAGATACATCAGTTGTTGCTATAGAAACGTCATCCAACTTTTCAGCAGTTCGATGGAAAGACAATAAAGTTGTAAATGTACTTTCTACATTTGCAGGAAAAGAGCCACAAAACAAAGTTAAACGATCCAGTCAAAAGAAAAAGAAAAAGGTCGACGTTCTGCAGCCATGCGTGGTCAATGCTTGCAATCGCTTTGTTGGTGGGGTTGATCGTATGGATCAGAACATCTCGACATACATGATTCACTTGAGAAGCAAGAAATGGTGGTGGCCATTGTTTCGCTTCTGTGTTGATGTTGCGGTCAACAATGCCTTTCAACTGTATCGTCTACGCAAACCAGATGCTGGTGAATCAAAGTTGGATGCCTTAGAATTCAGGTGAGCAGTTGTTGAAGCATATTATATGCAATACAGTACAGATATGCCACAGGTACTATTTCCTGGATCAAGGTCACAGCCGCATGAACAAGTACGTTTTAGTACTACAAATCACTGAATTGCGAAACAGACGCAACGACGATGTGCAAACCCAGGATGCTCTGAAACCTCCCGGTACTCCTGCGAAGCCTGCAATGTTGGTTTACAACCTGATTGTTCCAAAGAATACCATTCGACAATGTTACTTATTGTACTTGTGATTTTTTCAGTAGTATTAACTTGACCAGTTTTGCTAAAAATATTAAACTAAAGATTTTTCTTTTGTTAATGATGTTATTTGTTTGTTGGCTTGTTTGTTTAGCAAAAATGGTTTCATTCAATTTTAAAAAGATAAAAGCAAACTTGAGTTTTGTTTCACATGTACCCTCCTACTCCTAGCGTCAGTTTAAACTGACGGAAGTGAAATCATTCATATCTTACGAAAAAAACAGTTTCTCGCGAAAAGAGCGTTTCTTCCCTTCATATTATATCATTCCAAAGCTACCTTGGAGAAATGAACAAAATACTTTAATTCAGGTGGATATGGGTTGAAGGTATTTTTCAAAGGCAAAACAAGTACACTTCTTAATAGTTGTAGCAAAAAAAACACTTTTAAAATTTACACTTCTCAGTTCTCTACTTGTTGTCACTCATAACTATCAGCATGAGACCGCATAGCTACCAAATAGCTCATTGCAGAGGTTTTGTTGGTTCAATTACCTTCGGAGAAAAAATAAAGTTTTTTGCGACGACCCAAATCCATACGCAAATTAATAGCAAAGCTTTGACTATCCAAATAACAGACCTAACTGGTCATTGTCACGTCATGATAAATAAGTCGTCCATTCGTCGTCACCTGTGTTTTGTTAAGATACCCTAAACTACCCTAAATAAACGTCGGTTGAAACTAAAACAGCACCCTTGCTATAAAATCGGGACGTTTGGTTCAATGCTTTCTGCAAACTGCTGTACTTGACAACAACTAAATTGGATGAGGTAGGCATTTGGGGCAATTCATAAAGTTCGATCAGTATCTAATTTACTCAAAAACAGTTGTTTATAGATGTAGTAAAAAAATAATATTTGTAATGCTACAGAGTCATTTGTCTTTTATCAACTTTTTGTTGAAAGAATTCGCAAGTCAGTAATTATAGACAAACAAGCAACTTGTTATAAACATACTGCGAACGTTTCGGCCCTCAACTGGTGCCATTTTCAACGCAAATAATGTACCTCAAACAGGTTGGCTAGCAACTACGCCATACTGACACAAAAATGAACACACAAGAAGCGATGGTCACGTGTTAAATAAACGGAGAGGAAAGGATTTGGAGTCTAAATTTAAACTAGGTTTCAATTGTTGAATGCAAAGAGATTCTAGAATGAGGAGTTTGGATTTGTCAGGAGAGCTGGTGAGAATTTGTGGGTTGTTGAAGTCAACTCTGATTTGGATTTGATTGTAAATGGTTACACACTTCCGAGTTGAGACTAGTCTGGTGCTCATCCAGGCGTTTTACTAAATTCCGGCGAGTTTGGCCAATATAGAAAGAACCACAAGAACAGTTTAACCGGTATACTACGTTGCTTCTTAATAACTGGGGTTGGGGATCTTTAAAGTGTAGTTGTTGCTTGAGGTTTTTGGTAACATGGACGAATCTAAGCATGGTATCTGGTAAATGCTGGTCAATAAATTCTTTTAATTCTTTCTCAACGTGATGGGAGATATTTCCTAGGTAAGGTAACTTGAATAAAAAATATTTGGAGATTTTCTTTTGAATGAAAGGAGTCCGAGGAGCAAACTTTTTGTTAAGAAATTGCCTGATGCATTTATCGATGAAGCCAGATGGATATTCATTCCGCAAAAGTGTGTTTTTGATGAAACGAAATTCTGTATCAATTTGAGAATAGGAATTGCAGATAGAATAGGAACGATGAAGAAGGGAGTTTACTAGATTTCGCTTGTAACGAAGAGGGGAAAAGCTAGAAAATTTTGTAAGGTGACCAGTGCGCGTGGGTTTGTGATAGGTGCTAGTTTTAATTCCTTTGTCAGTTTTTTCGATGAGAACATCAAGAAAAGCCAGAGAGTTGTGCGATTCTACTTCCTTGGTAAACTGAATTTGACTGTGCACACTGTTAAGATTACGAAGAAATATCTCAATAGAGGAAGTATTAGTAAAAGTAGCAAAACAATCGTTGAAAATGCGTTGAAAATGGCACCAGTTGAGGGCCGAAACGTTCGCAGTATGTTTATAACAAGTTGCTTGGCTGTTATTTTTGGATTAAAGTTATTAGTTTTTTCCCAACTATACCGTGTGCCGAAATATAGACAAACATTTTATAGAAAATAGCTGTCAGTTATTAAAATTCTGTAGAAGCACTGTAGAAGGCAACCAAACAAAATCAAATGAAAATCCAATTTTGGGTTGCGACATGGAGTTTGAGAAGCACTGGATTCAGCCATAAAGCCAGTCAATAATGTTTCATTAAGTATATCTCTATAATTTGGCAACAAATAATTTGTTGGGGTGCAAAGCTTGAAAATAAAAAAAATGTTGTTATATTAAATCCTTTTCGTAACGCTTTCACCATTGGCGATATTGCGAAAAGAAAGTATCTATCAGACGAGTAAACATACTGCATCTCAAAATTTGAGTCAATATAATCAAAATCAAATTGCTTCCAAAATAAGCTCATACAATTTCTGCTCAATAGAAAACCCAGGAAGGCAGCATTAGTGGTCTTGCCCGTAAAGCATTTAGTAATAGCAGTACTCCTTTTTTTTGAATAATGACTAACTTGCAGCTTCTTCGTCGTATGGGCTATTCGTTCTGAGCATTATGCAGGAAACTGTGCATGCACTGCGTGTGCGCTCAGGCTCGGTTTGCAAATCTTCAGTTTAACTGGGCCACCACGACTGATAGACTGCTTGGCCCCACCACCGGTCTGCCACATAAAAATGGAGGCATCTGTTGTTGTTAATGGTTACCCGAACCCTTCCGAGGAATGGGGGCATGGCGGAAGACCATGGAGCCCCAGAAGCCGAGCAACTCCCCAGGGTCTGGACCAGAGGTCGTAGAGGGGACAGAGAGCTGCCAAAGAGTGAATGGCGCAAAGAGTCCGTAGCTGGACAGTGCAGAATGAGATGAGAGGTGGCCTGGGACGAGTGTCCACAGGCGCTGCAGGAAGGATTCTCGATTCTGCCAATCCTAGAGAGATAAGAACCTAAAAGAAGGCTGTGTTCGTTGCAGCGAAGACGAGAGAGGACACAGCAAGCATGACGAGGGAGCACAAGTTCCTCGGTGGAAATTGAGGGAACCTGTGTGTCAAAATACTTTGATGAGAAAGTACGCATCCAGTCCGAGAAAAAACAAGAGTGGATTCGAGAGATAAGAGGAGAGAGACTACAAGGGATAGCAGAGGGTGCAAGTAGCGCTCCCCGTCTGGCTAGCTCATCAGCCGCGTCGTTCCCCGGTAGAAATGAGTGTCCGGGGACCCATTGTAGCCTGATAGAACAGGAGAGAGAAAACAGTTCCTGCCAGATCTGCCACAGACTTTGAGATAAGAGAACAGGGTAGAACAGGGTAGTGAGGACAGAACGAGAGTCATATAGAAAGATAAGAGAAGAGAAATGGCTGACTTGTTGATATGGCAGACTTGCCACAGAGAGAGCAGTTGGCAAGTACGCCAGAGCCGCCTTTGCCCAAAAAAAAGGAACAGTGCCATCTGTCCAAAGTACCAGATCGTAAGAGAGGAGAAAGTCAAGGTGAGTGAGAGCTGCACTTTGGTAGGAGGAAGGAGAGGGATCAGAGCTGGAGCATGAGTAAGAAAGTGTGGACTCCACAGTCAGGAAAGGCAGATTCCAAGGAGGACAGAGAGGGAAAGCAAGAAAAGTCTCCCTAGAGGAAGTAAAAGGAAGCATGAGCGGGTGAGTGGATGAAAAAGCTCTCCAGGAAGATCTGCAGAGTCTTGGTTTCACTCCAAGTCTGGCCAAACCTGAAATAGGAAACGAGGTTGGGAAACCAAGAGCCCGCTAATAAGATAAAAAAGTGAAAAGAGTCAGGGTGTCTCGTAGGGAAGGTTGAGAAGTCTCGGAGAGGAAAAGTGAGATAGGGGAGGAGAGCAGCCGGTGATGGCGCGACTGGTCGCTCGGTGGAGGCGTTCCTGTTTGGTAAAATTGGTAGCGCTTAAGAAAGGAAACCATCTAGGTGAAGCGTAAGTAAGAAGTGGCCAAAGAAAAGCTTTATACAGAACAGACAGGGACTCCTTTGAGGGGCCCCAAGAGGAAGCAGAGATACAGTGTAAGGCCTTGAGACATGAGAAAGACTTGGCCTTCAGTGAAGACACATGTTTAGAAAAGGAAAGAATGCGGTCGAAGGTGACCCCAAGAGTTGGAGTGGGGTTGAAACGGATGCGGGAGCCGAGTAGGAGGAGGTTGGGCTGGAGGTTAGCTTAATGGGGATCCACTGAAAAAAAGAGGCATCGCCTTTGCTTGGATTGAAAAGAAGACGCCAGCACTCAGACCAGTGCTTCAATTGAAACAGAGCTTTTTGTGTGGCCTCCATCGCAGTGGGGACCGAGGGGGGGCATGACCAAATGGCCAGATTGTCAGCGTAAAAAGAACAGCTGATGGGAGAAGGCAGAGAGGCCGGAGGATCATTAATGGAGAGAGAAAAGTACAGGGCAAAGAACGAATCCTTGCGGAACACCTCGACGGACTCGAAAAGGAACAGCTTCAGTGACTTTGATAAACCACACAAGCGCGCCTATCAGAAAGAAAAGATTGAGTTCAACGAGCAAAGCAAGGAGGGGGGCCAGCCGAAATGAGTTTGTGGAAAAGAGCGGGATGCCAGACAAAGCCAAAAGCTTTCGAGTAATCAATAGTAGAGAAAATCGTCCGACAGCCCGGCCAGGGTTTGTTTAACCCATCCGAAATATACTGACCAAGGAACAGATTTTGATCTAGAATAAACAGTCCAGGGGGAAAACCGGCCTGGCGAGGAGAGAGAATGGAATTAGATTCCAGAAAGAAGAGTAGACGGGATAGATTGATGCGTTCAATAAGCTTTGATACGCAGGAGGTGAGAGCGATAGGCCGAAAGGAAGCAGGAGAGTCAAGAGGCTTTCCCATCTTGTGTATAGGAGTAATAGAAGATGTCTTCCAGATGGAAGGAAAGGAGTGTGAAGTCCAGGAGATATTGAAGATGTGAAGAAGAAAATCCATGCCAGAGCGAGGAAGATGCTTTAGCATGGGATAGGATACAGTGGCAGTGGACGAGAAAAAGTTGCAGGCAGCCGCAAGAAATTCAGCGGGGGAGAAAGGAGAGCAAAAGGTCGAGTGAGACTACTCAGGGCACGTGGCTCGGCGGAGCTCAGAGAGGTAGCCTCTGGCTGTGCTACGCAGGGCCATTGGCTGAGAAACGGAAAAGTGAGATCTCAGGTAAGCGGCATAGACCAAAGCCGATTGCCTGGGAGAAGAACAGTTAGAAAAGTTAGGAGAGGAGGAAGACGAGGAAGAAGAGCCAGCGATAGAGCAAAGAAGAGAGTATACAGATTTAGGGTCAGTTTTAGGTGAAAGAGCAAGTGGTCTGCCATGCCTCAGCTTTGGCCTTGGCGATGACTGACAAGGAGCGTCGAGAAGCGGAGATGTAAGCCTGGCGATCTTCATAACTTCTGTGTGTGGCAGCAAAACCCTTGCGTCTTTCGCTGACCGCACTTTCTACCTCAGCAGACCACCAGGCTTTAGGAGGGCGTTTGATGCGGCCAAAAGGAATGGAAGATTTGGCTGCATTCAGTGCCAGAGAGGTAAAGAAAGCAGCAGCAGAGGAAAGAGAAAAAGACGAGTATTCCTCTGCAGAAGGACAGTGACAGTTAAAGTAGGAGGCAAACCCATCCCAGCGAGCTTTCTGAAAATTGAAGGAAGAGGGACTATTGTTGGGGCGATTGGCTGGAGAGAAAGGACCAGACAGAAGAATTGATAGATGGTCAGAACCCAGGTCCTGTAGCACCTCCCAAAAACAAGAAAGAGCAAAAGAAGAGGGAGCAAAAGAGATGTCAGGAGAGGAGCAACTGCCAGGGAAGCGATGGAAAAGGGTGGGTGTGTCAGGGTCATTGAGAGGGAGGAGGTCAGAAGAGATGACCCAGTCAATACTTCCTCCCCGCGGGAGAAGTACTTCTTGAGTCCCAGAGGGTATGATGGCAATTGAAGTCCCCCAGGATGAAGAGATTTTTGGAGGAGGGAAGAATGGAGGGAAAGAAGAAGTCGGTTCTGCCCTCCGTTGAGGAAGAGCGAGTGGAGGGGCATACACATTAAGGAATGACACCGAGGAGGAGTTTTTAAGAGAGATGTTGACCCCTACATAATCAGAGTAGCGATCAGGCGAAGAAAGAGAGGAAGTAAAAAGTTCAGAAAAGGATATGCCCTGCCTGACGAAAATGACAACGCCGCCGCTAGCGTGCGTGGCATCAGGAGAGAGAATGCCAGACCGGGAGTGGGTACAATCAGAACGCATAGCAGAGAATCCAGAAAAAGGAAGATGAGTTAAGATTGGATTTCTGGATCCAGATAAAGGTCGACAGGATGGGACGAGAGAAAGTGAAGTAGTTCAGTGCTTCTGGCTCAAATACCTCCAGCATTCCATTGAAGAACCCTGCGAGAGTTAGGGGGGAGAGGAGGCAGGAGGCGCAGAAGGACAGCCAGGAGCAAGGGATGGTAAGGGGACAGAGGCAAAGGAAAGATGGAGCCAGGGTTGGGATGAACGTTACCGCTCATCATGAGAAAGAGAAAAATGAGGAGAAGAAGAAGGGCAAGAGAAGGGCTAGAGAAAAAGAGAAAACAGGCGACCGATTTGGAAGAAGCTGTGTGCTGCCCTACTGCGGTCGTTCAGGGAGCAGCATAGCGAAAAAATAAAGGGGAGTGCCCGGGTAACTGTGAACCTTGAGAAGGCCAACAGCCATTTCGACCCAACCCAAACGAGGTTGGGGACGGCACCACCACGTTGAGGGGGCTGTTGATTGGTGCTTCTCGTTAAGTGCCTTGCCCATGGACACAACAAGCATGCTTGCTGGTTTGTTCTTTACACTATCCCTATTGTGCTGAGCGCCAAGCAGGGAAGCTGTGAATACCATTTTTTAAAGTCTGACTCGTCTTGGGAAAGAAATCCCAGATCTACCGTCTTTGAAGCGAACGTTCTTACCACTTTGCTATCGCGCTGGTAATTTTTCAGCAACAAACAGCGTAGTGCCCGTTCTGCATGCAAGCGACCTCGCCACTGTTCTTTAATGTTTTAAATCAGTGGTTCTCAAGCTGTGTGTCGCAACCCCCCAGGTGGGTCGTTTTAATTTTCTGAGGGCGTCACAAGATATTAATTTGATTTTTCGCCAATAATTCTCGTTTTCACTCAATAGAGTTCTAAAAGTAGATTACCTTACTTTTTACCACGCATAATTAAAATGGCATTTACACTAAGGTGTAATTACTTCACTGTTGTAATTATTGACCTGCTAACTTTAGGATAAATTTGCTCAATTTTAACTTAAATTGACTCAAAATATAAAAGAATTAAGGTTGTCAGTTGTAAAATGGATAAAAGCAAGGAAGAAGAGTTACAATCTTAGAAGAGCGTAGTTTTGCGATTGAAGATAACCGGCGAAAAAGAAATCTCGCAAGTAAAACGACAGTTATTTAGATTTTTGGTTCGAATTTATCTTCCAGAAAGGCATAACTAAAACTTCAGAAAGTTGCCTGGTGCGTCGCATGTTTGGAAAGGTTTATCAAATGCATGGCATCAATAATGGTAGAGAACTACTGTTTTAAATCAACGTCTTTTTGCAATTCCTAAGGTCGATGCGTTAGCGCTGATTCAGGTTAGCTCGTGAGAGAGATTGATTTTATTTGTAAGTAGAACATATTGATAAAACATTGAGTAAAAGTGCCACGATAGCACAGCAATATACAAGCCAAAGAGCAGAACGAACCCAAAACTTTTGTAATCAAGTTGCTTCTTGATAATACGTCTGCAGTAACTTCGTGCATAAGTGGGGTATAATTAACCAAAAGCAAGAAAAAAGATTTAAAATGCAGCGAGCAACGGAAAAATGAGCAAAATGTTTTGCTTTCAACTAGAATCTTGAGACCTTGAAACATGCTCATCGTATTGATGTTGTATGTTATGGCTCCACTCACTTAAGGCTATGCTAAATAGCTCAAAACGATTTCAAAAAAGTATTTTTTGAAGTTACTTTAAAATATTTTGAAGAGAAATAATTATATTAATCATAAAAAATCTTAAACCCTGTTTCACTGACGGTTACAAAGTTTCTTGACTTGCTGTAACAAGACGCATACATAACCAGTCCATCCAAAGCGAAAAATTAAGTGGTGTAGCTTATAAACTATAAATCATTTTTTGATCGCGCATCAGCGGTTAAATTCAATTATACTGTAGTTCTATCGCAAATGAAGCAACGGGTAACATGGAGACAATAAGGATTCTTACGTAACAAATTTCCGATAGAACTACACTACAAAAACAAACTGTTATTAATGAAAGAGCTAAATTCTGCACCTGCACCCAATGAAATGAGCACTTAGAAAATATCTAGGCGTTTAATGCCACGCAGCGCATCAAAGGAGCAGAATGGCAAAATATATCTGCCAATAGGGAAATCACGCTGATGAAAGTTTACCACCCAAACTGTTTGTTCCTTCATTATTCTGGCCTAACAAAGAACAAATAGATGACATGACTAAGCGTATACCGAATTTAGTTTATCAAAGATGCAACAGCTTCCGTCCACAAGCTAAGGCTTTTTTTGTTAACAATAATGTCCTGCATAAAAACTTACAAAAAGTGTAGAGAGACTGAGGAGTGGGGTAAGCTGCAATAAAATTGTAATTTGTAAAGCTGATGAAAAAATAGTAATCGTCCATTACAAAAATTATGATAACACTATAAACGAACAATTGTAAAAACAGTTTAAAGAGATTCAGATTGGTAAACAACAGATAGATATTGGCATTTCTGACGTAATGATGCATGAGTAAACATGATGACAAACCTATACTAACAAGAAGTTATCGATAATCAGTTGCTACAGTGCACTGCTGTCATTAAAGATAAAGATGGAATCTGCCAACATATAAAAGGTCACAAAGTAAAATATTTCAGAAATCCAAATCGAACTTACGGATACTCACTGTTGAAAACACAGAGACTCAGAAAAGATGACATAATTATTAAACCAGTTTTGAAAATTCCAACAATATTTCACTAGCAGCAAGCAATATTTTAAAATCCAGACATGCTGCGCTTTAAAAAAACTTACCAAGGCCCATTGCCACCAAATTTTGTCAAAACACGATCAACAAATATTGCCAAGACGACAAGCACAACTTGTAGGAAAAGAAATAGTGGAAAAGTAACAAAGCTACATTTTATAAAACTGATCAAAACACACCAACACATATTGTCGCAGCAGATCTCCAAGGTATATTCCAATATGGATAGAAACTTCCAAAAAAATAGTTTTAACATCGACATTACAACCTCATCCTTCCCTTCAATCTAGGCAAGTGCTTCAAGTATTCAAAATAATCGAAATCTACTTAGTTTAGATAACGTCATTCTTGAATATAGCAAACAGTTTCACTCGCAAAAAATAGAATTCTCGCAGGAGACAACCACCCTGTGTCACTCACAAACATTTCTATTCCTGGAATGATATGCAGAGCGGCAGAAGCAATCTAAAATGCTGAAGATTTTAACTTTTATAGACGACATAACGTCGACCTTAATTTGTCCATAGCAACTAACAAAATAAAAAACTCCCTTATTTCCTTCAAACAGTTCGGTTTAAGTGAAATTTCCAGGAAATTAACACCTCCAAAAACAATGCGATGTGGAGATTTTTGATACACTTCATCAGACCAACGAAAATGCTGTATTTGATTTGTATTTCCAGAGATCACGTAAAAGAAACGACCGCACAAAGGAACTATATAAATAACAGTTTTTATCAACCTGTTTCAATATTTAAATCCATAATTTACGGAGAAGCAATTTGACTGAAAAAAACCATGAAACTAGACTAAAACTATCATCAAGACTTAGAACGACGCAAAACCAAATCCTTGTCTCAAACTTTTCAGAAAACATGACCAACAAGACATGACCAATTTGGCTGGAAAATGGAAAGGTCGTTTTTACTTCTAATCCCCCACAACGTCTCAAAAAATAGAAAGAAAAACGCTGTGTGGGCAACTTGTTTCCCTACCATATGAAGACTAAAGAACCCCGAAAGAAAACTTCAGCCCTATAATATGAATACACACAAAAAGCCACCAACACTACTGTACAATCTTTTTAACCAATTTTGGATTCCTATCTTTTCACTCACACTTCGACTCAACCAAGGCAGAATTGTCAAAACTCTGTGCTGTAAATGGACAACACGGAAGTCAAAAATTCATGATGCAAAACGTTTCGGATGTAATGACGACAAATGGCACAACAAATTTTTGAAAAATCTCACATGTGACAACTACGGTATATATATATCGCCATCCACATTGTGTGCAAGCAAAAATATGTGGCTCAAACACAAAACAAATTTTTGCACCGATGAAATGATCAACAATAGGGTAGAGAAAAAACTTTTTTCTCTCAAATTGCATTTTGAGATACATTAACAGTTTTTCCTGACCCTAAAAACTACTCATGGACCATTTTTGGAGTGCAGCTAGTTTGGGGTGCAGTCAACTTCCACAAATGTGTTAGAGTAGGGTCATTTTCAATGAATTGACATATCTCATCAATCACTGGGTCTAGAAAACTGTTTGATAGCTCAAGATGTTCGGAAGACGCAAGTTTATCATGTGCTTTAAAAGAACATTTTTACATATTTTGCCTGCAAATTGTCTGAATTTGCAAAACTTTATTTTTGACATGTTTCGTATCTGTGACGTCTGTTTTATATGATATTTTTGGCGTTTTTATCATTTTTAACTACAAAACAATTTTTAACAAAAAGGCTGAAAGAAATAACATAAAAACTTTCTTTTGATTAAAGTAGACTCGGTTTTAACTTGCTATATTTGCTAAATAAATGTGATCGATATTATGTGCTAATGTCATTTAAAAGAAGAATCATATACTGTAATATGTCGGTATTTTGTGTGTTATCAATATGATAACAATTTGATATTACAGCTTTTTTTCTTTTGGCAGTAATTTGAGGTAACATGCACTCCCTAAGGTTTCCAAATTGTTATATTTGACTAGATCTTAAGTCATCAGCTTGATACCCGTGAAATTTTTTACGTATTTGCATTTGAAGTACAATATGACAACTAAGTCATCAGCTTGATACCCGTGAAATTTTTTACGTATTTGCATTTGAAGTACAATATGACAACTAGAAAATATTCAAGAACTAAGTCTCGTAAATGTGGTGATCTGTATAAATCCAAAAGTCGAGAAACTTTTAAACAATGTGTTTTACCGACAACTGATGAAATGCTACCGGATGAAATGCTTTGAATCAAAAAACAATTTAATGTTAAAATGACAATATGAAAGCAAATGGAGCTCTTTATGTCTGGCTAATTGCTGTAATTTTTAAATAGATAGCGACTCTTAAGGACTTGAAAATTTTGAGGGTCTGTTTGCGAACAACTTTTGTGCACTCGCCTTATTTTCTTTTTTCCTGAAAATGTCTGTGTTGGTCATAAAGTAGGAAAAATGTAAACACTATGTTTAGGGTTTATCGTTTGATGTAACTATGGAAATGGCAAAATCAGTGGCATACCTAAGGTTCGGCTTCTCGCTGTGGTCTCAGAATTTGCCACACTTTGCAGAACAAAACATGCAATGCATCAAAATCTTCCTTGCTATGTTGTACGATCTCTCAAGAAGTTTGACCCGACAAAGTCCGGAGGAATTTTAAGGAGTAGAGTCATGGCCCTTGGAAAAGCATCTTAAAAGTGTGTGTAAATTACGGAAAACCAGATTTTTGTAAATTTAGACACTTTTCGGGCAAAATATGTAAAAATTTTATCTCAAACCACGTATAAACTTGCTTCTTCAAACAGTTTTCTAGACCCAGTGGTTGCTTAGATATATCAATTTATTGAAAATGACTCCTCTCTTACACATTTGTAGAAAAAGCCTGCACCCCCAAACTGGCTGCACTCCAAAAATGGTTTAGAAGTAGTTTTTAGGGTCAGGAAAAACTGTTAATGCATCTTAAAATGCAATTTGAGAGAAAAAAATCAATTCGCATAAAAACAAGATTTAAAGAAACCAATTTGTGATGAATCCAGTTTACTTTATTATTTTAGAAAATTTCACCCAGGTTTAATGCATAATAATATGGATATATCAACATGTTTTAACCTGATATTTATTTACAAACCTTTAGCTTTAGTATTGGAGCTTTAAGAATATTTGTGGTGTCAACTAGCAAAAGTCAAAGATGTTTTTACTTCTAAAATCAGATAATTATTAAAGTGATTTTTAATTTTATGTGCATTATTTATTCCTAACTCTGGTTTTATTATGTCAGTGTTGCTTGCAATTTTATCATCATAATATTTTGTTTGATACATACTTTTATGTCATGGCTAGTTGAGCTTTGAGCCCGTAGATTAACAGTTGTTACGTTTTAGGTGATAATGTTTACTTGAGTTTTAAATTTTGCAGAGAAGGCTACGTGGACTCTTTCTATATTGTTTTGTTTCTATGCTTTGAAACTGAAGATGGTAATTTATTTCAGTGAAATAAATATTCTGATAAAAGATGCTGATTATACTTTCCATTAATTGTGAGACAAGATCTTCGGATCCGGCATAGTGATCATCAGCCAGGCGGATCGTATCAGTTTAGATCTTCACTCCAACATTACATTGCGCAACAAGAAGAGCGGTCGTGAGAAAAAGTATTGAAGAGGTAAAAATTGGTTCATTTAACAAAACCAATTTCATCTGAAGGCAACATCTGCATCTATTTGAATAAGCACAATCGCTATTTAACAAATAATATCTTTTTGAGACAATCAATTATATTTTTTAAGAAAATGAACAGCTCAATTTATGCGTTTTTAATACCTTTGTATCGACAATTATAGTTAAGCGCATCCGCACTACAGCAAAGAGCGGCTACGTCATGTAATATCATCGCATTGTCTAGTAGGCGGATCTGCCAGCATCACCCGAAGTGAAGCCATTTCCTTTGAGATTGGGTGAGGAAATTGGCGCAGACAGCTGATTTGATATTTTTAATCTCGACATTATTAATAGAGACCGTGCTATTGTAGTAACCTAACTATGAGTGCTTCATTTCCGATTAGTTTGCTTTTTGCATGGGTGCGTTAATGCTTTTTTTTTTCAAAATTATGTAAAATGCTTTGACTTTTCCGACTTTTTGTCACACTTTTATTTAAACCCCAAATCAGTGCTCTACCCTTTGCATATTTTAAATATGCCAGCTTTTTTTGTCACATATTTATAAAATTTTGCCAAGAAATAACATTGATTCAAGCTAATTCAATTAGGCGTGAAGTCGCGTAGTTTGTTTTTATATTTCATATACATTTACAAGAAATCCAATATCAAACATTTAATGAAAATCATATTGCATAGCAAAGAAGTTTATTTTATTCAGTAATAAATTTGAGTAAAAGTTGTAAAAAAAATTTTGTAAAATCGTCAGTGGTATTAGAGATACAAGCGTTCTAAGTTTGTTGTACCGCTGCAGCACAACGTTGGGTGGACTACACAAAATTATTCCTTGAGCTTTTAGAGTTAAAGCATAAATCCTGGAAATTCATATTATTCACCTTGGCGCCCTCACACAACTTTGATATGCTTTCAACCACTTGCTGATATTAACTGATAAAAGTCTGTTTAGTTTAAGAACGTCTACGGTGATAGCAAAGCAAATAAGACATTGCCTGCTCGCGTTAAAGTCGGTGGACGTGTAGTGGCTACGCACATCCGCCCATAATGTTTTTTAATTGATTGCGTTTAACCAATCGTGATTTTTGATAAAAGTAATTCTTTAACATCTTATACTGCATCAAGGTGCAATAAGCTGTTATTTATATAAGCGTTTTGAAGAATGCTTTTTCTTCTGTCTTAATTCCTTTGCAAAGCAGTGTTCCGTCACAATCTTAAAGGCACCACAATGCTTTCCGCTATATAGTGAAAACAGTAGCAAGCGGCACAATTATCCACTATCATTTTGACACCAAAAATATATCGTGAAGGCCATTACTGATGTTTGTATTTGATAAGCTTTTTGTATCGGTGCGAAATACTGACCTTCATTTAATAGTGGGGAGGTCTGGATTTGGGGCAAAGTTAAATGTAACAAAATTTCGAGTTTAATAAATCATCAAAATAAAACAAAGCTGGCATCAATTTGAAAACTTGGATTTAGAGGAAACGTTTTTGTTTGAAAAGAGCTTATTAGGCGCCTATTGGAATAGATTATATGAATTTGGGAAAAGGCATAGTCCCTTTTTAAGTGTGGCCAAATTGAAGCAAACAGCGCAGCCAAAGAGCTTAATGTCACAACTGTAAATATATAAACGGGCTACCAAAATGTCAAATAGGCCTAACATTACATACCTTATTTCTTTTATTGTCAAAACGACTACAGTTTGGGCGCCGCAATGAATTTTGACTATATTTCACTCCCCCTCCCTTACCCCTTCAAAAAAGGACGAATGATAGTTTGCGACATCGGCGCAGCTGCATCAAATGAGAACTTTCAACTCGGTATTGGTGACGGCATGCTCTACCGGGGTAAAATCGCACCATAATTAGGAGAAACATTTTTTCTACTTCGTATGATAATACCTCTATAAAACTAACGGGATTAAACCTGAAACTTTTGGGAAAAGGTAAGACTCTTTACTTCTATAAGCACAGCTAAGCAAGGTAAAACAAGCATGAAACATAATGCATAGCCAACAAGGACTTGAGAAAGTTTGAGGGGAAATTAAAAGAAAACAACGTCTCTGTTTTAAATCGCATCACATACTATTGTGCTTTATAATAGTTTTATAGAGCTACTGGGATTAAGCCTAAACATTTGGGGAACAGCAAAGACTCTTTTAACTCCCCTGAAGATGCCAAGCAGAGAGATAAAAACATGCAACATGCAACAGTAGCCAGTCAGGATTTCAGGAAGTATAGGGAGAAATAAAAAAAGAACAACAGTATTTTGTGCCCAAGATTTCCTCGGGTTCACGAAAGCAATGAACAAACCGCATAGATCTAAAGCACACCCAGGACCTTGAAATGAGAAATTCTATCTCGAAAGGAAAGCACCAAGTAGTGAAAACCGCATGCACAAAAAACCTAAAATTTTCGTTTCTGTTCACTCAAGTGCCCGATGGGTGAAGGAAGCTTGGCCTGCTGAACCGATATTCTTTATCCCGACGTTAATGATGGGGGCCCTCCCGCGCGACGCCGACATATACCATACAGTAAGGATTTTTTTCTTCTGCTGATTAGGTGCCTGTTAAATTATCTCTATCTGTACTTTTAAGCAATGTAATAAAGTCTCAAGTTTAAAAACAAATGAAACTATAAACCTAACAATTTGTAAAACTGAATTTAGTGAAATATTTTGTTTTGAAAATAACTTGGTATGATGGGCTCCAACTACAATATGGTGAACTAGTTTGGGGATGGTATAGCCGCTTTTGTCACTACGTCGGAAACAAAACAAATAGCGGAGCCAAAGAACTTACAACAGCACATGGAAATGCGAAACGAGCCCCACGAAATTTTAAAATAGGCATAACACTGAATAGCTTATTGCTGTAATTGGAAAAACAACCACCATTTAACTGCAATAGTCTGTTTTATTATGTTTCAATCCCTCTGTAAAAGATTTTGAATCTTTGATTGTATCTGCGTTTGGCAAGGATTTGAACCGTCGCTCCTCGGTTTCCAGAAAGACGTCTCAGCACCTTGCTATCTCCCAGACAGACTTTAGCCATACAATAAAGTTTTTCAAGCAGTGATATATTGAGATGTTTCAAACACTATGTTACATATAATCAATAGTCGAGGAGTGTTTGTGGCTACGGTTAAATGCTTTGACTACTTTACCTTTAAAATATAACAAATATGTTAACAACCTGGCTCGCCATTCATCAAACTGACAAACTTAAGCGTCCTAAACAAAAAAATACAAGTAGGCTAATTCCAAACCTAGGTACAAATCTGGCTATTTCCAACTCGTCCGAATAGAAATGCAAGGGCTTCATGCACGTTTTTTCCAAATAAAGAATTTTCGGGTTAAAAGGTAAAGAGTTTCCAGCTGTATTTGTAATATTAAATTTAAAATGTGATAGGTAATTTAAAAGTTTACGCTACACCCTCCCTCATACTTTTTAAAAGTACTAATGGTAGTTTATGGCAAGATTCTTTGTTTGTGAGCATTGACATTTTTTTCTCTTTGTTTGTGAGCATTATCAATGGCAGTATTTGTTTTAAGAGAATAAGATTTTCACCATTACGTATATAAGAATAATGGATGTGCGTAAAAAACAAATTTTTCGTTTGTGTTCACATAGGTGCACGATTGGTGAAGCCGACTTGGCGGCTCAACCGATATTTCTAACTCCGATGTTACTAGTGGGAGCACTGCGGGCAATGACGACATAGCCGGCTAGTAGGTTATATAGCAATAAAATAGCCGTACGTAACGACTTCTCCACACCGCGTCGAAGAGTGCTCAAACTGCACAAGCAGGCGATGCTGCCAGATAAAGTGCTTATAACTTTTTTTGCTGTGCGATACGAATTTCATTAAACTTAAAAAATTGGATTTTTTATAAAAGTTTGCGAAATGCGATAATAAATTAAGCGATGTCGCATGAAATCTGAATAGCTGATATCATTGCCAGTTTTTTAAAAATTTTATTGTTAAATAGGAAAACTTTTTTATTCAAAATATATCAACAATAGAATAATGATTTTAAATTTATGTTTTAAGTATAATAAAATACGCGAATATTCAGAAAATTTCGTATAATTTTGAAAACAGCGCAAAAGCCCAATTTAACGATTGAAAATTTGTCATGTCTCTGCAGACCAACGTTTAACAAGTTAGGACTACGTTTGATTACACGTGAGATATTATATTACAAGAATATTCTAACTTGAATTTCACTTACAATTTAATTATTATGATTTTCGCTGTTGCCATGTCTTTATTTAAGGGTCAGATTCGAACCTGCAAGATAGTACAGTAAAAGGCACTTACCATTATACCTTAACCGTCAGGTTATTGGTGGTAGGCCTTACCATTTACATTTGCTTTCGAAACAACATTTAAAAATAAGTCTAACGGCTGTTTCATTAAAATGGAATCAGATAGCATTATAGCATTTATTAGCCTGATGACGAAACAAAGCTGAAATAATATGTTCGTGTCAATAGGGGTATGGCCCCTATTCCGATCATCCTAGTTTGAATTAACAGTGTTTTTATTCACCAAGTTTTATCATTTCACAAAATCGATTTATTTCTTCCCATAAATATAGGGAACAAAATTAAAATTGAGTAGGTGCGTAAAGATTTTAGTTTTAAAATTACAGAAAAATACCTAATTTGGCTGTAGGCCTTTATCACGACTTCATGCAACTACCCTCGTAAAGATATTTGTGATGCTGAGTTCTTTTGCTGCACAAATGTGCCTTAGTCCTGAATAAAACAAAAAAGGACACTACCTCAGTAGCGGATTCAAAGGAAGATGTGGGTAATGCACTTACCAACCATCCTTTCTTAGTCTTGACTTATGAAATTATTTCGTTGTGTTCCTCACGAAATGTAATTTTGTTTAAAAAATTGGATTTAAACAAAATTGATCTTCAAAAAACGGTTATCACATCCTACATGGATTGATCGAAAATGCTTCTATTTTCAGGCTATTTAACAACAATTTTTGAAACAGTTGCTGCGAGTCCCGTAGCACTCCAACTTCGGGCCCCCCCCAAAGTAAGTGCAAGAGCCCCTGCGCACAGGTCATATCACTTTAGAGGTGTAAAATTGAAAAGCTGCATTAAGAAAATACACCACAATTTGTACATAAGTAAACAGGATAATGTCAGAATAAAGCATGCCGATACCGAAGGTGCAAGTCATAAAAAATTCGGCACCGATACCAGAGTTCAGTAGGACATTTATGCAGACACTGCGAAACGAAAGCAATGACACTGAAAAACATGAAAAAGTTATAAAAACACAGTATCATTTAAATAGTCTGGAGCGAACCTTTTTGTTCGCAAATGCTGTTATGACATTGTCATAATTAAGAGATCGGGCGCAGTCATTTTCGATTGACAACATGGCTAATGAAGATAGTCTACTGTCTGTCATAGACGTTCTATTAAAAGTTTTGATCAGTTTCAATTTGCTGAAGCTTCTTTCAGCGCTGGCAACAGTCACGGGGCAAGTTAGTAAGATTCGAAGTGCGATGTACACATTCGGATACAATTCAAATAAATGAGTCTTTAGAAGATAGTTCAGAAAGTCTTGAGCCGTATTGAGATTGCGTTTTTTTTGTAAAATTAAAACAAACCGCTGTAGCTCAGCGCTCATTTCATCAGAATCAATGTCACCGAACTTTTTTTGGAACTCTTTACAGCAAGTAAGAAGAGCATTTTCTTGTTGCACAAGCAAAAGTTTGTCTCGTGTGTACAAAAACGAAAAGGCGGAAGAAACCTCACGTAACAAATTAAAGCGCTCCTTTATTGACATAATAGCCTGGTCTACTAATGGATAGAAAAAGTTGCTTTTAAATTTCAGTTCAGGAATAGCTCGTTGTTCCTCTTCACCTTGGTAATCAAACAATCTTCTTTTCTTTCCACTTCTTGACGGAGGAAAAGAAGGATCAATATCCAATTCCTGTGCTATTTCAACAGCAGATGTTGCGGCACTGTCATAACCCGTTGTGCGATAGTTTTGCAAAAACTTTTCAGTTGCCTGGATTTCCGTTTCCATTGTATGAAGGGAGACTCCATACGATTGAAGAATCTTGCTTGCTTTATTGACTTGGAATAGGATATCATACCAAATAAACACCGACAAAAGAAAACTCCATTTTGATAAATGAGCTATCAACGATTTTGTTTCTGAGGCAGCTCTTCCATCTTTTCTTTCTATGGAAATGGCTTCCAAGTCTTTCAGTGCCAGCAACACCTCTTTTAAATTGTATCGAAGAGGTTTGATGCATTTAATTCTGCTTTCCCAACGAGATTCAGATTGTGACTTTATGGACAGCTCCACATGTTTCTTCAAAATTTCCCAACGCTGAGCAGAGGAAGAAAACAGCACATACAATCTTGTAAGTACTCCAAAAAATGTCAATGCTTCCGTCGATCAATTAGCACTGTCAACAACAACTAAGTTAAGGGTATGGTTTGCACAGGGCACGTAAACAGCTTTGGGATTGATGTCTAGCATTCTTGCTTGGACCCCAGAATGTTTTCCTTTCATGTTAGCACCATTATCATATGACTGACCTCGACAATGAGACAATTCGAGTTGCAGTTCGGTCGCTTTTTCTAAGAAAGCGTCCAACAAGCCTTTCCCAGTACTGTCACTTATTCTCAAGTAGCCAAAAAATGTTTCTTTAACAACAGCAGCCTCTTCATTACATAGTACATAACGGAGAATGACAGACATTTGTTCATGATGTGACATATCTGGAGTGCAGTCCAAAATTATAGAAAAATATTTTGCCAATTTCAATTGCTGTAAATTTTCTTTTTCAACTTCTGTCGCTAGCAATTCAATTAGTTCATTTTGTATGGTAGGACTCAAATAGTGATCTTTAGTGTTTTTATTCTTGATTCTGTCTTGAAGCTCTTTTAGGATCGGATCTCTTCTTGCCAAAAGCTCAAATATACCCAGAAAATTTCCATTGTGAGGAGATCCTAAGACTTCTTGAGATCCTCTAAAAGCAAGATTCCTTTCCGATAGAAACAAGGCAATGTCGATAAGTCTCTCTAAAACATTTCTCCAAAAACGTCTTTCATTGAAAAAAATATTCATCTCGCGTTTGTCGATAGTGGATGAATTTCTTATGCCTTCAGCTAGCAACATCCATTGACTGCAGCATTCTTGGTGGGAAATGCCGTTTTCATGGTCTTTCAGTTTTTTCGAAAAACCCTCCCATGTATTTATACCACTACAAAAGGGGCTTAGTGTTTTTCCAAATAGCTTACAACAAAAGCAAAAAACTTGATCTGATTCCCCAGAATAAACTAGCCACGACCGTGAAACACTTTCACCATTAGGTAACACACGTTTATAATGGTTGGAGGAAAAACGTCGCCTTGGAGTTGTGTTATTATATGGAAAATTCATTATTAGTTGATGTGGTCCACGCTTTACTATATCACATCGTTGAGCATCAGAAATACTTTCAGGCCATTTACATGGGTCATCAGGGATAGAGGTAAATTGAGATTCAGTTATTTTTGATATTGAAGGTTGCGTATTGGCAGGTAAATCACAACTTACATTTTCTGGAAATTCACAATCACTTTGATGCTGATCGTCATAGTCTTCCTTTTCTTGTACACTATAGTTTTCTTCATCCCTCTCGGTACAAGTGCCAGGTCTACTCTGCTCAGTAATCTTGAAAAAATCTGTCATCTTGGGCAATTTCGCTACAGCATCTCGAGCAGTGGCTGCTTCTTTTCTCTTTTGAGCAGCACTTTTTGAACGTTTCATTCTATACAATGTCAATAAAATACTTTATCTGCACTCTGCAGTGTATATATATTGTCCCGGTATATATAGCCAAACAGAATTCCAGACCATTCTATGATTGTTGCGTAACAACGGCATTGTTACGTCAATCGAATATTCAAGATTCTACCAGAAAATCAATCGAAATATTCTAGATTCTACGAGATAAAATGACGTTGCATTCACTTATGATGTCACAAGCCAATTTCGTCCTACAGTTTAAATCGGTTGTAAACAAGTCTGCTGAACTGAAAATAGTCACGTAGCCAAAAAGCAATTTCAGACTAACTTGGGCCCCCAAAGTTGGCCTGGGCCCCCCCAATTGGGGGGTTTGGGGGGCGGCTGCTACGTCTCTGGTTGCTGCTACATCTCTTGCATCCAATCACTCGATTAGCGTTAAAACACATTTTTAAGAAGAAATTACACTCCTTAGATACAGCTGTACATTTGGTGACTATAATTTCAAACAATGGTGTAAAGCTTATTGAGCAGTGGTTCTCAAACTTTCATGATCCGTGGCCCTTTCCAAAGACTCTCAACATTTGTGGCCCCCTGCTCCTCAATAAAAAATACCTCGTTTTGCATTGAACGGATTTACATCAGTAATTTTATTCGTTACGTTTAACCCTAAAAAGCTCTTGGTTAGTCTACTCAACGTTGTACTGCAGCGGTACAACAAATTTTAAACGCTTGTATCTCGCAAACCACAAAAGATTTCATAAAATTTTTTTCGCAACTGTAAAACAAATTTATATATAAACAGGATTAACTTTTTTGTTGTGCCATACGAATTTATTTAAACTTGAAAAATTGGATTTTTTATGAAGGTATACGAATTTTATGTTTTCTATTTGTCTTTCGACGCTAATCCGTAATAATCAGATTACAAGCCACGTCGCAACTGCGGAAAAAAAGACGCAAACTGTAAGGTAAGGGCTTTGGCAAGCAGCAAACACTCAATGTTGCTTGATCGCAGCTGCAAAGTCAAATAAGATTTAAATGCTTTGTTTTTTATAGAAAAAGCTTGTTTTTATGATTTATAACTTATCATTTTCGAAAATTGCAAAACGCTTGCACCAGAGCAAAAACTTGTGTACTAATGATTAATTTTCAATTATTTTTACAAACCTGGTTTACAACATTATGCTGGCAACTGTTTTAGACATTCTCATGTTTTGTATTCTAACCTCATTTGAAATATGGTTTGCTAAACTATTGTTTGCATAAAATGATTTGTTTGCGACTTGCTTACCAATATTGCCAGAATGATTTTTATTTGTTTACAAGAAAACTTTTTCTTTTTTTTATGAGTGCGCATGGTATAACTTATAAAAAGACGCTTCTTTATTGTCCATCAACCTTATAAACAGAATGTATTCCAAATTTTCCGGAGCTACAACTAATACTCTAAAGCAAACAGTTTACCCATAGTCAATTTTAGAGCTTAAATGATGTATTTAAAAAATTCATTGCGCATTTTTTAGTAAGCATAAACCAATTCAGGTTCCTGCTTAAACGCTTGATTGCTTGACAGTGTATTTAAGAATAAAAACCGAGTGAAAAAAGCTAAGGATAATAAATTTTT
Organism: Trididemnum clinides; assembly: GCA_963675345.1. NCBI lineage: Eukaryota > Metazoa > Chordata > Ascidiacea > Aplousobranchia > Didemnidae > Trididemnum > Trididemnum clinides. The sequence continues at coordinate 3,916,564 of OY776291.1, forward strand.
CTTCTTATGGGACGTTGTGGTTCTGTCATAGCCTACTGTCTACAGATATTTTCTGAATACCGGAAATCCGAGTTTAGAAACTACTTGATTTTCAATAAAGCTTTTTTCCATGATATATCATGTCATTGCAATGGATCGTGCCAATTTACAAAACGAAAAAAAAACAAAATTCATAGGTAACTTAGGATAATGCACAATTCTGATTATAAATAATGAAAAGACTCTATCATTCCAGAGCCGCTGCCAGAAAAATGCTTTAGCGGGAAGAGCCGATAACATTTGTCAGCAGGGGCAAAACTTATATGTAAAACTAGCGCATATCTAGAGATTTTTTTGAGAAAATGTAGCATGATAAAACTTCTGTAGATGAGTTTACAGTAAAAGCTGCCGCTCTTAGAAAGTATTGCGATTTTAGAGATCAAAATAATCATCTATTAGTACGATTACACGTCTACGCTTACCCAACTGTTTATAATTATTTTTTTGGCGTAAAACAATACAACCAATGCACCTCATATTCATAACATCTAGCTGAAATGAGCTATCCGTGTTTCGATCGTGACTGAAAATCTATTTTAATTTCAATGATTTATGGCAGAATCATCACAAAATTGGTGAGGCAGAGTCACAAAAATAGTAGGATTGCCCCTTTCTGCAGCTCATCTTGGGGTAGGCACTCTTGAATTCGCTTGCACTTCACCAAAGTATCTAACGAATAGCTTCATCCAACCTCATCCCCGCAATTGTGACCCAATCAACAGAGCAGTTTATGCAGAAAGCATTGCAGCGGTGTCAAACTTTTGGTAATTCTGCCTTTAATTTTACCGGCTCTAGAATCAAGTCAGACCACCCATCCAAAAGGAATTACCGATAATTCCTACACAAAGTGGTTTATCGAGAATCAAGATACAGCCAATAGGTTAGGAAAATTGCACAAAATGGTTATACATCGTTTGCTTACTAACAAAATTTTAATATTTTTTGCTAATGCTAGATTACTTCTTAATAGTTTTTAGAAAGAGTGGCATTTTTTCTTCGGGAACTAATTTAAAATCTATCAAAATACAGTGCATTGTATGGTTTATTTATCTTATTTTTAACCGAATTTTTGCATTTAGAACAATCTGTAAAACTTAAGGCTGGGAACAGTCATGACTTTCGAAAGTGTAGCAATTCTTTTTTAGAGGAACTGAGTGAGGATAAAGGAATATTCAGTTCGTAACTTGAAATCACAAAGAATTTTGCAGGACTAAGAGAATCGCACCGGAATTCTGAATATAAGGTTTTTACCGCTTCATCGTTCTCAAAAAATAATTATGCAAACAGTGTTTTACGATAAATGCGAGGTAAATTCGGTGAAATCAAGCAATAATTTGCATGAAAAGTAACACTTTCTCCCAGTTCTGTTTTATTGCTGCTATAGTTCCAGCTCTGTTGGTTAGAGTGTTGCTTGATTAACTGAGAGTTTTCTGGCTCCCATCACGATAGTCGAGTTAGGATTGAAAAATGCATAGTGTCCATTTTCCTGGTTTGTTAGTTTCTTGCTAGCTTTGAGTTCAGCAATTTATATTTGGCCCTGTGGCCCTGCCTGACCGAAGAAACTGCTACCGGATCCTCCACAGCGAACGCCGAGTGGGAATGTTAGATATAAATGTTGAAGTGTTGGCATAGCTGCATCATACGATAAAAGATGGCATTTTATTTCAAGATTACAGAGGCATGGTTAGTTCTGAAGAATTTTTCGAAACAAATCTTGCTTAAACCTAACAAATTCAGTTGCAAATGCAGTAGTGCATTTTCTTGACTCAGATATTTTTTAACCAAATGCAACTTCAAATTATTTGTATGTATATTAGCTCCAAATATTTGTGAGCAATTAATTTTATCACACAACACTCTTTACTTGATGAACCTATAAGTTTGAGTTCGAGAATACTTGATGTACTTAAAATTTCAAGAATATTTTGGTTCACTTGCTTTTTTGTTGGCTGGAAATTGGCACTTGAAAAGATAACAGTTTCCTCGCGCAATAAAATAATAATAAGTAACACTAAAGCACAAAAATGCTTTTGCATCTTTTATCAGAAACAGACAAGTACCCAGATGATCAAAAATATTTTTAATGACTTTGCAGTTAAAAACAGGCAAAGGCTAAAGTTTAACGTTGACTTTGTGGCGTCGGAGTCAAATTAAAAAAAAGACTTTAGAGTTGGCTTCGAAGTGGTTTCGATATTATTATAATTCCCCATATTTGCTGTCACCTATAATTTTTAGTGCAGTTAACAATATCTGGTGCTTGTTGATGAGTGGCAACAAAGGAATTTGGTTTGCAAAACTGTAGCCATTAAGCTTTATGCTATAAACAACAATAGAATGAGCAGCGAAGTAAAAGATAAAATTACTCTTGTGAATTTCTTAGCTGTGGCAACTTACAGCATTGCATACCCATCTGAACAGTGTGATCTGAACATGTAGCTAGTAAACAGATTTGACATTGCTTTCTACTCTTGGACATATTTTGCACTCTTTTCCGGCTTCGAAATTTCGTTTAGACATGCTTGCATCTGGATAATTTAGCACATATTTGGGTGTATTTCTTCTTGTAATCTTTCTCTTTTGGAAGCCTAGTTTGTTGAAATGAATTTGTTTCGACTTCTTCCCCAGGAAGCAAAGACTACATTTTTTACGTTTATCAAAAACCAGTTAAGGTCGTCGTCGGATTGGCGGATGAACAAATGAAAAAGCGAAGTTTATACCAAAATCATATAAATCTTGCTTGCATAGATCAATCTTTTTGTTGAAAGCAAAAGCAGTGCCGGCATTGATACGGTACACATTCAATATGTAACAAAATGTTGTTAAAGTCCAGGGATTTGATTTGGCTTTGCAAGTATACCTAGGCACCAATTCGATGTTCCATCACATCCGTGTCAGCTTTAGTAAAATCATATAGTTTGCAAATAGCGGGTTTCTTTTTACCATCATCAATTTTTACTCCAAGGATAAGCTCTAAGGTCGAAAGGAGCAAAACGTTGCGCTGGCCAGAGCTCTTTGTAGGAAACAGATAAGAATGAAGCACTAGCCTGTTTTCCGACGACTCCCAAAAGCATTGACAAGAAAACCGTTCTCTCTCTGCAACGTTTTTGACTTCAATAGATATCTCTTCTATTTGATTGAGAGTACCCACAAGTGATATGTTGTGCGAGATAGAAGCCATTGTACCGGAGATACACTAGTGTACAAACGGTCAAAGAAAATATTTCACGCTTGCAAATTACCGTAATTCTGAAGATACCTTATTGTCTCTTCCATTCCTTTGACGTAGTATGTTGTTGCTTCTTCGTTAGGTTTTCCACAATATGAAATTATAAAGTGCATGAAAGCGTAAGCGACTTCAATCGTAGACTTAAAAAGTAAATTATATATAGCAGGCTTACTCGAATTTTACTGCTTAAAACTAATTTTATTTCTTGTAAGATACAAGATTTTATCAATGCACAAGTACTTTTCAGGAGCAACTCAAGTTGAGCAATTTTTATAGAAGCATTCGAAAAATTCTCGAATAGCTGCCAAACGATCATGTTTCTACCGTTGTTCCCTTGTTTGGTAATCATCAAATGATAGGCAGGTGCAAAAATCTGCAACCTATTTTACTCACTGTAGATCCAAAAGGTGTAGGTCCTATGATCGGATCACATAGAGAGCAACATTATGATTGTTCACGCCAGCAAAAAAACACGTATGTACATCAGCCTTACAAATGCACGAAGTTTGATGTCAGTATTTCGTGTGAATGACAAATGAGAAGCTTATACTTTTTGAATTGCTTGGCATGGCATTTCAATTCGTTTATTAAATATATCGTACAACACAATTTATCATTAGGTAAAGAAAATAATTGGTAAATATTTCAGTTTATTTATTATCAGTATGTTTATTATCTGTAGTTACTTTTTTGGCCGAATTGTTTCTGTCAGCTTTATCTTAGTAGTTGGTAGTAGGGCCTACTGAACAAAACTTCATAACACTTCCGGTTTATATCTCAAAGCATTTTTGATTCTTCTTATTAAAAGATTTTTATTACGAAATCAATGTTACTGAATCAGTTTCATAAAGCGAACTCTGCTAAAAAGAAATGGAAAATTTGAAAAGTGAGAAACCGTTGTTGGAAGATTGCATTTGTACAAAACATTGTGTTTGATATAAACATTATTTTGTTTGCACACTTTAGTGAATGCAACGAAAGAATCAAGAAGTTAGTGATTACAGTTTGTTTACCTACTACGATCTGATTTCGGTCTCGTCAACACCTAAGAAAGAAACGCACACCTTCTAGACAGAGAACTGGCAGTAAAACAAACAACGCGACGTCACACGTAATCGGATTAACTTGCATCATTGCTGCTTCTAGGCAAAGATTTATGAGTATATGACAAAAAATGCTTTCTTATTCAAAATATGCTGAAGGTACAATAATAATTTTAGGTTCATATTAAAGTATAATAAAAAGTAGGAAAAGTCAGGGAATTTCAAATTATTTTGAAAACAATATCGTGTATCATTTAACATTTGAAAATTTGTTGGGTCGCTGCAGACCAACGTTGAGCTGATTAGGGCTAATAATGAAAAAGCCAACAAACGCAAATAAAAGAATAAATGCATCACAATTAAAGCATTAAACAAATCACAGTCCATATACTTTAAATTAATATAGAGAGTGCAATACGTGTTGTTGTACTTGCGTGAGGAGAACTTTGATATTCGGCTCTGTCTTGGACTGAGCAAGGCAAATGCATTGAAGCGATTTCTCAATTTGCTTTTATGGACGCCAAATCAGAAAATCCAGCTTCGCAAAGATAGATAACTGCGAATTAAACGAGAATTTAACGAGAATTATGGAAGCCTTCTAGCTGAGTAGTGGATACGAATCATAAAGAGACAACCAAAAGCTGGTGTCGTCAGTTTTCTTATCAAATGCCAGCTTCATCGCATTCGAAACTTCGAATTATGCCAACTCCTCTGCTTCTAAGGCATTAGGGCCAACGAGGTAGTGGTCTCTACGTTTATTTGTGCTTGCCGGACTCCCATTCGAGCAGTTAGCCCAGCCAGCTTTTCTTTAACGTCTCTGACTGTCACATCACGGCTTTGCAAAGACAAGTTCATGGAGTTGAGGGGGCTGAATACATCGGCCAGGTATGCAAGCATCACAGCACACTCTTCGTTGAAACATTGGACATGAAGGCTGTTTTTTTTGTCTTCACGAAGAAAGATTTCAATTTAGACTTCAGTTCATACAACCGAGAGAGGCGTTTGCATCTTGTCAGCCAACGAACTTTAATATAAACAAAATGCCGACATGCTGCGCTCCCTTTTCTTTGGCCAAAAGTTGCAAGAGCCAGTGATTTTTTGCCTTCGAACGAATGAAGTTGATCACTTTGACCACAACATCCATAACTTCCATCAAATAAAGAGCCAGAATCTTTAATGCTAGAGTGTATTGGTGTAGTGAACAGTGCGAGGACGTCACATAGTGCCATTCGTTCTTCACCATTGTGGAAAACCCTGATTTGACGCCAATCATCGCTGGGTCACCACCAGTACAGGTGTGCTTGAAATTCTGCCAGCTGAACTTGTTGGCTTCATAAAAAGAGTCCACCAGAGCTTTGATATCAGCAGCAGTTGTTGTGGCGAACAGTGATTTCTAGAACAAGAACTCTTTATCTTCCTCGTATCGAGCGAAAGCAATCAAGTGGCTTTCTAAAGTGCTATCGGTAGACTCGTCAAGTTGAATGGTAGTCTGGAGCGTGCTTTGCTTGATTTCAGAGCAAACTTGCCGGCACACATTTAGTAGCCATGTCGTCAATCCGTCGGTGAATGGTGTCATTAGAGAGCAAAACTTGGTGGATTTTCTTTTTCACCCCTGATCCATCATTATTTCACCCATTTTTTCAGCGCATGGCTTCATAAGGTTCTCAGTAATAGTATGCGGCTTCTTAAAATTCGCAATCAAATATGGCACCTCGTAGCTAAATTGAAGAGTAGGCTTTTCTTCTAACGTAAATCCCAAATGAGGTAGCGTCGCCTCCAGGTCGTATCGTATTCTTTTGGCAGACAGAGCATCGATGTAATCGTCCTTCCTTTGAGTATGCTTTTTATGCTGATGGTTTTGATTTGAGGATCGCAATGACGCGTTTGACATGACGACCGCGCAGTGAAGACACTGCGCACAATCACGAGCGTTCCGTAAAGCCAAATAAGACGTAGCTCTCCCTGCCCTTGCAAATTTTCGACATTTCATATGAAAAAATCTTGCTTAAGCTAAATATGTGTGAAACTTAAGTTCTAGAGTCGAAACAGAATACAAACGAAGAAGATGTTAACTTCTAAAACGACCAAGCGCGTCAATTGACGCATTTGAAGTATTTAATTTCCTTTATCTTCGCCAAATATCAATCCTTTCTGCTGAAACTCCTTGACATTTTATATATTATTGCAATGTTGAGTTATTGCGTTTTTTGAGAGTTTCATGATTAAAACAACAAATTTAGTCATATATCTACCAAGAACGACCAAGCGCGTCAATTGACGCACCCAGGTAAAAATTTTATTTAGAGTTCACAAAAGGTTAAAAGTCTGCATAATTATTACATTGTGGAAAAGCAGACAACGTGAGAATTAGTTTTGCTTGCGAAATACTAGCATATTGAGAGGTTACATCAGGCGCTTTACTTCGTTATAGAAATTTGGGCTTATTTATTAATTTTATTCGAGACTAGCACGTGCTTTCAAACAGTAGACATTTAAGAGGGAAAGTAGGCACTACTGTGGTACAGTGACTGCTGTTATCATCAATAACAGTGTTATATTCTATGACTTACGCAAGTTTTTATAAGATGTTGCAGGTGCATGCTGACTTACTTTTGTCTTTTCAGATTGCTCTGGAAACGTGTTTTGCTGGTAGTAGTGCATCCATTATGTCAAGAAGTTTTACTGCTGCGAAGGTTTTGTTACGTCAACAAGAAATTTCAGTAGACTGTTCGGATAATGAAGACTTCAACAGAGAGTTAGATGATGCGTTAAAAAACGACTTAGAAGAAGTGGAGCTTAATTGAAGTGGAGAAGAATCAGGCGACCACAGTTTTAGTGAAGACGATGACAACAATCCACCAAATCAAGTGCAGGTAAATCAGGACTTGATTGGAAAAAACGGAACAGTTTGGCAAGCTTTGGGTACCTCCCATGTACAACGTGGGCGCTTGCAACAGTAAAACATGCTAAGCTTCAAGCCCGGTCCAACCGCATTTGTGACAAGCAGAATTACGGAAAGCAGCCCACTGTCATTCTTTTGCGTTTTGCTTGGTGAGACAATGCTCAGAAATATAAGAAAATGCACTGTAGTTGAAGCCAATCGCATTTCTGACAAATAAACCTAGAATGTGACGCTCGATGAGCTGGACAAGTTTATTGGACTGATTATTGCGAGAGGGATTTTAGGACAGAGAGATTTGCCTGTGAAAAGTTTATGGGAACCAACCTGGTGATTTTCGATGTTCAACAACACTCTATCAAGACAGCGATTTAAGAAATGCGATTCTTGCATTTCGACCTAAAGAGCGATAGGCGTCAATGGTGACATATGACAAGTTTTGCTTGGTATTTTCGTTATGGAATTCTTTTATAAAAAAACTGGCAGAAGGCCCTTATACCTAGCCCTTACATTACTATTGACGAGCAATTATTTTCATATAAAGCTAGGTGCAGATTTATTGAATACATGCCGAATAAACCGGATAAGGTTGGAATCATGTTCTGGATAAGGTTGGAATCATGTTCAGTTGACGCAGAGAAAAAATACTGTTCAATAGCTTTCCGTATTTTGGGAAAGATGAGAACAGAGACACTTCCGTAAGTCTGCTGAAATATGTCGTGACAAAGCTGAAGCTACCGATTTTCAAACGTGGCTATAATGTAATCTGTGATAACTTTTTCACAAGTCTTGGTGTTGCCCTACATCTGGCGGATAAAAAATGGATTATGCTTGGCACAGTAAAACAAAATCGAAGAGAACTGCCAGAAGCTCCCAAAAAAAGCAGCAGCACGAAAATTCCCTGTTTGCACCTACTAAAACAACTACTGTTACCTTGATTTCATATCAGTGTAAAAAACAAAGGTCGGTAGTAATAATGAGCACTATACATTTTGATGTAGAAATTTCTTCCGACAACAACCTTAAGAAAAAATCAGAGACTGTTTTATTCCATAATAAAACGAAGGCTGGCGTTGACGTCATTGATCAGATGACTAGGAATACTCTGTGAAAGCTGCCAGCAGAAGGTAGCTCATTCACGTGTTTTACAATGTTATTGATTTGGCACTGATCAATAGCTGGATTCTGTTCCGAAATATTTGCAAGTCGGGCGTCAGTCGCCGAAAGTTCGCACAACGTGTGGTTGAAGAACTTACAGGGACAACTTCAAGAGGCACGCTGGAAAAAATGCAGTTGAACAAAGAAATCCCTTAGACACTAACGAACCTCCAGAAAAAAAGCGAATAACGTGTGCAACCTCAAAATGCAGTAACAAAACAATGGATTCGTGCAACACTTGCCGGAGCACAGTTTGTGGTAAATGCGGCATAAAAATTTGCCCAAACTGTGTTAATTGAATGCAACTGACAAGTTGCTTACTTTTGTAAACTGTTACGATAATGATTTTGTAAACAACAGCCGGTTGATCTATTTTTTCCTTTCAAACGCTGCTAATATCCAAAATTTGTGGTTTATAATTAGCAAATTGCGTTTTTGACTTTACTTTGTTCTTGCTAATTATATGTTACGTGATGTTTGATTATTTTTAAGGTACAACAAATGATATTTCGACTTTAAGAATGTTTATTTGATGAAATAAATGAACAAAATAAAGCTTATCTACGTAATGCGTCAATTGACGCACTTGGTCGTTCTAGGTAGTTGAAAGCGCAGTCTCTCCAGTGATAAATTACTCTACGTAGTTTATCAACTTATATTTTCTAGGGCAGGACGCACTAAACTCCTTCCACTACTTACAACCACTATCTTCGTAATAACAACAAATTACAACAATATAGCGCGGATATTCCGTCTCTATCTGTAACTAACTCTCACCTTGAGTTAACTCTTATCATCAATACGGACCTTCCGTCCGTCTCCACAACACATTTGACTCTAATCCTTCTGAACAGTGAAGTGCGAGATTTCGGTCGTATACATATAAAGCGAACAAAATTTCAATTACTAGACGCAATATTACCTACCAGTAGCAAAAGGAGTTAGCAAATTTAGACGTTCTTTAAGTTGTAAACAGGATTACACCACAATCTGCAACTTGCTATCACGAGATGCCGTTACTATTTATAAAGACCTAATCATTTAAATCAGGGGTTCCCAACTGTGGGTTCAAATGTCTTAGGAGTAAATTTTGTTAGCAAAAAATTTACACTTTTATCTACTACAATAGGCATTTGAAGAAGAGAAAATACAAAAAATTTGGTGGGTAAATTTTACTTTTGAAATTTTCCAAGGGGTAAATGAGTGAACAAAAGTTGAGAACTCCTGAGTTAAGTTGCGTAATGCGACAGATTAAAAACAAAGCTGCAATGCACCGGATAATTCAAGAACGTTCCAAAGAAATGTGCAACCAAAGGTCACGAGAGAGGTCTATGACGTAATAATGAAAACTACAAATTTAAGTTTAACTGGCGAATACTGAATATCGTGACACTTGGGTTTTGCAATACCAGTGAAGGCCTCTGCAATGATACGTAGTGAAAAGCCTCTATCTGCGCGCATGTTGTCTGTTCTCAAAATAAACGTAGCTGATGGTGGACCAAACAACCCGAGTTCAAAATCTAGCATCTACAGTTTAGATATTACTTTAAGTTAGGTTATGACGCGAAAAACTTACAAACCAGCTTTTCATGCTAAATAAGAACATAATTTTTTTTCTAAATCTCGCTATATGTCACATTGAAACTCGGCATTTTTTTCCATTTTGGTACACGTAATAAAACTGTTTCAGAAAATAAGTGTGATTAGGAGCGCAACATAACTGTATAGCAAAGTATTGTAAAGTGGCTTTACCTATTTTAATTTTCGTACTTGCCATTGCTATAAAAAAGGAGATTTAAACTGGTACGTTAGTGCAGTAGTGCATCAGTATGCTTTAAAAAGCAGTATATTTGTAATAGGTCTCATTGTTTACGTTGGGTTTGAAAATGACAGTGGTACCATACAGCATTTTGACGGTAAAAAGCAGTATGACTAAGCAGTGCATTTTTGAAGAGTTCGAAAAGCATGCTTAAGCACCTTTAAATGCTAAAGCGATTGTTGCATGCTCAATGAAGCTTAAACCGAAAAATAATTACTTTTATTGAAAGTACCTTGTTAAGAAAGCTTGTTTACATCTCTTAAAAAAGGTTTAAGTTTCTATTGTCAGTAGTTTTGGAGATAATAAAGAAAACAAATTTTACACTATATTGTTTGGTATGACGTCCTCTTACTTTCCAAAAGCAGGCAATTTCTCGAAGTTTGTTAAGTCAGAAGTTGCCTTTGTACAAGCGGAAAAGCATTTTTCTACATCAAGCAATTAATAAACAAAAATTACTTTTACTTGTGACGTTAAAATGACGTTTTGAACCTCTCATGACTTTTGCCATGAGATAGTGGCTAATCGCGCCAAGTTTCATGTTTGTACACTCAGTAGCTTTGGAGGAGTTAAAGCAGACACAAAGATATAATTGCGCTTTGTGTAATAGATATTAAGCAACAAGAGTTCCTGTGGGAATGACATTCCATTAAACTATATTTTAATTAACTGCACACCCGATTTATATATGAAAGTATACTTAAATTTTGAAGAGAGCGGTAATTATATTACTGTATATTACAAGAAAAATTTTCAGAAAATTTATTTTACTTAGCTCGTTTGGTAATGATAACGTTTAATTTAGGTAATATAAATTTTTACCAAACATGCAAACAAACTTCAATATTCGTCAACGCTTCGAACTGCTATACCGCTATTCTTGATCAGGATTAATAATAAACGAAAGCACAAGTGAGACAATATAATTAGTTAGCTACTCAATCGAATGAAAAAGGCAAAACAAAAAGTTAAAAAGCGAATATAACAACTAATTGTGAATTACACCAAATTATTGTAAATCTTAGAACGAAAGCAATCTTTGTTATCATTGATTGCATCTTCAGAATTACGAATAAAAAATGATTCAAGAAATCGGCGTTTGGTATTATTGGTTTCAAAAGTTAAAATTTTGCTATGATCCCAGTCAACTCAGTGATTTTTGTTAATGACATGTTTAACCAACGCCGTTTAAAGTTATTGTCAAAAACTTTTGCCAAACATGCAGACCTTAAATCCCTTTTATGCTCGGCCAATATTGTTTTGTAAGCCCGTCCAGTTTCCCCAATTTATATACCAGTGCAATCTCGACAAGGAATCTGGTAAACTACACCAGGCCTATATGACCTTTCCAGCGAGACTTTTGCCCGTGATAAAATATCTTTGAAAGTTGAATGCGATTGGCTTCAGACCAAAGTTCCAGCGTTTCTTAAAATTTTTGGTAAAGTTTCAAATTACGCTGGAACCTAAGGCAGAACAATAAGTGTTTTAATTTCCCTGTTATTGGCTGACGATGAATTTGTTGTTCTTTTCAAATTTTTAACTGTACGTTTTAGAAACCAATTAGAATAACAATACTTTTTTGAAGCTTATATAGTTTTGAAGTTTCTAATGTTTTGTTTAACTAGTTTAACTGTGATTGAGCTCTTCAAAATACACTTCAATAACCCTTGCTTCTAACTTATGGAATGCGCTGAGTTAAAATATATATCTGTTTGTGTGCGTCGGCTTTTAATAAATCCTTGTCATAAACCCTTACTGGCTTTTCGAGTAACACAGAAATCCAAAAAAGGTATGAAAATGTTGGCCTCATGTTCTATAAATTTTATACGGCTTCAATGTCATTGACATGGTTATGAAATTTATCAAGTTCTGTTTTTTTAATAATAACAAAAGTGTCATCAAAAACCTCCAAAATTTGGGTGGGTTTTAAAGGGTTGACACTGCTTCTTCCGCTACACTTTCAATCACTAAATTTGCAATTATGACAGAAATGGAATGTTGACAAATATTGAAGTTTTTTGCATGTTTGGTAAAAACTTGTATTAACTCAGCGTTTTTTTGAGGCGTTTTAGGGACCCGAAAAGGAAAATCGGGTCCCTAGAATCAGAGAAAATTATGTCTATCAATGGAACAGGAATATCAAACTTAAGGGAAAAGTTGCAGATTAACTTGATTTTGGGTTACATTACACGACCTCCGGGCACAGATACCAAAAAAAGCGGTGATGGCACGGAGGTGAAGAGCTACATTTTGAGATACATTACAAAATATCTGGAGAAGAGTTCATAACACATTTAATCATTTTAAATTACTCAAATATTTTTTGGGTCCCTACAAGTCCTTATCGGGCACCTAATATTTTCCTTAAAGAAACCATGATTAACCTGAATAAACGTTATCATTACCAAAAAAACTAAATATAATGATTAAAAATAAGGTATTAAAAATACCTCATAGCCAGAATAACAGTAAAATGTTTGAGCGTTAACACTACATGGTGTTGATGATAGCTAGTGATACGAACCAAGGTGATTTGATGGCTGATAAGAAACCTCTACAACTTCACTTCTCATTTCATTTCCATCTATATCAGTAATTACGGAATACAATCTGACTCTGTATGCGTCTCCATCTCGAATATCCCTGAATACATGGCTTGTGACGTTTGCTTCGTGATTAAAAACCTGCCAAAAGATTATCACAGATATAAAATTCAGTCCCGGAAATAATCGTGCCACCATCTCGGTGCTGAGATTACATTCACTTTTCATGACATTTTGTTGCAAATATCTGAAAGATGAAATCATACCTCAACACTGGGAAGTTGCTATAATTAAAGAAAAATGTAGTCGCTGTTTACTGCCTTTACAGATAGGATGACACTGACTTGACAAGCTCTAACCTTTAATTAGCAAGAAGTCAACTTATTAATCAATGATTTTTTCTTGTATATTTAGCAGAAAATACTATCTCTTCGTCAACGCCATCTCTTTTGCAAAACGCCTTACGCTGATTTTATTCTCCACAGAATAGGCAAATAGGACAATGATACGTCTTGCTTCCACCAAAATAGGAACTTTATCCTTTGGCCACCACATCTTTGAATTCTTTCCCGTGCCTTAGACTTTGCCAAAAGAGAAAAAACTCTATGGGTAAGATTCAATATTCCATTCTATATAAAGTCACTTGCAGCGACGAGCAACGAAAATTTTTTTAATAGCGACTAGAGTAAGGCATCTCGGGCAAAAATTAAATTTGTTTAAAATGAAATTATTGTGAATACAAGCACACTCTTACCGTTGTGTCATCATTTTGATCACTTTCAATTACAATTTCTTCAGCATATCCCTTTAAAGGCTTCCATCTTAGTTCAAGCCCGTTTTTTGTGTAAATATGAGTCACTGATGATAAGAGTGATGGCTCTAGACAAATAAATTACATTTTTAGGCAAAAGCCATCGATGAAGCAAAATTTTTAATGTGTTAACACTAGAATTGCCGGCTTTTCAACCTACCTACAGCTACCGCGAGCGGTCAAAATGATCGTTTGCTTAATTACCAAAAAATGCCTAATAATTAGGCATTATTTTGTGTCGTGAGTTAATTTTGACTGTTGTGTTAGGCCTAGTAATGTCTTGAATTATTGTAAGTGGGAGTTCAACGAGTTGTAAGCGACATTTTGTGTTGAATAAACTGCATAGTTCCTAACCTACGAAATGAATCGTAGACCTTCAATTACTTTTTAGTACGTTAGGAGCTTATAATCCACTTCTCAATTTTGAAGAAAATTTGAATCATGCTTTGTCATTAGCAACCAATACAAATCAAATTCCCCTGTGTTCGATGTAAAAGCCTAATAACTATCTCCTAGCGCTTGCGTTTTAGTAGCCTAATTGCATCATTATTGTTTTTGTCTCACCGCCAAAGCAGACAAATTTACATGATGCGGGATCAGTTTGCTGCGCGTTATCAATAGCAGTCTGTGAATTCGCTTCATTTGAAAAAAAATCTTTTCCCATGTAAGCCTAAAGTTGAACCGAGTCTGAATGTGCCAACCCCTGATCAAAGCGTAACATAAAACCATAAGCGTAACACTTTCTTTTGCATGGGAAGAGAACTGAAAGCATTTCCGTCTCAAAGAGAGGTTGAGGACATGTGTTTTTTTTGGCATCAATATTTTCAGAGTGACCTTTTTCTATTTTCTGCTCCGAATAAAGGTGAGGGGTTTTTTTGGAAATATACTTTTCAAAATTGAGTGTTTTGCCCAGTTTTGAATTTTCTATTACGGGGCTGAAAACAGTCTGGAAGCTTCATCCACCAGTCCCCGTACTTTTACCCCTATGTTGATAAACATATTCATCTTTTGCACTGGTAGGTAACTTTTACCTGTTAGTGCAGATATTGTTGCAAGATTGTTTCGATACAAGAGCATATCAAAAGACTTTAATTGCAAAGACAATTTTAATGATGAAAAAATTAGTGGTTTCTGCGCACGGTCAAAATGACTGTTGACGGTATATTACGGTAAACCCATTCCCATCCCAACCTGTGTTCATTCCACTGCAAAGAAAATTGACATGCTAAAAGTTGTCCAAGATTTAGGAAAAGTCAGGAAGTTTCAGTGTTATTGCACTTACCAAACAAGATATAAACGATTAAAAATCAAAAACGGTCAAAATGACCGCTCCGGTAATTATAGTGTTAACACTAGAAGCCCTGAATTATTTCCCTACTTATAAGGACGAATGCGGTCATTTTTGACCGGTTATCTGTAAATCGGTTTCAATAGGTTCTCTCTTTCACTAATTTCGACATATACTGTATGAAAAGCACAAAGAAACTATTCTTGCGTATTTGACATTTTTTTGATTAATTTTTTGACATTTTTATGATTATAATTAATTAAGTAGAAATACAAGGTATACAAATTTATTGACACTCAATCATCACAATTTTTGCATTTTGCAATTGTTACTTTTCGGATGTGTGTTTGCCACAGCATACTTTCTCACAGTTTTGGCAAAGAGAGCTAGATTTATTTCTACATGCTACAAATTGGCACTCTTTTCTTTTCCGTGCTTGGTGTGCTAAACCACTGGTTCCCGGTAATGCAATGCTGACTATGTGATCCACTGCTGGAGAAGGAGGTATTGAGCCCACTCCATTTTTTGGTTTGCAAAGTTCTTTTATAAGCTCAAGCATAAACTGTCTTCTTGATAATTTCAATTTCGTTGTAAGGCAGTAAATAATGTAAGCATTTATGCAGGCACAGTCGAAAATATTAAAAAATATAGCCACAGGCCATCTTCTAGTGGAACTCTTGCTGGTATGGTATCGAGCCATCTGGTCCAGTTTATCCACGCCCATCTTGGACTTGTTGTAATACTGTATTTTCTCTCGCAGTTTTTTCTTGTGGCATTGATCAATATTTACGTTTCTGTGCATTGAACTCAGGATGCAAACAACTTTTTTTTTCTTTGCTTTGTATATTGTCAAGCTGCAACCGGATGGCGAAGAAAATATTTCAGAAGCATATAATTCCTTGTCTTTCATTATCAGCTCAGTGCTTGGCACTTCTCGTCGCTGTTTCCGTATAGTGCCAAGGATTGTAGTTTTTTTCTGCTTAAGTTCTTCCGCTAGCTTTAGACTGGTAAAGTAGTTGTCGGTGGTGACATTGTAGCCCTTTTTATAATAAGGTTGTAAAAAGAGTCAAGCACACATCACCTGGAAGGTCGCTACATCTGCTTCGGTTAGGATCTTTTCCTAAATATGGTTTGCCATTGCACAAGTATTTTGATTGAGCATCAGTCAAAAGCCAGAACTTAATTCCAAATATGTCTGGCTTATTAGCTATATATTGTATAAAAGGAGACCCGGTTTTGAATGGGAAAAGTTGTTCATCAATAGTCAAATCGAAGTTTGGTACATAGCATTTCTTACAATTTTCTATGAAGCAATTGCACACCTCGGAAATTAAGCAAAATCTGTCAGTTTCTCTCCTTTGCCTCCGACTAAAAAAGTCATCGAACCTCAAATGTTTCATGATTTCCTGGTACCTATCACGGCTCATTGTATTTCGAAAGATTAGTTGTCCCCATTCCTTGCTCCAAAGTTGCTTTACTGGCGTATTCCTCCCGACCAACATTCCTCGAGCAATTTGAAGACCTATAAAACTTTCCAGCTCATCAACATGTAAATCAAAATCGTCATTATCTTTCTTTCCATGGTGGTTCATCTATAAATAAATGAAAAGTACTGTAAGGGCTACCGTTTACTACAGATCTATGACAATAAGATGTTGGGCTAGGACGTTCCGAAAACACATTGGACAAAGATGCTCTTCCCAGACCTGGAGCACCTGTTATGTTTTTCCACACAGTTCCTTTTTGTGCGTTCACCTGTCCGGCAGTATTTTGAGATACTGATTGATCACTTTCAGAAAGAAAATCTATCGAAAGAGCAGCAGAGCTTTGTTCGTCTTCACCGCTGTCGGTATCACTGTCACAACTTTCGACACCAGCACAACAATTAGAAACAAATTCTTTATCTTGCAATTCAGTTTCTTCATTCTCATCACAGGAGTCATCAAGCTGATCAGTTTGTAACCGCTGAAGTACTTGCTGGACAGTATAATTGTTGCCACGATTCATGATTAGAAAAACCAGTTTGTCAAAAACGATGAAAAAACTCGTAACAAAATTCCTATACCTAAGACATTATTTATACAATAAGCATTTCTTCAAATCTGTAAGACAAACTTGGGAGATTTTAGGAGGTTGTCAATAAGCTGTAATAAACTATCTATTTTATCTGCACACACCACTGATGAACTCTACGCTACTAAGAAAGACATTAGAACTTTCAATGACCAGCCATTGTTCGAGACAGCAAATAAAATTCAACTTTACTTCAATGAAGCCAGCAAAATAGTAATTATTTTAGTTACTGCTTACCAGTTATCCATTGCAGCAGTGATCAATCTTAATCTTATTGACACGTGAGGCATTGCTTGTAGAAAAACAAACTTTTCTCACCCTTCTATTATGTTTTAATTCATCAGCTCAAAAACAAATTATAACCGTTTTAAGAACCGGTCATTTTTGACCGGTTCGGGCTTATAGGTAGATGTGCAAAATGCTCCATTTACAAAAGCTATAAAAGAAAAATTGTTTGACTTACCAAAACATCATCCAAAGTTAGAAAAAGTCAAGGAGTATGAAAAATCAAATAGCAAAAATGCCAGAAATACGAAGCGTCAAAATATAAAACCGGTCAAAAATGACCAGCCCGGGCTTCTAGTGTTAAAGACATCACAATTAAGTTAGATTATATGATACAAAGATAGAATTGTTGTATCAACAAATTGCATTGTGAGCGATTCCACAAATTATAGATGCTATTGATAAATTACGTGCGTATGTATCAGTTGCCATGAGCAACTTTTTTTATTTTGAAATTTCCTGTCGAAAGCAATTATGTCCTTTATAGATCGTGTTTTTCAGATATATTTATTTCATGTTAGATCTATCACATACGTTTAAATTATGTCGCAGCAACCTTATAAATTCCAACAAAATCTTGTGGAATGAAGGAGAGATCAATATGGGATCAATAAAAATGTAATTTTTGTATGTTTTTTCATTAAAATTTTTATTAATTCAGTGAACTTCAATGGTTGCCAAAAACATTTTAAGTAGCGTGGCATATTTAGATCTTAATTTTTTTTTATCTTTTATCGATTGTGTTGAGTTCCGGTTGCTAATATGCTGGCACGGTGCATTTTCTACACAAGCAGTCAAACCAATTTATTGCTTAAGAAAACAACCAAGTTTGACTTTCAAAAACACTGCCACGAAGCCATGGTGAGGTTTCTATGCATGACCATTGCCACCATGAACAATGCTGCTACTACTCGACAACTCATCCATCACACTGTATCAAGAGATTGCGGGATTTTTAAGGAACATCTAAAACTGATGTTTCGCGATCCTTGTAAGAGAAAAAGATGTACGTGTGGTAAGGAGTTCCTTGAATTTTCAATTAAAGCAAATGAGTAGAATTTTTATCATTTGTAACACTAAGTTTTATATATCGTCATAGCCTATGTCGCTATTTATGTGTTACGTACTTACAAGCATAACGTTACTGTACAGAGCTATCTCTTTATAAAGTTTATTATTATTCTGTACTATCATAAATTTTATCGGTATTATTTGTGCCGTTTCAGAAAGGTTTGGCCAGGGATGAACTATGTCTTTTTCTCTGGGCTGTGCCTGGCTCGTGATCGTTTACGTCTTTTTCATTAACTAATACAAAAACATATCAGTTCCACTTCATGAGAAAAGATGGATGTTGCGATTGCTGCTCAAACGCTCTCACAAACTGCAGGTGGATTTGCAAGCTCATGAATACTAAATTTTTGTTCAATTGCAAGTCAATCATACATTCCGGGACGATGGCCAACTTTATCTTGCATTAGTTAGAATTCCTTTTCAACGTTTTCTTTAACCTCGTTGCAACTTGTATTTTATAGGTTTAGCGTTGAAAAAAATAGGGTTTCAATCGCTCGTTAAATTCATCCTGTAAATTGATGCATGGTTCGATTTCATGAATGCTCGTTAGTAATGTGTCAACGTGACGGTTGATTACGTTAGTGTATTGAGTGATAGAATGACATTTTGAAAGCAAATTTACACTCTAGACACCAAAGCAGCATTTGATATGCAATACTTTTCATTAATTGCTATTATTATAAATATTTTGTCAATCAACTCTGAAGCACTTGCTTATCGCTAAGGGTTTCAAGAGAAAAATTTGAAACCATCTCATAGACCATACTCCAGTATCGATGACCCACGTTTGAAGCGGCTTGAAACAGACTTTCCTTGATAATTGATAGAAGTGGAAAAAAGATGCTGACGTAGGTGGAAAAGCTTTTAACGTCCTTGTTGAGAAAATGATTCTAAGTGGCATTGCTAAAGAAGGGTTTGTTGTGTCATGCCTGTCATTCACTGCAATGGTCAAGCGAGCAAAAGTTGCAGGAGCACAGTATGTTCTTGGAAGGCAAATAAATCAAGATCCGCTAGAAGCACACTTTGCACATCAACGCCAAAGAGGACTTCGCTTTGACGCACCAACGGTTTTAGGGTTTATGATTGAAGCTAGAAACTTAGATATGCTCAAGAAATCAAATCTTCAACGATCGAATGTGCAATTAGATTTATGAAACGTTTTACTGCTTGCATGAGTATTTCTTTTCCGATCTGTTGGAATAATCATTTAAATGTTGAAACAATTTTTGGTTATTCTTTTTTTTAGCAGACTGTGCAATTTACTTATGTTATTGATGCATATATCTCCTTGATCTACCACTTTTTATTCGATATATCGTTGTGTGCTGCAATTTATACGATGATCTGTTTTTATCTACAATATGCTTTATAAGGTGTAAACTCACATTCCCACAAGCCTTTGCAAAGCGAAGCGCTATTAAAAACGTTAACATCGATTTTGCTTTTTAATCCAATTTAAACGCTTGCAAATGATATTACCAAAAACTTTATTCTTTGCTTTAAGTTTTATACAGCCGCGACACCCGCAAATTTATAATTTGTAAAGACCTAACAACACAATACCTCGACGTTAACAGCCCGAATTACATTCAGTGCATAGGCCCGATTTTTATGGCAATAACAGTAAGAACACTGGGAAATACGCCTGGAAAAAGATAGTCTACTTCACAACAAATTTGCTTTAACATTTTAAAATCGTTATGTATTAAGGCATCCGGAATTTAAACTACTCTGCTGCTGCAACAGAAAGTCTTATTTTAAAGCGAGTATGAAGTGGTAGGCATACACTGAGTCAGCAAATCCAAGCCAGCGAAAGCGCGGGAAAAGACCTGAAATCAACTTTGGTAACATTTCGTATTGTGATAATTGTGCATCGTAATGTCAATATCTGATTTTGAATTGCCAAAATTGCTAAAGATATCTATGTGATATCATAATAAAGCACGAGTTTATATTTATATGATAGCCTACCTTATTTTTGAGTAGATACGCCAAAAAAACGTGATCGCTGAATCCAGATGTACACAAAATAGCACTTAGTGAAGTGAAGCCAATTTGTTCTATTTGGCTTGTCCAAATTGAACTACGTTAGCCTTTGAAACCAATAAAATTGTTTAAACTTGTTGGAGTTAGATAGGTTGCATACCTCTTATCTAACTAAAAGAAATGAAATAGACTACAATAGCATCAAAAATCGATTGGCACAAGTGTTGTTTCCTAACCCTTGCTAAGGGTAGGGCAGGGGGAAGACCATAAAGCCCCAGAAGCCGAAAATCTCCCATAGATTTGGACCAAAGATCGTATATAGAAAATGAGTCGCCGAAGAGCAGGCGACACTGAGTCCATATCTGGGCAGAATAGATGGCTATGACAAGGGTGTCTTGTCGGGTAATCGCTGGCGCTGCATGAAAAATTTTTGAGTCTGGAGATATAAGGGTTTCAATCCAAAAACCAAATATTTTTGAATTCTTTGCTGTTGTAGTCAATACCTCGCTGGACGCATTGGAATATTAATTCATAGGTTTCCTTGTTTGTATCTATGTACTTACACAAGTGGTGTACAATTTGCCTGCAACTTCATCTAAGTTGCTGAAGTACAATGGTCTTTATGTCAATACAAAACATAGCTTTAGTACCTTGAACAATTACTATGTTTTAAAGTTTTACTTGTTTGCAACTACACTATAAGCTAAGATATCTGCTGCTCGATTATGATTTGTGGTAAAAATGTTTATTTAAAGTTCTGTTATTTTAGAATGTAGTTTAATTTCAATAAATTGAAACCAATTGCGTGTTGTACTTTGTGGTTATGACAATTATATTGTGACACGGATCGCCCTTTTAGTATCAACGGTGTCTGCATCTTTAACGTAAAGCTTTTATTCGGTTGGTAATACAAATAAAACTACAAATTGGCAGACAGGTTTTAGCCCCATAAGCCCCAAACAAGAACAACTGATCAGATGAAAATATGGCACAAAACTGTCTTTTATATTTTTTGCTTAAGTGGACTATGTCTGGTCAACGTTTTTACTTTTGCTCAAGTAACAATACTTTTATTCAAATAGATTGTTGAGCGACTTTGACCACTTACGGCCAAAAACCACTGAAATGGTTGAGTGTGCAGATGCCAGCTGTGATGGAAAACTGCTGGTTATCCTATGCTCCAGCTAACCATCAAAGAAGGGAATCTTAATTAAGTATTTTTTATCTGAGCCAATTGAAGGTGTCTATGTGTGTAACAAAAACACACATTTTTTATAACCGTAATGAAACGACCGTGTAAAATGTGTAGACTATAATATTTATTCCATGTATGTGTTTCATACAGTATTGCTATCGATGGAGTAATATGCCACTGGATATTATGTGCAAAAGTTACACCAAACCCGCCAAATTCATATCTGATAAATCTACTCACTAGATGAAATAAATTTTCTTTGAGGTATGCTGGATAAATGAGCCGATAGAGCCACAGCAGTGACAGTGTAATTGTTTCCAGGTTCAACAATTAAATGTCCATTTGTGGTGGTAAAAGGAAACGATGATGTATTTTCTGCATTTGTTGTCGTGCTGAAGTAATTAAACTAAAAGAAAAAAATTTCTTAATGTGTTTAACCATTATAATATTTAAAAAAGTACAAAACGATAAAAGAGGTATACAAGAATATTGCAAAGTCAACTTCCAAAGATATGCAATGTTGGGGGTATCAGCTTGTTTCCTACCTCTACGTAAGAGACTAGACTAACACAAAAATCAAATGACTTTTAAATTAAATTTAACACAGAGATTTGTGAGTTTTATAAATATGATGTACAGTTCTTATAAATAAATATACAGTTCTTGCTCAGGAGATGTGCAACGGAGAAGCACTCTCTGCGATACACAAGTTTCTTCAAAATTTAAATGTTTGTTCTACGAATATGCCATTGATGTTTCTCGTTAGTAATCATTACTTTCAATTTAATTTACTTTTTAAAACGTCTCTAAAGGTAAACATGACAATACCGTTATGCCTTACCGTTATATTATCCCCAACTCCATTCGGTGATTTCCATTTAAGATTAATATTAAACGTTGGATGATCATGATTATGAAAAACTTCAAGTCTTTTTACGTGATCTGGAACTAAAATAAACGCTAACAATGGTCTAGTATTTCCTTAAAAAGGCCTACGGTAGAATAAGCGAACAGTACTGGAAAAATTATTATGGATTTTTTATTGTTTTGATAATTTTTCAAAAAATTTTGGAGTTTTTAAAATTTTTTATGTAACTGACAGCACTAATCGTGGCTCAAAGCAAAGCTGTTGAAATTCCACACAACCCAGATCCAGTGCCGTGCGATTCTGCACATTATGACATCATAGACACGCAGAAGTATATGAAAACAAAACCAGTGTAGTTAAACATGGGTAGAGTTAGAATTATCTACTGTTCTACTGGACCGGTTTTACCTTCAACAATTTGCAAATCTTCGCTTTTAACAAGAAGTTTAAGGTCATTTGAAAGTTTTCCTAAGAATTTCCAAGGATAGCACCAGACAGAGACAAAAGATAGTAGACTTTTGAGTAGTTAGAGAAATGGGTAACAGAAAGGATTTGAGTACTAGAAATAAAGGGCAAATTAATATTTTACTCAAGTATAGTGACCTCAAGCAGAAAAAGATAGCCAAGAAATTAAATATATGAACTCAAACTATTAGTGCCATAAGAAACTGGAAATGGGAAGAAATATTCACAGCTCAAGAACAGGAAAATGTGGACAGAAAAGGAAAACAACACTTATGCTTGATAGAAAAATCAAAGCAATGGCACTGAAGGACAGAAGAGCCTCTTGTAAGAACTTTTTCATGGAGTTGGTCAATTAGGGTATTAAAGTGGACAGAAAAATCATCAAGAACCGGCTTCTGGAGCAAGGGCTAAAATCGTACAGGCCTAGAAAGAAGCCTCTGTTGACTCAGAAAATGAAGCAGGTAAAATGTCAGTGGGCTCGACAGCATGAAAATTGGACGTCAGAGGATTGTTCAAAAGCAAGATACCTCAAAAAGATAATAATTGATTATAGAACAATTTTTTAATGTTGGCAAAGCTTTTCTAAAAAACTACATTAAATATCCAAAATTTTTTGAAAAATTATCAAAAAATCTGCAATAATTTTTCCAGTGCTCTAATACAATGAACATTTTCGCGACCCGACTGGCAAAAAATAAGCATAAGATTTACTTTGTCCGCGGAATAACCGACTGTTTTATGGCCGGTTGACCGTTTTTTTCATGGCAATTTATGGCAACAGCGTGCATCTTTTAATACTGCACCACAATAGAACACTCCTGCTACATCTTTGCAAATATATAATACCACTAGATCTATAATTGCTGTACCGGCACTTAATAACTTCATCACGGCAATAAGTATTACATCAAAATACTACTTTCAAAAAGTTACAATACTCTCATGTTGATTGCTTTGGGATAAAAAGACTTTCAGTTTTAGCTAGCTCCAAAGAAGCAGCGTTCATTAGATAATTAGTAAAGCAAGGAGGCCCATTGCGCATAATTTGTAACGGATTGTTCTTTCACAGGTCAAAATTCAAATAAATTAAAAAAGTAATGTCTTTTTTGCAAGTAAAATGTCTAAAAAAGTTGCTACTAATCAAGCCTTAGGGCTGATGCAAAATGTTACTTGAGGCACTTCTGATGGTAAATATTCGGATTTCGAATCTGACGTAGCTAGCAGTGCGATTGCTGATCTTTAGAATGAGGAGAATTTTGCTGATTCTGTTGATGATTTTGCAGAAGGTAAGGCAACCACCTCTACAGATGCTGCTGCGTGTGCTCTACATGGCAATAATGACGATGGACAGAAATGGATTCTGCTGGCGGCGCTCAAATCCCTCCCAAATTAATCCAGAAAGGCTACCACAGTAAATGTTGTTACAATTTGAGGGCGACCTAAATCATTTTCAGCATTTTTTGTCATACGCGATGGCGCCGTTACTTCCTTTTGCTACCAATTCGATGAGCACATGCTGAGGAGTACTCTGAATTGCACAATTGACAGGGCACATCGTTTTTCCAAAACAGCTGTGCAATTAAGTTAATTAAAGTGAAAAAATTTGTGTGACTCATCGTGGTACGTGGCGTGGCTAGTGGTAGGGCCTTGCTGATAGAAATATATCACATGCATCTAGGGAATGCACTTTGTTCAAAGCTATTATGCCACGTTGGAGATGATGAAGCTCCTTGAAAACTGAAAAAAGTAGAAATTTAAAAATGGATATGTTCTGCTTGGCATCTTCGCTACAGAATTCTTTCATAGAAAATTTTGCCATCGGCCTACAGTTCTAACGTAAACCTATCCACGGATGAATAAATGTTTCCTTGCAAGGAAAAGAGTAAATTCATGCAACGCTTGGCGTAAACCCTGCAAATTTGGCATACAATTTTCAATTGTGGTCAATGTAGAAAGCAAGTATGGTATATATACTATGAATTTCCTTAGTTAAAAAAACGACTTGAGGAGAAGCGGAGATGCCAGCTTTCGAACAAATGTGATGATAAATCTAATAAAAGCCTTATTTAAGCAAGGTTACAATGTCACTTGCAATAATTGTTTCACTTCTTTAGATCCTTCATTGAGAATCAAAGAAGAGCAGTACAATTTAGTGAGGGCAATTCAATCGTATCACTCCACAGGTTATACTGCAATGACAAACATTTCTTCTCATTGCAAATTAAATCTGTCTACATTCTGAGCACCTTATAAAACGACGGTGCTGTTTCAAAAAATAGAATTTTATGCGTAACTCTGAAACTGTATTCTTCTACTGTCAAGCCGAGGTTTGTGTGGATATTTTGGATTAAAAACTCCTGAGTGTATTTTGTCAAGGGTGCTAGTAGAAGACGGCCAATACATGTCTTTTGTCACGTCATTGTCATTGTTCAAATAAAGAGCTTGGTTATCTGCAAAGCTGTGTGCAAAGATAGTACCACATGTAAAGCCTACATACCAAAAATAAGTGAAATGCTCACTGGCAGTGTGCCTGGTGCTGTAGTTTCTTCGCTTCTAGCAAAATTTACCAGAACCATAACAGCCTCTTCTGCTACGTTACATCTGGAAAGAAGAGAATGTGACAATTTGATAGGGCGTGCACCAAAACACGTGTTTTGCGTATTTTGCTAAATTGCACAGAAATAGAAGTGATGTTTGCATGGATGTCAAAAATTAGTATATCGCTTTTGTGTGCGAAGTGTTGCAGCAACCAATGCTAGTCGTGTATTTTGTAAAAAAATTAGAAAATACTATTTATTTCCTTTTCTTTAGTTCATAACAACACTATAACTTCTTCAATGTGCCCGGTTTGCTTCAAAAATAACTTTAAAAAGATGCGAAACACATACAATTTGGTCCTTAACGTATTTGGTCCTTCTAAGTAGTTGCCAACCTTGGTAATTCTACTGTTAATAACATGTACAACGATTGCAAAAAATGGCCACTGCACGGAGCCTTGAAATACGCCAACCTTTACTTCAACTCATCTAAATACGCAGATTCCATACTCACTGTTGTTTTTTCCTCATCATACAACTCATAACTGCTTAATCGGTTGCTTCTAATAAATCCTTCTTTCTCATGGCCCACTCCTAAACCTTTGTCGGAACTCTATCCAATTCCTTTTCCACGTCAACAAAACACTTAAACAAGTACCTTTCTTGTGTAGTAATGCAAGAGGTTAGCGATGCACTTAGCAAACTGCAAAAGTACCTTTCCTTCTTCTAATATTCTTCCTGCATTCTCTTTAGAAAGGATATTGCAACTGCTATTTCTTTTCCTGACATAAATCCAAACTGCATTTTATTTAAACTAATCAGGGATCGTATATGATTCTCTAGTACCTTTTCAAAATTTTAATGGAATGTTGCAGAAGGTTTGCTTTTCAGTATGATCGACAGCTCATTACATCTCGTTTTTCTATCAAATTAGACGCATACACACCAGTTTCCCATTTATTAGGCATTCCTCTACCATCCAACACGCGCTGACACACGTCCATCATCACTTTTGTCCCAATTTCTGAACTAATAATTACTATCTCCAAACTTATTTAGGTGGCCTTATTTCCTTTGCTGTTTTCATCTGTTGTGTTGTTGCTACAATGTTTTCACAAGGAACTCCTTCCACCGGTTTTCCACTGCATCAATTCCCATGCTCTGGTACCTTTCGTTTTTTTGATATATGATCTTTTTCACGTGTTCCTTCTAAAGATTTGCACTGTATTTTTCGAAAAAACTCAAGAATCCATCTCTTTCTGTTACGCATTTTCATCTTCCAAATTTTTCTCTTTCTTTTGCATTCTTCTGAAAAAATTAAAAACACTGTTGGAATTCTGACACAACGTATACAAATCCTATGTCACTTTCTTTCTTGTAATCGCAAGAACAACTTTCTTTGTTTGATTTTTTATATGTCTGTATTGCGTCTTACTTTCTTTTGATAGAAACTTGCACATTTCTTTAAATGCTGCCTTTGTTCTTGCTGTAGTATCTTTTATCTTCTTGTTCTACCAATTCATGTCTCCTCGATCTCTGATAAATTCCTTCGTTGGAGGTCTTTAGACGAGCACCCTTGAAAGTTTTTGACGGATCAGACATGTCTGTGCTTACTACTTCTGCTTTTTTTCAAATCTTACTCTTTTTCAGTTTTCACTCAACTTTCATACCCTTCTTCTTGTAACCCGTTTCTTTTACACAATCTTTTCAAAATCTTTTTATCTAGATCTATGACCACCAGCCTGGGCTACAGTGCCCATTTAATTACTTTTACAGCTCTTAAATACTCTCTGCTTTTCTTTCCTTCAGGCAAAAATTAGTTTTTGTTACACATCTGCCTACACATTAGATTATTTTTCGTTACTCTTCCTTTGGGAGCAAAGTGTTGGGTACGCATAGATCTCTTTCATCACACAACTCCAGTAACCTTTTCCTTTCACATTTATTTTCCCAATTCCATTCCCCCAATGCACACCCTCAAAACCTTTAGCACATATTGCCATACGCCAAATGAAGTCCCTTAAGGCTTTAAGTCTCGCGATCTAAATATTACGAGTTTTTGTGTTTTGGAATTCAAAACTTTTTATGTATTTGGTCTTCTGCTTTGTGGTCTGTATGCACGTATTATTCAAAGCATTTCCTTCCCTGACCTTCACTGAATTGCCATTAGTCTTTCACTTTTTCTTCCAACTTCCGCAGCGTTTCCAGACAATCTTTTTCAACAAGACTCCAACCTTTCCAACTCCTGAATCTTTTCCCAACTATTACAGTTTATGTCTTCGTCTTTGAGTAGCCTACCCACAAAACGAGCTCCTTGGGCTTTCCATTTTCTTGCACAAAACTCACACCAAATATTCCCTCCTTTAGTTTATTTTATATTAGTATTTTTTATTTCCTCTTTTCTTAAACCTCTTTCTTTATTTACTTGGAATCCCACAGTTAAAGATCCTATGGCATTCAGATTTAACACTAGAATGCCTAATGGAATCAAAATGACTCCTTTAGATAGTTTGCTTGTGCATATCTTTTCACTTGCTTGCTTTCAAGGAAAATCCTCCCGTGACTTTTCATCATTTGTTGGGCCTAACACTTTCTTGGAATCGCGTGAATTTTTGTCAGCTTTAAATACGATTTTTTTAAAATTTACCTTAAATGCCCGAAGGAGTCATTTTGACTCCCTGTATAGAGATGCTTAGAAAAGCAATTCGTAGACAAAACGCAATAATTCTGTTTTTGTGTTTTGAAGCAGAATTTTAATTTAAAAATCCATTTGTCTTTTTGAAACAGCTTGCAACTTGTCAGCTGTGAAGTATTTTTGCAATTGCTTTATCACTCTCTTGTTAGTGGAATACAATAATTTGTTTGGTTGCAACATTGTGAGTAAATTTATACTCTGTTGTGTGTCAACAGTATCCTATAGATATCCGATTATCACCTTTGTTTCGAATTGCAGTGCATGGTTCTGATTGCAAGCACAATCCGATTGTAGCTGTGGTTTAGGTTTAAACTTGAAGCAGTCAATATTTGGGTATGCCTACAAAACGAAGTTTCACATCTAGAGAAGTTTTGTCTGTGCTAACCAATATTCCTAACGATGTGTCTGAATATGAGGATAAAAGCTGAAGCCTTGATGCAGATGATGATTTCATACCAGCAGCAGATGAATCTAGCTCTTCTAGTGACAACGAGAATGTGAATGCAGCAAGTATGTAATGCGGATGGAGTTGTAATGTCTCTATTTTTGTATTTTTTCAAACTGCATTTGTTTTTTGTGTTGGGTAACCAAGATTCAAGCACAAGCAGTTTGCAAAGTGATTTGGAATCTGATGAGGAGGAAGGTGCAGTGTTGACTGCAAAGAATGGCACTAAATAGAAGAAGGTACAAGTCGGTGAGCAGTCGACAGGCAGACTTGCAAGTCATAATATTTTGAAGGAATGTCCTGGCCCTTCGAGTTACGCACGTAGAAACATACACGCTGCAAGTCCTGCGAGTGCAAGGCTTTTATTTATTGACAAGTTTATACTTAAACACATTTGTAAGTGCACCATCACTGAAGCTCATAGACAAACCAAAAACGAAGAATTTTGTCTAACAAAACAATGAATTGCTCGCATTCATTGCTGTCATGTACACACGAGGAGTAACAGGCTCAAATAATATACATGTCATACTCTGTGGAATGAAAACTGAGGCATGCCTTGGGTAAAAAAACAATTTTAAGGAACCGCTTCAGCGAAATTTTACGTTTTCTCCCTTTTGACTCAAAGTCGAATTGTTCTCCAAGGTTAAAAACAGATAGATTTGCTCTATTTTTGGTGGTGTGGAACAGATTCATCGACAACTTTATTTCATGTTACACACCTGGGGCTTTCATCACTGTGGATGAATAGCTTTTCCACAGCAAATGTAGATAACCATTCACGCAGTTCATGGAATCAAAGCCTGACAAGTACGGACAGAAATATTGGCTGGCTGTAGACAAAGATTGTAAGTATGTGGTATACGGGTTTTTGTACGTTGGCAGAGACGAGTGATTAACGTGTCTCCAATTAGGTCGTCACGCGGTGGTTGAAACCGTACCTCAACAAAGGGGGGAACATGACAACGGACAATTATTTTAATTAAATAAAAAAAATTAATTAAAAATCCCGGGCACTCTAGTGTTAAACCCAGAGGTGTCTAGAACCCGCTGCCCATTTAAGAGCCAGCCAAAGAGCGGGGTTTATTTGTTCCGCTTTTTTTGGTGATGGAAACTGTCAGAGCGAAAATTTCCCTTAAAGAGCATGTCTTTCTTGCTTACCCCCAACCCCAACTTTTAACATGTGAGAACCAATCAAGCCAGTAAACGGTATGATACCTTAAACAGCTGCTGTTTTGTATTGTAATGCAGCGCAGTTTTTTTCAGGTTTTTTATAAATCTAAAAAGTACCCGAACATTTTATGTGTGTACCAATGTAATGAAGTATTAGGGTGAAACAGTTCTAAGCTTTTTGGAAATTTTTCTCAAAACGAGCGGCAGCCGTTTCATCGAATGGTGAACAAATTTAATTTGAATCGCACATTTAACTAAAAAATTGATCGTAATTTACAGATTTTCAGAAAAGCAAAATAATGTGCACTTCCCGCAAAATTTAAATCACTGATGTATAATGCGATGTTATAATTATGACAATAACCACATCAACTGAAATTTAACCTGTTCCCTGAGTAAAACTACAACTGTTATCCGCGGCAATCATTCTCT
Source organism: Trididemnum clinides (assembly GCA_963675345.1). NCBI lineage: Eukaryota > Metazoa > Chordata > Ascidiacea > Aplousobranchia > Didemnidae > Trididemnum > Trididemnum clinides. The sequence goes on from OY776291.1 coordinate 3,946,612, forward strand.
GTGTGGGTAAAATGACTTTGTTCGTTTTGCTATCATAGCTGTGCATAGCACAATTAAAACTGTCTGGACAACGTGGATTGTTTGTACATCGGATTACAATTCAACCGACCTTATATTGTTTGCAATGGATTGTAAACAGAGGCGAATTGCTCTGTTTGCAATGGATTCTAAGCAGACAAGAAGGAACAATGAAACGAAATATTTACTGTACATCCTATAATTTAAATATTTTTGTATTCATGTTACATGCCACGTTTATCTCGAAGTTTTTTATTGAAGTTGCAGAAGATTGTGAAACACTACACTTGTGCGAGATTGGAAGGAGCCGAATTATGCAGATTCTAATTCTTACAGTTTCCGTTTAGAACATAATTATAATATATAGCTCTTTGTTAATATATAGCACTGACAGACAGTTAATAAAAATTTATTTCCCTAGTTAACGGGTTAAAGATCAACAGCTTAAAGAATAATGAAAAAAGTAATAACGACTTCTCCATCTAGGTCAAAATCAAGGTGATGAGTGACATCTTTTATTGACTGCTGAAGCAAGTAGAAGTGTAAAAGGATTTCAGCGAAAGTACAGCATGATTTGGCGAAAGTTAGATCCGCTCAAAATTATGAAATTCTATAACACAGGGGTCCCCAAACTTTTTAGACCATCGACCCCTTTATGGAATTCTTAATTTCTCATCGACCCCCAGGCATGTACAAAAAAATAAATATTAATGATAACTAAATAGATAAGCTGTTTCCATATACACTAGTAAGGAAAACTGCATACCAAGCCCTGTGAAACTGTTGTTCTGTATCTCTTCTCCCTTTTGAATATCTTTTATGAAATAATAAGGAAACATAAAGAGAAAACTTTTTTATTTTTATTGTGAAAATCATGACATTAGCAATGTACAAATTATTGAATATAACACTGGAATTCAACAAAAAAATGTTCAAACGTTTTGAAATATGTGGAAAGACATTATGATAAATGAATATGTCACATGCAGTACTGGGAAATAAACAGAGAGAAGAATGTGTTTGCTCTCATTTTACATAATATTCAATGTACAGTATGTTCCACTTACACAGGCTATGATAGCATTATGATAAATATAAAGATGATAATAAAAAATAGTGATAACTGAAAGTGCTAATGATGTCAATAATAAAATAGTAGCATCACTAATAATAAACAATAGCGATATCCATATTGACTTTATCAATGAAATCTGAAGAAGTAGTAGTAGTAATCTCCGCTGTCTACAGTGAAGCTGACGTCAAGCACGACCTCATATACTTAAAATTCCTGGTCGACCCCTTTTTGACCACCAAGTGTTTATCGACCCCTTGGATAATCCTATCGACCACTTTGGGGACCCCTACTATAACATCAAAAATATTTTTACGTTGTTCCAACTAAATTTAATTTTTCACCTTTAAATTTAGTTTTTATAATAGTCTGTTAAAGAGTTTATAAAACCCCTTACCCGGGTGAAAAAAAGTTCAGTTTATAAATAAACGAGAAAAACTATGTTTCTTTAAAAGTATAATGTTTGTAGTGATATTTTGGATAGTTTTGTCTTATTTTTTGTGCCTTCCATCTCGTGAAATCATTCGAAGTTGAAGTTTGAAGATAACTGTTATTTTTGCGTTCAATTTCAGTTGGTTATTGTCATAATCATGCAATTGTATGCATGATCATCAAACTGCATGCCACAACAGAAATTTCTATATTTCAAGCGGTGAGCGCATTATTTTGCTTTTCGAAAATCTGTACTCATCAATCATGTTTAAATTAAATGTGCAAATCAAATTAAATTTGTACATCATTCAATGAAATTGTTGCCACTCATTTGAGATTGATTTTCAAAAAAATGTTTTAGAGCTGACACAGTTTTCTACACTTCAACACATTTGTACACACAAAAAAATATCTGGTACTTCCTGGGGTTTACAATTCACCTGAAAAACACTGTGCTGCATTTCACTCCGAGGCAGTAGCTCTTTAGGAAACTACACAACCTTACTGCTGATAATTGTTCTGTAAGCATATTTCAAAAGTATTCAGAAAAAATTAAAATGATATCTGAAGACCATCAAGTACAGCTTTGGATAACACCACTAAAAAATGGAGTTTAACACAAATAGGTTTTAATTATATTACAACACTTATAAATTTGGCCATTTTGAATTTTTAAGCTCAAAAATGTTATTTTAGCAAATACGATTTGAAAGTTACGAGCGATATCAAGACTTATATTGTATGGTATCAAGCAATATGTGTTAATCAAATTAATGTAGATAGATCCGTTATGGTACCTATCAACCAAAACTGTATTCAAGGTTATCTTTTATCAATTTGTCCGTTGCTTGCACCTTCGTAATATCCAATTTCCATACAACATTTTTTACTACATTCCCAAATACTCACTTTGATAACTATTACCTGTTGTGAAAATGCAAGTGGATTTAGGACCTGGTTCTAAAACTTCTGGTGGCCCAAATGATACAATTTCAAAGTTGTACGTCTGACCAGGAATTAGATTTGATGTGTTGTAACTTGAAGAGGTTTCGTTTCTTATTTCAATCACATCAGATGCAGAAAATAATTGCATTTGATAACGCAAAGCACCATTTACAGATTCAAAAGTTATTGAAATCTAAAAGTCAATAAAATATTGTCGAAGTATTTTTGTAAATTTGAAGTAATAACATTACCAAAATAATTACCTCGGTCAGGTTGTCACATACCGGTTGAAATTGAAAATTTGAAATAGATGCGAGACCTGTGAATTAATTAAGATATCATTTAATAATGTTTTTAATAAATTATAATTAAGGTATATGACCTATTGTCAAGATTTCTTTTTCGTGCTTATTTCCAACATTTGTGCTCATTTTCAATGTGCAAGTTTATTTAGTCATAGAAATGAATCGTGTTTCCGAAGAACAACAGTTAAAATGTGGGCATTTAAAAAAACATCTCAGGACCCTAGCCATGTGTCATTTTGGAAATGGAAAAGTGATCTTAAAATTAGGTTTACTCCTGAATTGGGTAGGACAATCGTAAATTCACATTAAAAGCATGTCTCAATAATGCGTTTATAAGAATACGTCTTAAACGAAGTGAGATTCTGGTTCAAACGTTTACCTCGTTATTCCAAATAACTTTTTAAAAGATATTACTTTTAACTTTGCTGCTTTGCATGTAAATAGTAGTGTGGAGAAACAGTGGCACTCCACTGAAACTGTCTTTAGATAAGACATTTTAATGAAATTTTTCCATTTTCGTGGCGGACTGGTAGCTTGGCTAAGCAGTCTACTCTTTCTCGTGGCTTAATTCAACTAAAGAGTAGCAAACAGAGCGTGAACTTATACGCATAAATGAACAGCCATGCAACAACACCTAACAACTGATCGTGTGCGATTGTTTGTAAAATTCGTTGATTAGTTGCATCTGCACTCTAATTTCAGTTTAGAGTAAACGCAAGTGCAGCATTAAACTACATCCATTGAGAATTAATTTTATGATTTTTATCTATTTTGAGCAGCTAAACTCAGACCTGTTTTGTTTAGAGGTAATTGACGAGAAAAAAGGTAGCATATTGTGTTACATTTCCGTTTATTGTTTGACAATGTAGCTTTCGTGCTAATTATCTATGAAATTTTGAACTGTTCATAATTTTTCCAGTCCTTTTCATAAGCTGTGCCTTAATCATATCCCCTGAGTTGTGAGTGTTAGCCAGGGACACAGGAAACGTTTTTGGCTGCGGGGAATACTTCTAGTCAAAGGGCAATTGGATGTTGAAAAGGCACTCTTAACAAATGTGAATTTTACACCGACTTACACCGTTTTGTGGTAGCAACTGAATTGGTGCAGGACCGACCAGGTTCTCCGAGAGGTTTAATACTGCTTACCTGGTATTTGGAATTGCGATAAATTTTTTGACTATTATCAACCATAAAAAGCAAAGAATTTAAAAAAAAAAGCACACTGGGAAATGATGTTTGTTGAAGGCATTGTGTTGTGCAATAAAACAAGACAGGAGGCTAAAGATAGAATAGAGGTTTGGAGAAAGGTTTTGGAAAAAATAGGCATGAAGATGCACTGAAAGAAGACAGAATACAGTCAAAACTTGGTTTTCGAACGTCTCCAATCTCAAACAACTCGGTTTTGGAACGGAAATTGCGAGCTAGAAGTGCATGTTTTTGGAAAAATTTCGGTGTTTGAACATCATCGACACTTGGCTGCTGTGACCAAACGTAAGCATTTTTGAGTTGAGCGCCGTGATGGATAGTCGTGTTGTGCTTTTCTTCTCAATTGTACTGCATTTTGCATATTTTTTGCTTCATTACCTATTGCTCATACGTCCAAAGCAAGCAAAAAGTGCTGCTGATCAAGAAAAAGAAAAATTAAGAGAAAACAATTGAGGTGAAAAAAGAAATCATTAGTAAACATGAAAATGGTGTTAGTGTATCTGATCTCGTTGCACATTATGATATGCCATTTTATATTCACAATCTATTTTACATGGACATTGGGTAAGAATCTCACGTACGCATAAAAATAAATAAATAAAACGACATGCAGCAAACGCAGTGCATGTTCACAGAGGAACCACGAAAGACCATCTGCCAATCCCCCCCCTCCCCCAGACAAGCAGGTTGCCGTGTCTGTGCCTCCGTTTTTGTGGCAATAATGTGTAAACAGGAAAAGCACAAACAAGATTACTGCCATATGTGATTCTACGAGTACAAAACATTACAGTGAAGACAGTAACAAGCATAAACACAAACATGCAAAAGCATACTCATGCATGAACTGAAGTATATCCACACCTACAGTATGTACATATACATACATACACACAGGCATAAAAAACATATATGCTACACACACACACACACACACATGGTCGCGCATGCACGCACACGCATACACACACACACACACACACACAAACACACACATACATACTGCTGGTCTAGAATAAGCCTAATATTTAGTGTTAGTCCAGTATGGCACACTTATTATTGGTTACTTGATTAATGTTTTTAGCAACTTACTGAAATATGCAATTTTGCCGGCCGTTTTTTAATGTATTTTTTTTAACCGATCTCTTTTCCAAATTTTTGACACCGAATGTTGTAATGCATTTGTTGCCTCTAGCATAATTATTTTGAGAAAGATATAAATTTTCAGATGAAATGCGAGTTAAATGATAATGTTTGTTGAAGTAGTAATCAATGTGCAACTTGACGTGACTTGCCCTAGGGCGCAGCCGCGTTGATTGTGTTAGTTGTTAGATTCAAGCATTTATGCTTGATAGTCGGCGTTGAACCAAGATCAAAAAGAGCAAAGTACAGCAGTGGAGAATTGAATTGACGTCATTTTCCTATACGATTAAATACCGACTTCCGTCAGTTGCTCTCTTTATGCTGACGATCCGGCCATTTGGTCCTCCTCCCCCTCGGTCCTTACTGCGGTGGAGGCCACACAAAAAGCTCTGTTTCGATTGGAGCGCTGGTCTGAATACTGGTGTCTTCTTCTCAATCCGAGCAAATATGAGGCCTCCTTCTTTTCAGTGGATCCTCGCCAATCTAACCTCCAAACCAACCTCCTCCTACTTGGCTCCCGTCTCCGTTTCAATCCCACTCCAACTTTTCTTGGGGTCACCTTCGACCGCACTCTTTCCTTTACTAAACATGTATCTTTGCTGAAGGCCAAGTTTTTCCCACGTCTCAAGGCATTACGCTGTATCTCTGCTTCCTCTTGGGGCCACTCTAAGGAGTCCCTCTCTCTTCTGTACAAATCTTTTCTTCGGTCCCTTCTCACTTACGCTTCACCCGGATGGTTTCCTTTTCTAAGCGCTACCAATTTCATCAAATTGGAACGCCTCCACCGAGCGGCCAGTCGCGCCATCACCGGCTGCCTCTCGTCCTGCCCTATCCCACTTCTCTCCGAGGCTTTTTTACCTCCCTCTACAAGTCACCCTGACTCATTCACTCTTTTATCTTATTGGGCTCTTCGTCTCCCAACCTCCTTTCCCATTTCAGGATTGGCCAGACTTGGAGTGAAACTAAGACTCTGCAGATCGTCCTGGAGAGCTTTTGCGTCCACTCACCCGCCATGCTTCCTTCTACTTGTTCTAGGAAGGCTTTTTTGCTTTCTCTCCCTGTCCTCCTTGGAATCTGCCTTCCTCCACGGTGGAGTCCACCCTTCCCACTCCATGCTCTCGCTCTGATCCCCCTCTCTCACGCCAAGGTGCGGCTCTCGCCCACCTTGACTCTCCCCCTCATGATCTGGTGCTTTGGACTGACGGCTCTGTTCCTTTTCCTTTAGGCAAGGGGGCTCCGGCGTTTTTGCCAACTGCTTTCTCTGTGGCACTGAGGTCACTCTTTACTTTTCGGCAGGCCCAGTATGCTCAAGTTTTTCCACTGAAGCCTGCGCCATTGTGCACGCTCTTTGCTGGTCTCGGTAGCGCCAACAAGTCTCCCATTTCGCTTCTCTTTTCCTCCTATCTGACTCTCGCTCTGTCCTCGCCACCCTGTCCTCTCCTCCACCTTTTCTGTTACCTCAAACTCTGTGGCAGATCTGGCAGGAACTGTCTACTCTCTCCTGTTCTATCAGGCTACAATGGGTCCCCGGACACTCGTTTCTCCCGGGAAACGACGCGGCTGATGAGCTGCCCAGACGGGGAGCGCTATTTGGGCCCTCCGCTTTTCCTTGTAGTCTCCCTCCTCTTATCTCTCGTATCCACTCTCGTCTTATCTCGGACTGGAATAGTACTGTCTCATCGAAGCATTTTGACACACAGGTTCCCTCGATTTTCACCGAGGAACTTGTGCTCCCTCGTCATGCTCGCTGTGTTCTCCTCGTCCTCGCTGCAACGGACACAGGCTTCTGTTAGGTTCTTATCTCTCTAGGATTGGCAGAATTGAGAATCCTTCCTGAAGCGCCTGTGGACACTCGTCCCAGGACATCTCTCATCTCATTCTGGACTGTCCAGCTACGGAATCTTTGCGCCGCTCACTCTTTGGCGACTCTCTATCTCTTTACGGCCTCTGGTCCAGACCCTGGGGAATTGCCCGGCTTCTGGGGCTCCATGGTCTTCCGCCATGGCCCCATCTCTCGGAAGGGGCCGGGTAAACAACAACAACATTAAATACCTACTTGGCAAGCAAAATACAGGGCCGGATACCTTTTCAAGAGCGCTTCGTTCATCAATTGCATTGCAGTCATCATTAGAGGAACTGCACAACAACCTCTGCCATCCAGGTATTTCCAGACTGTTGCATTTAGTGAGGGCAAAAAATTTTGCCGTTTTCGACTACTGATGTCAAAAGAGTAGTAGATTCTTGTCCTATCTGGCGGAGATTAAGCCTCAGTTTCATCGTGGCGTAAATAATACTCTGATCAAAGCCACTCACCCTATGGAGAGACTCAGCATAGATTTTCAAAGGCCCTTTGCCTTCTTCATCAAACAATTACTTGTTTATTGTAATCGATGAATATTCGCGTTTTCGTTTCGCATTACCTTGCAAGGAAATGACTTCTTCGGTGGTAATTAATTGCCTTGATAAATTGTTTTCCTTGTGTGGCACGCCGTGTTTTGTGCATTCCGATAATGGCCCGGCGTTCGTTTCAAGTGAATTTAGACGTTACCTTCTCAATAGGGGCATTGCTAGCAGTAAATCTAGCATTTACCATCCTTCTGGAAATGGTCAAGTAGAAAATGTGTTGGTACCGTTTGAAAAGCAAAAAAATTGTGTTTGAAAACGTTAAAACTTCCAATTTCTCGTTGGAAATTAGTTTTAGATAATGCTTTACATGCAATTCGCTCACTTTTATGTATAGCCACTAATGTAACGCCTCACGAACAATTTTTCAGCTATCAACTCCGTTCTTCCACGGGGAATTCACTCCCATCGTGGTTAACTAATTCTCGTAAAGCTTATGTAAAGCGATTTGTACGTTTGAGTAAAAATGATCACCTTGTTGATGAAGAATTAATTCCCATCAATCCTACTTATGCTAATGTACGTTATTGTAACGGCCGCGAAGCTACTGTATCTATTCGTGATCTTGCGCCGAATCCACAATCAGCGGTCTATAATGCTCTGCAGAGCAATGAAATTCATGATAAATCTTATGAATACGCTGATAATGCTGAATTACCTGAAGTTTCTTTTGACAGCAAATCTACTATTAATGATGCAGTTGAATTACCCGACAATGAATCCACCATTAATGACACAGTTAATTCTGCTCATAAAATTAATGTTGGCCCCAGAAGATCTGCAAGAAATAGTAAAGGAGTGCCTCCACCAAGATATGGTATAGACCAAGTGTAATGCTGTGTGTAATATTTTTAGGGAGGGAGAATGAAGTAGTAATCAACGTGCAACTTGACGTGGCGCCTCCACCAAGATATGGTATAGACCAAATGTAATGCTGTGTGTAATATTTTTAGGGAGGGAGAATGAAGTCGTAATCAACGTGCAACTTGACGTGGCTTGCCTTAGGGCCCAGCCGCGTTGATTGCCTGTGCCTTGTTTGTTCGCGAGTTAGTTGTTGCCGGGCGGGCTGTGTTTGGATTGTTTGGTTGACGTACTTTATTAGTTATAGTTATAGTTGTTAGTCATTCTTTATTTAATTTAGACCATGTGTAATTTTAAGTTTGCCTAAACTAATAAAAAGTGATGGTTGTATCTTGTTTCGTCAACCTTTGATTAACAATGAATATATTAAATTCTTTGTATGTATCTCTGTTGGTAAATAACAAATAATTGCTTTTAGCAATGTTGATAGTAAGATGATTTATTTTTAACCAATTTTCGACCTTGGCTTGCTTCTCGTTTGTTTGATATTGTAATTTTTTCGCATTTTTATGCCCCATTGTTAGAACACTGTTATCAGCCTATAAAGTTGCATTTAAATCGGAACACTTGGTGAGATCATTAATAGACAGTTAGAAAAATAATGGATCAAGGACACTACCTTGAGATACCCCGATCTCTATTTTTCGTGGCACAGATTTGTAAGATTTATCAACAAGTGCCTACTTTCTACTATGTAAATACGATTTCAAAAGTTTAAATAGTAACCCCCTAATGCCGCAGTGTTCAAGTTTTTGTAACAATACATTTTGATCAACAGTATCAAACACCTTGGCTAGGTCTAGTAATAAGCGACATACTGTATTCTCATTGTCACGTTTACGTAAAATACATTCCTTTATTTGCACAATTGCTAGCGTAGTGGAAAAGTTTTTCAAAACACAAACTGCGTATTTGCAAACACATCGTTTTTGTTTAAAAATGTAGCCAGTCTTTTCTTGACAATGGATTCAAATATTTTATTAAATGGAGACAAGACCGATATAGGTCTGTAATTTGTTACATCTTCTTTAGAACCACCTTGATGTAGTGGCGCAACTTTTGCAATTTTAAGTATGTCTAAATAAAATCCTGTGACTAGAGTTTGTTATTCCTGCTAAGGGGGGAGGAAACGATGTTTTTTATTACTTTCTAAGATAGGAATGTCTTCAATACCAGGCGATTTAGTCGTGCTTAGTTCATTTATATTGGCTATTTTTTCATATTCGTTCGTAGGTTCGAGAAAAAGAAATTCAACATAGGTTTGCGATAAATGTTCAATTTAATTATTATTTACTGATCTAGTGCTACCCAATTTTTCAGCCATGTTTTTGCCAATGGAGAAAATTTGATTGATTATCTTGTCGCAGACAGTTTTGGGATCATCAAATAATTTCTTTCCGACATTAATGCTTGGCGGCAGACGTTTGGAGGGTTTGCTTAACCCTTTAAGGACCTTTGGCACACATATGTACCATGATTGTTGATTGTTATATTATTATGATGTGATAACCAATTGACTTAAATCCATTATATTTCCATTGTTACCATACAATTGCGACATTGTTTCAAATTTTATGAATTAAATTCCTATACAACTTTGGCAGAGAGGTAAAGCATTTTAAAATCCACACTGTTGATATAGCAAGTAACTTTTGTTCGTGTGATACGAACTTGACATACATTGGTATGTCTTTCCAACATTTGATCACCAGAGTGAAGGAGCATCTGAATTTACCAGATTCAAGAAAAAGCGCAATTAAGAACCACATTTTGTCATGCTCCACGTGCTCTAATTTACAATATAATATTAATTCTTTCACCATATTGAAAAAATGTAATTCAGATTATGAAGCAAAAATTCATGAAGCTTTGCTTATAAAACGTCATAGCTCCAGCCTTAATAAACAATTCTATGCAAGTGGAGCTTCTTTTTTGCTAAACATATATTAGCAGAATTTTACAACAACTTTACTTACTGCACGTAATCGTAACATGACATTCCATATTGGATTTTCGCATAATTTTGGGAATCTTGCCATTTTTAGAAGACTTTAATCCTGGTTTTGATGAGCCTAAAAGTTTTTGCATCCGATCTCCCAGCTGTTATTTATTTTAAAGTTGGCTACGTTTTTACAGCCGTTAGAAGTAGTATATCGTCATAATGTGTATTACTTGAAATTATCGTTGATTATTTTAATTTATTACGTCACATTTTCAGATCTAATTCTTGAAAAGGGCTTTATGAAAGTCGAAAACGTTCGAATTTAAGATGTTATACGAATTAAAACGACTTTTAATTTATTAAAGCTACTTGCTATATCAACAGTATGGATTTTAAATTCTTATAATCCTTAAAGGGGTTAAAATTTGATTAACGATTTTCCAAGAATGAACCGAGCTGCTACAATTTTTAAATTGTTCGTGATAGTACGTGGCATTTGCGGCTTCCTCATTACGAGTTAGTTTGTTGCAGTGCGATTTATATCCTTAATGGTCTATGTTTTTCTTAGATCTTAAATATGTTTTAAATAGTTTATTTTGTATTCTTATTGACTTTTGTATTGCCTTAGTAATACACGGCTTTTGGGTGAATTTATAGTTTCCTTGATTGTTTGGTTTTAGGAAAATGCACACTGGTGAAAATTTTCTTTGTTTTCATTAGTTTGTCCCTTTCTGTAATATATTTTAATTCTGCTGTGTTCAGGACTTGCTCAAGTGACAATAAAAACTTTTCTACTTTGTCGGTAGTAATGTTTCTAGAATATGGCCTGTGTTTATTTTTGCAAAAAAGTTTTAGTTAAGTCAGTAAATGGCCTGAAATACTGTCATGTAAAACTACTTTAATTCGTGCATCTTTAAAATTTCAAATCTTCATTTGTAAACTTTTACTTTCTAAGCTAGCAATATAATTAGAGACGTAAATACCTGATCATCATGCATTGGTTTCGGAATCATAACAAAACAATGTATAACCCGTTGAACTCACGTACTTGTGATTATAGTTATTAAGTCAAGTTTTACTGAGGCAAACTACGAGTATCTAACTCAAACGATAGTTTTGTTAAGTACACTTTTGAGTTTTCAATATTTTTGTCAAGATTTACAATTTCGCAAAGTTTACGATATGTACAATTCTAAAGAATAAGGAAGTAATAAAAGCGGTTGATGATGCAAAAGGAGTGATTGTGATAGTAAGAAATGACCAAAAAAACAGAAGGAAGAAGAAAAACTATTTCCAATTTACATAAATTGGAAACAGTCAGCAGCTGGCAGTCTCTGTGACGCATTTATCTGTGAGAAAGCATTAGAAATTTATTAAGATGAAACAAAGAAAAACCATTCATAATATCTGCCCTCCTTCAGCTGAGCATCGATGACCTCACTGCAAGCAAAATTAGCATTCTTTATCATCTTGCTGCATAGTGTGAGGCACTCGTCATCCTATTCCAGGCGACCCACTTCACTTCTTCAAAGAGATAAGTTTTACCGGACTGCCAGCTGGCAGGGTTCTCCTTAAGCAAAAAGCATGAACGATTGAAGCAGACCCTTTTTGACCAATCTCCACCTACATCGGAGACTAAGTGGCTATGCATTGATGTTGATGAATATAAGATAGTCAACATTTACAAATGTCTACCGATTCGTTTGCAAGTATCCGATTTCCCAGTATTCCCTGCCTCTATGCTGGCGACTTTAATTGCCAGCATGCTGATTGGAGTTATGATGCCAACAGCGCAGATGGACAATGCTTTGTTGGCTGGGCAAGTACCAACAATCTTGCCCTTGTCTATAACTCAAAGAATGCCGCATGACTCTAGCAGAGCTGCTACAGCTTCACTTGCCTGGCGTGACAGAAAACGGAGAGATTGGTGGTCTGAGACAGTCCAGAACATCGACTTTTCACACACTAGGGTAGCATGGAGTACGTTAAACAATCCTATGGTAGTTCACGGCAATCTTCTTGTCAATGTCCAGTTTCAGCAAATGCTATTGCTAATCAGCTGGTAAAAAACGGGAAATACAAGTGTGCAAATCGAGAGACTTATCGACTTGTTATGGAGGAATTGTCTGAATTTTGGACAGCTACTGCCCCAGATGCAGTAAATACCTCCAGAGATTTTTCTCCAGAAGAATTTGCTAGTGCCCTCTATCACTTAAAACCAGGTAAAGCTCCTGACCTTGACTAAAATTGTCCGGAACTTTTAATCCGTGCTGGTCCCGGCTTGAAGTTCTGGCTATGTGGCTCCCTTTGTTCATGCTTGCCCAGACCAAAGGCACAGAGAACACAAAGCCTTTTATGCTGTTTGTGACGTCATCAAAAGTGATACTTCATCTGCTTGCGCTGTTGAGTGCTCACACACAGTGAGTTGTCACTTGACACATGCTCTATTTATGCATAAATTATTAGATTAGTCGCAGAGAAAATAATGGGCAGGAAAAAAGTTGGTAATCACGGTACAAATCGTTTTTTTCGTCAGAATTTGTACAGTGGGAACTTAGACTGAGCTTTGAATACTAGTTTAATTTTTTGTACTGTTGTAAGCAATATTTTGTAATGGAAAGTGTGGTAAGGATTAAGTACTAGTTAGCTACGTACAGTTTTAACCCTATTCGGCCCAAGCGGGGCAATAATTGCCCGAGCAATTTCCTCTTAAGTACAGTTTTGTCCACAATGACCCTACGATATCGAGATTTCATGACTTTTCCTAAAAATTGTTCGATTTATATTTGACAAAATTTGAGTTGACTGTTGGTTGTAGATCGAAAGTTATTAGCAAATTTATACACATGACTGCTAAAATATGCAGACATATAGCTGAAAAATAAAAAAGATACTAACCTCACTCTGCGCTCGTCGAAGCAGCCTAAAAAGCGAAGCGGGCAAGTCGTAAACAAGAGCTAACCAAAGTTCACGAAAAACTACTTGGAATCAATTGCCATATATAGCATGTACATTCTCTAGAGAAAGTAACTTATTGTCTGGCTGTGACTTGAGAAAATAGAGTAAACGCGTTTTTTGCGAACAGACAACGCATTTGTTCTTGAATCGATTTATCACAAGCAAAGTGACCGTTGATGAGTGATGAGCAATATCACTATGCCATCGCATTGCTAACTTTTGGAGTAAATCTTTCATACAATAATTGTAATTCCATAACACGTGTTGTTACGGGACTGTTTCTACCACGCAGCTAGACAGATATAAAGGTATGGTTATTTTTTGTAGTTTTCAGGAAAAAAGTCACCCAGTAACGAATTGTCAAATATTCGGAAAATCGTTCTGTGCGATGCTTCAATAAATAAATGTCCGCGTGTAAATATACACAGTAACAAACACAATAATGAGAAAAAAGCCTGTTCGGTCATTTGAAAGCATAACAAAAGTTTTCAAATTGTGACCTACATTGGTGGCTCCATATAATTTTCCCGGACTTAATTATGCAATAATATTCAAAGTGTCAAAAACAGCGGAGAATATTTTTCACAAAGCTTTCTCTAGATCACAGAAATGCTAGTACGCAATTTTGGCTTAATTATCACAAAAGCTTCTTCACGATTATCCTAATTCTGATTTCACGAAACCATAAACTACCCAAAAAAACTAAAACAAAGTCAGTGGTATGTTTAGTGTAAACTGTGTAATAAATAATGATCAAACGATTCAGCCACTACGCTATATTTCGAAGTGTAATGTTGCTTAAATTTTTTGCTGCAACGAGTTTGCCATGCTGTACGATAGGTTTGCAGTTACGCTTTCTGTCAAAGCAGAGATTTTGCAAGTAAAATTATTGTTAAAATGTTTCATGGGAAAAGAATAAAAAAATTTAGAAATAAGCTTGAATCGCAAGTTCACAAGCAGTTTTTAATGTTTCATAGATATTTAGAATTGACGTTTTGTCAAATGAAATAAAATGTCGCAATAAATAGCCAACGCAGCTCAAGTTCATCAAACCCCTGACATCTTTCACCTAAATTAATCTTTAACGTGTAACCAGAATTAAAAATAATAGATGATTTATCGGCACAACAAAAAACAAATATTATTGCGTTTGTATTTTGAAACTAGATTACAAATTATACTGATTGTTAAGAAATTCATGTTTCCAATATTCATACGAAAATAGCCTGAAATCTTTGGCAACCCCTAAGAGCCAATTGTAATAAGGGCAGACAGCTGCAAACAGTGTTTGCTTGTTCATGAAAAGTATTGATTTGGATAATTTTATGCAGATGTCAAGTCATTTTTTCAAACATTTTGTTGGGTAGACAAGGTTCATTGTTTTAGTAACAAAACTCTCGATCGTCGTTCTCGCAAATTTATTTGTTCAAAATATGTTTACTGTTCATTCAAAATATGTTTACAGACGCATTTTCTGTTGTTTCTAAAGTTACAAATCGGTAATTCTGGCAGCGACATGCAACTGAAATCTTATCTGTTTATTTGTACACTATTCTCCGGAATGTCTTGTCAACATTTGCCCTTAAACAACAACACTATTTTGCTTTGATTTGTTACTCTCATGTTTTTGTGCTCATTTGTCAAATAGACATAGCACTACGCAACTTATTATCCAGAATGTCTTCTCAGCATTTGCCCTTGAACAACAACACTGCATTCCTTTGATTTGTTGCTGTCGTGATTTTATGCTCATTTGTCAAGTAGACATTTCACTACGCAACAGGGTTATTCATTGCATAAATTTCCAACAAATTTCTTTTTAGTTTATCACTCTTGTTTTTGCATCATCCTTTGTTCTGTAATTAGTATGTTTTTATGCATCTACGTATTTATCTTGTAGAAAACTGCCCCACCATTACATCATCACTTGTGTTCTTTGCTTTTGACGTTTGATAGCGAATGGTATATAAATATCTCACTTCGCTCTTCATAGACGCATTGTCGAACAATTGAGTTAAGAAAGCAAAGATCTATGTCAAACGTCAACTGTTATCAATTGTAAACTAAATGACTGTAAAGCTATTTGACTTTATTAACACGAGTTATGAGTGAGTGCCTCAATAAGCTGTTTATTTGAAAACCTAATTGGGTTGGCTAATAGCGTATGTTTGCTTCGAAGATCTATCTTGCATTGTCAAAATAGCTGAGTGCATAGCTTGTTTACGTACTAAAAAGTGTGCTTTGCGAGTCCAAAAGCAAGCCAAAGATTTGCGATTTGCCAACTATACTGCGCCTATGGTAGAATCATTTATAAAAGATAAAAATGGCGTAGGACCACTACTTTCAAAACAAAGTGTTTTTTGCGTTTTTATCTTGGTGAACATTAAACTGATGCCAGGTGTAACTTATACAGAAAAGAAATTGTACAGCTAACGCTGGTGTCAACTCTAATGCTAACAACGTTTTGACAGAGTCCTTCAGTTTTGGTCAAGTAAACGCTTAAAAAAGGGTTTGCCTAATAAAGACCAAAAGGACTCTGACAAAACGTTGTTAGTATTTTAGAGCCACATTATAATAGAGCAGTGGTTCTCAGCAAAGGAAAATATGGTCTTTACAAAGGAAAATATGGTCATTGCGCCTCCCATTCATGAGTGCTGGTCCGTATGGCGGTTCATATGCACCACTATTACTCAACCTCATTCGACTTGCAAACCCATTTTTAAAGTAACGCAAAAGTCTGTGGCCCACCCGACTTACGTGCTGTGGCCCAGCGGTTGAGATCCAATGTTTTAGAGCTACATTATATTTTTGTCGTGTTACACAGTAAACTTCTGGCCATTATCAAGAATTACTTTTTGATAAATGCCGCTTTACTAAGTGCTAGTCTACAAATTCAAAGACAAAATTTTATGTAGCTGAAGCAATTGAACATTTAGCTTAATAATTATTAGGGTGACAAAAATGATCAAATTCTTCAGTTATCACCATTTTCTTATCTACAAGGGAGAGTCAAAAAGTTCTTAGACAAGTGCCGTAATTTCAAAATGCGCAACGTTTTACTTGTTCAAACATGTCTTTATGGTTTCCCCAATTACCTGCAAACGTTTCGTCATTCTATCTAACGGCAATATCAAGATAAATGGTATCTCAAAAGAGCTAATAATTTTCGCTAGTAATGACCAAAAAACGTCAAGGAGAAAGCTGCACAGTCAAATTTTGTTTCATCACGACAAGGCTCTTGCACATTCTTCCGGGGCTGTCAGGGCCCTGTTACAATAATTTCAAAAGGAAAACACTTCCACACCCCCATATAGTCCAGATTTATCTCCCCCTGACTTTTTTGGTTTCCAAACTAAAGGAACACCCTAAAGGCATTGGTTTAATTCTTTAGATGAAGCAAAAAAGCAAGTAATTTCATTGTGTCAGAGACATTCCCCAGAATTCTACAAGGAAGGAATTTACTGGTGGAAGCATAGATTGCAAAAGTGTATGGACAATAATGGAGCTTGTATAGAAAAATAAGTGTAATCAGTTGCGAAATAAAAATTTTATAGCATATGTCTGAGAAATTTTTGACTCACCCTCGTACTTGTATCGATGACTGCCTATAACTCATAAACATATTTCCTTAATTTAGACTATCACACGTGACTACAAAATATTAAAAAACTCATTTCATTTGGCAAATAAAAAAACTGTTGCTTTTATAAAGTTGTGCGTAACACACTAACAAACTCTGTTTTTTAAATTTTGAGACAGATAAAAATTACAAGTTTGATGCCAAGATAAAGTAACTGCATCACCACGAACAATTCTACTCGTTTTAATGCTGCAGAAGCTGAAGATTTAATATTTGAACTATCTAAATCAGAAGATTTTGATGAAGTGCTATGTTCTGAATTGGAAAGTGATGACGACTATTTCGCCACTCCTTCCATTCCAGCAGTTGCTGAAGTTGATGCCCAGTTTGAAAATGAAGCACAAAGCTGTGAAAATGACTCCAATCAATCCTCATGCAGAAAAGACATAGGTGATGCCGTCAACGATCGCGAAAATGCTTTGGATGCAAATTTCTTGCAAAGCTTATCGCCATCTCAACCTCCATCATCTTGTACTAATATCATTACCAGCCTTGAAGCCGCGCTAAATGAAAATAATTACGATTTGTTGGACCTAAATCCAAAAGAAAAAAAAGTGTACGAAGCGAGTACTGCAGGTAAAGGAAAAACTGGAGGCAAAAACGTCAAATGGTCCAATACACCTCCCACTTCATCTGGCCGGCAAAGTGCGGCTAATGTTGTAAGTGGAGATATTGGGGTTGTAAATGCCCATAGAGGCATTTCTGAGCCAAGAGATGCGTGGGAAATTTTTTTTACGCCTGACATGCTTTCACACATTATTCACAACACGAACAAAAAATCGAAAATCTGCGTGCAAAATTATTGCTGATAGGCCGTGATATTACGTCTGTTCCATACACCAAGAACACTTGCTCTTCAGAAATTTTAGCATTTATTGGTCTTTTGTACCTTCGAGGTCTGCTTGATTTAAACAATCATGATGTAGCCATTCTTTTTAACGATCTTGCTGGAAATCCTGTGTTCGGGGGTACAATGAGTAAAAACAGGTTCAAATTTTTATTTTCCAATATTTCCTTTGATGATTTTGAAACAAGAACTCAGAGATGGGTTTATGATAGATTTACTGCCATTAGAGATGTTTTCGAATCATTCAATCACAACTGCAGCAGTTGCATCGTACCAGGAGATTTTTTTCTCTTGATGAAACTTTATATCCAATGAGAACGCGCATTGGATTCAAGCAATTTAATCCAAACAAAACAGCAAAATATGGACTATTATTTAAGTCGATAAATGCTTGTCGCAATCCATACACATTCCGAACTGCCCCATATGTTGGAAAACCTAAAAATCATAGCAATCAAGAGCAGTGCAAGTTTTATGTTCGTGGAACTGAAGATACAGTCAAAAGGCTTGTAACAGACTTGGAAAAGCGCACATCACTTTCTGGCAGAAATATATCCTATGACCGTTTGTACACTTCAATTTCATTAGCAAAATGGCTGCTGGAACGTAGTATTACAACTGTAGGCACGCTGCAGGTAAATCGCAAAGGTATTCCTGAAGAAGTAAAGCACGTTGGCAGTCGGGACTCTAACTCTTACAAAGTTTTTTGGGATGAATCTGGCAAATTGATTTTAAATTCTTATATCGTGAACACCAAAAGTTCCGGAAAAAGAAACGTACTGCTGCTATCCACAATTCATCCAATTTTAGGAACAGTCAAGGACAATTTACGATTGAAACCAGCAATCTATAAGCTTTATGACTACACTAAAGGAGGCACAGATATTATTGATCAACGAATAAATTTTTATTCCAGCAAGGCTAAATCTCGTCGTTGGACTATGACTGCTTTTGCCTATGTACTGGACACTTGCCGAGTGAATGCTTCCACAGTCATCGCACTAAATCAGTCTATTGAACCACGCAATACAAATTCATTCGATTTTGGGATGACTTTGGTTTTACAATTAGTACGCCCATTTGTTGCGCTACGTTCAAAATGGGGCTTGTCGAAAGGCATTCAAGATAAAATCCAAATCACTCTTAGTGAACCCAGAGAAGAATCTTACGATTCATCGCAGTTATGTGCATTTGCAGTGCAGTCTACCAAGCAACGCAGGTGTGAAGTTTGCGCAGCTGAAGCCACTGGCCGTGAGAGGGATAACATGGGACGTGTTTTTAGCCAATGCCAAAGATGTGGTAAAGCTGCATGCAAACGTCATTACTTCAGATTTTGCGGCGCCTGTCAGTAACTGGTTGGTGTTACGCTTTATGTTCTATGGTGTGCTCATACTGCAGTGTTTTTTGAGATGTTTTTCTATTATGTGTCCCAGTAAAGAGCTCTATGTGTTTTTTAAACTTACGCAGCATAAAGTGCGTAGCTAATTTGTAAAAGTTAGAGTTTCCTCCGTCAAACATGTAGAAATACAAGGTTTTCGTGTACATATGACAACATGCAAGTCATTTCTTATTCTAAACTTCATTATAAGGTATAA
Organism: Trididemnum clinides; assembly: GCA_963675345.1. NCBI lineage: Eukaryota > Metazoa > Chordata > Ascidiacea > Aplousobranchia > Didemnidae > Trididemnum > Trididemnum clinides. Next base: position 3,965,976 of record OY776291.1, read on the forward strand.
CAACGTCTTTGGCTTGAAACCCACACCCGCAGTGGTCTCGCCGACAACCATATTTGCTCACTGTCGACAAATTCGGGCTGATAACTGGAAGTAAAGCCTTTTGTCTCAAATTTGTAGTTATATCGCTGCTTGTTCTGGATTATTGCACTGGCACTTCGTGGCCTTTAGCCGTCGCATTCGACTAATATATAAGTCAGCTACAACTTTTGTATGTTCATTAGAAGTGTTCACAGCACGTGTAACTTTTTTAGCATTATTTGCTATTCGCATTGACAAAAAAGCAACAGTAGTTCCTATCAATATGTCTGCAATTGAATGGTTATTTGGTTGAGGGGATTGCAATTGCAAAAGTGTACACAAAAGTTTAATTCCTGCAATAAAGTCATATATAAAGCAGTTACTATAGTTTACTCATAATTTCCGTAGTGAAAAAAGTTAGTATTCGTCTAATCATCAAACAAAGTAAATTATTTTGTCTCCAACCTCAATCTTATTTTACTTTGTTGTATTTGTTAAATAAAAACAAACGCTATACCGAAGGATTATCCTCGCATCAACTTAGTGCAGCCGACCATGTTATTACGCAAAGCCTGTGTGACACACATCGTAATAGAAGCTGTGAAATTTACGTCATACTCATCGTAATATAGAAACGCTTTCATAAACTATATCTCAATGATATCAGCCAGGAGGGAGAGGGAAATGTAGGCAGGCGAACAATAACTCGCAAGGAATTTTGAAATAGCTGAGCACAGCAGTTTCATGAACTGTTGACTTCAAATAAGCGAGGGAATTTTCGCGCTTTTTGTGGTGTTATGTAAATTGCGTCAAATCCGTTTCTTGACAACAAAACGCTTTCGTGTGAAAAAGACATTAAAATTAGTTCTAAAAAAATGATATTGACCGGGTCGAAATTTAAACTTTCGTAGTTGTTATACCAGTAAATAATGTTACCGATGCCTACTAAAATGTTCTCAATTGTTTAGCGGCGATCTATTTTTGGACTTCATAGTTTACAAGAGTTCGCCAACATTACGTAATCAGCCAAGCGCAACTGGCCTAAAGTAGTCAATTTGTCTTCCTGTCAGGAGTGGAGAAGTGAATGAGAAATATTTGTTTCTTTTAAATGAGAATTAACGGCAACTATCAAAATTTGACTTGCCTTCAAATTAATTGTTTTCTCTTCTACAAGCAATAATTTCAGAAACATGTTAAACACAAATATAAAATAAAATAAAATGTTCTTCCGTATGCCGGTTCAATCGTTTTTCTACGTGGTGCAGTTCAAAAGATATAATGCTTTAAACTTTCGGGGCAAAAACTACCACACGTTGGACTTAGCACGACGCAAATCTCTTGGGCCGAATAGGGTTACGCTAATCTGTGGCAAACAAAAATATTAGACCACAAATAAAACTTTAGAAGCAAACAAAAAGCCAACATATTAACAAAACCTGGACCTTTTATTCAACTTAGAATAATTTGGAGTAACTACAGTAAACCAGGCTGTAGTTATATCCTGCTTTAGCTGTACGTTTACTTAGTGTGTCAATGTGTTGAAAATAATTTAGTTGAAAAATTGAAAAAAATATGAAGAGCTGGACCAAAGTGAGAAGTTGCAGAGTGCTAGATTAACCGATTAGGCAAATCACTCACCTTTTCAAAGACAACCCCAGTTGGATACCATGCTGCTGCATAAACCTGCCTTAACCCTAGGATGCACACCCAGGGTCAATTTGACCCTGCTCATCACTTTTTTAAAAATATTTTTTCACATGAATAAATTCACTGCCCTGGGTTCCCTGACATCTTCAATCAACTCTTTTCACACGTATTCTAAATGTGCTTGTTCCATGATCGTGCTTGAGATTTGAGAGATTGGGTGTTTTTCGCCACTACCCCAAGAATGCAGGACCAGGGTCAAATTGACCCTAGTGCATTTCATGTGATAAAAGAGCTTAGCTGAGCATTTGGAAAGAGAATCTCCGTCTCCAGCATGATTGTTTGCGGCCCACTGTTTTGTGAGACAATAGTGGTTGTCTGTGTGGTAATAATTGAGCTACCTCAACGATGTAACATTCAAGATTGTATTCTAAACAGGACGTTTAGAAGGTGGTAGAAGCAGGATGTGGCAGAAACAGAATTTTCCAATAAGGTTACATCTTCTAAACTGTGTTTTGCTTGAGCTGTGTCGCTGAAAGTTAGAGAGGTTTATAGATATTACTAGGCAAACTGAAGGAGCCAGAAATAGGTGTAATTCACAAGTTCATTTTTGTAAGTTTAGGTAGCCTGCGCTGACTGGCCATTGGCTAAAGCCTACTTCCAGTTCAAAGGTGTAGAAAGTATAAACGGCAGTTTTGTTCAGATCGTAAGTAGAGTTATTGCAAATAAAATGGCTGAATCTAGCAACTATGCAACAATCTCACTCGATGAGGCAGTTGTGCTTGCACAAGCTGAAGATGGTATTCTGGAAACCGATTCGGAATCAGAAATTTCAGAAGATGATGATGACCCTAGCTTTGTAAATCATGATTCAGACTGGGTGAGTAACTTGGCAGTAGTAAATTTTATACCCATTTTCCTTGATCTATTCAATAAGATTTGTTTGCTTTCGTAGGAATCAAGATCGGAATCCGAAGATGAATCTTCAGAAGAGTCAGAAATCGATGCTCCAGCTGCATTTCAGTCGGAAAGAATGGGGAAAACAGGAACTTATTGGAGTGAAAATCCCCCATCACGGTCACAAACAAGATCTTTCAATCTTTTGAGACAACGGCCTGGTCCTGTAAGAGGTTCCAGAATTGCAACACCACGAGATGCTTTTGAATTTTTGATAACACGTGACATCATTGATGAAGTAACCCAATGCACTAATTTAGAAGGTCGTCGAGTAGCTGCAGCAAGAGGAAAAGAGTGGAAAAAAAATTGACTATGAGGAATTTGTGGCCTTTATTCGACTGACTCTGCTGGCAGGCGTAGAAAAAAATTGGGATGTTGCCGTGAGAGAACTCTTTTCAGATCCACTTCAAAACCCTATGTATAGAGCCACGATGGCGGTTCGAAGATACGAAGATATTCGGAGGCTGCTTCGATTTGATGATAAACGGACCAGGGCTGAAAGGTTAAAAACTGATCACATGGCTGCATTTAGGCACATATGGGAGTTGTTCTTGAGCAATTGTAGAACAACATTTATCCCTAGTGAATGTGTGACAATTGATGAACAACTTATACCATTTAGAGGGAGGTGCAAGTTCAAACAATACATGCCGAGCAAGCCCGCAAAATATGGAATAAAGATATTTTGGTTGTGTGATTCGTTCATGCCGTTCGCAATTGATGGCATTATCTACTTGGGTAAACAACCAGGAGAAGCAATTCAGAAAAATTTGGGAGAAAACATTGTCCTTCGGCTCAGCTCCGGAATAAAACAATCAGGTAATCATAAGCTTGCAACTGTAAACTAGCAATGTATCTTTCACTTGCAGCAGTGTTTATAATTTTTACCATTATTTTGTTCTTGTACTTAGTTTGTATTTTCGATATTTTTGTAGGTCGCAATATTACCATGGACAACTTTTTCACAACCGTACCTTTGGCTGAAAAACTTCTGAAGGAAAACCTAACTATCGTGGGAGCTCTCCGTAAATGCAAACGAGACATACCAGCTATCATGAAGCCATCCAAGTCAAGAGAAGTACATAGCTCAGAGTTCGGATTCAACAACAACTTGACCATGGTAAGCTACTGCCCCAAAAAGGCAAAAGCGGTTATCCTCCTCAGTTCAATGCACAGCGACAAATCTGTGGATGGCGGTGAAAAGAAAAAACCACAAATCATTCTTTATTACAACCAGACTAAAGGAGGCGTGGATACTGTAGATCAGATGGTAAGAAATTATTCTTGCAAAAGGATGACACGGAGGTGGCCAACAGTTCTCTGGCATAACATGCTGGACATCGCCGCCCTGAATGCTTTAACGATATTCAAAGCACTGCAACCTAATTACATATCGGGCGTGACCCATGTGAGGAGACTGTTCATCAAAGATCTCACGAAACAACTTGTGATGCCGTTCATGATAAGGCGCCAAGCTACACCATCGCTCCAGAAACCAATCAAAGAGGCAATGAAGAGGTGTGGCTTGACCTTCAACTATTCAAACCCGGTGCAACAGCAGCAAGCCCCTGCTTCTAAGCGTAAAAGATGCCACATTTGCCTTTACTCAAAAGATCGAAAAGTACGATGCTACTGCTCACAATGTCATGAGGCTGTCTGCACGGAGCACAGCACCACTCTGGTGACTTGCATAAAATGCAAAGCAGAATGAGAAAAGTAGTGCACTGCTACACCTTTGTGTTTGTGTTACCTCGTTCACTACCATGTTGTCATTTCATGTTGTTATTGTTCAATAAACCAACTAAAATCGGTTCTGTGATCTTTTATTGTGTTATTTACGTCATATTATAGAACATTGTTGCTAACTTCCAGCAAAAATGCATTAGGGTCAATTTGACCCTGGTCGTGAAAAGTAAGAAACCGAAAAGATCGTGCATCCTAGGGTTAAGGACATAACTTACTGTTACTCTTCACTACAGTAATATTGAGGAGCTGGTACAATCACTTTAGTATAGCCTGATGATGTAATAATGTCAAGAAAACACGACTACATAAAGAAAAATGAATCAATATTAATATGAGCATTATATCTATTTCGTGCCAAAAAATCACGAATTATGTATATATTTCATGTTGCCGAGTAAGTAGACTGTCTTATTGTTAAACACTTTTTCTTAAACAGAATAATAATTAATTTAACTTATTACGTTAAAAAGCGGAACTAATGCCGCATCGTTGCTGTGTGTCATGGTGCAATGGAAACTATGACAATGGCCCTAAAGTCTCAGCAACTGGATTTCTCAACAATGAAAAATTTAAGCAAAAATGAGTGCATACCGTTAAAAGAGCAATTTTAAGCCATCTGCACAGAGCAAAGAATGTACACTCTTTTTATCATGATATGTTACTGTTTGCTAAAAGTTGTGTTGATATCTAACAGACGCTGACATGAAATGATTTTCTTGAAAGAATTTAGAATTAGTACGCTATTCCGATACTGGTAGGTAGTTTTGATGCAAGTCCTTTTGACGTTAAACCTATTGGCAAAATTTTAAATCTTTATAAAGTTCAATTCAATTATTCTTTGAAAACAAGCCAATTCAATCCAAACGATTTTACCTTTAGTCCCTGCTTGACAAGCTAGACAGTTCTATCAAATGATTAACCCATTTTGGACCATGGTTCCTGTAGAGCCACAAATTATTTGAAAGCTTGAAAAACCAGTGGCTAGTTTTGCATTGACGTAATTTTTAGACAAAGACCTAGTTTAATGACCTTACAAACATTATTCAAAAAATGTTTTTTTAACTTGTTAAATTCCGTTGCAAACGCCCATCCAAAAACAGCTATATTTCTCCAGTTGGAATGACCTTGATTTACGTAAAAATGCTGACTCAGTAAAAAAGTGTGAAAAAATGTTTCTTGCATTTTATGTAACTACAAAGCCTTCAAAAGGTAATGGTTTATCAGTTTTTGCGCGATTTTGTCTCTAAGATGATCATTTTTACGTTTACTTTTTTGTTTCTTTACAGAAACAATGGTCCAAAACGCTATCACCAGCTACCATTGTGCAATGAAATTTCGCTGCTCTGTTTTCTCTGTAAGCACTTTCTATTCGGAAACACTCCAATTGACATGTGAAACAAGGAAAAAAATACCAGAAAAAGACAAATTTTATCATTTATGGTAATTCAAAAAGCACATAGAATGCAAGCGAACACCACATTGTTGACATTCTTTTACAGTGTTTTTTTTGCAGTTTGTGCAGCGTCCTTGAGTTTCCGCGTTTACAGGATGGTACAGACCAACACTGGTGTTTATTATTATTCTTCCATTAGGGCCTGAGGACGCAGGACTAGTAGTTTTTAACAAGCCACCTACAATTGACCAGACAAATTCAAGAAAATCTAAACGCGGAGAAGTTCCCACGGTGACATGGAGTTGTCACGCAGCCACTGCCAGCATCCCTATATAGTTTACAAACAGCGGCCAGTACCACTTCTTTGCTTGAATTGTTGGTCTGTATTGGCTTATGAACCTATCAAGCAGATCCACGCCTCCCATGCCTTGTTTGTATTGGTAGAAGCAGAACGGTTGAACACATCTGATCTTTTTCTTTTCACGCTGGCTGTAGCGTTTCACCATTTTTGTTGGCTCTATGTTGCTGAAATTTGAAGCAAGGTAGACGACCTAGTTGTCCTTTAATTGCACTATGGACACGTAATCGTTCGAGCGGTGGTAAAAAAATCCACGCTCCTCTTTTTAACACTTTTTGATGGTTGCAGTGGGAACTTCATTGTAAAGCCTTCTCGTATAGTCCAAGAGCCCTGAAATTCTTTTCATGCAAATATTGCAGTAAATAATAAGATGTAAAAGAATTGTTAAAATAAACACATTGACAATCACGGTTTTTAATCAATGAAAAAGAGCAAACACAACTTGTGTTTCAAGAGGCTTGCTGCTGTCCGTAGTATCACACGCTCCTGTATAAGTCTCAAATTTGTAAGGGTAGCCATCACTTGATGCTAAAACCCAGTTTTTGTAACCACATCTGATCCGCTTGCCGCGAAATGAGCATCTTTGCAGAGTGCTTACCAAAGTATGACACCATTTGTTCATCAATGGCCAGATCTTTTGCAAACACTCGAAACTACTGAAGTGAAGCATTGACTCCATCCTAAAGAGGTCGCATTTTAGCAAGCTTATCTCCAGCAAAAAGATTATTGTTATCAATAAAATGGATTAACTACTTTATGTATTCAAACCTTTTTCTTGACATTGACATTGATATCAGTGGGCAGCTAATGTCATCATCTTTGCTCCAGCACAATCGCTTACTAGAACAGGCAAGTTCTCCTTGGTGTGGGACGAACGTATCCAGTGACAATGCGCAAAGCATCATTGAGAATGCTGTCAATGAGGCGAGTATGCGTGAGAGACACCAAACTAGTGCGCAGTACTCAGCTGTTGGGTAGACCACGGAAAGAGCAAAGATGCGCAGTGTCTTGGCATCTGCACCCCATCCGTATCCCCCAAGTCACCCCAGCAGCGTGACTCGGGTGGAAAGTTTTTTGCGCAAAGCCTCGAGATGGTGAAGGGAAACTGAGCAACTGTCCAGTTTTTTCCCAAGATACGTTGGGATTAGACAGGGTGGCAATAGGTTGCCATTGTTGTAAACATTAAGCTCACGTTTGACCTCTCTGTTGCTAAAGTGAAAGGCCGCCGTCACTGTTTTTGTTTTAGCCTCCAAGTCTGGAGATAAGCTGAAAGTGTAGTCATGTATTGGTTTAGGGTGTCCTCCACAGCCTTTCGATCTGGAAAAGCATACGGCAATGCTAAGCCATCAGCATATGCATACTTCTGTGAAGTCATGGAAGGCAGATCGTATGTGTAGATGTTAAAAAGGAGGGAAACCAAGACCAATCCTTGTGGGAGACCGCTTTGCAAACGTCTTAACCTGGTTTTCTTGCTGTCACAAAAGTGAGCGTGAAGCTTTTATTCCAGACAAGTTTCATGATCATCCGCACTATGTGCTTATCCGGTAGAAACCTAAGCAGCTTGCAGGCAAAAACCACGGTGCCAGACAGTATCGTAAGCAGCTGTTAGATAAGACAAACACGGCACAAGCATTCTTCTTGGCCTTAAACAAATCCTCAATGCTAAGAGTCAGCAAAACAGTCTGATCCACGGTTGACTTTCCCCGTAGGAACCCAGCCTGCTACCTAGGGAGAAGTGGGTCAACAATCGGTGCAACACGAGCGCCTATGAGCCTCGCGAGGGTCTTGTAGGGGGCGCAAAGCAAGGAGATGGAACGATAACTTTTTGGGTCATCTACAGGCTTCTTGGGCTTAGGGATCTCCACTACAGTGCTCTTATACAGACTTTTGAAATTTTGAGGTGGGCAGGCAGGAAGAAAGGATCCCACACAACCAGGTCTTCAGTGCAGCTGCAGCAAGAGCCTTTAGCTTCGGGCAAATAAAATCTGGGCCTAGAGCTTTTCCTGGTTTCAGGTGTTTGAGGGTAGCAGCAAACTCCTAAGAGGTAAAGCTTTCAGAGATGTTTACTGGACTTGTTGAAGTAGCCCTCTAAAGATCTGACCCTTCTTGCGAGATGAATCGAGATGACTCACAGTCAATACCCTCGTATCTGCTGTTTCTGATCAGCTGGAACGCAATAGCGTTAGCTGAGATGGCACAGTGACCAGGGGAGCGCCGTGATCTACCACTTAAGTTGTTCAAAATACTCCATGCTCTTCGGCTAAAGTGCGAAAAATCAATAGTTGGAACTTCCTTGGACCACCCATCTCTGCGTTTGTGGTCGATCCTGAGGAGCAGATCAGTGGCAGCCCATTCGAGTTGCTTCCTTCAGGCGACTGCAGAAATCAGCATCCCAACAAGATATGTTTTATTTCGACAACCGCGTGGGATAGAATTTTTGACTGCTGTTCTAATGACATACCGAAGTACTGGTGGGCCAGGTTCACATCCGGTAATTCTGTTGGAAACAAAATCTTGGCATGCTTGTTGGTCAATGCATTGCAGTGGCTCCATCTGGCCTTGCGGAACTTCCATCGCTTAATAGGCTTGCTCGGTACAGGCAGAGCAAGTCTTGGTGGAACAATAAGCGAGGGTCGATGTTGTGACCTTGGGAACTTCTCTAAAATTTGTCTGTCAGGTACACGGTTGTCTGAACCTACACTGAAAAATGTCAGATCAGGGTTGGTGCCAGTGTTCCAGCGGCCAGAATGAAAGGTGGCCAATTTCTTTGGGTCGTGGAGAGGGACAAGGTCGTTAAGGCTTGCCCAAGCAACAAGGCACTCTTCATCGGCACTGCTGGTTCTATAACCCCAGTTGATAAGCGGACTATTAAAATTGTCAACACAGAGAACGGAGTGAGGGAACACCGGGAGATCAGATCACATGCTTGCAGTCACGTAGGTGGAGGTTTGTAGACATTGACGATTCTATAACCATCAACGTCCATGCACAACCACTCAGTCTCCGATGTTGTTGGAGACTTATCAACAAAGGTCCATTTTAGCCGGTCATGGACAAAAGTGACAAGGTCATGCTTCCTGCTTAAAGAAGACCCAGCTAGTGCAAAGCCTGGTATTGTTAGCTTATCTGCACAAGTGCAGTGGGTCTTCTAAAGGAGAATGACAAGTGCCTCATACTGTACAGCGAGATGATGAAGTCCCAGTTACCCCGGGCACTCCCCATTCATTTTTTCGCTATGCTGCCCCCTGAACGACCGCAGAAGGGCTCCACACAGCATGTACAAAATCGGTCGTCTGTTTTCACTTTTTCTTCTCTCCTGCCCTACTCTTGCCCTCCTTCGTCTTCTCATTCTTCTTCTTCTCCTGATGAGCGGTAACGTTCATCCTAACCCTGGACCCATCTTTCCTTGCTCTGTGTGTGCTGGAAATGTGACCTGGCGGGGCAAGTCAGTGCAATGCTGCACATGCTCCAAATGGGTTCATTTAAGGTGCTCACAACTTTCTTTATCTAATTTCAGAGCTCTAGGCAGCTCTCACTCTTGGAGCTGCTCCCCCTGCCGTAACACTGTGATTCCCCCCTCCTCGGACTCCTCCAACACGTATACCTCCACTGTGGAATCTGGCCCCCCTCTGCTAATGCTGCACTCTCGCCCCACCCTCGTCTCCAAACTTCTTATCCCCCATCTGCCCATCTTATATTTCCTTCCCCTGCCCTCCCACCACCGTCCCTAGCTCCTGGGTGTACTTCTGCACCTCCTGCCTCCTCTCCCCCCCCCCCTGACTCTCTCAGGGTTCTTCAATGGAATGCTGGAGGTCTTCGAGCCAGGAGCACTGAACTACTTCACTTTTTTTCGTCCCATCCTGTCGACCTTACCTGCATTCAGGAATCCAATCTTAACTCATCTTCCTCTTTCCGGATTCCTGGATTCTCTGCTCTGCAATCTGATCGTACCCACTCCCGGTCTGGCATCCTCTCTTCTCATGCCACGCACGCCAGCGGCGGCGTTGTCATTTTCGTCAGACAGCGCATATCCTTTTCTGAACTTTCTACCTCCTCTCTTTCTTCGCTCAATCCCTACTCTGATTATGTAGGGGTCAACATCTCTCTAAACAAGTCCTCCTCGGTGTCATTTCTTAATGTGTATGCCCCCCCTATTCGCTCCTCCTCAACGGATGGCAGAACCGATTCCTTTTCTCCCTCCATTCTTTCCTTCTCCAGAAATCTCTTCATTCTGGGGGATTTCAATTGCCATTACCTGCTTTGGGAATCAAGAGGTACTTCCGACCTCCGCGGGGAGGAAGTATTTGACTGGGTCACCTCCTCTGACCTCCTCCCCCTCAATGACCCTGACACACCCACCCTTCTCCATCGCTCCTCTGGCAGTCGCTCCTCTCCTGACATCTTCTTTGCTCCATCTACTTTTGCTTTTTCTTGCTCCTGGGAGGTGCTACAGGACCTGGGTTCTGACCATCTACCAATTCTTCTTTCCGTCCCTCTCTCTCCGGTCTTTCGCCCCAACGAGCGTCCCTTTTCCTTCAACTTCAGAAAGCTCGCTGGGATGGCTTTGCCTCCTGCTTTGGTTCTCACTGTCCCTCTGCAGAGGAATACTCGTCTCTTTCTCTTTCCTCTGCAGCTGCTCTCTTTACCTCTCTGGCACTGAATGCGGCCAAATCTTCCATTCCTTTTGGCCGCATCAAACGCCCTCCTAAAGCCTGGTGGTCTGCTGAGGTAGAAAGTGCGGTTAGTGAACGACGCAAGGATTTAGCTGCCGCTCACAGAAGTTATAAAGATCGCCAGGCTTACATCTCCGCCTCTCGCGTGCCTCGTCAGTCATTGCCAAGGCCAAGGCTGAGGCATGGCAGACGACTTGCACTTCTCCTTCACCTAGGTCTAACCCTAAATCTGTGCACTCTCTTCTTCGCTCTATCGCTGGCTTTTCTTCCTCGTCTTCCTCCTCTCCTAACTTTCCTAACTGTTCTTCTCCCAGGGAATCGGCTTCGGCTTATGCCGCTTACCTGAGGTCTCACTTTTCCGTCTCTCAGCCAAAGGCCCTGCGTAGCACAGCCAGAGGCTACCTCACTGAGCTTCTCCAAGCCACGTGCTCTGTGGAGTCTCACTCAACCTTTTGCTCTCCCTTCTCTCCCGCTGAATTTCTTGCGGCTGCCTCCAACCTTTCGTCATCCACTGCCACTGGTCCAGACAAAGTTTCCTATCCCATGCTAAAGCACCTTCCTCGCTCTGGCATGGATTTTCTTCTCCACATCTTCAATCTCTCTTGGTCTTCACATTCTTTTCCTTCCATCTGGAAGACATCTTCTATTATTCCCATACATAAGATGGAAAAACCTCTCGACTCTCCTGCTTCCTTCCGGCCTATCTCTCTCACCTCCTGCGTATCAAAGCTTATTGAACGCATCATGCTCTCCCGTCTTCTCTTCTTTCTGGAATCTAATTTCATTCTTTCTCCCCGCCAGGCCGGTTTCCGCCCTAGACGGTCTACACTCGATCAAATTCTGTACCTTTCTCAGTCCATTTCGGATGGGTTTAACAAACCCAGGCCGGGCTCTCGGACGATCCTGTCTACTATCGATTTCTCTAAAGCTTTTGACTCTGTTTGGCATCCCGCCCTTTTCCACAAACTCATTTCGGCTGGCCTCCCGCCTTGCTTTGCTCATTGGACTCAATCTTTCCTTTCTAATAGGCGCGCTTCTGTGGTTTTTCAAAATCACAATCTGGCCGATCTGGCCATTTGGTCCTCCTCCCCCTCGGTCCTTACTGCGGTGGAGGCCACACAAAAAGCTCTGTTTCGATTGGAGCGCTGGTCTGAATACTGGTGTCTTCCTCTCAATCCGAGCAAATGTGAGGCCTCCTTCTTTTCAGTGGATCCCCACCAATTTAACCTCCAGCCCAAACTCTTCCTACTCAGCTCCCGTCTCCGTTTCAATCCCACTCCAACTTTTCTTGGGGTCACCTTCGATCGCACTCTTTCCTTTTCTAAACATGTATCTTCGCTGAAGGCCAAGTTTTTCCCACGTCTCAAGGCATTACACTGTATCTCTGCTTCCTCATGGGGCCACTCTAAGGAGTCCCTCTCTCTTCTGTACAAATCTTTTCTTCGGCCCCTTCTCACTTACGCTTCACCCGAATGGTTTCCTTTTCTAAGCGCTACCAATGTCACCAAATTGGAACGCCTCCACCGAGCGGCCAGTCGCGCCATCACCGGCTGCCTCTCGTCCTGCCCTATCCCTCTACTACTCACCGAGGCTTCTTTACCTCCCCCTACGAGTCACCCTGACTCACTTCACTCTTTTTTCTTATGAGTGGACTCTTCGTCTCCCAACCTCCTTTCCCATTTCAGGATTGGCCAGACTTGGAGTGAAACCAAGACTCTGCAGATCGTCCTGGAGAGCTTTTGCGTCCACTTACCCGCTCATGCTTCCTTCTACTTGTTCTAGGAAGGCTTTTTTGCTTTCTCTCCCTGTCCTCCTTGGAATCTGCCTTCCTCCACGGTGGAGTCCACCCTTCCCACTCCATGCTCTCGCTCTGATTCCCCTCTCTCACGCCAAGGTGCGGCTCTCGCCCACCTTGACTCTCCCCCTCATGATCTGGTGCTTTGGACTGACGGCTCTGTTCCTTTTCCTTTAGGCAAGGGGGCTCCGGCGTTTTTGCCAACTGCTTTCTCTGTGGCACTGAGGTCACTCTTTACTTTTCGGCAGGCCCAGTTTGCTCAAGTTTTTCCGCTGAAGCCTGCGCCATTGTGCACGCTCTTTGCTGGTCTCGGCAACACCATGAAGTCTGCCATTTTTCTTCTTTTCTCCTCCTGTCTGACTCTCGCTCTGTCCTCGCCACCCTGTCCTCTCCTCCACCTTTTCTGTTACCTCAAACTTTGTGGCAGATCTGGCAGGAACTGTCTACTCTCTCCTGTTCTATCAGGCTACAATGGGTCCCCGGACACTCGTTTCTCCCGGGAAACGACACAGCTGATAAGCTGGCCAGACGGGGAGCGCTGCTTGCGCCTTCCGCAATCCCTTGTAGTCTCTCTCCCCTTACCTCTCGTATCCACTCTCGTCTTATCTCGGACTGGAATAGTACTGTCTCATCGAAGCATTTTGACACACAGGTTCCCTCGATTTTCACTGAGAAACTTGTGCTCCCTCGTCATGCTCGCTGTGTTCTCTCTCGTCTTCGCTGCAACGGACATAGCCTTCTTTTAGGTTCCTATCTCTTCAGGATTGGCAGAATCGAGATTCCTTCCTGCAGCGCCTGCGGACACTCGTCCCAGGACATCTCTCATCTCATTCTGGACTGTCCAGCTACGGACTCTTTGCGCCGCTCACTCTTTGGCGACTCTCTGTCTCTGTACGACTTCTGGTCCAGACCCTGGGGAGTTGCCTGGCTTCTGGGGCTCCATGGTCTTCCGCCATGCCCCCATCTCTCGGAAAGGGTCGGGTAAACAACAACAACAACAACAGATGATGAAGTATATTCATCTTGCTTGAAGTGAGGCCTTCGATGTTCAGCTGCAAAACTGCCGGCCTGCGGAACTTGTTGACGGTGAGCCCTGACAGTGGCATATCGCCACGCACTGAAATGGGCGTTTTTGAAGTAGTAGGCCCTAGCTCAGTGTTTCTTAACCTTTTTGGCGCTCGTACCCCTCAAAATTTTGTGAAACGTTTTCGTACCACTTATCGGATAAGGCTTATCCAATCTAACAATAAAGTAAAACACAATGTAGCATGTTATCGGTGTATAAGAGTCAAACGTAAATTGACCGTTATTAACCGTCTGATTTTTATTAATCGTAATGTTGCTCACAACGAAAAACGAAATTAGGCATTGAAATATTTATTGCTAATGGCTTTTTTGTTGTTGCATTTTTTCAATGATCAGCTTGAAACGTGGTTCCTTTTTTGTGATAGCCACACGCATATCATCTTCCGGGTCCAAACGATTTCTTGGCTTGGTTTTTATGCTAACAAGAGTTGAGAATCCGCTTTCACAGAGATAGGTTGTTGCAAAGGGCACAAGAATATTCAAAGCACTTTCTGCTAATTGTGGAAACATTTCGAGTTGTGCACACCAGAAGGTAGCTAAATGCATGGAATCAAACTCCATCTTGATTTTCTTACTGGCTCTCATTTCAACAAGGTCATCTTTCTTTTGGTCATTTTCATCCATCAAATCTAGAGTGAAAAGAAATGGGTCCTGTATCCATCCATGTGAATCAGATATATCTCCATGATGGAAATATCCTTCGAAAGACTGACTAAGCACCTGCAAATGTTCTTTTATTTGCATCATAGTATGCTCCGGCAGTGATGTCGTAGAAGCGGAAACTTCATCAAGTTTAGGAAAATTCGCGTAGTTTCCACAATCAATACGATTTTTCCAGATTGAAAGTTTGCTAGTAAAGGCGGATATCTTTTCTCTGCCAGTGATCATGTTTATTCCTTTACCCTGGATGGAAGTGTTCAAGTCGTTTAAGTGGGTGAATATATCTGACAAGTAGGCCAGGGACAAAATGAAATCCTCACTTTCAAAATGCACTACTAGACTGCTACCCCGCTGTTTGAGAAACATCTCAATTTCTTTGCGCAGTTCAAAAACACGAGTGAGAACTCGGCCTCGGGAAAGCCATCTCACCTCGGTATGATAGAGAAGTATGCTGTGCTTAGCTCCAACTTCGTTACAAAAAGCTTTAAACAGACGATGATTCAAGGCATTTCCTCTGATGTAGTTGACTACACTCACAGCAATCGATAACACCTTCTTCAATTTTTCTGGCAATGACTTGGCTACAAGAGCATGGCGATGTAGCATACAATGTGTGACTGTAATGTGAGGAACCTCCTCTTTTACACGGGAAGCAAAGCCGGATTTATTTCCAAGCATGGCGGGCGCTCCATCGGTGCAAAGTGAGCCAACCATGTCAAGAGACATTTCGTGGTTTAAAAAGAACTCCTTTACAATATTAAATACATCCACTGCTTTTGTGGTTGTTTTCAGTGGTGTACAAAATAAAAACTCTTCCACCACTTCTTTTTCTTTCACATATCGTACAAATACCAATAACTGACTGCACGAACTGACGTCTGTTGACTCATCCAACTGAAGACTAACTTTAATAGGACTGGCTTTGACATCTGCAACGACCTGTTGCAAGATGTCTTCACTCATATCACGAATCCTGGAGCTTATGATGTCATTTGATAACGGCACTAAACTTAGCTTTTTTTCCGCTTCTACCCCGAGTAATAATTTTGCCATTTCCATTGCGCAAGGTTTCACCAACTCTTCTACTACTGTGTGTGGCTTGTTTTTTCTGGCACATAGAAAAGCAACTTTATAAGATGCATGCAAAAGTGGTTTACCTATTGGCGAAAATCCATGCTTTTCTAAGGTACCACTCTGATCAAAGCGTATCCTTTTGATTTTCAAAGTATTTAAATCATTTCCCGACTTTGCACCCCCGTGACGATTATCGAAATGTTCCTTAAGTCTTGAAGGTTTCAGGTTAGCATTCGAAAGTACATTGCTGCACAATATACACTGCGGTCTTTCAGTTCCATCTGTTTCTGTCAAGCAGGTGAAACCATGCTTGACATAGTCTTCGCTCCACTTACGTTTTTTAGACATAACTATTTTTGGTTAAATTGTTTAGTCAATTATACGATAACTCAATTCAACTGCAAATCTAAATATTAATTGAGCTTGAACTCTTAACAGAACAACAAAAATAGTATTGCTTAGTTACCTACCAAGCCTTAGTATGAAATCACAGTTCAAAACCATTTCTGTTGGGACAAACAAGAAGCTATTTATTATGTCACCATAGCTCTCTCTTATGACAAAAAACCTTCAGAAATGCACACTGCACATATGTGAAAGAAGGCTTCGGAAATTCTACTCATTATAAAACTTGTAAAATATACCATGTGTGTTAAACAGTAAATATTTGGAGACTTACGTCATCGTCAGCATCAATACGGCCCGTTTTTACACAATTGGTCCAAGTTTAAAATATTAAACATTAATTTTTAGCAAATAGTTCAAAATAACTGGTATTCTGACTCCTCATCTCGTACCCCCTGATTTGGTTGTTCGTACCCCCAAGGGGTACAGGTACCCCCGGTTAAGAACCCCTGCCCTAGCTGAACATCGGGGTGAGTGGTTACCCTTTCAGGTTGGAGGTTCGATTTCTGATTGACATTTCTGAAAGACTTACTAACAGTCCAGGCTGCGAGAAAGCATGTGACATCTGGGCCAGTGAACTCAAACTTAGTTGAATTATTTTTAAATGCAAGGATTAATTTTTTGATGTTCGAGTTTGATAATACAACCAGATTAAGTTTGCATTTACAGCCCAGCCTAACCGCATGGATATATTTTCTATAATTTTTTGTGTTACTCTACCGGGCTTTCATTTTAATTATTACCATTTGCAGGTGTATGAACAGCATTTTCATGAAAGCAAAATTTTTCGTACTACATCAGCTTTCGATAAAAAATCTACAAAAACAATTACTTGCAATTTGAAAAACTCAAAGTTGTCGCATGATGCCATTCCATCCGTATTTTCTAATTGCTCATCATATCTTTCTCAACCTAACTCAGCTAAAAGACTTAGAGCCTTGAAAAAATTTTGCAATTCAAGGAAGAATAAAACAAAAAAAAGCGATTGAGAAGAGCAAAGAAGAATTTGAATTGCAAGAAGCAAATGGTCATTTTTCATCATTGATAGAGGTGGTCGAAAAATTAAAAACTGAACCACCATGGTATCTGATCGAACAGCCAAATGAAATAAAAATTTTTTACATGCAAAATTCAGCATCAACTGGTCCAAAAGTCATAGCTGCTGAGTGTTTATATGAAGATTTTATAAAGTATTTGACTTAACTGCGTATACCAGCAACTACTAACTTCTGCTGATTCAGAACCAAATATATTTTTAACGAATTTTTTGAAATGGCGCTCAAAATGAGACCAGATGAATCAAACTGACTCAAAATTAACAGGAAGACTTACTCTGCCATCGTCCACATGTGGAATGCTTTATTAGAAATGAGTTACAACTGTGTAAATAAGCATGGTGCAAAGTACGCACTGTTGGAAAAGACCAAAACTGACTCTTTGAAGACTCGTTTTGGACAATATATAGGCAGTTGGCAGGAGGGAAATACGATGTTTCACTGAGGCAATTGTACAAATGTGAAAAAAAAATTCGTTTGCTTTCAGTCTTGAAATTAACCATGCAAGAACACGATGTGACCACTAACCATTTTGCCTTCAAATGGGAACCATACTAGAGCATTTAAATGGCCATTTAACCCCATCCCATCAACATGTTTGCAAAAGGAATGGAAGGCAAACAAAAATTGCCTGTACTGACATATATCGCAGGCTACTGCTGCTACTCCATCAACAAAAAATTGAAATGCGCTGATTGCAAAGAACAAATTGTAAGTGGCAATGGTAACGTTGATAACTTTTAAATCATAATGATCAAAGGCTCATCACAAGGAGGATTGCTATACCCTAATCAAGTTGTCAAAGATGGAGTGCTGATTTGCTACCTCACTATCAAAAAACCCTCTGAAAGTGATAGCTTTTATCGATCTTTACAACGCAAGCTTGGTGTTAATACTTGTTTGGCAGTTCTCGACGGTAAATGCATGAAAAACAGCGGCGATGCTAACTTTTGTGAAACGCATGTCTACAGTAAGTCAGTCAAAATCATTGTTTGGGCGAGCACAAAAATTCTGTTAAACAATCTTTGCTTTAAAAAAAAACAATAAAGCCTGTAGAGAACGCTTGTAGAAGAGGCGCAAATTACATATACTCACTTGAAATAAAATAGGAATTTTACGGTGCTCCCAAAAATCGGGTTATTTTTCGATTTTACTTTTAAAATGTACTTTTTTCCGAACATCTTCTTTCTAAAATCATTGACATTTTCATTCCCTCTCTAACTTAAATCGTATTAGACCTGTAGCTTGCATATGCACAGCTTCGATATTTCATAAATTATGTTTTTTTAGTGCTTTCTGGTAGCCTAACCTGTTTCTGACTGCGAAACATTTTCTAAAATTATTTATAGATGCATATCTGCTTGGACAGTCGGATTTTATGCCCAACTGATGCTGTATGTTTTGTTAGCCATTTTTATGTTAAGCTTCCACAGTAGATGCTGAGAAAAGTGATTTACTAAGGAGCTGTTCAAGTAGTAACGCAAAATTTTAGTCACATGACTTTTATACTGTTTTATCCAAAATAGTTTATGATTAGTCATTGCTGTGTTTTATATTCAAAGTTAACCGCTATTTTTTCAGATGTGCATAAGCAGAAATTTTTAATTAAAGCTCATAAAATGCATCCTACAGAAACGGCTTAGTTGTGGTAAGAACATGTGCGTTTGCTCGGTGCGATGTAAAGGACGACTGTTGATGACGTCATCATTCGATTTAAATACAAGCAACAGGCCTTGTTTTCTAGGTGGCTCTTTCCTGACTCCATTTGTCCAGAACTTGTAACCCATGCTGATCCCGGCTTGAAGTTCCGGCTACGTGGTTTCCTTTCTTCCTGCTTGCGCCAACTCAAAATTCCAAAAGTCTGGAGAAGAGCGCTGGTAGTCGCAATCCCTAAGCCCTCAAAACTTGTAGAGGACCCACAGAGCTACCGTCCTATCTGTCTGCTCTGCGTCTCCTACAAGATCCTCGAACGACTGATCTACAATCGTGTAGAACCAATAATCGACCCCTTGCTTCCAAAGGAACAGGCTGGATTTTGACACGGAAAGTCTACCGTAAATCAGGTTGTTTTGGTTATGCAAAACATCAAGGATTCTTTTGAGGTAAAAAAGAAGGCTGGTGCCGTGATTGTCGATCCGACAGCTGCTTATAACAGTGTCTGGCACCGTGGTCTCACCTGCAAGCTGGCAATACTTCTGCCGGACAAGCACGTGGTCCTAATGATTATCGAACTTGTTCGAAATAGAAACTTCACCCTGACCACTGGTGACAGCAAGCCAAGCAGGCTTCGACGTCTGAAAAGCGACGTCCTACAGGAATCAGTCTTGGCTCCTCTTCTTTTCAGCATACACATATACGATCTGCTTTCTGTAACCTCCAAAAAGTATGCCTATGCCGACAATTTAGCGATACTTTACTCATCTGTGGATTAAAAGGTGTTGGAAAAAAGTTTAAGCCAAGACATGACTATCTCCGGACTTGGGGGCTAAACCTCAGTCACGCTAAAACGATGACGGCAGCATTTTATCTTCACAATCGAGAGGCCTAGCGTGAACTCGAAATAAATAACAATGGTAAAATCTTACCATTTCGCCCAGTGCCGACCTATCTAGGTGTAAAACTGGACAGAGCGCTCACGTACGGTGATCACCTTGAGGCAATGCGCAAAAAACTATCCACGCGCGTTTCGCTGCTGAGGCGACTTTCGGGTTCAGGATGGGGCGCTGGTGCCAAGACATTGCGTACAGCTGCCTTGTACCTGATCTACTCGAGTGCTAAGTACTGTGCACCAGCTTGGTGTCGCAGCGCGCATATTCGCCTATTGACAGCGTTCTTAATGACGCTTTGCGCAAAAGAAGAAATCCTTAATAATATCAATCTCACTCAAAACGATCTTAATAAACTAATTGAAATCAAAACTAAAGACGCTGCTACAAGAAGTAGAGCTCGTTGGATGGAATCCGGGGAAAAAAATACTAAGTATTTTCTCCATTTGGAAAAATGGCATCTAAAAAAAAAATCCATCAAATCCTTACGCAGTGCCCAAGGTAGATTGATTGATAAACAAGAAGATATTTTGAAAGAGCTCTTAACCTTTTATGAATCCTTATATTCCGAAAACCAACAATGCTGTGAAAAAGATTGTTGTGATTTTATACGTACACTATCGCTACCAAATATTAATAAGGCAAAATTTTTTGAATGTGAAAAACCTATAACTGATAACGAATGCCAACAAGCCATTCTTCAACTAGCAAACAATAAATCCCCAGGTCTTGACGGCTTTTCCATTGAATTTTATAAAACTTTCTGGACTGAAATTAAGAGTCTATTTATGGAATGCCTTGATTTTTCCAAAACTACCAACCAATTGAGTAAATCCCAGTACGAGGGTGTAATAACGTTATTGCCTAAACCCGGAAAAGACAAATTGTCTCCCTCCAACTACAGGCCAATCACATTGTTAAATTGTGATTATAAAATAATATCCAAAGTTATTACCAACAGAATACACCCTTGTTTGAATGACCTTATAGAAAAAGAACAAAATGGCTTTATGAAAGCTCGAAACATTGGCGATAACATTCGTTTACTATTTGATATTATTGATTACGCAAACCACGAAAAGATGCCAGGCGCTGTATTATTAGTAGATCTACATAAAGCGTTTGATTCTTTACACTGGTCTTTTATTTTTACTATGCTAAAATCTTACGGTTTTGGTAATTCTTTGATTAACTGGATAAGAATTCTATATAAAAATCCTAAATGCCGTGTTGCAAACAATAATTTTCTAAGCCCCCTTTTCGAAGTCAAAAAGGGAGTGAGGCAAGGAAATCCACTCTCTCCGACCATTTTTCTTTTATGTATAGAGTGTTTAGCCATCATGCTGCGTCAGAGCAGGCAATACACAGGCATTAAGTTAAATAAACAAACCTTTAAAGTATCTTTGTTCGCAGACGATATCGCGATTTTTTTGAATGGAAATGCTTTGCAATTTAATTACGTTTTTGACATTCTTGATACATTTGGGCAAAAATCAGGCTGCAAAGTCAATAGGAGCAAATCTAACGCTTTTTACGTTGGATCTAGCAAGGGCAACGTGTCTCAACCTTTTTCTGATAAAAGCTTATCTTGGCCTCAAACTCTTGTCAAATACCTGGGGGTTAATATACCAATTACCAACTTTGACAACAATTTCCTCTTCAGTGAAAATTTTCCAGGTATAACGCGAGAAGTGTAAACACTTTTAAACATTTGGTCATCTCGTGGTCTCACGTTGTTAGGAAAAATAACTATACTAAAAAGTCTGGTCATTCCCAAAATTGTGTATAAAGCCACTTATTTACCGGTAACATTGCCAGAAAGTTTCATAAAGGAGCTTAATCAAATTATGTATAAATTTATTTGGGGCTCCAAGTGGGAAAAAATTGGTCGCTCTCAACTATGTTGTGATGTGAAAGAAGGAGGTGGTAAAATGATTGACATCAAACAGTATGTACTTTCTCTCAGGCATAACTTCATTTTTAAACTATTTGAAAATAATTATCAATCCAGTTGGAAGTCGCTTGCACATCGATGTATTGACAAAAATGTTCTTTTCTGCATTTTGCGCTCTAATATAAAGTTGAATAGCATGTTAATTGGTAGAGTGGCCTTTTTACGCTTTACCCTTACCACCTTAAAAACTTTAAAACATTTCTGCAATAATTCCAAATATTTATGGTTTAATAAAGCGGTAAAATACCGAAATCAACCAATGTTTGTTGAAGAATTTTGCAAAGCCGGGATTTTTGATTTTTTTCAGCTGCTTAAATCGGACTATGAATTATACTCATATAATGAAGTGGCATCAACTTTTCATATGACCCCAAATAATACAAGCTTCATCAAATACATTAAACTCATTTTAGCCATTCCAATGGCTTGGATTACGACTACGAACAGTAACTCTCACAACCCTCCATGCACTTTTTCTGACTTTAAACAAACTGTCAAAGAACAAATTACTACTCTGGGCAGATCAAGTAAAACCGCTTATAAATTTTTGAGAGACAAAGTTAAAATACTACCTATTAAACAACAATTAAAATGGTGTAATATATTGCAACTGCCATCCGATACAGTTGATTGGTCAAATATATATAAAAATAACTACTACGCTACAAACGAAACTAAACTACGATCATTTCAAATTAGGTTAAACTTAAGATCAATTGTTACTAAAATACAATTGTGTGTTCTTGATATTGCCTCTGATAATTTATGTACGTTTTGTCGGGAAGAACCGGAAACTTTGATTCATTTATTTGGTGATTGCAAAATTGTTGACGCTTTTTGGAACGATGTATTTGATTGGATTCTAGCAAGATTTCGTATTAATGTCCCTTCGAATAATTTTCATAAACTGTTTGGGTTCCACACACAATATGCTAATAACCCATTAGTCAACCTCATGCTCTTATTGGCAAGATTCTTGATTTACCGGTGTAAGCACTCGAATGCAACACCCAATATGCCCCAGTACTTTAACGCAATTACATCCACAAAAAAATCAGAACACTATATTGCTAAGAAGCATAATAAATTGGAATTTCATTACAAGAAATGGTCTAGCTACATTTAGACATTGTATTATGCGTTGTCGCTGTTTTTATTCTTGTGTTCTTGTTTTTGTGCTTACAATAAAAAAAAAATTAATGACGCTTTGCGCATTGTCATTGTATGCCTACGTCCCACTCCAACGGACAACCTTCCAGTTCTCTCAGGCATCCAGCCAGCCGAATTTCACCGCCAAGGAGCGAGATTCTCCTTGGGTAATGGCAGTTCTTTGGACTTTATGAGGTTTTTGACCCGTATGCTAAAAAAGCGTGCAAGAAAAAAAATTTGCCACTAAAATGCCTTCTTGTATTAGAATAATTAGATAAAGTTTTAGCTCATCGTCCAAGTTTGAAAGATAACTTAGTTGAAGAGTTTGATTTTATTCAGATGAAATATCTGCCATCTTTTACAACACCTTTAATAAAAACCAATCTACCCACAGGTCATAGAAAACTTTAAGAAACTGTTCAATAAAGTCGTGTTTTGTAAGTGTTTTCAAGTTACCAAAAAGTGACTCGAAGTATTAAAAAATCATTTAGTTAAAAAATCACTCAGTTAAATTTGACAGAGCTTTGGAAAAATCATTTCAACATTCTGACTTGTGTTAATTTTATTTATGCATGGAACCAAGTGAGTTACAGAACCATGAATCAGCATAATGGAACTTCTGGCCAGGCTCTGTGTCAGAACAAGACTTTAAGGGGCTTAAAGCTGCTGCATCTGCTACTGCTGTAGAAAAAAATGCAATTATTAAAAAAAATTTTTTTAAGGGAAAAAGTATAAAGTTAGAGGTCGTCAATGAAGATATTTTAGAACTGGGGAAACACCAAGAGGCTGAGCTTACTACGCAAGAACTTGCACATTTTCAGAATAAACCGCAAAAAATTTCGCTGAGGAAGTCTTCTAAAAAGAAAGAAGGAATTGAAGATATACCAAGTACTTTAATGAAACAAATTTGTGCTAAATGAGGTAATGTTTCAAGCTTTGTTAAAAAAAAACACCCAAATACCGTGGAAGCATCTAGAGCACTAAACCTTTTAAATGACAGTGCAATGTCTCATTTTAGAAAAATCCTACAACGTGGGGAAAAAACGTTTAACACTGGGCAGGTTTTTGTTGAAAAAAAAATCAAATCCAAGAGAAAAATTTACCTGAACCAAGACAAGAGAAGTAACCCCAGAAATAGTTACCCGAAGATTTGTGGAAGCGGAATTCTCTTTCAAAAATAATTTGCCTCTTTCTATCCCTTCTTTTAATCTACTCATGCCATGACATCGCAGCCAAAACAGTACAATGCATAATTTTTCCAGCTGCCTAAATTTACTCAGCAATGCACAATCCGCACTTTGTCAAACGTTTTGCTTTCTTTTTTTTTTCAACAAAGACGTCTTCTTTATCTACTATTTTGGATTTAACCTTAAAATGTCTACTACACTGACAGAGATTGAAGATGTTGGACCCAAGTCCAGATAAAGAAAGAGGTTTGTCATCAGGAAATTATCCGACCACACAAACACATGGGCTAAAACAAATTACGAAAAACAAAAAGAAAAAATTTAAGGTGTTGATAAGATACATCCATAGAAAATTGAAGAAATAACCTTTCGAAATAAAGGATGTTGATAAAATTTTAAAAATAAACAGGTATCTATCCAGAGACAAAGCAGCGGCCCCCCAAACCCCCCAATTGGGGGGGGCCCAGGCCAACTTTGGGGGCCCAAGTTAGTCTGAAATTGCTTTTTGGGTACGTGACTATTTTCAGTTCAGCAGACTTGTTTACAACCGATTTAAACTGTAGGAAGAAATTGGCTTGTGACATCATAAGTAAATGCTACGTCATTTTATCTCGCAGAATCTAGAATATTTCGATTGATTTTCTGGTAGAACCTAGAATATTCGATTGACGTAACAATGCCGTTGTTACGCAACAATCATAGAATGGTCTGGAATTCTGTTTGGCTATAAATACCGGGACAATATATATACACTGCAGAGTGCAGATAAAGTATTTTATTGACATTGTATAGAATGAAACGTTCAAAAAGTGGTGCTCAAAAGAGAAAAGAAGCAGCCACTGCTCGAGATGCTGTAGCGAAATTGCCCAAGATGACAGATTTTTTCAAGATTACTGAGCAGAGTAGACCTGGCACTAGTACCGAGAGGGATGAAGAAAACTATAGTGTACAAGAAAAAGAAGACTATGACGATCAGCATCAAAGTGATTGTGAATTTCCAGAAAATGTAAGTTGTGATTTACCTGCCAATACGCAACCTTCAATATCAAAAATAACTGAATCTCAATTTACCCCTATCCCTGATGACCCATGTAAATGGCCTGAAAGTATTTCTGATGCTCAACGATGTGATATAGTAAAGCGTGGACCACATCAACTAATAATGAATTTTCCATATAATAACACAACTCCAAGGCGACGTTTTTCCTCCAACCATTATAAACGTGTGTTACCTAATGGTGAAAGTGTTTCACGGTCGTGGCTAGTTTATTCTGGGGAATCAGATCAAGTTTTTTGCTTTTGTTGTAAGCTATTTGGAAAAACACTAAGCCCCTTTTGTAGTGGTATAAATACATGGGAGGGTTTTTCGAAAAAACTGAAAGACCATGAAAACGGCATTTCCCACCAAGAATGCTGCAGTCAATGGATGTTGCTAGCTGAAGGGATAAGAAATTCATCCACTATCGACAAACGCGAGATGAATATTTTTTTCAATGAAAGACGTTTTTGGAGAAATGTTTTAGAGAGACTTATCGACATTGCCTTGTTTCTATCGAAAAGGAATCTTGCTTTTAGAGGATCTGAAGAAGTCTTAGGATCTCCTCACAATGGAAATTTTCTGGGTATATTTGAGCTTTTGGAAAGAAGAGATCCGATCCTAAAAGAGCTTCAAGACAGAATCAAGAATAAAAACACTAAAGATCACTATTTGAGTCCTACCATACAAAATGAACTAATTGAATTGCTAGCGACAGAAGTTGAAAAAGAAAATTTACAGCAATTGAAATTGGCAAAATATTTTTCTATAATTTTGGACTGCACTCCAGATATGTCACATCATGAACAAATGTCTGTCATTCTCCGTTATGTACTATGTAATGAAGAAGCTGCTGTTGTTAAAGAAACATTTTTTGGCTACTTGAGAATAAGTGACAGTACTGGGAAAGGCTTGTTGGACGCTTTCTTAGAAAAAGCGACCGAACTGCAACTCGAATTGTCTCATTGTCGAGGTCAGTCATATGATAATGGTGCTAACATGAAAGGAAAACATTCTGGGGTCCAAGCAAGAATGCTAGACATCAATCCCAAAGCTGTTTACGTGCCCTGTGCAAACCATACCCTTAACTTAGTTGTTGTTGACAGTGCTAATTGATCGACGGAAGCATTGACATTTTTTGGAGTACTTACAAGGTTGTATGTGCTGTTTTCTTCCTCTGCTCAGCGTTGGGAAATTTTGAAGAAACATGTGGAGCTGTCCATAAAGTCACAATCTGATACTCGTTGGGAAAGCAGAATTAAATGCATCAAACCTCTTCGATACAATTTAAAAGAGGTGTTGCTGGCACTGAAAGACTTGGAAGCCATTTCCATAGAAAGAAAAGATGGAAGAGCTGCCTCAGAAACAAAATCGTTGATAGCTCATTTATCAAAATGGAGTTTTCTTTTGTCGGTGTTTATTTGGTATGATATCCTATTCCAAGTCAATAAGGCAAGCAAGATTCTTCAATCGCATGGAGTCTCCCTTCATACAATGGAAACGGAAATCCAGGCAACTGAAAAGTTTTTGCAAAACTATCGCACAACGGGTTATGACAGTGCCGCAAGATCTGCTGTTGAAATAGCACAGGAATTGGATATTGATCCTTCTTTTCCTCCGTCAAGAAGTGGAAAGAAAAGAAGATTGTTTGATTACCAAGGTGAAGAGGAACAACGAGCTACTCCTGAACTGAAATTTAAAAGCAACTTTTTCTATCCATTAGTAGACCAGGCTATTATGTCAATAAAGGAGCGCTTTAATTTGTTACGTGAGGTTTCTTCCGTCTTTTCGTTTTTGTACACACAAGACAAACTTTTGCTTGTGCAACAAGAAAATGCTCTTCTTACTTGCTGTAAAGAGTTCCAAAAAAAGTTCGGTGACATTGATTTTGATGAAATGAGCGCTGAGCTACAGCGGTTTGTTTTAATTTTACAAAAAAAACGCAATCTCAATACGGCTCAAGACTTTCTGAACTATCTTCTAAAGACTCATTTATTTGAATTGTATCCGAATGTGTACATCGCACTTCGAATCTTACTAACTTGCCCCGTGACTGTTGCCAGCGCTGAAAGAAGCTTCAGCAAATTGAAACTGATCAAAACTTTTAATAGAACGTCTATGACAGACAGTAGACTATCTTCGTTAGCCATGTTGTCAATCGAAAATGACTGCGCCCGATCTCTTGATTATGACAATGTCATAACAGCATTTGCGAACAAAAAGGTTCGCTCCAGACTATTTAAATGATACTGTGTTTTTATAAATTTTTATGTTTTTCAGTGTCATTGCTTTCGTTTCGCAGTGTCTGCATAAATGTCCTACTGAACTCTGGCATCGGTGCCGAATTTTTTATGACTTGCACCTTCGGTATCGGCATGCTTTATTCTGACATTAGCCTGTTTACTTATGTACAAATTGTGGTGTATTTTCTTAATGCAGCTTTTCAATTTTACACCTCTAAAGTGATATGACCTGTGCGCAGGGGCTCTTGCGCTTACTTTGGTGGGGGCCCGAAGTTGGAGTGCTACGGGACTGTATCTATCAAACTATAACTTTCAGCTTTTGCTAAATTAATTTATCCGGTAATTTGGCTTCCGACACAGTTCACAATTACAGTGCTTTATCAAGATCAATATTAACAAAGATTTTTTTTAATGATGTGAACACAACCAAGATGTTAAAAAAATAATAACTACCTGTCGTAATGTAAGCCAACTGCTCTAATCCATAATCTCCAGCATTCTTCGCCCGAACCACAACTTTATATTTGGTTCCAGATTGCAAATTAGGAAATGTGAAGTTGTAGTGTGTGTTTTTCAACTTATGTTGAACAAAGTCGCTCCCAACCAAGTTGTATGGGACAATTTGATAGCATTGAATAAAATAAAAATTTACATCATTACCACCTTCTGGTTTGATCCATGAAACCTCAACTTGACGTGATGGGATGGAAACTGAGTTGGAAACACTCAGCGCTAAAACTTTTCCGGGACCTAGAACAAAAGATAAAAAACAAGAGTTGTCACAAAAAAAGTGAAACAAACAAATTAATATATTTTAATATGATGACAAATTTTCTGTTACGTAAAATATTTATCAGCAGTTCAAGTTTTATTTTTTGTCGTTGGCAGGGATGTACGTTTGTTAATAGCACTAGGCCGCAGTCTTCAGCTGTAAAACTAGCTTTAACACAAAACGCTGCAGTAATTTGTTGTTTTTTAGAACACAATTAAATTACTAAATTAGTCATAAATATGTGAGATTAGGCAGATTAGTGATGCGATAACGCAGTTGTAGTCAGTGGCTGGTAATATGGTGTAGTTACTGGCCACACTTTTGTCAATCAAATGAATCCAAGATGTAAACATCGTGTTCTAGCCTACCAGTAATTTAGCAGTTAAATGTTTGAAATCTGATGCGACAAAATTATTTGGCTTGAGCAAAAAGAATTTAAGTATATCGTAGCTACGTCTAACTAGAATTGCCATACGTCAGGGTATTCCTCTTGTCAGAAATTTTATTGTTACAATGAGGGCGTCAAAAAAATGCTATAAAACGTTTAAAGGTCAGAATTTTTAAATCGTGTTACGTAGAATTTATTAAGAAAAATTGCAGGTGTGTTAGTAAAACGTAAGTTGTCTGTATGTCGTCAATCAAAGTTTATTTTCGAATGTTTCAAACTATACCGACGAAGCTGGTGTTATATTCAGCATGTGAGATGATCGATACGCTTACAGATCAAGTTAACCGCTGAAAAATACATATCAAGGACAAGATTGTGAAGTTCTATTGTCATCTCTGAACCGTAAGGAGAAAGACAGAAGAAGGCAAAAACAACCCACTGCTAAATTTTTTTTAAAAGAACTTATTCACAAACAAACAGCATATAAAGAAAATTTATCTGTGATACTTTATGTTACAAAAACATGCATTTACTTATTATTTACTGAAAACAGCCAACTTTGGTGAAAACGCAGATTACTAATTTAATTAACAAGAATTTTTAATATACGTAAAGATGCTGTACCCAGAGCCCGTAAAATTAATCTTTTCGCCCAACTTTCAAGTTTCCGTAAAGAAATCCCACGTTAAAATGAACATAATCAAGTTTAGGCTACTTACATTGTCTTTTACTGTGTGATAATAACAGTAAAAATTGAATGCATATATAGGCTTACGGAAAATCGAACACACGTGACAAAATTTGTCAACAAAAATTGAGTTGGCAAACTCAACCCACACTTGTACACCTTGGTTAGGCATTAAACAAAAGAAAACATACTCTAAAATAGCGGTTCTTAACGGGGTCCCCAGTGAAAAATCTGGGGGTCCTCAGAAGGAATGCCAAACTGTACTCTTTTAACCTTCAAATGCACAAACAACAACGACCACCATTTTGACTAATAATAACAGTTGTTTTACAGTAACATGCGATTTATAGTCAAACGTACGCAGTATCACTTGGTTCCAGTGGTGAACAAATTGTTTGGTTTAGTCTAATGCAATACGTCGTCATTTTTAGTTTTTTACTACATATTATGATGCAATAGACTAGTAAACAATTCCACTGCTACACCTGTTTCAAGGTTTTGTGACAAAAAGACTGACGTTTGTCGCTACCAGATTTAAAAATTAATTAGGCGGATAAAGCTATGTAGTGGAGACTCGTTTATCAAAAACGCAGTTGTGTAAGCTTAGACAATAGCATTGAAGAAGTAGTTGAAAACTAATGGAAGTAGCTCAGATAATTCTGGTGAGAATGATGCAACTAACGCCTCTGGAGAAGCACATGATCATCCAACTAGTTGTTTCCGTATTGAGGATTAAACATTAAATCCCTAGCCATGTGAGATAAAATTGACCGATTCACATCTAGCACAACTGGCATGTCGTGCTACTCCGTTGCAAAGTGGATATAGCCCAGTTGAACTATATATGGAATAAAGCTGAGAACGACCGTGCCTACCACAAACATTCAGTTGACTCTTGATTGGAACTGCTTGAAAGAATCTTGTAGAAAAAACACTAAATTGT
The DNA here is from genome assembly GCA_963675345.1 of Trididemnum clinides. Classification (NCBI taxonomy): domain Eukaryota; kingdom Metazoa; phylum Chordata; class Ascidiacea; order Aplousobranchia; family Didemnidae; genus Trididemnum; species Trididemnum clinides. Next base: position 3,995,746 of record OY776291.1, read on the forward strand.
AATTAAAACAAGAACAAATTTTTGGTAATCGTCATCGTGCGTGTGATTTGCTGCAGTTGGTGACTAGCATTTACGTTTATATTAATGATGATTATGATAATGGTAAAAAGGTCGCGCTGCATTTTCTAGAAGTTAATTCCGTTTGTATATTGCTAAATCTGAGCCTCATACTTTAATTCCTAATTGTAAACATTTAACAGTTTTACCTTCTCAAATGAACAGAGAAAATGATTTTGGTTCTGCCGTGATTCAAATGGAGATTCTATTTCCCATGCAACTCCTACTCCAGTAAATCTAATAATTATGTTATACGATGTGGTATAACTGCTAAACCTCTCAATAGACTGAAATTACGATTTATTTATTAAGGAGAATGTAGTGCATTGTAAGGCTAGTTCTCTCTGTGCCTTAAACCAGAGGTTTTAAAAAGTACGGCCCGCTGAGCTCTCTTTATAATTATGAAACGAATGTGCTGTGTTTTAGCAATAAGTGCGCACTCGCCTGAGCAGCGTAATCATATTGTTCACCATGTCGAAAGACTAGTTTTACCTTTTTGTATTTCAATTGGGATAATGGTCCATTTTTTTGGAGATTACCACAAATTTGAGGGGCTGAAATAACTTATCTTTACTCCAAATGACAATGAATAATTTAGAATCTTGGCTCCCAAAACTTTAATAATAGGGTGTGGTAAATGAGATAATTTTTTAGAGCCCTGTGTTTTCTATGGCCATTTTGGATGCTGAGTTCGAATCCGTTGGAATTTTTGACCTATGACCTCATCTGACTTCTTAAAATGCTAATTTATTCAAAATGGCGCCCAAAATCGAGAATTTTTTGAGTTTTTTTTTAGGATAACTGAGAAATATTTTGTGTAATATGTCTATATATATGTTTTTTGGGTAGTAGATTACGAAAATGACGCTTTTGTGGAACTTCCGTGCACGTGTGGCTTTCTATGTCGTATTCTTACTGATTTTTGCTTGTTATGTAACCATATTTGTGATATTTGATGCTTATATTGCCTTACTCTGATCCTACTTATTTCAAATACATTACTACTAGGCATGTAAAGTGGGATAACTAGCTTTTAGACGTATTTGTTCTACAGAATTAGAACTGAAAATTCGGTGTTGTGTTAGGTATTGATGTATCTAATGATTTGTGTGCTTTCAGATAGATAAATTTAAATATGGCTGAATCCAAAAAAGATACTCGAAGCGGCATCACTACTGTAAAATTACAACTGAAAGAATACAAAGCTTACGGAACTAAATCGAAACAATCATCTGGACAGTACTTACTTGGACGTATGATACATTTATGCCAACCTGTTTCTACAGGAGAAAAACAAATCAGTGAGAATAATGCTAGTAAGACTGACGCATTTGAAATACATAATGATTGGATATCAAAGAACGTCTACCCATTGACTGAGCGTGCGGTGGCGAAAAAGATTAGGGACGATTATGAAACGTTAATGGCGCTAGTAAGATACGAGCGCACAAATCACAAAAAAGATGATAAGTGGACTAAGAAGGCTAAAAACTTCAATGATGCTATACTTCAATCATGCGTATGATATTAGAACTAAGAATATAGATTTTCAGAGGAGCCTGGAAGCAAAGACTTGAGTGAAAATGACAGATAAAGATGAGCATTTTTATCTTGACAACTGCTATGGTGATTACGTAGCAATGTGCACACCTACTGTCCCGAAAGCCTGGACCAGAAAAAAGAAAAGAGAAGAAACTAGGAATCTGTCAGCTGAAAGAAAGAGAATGAAGGTAGATGAGCTGAGGGATGCTTAGAGTCTTTCATATGAGCCTGATGTTGAAGATACTATTGATCATGACCAAGACGACCATGATGTACATGATGAACCTTTTATACCCACCAAGGTAATACCGACCACACCAACTAGTTTCAGACAGACAAGAAGCAATCCAATGACTCCGTCTTCAGCCTCTCATGATGATAAAGCTGAACTCAAATACTTTCCTGACGTTTAAATCAGAACAGGAAGAAGAACTCTGAACAAAGCTTTGGTTAGGTGTATACTGCAATGTGTGTCGGAATTTAAAGTTAGTCATGCAAATATTTTTGGCTTTATAGTTCGCTCAGCAAATATGATATTTGGTCAGAACTGGCAGATATCATCTGATGAAAAGGTTGATGAGGACGATGAGGCCAATTAAAGTGATAATGATTCTGGAGATGAAAACACAGCTACTAGTAGTACTACCCTGATACGAAAGCAAAAAAGCGTTGGTGATTTAACATATACCTTCCCCAGTAAACGATGCATCTCAATGTATCTGCAAGATGCTTACCTTCTTAATATGAAACATGTTGCGTCCTACCTGGCGAATAAAGGCGACAATGTTATAACAGTTGGGTTGGACGATACGACAAAAGTACGACATAAAAGATGATCATATAACAGTTCAATGACCAGAAGGTAAAAAATCTCTCACCACTGGTTTTATGGAAAACATATCGCATTCTGGAGAAGATAGTGCTGCAACATATGAAGAGAAACTTAAAATCTTGGCAATTTTGGATGACTCTACACTTGATGAAATAAACAACAAAGTTGATTTTTGGATGAGTGACAGAGCAGGAGATAATGAAACGTTTAAAGAAAGTATGGCTATTCCAGAATCTAAAAATCTTAAATGCTGTGCTCATATAACACTTGGTGTTGATAACGCGTGTGATAAAGTGTTCAGGGAGGCCGAACAGAGAATAGGTGTGCATAATCTGATAAGTGTGAAAGTCGGAGAAAAAGCTTTCACTTCATCCAGTTCTTCTATCCACTCACTAGGTGAGATAGCTATATTCAATTTTTTGAGTCCAAGTCATGCAGCCCACAGTGTTTCGCTGTACTCTGAATTTGTTCAATGGATGGAGCAAGAAGGAATTGAGAGACAAGGTTTCAAGGGCTTTACGCGAACAGGTTCGGTCGTGTAGCTCAGATAGCAAATCAATTCCTAAAAATGAAAGATCAGGTCCTCAAATTCTTTGACTCTGTGGTAGACATTAACTCCAATAAATTGGTCCTGGCTGTGTCCGTTTATATTCAAAGTGACTGGTTCAGTTTGTGCTGCGAACTTTATAGGAAAATCGCTGATCTAGTAATTTTCCCATAATGGACCTGCTAGGAATTGATGAGAGAGGGAAAAATCTCAAGAATGTCAGAGACTGGTATGGTGTGCGAGATTTCTTTAAGCTGAAACTACCCGATATTAATGACCTATGTGAACAACTAAAATCTGGTAACAGTAAAGATCGTCTGTACTCTGCCATGCTTAAAGAAACGTCAGAAACTTTAAGGTGCCAGCTGTCAGCGATGCCATTTTTCTACGACATTCTGGAACATGATGAAGCACAAAACGACCAACTACCAGATCCGAATAAACTGACTTACGCTCCATTAACTAATTTAGGCTGCGAGAGCAAGTTTGTTTGGTTTGACAATCGCGTAAAAATTAGCGGTGGGACAGAATCGGTCTAATCAATATCCAGGAAAAGGGTGATCTGTACCAATGCACTCCTGGTAGATTCATCATTCGACAACTTAAGTGATAAAAAAAGATTGGATAGTTGGAAGTGAGCGAGAATCTTCCGAGAAACCTCAGAAGTAAGAAAGCTAGAGAGAGATTTCTTGGCCACAGTGAAGCTGTCAAAAAAACTTGTTCTCGCTAACAAAGAAGAACTAAAAGGAAAGAAAAATCTCTGGTTATTGCAAATTATAGGCATCTGTAAACAACATGGAAGACCTTTGACTGAAAATAACTTGGAGTTGGTTGAATCCTTGTCTAAAAAACAACTCATCTCTGAAATTGTGTTTCCGCGGCTCACCGTAGCGCCAAATATTCGTCAACAGAGACGTGTCAATGACTCTAATACGGGAAAATTTCGTGTCGAAAAATTTACTGCTGAAGAACTTTGTACAAGCATCAGAAACGCAATAAAACCAAAAGATGAGGTTGATAAAAATGTTGACGGACAGCTCCTGAAAATTTTCACTTGAACATTTGTTATTATATCGGTATTTTTTGGTTTAGTCAATATAATCTCAGTGCTTTAACGATATATAACTTAAATATCCTATGAGTCAGATATAATTAAATTTAGTAGATATTTTAGAGAAAATTTCATAAACATCGTCAATATTGTATGAGAGCATCACGAAAGTGTCATTTTTGTAATCTGCAACCCAAAAAACATATATATAGACATATTAAACAATATATTTCTCAGTTATGCTAAAAAAAACTCAAAAATTCTCGATTTTAGCCGCCATTTTGAATAAATTAGCATTTTAAGAAGTCAGATGGGGTCATAGGTCAAACATTCCAACGGATTCGAACTCAGCATCCAAAATGGCCATAGAAAATGCTAAGCTTGTTCGAAAGTTTTCCAAAAGCTCGTCATTTACCCCATTTTCCAAAATCTTTGAAAAGATAATCGAAAATTTTCTAAATGTGAAGATATTTTTTACTGCTGCTTTGTAACCATATTCGCGCCAATGTGGTGACAGAAAATGCAAAATATAGAAATATCAACGTTGTTTAATTTTAGCAAGTTGGCTACTTTCGTATTTTACTATGTCTGCAGTGATTTGCTATGTCAATTATAACTGTTTGTAATGCTTTTATGTGGCAGCTTGAGTTTAATATCTTTTGGACGCGACTAAAGTTGCAATTGCCTATAGTGAGGTCAAAATTCGGTTCCTGCATACAGTTTTGGGACTGCCAAGTTATGTTATAGCTGTTTAAAACTAATTTTTCTATGTTGTAGTCATAGCAAAATGGTAGTTTAAACTGATACCAATATTAAAAATGGAAAAACCAAGATGTTCTTCAAAAAGTGCAGTAACAGACTCGCAAAGGAAAATGCCTATTAATTTGTAATAAAGGCATTTTGTTAGGCACTAAATTACTGATTTGTTAGTTTTACCCCTTACGTTATGTTATTTTCTACACTCCCTTTAATTGCTAAAAGCAGGCTATTTTAAACTTGTTAACTCCTAATCCTAAGAATTAAAATATTTTGTACCATAATCTCTTTTGAAGTAGGCTGCTCGCTAGGCACCAACCTGTTATTATATATTAACTTGCATAATTAACTTGTTTAAGGTCCTCGTCTGTCACTGAGCCAAATGACACACATAGAGACAAAAGCATAAGTTGATTTGCATGTTTTTGAGGTTTCACATTGAATGATGCTTTAGACTCAATGATGGATATAGATGATGACTGTCTTGCCGATGATTTTTGCAATGAGGTTTGTCTTAATTTGGGAATTTGGGCTGCCATCTCTTGAAAATGCTGATACTTTGTCAGACCAAGATAGTAACTCATTTGATGATATGAATGAAGGGCTTGTTCATCATTTTCCCATACACTTACCAAACTCCGCTTGTAGCATTAATATTTTCGACAAGAATTGTGACTGATCAACTGATCAAACTCCTCAACAACCCCCCGAAAACAAGATGAAGCATAATACATGGAAATGAAAAACCAAAACAGATATCAATTCCAAAATAAACGTATCTGAAAGTGAAGATTCACCATCTGATAATGTGAAAAGCCACTAGATGTATTCAATTTGATACTTGTGACAGTTTGGTTACCTGCATCACACAGCAGGCTAATCTCTATGCAGCTCAGCAAGGAAAAGAAAATTTAAATGTTCAAAAAAAAAATTTCTCTCGTCATAGCAATACTTCGACTTTCAGGATATTGCAAAGTGTCTCAACGTGACTTCTACGAGGCTGCTTCTTCGGACACTTCCAACAAAGCTTTTGCAACAGCCATAAGTAGGAACCGCTGCACAGAGATATTTTTAAAACTACAAGTTGCAGATAATGCAATTCTAAATGATGGCAGGTACTACAAAATACACCCTTTATATGAGATTTTCAATCAAAACGTTATACAGTGATTTAACACCACTCAACACAGTATACATGAAAACATGACACTATAATATGGTAAACACGGAACTAAAAAATTTATGCAAAGGAAAACCGATGAGGTTTGGTTTTGAGCTCTGGTGTATTACATCTACTGATGGATATCTGCTTCATGCACAACGATACTGTGATTCTGACACCATCTTGGGAGAAACCGGCCTTGCACAAGAAGGAAATGTCGTCATAGATTTGATTAAAAAATATGTGTTGTCAGAAGGGTGTACAGTAACGTTTGACAATCTGTTTACCTCCCTTCCTTTTCCAGATGAGCTGTCTGAACTCAGAATTGGTGGTTGTGGAACACTTTGTCAAAACCGCGTACAAAATGATCCCGTTCAGTCAAAGTTATTGAAGAAGGAAGATTGAGGAACTTATGATTTTGCCAGTAACAACCAGGGAAACATGATCGTTTCAAGGAATGATACTGCATTCGTTGCTGTTAGAACAACTATGTAAAATATTTTTTAGAATTAACAATTAATCGCTGGTCCGTATCATAGAAAAAGAAGATTCAAATTCGTATGGCAAAACCACTCCAAATTTATAACCATGACATGGGCGACGTGGATTTATTTGACCGAATGGTAGCAACTTGCAAAGTGCGAATCAGATCTAAAAAATTGTGGGGACAATTTTTTGCTTGGTCACTAAATGCTGATATGACAAATGCATATGCAGATGCGAGATAATAGCTTAAACGGCCAGTACTGTCAAAAATTTTTACCATAGACGTTCCTTCAAAAACCGTTAGCTTTACCTATAGTTCTCACAAGCGTCCAGAATATTTTTGAAAGAAGAGGAAACCTAAGGTTAATTAAACTGATTCTTGTTTTGTTTTCAAGAACAAAAGGATCATGATTTAGCGATAGTTTCAACAATGAACAATACAGATTTCTTAAACACTAAATTTTGCAAGTAACCCGGAAAATGCTAGCGCATTATCTGGAAAAGCTGGCGTACCACATGTTGTACACGTACCACATTTTGACAAGCACAAGAATAGATAGGGTTGTCATCAATCTTACTTCAAAACTAAGAACAACTAGAAACCTAAATAAGATCTGCAACGTCAGAAGTTTATTCACGCGCCATGTAGTACAACAACTATATTTTTTAATACAACCAATCTGCTCTAATAAGACTTCTTTATTAGAAGGCATTTTGTACATCTCACTACAGTTCATTTCTAAGTTTATTTTTACTCGTAAAATAGATTTGACTGTCATTTCATTTAATTTGTTCTTCATCTTGATCCAGTGCGCTGAAACAATCAAAACCACTCACTCAACGATCGCATTGCTGATGAGGGTGGAAAATACAATGTTCATCAGCTAATAAAGAAGCGGAAAAGCATTGTTTTCCGTGCATATTTTCATTAAATTGACCTCAGCTCCATCTTTTTGCAAAACTTCAATGGGTATTTTTTCGAGAAGGAAATTTATAGCTGACACCTTATCGAAGAACTCATCCATCAATGATCTCTGGAAGAAGTTGTTTTGCCAATTTCTTAACTTCATCATACCCAATTTATTTGTTTCTCAGCAACAGGGTACAGTTGATGAGCGTTGGATGGTTCTCAAGGCAATCTTACTCATCAATGTATTGGAATGCGATGCTGTAGAATTCTTGGAAGCTCGTCTTAGCACTTAAGCATGATCATCATCGATAGTTCTCATTAGCTCAACTGTTCTTCCTCCAAAAAAAGATTTCTGGCGTTGCAATACTTTGCACTTTTATGATGAAATTATTTTCACGAGTTCAGGAAACAGCGTATTGATCTTTTGCAAAAGCATATTAGTTTGTTTGAACAGTAAAAGAGTACTGTCAAGAAAGCATACTACAACCAGAGATTCGTCTGATTAAAAAAATTCAATCAAAATTCGTGGTGGATGTTTTAGTGACAAAAAAATGCGATTTATGTGGCTCCCGAAAATCGATCATCTGCTCCATTACAGCGTTCAGTGTTGCGCATCTTGTCAGATTGTGTGTCGGTAAAGCTGAGTAGTTGGCATCAAGTTGTTCACAAAACTGTTTGAGGTTTGCAGTCTTGCTTGTTTGACTTTAAAGTGGCTGCCAACTTTCAAAACAATTGCTTCTACGTCAACAGTAAATCGCTCTGATCCATTCTCTGCTGAGTTACTTAACATATGCGCAAAGTAGCTAAATGGAATTACACGACTTGTTTGTTCTTCAAGGCGAGAGCAGAGGTTGTTTCGTCCACCATGCAGAAACCCATTTAAATTGCATTGACGGCACAAAAGAAGTCAGTTTTTTCGGATCTAGATTATTTTCATGAATCGACTTTGAGATAAAATTTTAAATTTGCGATGAGGTCTCACCAAGCAATGATTTTACTCCCATGACACGTACTCTAACTTTGGAACTGAAGTCCCAGGAGATGTACTCTAACTTCAGAACTGAACTTCAACCCTGAAGTATCGGATAATCATGGAAAACAGCTTGATCTTTTTGTGGTTCGAAGCATCTACCAAGATTGAAAATGTCTGCGTATCAAGCTCAGCGCTAACATCATATTTTGAGATGCTAAAACTATAGTCATTATTCTTGTACTTTTTGTTCTGGCACAGGAAAACTTTTTGGCTATACATGAGACTGGGAAAATGGCTTTGAACAAACGTGATGTACAATCAGTGGTGAGAAATGACTACTGGTGCTTTTCAGTATGAAATGCTCAGCTACCTTCAGCTTAGTCTGCATTGTAATCAAAGTTCGTCGGTGCAGATTTACTACAGATTGGTTAGACTGTAACATTTGAGCGGAGTTTCTGCGTTTTGGGGTTTCGTTATGTGCTGAAATAGCAGCTTTTCCAAAGAATTTTAGGATAGTACCACAGTTGCAGAGGTTGCAGTGAGGGAAGCACTCGCCTTTCAAACTTCGTTTTACCCCATTTAACTACAGTATTCCTCAAGAAAAACCTTTTGGCGTTTGCTCATTCTAATAACTTAAAAAGCGAAATTTACTATCACTTATGCGATTTTACTATAACATAGTTACATTAGCGATTGCTGAAAATATAAAATTACTTGCATCAGTGCTGTATTAAGAAAAGCTTGTTACTTGCTCTTCAATGAATGTTTTTATTTTTTCATTAATCCAACGGTTTTAAGCATCTAAGTTTCAAGCAATTATCATTTTATATCAAATTTTTTTTAAATAGGAAGCAAAAATATAAAAATCAACATCTCAGTTGAAACCATGTCCTTAACACTGTAATTTTTTTACACTAAAAACCAGTTTTAAATTGAAAGTTGTGATAGCAATTGTTACATATTTATGCTTAACAAGCAAAGTAAATTATTCAATCGTGAAATAATTGACTTTAAATTACGCTCAAGTAATTGAAACAATTTTAAAATTACTTATTTAAAAGAAGCGGAATCGTAACGCTGTAAATGCATTGGCGTAACGCAGTGACAATAGCCCTTATAATTAGTTGAAAATAACGAACAAGCCCACATGTCTAGACAAGCAAGACGAAAGAAGGATAGATATCAAATATAAGGACGTTTCTTAGAAGAAAGGGAAGTATTATTTTCTAAGACACACTCCTTCAAAATAAAAAACAAATCTTAAACATATGGACGACATGGCAACCCTGAGTATAGATGTTCAACAACTTTATAACATCTATTTTCATCTATTGAAATCACCATATAGTGACTAGCAACTCTTCTAATAACATTTTGAAGTATGATTGCAAAACCGCCTGAAATTAATACATTTATATTTTCTTGGTTTCTTTGTTTCGCTAATTAGTTTTTATGCACGAATAATTTCTACGTTTCACTTTGTCTTGCAACTTGTAATTTAAATTTAATGCCGAGGTGTCAATTTGAGCAAGTATGCGTCGGCGTACACGCGTGGCTTGGCGTGGGAGCAATCTTAGATAATATATTGTAAAGTTTGTTAATTTTGTTCTTGCTTTATGCATTGACGCTTTGTTTTGTTATCTATCCGAATCAGTATAGTTAAATTGAACTTAATCATGAAAGTGACATTGTTGAAAATAGCTACGATAAATTGTCGAAAACGTCGATCTCAACACGCCAATGCAAAGATATTTCCTGTGTGAATATCATCAGTGTTAAGGAAGACAGTTAACGACTTTACCGCAGTCTAAATCCTCTCTCCCCACCAAATCCATATATATGCTTTTCAATTTAAATAGCGGTTATAATAATATCGGAGAAGTGATCAAAAAAGTAACCAAAGTTTTCAGAAATGTATTTTTTTTTAACGCTTTTCCGCATATGCAGTTTATAAATTTTGATACATACAGTGCAATTGTGACTTCAGAACAACCTAAACGGACAATCTAGTTGTGATGTAAAAATGTCAAACTGTGACAAGGGCTTATTCATTAAATAAAAACCCAGACGAAAAACCAAGTTTTTGAAACAGATTTCAATTGAGTTAATTTTTGAGTAAATATTCCAATCTTTTAAAAATGCTACATCGGACCACGTTATACTGTTTGTGGTTAATCAATACAAGGCTCACATTACCTCATCTACACAAATGTCATTTTGTCTGACATACATTTAAATGTGGCATCGTAAAATATTTTACAAAAAATGTAAATTGATTTCTTAAGTTTCTAAAACTAACTTGTACGAAATGTCTTTGTGTCGGATGCTTCTCCGTAACCAGCACTGTTTCGAGCAGTCAATGTAAAATCATAAGCTGTATTCGATGTTAATCCCTTGATAGTTGTTGATGTTCCAGTGTTTCCAGTGCTACAACTATCATCTGCACACGGACTCCACTTAACTACATATTCTTTGGTTGATTGACCTTCAGCTGATTCTTCCCATTGCAGGAATATTGACCCAGATGAAAAGTTCTTTTGTATTAGAAATGTTGGTTTACCTGGAACTACACATCAACAAATCGATCATGTTTTCTTAACAACTTTTCTTTCTTATCAACAAATCATAACATACATGCACAATACAACGCAGTTATGCAAAGATATTGAAGTAGGCTTTACAAAAACTTTAAAGCAAAAATATCAAAACATTCGGATCACACTGGCGGTTTCGCCAGTGCAATCCTATTCAAAAAGAAAAATAGACTGAAATAATTTTTATGTCACCAAAGCACCAATGAAAAAGCTATCAGTGAGCAGCTAAAACTTTTGATTGCTTCAATTTACGTTTACTGAAATTGGTAGGCTATACCAGCACTTCTTTGATCTTTACATTACAATGAGTAATACAGAAAAAAAAATTGTATGCAGTAAGTTTTGTTTTCTTACCAGTCACTACATGAGTTGGATCAGATTCTTGACTTTCACCTCCGTTGTTTACAGCAATTAGTTTGAATGTGTAATCTGTGTTTGAATTCAATCCAGTTATGTTTGCTGAAGTTCCAGTGATTCCTGTTCTTCTTTCATTGTTTGTATCTGAACTCCACGTAACTGTATAATTTGTTGCAGCTGTTCCTTGACCTGATGTATTCCATCGCAATGATACAGTTGAAGATGTGGAAAACCATTTGATAGGTTTGTTCGGTTTTGATGGAACTGCAACAAAATGAAAACAATTGATGGCAATATTAGCAAAGGTATGAGCAGTGTAGAACACTGAAGCCAGCGTTTTATCATAAATTGACAATGAACCAATTTGACGATAATAATGTCATATAACGTACAAAAAATAAAATTTTTGTATGGGATAATTCACAACGGGACGACTGAAAACCAAAATTTGTAGTCTAAAATGGAAAACTGAAATTTTTATCAGAGCATAAACACTATTTATTGTTAGCACAAACCATTGCTTTGACTAAAAGTCTAAGTCAATCTCAAGGACCAAACACAAATCAAATTCCATTTGTAGATCATTAGAAATCAACTTCCTAGTCAATATTCCATTAATATAATATCTTTAATTGGATATTGACACAAAGAATAGAATAATTTTAGAATCAAAGCAATTATATTTATGTAATGAGACACTAGAGTCCTGGCTTCCTATATCATAAACGATAGCATCTAATGAAGGGTGGCTAACTATTCTAGTAAACAAATAATTTGTTGCATTGATGCTAACACTTGTACTTATTTATTTTTGGGATGCTGAATTCAAATCTAGCCTAATTATTTTGCAATTCACGATGTTTATGTTTTTTGTGCAGAGCAAAATTTTTGCAAAGAGACATTTTTAACCAAGTGGATTTATGCCTGGCACATAAAAAAACAAACCAAAAACATCAACATTAGCAGTTCCCTGTGTATTGCCATTAAAGAAAGAACTTGCAGATAATGTTACACGAAATATTGAAAACAAATAAAAAGTTGACAAGTAAAATCGGATAAAACCAACGAGTAATTTCACATGAATGCCATTGAAAAAGTGTGGAGAATCATCTGAGCCATGTACGAACAGTTTGATATGATGCAAAATCTACATGCAAGCAACCTGTATCAAGACAAAAATTAGCGTTTATAAATCTTGCGTTTGTACATTTTTTGCGGACGATCACGTTCAATGCTCTAGCATTGAGCAATGAATATGGCGGTCCCACATACTTTGGTAGAGTTCTTCTACTGTAATTAAGTCGTGGTGGAACTGCTCTTCCTGCTCATCACTGACAGCTCCAAGGTTTTCTGGAAATTCGTCTGAATGGGAACAGTAAGTGCACTTCGATGATTATTTACATCCCAAATCATAAAATGTTTAGAGGATTTTGCGAGTAAATTTTCATAATTTCGTACTTTTTTATTTTAAACTGTTCATTGCTTCCACAAAGGAAAATCATGCTGCCTTCTCCTCAACATTCATTGTTTGAATAAAAGCTTGATAACCACAAGCGCACGGATCTGCGTTCCATTAAATACCCCTGCTTTGGTTTTCTCATATGATAAGCCAGGAAAGATGCACAAAAAATGCTGAAAACATTAACCATCCAGAGTTAATGCTTATACAAACTACTTTATCAAGTCTAACTTGAGGTGAAAAAAAGGAAAAACTATTTTGCCACTGCTAGCAGCTCGATCGTGAATGACATTTCGCACGCCAGCTTCAAGGGTGTCGCGTTTGGGCTATTCTTTTTGAGTCTAGTGCTTTTCACGATCTTGGCTAACCCACGTGCAAAAGAAACAAGGAAATGTAGCACAGCCTCTTTGCTGACCCAGCAGAAAACTAACCACATTCAGGTCAATGCATATAATCTAGTTATATTCATGATATCTGAGCAATACATTACTGGTTTAATGTCCTCCTGCCGCTTCTTCTTAACAGCAGAGTGACCAGCAGGAGCAGCTCCATAGCTATTTGCATTGTGCAAAAACACACACTCGAGGCTGCGTTTGGAGGTGTCCAAAAAAAGTCACCATTATTCTGGGTAGTATGATGGATACCCGATTGGCCGAGAATCCTGGTACATCGTCACAATAAACAAGTTGCTTTTTCTTCTTCAAAAAGGACGGAAAGAGTTCGGTGTCCCGACAATTTAAAGTCGCGATAGAGTTAGGGCTAGGGTTAGTCCACTTTGAAATATCGACTTTAATTTTCCGACTTTTTAATTTTGCGACTTTGAATTTCGGAATTTCAATTGTCGCGACTTTGAATTTCCCACTTTGAAGTGTCACAGAATCAATAAGTTCATTTCTTTTTCTGAAATATGACACCTTTGCTGAGCTATGCAGCACATTTTTTCATTGAGCCTGCAGGCTAAGATCTCAGCTGATTATTTGGGTAGACATAAATCACGCACCAAGTCATTCAATTCTAACTTGTTACACCGCTGGGGAGCTGCTTTGCTGCTTTCATAGGAAGAGTTTACATATTTCTCAACAGTTATCTGCAGAGTCTACACATTCGTTTACTCTCCCATTCCATGCGCTCATCTTCAGATTCAGTTTCTTCATCTTCAGAATATACAAAATCTTTAAATACTGTAAATGGGAATTCATCGGTATGTAGAACAGATTGGATCGTTGATGGAATACGAGATGATTTGTCGGATTTTTTTTCCAATACATTTCGTGTTTATCAAGCATAAATAGCAGTCTTTGTGATGATCTTTTGATTTACGCTACACCATAGGTACACCAAAAGGTAAGCCTCTTTGCTTTGCTTTGGTCCAGTTTCTAAGCATTTCTTCGCAGTTATCAAGCACAATGTTGGGAGCCCATTTTTTATCCTCATCACCAAGAGAAACTTTAAAATATGCTTGGAAAGCACGCTTCCCAAGCAATGATATATTGCACCTTTGGCGAGAAATGATATATTCAATACATGCAACAGGTGTAACAAAATGAATCAGCTTTATTTTTACATTTTTAACTACAAGAAGCCGTGTGTAAATTTGAAACTAATCCAGATGGTATGTTGAAAACAAATCATATCTTGACATTTATTACACACAGTTCAAAAAAGCCTACAGTATCAAAACAAGTAAAACAATAGCAGCGTAGTAACCAGGCTAAAACGCATAGGGCCTACATACATGGAACAGGTACCGTACTGCTTTAGCTTGAACAAGTGCACATTGCTGTCAATTATTACCCCACTAGCCACCCAAAAGTTTGCCCAGTTTTGTCAGTAACTGTAGCTATTTGATCTTAGACAGCACCACAAACATTTGTTTTCACTTGCCGTGCCATGTTTAGACCAACTACAGACAGAGGAAACTAGCATTAGTGATATGTGTCACATTACAACAAACCTGAGTGCATAATCCATACATACACAGAACTTACTTTCACAGTATCAAAGAACAGATAGCCCAGCATGCACATCTAGCCTACCGACTACTTGCCCAATTTTATTAGGTTGTGTTTGATCTTAAAGAGCACCAGAAATATTGATTTTCGCCCGTTGCACCATGTTTTAAACAAACTACAACACAGAAGACTCATAGCCAATGTGCTGTAAGCTACTGCAGCAAACTCGCAAAAAGTGCTCCACCAAGTGAAAATCAGTCAGCTATGACAAGCTAATGTTGACAACGAATCAGAAAAGTGTATAGAACTATGAAAAAGAGTGAACAGTTAGAAGTTATTGAATGAAATTATATAAAAAAATGTATACAAAATACCACTAATATGAGTATAAGAAATATGCCGATTGCATGAAAACTAAGGCATGCAAAATAAAACTGAGGGCAGATTTGCAATCTGTGATCACAAATTGTACAAAATTATTTGCACAAGCATGCCATGAAAATTGTTGAAAGATTACTAGAGGGGCGAATACGAACACTAGTCAATTAGAATAAAATGCAGTTTGGATATTCATTGTGAGGAGAATGCAGGAGGAATATCAAAAGAAGGACAAGAAGTTGTATATGTGTTTTGTTGACATGGAAAAAGCTCTTGATAGAGTGCCAAGAAAAGTGATGGAGTGGGCCATGAGAAAGAAGAGTCTATCAGAAGTAATGGTTCTGGAAGTTATGAGCTTGTATGAAGGTGCAAAGACAAGAGTGAGGGTGGGATCTGCATATTCAGAGAAATTGAAAGTAAAAGTTTGCGTACATCAAGGATCTGTGCTGTTGCCACAACTGTTTGCAATAGTTGTAAACGGAATTACAGAAAATGCAAAAAGGGATGTAATTAATGAATAACTGTATGAAGATGACCTTGTTCTCATGAGCGAAACCATGGAAGACTTAAGGGAAAGATTTTCGAATTAGAAGAATGCACTAGAAAATAAGGGTTTAAAGGTCAACACAAGAAAAACAAAAGTGATGGTAAGCGGGTCGGAATGAGAACTGCTCAAAAGCAAGATACATTCATGTGTAGTTTGTGGGAGGAGAGTCACGCCAGTTCAGTGTTCTGCACAATATGTGGAAACTGGGTTTATGGCAGATGCGAAAAAATAGAGTTACCGCTAGGTTGGCAATGCATTTTGTTTGCTCAAAATGTAAAGAAATAGTGGAAGAAACGGTGGATTCGATCGAGAAATTGTGCGATGAAGTGGAGACAGTGAATGGATTTTGTTATTTGGGAGACAGTCTAAATTCTAGTAGTAGTTGTGAAGCGGCAGTTACAGCAAGAGTAAGAATCGGTTGGGAAAAAATCAGGGAATGTGAAGAGTCATTGCTTGGAAATAGGTTTACCCTAAGGATGAAAGGTATCGTTGTTGTGTAAAATTAGCTATACTGTATGGAAGCGAGGCATGGTGTTTAAAAAAGAAGGAAAAAGTAATTTTAAGGAGAACGGAGAGAGCTATGGTGAGAGCCTGTACTGTCATAAAGTTTTTGACAGCAAGACGTTTGAAGAACAGATGGACATACTGGGGTTGAGGAAAACAATAGACCAGTTAGCAACAGAAAATGAAGTTAGATGGTATGGACATGCGCTAAGGAGGGATGACGATAGTGTTTTGAGGGTTGCTCTGAATTTTGAAGTGAGTGGCAAGAAAACGACCGATGAAGATCTGGATGAAGGAAGTGGAGGAGGGGACAGAGAAGATTGCTTTGAAGAAGGAAGATGCCCTGAATCGAGCAAAGTGGAGAGATGGAGTGTAAGCAATCACAGAAGGAATAGGGTGAATCTGGCCATCTCTGCTAAGGGGACAGCACCGGATAATATCTGAATAACTACTACTACTTGCAAAAGAAAATAAAAAATAATTTGTTTGCTAGTGATATTTCTGATTGCACCACAAAAATATTGGCTATGTTCTGTTTGCAAAATCAACTCTCTACCCATCAGCGGTTTCCAACTTTTTTAGGCTTATATCTTTCACACAATCTCATGCATCCTAGAACCGCACATTTGTACCAACTAGCTCAGCTCATTGTATGAAATAAGTAAAACATGCAAAACTCGAGATGAATATTGATACCCATGAACCAAATTTTTGCTGCTTACAATAAAATTATTGTGTAACATAGTTGGTGGTTTCAACTTTCAGTATGAATGAAATCATTTGTTTCTTGAATTGTTCTAATTGGCTCAAATAACTCTTAAATGGTATCGTCAATTATTAATTATGCTAGTTTCAAACACAAAAGTGATAACCGTGAAAATTTTTTTTTAAATTCAAGCAATTATACGTAAAATGGCTCTTTGCGGAATCTCGACACAAGACGCAACAAATAAAACTTTGCATCTGACTCAAAAAGATTGGAAATCAATTTGAAACCTTCGTAGGCCAGTCATATTGTTTGAAAACTCTCAGATGCCAGTCATATTGTTTGAAAACCCTCAGATGCCAAACTTAGAGTATTTTACAGTTGCTTGAACAAAATAATGGAAAGGATAGCAAATGATTAGTTTGTTTATCGTGATGTCATCATTGTTTATTACCATTACTGTTAGTCCCAATTTAAGGAGACCATATCGCCTTTCCTCTCCTCGTAATTACGCCATATCTACAATAGGTTACGAATCAACAAGCTATTCCATAACATTTTTTTGATATATTTGCCTCATACCAGGGATAGCCAAATTTTCTTGGTTAGAGATCGACTAAAACATGCCATATGAATACACGATCAACACATCGGTAACAAAATCACTAAAACGAAGCTGTGGCCGTCTTTTTTGCGAGACCCCTTCAATGAAATATAAAGACATGACAGAAAACGATGCTCCAGATACCGAACAACTTCGCACGTCCTGTATCAGAGGTTGTATGAAAAAAAAGGTTACCACAGAAGTGCGGCGAAGAGTCCGTATTTGGACAGACCACAATGAGATAAGCGGTATTCTGAGTCGGATGACCGCATGCTGGCGCTTCCGAAAAATTTTTGACAGTGAAAAAATAAGTTGTAAGAAGGCTAAGTTTAATGCAAAGAAAGAGAACGACAACAGAGTGAACGTGACAGGAAAGAGGAGGCTTTTCTGTGAAGACTACGAAGACTTTTGTGTAAAAAATTTTGAGGAGACGCTGCGCCTCCAGTCATAAAAAAAAAAATAAATAAAAAAGGTAAGAAAAGCTGCAGAAGCGCAACGACGGTAAATATCTAAATGCTAAGCTATCCCTCTTCGTTTTAAACAACGCACTATCAAAATATGGAATTTTAAAGATTTCTTTCTTTCAAATGAGATTCAAAATTGTAGACTTAGTTCGTTGCGAACTTCCTTTGATTGCTTCTGGTTGATCCACCAGGACTGTGGTAAACAGAAGTGGCGAACTCTGCTTAGCTAGTTTATGTCTAGTGTTGATGTTCGGAAGAAATGAGCAACCAGGTACTCATTGCATCCTAAAAATAATAGTAAAAAAGAAAATAGACAGTTGCTGCATGATATGCCAAAGTCTACGAGACAGAAAATATGAAAGAAAACAAAATAAATGGCAAAGACGCAACAAAATGTCTAAGAATAGCAGTGAATAACTGTCTGACTTTTTAGTGATGCCAACCAGGGGAAAGATTGTATAATAGCGCTGGCATTGACAAAAAAATCAAGCGAGCTGGGCCCTACAAAAAATACTGAGTGGCTTCACTGCCAACGTGTAATCGGTGAGCTAAGACGTCAGAGTCTCCTTTATCGAAAGATAAGAAATAGAGCCACCAATACAAATAAGAACATTACGATTTCGAAGAGAAACAAATTGGGTGAGAACAGCATCTTGAAAAAGAAGGCAAGGTTAAAAACCAGAGCAGAATAGAACCGAATGAGGTCCATGATTAAACATTGATGATACAACGGACAAGTTCAAAGCTATGGAGTGTTCTCGATATGGATTTTAACGGCATGCCTCGAGTTTCTTCTAAACCATGTTGGGGTTCTTGATTACTTTGTGTAGGGTCCCAGCGGCCATCCCGAGAGTCTCAGAAACCACGATCAATCTCCAGCCAGAAGCTTGCATTTGTCACGTCACGATAAGTGTCAATTTGTCATAGTCTGTGCAAAATTTTTTCCAACTTTTTAAGACAATCAATTGAAAAACGCTCCTCTTAGAAATCTTGTTTAGTCGATTCCTAATTTGTTGCAATCAACCACTTCAGACTTGCTGACCACACTTAACTTACTACAGGCGTAGGCTTTACAAATATCAAAACAAAAAAAGTCACCAAACACGAAATTCTGTTGTCACTGTTTTTAACAACTAAATTTGCTGCTCACTGGCAGTTTCGCCAGTGCAATCTTATTCAAAAAGAAAAATAGACTGAAATAATTTTTATGTCACCAAAGCACCAATGAAAAAGCTATCAGTGAGCAGCTAAAACTTTTGATTGCTTCAATTTACGTTTACTGAAATTGGTAGGCTATACCAGCACTCCTTTGATCTTTACATTACAATGAGTAATACAGAAAAAAAAATTGTATGCAGTAAGTTTTGTTTTCTTACCAGTCACTACATGAGTTGGATCAGATTCTTGACTTTCACCTCCGTTGTTTACAGCAATTAGTTTGAATGTGTAATCTGTGTTTGAATTCAATCCAGTTATGTTTGCTGAAGTTCCAGTGATTCCTGTTCTTCTTTCATTGTTTGTATCTGAACTCCACGTAACTGTATAATTTGTTGCAGCTGTTCCTTGACCTGATGTATTCCATCGCAATGATACAGTTGAAGATGTGGAAAACCATTTGATAGGTTTGTTCGGTTTTGATGGAACTGCAACAAAATGAAAACAATTGATGGCAATATTAGCAAAGGTATGAGCAGTGTAGAACACTGAAGCCAGCGTTTTATCATAAATTGACAATGAACCAATTTGACGATAATAATGTCATATAACGTACAAAAAATAAAATTTTTGTATGGGATAATTCACAACGGGACGACTGAAAACCAAAATTTGTAGTCTAAAATGGAAAACTGAAATTTTTATCAGAGCATAAACACTATTTATTGTTAGCACAAACCATTGCTTTGACTAAAAGTCTAAGTCAATCTCAAGGACCAAACACAAATCAAATTCCATTTGTAGATCATTAGAAATCAACTTCCTAGTCAATATTCCATTAATGTAATACCTTTGAATGAATATTGACATAAAATATTAAGGTAGTATTAAGGAAATTATATTTATTTAATGAGGCGTTTGGAACATTTAGTTTATGAATAATATTTTTTTAATGAAACATTGTAGAGTCTTGCATTTCTACGTCCCAACTTCCGTGTAACCAAATTTTCGCTACTTGTCATAAATATATTATTGCGTAATGTCACTGCTGCAACTCCAAATTGTATGGAAGTAATTTCATTTCTTGGCGTCCCTTCTAATTGACCCAATGTTTTGATAAGTTATGCACTAATAGTGTACTTTCTAATGATTTTTGAAAATCATTTTCACTTATACGTAATGTACAAGACATCAAATTGATAGGCATTGGGCGTGAAAACGTCAAAACCAACATTGGAATACCAAAAGCGTATCGATTGCCACCAAATGCTCTGCTCACTGGCAGTTTTGTCGATACGTTTTTATCAACAAAGCAAAATATGCTTAGTCAATTTTCATGTCAGCAAAGCAGCACTGACAAATTTGCCAGTGAGCATCTTAAGCTTTGCTTTTTGTATTTACGATTTGCAATACTTCAATTGCTTTTTATCTCATGCAGTCACTGCATAGACCCATGATTCATATATTTTTTCTAGATTTTTTTTTCTAATTTTATTCTAAAATAGTATGCTGACTTTACCCCATAAAATCCCTGAAGCTGAAATTGGCATTATTTATTTGTAAATTTGAAGATGCTTGTGAATGTAAAAGTTTTAAAAGCATTTAATTCTAACCTCCTTTTAAATGAACTGAAGAACTGTTTCTCAAAGATGATGAAAATTACCTGTACGATTGAAAAATATTATTCCAGATAAAGAAATGTTTATAGAGACCAAATATACGTATTACATTGGTGTTTATGCACTTTTTTTTTATTTGCCATACTTATCCTCCATTCAAGAGAAAGCGATGTATCGCTATGTTTTGGACGGTAAGTCCGCACTCGCTTGGGAGTTGCCATTTCTGGGTTACCTGCCTTCCACATAAAGGTGGGGCGTGACTTTTATGACTTTTCATGTAGGTAGCTATAAAAATTTTCATCACTTTGCGATTTTTCAAATTTTTAAATTGTTTTTCTTGCAAAGTCGAAAAGTATGTTTTTAAAGTATTTTGGTCAATAAGAAGGTCTTTACCTTTGATTGTGTGAAGCGAAAGAGTCGCTCAAACAAGAGATGCTTTTTAAGAAAAGCCCTCAAACTTGTTTTGAGATATAAATATCTTTAGCTCCTCAGAATTATCAAAAATGGGCAACATACGTAGGAAAAAAGATCTTCATTTTTGTTTGGAGCTAAAAATGGCAAAGAAGTCAATCATAAATAGTGCGGTATCTGCCATAAAAAAGATTTTCGACTTTGTTGTAAAACCAAAATGCTCTCAGCCTCTCTCCCCAACCAAATTTGCAGAATCTTTGATAAAAAAGATGATGCGTAATAAGTGGTCTTCATGCTTATTGGGAGCTGAATATAGCCAAAAAGTCATGCAGAAAAATCTTAATCTCCAAAAAAGTCCTCAATCTTGTTTTGAGACAAACGTGGCTTTCTTTTCCGCCGATACACAATAAGCGTTGCGCCCATGAAATAAGCTAGTTTTTAGGGGTGTTGCGAGGTTTATCCTAATTTGCGTATTAATTTTTGAGTAAAACTGATAAACCAATTTAATCCACTACGGGGCAAATCAACGCCCGTTTGGTAAAAAACACTTGAAAGTTTAGCTGAAAACAGTTTTTTGAGGAACATGAAGTTCTATCTCTTTCTCAAATGTGCCAAAATAATTTTTAAAAAAAGTTAAGTTGCCGCTACTCTGGATTCTTTACACAATCCCTAGTTGATCGGTATCGCTTGAAACGTTCTCAACGCAGCTGTCTACTTACGATTTCTTCAAAATTCAAATTAGATAATTGCTTATCCCACTGTCCTAGGATAGCTCACCAAATATGGCCAAAAAGTCTCTTATTTTTAGCACATTGGCTTATAGTTAGTGTCCTAATATTTAGCTGCATTATCAATCTTTGCGATTTCCAAAAAAACTGCAACTATAAGTGATAAAATGTCTACAAAATAAACTGATAACAAAAGCTTACATTGAAATTTTATGCAAACAATGCGTTGGTTGGCCCTCCAACAAAACTTTGAAGGGCGACACAAGTAGTGATGACGTCACGTGAAATTGGTCTGTAAGCATTTTATTGTTTGTTGGTGTGCAACACCGCCTCTACTAGATAAAATATAAATTGAAATATTTTCTTTATTTCTCATCCGATTGGAGTAAATTAGTTTCTACATTACCATTTTTATGGTGGGAAGTTCATTTCTGACATCAATTTTTGTTTTTCCTCCACTGCAGGAAATTATTTTTGCTTTTATAAATTACTTGATTCTCTGGGTCACAAAAATACTACTTATAGCTTGCATCCTATTTTTTGAAACACTGAAATGCAATATTTGAAGAGTTGATTTGTGGCACAGAATTTGAAAATTGCAGAAAGTAGAGTATTCATTCTCAAAGCTTTTAGTCTGACACTTTTTAAGAGAATCCGTCAGAAATAGAGTGAAAAGGTGAAGTGAGTCACTTGTATAGAGACACAGTTGACGAAAAAGGAAAAAGGGAAAAAAAGCTATATCGTGATTGGTAAAAGAACCGACCAATGGAAGGAGCGAAACTAATCTGTAATTTTTACACCATAAACGAATTCCTTTTGTTTAAATAAATTTGGTTTGGATGTTTTGATGTACGTGGCTTCAAGGGTGGAAAGATGAAAAGAAGTACGGCCACAGGCAAGAATAGAAAATTTGTTATCATTATATTTACGTGCGCATGTAGGGTTTTGTAAAAGATGTTGTCCAATGGCAGAAAAGAAAGTTTCAGCTTTAAAGCTTCTGATTGGCTTGCAAGAGCGGGCTAATGTGCCTCGGTTCTGAGAAATATGCTCCTGGAGAATGGTTTTGGGCACGTGCTGCTTAATCCTCTTCTGTAGCCTTTGAGACGTACGACCCACGTACCGACTATCGCAGTGGCACAAAAATTGGTAAACACTGTTGCTTTGATGAAAAGCGGGTAGTACATCCTTTTCGGCTGCAGGCAGAAGTTGTCTAGTGGTATAGACAATGCATGGTTCAACTGCAAAGTAACAGCGTTTGACGGCTGTTTTAATTTGCATTTCGTACCTCATCGAAACATTGCCCAGCCATGGCAAGTAAAGATACACTGGGCATTTCTTCGGACCTAATTGCATTGGTTTGTGAAACTGATTTATTTTCTTGGTTATAACAGCGTTGATTACAGCTTCAAGGTAACCGTTCTTGATAGGGATTGAACGAATGTTGGAAAGTTCATTTTGAAGAGTAGATTTCGAACAGATGACTAGAGCAACGCTGTTATAACCAAGAAAATACTCTACTTTCTGCAATTTTAAAATGTAATACTCTTTAAAAATGACATTTCAATTGTCTTAAAAATGAATCAAAACTACAATTTTCTTGGTGCAACTCTTGTTACAGAGGTGCCCTAAAGAGATCTTAAAATCGAAACAGGCCCCCAGCATCTGTCACACTAACAAAAATATTTTTCTTCAAAAGATTGACATATAGTTATAAAGAACTTTATGAAGCAATCCAAATTGAGAATACACAGTGTAACAATCAGTAAGCTTGGTTGCAAGAAAAAGTTCACGTAGCACATGAGGTTTGGGCATAACTGTCTTTTGTTGCGTTTGTATCGGATATTGCCTTCGTGCTAGTTCTATGACTTGGAGAATGTTTTGTCGCTGATTTTAAATCAGCTTATAAAAGGGATCTTTTTCCAACATCCAACTGATTCTAAATTCGTAATCGTTGGTTTAACTCCTAACTAGTCAAAGAACAGCCATGATTCTGAATTAACAAATTCTTGACAGAGCACTATCATGATATATTGTTGACAAGACACTTAACAAGATGCCTCCATCTTTACGTGACAGACAATTGGTGGGGCCAAGCAGTCTACCTGCAGTGTTGGCCTTATCATGGGTATTTTCATCCACTAAATCCAAAAAAAAGAAAGTGATAGGTGACGTGGTGATAAGAACCACGTGTGTAGATTCACTTTACCCTAATATGCAGAGGATAAAGCATCAATATGCACAGGCCACTTGTCCAAATCTTCCCACAACAAAGTTAAGAGCGCAGCATACCAGTATCAAGGATAAATTTATAATATAAAATAAGCAAGATTAAACAGTTTTTGAATTGTATTGAATGATATTTGATATCTTTCATTTCCCACAATTAACATCTTTAAAATACAATACAAATAATTCCACTCATCCATTTGGCATGTTAAATTTTTCCCTACTTTTTTGCCCAGCAGAGATCAGTTGCTAATCCAGGAAAAAACTTTAAACCAAAATTGTTGACATTATTTTTGATAAGATCATGTATAAATTTTATTAAACTTTTGCAATGGTATTACTATTTGACATTGCCTAAATAGATAGATACACTGAGCTGTTCCTTGTACAAAAGCATCAACTGCTGCAACATAACTTAAACACTTACCTTAACAACTTTTGCCTACTTTAAATAATCACCTCTTTGATACAATTAGTTGATTCTGTAAATTGGGAAAAAATTGGGCTGATTTCTTTGATATTTTTAGTAAAATCATCTTTAGGATCTACAAACTTTACTTCCTATTCAGCAGATATAAGGATTTCTTTCTTTTCATGTTTCTTTAATCCTTTGAAGAACACTTCAAACTTAGAAAAATATTTGTCATTGGGACCTGCAGTAATTCCAAGTTCGCATCTTGTGGCAACTGTCAAAACCAGCTACATGATATGGTAGGTAGTGGTTTTTCAAAATCATATCACCAACAACATTGGCACTTTTTTTGCAACCCATGTTCCCAGTGGTGGTTTCAAAAGATAAATCTGTTATCTGATGATTATCAATGTTTCGTTCTAAAAGAAGCTCGTGTGCATTATTGGCAATAGTTCTTCCAGTGTGTTATTGCAGCTTTTAGCGCAAACTTTGCATTTATTTGGTTTATAGACGCAGGCAACTTTTTCGTTTAAAAGACGTTTTCTTAATTTCGCGCTTGCATTTAACCCTAGAATGCAAGCATTTATTTTGCATGCGAACGAGATTTTTGTGTTTAGTTTGACGATTACTGTAGAGCACAGGCTTTCAGAAACGAGTAGTGCTTTAACTGAACACTATGTCGTTATTTGAAGTAGTAAATGATTTAAGAACTAATTGAATCTATTTGTTTAGCGTGCTAATTATATGTATGATAGTACACTGTTGGATATGGAGACTGTTGTTGGCTGCGTTTTCCACAACAGTTGGTAAGTGATATGATGTTTGAGTTAATTTGCATTTTTCCTGATTTATTGTAATTAAATTTAATGTTGATTTGGGTAGTGCCAAAGGAATTCGCGTCCGTGACTACCGCTTATTACTATTGCTTTATTTACTTAATGTTACTTTAACCTTATTTGGTTGTTTATTTCGTATTAACTTAATTTTACTCTTTATTAATAGAAAACCACTACACTTCACGAGTGCGTTTTAACAAACCAGCCAGCAGCAACGCAGTGCCTTTTTTCACAGGAATGTCTCCCAAAATCTTATTTCTTTTCATACTACTGCTGTGCCACAAACAGCAAGAAAAATTTTCCATTCTTCATGTTGTTTCTTCTTTTTCTCATCAAAATAAACTACCAAATGTTAAGGAAAATTAAAGTTTGTTTAACTGTTGTGGCAGTTTCAACTTCTGTTTTCTTTTGTAGGCAACGAATAGTAGATAATGGCATGAACATATCTTTTGTTTCGTCCACCTGCTGTAATTGTAGTTGCGCAAAAAGCAAATATACCACCAGGTGATATTTTGGGCCAATCAGCATGTGGAATTAACATTTTAATCCAAACATCTCTGTTCATGCTCATGGAAATAATTTTACATTTTTAGAACTTTGTAGAAAAAGAGCATATTTTTCTGTCGTAGTTGTGTCAATAGTTGCTGTGGAACCCGAAACTGGGATATCATTAAATGACAAGTCAGCCAAAATGCTTGTATTTAATCCTTGGTGAAGTTTTTAGTCCTTTTCTTTTTCATGCGCTTTAATAGCTTTCAGTTAATTGGTCCTAAGGAAACAATCTAATTGCTTTTAGCAGAAAAAAGGACTTCAAACCTTCTTTATCTTTTGGTGACATATCTGATCTTCAGAAACAAGGATTTTTTCATTTTCAGCTGAAATCATAAATCTCTGTTTTAGTGTATCTCTGAATTCTTTCAATTATTGAGAGTCTTTTTTGTATTTTTTGAATTGCCTATACTTTTTTGATAAAGATTTTACTTGTTTGGCAATACAAACTTTAATCATTAAAGGGATTCGTGCTACTTTCCAAACGTTTGTAAGGACATTAGCGGTTTTGTTTACAACAATCCTCTCAATATTTGATTTAATTACATCAAATCGACATTTGCTCAGATCATCTTTTGCACTTGGTACAAATTGACCTATTTTCAAATTACTGAGTGTTCAAGTTTACAATCAAGAAATGCATTTGCAACATTTCTTTTCCTCAAAAGTCCCTCTTTCTCCACGTTGATAATGCAGTACAATAATAATTTACTTAATTTAACTAGACTTTTTAAATCGCCAAAAAACGGCATTGCAAGTTGTCGATAAAAGCAAGCTTAACTTCTATTTACAGTTTTTATACTCACGTACCAGTATCCAACATAAATTAAACTGTAAATCTAAATCATTAAATTTCTTTTACTTCCACATAACTTTCTTACCTGTAGAGCGAAACTTGAAACACAAATCATATCCAGTTTACCAATAAATGTGAACATAAAGTAGTTCTTTACATCACACAAATCCAAAAATTGATAACAGAAATTAAACATATATGCTACTGCAGTAATGCAGTTAACCCTATCTGGTACTACAAGGGGTTTTTTCCTCCCGCCTTATAATAGTTTTGAATTATAATACATTCTTTTTTGCACGTTTTGTTCACCACGTTATCTACCTTTTACACTCTGACCTCTAAACACACAAAACGCGTGGCTCCAGGCTTTTACTAATTATAATTATCTATATAAAGAAAAAGAAAGTGACTT
This sequence comes from Trididemnum clinides, assembly GCA_963675345.1. Taxonomy (NCBI): domain Eukaryota; kingdom Metazoa; phylum Chordata; class Ascidiacea; order Aplousobranchia; family Didemnidae; genus Trididemnum; species Trididemnum clinides. The sequence goes on from OY776291.1 coordinate 4,022,771, forward strand.
TTAGATTCTATTTTTAAATTTGATTTTGCTGGTTCAATCGTTTTCAGTTGGAAGACAAAAGTTTAGTCAATTTTTTCGTGCAGGTCTATTTAAAGTTTTTATCGTTTTCGCAGTCAATATATCTATTTGGATTTTACTTTTGTTTTGATTTTAATCGGTTGGATAGACAACAATACGAGAAAGGTCCTACCCGTCTGCCTGTGACACATATATATTAGAAGATATTCATTGCCATCGGGAGGTGAATCCTTACAATAAAGAAATTGACTTAACTAAGATATCTTCTGAAAAGTGATTCAGGCTCGTTAGCCTTTTTGAAGATTCGTGTTGGATTCTTTAAACTGGTGGTTGGTGGAAAAGTTTGTGCGATTTGGGAAATCTTTTGTTTGTCAACATCTTCAGTCGGAATTCACAATTTGAAGAACAACTTTACTTCAAGTTCAGTGGGAGTGTTGCAAGGTGCCGTTTGTCAGTCATTTTTTACTTTGAAACTGACATTCAGGACTCAGCTCTTTACTAGGGAGACTGGCAGACATCTGATCTTGGCTCTTCTGCAAGACTGATTCTGCAGGAAGTTGAAGTGACTGTGCAATTCCACTGTTTACGAAGATTTTTCAAAGATGTTTGGTGCAATTGAGTGAGATTAGCGACATCGGATTTTCAGCACCACAATTCTTTTCTGAAGACTTGGATCATCCTTTTCTTAAGAACGGTTGGAATTTATTTTTTATTATTTATTTAATTATTTTATAAATTTCTTACAAACTAAATTATAATATGTCTTTTACTTCTAACGCTAAGAATGGCCAAAATACCGTAATTCAATCGACCAGTAATGGAGCGCCTTCCGCAGGGCATGTGGAGGGTGACCAAACTGCTACATTTGGGAAACTAGGCACCGACCTTGCATCCCAAGCCTACTCGAGAATTTCGAAAGTGATTCCTCGTAAATTTTTAACGACAAAGCGACAACTCTCCATGCTTTTAAAGCGATCGCGTGATGCCCTTGCAAGATGTTCATTGCACGAACATTTTGTCAAAACTCTCGAACAGTTTGATAAAATTAAACTTGAGTACATTAAATATAAAACGGCTTTAAACGATACTTTAGATCCTGAAGTTTCAAGCGAGTTTTTAGAAAGCGTAGCTGATCTGTTAAACCAATGCTATAATCTTTATGAAAATGCTGAATGGGTTATGTCAACCTCACCGAGGAAACCTTCAGTCCGTCATGAAAACAATCGGACAATTGATCAGAAAATGGGAAACTAAGACATGAAGCCAAAGTCTTTGAAATGGACGGTGCCTGGTCATAATGTGCTCGTAATGATTAGCAATGACTCACAATAGCTGCAAAAGATATGACTAAATTTGAAAAATTATGTAAGCGATATTCAGTGGCAGGAAAATGCTTTGTAGTTGTAAATGTTCTTATTTTAATTTCAGCAGTTTCTTGGTGAAATGTTGCTCGTGCAAATACCATGACGGTGAGCTATATAAACTAGGGGTTGGCACCCTCAGGAGCCAAAGCAGTTGAGAGTTTCACCGAAGGATGGGAGTTGGCTATACACTAATCAAGCCTCATACGGCCCATTGTTTTGACAACTCTTCAAAACTCACAGACTAACTGCGAAAGATGATTATGTAATTTTTGGAAAGACGAGCTGCTATTTATCCTCAAGAAGATTCTCAGCCCCAGCAATCCAAGAAGCGTTGCGCCATGTGTGAATTGTCCAAGTCTGCACTCAAAGAGAGAGGACTTACAAAAACTTCGTATTGCATCGCATAAGAGAAAAGAATATAAAAGAGTTATGTGATTTGCAAGCATTCCTCAATTTAAATGAGGTTTATGTTTTCATCAATAACAATATTCATCCGTGATGAACAAGCTAGGCTTGCATTTTTTTTCAAATGAAAACAATAATAATTTTATGAACTTAGGAAATTTTTTTGTTGAAATGCAATTTCATACCCTGTTTCACATTTACAATCAATTCAAATTACAAAAACCTAGACAGCAGGCACTTGGTCTATAGCAAGTAGTCTGATATAAGTATAAAAACATCACGGCTTTTAAAGTCATCGTAAAATAAAAAAAAAACGGTAAATTCATAATGAGTTGTCAAACTTTCTATCTGTTGACTGCCAGTGATAAATTGCGCTTGGGCGATCGCAAAACCACATAGTCTACCGTAAACACTACAAAAAAAATCACAGACCGTTTCTTTATTTTAAAATACAGTCAAAAATCTAAATATTAATGTTATGCATTTATTTGCGATAACTTAAAGGCTATTAATCTAATCTTAACCAAGAACATATAATTAGATTAAAGAATAAATTGTGCATCTATATGAGCAAATAGAAAATTGCCACTGTGTGCATTTTAAATTATTAATTGCCAAAGTGCTAGGATTGAATAGACCCCCTCCATCAAGACTCGAAAAGTACAAAAAAGCCTGGGCTAGATATGGTTAAATACAAATTTTACCGAACTGCAATCTTTCTGACGAGTTTTGGCATAATCAACTTTGCTTTATCACTAGTCATAACACATACTGTTTTTTGTATTGAAGAATGTGTAGACCGTAATTTGTAAGAAAATTGATAACTGCTCAAACAAAACAATAATTTATTCAAGTCAAGCAAATCAAGCATCCAAAACAATAAATATCAACCTTGACAGTTGGCATCTTACTGCTGTCAATAAAGATAAAATTTTGAATTCTACTCTTATCTAAATTTCGCATTACAGTAATTCAGTATCTAGTATTTTCTACTTAGCTACAGTAAATGGAAGCCTAAAAGCCAACAGCTTTCCAACAAATAACAAGGTAGAGCAGCATGCTTTTAGCTTACCAACACCATGTAGGCAAATTTTACATCACACCAGATTCACTACCGTTTCAACTCTAAACACTGGCTTGTCTAGTGCAAATACTAAGTTTTAGCAACGATATCTTTTTTGCCTATTTTTTACTTCAAAATAGCTGCTGCTTTCCCAGTGCCTCAATAAATGCCGCACAAGACCTTTTTCAATTTTATTCATCTTTTTTAATATAAATTAAAATTTTTATTGAAAGTGCACGCAGTAAAATTTTTTCCTCACATAGCTAAAAAAATTAAAAGGAACACTGAATGCCAGCCAGCCATATTGTAGAAAAGTGCACGTTTAATTAGTTCTGTAGTTTTCAAATTTGGTGATAACAATAATCCCATTTTTTGGTTTTTGACACAGCAAAGTTCTAAACCTCTTTCCTGTTGTCTTATTGGTATATTTGTTGGAACTTTAAATGCTTGTGTTGTTTTGATGGCATTTGGCAAGTAAGTCACATGCATTTAATTTTTGAGCGCTGACCGGCTACACGGGACAGTGAAGACTGATCAACAATCTTTTGTGGCGTCATTGTTTGTTTTAATGTTGACGAGTTGGCTTTCCTTCTGAACTATATTTTTATGGATTATCGACGTTTCGTGAAGCAGATTTTCGACGTTGTATGTTCCTGGTTCAGTAAGGAATTTTTTTAGATATAAACAAGAGTACCAAAAAATGCCTAATCGTTTATGTCCTGTATACAGAGTTCCCACACAATTTTCAAAACTAAATTCCATGACTTTTATTGATTTTCCATGACTTTTTTACGACTTTATCATGATCATTATCAAAGCATTTTTACGCATTTTTAAACACATCTATTAGTTCACATTGAAATAGCTCTTTCGGTAATGAGAATAAATTGTTGTTAATTGCTCCTTGTGCCAAAGTTTTCACTTGCCAATATTATTTAACTCGCGTTTATCATTCAATTTTAACATCTACAAATATGATATCTGGTTAAGCACACCTTACTACCAAAATGGTACCCTCACAAGGCATTGAAAAACTATAATACTTGATAAGGAGACATTTAGTCAATAGTAATGCAAGAGGCTAGCGATGCATTTAGCAAAACTGCAGACAGTGACACTGTTTCGACCTATGAGGTCTTTTCACTATACATGTAAGACCTTGTGACCACTAGGCTATGACAGCACTATTGTTCTAGCAGTTGCTAGACTTACTGCACCTGCGACAACCGCCACTCGTTTACGAGTGATACGGCTTCGCAGAATACTGACAGACTTCGCAGAATTCCACCATGTGGATCTAGTATAGATCCCACAAGTGTAGCGGTCTAAGCTATGCTTTATTAAAAACCTCTAGCTTTTTGCCGGTCACCAACTGCACTGAAGAGACCTGATAAATCGAAACAGTGTCACTGTCTGCAGTTTTGCTAAGTGCATCGCTAGCCTCTTGCATTAGCATACATGTAAGACTTGTGACCACTAGGCTGTGACGGCACTATTGTTCTAGCAGTTGCAAGATTTTGTGCACCTGCGACAACTGCCAATCATTCACGAGTGATACGGCTTCGCAGAGTACTGACAGACCTTCCACCAAAATGGATCTAGTATAGATCCCGCAAGTGTGGCGGTCTAAGCTATGTTTTTTTAAAAGCCTCTAGCTTTTTGTCGGTTACCAACTGCACTGAAGAGACATTCAGTTAAATTTGTCATTTCTGGCATATTTAACTCAAGCTATCTTAACGTAATTTTGAATCTTTCAATGTTTTAGCCAACTTTCTAAGTTTTCTAAAATTATGCTTATGCTACTATTTGTTATGAAATGCAAACTAGCACGTGCAACAACCCTGGACATTGCAATTAAATTCACAAACAACTGCAGTGAGGCTATGAAAACAATATGACAATAATTATTTCTTCTAGCCAGAAAAAAGTCTTCTTGTGTGGTTTTTAACCGTGAAATCTTTGAGCTGAGCATTTTACTTAGAATAGCTTTGTTTCTAAGCTGTCATATTATTGTTATAAGAATAATATCAAACCAACAATGTTATGAAAAACTAGATTACAAAAAGCCCCTTTACTATTCTCATTTGACTGGATCAAGAAATTGTGATCACTTTTGATGTTAACTATGACTTTATGCAATCTAGGTACAACATGAATGAACAAGTTAGTTACAACAAGATGAAATGCCACATTAAAAATTAACAAGAAGCATATACACAGAAAATTTTCGGACCCAAGAAAATAATTCCACAATCTAACCGAAAAACATCTCTCGGTAAATCTGGTATAAAAAGTTGACATAACTTCTTTTTTTCCAAAACATGTAAATTACGTGGTGCTGTAGTAGCTTTGAGTAGATATTATATTAAGAAATATAGTTTATCAACAACTCTCCCAGGAAAAAAACACATCAACCATCAAAGTTCACCAAAAAGTCATGATAGAGCATAGGCAATTTAAATATGGAACCAACGTGACTCTTCTTAAGCATACAATTATAAATGTTATTCCATTAACTTCAACTTTTTTTCAAAACACGTACTTGTCACAAAACTTTTTTCATTATCTTTACTTTCACGAACCTTCAGTCTGAAAATATTTGGCTTTGCAAGCAAAGTAAAATTGTGCTTCAATTCTGCCTCCGTAGCTGATTTGTCTGCTTCTAGGCTCATAGCTTAAATGATTTTATTTAATAACTTTCTTTTACATTCAACTTCACGAATTTCATCTTCTACAGCTTTCCTCTTTTTAGCTTTATCACTTTCAACATGAAGTTTTCTTTGCTCTTCCTAATACAACTGATATCGCATTCTTGCTGCACGAACATTTCCTTTCGATTTGGGAGTAAAAGAAACCTTACTGAAATGATTAACATCACTCTTCACTACTGTACACAAAGCGACTTGCAACTAAGGTTTTCTCTTGCAAGTTTTCAATCAAAAGTTTGCTGTTGACTGAAAACCCTCTCTCGACTGATTCTAAAAACTTCCCACATCTTTGCGTGTTTTGCATGTTTCATGTAATTCCAATGGAATTCATCCAATCTATCTGCATTCATGATGAAACTCAAAAATTCAGCAAGATGGTTTGGCTTACTTTCTAATACGAAGCCTTTAAACTGAGTACAAATTTCGTGGCAAGCTTCTACCGAAAACCACTTTCCATTGAGCAAAATCTGCAAAGGTCGCTCAAACTTACCCTGTGCTTCTGTAGTATCGGATATCGACGTCTGAGGTACGACAATAACCAAACTCTGAACCAAAGAATACACTAAAGGAAATCTTTCCAATAGTTTGATTACAATAGCAGACAAAAACGTAATGCAATCATTTTTGATAGATAAAATTCATAGTTCACTTGCAGCTTTTTTTTCTGTTACTTTTTTTAAAGTACCTCGAGCAGCAAAGCCAATGTCAACATGCTTTGGGCTTTGTTGGTTCTTCTTGTCAGCAGGGTCAATACTAGATAACTTCTTGAATGTATCAACTTTTTCTAAAACTTCTTTTTTAAAAAACGACCCATGATAGCCAATAACAAATCTTTCTAAGACAAAGTCAAAAAAGAAATCTTTGGAGCTTCGGTTTGAAACTTCAACAAAAATTCTTGCAGCGGTTTTGCCACAGAAACAAAAAATTCTAGCATAGCTGCAATTAGAGTATCGTAGCATGCTGATGCGACAGAAACAAAAGAAGCAAAAGCTGGAGCTTTTCTTTCAGTCTTCACAGTTTTGACTTAGGTCTATTTGTTGACATGAGGCCAAATTTTCATAGCTTGTTAAGCAACCTTAATATCTTCTATCCATCTGTGGTGAAAAAACCGAAAGGGAAACAAATCACTGCCTGTAATTTGAATAAAATCTTCACTTCTGGCTGGAGTACCATGAAAAATTTGCCACAGAGAACGCAGAGTATTGCCAAGATTCCATCCAGATTCTATTGCTCCCTTTTCAAATCTTCCATGGACAACATGCAAACTACAACTTCCAACATATATTGCAAAAACTGCTAAATGTATTTAGCAAGTCTGGGAGTTCTTCGCTTTTGCGTTCTTGAAAAGGATTGAGATAGAACTTCCAGTTTATATTGGGACCATCTATGGATATTTGCACCAAACTGCTGGGGTTAACCAAAGCCATTTCATTTTTTAAATGAGTCAACATATCTGCTGCTGTAGCATGACCAATAAACTCTGAACCGAAGTATCTTTCTGTTACTTTATTGCTTTTGCTGTCCCGAATCTATCATATCCATTTCTTTTTTCCGGTTGATTTGATTCAAGCTTTCATCAAACGATAAAGTATAGTATTTGATTGCACGGATTTTCTCTATAAGCAGTTCATGAAAATGATAAATGCCAAAACACGCTAAATAAGCACATTTGGTAGCTCCACATAAAAATGACTGTGCAATCTGATTGTCAGGAAACATTTTAGGAAATAAGCAGCTAATATCTTTGCAAGAACTAAATGAGTAGTAACTGGTTATTGCTTTAATAACCAAAAGAACTTCTACATGCAACACGTCCTCTGATATGATCAAAAATGTGCTTGTTGATGATACCGGCACTGTTAACACATCACTGGTTTGTTCCGAAATAGCCATAAAGGATGAAACTTGTTTATCAGATTTCTTGGTGGTAGGCGCAGACTTATTTGTCCCACCAAAGAAGTCAGTGATTGATTGTGTGAATGGATTTTGCTTGTGCTTCATAATCTGATTGTGTTGTTTGCTTTTCATGTGGCTTTCAACATGTGCTTTTAGCAGCACCGATCCCCATGTTTGATATATCAAACAATTTTCTGCACAACTTGCTGTACCCTTTACTGTCATCTTTTGTCTGCTGCAGCCAAGCAGCAAAGTCTGATTCTTGCAACCAAATTTCACAAAAGTGACATCGCTTGGATGCCATTACCAAAAACTGATTACTATCAAATTAATTCTTACTACTTACTAACACTTGTCTGTAACTATTTTCTGTAGCTTGCCTGTAAAATAATAGTTTTGATCGATCAGGTTGTTTTGTAGACTTTTGTAAATAATAGAAAAAGATTTGGCAATTGTCCTTCTTGTACAGTTACAAAATTGAGCACTTCTCAGAAGCAAGATTAGTTTTGGTTTTAGATTAAGACTCATTTGTTAGCTGTAAAACTTGATATTACGTTTTGGCTAATAGTGATATTTAGAATTTTCAGCTAATAAAAACACAAAATTGCATCAACACAGTGCTGTTGCTGCATGATCTACTCTTAAATCATGAGATAAAGAAAAAATAATTTTTTGCCTACAGTAGTTACATTGTATCCGAAAAAAAAGATAAAGGTGCATATCACAAAGATAATTACTTTTGATAGAGTTATATAACGTATTGCAGAAAGCAAATGTATTTGACTTTTAAGAGATAGGTAGGCGACAGATCTTGATACTACAAAATAGACTTGTAAATATAACTTTGAAAATGTAAGTATTGAATAGAGTATGACTCAGTGTACTTTACTTTTGTAATCTTCCCATCTGACTAGTCGTATCACACCGCCGCACCACTTCACTTGTCATTCAAATAAATATCATACATTATCCTAATAAAATCAAAAAATCAATGAAGTAAGGTATTAAAACCGATTGTATTTGCTAAGTTACTGCTACTGGTATTACTAAAAACTTTACAAAAAATTGTCTTTCAGCTCTCAGCAACATTTAATCATTTCCAATTTTTAACAAATTTTCCATGATATTCCAAGAAAGTTATTTTTTCCAGAATTTCCCAGGTTTTTCCATGACCTTGGGAGCCCTGTGTATACTAGTGTTTAGAAATTCTACACCAGACTTAAACTCCTGACTTAGACTTAGACTTATGAAGTATCACAGCTCATAATTGCTATGTGTCTATTTGTGTTTATGTGGGGCTATTTATTCTACCGACATGTATTTTCAGTGTGCTACCGGTCAGCGTTACTCATTATGTCTATTGGTACTCATACGAGGTTATTTATGTTACTGTTACGTATTTTCAGAAAACTACTTCTTGCTTTCCCTTTCATTATACATTCTTGGCAATAAATAAGTCTTATAATCGAGGGAAATTATAGCGAGAACATGTACTTAGACCAAAAACGTTTCACATAGGTTTTTTACACAAAATTAAATCTACATTAGCATATCAAATAGGCTAGTCAATCTGCCGTATTTCCCCGCACAAAATACAAATATATAGCATATTTGTATTTTGTGCGGGGATTTTCCTACATGGGATATTCCTACATCGGATACTGGGATTTTCCTACATGGGATTTTCCTACATGGGATATTCCTACATTTCCTACATCGGATACAGGGATATTCCTACATGTTAATTCTTGCACAATACGGTTGGGACATGTGACGTGACTATGTCATAAAGGTCAAAAACCGTTGCCCTTGTATGAGGTTTGGCAGTAATGCAGCAATGGATTGATGGCATGATCTAAAATTACTCAGAAGGACGTACAGTATTTGGATTTTATGCCAGAAGCGCTGGTGTGAGAAGCCTGGATGGCTGGCATGTGAGATGCTGGTGTAATCGAGGGAAGTTGAAAATGCTAATGAGGCATCACCTTTCTATTTTGTTGCGTGGAGAATTATGTTTTGAAGATCTTTAGGCTTATCTGTCCACTTGATTCGTTCGATAAATCAAACTTTTAGACCTTTTTTGGGTTTGTGCCCGGGCTGCAAACTCGAACTCGAACTCAAAGCACTTAGCATTTTTTACCGTACTCGAACTTAAATACGAAATTTAAAATACCATAAATTCGAACTTGAACTCGAACTTTAAAAAAGTCCGGCGAGTTCAAGTTCAATATTTGAGTAATTTTAACCGAAAAAGTACGAATGCAGTTGCGTTATTTTTTTTATTTCCCCAGTACTTTTCTAAATATTTTATAACGTAGTCATTTATTGTTGTTTTAAAATAGTACTTCAAATTATCTTTACATTTATTTAAGAAGTTAATTTAAGTAAGTTGACAAAGGTTTTTCAATCTTGCTTTAAATCATTTCAAGCTACTTTAGGAAAAGAAGAGTAGCCGATAAAGTTTGCTGCTTTGATGTATTTCGCAGCATCACTGCACAGACATAGAATTAACGCTGAATAAACTGAAAGCAATTAGATTTACCAGAAAATAAAACAACTGTCGTCTAGACAAATGAATTTTTAAACAGATTAACTTGGTGGCACAGCTAAACGAATTTGTAAAGTACGGTAGAGGAATTTTTTTACAGACAAAAAATCTTTCAAATTATTGTAAATAAAGTTTCACACTATGTCTGCAACGAAATTGTGGTCAAACATCATTTCGAAGACTAATTAGTTGACTTTGCGAAGCGTCAAACTCGCTTCATCTTGTTTGTACGTCAGAAAAATTGCGGTCGTGCTATTCCCCAATGCACAGGTATGATGAAGAAATATGCCGATTGTGAGAAATATTTTTAAATGATATTAGTAACACTAAGTATTTTTTAAATTTACAAAGAGTAATTTGTTTAATACCTCGATAACAAATTTAATTTTGAGAAGTCTATGGCTGAACGAAACAATCAATACTGTCGCGTATACGACTCATTTCAATTTGATCACAAAAACGAAGCGTACCGATGTATAGAAAAAAAGAACAATGGCGAAATATGTAGAACAAATATAACAATTGGGAAGTGGAACCCGTGCAGCAATTTGAAACGGCATTTAGAAAGATGCCATGATGAAGTCTGGAAGCAGGTGAAGCTGGCATTCGCAAGCCAACCAACTATGAAGTCTCATTTTACATCACTATCAATAACAACTGCGATGAATAAAGAAAATTTTATTCGAGGAATAGTGCAAATGGTCATGTCTGGTGTTCCATAAAGTATTTTTGAAATTCAAGGATTCTTTACTTTAAATGGTGAAACTGCTCAAAAGTTGGGAGTGTCACTTTCAAGAGAATCAATCGATAAATTTTTTATTGAAGCAGCACGCCAGATGAAGGATTCATTAAAAAATCATTTAAAAAGAAAACTAATTTTTGTTAAAATGGACTGCGCAGCGAGGCAACTGAGACGTTTTTTTGGCATCAGTGTTCAGTATTACAACAAAAGAAAGAAACAAACAAAGATAAAAACGTTGGCTTGCGTAGAAACCGAAAGAAAACATACCAGCGAGCAAATGTGTTGCATGTTTACTTTAACTTTGCAAAAGTATAAAATACCAACAGAAAATGTACTTGCATTAATTGTTGACAACGCAAGCAAAATGACCAAAACGGTAGAGCGGCTGAACGAAAATGATACATCTGCTTTACCAGAGGAAACTCCTTCTCTACTCGAAGAAGATGATGGTGATGATGACAACAAATTGCCCTCTCTTGTTCGTATTCACCATATGCGCTGGGCAGTCCACCCTCTTCAACTTTCCATTAAAGATGGCCTAAAACAACCTCATTGCAACAAATTGCTAACTAAAACTCGTGACGTGGTTTCCAAGCTTCGTACTCTCAACGTATTATTCTTGCTCGAAAAACGAGAAAAGAAAATACCAGTGGTTGATGCGTGTACACGATTGGGTTCCACCTACTTAATGATCAAACGTTTGTTAGAATTGCGAAATTCAATTAAAGGAACTAGGAGTGCTCTCTCCCGAATTTCATCTTTCAACTACGACATGGTCAAGCTTAAATGAACTTCTTTCTGTCCTTAAAGGTCCGTATGCTGTAACTTTAAAACTTCAAGCAGAAGATTTAACCTCTGAAGTTTTTGTAAAAGAGTAGCGCTCTTTAAAGCATACACTGCGCGGAAAACAAATTTCACTTGCTTTAGAAATTCTTAGAGCAACGAAAAAAAGAGAAAAGTCTTTATTTCAAAACAAACTCTTTTTGGCTGGAGTTTTTGTACATGCGAGATACCGTATTCTACTTTCTGAAGAGCAAGTTGAATTTGCAAAAGAGGGATTTATGGAAGTAGCATTTAAAGTTCGCCATTGCTCCGTAAGAACTTTCAACGTATCAGACACAGCGGATACATCTTCGAAAAGCATACTTGTTGGCGACATCACCAGCACCGACAATTCTGCATCTTCTGCTTCCGAAAAAGATGAATTCGAAAAAGAATTGGATTAACTCGAACGAAGAAAATCGCCTGAACATCTCTCTTCAAGCAATACTTTTAATCAGGTAACGCAAAAAATGAACAATAGTATAGAACAAATGGTTAGCGCTGGAAGACTAAAAGCAAAGAATGTTTGGAAAATCATTGCAAGTTTAGACGAGCCATTTCAAACAACAGCAAAAATTTTAAGTGCTATCTCTGTTACTCAAGTATCAGTTGAAAGATTGTTTTCTTCAATGAAATTTATTCTGAGTGATCGAAGATCATCAACTAACCAAGATCTTTTAGAAGCGATATTGATTTTACGTGCTAATGGCCGTGTAAATTAAAATTAAAAAAGCTGATATATCTGATAAACGTTAATTAAAATGAAAACTTGATTTGTGTGGTTTGTGTTTTAATTTCTCAGAAATAAATAGTTAAACTTTTTCTTATCATTTTTTAAACGATCTCTGTGGAATAAATAATTAATACCTTTGAGAGTAAACTTTGCTTACATTTTTAGGTGCAGCATTAGGTATAATTCGCTCTTTTACAATAGCTGACGGCCAGAAATAAATTTTTTTACTTAGTACATACTTTCAAATGATAGTTTTTCAGTTAAATTAAAGCGTTTCATTTGTTTTTTATTCACTTTAAGAGCAATACCATACGCCTGGTTTGATTTTAACTGTATGTTCGTTTTAGAGTGCATAAAATAATTCAGACTAAGCTGTTTTTGATTTTTATACAAATTCAAAATTAATATAAATTTCTTTGATTTTGAACTTAGTCTAAACTCGGTAGAAAAAAAGCCGACCTCGAATTCGATAATTCAAAAATTAAGAACTCGAACCTGAACTCGGACTTGTGAATTCTTTCACACTCAAACTTGAACTCGATAAAAAATGTCCGGAGTTCGCAGCCCTGGTTTGTGCTTTTATTTTCAAATTCAGCCTCACGTTTGGGTCAAAAAAATAAGCTTCACTGACAACTTTGAGTAGAATACGCCAAGAAACGCCCAATTGCTAATTTTTTTCCACACCTATAAAAAGGCTTGATGCCATTAAAATTAACCTAACGAGATAAAGAAGCGACTTGACTAGGTTGCCCTTAGAAATATACAAGTTTAGTTTGCAAATATGGCTTGTAAAGTCGTTAGGTTTGTAAAATACTTTTAAAACAGGCTGCTCCCGTCCTCCTTCCAACAAAAAGCGAGGATTAAATAGATCTAGTCTATGTATCTAAGCATACCAGTTAGCTGAAATATTTTAACTTTCTAGTGATAGGCTACTGCATGCTCTTAACAGTGATATAAAAACAGGGTCAAATTGCAATGAAAAATCATATTTCTTTTATACGATAATTTCTAAAGTTAATTTTAGATCATCTTAGTACCACCAAAACGATTTACTAAGCACAAAATCAGTCACTTTTCATGAGAGGCGCGAATTGAAAAAATTATCACTGATTTAATATCCAGTATAAAGCGTAATTCTTTCTGTATGTACATATGAATGTACATACGCTTCGACTCCTCCGAAACTACCGGGAGTTCAAACATCAAACTTGGCACGATTGATCACTGCCTCGAGGTGAGTGTTATAAGGTCACGATACTATTGGTGACGTCATACTCAAAGATAATTCTTTTTAAACTGACATTTTTTGACGGAGCAAAACCGTTTTGATGATAAAATTGTTTTCCTTTAGTAACACCGGTCAATTTTTATTATATATGCACAAAATTTATCAGAGATTGTATCATACTGTAGCTTCAAACAAGGTACAAGTACACAAAAGTTTACTCTTACCTAAAAATAACAGAAAATAGACAATGCTCACTTGTTTCTCCTATAATTGTTCCCGAGTCTATCAAATTATTCGGATCACTATAAGCACAGATTTCAATTTTGTATGAAGTTCCAGGTTTAAGTCCTTTGAATTGACACTGGGTATTAAAAAAAAAAAATATAATTAATAAAATTATTTTCATCAAGTTTTTGTAAAAATAATAAATACCTGCACTTTAAGAATGTGTGATATGCAATGCTTATTATTTGTGCTTTTTTAAATACTTTTTATATCAACAGTTTGATATATTTTTTTCAATCTGAATGAAAAACTTGTTTCAACCAAAACAAGTCAATTGATGAACGTGATAGTTAAGTGACTGCAACGACCTCAAACATTTTTCAGTCAAGTTCAGTTCACTAAAGTGGCGTATTGAATTGTTTCTTATAAGCAGCGTCAAATCTATTAAAGTCAAAATCACTGCGGATTAAAATACATAAAAATAATAGATAAAATTATTTTCGTCAAATTTTCTTGAAAATGATAAATACCTGTACTTGAAGAATGTGTGACAAGCAGCTTTTTATTTATGCTTTTGCAAATACTTTTTATATCAAATGTTTGATATATTTATTTCAATCTGAATGCAAAACTTGTTTCAATTAACACAGTGAAATAAAAAAAAAATTTTCATGTCTGTTTGAAGACCACAACAACAAAATTATCGTTTTTGAAGAAGTTGACCTTTAAAAAATCGTCTTGACGTGAAGTTTAACACAAAACTTAGTAAAACTTTTGGTTTCGAAAAGTTGATCTCCAAGATTTCTACAAAATGTTTTGCCCTCTAATAACACTGCCAAGCAAATTTTGAGTCATAAAAAGATTCAAGAACAAGAAAAGATGCTCTTTGTAAATATGGGGTCACTGATTTCAAATATGAACTTCGTTTTTACCGGTCTGGTCAGCGTTTTGTTAAAAACATAATTTACTTTTTTTGCATTTTAACTACACGCCAATATAATTTTTCAAAATAACCAATATGTTAAGTTTGGTGACACTGGGGATTCTCAAACTAAACTCTCTGCCAAAGCTCTACAACATAATTTCATTCGCAAATAAGAAGTACAACCAATTTTGTAGTTAGTAATAATGTTGCACAAACATTTTTAAAAGCATTATGAAATAAATAAAACCACTCAGAAGTGTGTTTTATATCACTTAATTGGAGGCTAGCCTGATATTAGAAATTTTGCTGCTTTCGTACCTTCATTAACGAGGTTGCTATCAAATAAAACATTCCGTGATTATTCTCCGGTGGAGAGCTCAAGCATTCAAACTACTCATGGCCATCTACTTGTTTAAAAAGTTACAAAAAAAAAAAAAACAATCGTAAACAGTACATGATTAAACCAACACTTGGTATAAGTTCATTCATTTAATAATGTCTGCGCCGTTTGTACTGAGTTTCCAAATCATCTCGTTGTATCGTCCAGCGGTAATCTCCAGCATGCTTACAGACCATTTTCCTTTATACCGGCTTTTGATAGCAGATATGTCCTGATGAAATCGTTCTCCATGTTCATCAGAAACATCACCCAGGTTTTTGTGGAAAAAATCTAAGTTAGAATCAAAGAAATAAATTTTGAGAGACATCTTGCAACCAAGAGTTTTGTAAGTGTTTAGCATTTCAACAATAACTTCTCTGAAATTTTCTGAAAGATGACAACCCAAGAAGGTTTTGCAAACTTTTTGAAGCTTATTCAGGCATCCAACTCATTACCATGTAAAATGTCATCGAATTCCTTGTTCAAAATGAGTTTTCATATTTGCGGTCCAACAAGAACGCCCTTCTTGATTTTTGTTTCAGACAGATTTGGAAAATTTTTTTGCAAGGACTAAAAAACTAGTGTCTCTTTGTTAAATGCTTTCACAAACTGTTTAACCTTTAAACGCCCAAGTGTTTTGCCAAGCAATATTACCTATGTGGGTCGTTAGCAACCCGGCATATTGAAATATCTCTGCTCAAGCTTTTAGTTTGTTCATCCTCCTTAAACATGGTTATGAAACTAATCAGCATGTTGCAAGTTTACTATTATTTACAGCTAAGTATAATGCTTCAAAAAAAAAACGTCAAAATTTGCAAAAATTACAGTGTAACATTTTCCATTTTGTACAAAAAGTGACCTATCAAAAGTTGAGATGAACACTGCATACTATAAACAACAAACGATTATGGAAATAACGTGCAACATCAAAATTTAACAAAAAAGGAATTAGAAAGAATAAAACAATTGCAGTTTGCTAGCTTCTAACACAATAGGCATGATAATGCTAAGGCACAAAAATCATGCGGCACAATAGGAACATAAAACTGTGAGTTGTTTGTGATCAATGCAACATGGCTCATAACATTCCTCGCACACGTCAGCTGTTTTGTGATTCAGAGAAGATGAACAGATGTAGCACCGTCGTTTTTTATGCTATCCAAACTAATATGCAGCTGATTGAGAAGTGCCAATCTCAATTTTGTACTCACATTTTCGTGATGATAGCTTGGTAGCTCCTAGAAGTTGCTTGACTCGCGCTCGTCGCTTTATTCATGAATGAAGCAAACTTACGCCTAAGCTTTCTAAAAGTATTCGGCATCAAATGACTGGCTTCTTTTTTCTTTTGTGAAAATTTTGTTCAGAAAATCACCATGCTATTGATACCTGCAATAATGAGGCAGTTGAAGAAGTATGCAAGTGGTCAACGCTTGGTCCTTTTCTGCACACTGTAATTATGACAAAGTTGGTAAACTCGGTGAACAGCTGCTTTAGTAGCATTGTAGTCTGGTATCATTTTAGGCAAACTTAAACCTTTACCAGTTTTGTTGTCATTGTGCATAGTTGAAAAGTAAAACCACAGCTGTGTTTTTCCTGGGTACATTTGATCCTAACTTTTTCCTGTCACTAAAGCCAAACCAGCTTGATCCAATCCTTCTTGCCTTCCGTGTTGCACATTTAATAGAAAGTTTGCGCTAGTTTTTCTCATTGTTCCCAGTAAAAGTGATTTGTTTCTAGAGTAAGTCAGCAGCAAGCTGGGAACTAATAAACCAATTCCCAGTTGCTACATTGACTCCAAAAAATGCAGTAATGTCGAGAGGAATTTCAAAACATCAGATGACTACCCAACGTTTCACTAATTTCCTTGACGTCCAATATACGGCACGCCATTGGATGTGTAGCCAGCGAGACAGTCGCACAACAAAAAGAGTTTCAGCCCGTACTTGTCTAGCTTCTTGAGCATACACTGCCTGAAACTACAACGACGTCGAAATGGTATTAGTTGTTTATACACGGTTGCATAAACGCCGACAGCATAATGTTTTTTGCATTTCTCAATAAAATGTTTCCACATTAGTCAAAATGGAGCAGACTTATCATCCGTGTTACGATCTTTACGACTGTCAAAACGTAGGTTTGCTATAGGTTGCTCAAATCAATTACGGTCAAAAGAAGCGGAAATTATAGCTCTTCCTGATGTGCCAAGTGACAAAACGAAGGAAGGGATTCGTGCTGACAACGATACACACCAATGAGGTACAGAACACCGGTAATGCCTTTCATTTCACACACCGGTACCTTCTTGCACGCTCGTTAGTGTGTTTGACAACCTGCTTGAGCATATTTTCATCAATAAAGTAAGCAGGGTCAACTTTATTTTGAATTTTTTTTGCAGCATCAATTGGCATTTCGTTGGTGTGTCTAAGGTTACATGCTCGTGTTGTTGACGGTGGGGAGCAGGTGGTAAACCACACACGACCATTTTTTTCTGTAAACGAGCTTCTGACTGTAAGACCATCACTGCCATGCTCAGAGGAGTCTCCGCTATCACTTTCTTGTCCACTACTGACAGCCATTTCATTGTCTGCACTTGTGGTCTAGTTGCTGACAGTAGAAGAAGTGTCAACATATCTCTTAGGCGTGATTGGCCATCCACAAAATCCTCATTCTCAATGATTTCTTCATCGTCAGAGTTGTCTTTTAAATCAAACCAACTCGTAACACTTTCCCAGCGCCTGTTGCTGCATCCACTAGCCTTCTTGTCATCGTTCTTCAGATTCTTTTCAGATCTTATACTGACCGGGCTGTGATACCAATCTGGAAGGCCACTGCTTTCTGGCATAATATTCACTTCTTGCTCTTGAGTCCTATAAGCATAAAAAGCAGCAATATTTGGTGTAACCCAGCTGAAGTCCTGCAAGGATTGCTGTAACTTTCGAGTCTGCGCATATAAACCACTTATGCTAAGAGTAACCGATTTTTCCAACATAAATTGAAGGTTTTGAAATGTTTCTTTCATTGTTGTTGAGTAAGCAATAAGGCCAGATGGCGAGAGATTTCCAATATGCAATGGTAGAGCTTTGATGCTTTTCTTGGATGAGTCAATAAAGAGTCTCCAGTCACTAGGGTCATACTTTCCAACTAACATATGAATTAATTCAAAAATATTATTGCAATGGAAAAACTCTCTATCTTTTGAAAATAAATTGGAGAGAAGTTCCGATCGTCGACAATACTTTGTCACTTTTTTCCCCGGAGTCAGCAAGTTCCACTGTTGCAACCGAGATCCAAGTAGTTCTCTCTTGCTTTTAGGAAGATTTAGTTCACGGACAAGGTCATTCAACTCCTGCTGGGTTATCAGGTGTGGACAGTTAGTGTTTGGTTCGTCGTCAAATTCACTATCGCAACAACTTCTGCAGATTCTTCCGGTGGCTCAGGAAGTGTGACTGGTGGTTTAGGCCCCGGCAACTCATCAGAATGTGTTACTGGACGAATTACAGATGGCAAACTTAGATACAGTATCTTCTTTCTGGTTTTGTGATGAAATCCATGGGTGTCTGTGAGGCAAAAATAACAATCTGTTGCATAACCTTTTTGCTCTCGCCACACCATTAGTACAGCAAATGACATTGCGGGCTTTTTACCTGCGAACCTATTAGAACAGTCCAGTTAGCCTATTAGAACAGTCCAGGCAGCATGTATGAGGAGACCAATGCTTGTCCTGATCACCTACTGCACATCCAAAGTATGCAAGGTATAGTTTCTTGATGCGATCAGTTATTTTTTGTCTGTATTTGCTTGGTGTCATCTCTCCACAGATATGACAAAATAAGTCAGAGTCGCTTATACATTTACGTCTCAAAGAAGTCATAATCAACAACTAAAAAGTAGCTAACGTATATTTTGTAAGCTGCAGCTAAACAATTTTATAAAAAAACAAAAGTAATACAGTATATAGTGTACAGAATGTTAGTGTCACAACTTATTTTTAATCCAAACCGAGACGAAAAGAATAGTGAACTATACGAGATTAGGAGACAACGTCATAGCGATGACTTGGTGTGTAATTCTAATGAATGTCTTATCTTTCCATGTGGGCTTCCAAACGTTATCCAAAGAACGAATATATTTACAGAAGTTCACAAAGTAATCACCTGTCCTGCCTCCAGCAAGTTGCTAACCCAACTCAGCTGAATGAACTTGAATCCCACTGAATTCACTACTGAATAATAGCAAAAACACAAAAAGATTCTATCCAGAATATAGCTCATACCGAAACTAGCACTACCACAATAACTGGAATGAATGACCATTCTCGTGTATCTCGTACCTTATAGAAAACTATTACGTATTTTTAACTATAACATTATACGATTACACATTTGTGACGTCATAAACCCCGAACATTCGATAACGAAGTAAGCAAATCTAGGTTTTACAGAGATAATTCTAGATAATTCAATTTATGTGGCAGCCGACAAAGCTTAAAACTTAATTTTTGTTTTAGTTATCAAAAGCACAGTTGCGGTGTTAGTGTGAGCCACAAACACATCAAATGCAATATTCTTGCAACAACCAAAAAAAGGAAAAATTATTTTTCAAAACATCCAAGTCTGATACAAAAAACTAACATCAGATTCGTGCTCAGCAACCCCAATTCACCCTAGAACACATGAAATTGTTCTTGCACTATTTTGGGTGTTGGACAGTTTAGTTGGTTTCTTAACACACAATGCACTGCCCGTGCATTAATCTTTAAAAACTATATTACTAATTTTGCCCTGCGAAAAGAAAACCAAGAGCGTTTTTTTGTTCGGGAAACATTTCGAAACCTCTTCCAAAATTTTTGCTCATTTTCTATATTTTGTTCAATCACTTAAGCATCAGACAAGAGGGCAAACACATTAAATAATGTTACAATAAAGCTCCAAATTACTTGTTGTTACATTTTTAGTCTAACTGTCGAAGTCAAGAAGAATTTTGACCAAAAAGCGTAATTGCTTTTCCACAATACATGGCTCTTACTAAAGTCAAAGATTAATTTCGCTTCTCGAGTACTCTTGTGAGTGTTTTTATAAGTGTTAAAAAACTCAAAAAAACCCATAAATTTTTTTCTCACTTGGGTGGCCACTTTCATCACTATATTTGATTTTATTTTTTCACGCGTGTGCGGTCATGTTCTGTTTGCATGTCTTTTGTCAGACTGAGTCACCAAGACGGGTAGATTGTTGGGCCCACCACATGTCCGGCACATAAATATGAAGATATCTTGCTAAGTGCCTTATCCAAGAACATGACGACCTTACTTCTCGAAATTTTCTCCATACTTTCTCTTCCTTGCTGAGCGCCAAGTAATGAAGCTGTGGACACCGTTTTTAAAAATTATTGGGTAAGACTCAATAAGGGAATTGAACCGAAGTCTACCATCTGCGAAGGGGACGCTCAAGCCAGTACAACATTGCACCCCACCGCATCGCCGTCAGGTATCAACAGCAGGGCAGTCTTTAACGAATTATGAGCAGATGTTTATGTAATGCCGCTCACTTACAAATGCGGTATTAAGACTGACCACAAATCGTTCTATCAAACGATCAACGCAGTGACCTACAAAAAAAGCTAATACGTTCACCCCGCTTTACCACATAATTTCAAATACTGTGCTTCTTGCATTGTTAGGTCTTGGGACTAATACTGTAAATGGAACGCAACACAGATGCAAGTTTTACGAGGCCCTTAAATTTTGTGGATACCCTAAATTTTTGCAGCTCTTAGTTTACTGGGTCTCTGGCTTCAAGTTTGTTCGCCTCATCTTTCTTAATTCGTGACTGGTGATGGTACATCTTTATCAATAAGATTCGTCATTCAAGTGTAGTCTAATTTTTTCAAATTGTAAGATGTTCTCTCAAGAACATTTTCATGATCTGTCAAGACATTTCTTATTACGGGCTCTTGTGCATGTAATATCATCTCCTTTATTCAACACCGATTGCAAACACAGATAAAAAAAATTTCATCGGTAAAAATGTGTTGTTGTTGTTGTCACCATGTAGTTAGCAGGTATGTCAATATTGGTAAATTAAAATTTCTTTATCAAAATACTCCTTGGTATGAAATTTTGTCGGCATCACTCACATTGCCGAGAACGCAGATCCAAAAAGCAAACTTAGGCCAGATTTAAACTAGCCTATGTAACATCAACAAATAATATTTGCGCTTTGCGAAAACTGATGTTATAGTTACCTGTCTAAATTACAAACAAATACAAAAAGTAAACGTTGCATTCCAGGGCGCACTTGGATAAAATGGAGCCACTACCAATTACATTATGAGGGCCCCCTTTCATTTAATCGTTGATGAAATCAGACTTCAATAGACTGCAAATTCAACCAAGCGTATTTAAAGAAAATTTTGAAATAATCAACAACTACGTGCTACCGATTAAACTATTGGATAAAATAAGCATTTTTAACAAAATTTGGAATCTTTAGAGAACCATACTTGAAGGTAGATATCAGGAAGAAAAGTAAGTGTTTTCAGAAGTTTTTGATATTTCAAGAGAATGTTTGACGCAAACTTAATATTTTAATTTAAATTGTGAAGTTAATCAAGCAAGTGTGGGTTCTAAATTGCAAAAATGTTTTGATTTCATCTTACCAATAACCATAAAAATCAAAAAAATTTTGTTGCATGTATCCACGGTTTTTTCAACTGTTGTTGACTGATATTGGGACACTGTTTTGGAATCTAAAACCAGATTTTTTCCATGACGTCAAGTTTTTGAGATATTGAAAAGTGTTTTGTATCTTGGTTTGAATTTTCCGCAATGGTTTCACTGTAATTATCTTTATATACAAAAGTATGCCATATAAATAGCCTACGTCATTAATAATTACACTTAGCAGTCACAAGAACAAAGTCAGTTGGCACAAACTCAAAATTTAATAAAGAGCATATCTTGTTCATACTTATATGTCACACTACTTAGTATCTACAGCAATTTAGCACGTTTAGCACTATGAATACACGATGAATCACTTTCTCTCAGCAGAAACCAGCAACAGTTGCCCATTGTACTAGCGTTGGACTTTCCTTTATATCGGCTTTTTGTCAAAGGCAACTCTTAACGAAATTTTCCATGCTCATTACTCGCTGCCCCCAAATTTGGTCAAAAAAATTCAGGATAAACATGGAGGAAAGGTAGGTATAATGACATTCCACAACCCTATCGTTGATAGATTTGCAACTGGTTTTTAACAATTTCTACAGAATTTTCAGCTTTATATTTGCAAAAAAGTATTGGCAATTAGTTTTAACAATTTCTAAGCATTCAATTCTGTAGCATTAAATATTTTTTGTAATCTGGTCATCTAGCTGTAGTTTTCGAATTTCCAGCTCAATAAACCCTTTTTCCTGAAGACTGTGTACTCTTTTAAAAGGTCGAAACTTCTCTTCTCAACGTATAAATGCAGCTCTGTCATGATTCATTGCTTTAACAAATCTTTTATTAGACCCAGTGTAATATGCAGTGGAGGCAGAAAACTATTTTAGAGATTTACTAGAGGTGTGTGCTTTGTTAAACCTTCCAAATGTCGATTTGCCCGTGATTTTCGGATGGCTCGTCTAAAGAAGAGCACTTCTAGTTGCGATCTCAAAACCAAAGAAACCTGTAGAGGACCCAAAAAGCTACCGCCCCATCTCCTTGCTCTGTGTCCCCTACAAGATCCTCGAACGACTGATCTACGCTCGTATTGAACCTATTGTCGACCCCCTGCTCCCAGGCGAGCAGGCTGGGTTTCGACATGATAAATCGACAGTGAATCAAGTTGTCTTACTAACACAAAACATCGAGGATTCTTTCGAGGCAAAAAAGAAGGCCAGTTCTGTGTCTGTAGATCTGACAGCTGCATATGAAACTGTCTGGCATCGTGGCCTCACCTGCAAGCTGCTGAGACTTCTCCCGGATAAGCACATGGTTCGTATGATCATGGAACATGTCCGAAATAGAAGTTTCACCCTTACTACCGGTGACAGCAAGCGAAGCAGGTTGCGACGTCTGAAAAACGGCGTCCCACAAGGATCGATCTTGGCACCCCTTCTTTTTAATATCTATGTGTACGATCTTTCTTCAACGGTCTCCAGAAGGTATGCTTATGCCGATGATCTGGCACTGTTATACTCTTCTGATGACTGGAAGGACCTGGAGGGAGTCTTAAGCCAAGACATGACTACAATCTCAACATATCTCCAGACTTGGAGGCTACAGCTCAGCCACACTAAAACGGTGACGACGGCCTTTCACCTGAACAACAGAGAGGCCAAACGTGAGCTTAATGTCTACAACAATGGCAAACGCCTGCCATTCTATCCAGTTCCTACCTATCTTGGAGTTAAACTGGACAGATCACTCACGTTTCGTCACCATCTTAAGGCATTGCGCAAAAAACTAACAACGCGCGTTGCATTGATGAGACGACTTGCAGGCTTGGGTTGGGGCGCTGAAACTAAAACACTGCGTACAGCCGCCCTATCTCTGGTCTACTCCACTGCGGAGTACTGTGCACCAGTTTGGTGTCGCAGTGCACACACTCGCCTCATCGATAGTGTTCTCAACGACGAATTGCGCATTGTCACTGGATGCCTGCGTCCAACTCCACCAGACTATCTACCCGTCCTCGCAAGTATCCAGCCGGCTGAGCTTCGCCGATTAGGAGCAACGCTCTCTCTGGCATATCGTGGCAGCCTGGACCCTGGCCATATTCTCTATGAATTATTGGCTGGGTCCACACATGGCTACAGAGAGAGACTAAAATCTAGACGCTCCTTTGCGCCCGCTGTACGGAAGTTACTGCAAGGTCTAACTGAATTGGATATTCGTGCAGCTCAATGGACTGACTTTAAATGGAGCACGGAATACTATGAGTGTTCATCTGATCTCCGTGCTTTCATTCCTAAGACAATCACTAGGCCAATGGGGATGGGCCAGCTCAGATCATCATGGGTCAGGCTCAACCGCTTGCGTGCTGGTGTTGGGTGTTTTCAGTCGTTCATGCACAAATGGGGCCTTGCTCCTACATCAAATTGCGAGTGTGGCGCTGCAAAACAAACCGCAGAATACATCATTCTGACATGCCCCGTACATTGGGCACCTACAGGAATACGTGGACTGACAGTTTTGGATGTTGACACACGATGCTGGCTGAGTACCATCACTGCCAGCATTTGAAAATGTGGATCCCTTCCAAAAGAAGAAGTTCACATGGCTGCCAAGCTTCTTTTTGAAGAGGCTGTTGTCATTTAGGCTGTCGCAAAAACATAAGAAGCACATATATTTAGTACAGTATAATCTAACTGCAACCCCACAAGTAGTGAAAGAACTTTTAGATTTTTCAAATCTTTCTGTTTTGTTTAGAGAGTATTTGATAGCCTCCAAGGAAGTTTTCATAGCTTCACATGTCTTTTTCTTATTTACAGTTTACGCTATAGGTGTAGATGACTTAATG
The DNA here is from genome assembly GCA_963675345.1 of Trididemnum clinides. Classification (NCBI taxonomy): domain Eukaryota; kingdom Metazoa; phylum Chordata; class Ascidiacea; order Aplousobranchia; family Didemnidae; genus Trididemnum; species Trididemnum clinides. The sequence goes on from OY776291.1 coordinate 4,047,327, forward strand.
TTCCTTACATTATGGTTAAAACTTCCAAACGAAGTACTTACCAAGATCAAAGATTCAATTAAAAAAAACCGAACAAACCGAAACGTTGGCATCAGTAGCATGGCCATCCATAGGATACGGCCTGCTTTGTTACATAGCAATACCTTTTTTTTCTAACGGGCCGATGAAATTGATTTCAAGCAGTGACTAAATCAGACCACGTCGGCGCCGATCTGAGAGAGAGATTAGCTTCCACTGGCGATTGAAACTTTGAATTCGTAGTTATATTAAGCACTCTGCTTACATTATTCTACTGGTTTCCAGTGTTTCAAGGTTGAAAACCAAACCTTTCTGTGGAAAGACAGGTGGCCCAAACACCTCGGAAATTGCAACTCCCTAGTGAGTGCGGACATCCCGTCGAAAATACAGCGATACAAATTGCTTTCTCGTGAATAGAGGATAAACACTGAAATTTAAAAAAAATTTTCTAATATAATTTTCGATCAGTCAACAAGGTTTTTTAGTGGTTGCCTAGACTATCATAATAAATAAATATTTGCATTTCCAGCAAAAATACAACATCAAGCCAGTCCCACTTCCGGAATAGTTTACAAAAGGAAAAAAAGGAAAACTTACAAAGCTCAGGATGCTGGAAAACTTTCAACTGTTCTCGCAACGTTTTTCTGAAAAGGAAGGCTCGGTGTCTTTGTTCAATGTGAAAGGATCGAAGGCCGACTTATTCTTGGAAAATGATTTAATTTGCTCTACTTCGGCAATATACATGTACATCAGCTCAAGTTTACATAATATTATTGAAAGAGTTTCCACTTTCATTATTTTCTTTGCTTAAACGGCTAAAAAAATGCTATGAAAGCTTTAAAGATCTTGCTTGACAAGGATGAAATATCAAGTGATGTGATGTTAATGGCTGACGGAATGTATTTGCGGAAAAGAGTACAATATAGGCCTAGTTCGGGGAGTATATTGGTGACGAAGATGGAAGTTTACATAAAGGTGTGGTTATACTGATAGTGCAAGGTCTTCAAAAATCGTCAGTACTTGTTGTAAAAGCTTGCCCAAAAGTGAAAGGTTATAGGCTCGCAAATAAAATTTCAACATCTATATCGAGCCTTAACCTACTGAAAATGGATTTAAAGTTAGAGAAGTAGTCACAAACAATCATAGGGCCAATGTAAGTGCATTCAAGCATTTAACCAAAATGCGTTCGCAAGCACATCTTATTAAAGTGCCACGAAATTTGACAAAAATATATCTTTTCTTTGACAGTGTGCACATTGTCGAGAATATACGAGATAGCTAGCTTTCCCACCTACTTCAATGATTGTTCAAGGAAACGAGATAAAATGTGGTCCTGGATATATTACTTTGGCTGACTTTCATTTTCTGTACAATCAAAACTTGAAATTGCAAGCAAACTTTAAAAAAACTTCGATTTTAACCTATAAGACGTTGCATTTTGGTAACAGCAAACAAAATTTTAATCTAGCGCTTGCAATATTTCATGTAACTACAATAGCTGCATGTAAATGTTATTGGCCTGAAAGACAAGATATGTCAACTATCCACACTCTTGTAAACAAGTGCACAAGAAGCGCTTTGTACCAAATGCCTTAAAAAATGCCATTACAGCTGCAAACGGCAAAATGGATTTTCTTCAAGGTTTTGCCGCATGGCTGAAAGAATGTTCTCCAAACGGCTCCTCAGCTTTAGCATTGACTAAGTAAACATCTAGCGCATTGGTACAAAGACTTTATACTCAACGTTCGTTGGTAAAAGAACTTTTATTTGATGGATTCGATTTTGTGAAATTTGGAAGGGTGCAAAGTGACCCTCTGCAAAAAAAGATTTTCTCAGTTTAGGATAATTAAGGATGGAAGATTCTTGGTTGGTTTGAGAGAAGTGATAAACTTTGAAAGAATATTAGCTAGTAAATCTTCATTGAAACGCAATATTCTATTTTTGAATAAGGATATTGAAAAAAACTTAATCGAATGTAAATCCATTTGTTACGTGAACTGACTAATAATACATAGAAAAGAGAAAATTCTGAAATTATGAGCAAAGTGAATAGTGGCAGTTTGCAATTTATTTATAACTGACGTAGATCTTAACGCCTAATTGGCATTCCTGTTTTGATGTGGCTGTAATGTTATGAGTCACATTCGTGAGTCCGCAATTCTGATGGAAAACAATTTAACACAACGGAAAGGGGTCAATATCAGTTTTATTTTATTTTATTTGATATGAACAAGATCGACTTGTACCTGGAAAACAAATCATAGACGCTGCTCTCTACTATGTATACTATCGGTTCGTAGTCTGAAAACAAATTGCTCATGCGATTTTCTCCAATTCGGAGAAACTAACCCAAAATCATTATAAACAATGGCCCCGGGTTCTACCGTGGCAGATTAAAGAAAGCATTGGCTACAAAGCCATGCTGCAGCATACATCAGTTTTGATGAAGCAATAAGTATGGTACTTTTATTAAATGCTACTTTGTATGAATGTGTAGATATAAAAATAGTGATATGATTCTTTGCATTTATAAAAGTAAGATTACCCGATTTAGCATCATTATCACTATCTCGCGCTTAGTGCTCCCCTCTGTTCTTATGGTCCATGAAATGTGTGTTGTTTTTGAAATCTGATAAATAAATAAAAGAATTGCTTGCTCATTGTTGGGCCATCAATTACCGAGAGACGAGAAGAATGAAATCAAAATTCGTATCCGGACATGTTCAAATGGGATTGCTTCGGTTCGTCAAAGCGCTTGAAGGGATCGAAAGTTACACCATTTTTAAGGCGTTTGAAAATGAAATAGGTTTGTTTGTAACTGAAAATCAAGCGGCAACTATTAACTTGAGGGCAAAGAAATTAGTGAAACTATTCCTGGTTGTATAGCAAAACACATGCAAAACGGTCCAATCGTCCTGCTTACAGAATGTTTATTACAACGGATTTTGAAATAAAATGCCAATATTTTCAATTGTTGTCCAAGGGTGGCTTTAACTGGTCCCTCAGAGACACTAGCACAATTTGTGTGCAGCGGTTTCGCTGCATTAGATTTAATTGAAGACATCAGCCACAAAAGCGCCTTACCTTGCCCGAAAACTGCAGAAATGATCTTGCAGAGATTATTTTTATGTGTTGACTACGTATGCAAAGCACATTCAAATTGAAGAGATCAATTAATTACTACGATCATAGTAATTGTTTACTATAACTATGATTAAAAGATTGTGAACAACTCTATCAGAAAAGATGACTAAAGTCTTTAAAAAAAAAGCGAAAGCAAACAACCGCCACTCATTCATAAGTGATACGGCTTCGCAGAAGTTGACAGACCATCCACTACAGTGGACCTAGTATTGGGTCCCACAAGTGTGACCGTCTAAGCTATGCGTTATTAAAAGCCTCTAGCTTCTTATTGGTCACCTACTGCACTGAAGAGACCTGATAGGTTGAAACAGTATCACTGTCTCAGATTGAAAAGTAAACGAATTTTTCATAACAATTTATCAATGTTTACTGCAACTAAGGAAAAGTTTGGAATGTGCTGTTTTGCATTTTACCGTTACAGGTTTTATTTCATTGACCCGCTAGCAAAAAGTTTAAACGTGTGGCATAACCAGCCTTATCTTATAGGTGGCCTTGTGGGCACTAATGGCCTACTGCAGCATAGCCCAAGCCACGGCCCAAAGCTGTTTGTGCAACTAGCGAAAACTCATGAAAAAACAAAAGTTCAAGGCAGGCCTAACAGCCAAGCAAAAGTGATAAAAAATCTATAAACAAAGATTAAGTGGTTGCTGTCATTTGCGGCAAAAACTTCCGGCGATCTCAAAACTTAAGGTCACCAGCTGCAACCAGTGAAGCTTCTCTTCTGTTCAGCTATGTTGCTTTGGATCACTTTGGCCTTTTGCTACCAGTACATCACAATAATGAAAAAGTAAAAGCAGTCAGAAAGTGTAAAAAGCCAGTTCTTTCATATATACTAGGATACTGACCGACTGTTAGCCAGTGAAATCATAATTTCAAGTTTAATATTGTTTTACTAGATAGTGAGTACTGCAGTAAACCAACACTATACCATACTCGAAATTCAAAACGTGTACCACTTGCTATCCCAAGTATCGTGCACTGCACATATTTAATGAACTTGCTTACTTGCACTATTATGCTCGAGAAATCTTCATGATGTTCTGAGCTTTGTTTAATTGAATGCAACTTGCATCATTCTCACTTAAAACTTTAATATATCATTAAAAACAAACTATAACCTATACCAATATAATAATCTTCATAATTTTAATTCAGTCTGTAAAATAATTAATCAGTTAAGTTATTACACTTAACATTGCAAACTATTGTATACTGGCTCAGCTGACATCGATTTACAAATGATGTCATATTAATGCAAAGTTTTTTCAACATAATTCTGTTCATTATCAACTTTACTCTGAGAAAAACTGCAGCTATGCTATCATTCATTGCTCAAGTTATATTTAATAATCGAAAAATACACTAATAATTGTTTTAACTAAGCATGAACAGACAAACCTAAGTCAAATACTATCAACTGTTTTACAACTTTATACACGCATTCTTTACTTATTACTTGCATTCAAGTGTACAGTGGGCAGACATGACTTTCAATTGCCTCATGCTACAAAAATATTATCAAGAATATATATCATATCTGAATTCACAGTATCAGCTGTATCTGGCGCTACATACATTGTAAAATACACACTATCATTCTACTACATAACTGGCCACTTCTGTACATGAACAAATGATACTGGTAACTTAAAACTACATACAATAAATGACAAATCAAGTGTCAAGTTTTACGTTATACTGAGCTCTCCATATGCCATACCGATAACTACGTAAATTAGTACCAGTACAACAGAAACAAAGATACTAAGGAACATTAGTGTGATTAGCAAAAGGAGAGAAGCAGCAATCAAATATCAAACTGAAAATAAATAAAAAAATTACCAGTTAAGCAGTCAATTGGTATGTGATGTCAATGTAAAACTTTTAATATAAGGACCGACTTTGTTTTCAGAAAACTGCAGATGCCATCATAATACTTTAAAATATATCTGTACAATTTGTCATCAAAAATGCATAGATATAGGTTGCAAACACTAACTTTAGCTAATTACAATCAAGTGTGCTATAAATTTAAGAAAATATGTTTATTTGCTACTGGTCTATATTGAAGTTTAATGTTTAACCTGCGAAATTAATTATTTGTTAAGTAACATCAGCACTATTCACTACAAGCTAGCCAATAAAAACTCAAGATATCTAACTACTGTAAAACAGTACACTACATACAAACACAATACGAATTACTGATATCACAGCATCAGCCACATTTGACATTGCAAACATTGATAAAAATGTAAACTTTTTTTTGCTATATGATTAATCACTACATACTACCTATGATATTTGTTTCTATAACTTCACACAATAGGCTCTATAACAAGCCAATGCCGAATTGAGCATCACACCAAGCTCATCACGTCTAATAATTATGTGCAATTAGTATACCAGGAGCTAAACGAAACAAACAGCTTATTCGGTGGTTTTGTGAGGATGAAGATTAGTATGCTGCTCTTACAATCACACACGCAGGAATTAATGCAGCTTCACGTGACTCTTGTATTAGTTGCAAGCTCCCCAAAGATGTCTACTGATACTTAATTGGCTATAGTGCTTTCAGTAAAGCTACTTGATCGGCTTTATTAAGCATTCTTAGAGCAATTCATATCAAGGTTAAGTTGCACACACAGTTCAGCTTTGACTGAAACACTTTTCACGAAATATCATTCACCACTACATAAATCCTTTGTCAAAGAAAATACTCTTTCCGCATAGGAATTTGTAAATAGGCACCACAAGCATGGTTGAGAAAATAGAATACAGGTTGGGTGCTTTAAACACTGTGAAAAATGATGACCATAGCAAATCTAAAGTCAATGACGCTTACCTCAGTAGGGATGAAGAACATTTTAAACAAACCACTTCTTAACCCTAATTACTCGCGCCAATTTCACAAAGTAACTGCTTGTGCGGTGTATTTTGTACCCCAATAATAAATAAATATTTTTTTACACTTTGTTGGGTAGAGATGTTAAGTATTTAAATCATTATCAAACATGCATGTTATAAAACGCAACTACATGACTCAGAAGTATATAAAACGTTAAAGAAAGCACAAAAAGTGAATACGAAAGCAAATTGTCAAATTCTGCGTTACTCATTTACCATTTGCAATGCTGTTTTCGTCTATGACAGGACTTGCACAGGTAATGCATTGAACATTAGTTGTCGAATGTTGCTTGCACACAGAGTGATTGCAGGATGAGCATTTCTTTGTGGTCACTCTGTTCTTTATCCTTACGCAGAGCAGACAACGTTCACGAACTTTTGGAAAAGGCTCATCTATGACGACTGCTTGCTGTGATTTTTTTATTTGGCCAAAATGCATTGGATATCAGCTGGAAGGTTTTTATATGGTTGCTCAAGCTTCTACATTCTGTCTCATCAAGATCATAGCCAAAGTTTTAAGAAATTGGATCTATTTTGAGCTGCACTTTCCAATCGTGTCACATTGAATACAATGTGTGCATTGAGTCTTGCAATGTCTAGCAGCTCAAAAAATGCACAATAGTCACCTGCGCGTTTTCTTTGACACAACATTATTGCCTCATAGCTGATCAACAGAATCAACCCCCTCCTTTGGCAGAATTATAAAAAGTTATAATTTCTGGCTTTTAGGTTTCATCAGGGGCGGCTCGTGTATGGTACTGTGGAACTGCAGCACCCTCAGTCCACACTCCATCTTATCGATGACATTCGATATAAATAATTAATCTTTTTTTTCTTTATTTTTCTTAAACTTGTAGTTACATTATAATAATACATAAGGTTACTCTCAACAAACATTCTAAGTTTATGAAAAAAATATAAAAATCTTTTTGCTTCAAAGCTCCTGTGATATGGTGTTTGAAAATAGCAGTAGATTGCAATGCAGCTGTAGAAAGAGAACTGTCGCTCATGCAGTACCGACCCTTGTGTGCTGGTGTAATAAGGGTTTCTTTCTGACGGAAAACTGGCGAGCTGTGTGTGTGTGTGTGTGTGTGTGTGTGTGTGTAAAGCTGATAGATAGTGACAAAAATTAGGTCTATAGGGTGATTTTCGAAAGCAGCCCCCATTAATTTTAGCTACGAGCCGCTCCTAGGTTTCAGGGTTTATTAAAGTATCTTTATGCATTGTTGAAAGCAGAATAAGTGACTTGTTTTTTGGCGGTAATTTTTGGGCGTCTTTTGGGGGAGCAAAAGAAACCAAAGAACCTTTTTTCCAAAAGCCAAACATTGAGAAATTGGCAGTTTTTTCTTTGGTTAGCAAAAATTCAACTGGAATTTTTTGTTTTATATTCTAACCAATGTTGTGGTTTTTCCTAACTGGTGTACCAGTTGTCTGTTGTCAAGTTGCGCCCACCATCTTTTAATTGTGAGACAAACCTATTCACTACGTCAAAAAGACTGCTTGACATTGCCCAAGTGGTTGCATATCATAAGAGATTTCCAAATTGCTAGCAAAAAAGGTGTTTTCATTACATAGTGCAAGTACGTTGATGCGGTACTTGGCCAGTTTACTTAGAATATATTGGATAAAGCTGCAACACTCTCTAAACAGCACAAGCATTTAGTCAATTGTGGAGAACTCGCTAAGACAGTACGTAGATTTGCTATTTTTTATAAATGCGCCAAGAATAAAGCGGATAGCAGCCAGCTTATATATTTTCTTTTTTAGTTTCTTGCCCTTTTATCATGAAAGCGAATTGTTGACAACAAAAACAAAAACCAACTCGACAGAAGATAATACATAAATGCTCGACAGAATTCTATTTCAGTTCCATCTGTGGCCTAAAGTTCAATGAAACTTGCATGGATGCTTTTGTACTCATGCTATAAGCAGCAGTCCAAAAAATCCGATTAGCTCAGTGTTTGTAATCATATTCATGTCTCTTTTTCTTCCACAGTTTCATTGAATCCTTGCTATTTCAATGTTGGTACATTAAAATAATCTCCTCAATTATTTCATCTAAAATCATTAGTTTGAAAGCTTAAACTTCATTTTGAATAGATCTGGCATCATGTATTGGTTCAGGAAAGTACTTTTTAATGTTCTGCAGCAAGTTTTTGCTAATTTGTTGACACAAGGATTTTTAGACCACTTAGTTGTCTTGTCTATACCAATAAAATATTTATCATCATTATCTTTACCAAACCTCGAGATTAGGGGCGGGCAAACTATAGGCCGCCAGAGCATTTTGTGCATCCCACTTGTAGAAGCTACCATATTTCTAATGTAATATGACAAAATATTTGCAAAATTTCCTCGCGATTATTTAGATAAGCGAAATTGCCGGTAATAAAAGTGGCACTTTCGCTTTTCCGGAAGTAACACTTCTATGTTTAGTTGAACGCACACCATTCAAAGGTCAAGTTGCTTTGTAACAAAGTATTTTTCATGTTTATATTAACTCTGTTGTATGCAATGGCGTAACTAGCAGAAGTGCTGCCAGGGCGAATCAAAAACCCGCAGCTCTTTTGGTCCATGACAATGAATCATATTTACGTATTTTCTGCAATTGTTCTCCAAATCATCGTAAACGACTTTTTCTTGGAGATCAACCAGTTTCGAGCCATTTTCCTAGTTTAGTTTCGTTCCGCAGAATTCTTATCAAAATCCACGTGATGATCTTTATTTCGTGGAGGTTGATTATTTTAGGCAGGGTCGCACCTCTCATTTTAAGAAACACCGACAATGAAATAATGCACATATGTAGATTTGCAAAAACGCCGTCCCCAAACTTGTGCCACCCAAGGTGGGCTGCCCCCCCCCCCCCCCCCCCCTTTGGTACTCCACTGGTTGTATGGTACTTAATTATGTAATTCTTGACTGAAGCACAATTAAGAATGAAGATTATTGGTATACATTTATATTTTCTAATTAAACCAATTGTAAATTTATGTGTCTATGTTGTACATTTTTTGGTATTATAAGTCAGACTTTACATATACAGCTATTGTAAGTTTTAAGCGTTGGCCCTCTGCCAACTCTTGAATGGTCAATGCTGCCCTCCGGCTAAACAGTTTGCCTATGCTCTATTTAATTACACATATCAGCATAGCAACATTGAATATATACTTTGTCTAACCGCTGGCACCCAACGATACCGGAGGGTATTCAAAAGCAACAACAAAGAAATGACTTCAGAAATTGCAAATTACACACGTGGTAGCACACTGGATCAGGCAGGCTTGGAGCAGAAGACAAGGAGCTAAACAATTGCTCGGCTTGTCCGGTCTCGTTAGCCTCTTGTAGGGGGATAACATTTCGTGACATTTAAATACTGGAACATCATTGAAAATTCGGCTGTGAAAAACTTGTGTGGTACCCTCCCTCCTTTGATGCGGTATGTTGTTGTTGTTGCCCGACCCCTTCCGAGGGATGGGGGCATGGCGGAATACTATGGAGCTCCCGAAGCAGGGCAAACTCCCCGGGGCATGAACCAGAGATTGTAGAGAAACAGAGAGTCGTCAAAAAGCGAGCGGCGCAAAGAGTCCGTAGCTGGACAGTGCAGAATGAGATGAGAAGTGTCCACAAGCGCTGCATTAAGGATTTTCGATTCTGCCAATCCTAGAGAGATAAAAACTTAACAGAAGGCTGTGTCCGTTGCAGCGCAGACCAGAGAGAACATACTTCGAGTAACAAGGGAGCACAAGTTTCTCGGTGGAAACCGAGGGAGCCTGTGTGTCGAAGAATTTCGAGGAAACAGTACCCTTTCAGTCCGAGAAAAGAGAAGAGTGGGCACGAGAGATAAGAAGAGAGGAATTATAAGGAATTGCAGAGGGCACAAGTAGCGCTCCCCGTCTGATCAGTTAATTAGCCGCGTCGTTCCCCGGGAGAAACGAATGTCCGGGCACCCATTGTAGCCTGATAGAACAGGAAAAGAGAAAAGATAGCTCCTGCCAAATTTGCCAGAGAGATTGAGGTAAAAAGAAAGATGGAAGAAAACACAAGGTGGCAAGGACAGAGCGATAGTCAGTTAGGAGGTAAAAAAAATTGCAAACTTGTTGGTGCTGCCGAGATCAGCAAAGAGCTTGCAGAATGGCGCAGGCTTCAGCGGAAAAACTTGAACATACTGGGCTCGCTGAAAAAGAAAGAGTGGCCTCAATGCCACAGAAAGAGCAGTTGGCAAGTACGCCAGAGCCGCCTTTGTCAAAAGTAAAAGGAACAGAGCCGTCTGTCCAGAGCACCAGATCGTGAGGTGGGATGGAGTCAAGGTAAGCAAGAGCCGCACTTTGGCGAGAAAGAGGGGATCAGAGAGGAGCATGGGTAAGAAAGGGTGGACTCCACAGTGATGACAGACACGTTTCAAGGAGGAGAGAAAGAGAAAGCAAGGAGAGTCTCCCTAGGGGAAGCACAAGGAAGCATTGGCGGGTGAGTGGACGCAAAAGCTCTCCGGGACGATCTGCAAAGTTGTGGTTTCACTCCTAGTCTGGACAAACCTGAAATTGGGAGGAGGTAGAGAGACGACGAGACCGCTCATAAAATGAAAGAGTGAAATGAGTCAGGTTGACACGTAGGGGAAGTAGAGAAGCCTCAGAGAGAAGTGGGATAGGGGGAAGACGATAGGCAGCCGGAGATGGCGCGACTAGCCTTTCGGGGAAGGCATTTCAATCTGGTATATTGGTAACGCTTAGGAAAGGAAACCATCCGGGTGAAGCATATGCGAGAAGGGGCCGAAAAAAGCTTTACACAGAAGAGGGACTCCTTTGGAAATATTGTTACAATATTTGGCAACATCTAACGCTTTAAATCTATAGTTTTCGCGTAGCCAATCTGTGATTTGAACCCGCGTTGTGTCGTTGTTATGTTTGTTTCTGTTGAGGTATAGTTTTTATTGATTAGTAGTTGAATTTGACCCTAAAGCGACGCTGCAAAACTGCCTTCTTATCACATGTTACGTCATTCTCAAGTAGACACTTAGCTGGAAGGATTACGTTGTTTTGTAAACCTGCACGTTTGAGCAAAAGACGAAACTGTTAAAGGAAGCTTGTAAGAACCCAAGTAGATAAAGTTGGATAAGTTGTTCCCTTGTTTATCGTCTTTGTGGAGCTGTAGTAGAGAAGGTACTTGGGGGTCAAACTAGCTTGAAACCGCTAACTACACTGCATCGCTACACCGCTACACTGCTATACCGCTAACACCGGTAACAACTCCAACGTCGCCAACCGCCAACAACGCCACCACCATCCCATTTTGTTTTTCTGTCAATTGTATAATCTTAATTTCAAGTTTCAGTTCTTTATCGTCATTGTGCGTTTATCAAAGGATTGGTGCACGAAAGTTTAGGCGACAGAAGAAAGGAAGTGCATGGGGCGCGTTTCATCTACTTTGTTAAACAGCTTCACAACAATCTGTCTCTGGTTCGGAGACTACCCCAAGAGTCTCTGTTCCACGAACCCGTTACGTTCTTAGAGGTTCCCCAAAAGAAAGCCGAGATACAACGTGAGGCCTTGAGACGAGGGAAAAACTTGACCTTCAGCGAAGACACATGTTTAGAAAAAAAGGAAAATGCGGTCGAAGGTAACCCCAAGAAAAGTTGGAGTGGGATTAAAACGGAAGGGGGAGTTGAATACAAAGAAGTGTGGTTGGAGGTTCGTTTGATGGAGAGCCATTGAAAAGAAGGAGACCTCACATCTGCTTAGATTGAAGGGAAGATACCAGTGCTCAAACCAGCGCTCCAATCGAAACAGAGTTCCGTGTGTGGCCTCCATCGCAGTGGGAACCGAGGGGCAGGACGACCAGATGGCCAGATTGTCCGCATAAAGAGAGCAGCTGAAAGAAGGCAGAAAAACAGGGGGATTATTAGTGAAGAGAGAGAAAAAAACAGGGCCAAGAACGGATCTTTACAGAAAACCTCGACGGACTCAAAGCAAATGACTTTTGTGATTTTGATATATCACGCAAGCTCGCCTATCAGAAAAAAAAGATTGAGTCCGACGAGCAAAGCAAGAAGGGAGGCCAGCCGAAACAAGTTTGTGGAAAAGGGCTGGATGCCAGACAGAATCGAAATCTTTCGAGAAATAGATAGTAGCGAGGATTGTCCGAGAGCCCGGCCTGGGTTTGTTAAAACCATCCGAAATGAACTGAGCAAGAAACAAAATTTGATCTAGAGTAGACCTTCCAGGATGGAAATCAACCTGGCGGGGAGAGAGAATAAAGTTAGACTCCAGAAAGAAGAGAAGACGGGATAGAATGATGCGTTCAAAAAGCTTTGAGGTGAAACAGATAGGCCAAAAGAAGCATGAGAGTCAAGAGGCTTTCCCATTTTATGGATGGGATAATAGAAGATGTTTTCCAGATGGAAGGAAAGAAATGCAAAGACCAGGAGAGATTGAAAATTTGTTAGAGAAAATCCATGCCACACCGAAGAAGATGCTTTAGAAAGGAATGGTCAACTTTGTCTAAGCAAGTTGCAGTGGGCAAAAAGAATTTAGAAGCAGTCGTGAGAACTTCAGCTGGGATAAAGGGAAAGCAAAAGTACGAGTGAGACTTCTCAGGGCACGGGGCTCGGCGGAGCTTGGACAGGTAGCCTCTGGCTCTGCTGCTCAGGGCCTTTGGCTGGAAGACAGAAAAGTGGGATCTCAGGTAAACGCCAAAAACCGAAGACAGCTCACTGCGAAAGGAACAGTTGATAAAGTTAGGAGAGGAGGAACAAAAGCCAGTGACAGAGCGAAGATGAGAGTACACAGTTTTAGGGTTAGATTTAAATGAAAGAAAACAGCAAGTCGCCTGCCATCCATTAGTATTTGTTTTGGCGATGACAGACGAAGCACGTTGGGAAGCGTAGATGTAAGCCTGACGATTTTTATCGCTTCTGTGAGCAGCAGCGAGACCTTTATCTCTTTCACTAACCACTTCTGCTGACCACCAATGCTTGAGATTGGCTTTTGATGCGAACCAAAGTAGTGGAAGATTTCGCCGCCTTCAATGTCAGGGAAATAAAGAGACGAGTATTCCACTCCAGAAGGACAGTGAGAGTCAAAGTAAAATTGAAGAAAGAGGGACGTTCCTTGAGGCGAAATACCGAAGAAACTGGTAAGTACGCAAAAATCTTGTTTGTGGTACAGAACTTTAATATAGCTTTGAAAAAAGCTGTTTGAGCCATAAGCTTTTCATGACGTTCTTATCAGTGGCAAAATCGCGTCAAAAGGAAAGATCTGGTGTGAATAAGTGTTGTATGTGGTTAATTTGGACATTAGGCAATCAAAACGAGCCAATGATAGCGCTAGTATTGCAAAGCGCGCCAAGAAAGATTTTGCAATAGCGAAAGTTAGAGAAAGCGCGGCAGGAAGCCAAATGCCGCGATTATCAAAAGAGTGTAAGAGCGTAAACAAACACCTTCTGTCTGCAAAATACCGGGCGCCCGTCCTGATATAAGCAGCCTATAAGAGATTAAGGTGGAAAGAGCTGCATGCTGTGACGAGGATCGAAAATCGCTTGTTGCCATAGTTTATTGCACATTGATCATTTTCTAAAAGATGTTGATCAATGGCAGAGTCACAATCCGGTTTGGTGTTGTTTCGTTTGCACGACATGTGTGGTTGAGATCGGCGTGGACGGTATGGCGACCTTACGGGATACAAACTGTGGATCATTGATGTTTTGCTGAAATCATATTTTGATGACCCCGACGACTCATCCGCTACAATATTGGTGACCTCGACGAAGTTATTTTCCCCATATTTTGGTGACCCCGAAGGAACACTATGCAGCTATGAAGACGAGAAAAAGAACGAAAACTGGTGATGTACTGATTATTTTATTTTTTATTATTTGTATATTTGTAGTATTCATGTCAGTTTTTGTAAAATTAACTCATGTAGGAAACCGCTCTAAATTGGATAACTTGATTAAATTAAAAAAAGTAACGCACAACTTTTGTGACAACCATAAAAATAGACCTCTTGTTCTACACAAAAATTAGACAATAATTCAAAAATGAACAAGATAGAAACCACTAAATGTGTTTTACAGCATAAAGTATGTGACACATGTAGATCTACCGGTGAATTATTCGAGCAATTTCATTTAATAATTTTTCTTAGTTTTAACCTTTTCGTTTCAATAAGAATAAACTAAATGTTAAAAATTATTATTGATATTCACCCTTTAAATGCGTACTCTTGTTAGACCGCCAATCGCTAATACAAAACATAATTCAATTAAGCGTATTTTTAAACTTACAATGTAGCTTCCGTTTTGTTAGAACATTTTTCGAAATTACAAAAGTAGTTTTTGTTTTGCTAGCATAAATAATCATAATTTATGGGCTACATGTTGTTTTTTATTCATCGGTCGCTTAACGCGCGCCGGTTATCCCAGCTCTCGAGACTTTGCATGAACAAAATTGTTAGACAATGGGATTAGACCAGGGGTGGGCAAACTATGGCCAGAGCATTATGTGCTGCCCGCGAACACTTGTTGAAACTTCGTCATATATAAATTAAAATAACAAGGGGAGGAACGCTTGCCGTATTTAAGAGCCAAAAACTTTAGAAGACATCAGAAGGAGGGCAATTGTTAGCTCCCACTGACGCATTTTCCGACTAAGGAAAAGGCAATGACCTTTTTTTTAGAGACACCATCGCTTTTGCGCCCTGTAATACGACATTGTCAGGACATATCGCAAAATTTTAAGCTAACGCAATCTCTTTTATTGCATGCAGCTGTACAAGATTATAAGCACTGGCCCTCGACCACTCTTAAATGCTCAATGCGGCCCTCCGACTAAAAAGTTTGCCCACCCCTGGATTAGACAATTCAGCCCACTTACCGCAATTGAGCGCTGCGCATCAATATTTATCGTACTTTTTTCGCGCCTCAACTCTACGCTCCAATCTATAGTGAGCCAGAGCCCGGCGAACTACGCCGTCAATACTCTACGCACTAATCATAGTGAGCCAGAGCCCGGCGAATCGCGCCTCAACTCTACCTTCTAACCAAATTGAGCCAGAGCCCGGCAAACTATGCCGCTTTTCTTCGCAAGCACGCTCGCACACTCCCTAATCCCATATCGCGTCAACAAATAAGCATTGTCGAGAAAGTCTTCTGAGTGGGGGTGGTTAGTAACTGCCAGCGATAGATAAATTTTCAATAACATTTGCCCTTATGCTATCAACTCATACGCTCAACCAAACTATTCGTTGCGATTGTTTTAAATGTTTGACCTAATTTGTTATGCGTTATTTCGGGGGTGAGGCATTGTTATATATATATAAAAGTAGATTTTGCGGAAGCTTTAAATCTGTTTCCGGCACATAATGATGGGAACAATGATGTACAAAACATGTTACTATCATTACGCCAATTGCAAGAAGACCGTCTATATGTGCGCAAATTTTTAGCTTCGAATACTGATTCAAACTCTGAGGCAGATTTTGAATGCATTGATAAATCTATTACCAAAACAATGAAAAACGTACTTTTATCCGTAATTAGCTCAATAACCGACCCAATTTTGAGTGGTATCATCACCGTTTTGCTCTTCTTATCGTTATTCTGGTCTGTTGTTTTGACTATACTCGCCTTCAAGTATTTTATTTCGATTGAAATTGCTAAACTCCGAGATAGAAAAACCCATGCTCGCAGTGCAAGGGTCATTGCTGATGCAGAACTTTAACCAAACAATGGCAACCAACTGTAATATTGTATCAATTCAATGTGTTTTGTGTAACGTAAAATTGATGTTTATTATTTATATGTATGTTTTGTTTCATGTGCACGAGTATGGAGACAAACAGAGTTTGAGATTCTGAGCACCCGAATTAAGAAGAATGAAAAATCCGTCGACAACAGCAAAGCATCGCATCCTGTATCCACGCAGCGCCAACAAGCAAACTGTTGCTGCCCCCAAAGACAACTGCAAACTCAACAAATCCGCGCAATACAGAAGAGGAAGCGGAAACAAATCATCAAGCAATAGGTCAATTCTGTGGCCCCATGCATGAACCTGATAAGCCATATTTTTTACAAAAATGAGTTAGCACCCTGACACCATTACTTTTACTCTATATTTGATTCACAATTTTTTTCAGCGATTAAAATTGAGTGAGTAAGATGTTTTGATAATTTTTCCATATATTGCTGATATTCCATTTCACATTTTCTATGCATGAACCTGATAATCCACAAATCAAGACGGCAGCTCTTTTGCAAAGTGCTGCAGGAAAACCGAAAAAAAAGTGTAAACTTTCGTTTAATGCTGTACTAGAGCTAATGGATAATAGCAATAGTTTATGATTGTCTTAAATTATATCTCTTGGAATGATATGTGCTGAAAGTGTGTTGCATGTAGGGTACATTTGCTGTGAAAAATACTGTTCTAAGTGGTTTTGTCTCTGACCCTGCTGAATTGTCTAAAATTCTAGATCTACTCTGAAAAAGGATGCTTTATTTAAGTATGCTTTTGCAATGGAACCTTGGCTTAGTCTAAGTAAGGATATAAATGGAAGGTGTATTTTGTCAAAATTCAGAATGTGATCTCAAATTAGTCTTAGAAACGGATCGACATAAGAGAGTATCAATACATACCAACCAACAGGTTGCACTCAATGTGACTAGGATAAGAAGGAAATGACTACCATTTTGTAATAGACAGCTCTGTTAGTTGTAGCATTCTAACTCTGCAGTTGTAGCGAACGGACGTGTTTTTTTTTGCACTGATCTGGCAATATGAGCCCGAAAAACAGAACAAATCGAAATGAATTGAGTTCAGGTTTTAACGACGAGGACAGACAACAACTTACTGAAATTAACGTAACAATTAAAAAACTAGTTGAAGAAGTCGAATACTTAAAAGAAGAAGTAGAAGAAAGCAAACTGAAGTATGAGGAAATCAAAACTGAAAATGAAAAACTAAAACAAATTGTCAATACAACGTTTTTTAAAGTAGACGAACTTGAACAATATGGTAGACGAGAGAATATTAGAATCCTTGGAGTAGCTGAAAGAACTGATTAAAGGGATGATGGTGAAGAAGTTGTAACAAATGTGGCCAAAGCCCTGAATGTTAAGCTCAACCCTGAGCTAGATATTCAGAGGGTACATCGACTTGGCAAAAAAAAGAAAGGTCCAAAAGCGAAACCACGGCCTGTGATTGTGCGCTTCGCTTCATACAACAAAAGAATGGAATTTATGTATAAAAAATCAAAATTGAAAGTTCATCTCAACTTCAATGGTGTTTATCTTACGGAAGATTTGACTTCCCTGCGAGCAAAAATGTTAAAATATGTAAAAGATGTTGCTAAAAATAAATTTATTCTCTTTCATACCATCAACGGAAAAATACGTATGAAGCGGTCAGCACGGAAAGCAGGAACGATCACCAACAATGAAAGAGACACAGGTACGGGAAATTGGCTAACAATCGATTCACCTGACGACTTATTTAAATATGGAATGGACATAGATTTTGATAAACTTAATTATACCCCATTGAAATTTAATATTGAATGCTCAGCGAAATCTGACTTTAAATAATGTTTTTCGTATTCAAATTGCTTATCAAGATCTTTTTCTTTCTGTTAAATTATGGCCTCTTATAAATTAAAAAATGACTGTGTTGATGATAACAATGGACCTGTACATCATTGCGCAATCTTTGACAACAACCATGAGTGCAATGCAGCTGCTGAAAAGCTTATCAGATTGCCTACTGATAAATCCCATGCTGACAACGAAAACGACGTGACCTTTTATGATGTTACTGATAATAGTAGTGGAAACTGTAAATTAAATCAAAATTGCGCCTCTGTAACTAACAGTTGCAAAGCAGGTGTCAATCAATGCAACAACAGTTTAGGTTACAGAAACTGTGTTGATTGCGATCAATTTTTTGTAAATAGCAATTACAAGAATTCTTCAAACTCGTTTTGCTGCAATCAAACACCTGTCGATCAAAGCCCAGGTTTGCCACAAATTTTCGGTTGTGCTAGCACCACTGTTAACACCATTGAAACTGAAAATCCAAACGTATCAAATAATTTACCTGATGTAGATGCAGAGCTAGATTATAACGATTTATATTCTATGTCAAGTGATTACTATGACGATCATAACTCTATTAATAATTTGCTTTGCTCAAAAAATAAATCTAATCACTTGTTTATGATTCACTTTAATGTGAGAAGTTTACAAAAAAATATTGACAAATTATCGCACTACCTTACTGATTTAAACCGTAAACCTGATGTAGTTGTAGTATCTGAGACCAAACTTAAAGAAAATATGATTTACAGTAATATTGAACTAGATGGCTACCAATTTATTTACCGTAATAGTCATACGTCTGCTGGCGCTGTTGGAATTTATGTAAAAAGTTCTATTTCTTATAATTTAAAACCTACTATTAACATTGATTTGTCTTCGGTTGAAAATTTATGGATAGAAATAGAAATTAACAAAAAAAACTAATTGTAGGCGTTGTTTACCGCCATCCTGTCCAAACAGTGGAGCAAATTGAGCTATTTTCCAGAGCATTGACGAACATCTTTCATGAACTTAATTCTAAAAAATCTGAATTCTACGTGTTAGGAGACTTCAACATTGACCTAATTAAAATAAAATCTAACAATCGCATCAAAACATATGCGGATGATTTAATAGGCAGCGCGGTAAAGTGTCTAATAAATCAACCAACAAGAGTGAGCAAAAATTCAAAGTCATTATTGGACCATATCTATTCCAACAACCTAAATAACCAGCTTATGCCAGGCATAGCAATTAGCGACATTTCTGATCACTATCCTGTTTTCGCTTTAATTCCTTGTGTAAAGCATTTCAAAAACAACGCTCGCCAAGTATGGAAACGAGATATGAAAAATTTTAAAGCTGAACACTTTATCGAAGACTTAAACCAAACTCTAAATGCATCTTTATTGTCATTTGACTCTACAATCCATAATCAATTCGAACAATTTATTAACTCTTTTACGAGTGTGATAAATAAACACGCCCCGCTTAAATTAGCTACCAGAAAAGAAAGGAAACTAAAGACTAAACCATGGTTATCCTCTAGTCTTCTCTGTTCAATTAAAACCAAACATAAGTTGTACAAATCGATTTGTAAAACATATGACGAAACAAAATACAAAAACTATAAAACGTATCGTAATGTTTTAAATCGAACGATTGAAAAAGCGAAACAAAAATACTACAATGAATTAATAATTGAGAACAAAGGTAATAGCGGTAAAATCTGGAAAATAGTGAATGAATTAGTAAACTTAAAACCTTCACAACAAGTTGACATTAACCAACTCAACACAAAAACAGGTGAGGTGATAACTAATCCTGCTACTATTTCTGAAAATCTCAATGCATACTTTGCCAACATAGGGAAAAAAATGGCTGAAACAATTCCCGAAGTTGACATGGATACGAATGCAACAGCGCCGACAAGCATGATCAATTCTTTTTTCTTAACTCCAACCTATCCAAACGAAATAAATAATATTATTGACTCGTTTAAAGACTCAAAAGCAACCAGGTATACAGCCGCCGAAACTAAATTTATAAAAATTAGTAAATCAGTAATATCTCCTTTTCTTTGCAAATTGATAAACGATTGCTTTAGTAAAGGCGTCTACCCAAACTGCTTGAAAATTGTTGAAGTTATTCCAATTTTTAAAAAGGGTGATCGTAAGGAAGCTTCTAATTATCGTCCCATATCAATTTTATCACAATTTGATAAAATTTTAGAAAAATTAATTTACTCCCGCATCATTAATTTTATTGAAAAAAATGAACTGCTCTGTGAAAATCAGTTTGGCTTTCGGAAAAATTCTTCAACTATATTTGCAATCAACTCAATATATGACAAGTTTATAAACAATATTGATCAAAATTTATATACATGCTGTTTGTTTTTGGATTTATCAAAGGCTTTTGATACGGTTGATCATGACATTCTTTTAGATAAATTGTCTCGTAACTTTGGAATTCGTGGTAAACCTCTGGATTTATTAACCAGCTACTTAAAAAATAGATATCAATATACTAATGTACGTAAATTTATGTCTTCATATACCAAAGTATCATGTGGGGTACCCCAGGGATCTTGCCTTGGGCCGCTACTTTTTTTGTTATACATTAATGACGTTTCGTTGATTTCCAATTTTGACACCACATTATTTGCCGATGACACCTGCTTGATGATGACTGATAACAATCTGAAAAACCTGGAACACAAAGTTCAAATAGAACTCAAAAAAGTTAACTCCTGGCTCTGTCAAAATAAGCTATCCCTAAATTTTTCAAAAACTAACTACATGTTAATAAACAAGCAACCCCTTAAAACTTGTCATTGTAATTTTAAAGTAGCTCTTAACGGTATTACTATTAATAGAGCGCATACTGTTAAATACCTTGGGTTATTCATTGACGGTAATCTCAAATGGACGTCGCAAATAAATTATTTGTCTACGCAGCTTGCCAGATGCACAGGACTCTTTTACAGATTGCGCAATTTTGTTTCAAGAGAAACCCTTTGCATGCTATACTATAGTCTTGTATACAGCAGAATTCAATATGGAATTACTGCGTGGGCAACAGCAAATAAAACTTCACAAGAAATAATTCGAGTAAGGCTTAATAAAATTTTGAGAATAATATTGTTTCGAAACTTATATACGCCAACTTCACAAATGTATAAAGAACTTCAAGTATTAAAAGTAGAAGACATATATCAACTTGAGTTAGCTAAATTTATGTATCAACTCCATCATAGTCAATTACCTAAAAACTTTTACCATTCTTTTCGTAAGTTAAATACTATTCATCAACATGAAACGAGATTAATTAATTCGACTACTTACTACCGCCCCCGAATAAATAAATTATTTAGCCAAAAACTATTTTCTCACAGAGGTTCAAAGCTGTGGGGTAACCTTGAATCCGAATTAAAGAGCATACACTGGGTTTCTTTTAAACAAGCGTATAAACTAAAATTATTAAATGAATATTAACGCTTGCAAAAGCTTTTGATTGTGTAAAAAATATTTATGGTTATTGTTTGTTCCATTTTCTTTTTTTATTTCTATTTTTTTTTATCATTTGATAAAAACTTGAACTCAACTCTTTTTTTTTTACATAATGTACTCAAATTATAAGTGTCACTTAATACATCCCGCTTATATCTCAATCTGCTGAGATCAGGGAGTATCTCGACTCGATAACCGAAAGGTTCCTCGATGCTCCCTGGCTTTTGCTACTAGTGATTTTTTTTGTGTGTATTATCAATCTGATTATTGTGTCGGTGCGCAAAGCAAATCAAATAAATTCTCTCTCTCTCTCTCTGTTAGTCTAGTTGATTGAGAGAATTATGGTCTCATCTCAGATAGTTTTGTGATTTTAAGGGAAGTGGCGACACACCTAAATTTAGATTCTTGATAATGGGTGGTAATTATTTGAATAGTTTGAGTCACATTTTCACTTTTTTGAAAGCATTATCTTTTAAGCTCTTAAATATTCAGATAAAAATTCAATTAATTAATACTCACAAGCTGGTCAGGCTGATTTAATTCCAATTTTGGGTTTGCGTTAATATCATCTGACCACATTAATTACAACAAGTGAGATGATGTTGTTATGGTCTTTAGACAGGGGAAGTCATGCACCAGCTTGTTTATTTAGCGTTTTAAGGCAACTGTTTAGAGTTTGATGATTGTTTCCTCTTTCTTTCTTTGTATTGATATATATACGAAAGTTATAAATACTTATACCTCTGATCTAGACAGTAGTGTTGCGTTAGCGTTTGCTTTAGCGCTGGTATTGTTGTTGTAAACTAGCCACAATAATAGTGGGCGTTACTTTTTGCGCACAATGGCACTAGAGGAAGCTGCGCTAATGTTTTCAAAAGCAGTTGCCGCTAGCGCTAAACCAACCCTTGGTCGAAATACAAATATTGTCTCAAAAGTGCAAAAACGTTCAAAAATCACAGGCTGCCACAAAGTATCTTCCGAAGACGAATTTTTATAAAGAGCGTTTGCGGAGAAGTCAAGAAAAGACAGCAGCAGTGAGAAGATATTGAACAATTTTTTCACCGAGAGACACGAGTCTTAAAGCAAATCGATTGCTGTGTTGCTCTCTAATGCGACATTAAGCGGGTTATTAGTGAAATACAACATCGCCATATTTTTCAGGGCAACAGTGGAACGTCTGTTTTTATTAGGGAAAGATGTGCTAAAGCAAAAGCAATCTGGACTTGGCGATCAATGGTGGATATATATAGGGTGGGGCAAGTGAAACACTTGCCTCAAGTCTCCCCTCTTTGAGAGACCCTCTTTATGACTTTACAAACTGTCATAAAACTTTGTTTGACTTTGGAAAAGAATATACCTCCACGTTCTAACTATCGTTTTTGTCGTTCTGAAACTTTTAAGCTTGAAATTAAAATCGCTAAAACAAGACATATTTTTAGAAACAGCGTAATCAACGCAAAATTAATGAAACCGGAAATGTTGAAAACAAGACAGTACAGTATATTGAGATTTCCCTGACGACATAAAAAAAGTATGTGGAGAAATTACCCAATATTAGCCAATGGAGTAGCTGGTTAGTAAATCTTTGACGCTGAGGAGGCCATGATGAAATCTTGTCCAAGGGCCTTAAATCCATCACTGTCAGTGATAAACATTTTGAAAAACTTATTTTTTTGAAATAACTGTATTTTAATAAATATTTGTTTTTGTGTTGTTTTTACAACTAGTACATTTATTAGTATTATCTTTTTGTATGTTATTATTTCCTCAGCTGGACTGAGAGAAAATGACTTTTATCTTTTTTCATAGTAACATTTTGAGTAAGATTCGAATTTGCATCACTGCTTTTTGCGCATTAGCGATTAACGGCCGCTGGTTTTTGGAAAGAACTAGCGTTAGCGTTTATTGCGTTAAAGTTTGTGTTTGGCGGATAGCGGTCTATTCCATCAATTTTGGACACAGTCTTCAATAGAGCTGCACAACGTTTGTGAGTTTAAAACTCAAATACACCTATTTGCAAGGTTACCACACCTTCAACTGCTAGTCTCTGGATTTAGGCACTAAGCCTTCTTTATGTAGAGTACAAACAGTCACATTCGCATGCAATTGGATGTACATCTACATTTCTGGTTAGCTCTTGGCATTTTGTTGAACCTCGATCTGCCTCATATGTACTTCTATCAAAATTTTGTTTTACAAAATACCAGAGGCGCAGAAGACATGTCACCTTTGTGCTCCTGATAAAACCAGGGTTTTCCAACTACGGCCCAATGGTCCCCTATGTCCTAGAAAGTACTTTTTACTTGTTTACTATGTTATGTTGCTGAAAATCTGTTGCGTATTGTTTTTCATTACATTACTGCTAAGTTAGAAGTGTACAAATACATCCTATTTGTTAAAAAGTAAAGAAAAAAGAGCTTGAGAGAACGAACGATTGACACCAAAAAGAATAGATCTAGTGAATTTCAGTGAACTATTTAGTAATGCAACTCATAAAATCTATTATAGCAAATGTGGCTTGCAAATGATGACTAAAAATCCGTAATGTGCATGAAAAGAGCAAGACTCAACTTTAAATCATCTTCCACTCTTTCATGCATACGTGATACGCGCGTTTTCTAACCTAAGTTATTCCATTTCCTACTTTAAGATACAACAGCAGAATCAGGACCTAAAATTGACCTTAACTTTGAGAAAACCCACTTAGAAATGGATCTGTGGCATTCACATTAAGGACAGCAAACGGTCAGATAACTGCAAGTCCCGTGTATAATCTGTTGTATTATATAATAATGCTACTCATTGTAGTAGTTCGAGCTGGTTAAATGTACATAACTTTTTATACATTACTTTTTATTATTATTCTTTGCTGTAGTTTCTTTTTTACTTTTTTCATTTGGATTATGGCCTTAAAGTCTCTTCCAACGATAATTGAGTCTTTGTTAGAAATTGAGCTTAACTTGAATAGTAAAACCAAAATAGTTGGCCAAATAATTTTTTCAATGCATAAACTTGATATGTGGGTTATCGGGCTTATGTACGGAAACTGAAAAAAATCATATTAGTTTTTTGTAATTTGCTTCATAACTTTGTTCGCGTTGATCTTTATCAACTAAAAAAATTCACGAGTAATTTTGTAGATATACTTGACGTAACAAAAAAAGTTAAATGTGATTCTACAGCTGCATTTGTGTTTTACAGCTCTTTAAAGTTAACAGCATTTTTCTCAGTTTGATTGTTGTGTGGCTTATCAGATTCGTCCACAGAATTGTTGTCTTAATTGTTGTAGTCTGTTCCGCAATGGTTAAGACAACAATTGACCCGTCCATGCCGATCTCAACCACACATATCGTGCAAACGAAACAACACCAAACCGGATTGTGACTCTGCCATTGATCAACATCTTTTAGAAAATGATCAATGTGCAATAAACTATGGCAACGAGCGATTTTCGATCCTCGTCATAGAATGCAGCTCTTTCCACCTTAATCTCTTATAAGCTGCTTATATCAGGACAGGCGCCCGGTGTTATTCAGACAGAAGGTGTTTGATTACGCTCTTACACTCTTTTGATAATCGCGGCATTTGGCTTCCTGCCGCGCTTTCTCTAACTTTCGCTATTGCAAAATCTTTCTTGGCGCGCTTTGCAATACTAGCGCTATCATTGGCTCGTTTTGATTGCCTAATGTCCAAATTAACCACATACAACACTTATTTACACCAGATCTTTCCTTTTGACGCGATTTTGCCACTGATAAGAACGTCACGAACAGCTTATGGCTCAAACAGCTTTTTTCAAAGCTATATTAAAAACTGATAAGTGGTCAGAACCAAGATTCTATTGCACCTCCAAGGAGCAAGAGAGGAGGAAGCAAAGGAATTGTCAGAAGAAGAGTGACTGCCAAAGGAATGATGGAGAAGGGTAGGTATGTCAGGGTCATTGAGGGGAAAGAGGTCAGAGTAGATTTTGAGTCTTAGAGGGAGTGATGGCAGTTTAAATCCCCCAGAATGAAGAGATTTCTGGAGGAGGGAAGGGTGCAGAGAGAAAAGGAGTCGGTTTTGCTATCCGTCAAAGAACAGCGGATAGGGAAGCATAAACATTAAGAAATGAGAGCGAAATGGATTTGTTTAGAGAGATGTTGACCCCTACATAATGAGAGCAGGGATCAAACAAAGAAAGAGAGTAGGTAAAAAGTTCAGAGAAGGATAGGCTCTGCTTGACGAAATTGATGACGCCGCCATTAGCGTGCGTGTTATGGAAGGAAAGAATGCCAGACTATGAGTGGGTGCGATCAGATTGCAGAGCAGAGAAACCAGGGACCCGGAATGAGGAAGATAAATTAAGGTTAGATTCCTGGATACAAATGAGTTCAACGTGATGAGACGAAATAAAGTGTAGCAGTTCAGTGCTTTTGGCTCGGATACCTCCAGCATTCCATCTGATAGCCCTAAGAAAGTCAGAGTGGGTAGAGGAAGCAGAAGGTATACAAAAACAGCCGAGAACATGAGGCGGTGGTGAGGCGGGAGAGGAAAGGAGACAGGCGACCAATTTCAAAAAGACTGCATGCTGCCCTTTGGCGGTCGTTCAGGGGGCATCACGGCGAAAAAAATGGTTTGAGTGAGGAGAGTGCCCGGGGTGACTGGGATCTTCGGAAAGACCAGCAGCCTTTTCAACCCAACCCAAACGAGGACGGGGACCAAACCACCACGTTGAGGCAGCTGTTGAGAAGTGCAGCTGATGCCCTATTGATCGCTTATGTACGAGTTGCAAGATAATGCATAGCCTATTACTAGGAGGTGTTTTGCGCAATTAAGCGCTTTTATTTTGTGTATGTGAAACAGGGCCTATTTATAGTAAAGTAACTGAGCTGAAGCAGCGGAACCATTGTAAAGTAACTGAGTTGGAGTAGCAGAGCCATTCCGTTTGAAAATAGATTATTTTGTGAATAAATCTAAAGTAAGGTCTACCCTATTTTATTTTGATTTAAATGTTCTGCGTTTTAAAGGATTAGAGAGTTACGTATATAAAAGTCTAATATATTGTTTTAGTAATAGGTGTTTAAGCTCAGCAAAGTGTTCCAAGTGTAATATTGCCCTTCATCCTGTAATTTGCTTCAAAGCTCATCATCATTCGAAATGAGAACTTTGTATATAATTTGGGTGCCTTTATTGAAACTCAATAAACTTTCTTTCATTACCAAAAAATTGTGTATTTGCAAGTGACAACAAATGTTGCCAGTCTATTTCACCCCATAAAAAGTATTTGTTTTCCACAACACTTGGTATCTAAGTTTTCTTTGTCTCAAAGCATCTAAAACTTGTATGTTTATCAGAATTAAACAGAAAAAATTGAGCTATGGGCTAAAAGGTTAATGGACACAAGATTTTTTTCTGTAACAGCTGAAACAAAACTTAAAAAAGATAATCAGATATTTTTATTTGGTAAAAGTAAATGTTAAAATCGTGCCCACTTTCTTTTTTCCATTTATACCACAAATTTAGTTGTTATACATTATCAAATCCTTCCATGTTTTTTAACCAATAAATTCAATTAAACGCGTATTCTCAAAGTTTGCGTCATTTTCTCACATCTGAGCAACATAAATTCATTACTCGTACAAGATTGATAGCAGAGATATCAACATAAATAAATACACTGTAGCTTGCTTACTTACAGTGATTCAATCAGTGTTGATAAGTGTGGAATGCGCTGTAAGACTCCCTTACCGCATAAAATTGAATAAACCTAAGTTTAGATATTTACTGCCATACATCTACGTCTCCGTTAATTTTACAGCAACATCAGCTTAGTACCAACAGTATCATCGCTTTCATAAACATTGTTTTATCAGACTTTATTATTGTTATTTGTAGTAGCAGCTATTGTTCTCACTTATAGAAATGTTTCAACAGCATTTTATACACAG
The DNA here is from genome assembly GCA_963675345.1 of Trididemnum clinides. Classification (NCBI taxonomy): domain Eukaryota; kingdom Metazoa; phylum Chordata; class Ascidiacea; order Aplousobranchia; family Didemnidae; genus Trididemnum; species Trididemnum clinides. The sequence continues at coordinate 4,074,394 of OY776291.1, forward strand.
TAACATGAATAAATTGGGTCAGATTTTATCGTATATTCAATATCTCAAATACTATGCGTGATAAAAATACCTTAATGCAGATATGGATTCTGCCCCTAAAAGTTTAGCTCATCCTTAAACGTTCTTTACGTTACCAGATACAAAATTGTGTTGAGCAGTGTGCAGTAATTTATGCAAATAAATTTAAGCAAAATTAGCATATAAATTACGGAGAATAACCGAAGGAAAATAGCAAGAAAATGTTCGTGAGTTCTCAAAGTTTTTTTATTTTCATTTTACTCAAAATTTGCTGAATATGTCGACCGAATCTAAATAATAAGAGGAAGCCATGCCCCTTTCCTGACCAAGTTAATGTGTAAGCCTTAAGTTCAAGGTGTATGCTAGCTTACATCAAAGTTACTTCACATTGTTTTGATAAAACTATCAAATGAATTTTGATGACAGAAGAGTGGAACCCGTCATAAAAAAAGGGACTCTGCGCTTAAACATACCTCAACACCACCATATATTTACGCTTGGTAATAGCTTACCTTTGATTTTGGGGAAGAAATCTTAACATTGCTGCAATTGACTGAGTTATTCCCTTCAGTTGCTGAACCGGTATAAAATGATGCTGTCTGGAGTGAATGCCACAAAACAATGATCTTTTTGACCTGAACATCTTTAATTGTGATGTTCAGTGTAGCATTCTGTAAAATTTTGTTATAAAGCTACAGGCAACAGGTAAATTTAACAAAAAAATCGTAAACAGAAATTTTTCGAAAACTAAATTGACCATATGCCTAGAGAAAAAAGTTAAATACGAAAAGAAAAGTTTTTCTTTTTGGAAACTCTGCAATTGTTTCACAGTGTACCTTTATGGAGCATTGGCTTATAAAGTATGATGAGGTAAAGTATTTAAAAGATCAGTTGCAAATTATGTCAGTATTGTCAAATTCAAAACAAAATCCCAAAAAATGCAATAAAGTAAACTTATAAGTTTGAGGTAAATTATCTACAAGATCAGTTGCAAATTATGTGAGTTTTGTCAAATTCAAAACTACGTTTCAAAAAATGCAATATCGCAGTATAATTATGCGAGTAATTCATGAATAGGCGTTTGTGATGTCATAATTGTGACAATTACATGTTTCAGCAAGATGGGTCTCCTTTACACACAATTAAAGTAACCCAGGCTCGTCTGGAGGAAACTATATCAGAATTCATCAAGAAGGATAAATGGCCTCCGCTAAGTCCTTACTGCAACCCAATGAATTATGCCATGTGGGACTCTTGAAGGAGAAAGTTTACCGAGGAGTGCAAGAAAAATTGACCGAGCAGGCGTTAATAAACAGAATAATAATATCATGAGAGGAGATATCTATAGAATAATACGCAAAAGCATTTCTGCATGGAAGAAACGGCTCCGTTTTGTCGTGGAGGAGGACCGGAGTCAATTTGAGCATAGACTGAAATAACCAAATTTTACTCTGCTATTGCATTTTTTGAGACGTTTTTTTTGAATTTGACAATACTCACATAATTTGCAACTGATCTTTTAGATACTTTGCCAAAGAGTTGATAATATTATAAGATTAATGTGAGTAAAATTTTAATAAATTCAGTTGTATTATCGCCGAGAAAATCTTTAACAAAAAGCAATTGATTTTTTCTGAGACACCCGATATTTATATTGAACAAAGAACAGCTGCAAAATATATCAAAAATTTCTGATATTTAATATATAAAGCGCAATTCTGTCTGTGTGTCTGTTTGTTCTAACTTCTCTGAACCTGCTAGAGTACAAGCATCAAACTTGGCACGATTGATCACTACCCCGTGGTGAGTGTTATAAAGATATTCGTGACGTTATCATGACGTCATAATCAAAAAATTTTTTAATTTGCATTACTTGAAAAAGGACAATCGCTTTTTGCTCAAACGAAAACCAGCTTCTGACTTACCATGTTACAAAAACTTTTATTTGTTTGGGGTTTAAAATGATGTCACAATCAACGCTTTATTGCACATTTTGTTTTTTGGTCTTTCTCAAAAAGTACTGATTGCACAAACGCGATTAAATGTTCTTTCAGAAGATATTTATAAGATGCATTCGATAAAAGCAATTTTACAACAATTAAAGCTTATTTTACAGTGCTACGAGCAATTCTTTATGAAAGCACTTAAAGCCCTCTAAGCATTTTTCTTCTCTATTCCGCTTGCACGCTTATAACTAGCTCTATGATGTCATAATATGTCTCGTAAGATTAACACAAATCTTCGCTACTGCAGATCATAATATGAAGATGTTTTAAAAATTGCAACCTTTTTGCAAAATCAGTTTATTAAAAAACTGATTTGAGAAGTTATTTCTCAACTAATTTTCAAACTTTATTCAACAAATTAACAGTTATTTCAGAGTGATTCCGATGGTGTATAATATGCACAAATAATATCAATTTTTACACTGAAAAAACTGAAGTTTAAAATCTGTGGCGTAACTTTTTACCCATCCAAAAAGTGGTAAGCTCAGAAAAAATAAGGTGATTTTAATACAACTACGCAATTATAAGGTACTAACAATTACTATACTTTGAATGCTTAGAAAATTTGCTTTCAAGCAATGTGTGACTTCAATTACTCCAATCATTCGATTTACCGATAGTGGACAGATTTAAGTAGATGCTAGTATTAAGCCTGCATAGATCGAATAAATGTTTCTATGCGTAGAAAGACTGTCATCAAATCATTTAAATTTTATTGAAGTTATAAGCAATTGACCGTGATTTATGAAAGTCAACAAGACATATTTAGTGAGTTTAAAAATCGCAAATTATCTTATATCTTACTCTTGGTTTAAAGAATAGCTAACAAAAAATAATGCAGCTCACAGATTTTGCGATGAAGTTGATGGTAAGAATAGTGAACAAGAATGCGATCCACAGAATGTTCATTGCAAGTTAAAATTTTTAACAAAAATCATTTAATTCAACGAAAAAACTCTATTATAAATATGTCACGAATTAATTGAACAAAGAGCACTTCTTAATATCAGAAGTCAGCGCTCGAACGGAGAAACAATCACAGACATAGCGTGGGGAGAACAGGGCCATGTCCACAAATGGTTTCAATTCCATTAATAAAGAAATGCATTTTAGACCGAACACAGACAAATGAACCCGCTCAAAAAGTTGATTTACACGAAAAGGATTTTCGCTTTCGCTTTTAGCTGAAGAAAAAAAGCCTCTGTCAAAAAGTTTATCACCACAAAAGAGATCATCAAACAAATTCCTATATTTTCCTCTTCCAAAATAAAATATCCTGAGGTTTTCCCTCTGAAAACATTTTTTTCTTTTTTCAGAGCTTCACTTTTTGATTTACAATTACCCTATTCATTTCAATGAAAGCAAGAAAAACAATGTTGGTACGTATTGAAACAATCACTTTGTACCTAATCATATCACACAACACGAAATTGTAATTAAACACTGTTAATAAATTTCACCAACAATTAAAACATTGCAAGTAAGTCTACAATATGAGCTGGAGCTGCTCACAATTTTTTACTGACACATCTCTATTATGCACGTAGACTGCAATTTTGCTGGCCATGCACTTGCACTTTATATCCGCAGCTAGTTTTATTTTCAAGCTACCAAAAACAGGAGCTTATAGCACTCGCTTCCGCTTTGCACTACATTGGCTTACCATTGGAAGTTATCTTTTTTTAGCGAAGTACAGTATATGTAGCGGGCTCTCGCAGCCTCTCTGACAAGTACTAAACTCAACTCAATTTTCTTGTCAATTTTTCAGGCTAAAATTTCATAAAGACATTCACAGAGTTTCTGTTTGACAACCAGCTATAAACATAATATGAAAAATGAAATATAAAAAGAAATCCATCAAAATCTTCCCAATCATAAAAGAAAACCACCGAAATGACTACATATACATAAACAGTAGGCTATATACCATCAAATAAGCAGAAAACAATTATTGCTAACGCTTTTAAATAACGCTTACAAAATTGAAACGCGAAGTAAGATTGTTTTCAACTTTCAATTTTTTTTAACTTCCAATCTTGAAATTGAAATGATACGAATTTTATTTTACCATTTAGCCCAACTGTATTTTCATATTCTATTTATGACTGTGGCGTAGCGTGAGTTTGGGCAGTCCTTTACGAAAACAAAATATGCCGCCCCATTTGCGATTGAGCTCATAATAAATGTTAGTGTTAGAATCCTGTGTTCGAACGCAGCTAATATTTTATCTCTCTCTACCAAAATTGCCGCCATTCTTAAGTGGCTTCCCTGGGCCGACCTCACCCTCCGTGCTACGCCACAGGTTTATCATACCAAGTGGAAAGTATTTATGTTGTAATAAAGCCACCACTTAGCGAGCAATGAGCTTTTGCCCTATTTTAGTTTTGAAAATAAAATATCTAATTTTTGGCCTGGCAACGAGGTTAAAATGTTGTATGCTGCCTTAGTAGTTTGCTTGACTTTTAGCTTTAAAAAGTATGGATGTGACAAGCGAGAAAATTGGCAGCTATTCCTGACTAGTATCCTCAACGAAACACACGATGTATTTTGGTGCAAATAAGTTTTAAATTGGTCAGATAATAAAAGTTATTGCCAAGCTTATTATTACCAGGTTATTCACGAAGCACTTGACCAGAAAAATCTAATTACAGTAATAGTTCCGGTAAAGTTCGCATCTATTTAAGTTCGTAAAGTAATACAAGAAGCAAGCAATTCACTTTGAGCAAACTGCAGACAGTGACACTGTTTCGACCTATAATTTTTCGTGAGTGCAGTTGGTGACCGACAAGAAGCTAGAAGCTTTAAATAAACTATAACTTATACCGTCACACTTGTGGGACCTATACTTGGTCCACTATACTGGATGGTCTGTCAGTACTCTGCAAAGCCGTATCACCCGTGAACAAGTGGCGATTGTCGCAGCGGTGGTGCTGTACCGAGTCGCGTGCACTGAAGTAACCTGATAGATCGAAACAGTGTCATTGTCTGCAATTTGCTCAAAGTGCATCGCTGGCCTCTTGTATTACTTTATGACTTACGTATTTAGATACAATGGAATCAAACCAACAAAGAATGAATCTAAAGCATGAAGCGCGAAGTAGGCAAAATTTGAGTGTTGCTTTCGACTGCCTACATTGCAAATCTTTTTGTTTGATTTTGTTGAAAATTAACAGACGTTGTAGCAGGAAAAGTCTGTGACAGAATGATAATTTTTACGCGTTATTCGGCCACAGGAATAGCTATCAAAGGCAACTTAGAATGTAAAACTCTGCAAACAATTCTTTATTTTAGCACAAGCAATTGGTCTGGAATTTTTAATTAAATGATTCTCTGAATTCAAATAAAACGACAAGAGCCATTGATTGAATGTACAGTTTGTCGCGTTTCAACACAATTTTCGTTCTATCTCAATGTTTAATTTGCTTCTTAAAATTGAGGCGACTTGTAGTATCGCTCGAATAATTAAGTCTGGATGCAACTTAATAACTAGGAAAAAATTGGCTTCCCCTAACATACTTTAACCCACACACTTCTAGATCAAGAACAGAACAAATATATTCATAAACCACTTTAAAACTTCGAATTCCTTCGCTGGTCAAATACAGAAACTATAGCACTTTATTACATAAATATTAAAGACTAACCAAAACTAAAACCACCAAAATAATCGCTTGATTCTTGTCGCAACAATCACCACAAAACAACGCATTTTTACCACACTTTACTTTGCCTACTAACTACTCTCACACTGAATCTTAAAAATCTCGCCGCCTTATAAACGAAAAGACGATCTTCTGGAAAATGTAGAACATCACGGGACACAAAAAAAACACCGTAAAAAATTAGGTAATCAGTGATAATAAAAATAAAATTTTTCTAGAAGAAACAAGATTCACTAGAATACACTGGAACTGAGTCACGTGGTCAACCATTGTGACGTCAGAAAAGGCGTGTGAGTTTCAAATCTATTAATAAATGCGAAAGGAAAAAGATCTTTTTTCGAAAACAGTTTGGTAAGTTTTGGGCTTCAGACAATTTAGATTTACAAATAAAATGATCATTGAAAAATAAAACAACAGACTACAACAACTACACATATATAAAAACTATTCTTTCAATGCAAATTCACTTTTTCGTGACACAGTTAACCACAAATTTACTGTTAAATTATTTGCATTTAGTAGACATATTTCTGACTCGCAAGTTTCTGAGACTTACCAATATCCTCCCCCGCTCTCTTTCAAATAAGAATAACACTGAATATTGCTCTTAATAACGTATTATGCTTCTCCAGTGAAAAAAATATTCTGAAATAAATATCATTTATAAGTAAAACAAAAAATGTTTGATTGATTTCTGACTAACCCAGTTATGCAGTCGCGATGCGAGACAATAAAGTCAAACCGCAAACAAATGGAAGGAATACTAGTAAAAAATAATTGTCCTATCCCATGCAATAAAGTTCTGAAAATATATAACTCTAACCTACAATTTCAACAATGTGGAAGTTTTTCATCTAAACACTAAAATTCTAAAAGGAGGAATTGGGAATCTTTGAGTTCTTTAAGATTTGGTTGGCTGGTTAGTTGGTTGGTTTGTCTCTCCTCTTCCTTAGGATCGAGGTATAACGCGAACAGCAATCCTGGTTAACGCCATCAACCTAATTAAATTAGGCTAGGGGAAAAGTGGCAGCCCATTTCGAACCACAAGTGAATGCAAATTGCCGACTGGTAGCCCACCACCAACAAAGCGGACTGCCATTGGTGGTTACCTAAGAGTCGCTTCTTACGACATGCTGGGTGAGCAGCTTCACTATTCTAAACCGGTGAAGCACGGGCAATCAGCGAATGTATTGAGTGATTTACAGTTTTGCCATTTTAATGGTGGTTATTTGATCGAACGATCATAGGTTCGACGCTCACGAAGGCTATCACATTGACTATATTACCCATTTAAAAATGAGTTTCACGAAGACGATTTTTTCTCTGCCTTGTTGAATTCTAACATGTAATCAAATTATGGGAATGAGAAGGCCACATTTTGAAATGGGATTGTTAATAAGATACAATAACTTTGACGTCATCATGAACAACAACACCATTAATCCGCGGACGGGTGGAAAAGCCTGCATTGATGTGAGTCCCAATTAGGTTCAAAGCCTTAGCTTGACAGAGAAAAAGTTGGTAAATTCATATTCTCCAAAGTTTAAAACAAAGAGCAAAAAGTGGCCCTTTGTACCTTCATGCCATTGGCGCCTTTAGAAATAAATTACGTGTAGTGCGACGTCATAAATCGTTTTTCGTTGCAATTGCTTTTCTATGCGCGCGAGTTTTGAGTTGACAACCCTTTTGTTGTAAATTTTAGTGTGACTGACTTGTCTGATGAGGTCAAAGACCTAATTAGCATATAACCGCTTGCTTGATTTGACAAGTTCTGCAATCGGCGCGCAATGCTTGCGACTCCGATTTGTTGTTCCTCACTGCGCTACTGACGGAATGATTCAATCCTGCTGGTTTGCTCAAGATCATTAATTTTAGTTAGAAAATTCTGCCCGAACTTTTGTCAATTCAATTTGCTCACTGAAGCAGCAGCAACTGAAACTTTGCTTGTGCAGTGTTTAGTATCAAGTAAATAATTACAATGAACTATTTTTTAGCTTTATGTAAGAGACGAAAGTCGATTTTACGTTTTTTTTCTCTTGCTTCAAAGGCTCAGACTTGCTAATTCAATGAGTGTCTACCACTACACACTCGCTTTTGAACCAAACTTTTTAAGAGTATGTAATGAGAAAGTTTGATAGAAAACAAGTTGATAAGCGATTTAAATCGGACGTGAGCACAAGGTAAGCAATTGATGGTGTAGTGGTTAGAGCGTCCGCTTCGCAGTCGGTAGACTAGGGGTTCATTTCCCTTGTTGAGTCATACCAAAAGACTTTAAAAAATGGAATCCACAACTTCCCTGCTTGGCGCTCGGTATTTATGGGAGGTTGTAGAGAACAAGCCGGCAAGTTCGCTTGTTGTGTCTTTGGGCAAGGCACTTAACGGGACGCCTCCGCCTTTATGTGGAAGATAGGTGGTCCAGACACCTCAAAAAATGGCAACTCCCAAGCGAGTGCGGACGTCCCGTCCAAAATATAGCGATACAATTCGCTTTCTCGTGAATGGAGGACAAATATGAACAAATACAAAATACAATACAAATGACTGTTACATCTGCTGTTTTCTGTTGTATAAACCACTTTGTTCAAATTCTTCTTTGCTGCTATATGCGACCTTGTACAGTTATTGTTAATTATTCGTCAACTGCAAAGAAACTGCATTCCCACTTGGATATTCATTAGTCTATTTCTCATGTTTGCCGCAGTGTAAAGCAGACTTGCGTTATGCGACGATGCAGGTAGGCTATGCCAGGGATGTCAAACTTGTGGGCTTCTGGGGGCCACATTGAATATATGAACAATCGTGCCGAGGGCCGCATGAAGTTTTGGATTTGGAGATCACCACTTCTCTGGGCAACGATCTCTGTAATGTAGCCCGAAGAAAGATCGATCTCCGAAGAAAAAAAAAGATCATCACCCTTCCAGCATCAGTAAAGTTATCTCCGAATGACAAAAATTTATACCTCTCAAGTGTGGCCTGTGATCTGAGCTTCAAACGCTTGTTCCACGATGATCCGTTGCAATACTGCCGAAAATCATTAGTAATTTCAGAATCGTCTCGCGGGCCGCACTGAAAGGCTGCGAGGGCCGCGAGTTTGACACCCCTGGGCTATGCTATTTTGCTTTATGCTACCCAGCAATACCGGTGTCGCCTGCCAGAGCCACCCGACAGCTATGCCTCATAAAAAACGGCCGGCTTTACCTAAATCACATTTTCAAGAGCAGTAACGAAAAGTTAGTATAAGCAAGAATGTCGCCCCAAGATCGGTCTTACAAGCATCCATTTATTTCTTCCGACAAGTACAAGGGCACGAATTCTAATTTGAAAATTGGCATCGAAATGAGTTTTTGTAAAGATTATAAAAATGATTTATGTGATAGCAGGTTTAATTGACAATTTTGGGCAACCTTCCTTGCAATGATATCGATGACGGCTTGTTTCTTGGCTGCATTAATGTGATTGATCCCGGAATATAGCAAAAGAGCTATATCTCCCCCAAATGCCCAGCAACCAATCACGCGGTTCGCCAAATGTCGCGTGCTCAAGTAGAAGTTTTCCTTCATATGTTCGATTGTATATTTGGTGACCATGATTTTACCCAGTGGTGTAGATTTACTGGCCTATTTCTTCAATTAATTTTTTCTTAAAATTAGAATTTCATGAACTATGCCAGTGATTCCGATCTCGCAGCAGACGTAATAAAACTTTGCTTGCTGATGAATAGCAAATAATTTTGCGTACTGTCATGCGTTAGTTTGACTAAGCACTTAAGAAAATTAGTTTCGAAGTAGTCGAGGAACGCAAAGTGATAGGTATCTCTACTGCAGCTAAGCTCTGGCGTAACAGTAACGGTAATAGGCCTACAACTTAAACATTTTTTTGTAAATATAAACCATTAAACCTTGAGGCCTCCAACAGTGTGAATGCCACTTACTGCCGGCATAAACGCTTTCAGGGGAGGGCAAAGTGACCCTTAGACGAGATTCCAGCATCTACAATTGAATTCTCACAACGATTTTGGTTATAAAGTAAGCACAATACTCCAAATGCATTTTTAATCAATTCTGATACACGATTCGTTTTAGCAATGTGAATTCGTTCTCGATGATTGACAGAGTAATACCAACTGAATTTGACAACGATATTGTTACAGTATCACCGATGCAAGTATGTAGATATTTCACAATTTTTTGTAAGAGCATTCAAAATGACCATATATGCTTGCTAGCTGCTCTAGAATGATAGAAAAATGGTGATACTGTTAGGTCAGTCTTTTAACTTCACAGCAGTCAAAATTGACAACACAAAGAATCACAAGTTTTACTCAATCTAAGAGGTTTTTGAAAGGAAATGGCAAATTAAGTTTACTTTGGGTTTTGGCTTTCATTAAGCCTTATCAGAAGGACTCACGTTTGAACCCGATAGTTTTGACTCAGGTTAACTTCCTTCGAACAGCTGTGCCACCGGATTCCTCATGTTAGATGGAAAATTTCTTCTATACTAAGCCAGCTTTGTCTGCAAATGAAGATTGATTATACCTGGTTGTATAGTTGTAAATAATTCGTTTTGTTTAATTGCCATAATAAATAAAAACGCTAAGTGTAATATGTTGATGATAAAAAGCAATTGGGTAAAATGCAGGCATACTTTTCCCTATTCTAGTTCCCGATATCAGATCTACCGGGATACATTTTGACCCGGATTGAAGAGATTAAGTGAGAGAAATAATTGTTTAGTAATGAGTAATGGTGCTAAATGCTTAAGATTTTGAAAAGGACTTAATTGAAATCTAGAACGCCTTTAAAGCCTATAATAACTATGAAATCAAATACTAATACGACCCACCACAGTGTAAAAAAGCGCATAAGCTTAATAAAACAAAGCGTTGATACTAGCTTCGTTGTGAATATGGTGCATAAAGCTTCACGAAATGCAGTCAAACCATGATTTCCAACCGGTGATTCATGGGACTTTTCAAATGCTTCACTAAGAGGTCCTTCCATGAAAACGAAGTATTCACTATAAAATGATTATTTTAAAGAATGCACCTGAGTTTTTCCGTCATTTTCAGCTCTTTGGCACTTCTTTCTAGTGCGTGATGCTTTTCTGTCAGATTTGTCATAGTAACATCTCCGTTTTAATTTTGTTTTCTCTCTCTCTTCTTCATGCTTGTTTATTTCTGCAGCGGGATTGATACCGCCGGCCGACATGACGTTTTGTATTAAGCGTTGTAAACCAACCGTCTGTATTGGTCTTTTCTTGATTAGTAGTTGTACGAATTTCAAACCATAGTCTTCTAAAATTTGCTCTCTTTGACAACAAACTCTATCATTCCAGTGAAGAAATTCGTAAACATAGAATATAAAAGAATTCATCCCACCTAAGCTGATCAGATTAATAAAGTATGACAATGGCCGCCTTTTTGTTTTCCTCTAAATACTTTATGCATGACACACATGGTCAGAAAAAGCAAAGTCAGAAAAAGAATCATGTGCAAAAATATTATGACCTGGATCAGACTGTGACGGAAGAGCCTAAAGATTGCTAGTTTATCAGTTATGCAGCAGAGGCTAACACCACCTAACCTGCAAACCCGGCCAACAATGTGCAATTAGATTGTTTTACTGAATGAAGGACAGAGCAACTTATCCCGGCCTCGAACTTATTGGTAGTGACATCGTTAATGACATGTCTAAATGGAAAGGTTAACAATTCCTCAATTGAAGACCTTTTGGATCTTTCGGCTGCCTGCACATCATGGAGCTGCCATTCCTTCATATTGTGGCAAAGCTTGAAAGACTAACTTCCTTAGATAATGCTAGTGCGGGAGGGCGGAGAAGCTCTATTCTAAAGTTGAGACATGACACAGCCTATTTCTGGTATTTGAACCAATTCTACTTCCCAAAATTCTTGTTGATATTAGCGAAGATATTGCTAGTAAAATGCGCCTAGGCAGCTTACTAGCATGAAAGTATCCTCATTTAGTTATCAAAAGCAATTTCAATCCAAGAAATAGCTGCTCTTAAGAGTGAAAACTATCTCATAGTAAGTGGCTTAATTATGGCATGGGGTGCTTGCTGATGTGCATGAGCAACCATAATCTTGAACCCATGCATACAGCGGTTTTAAAGTCTATTGCAACTTGGGTAACTCAAGTTTACGTTCTTATGTTTTATGAGATAAGGTAAACTATGAGATCAAGTACCGGGCCCACCGTTCCCACAAGTCATATATTTCGATTTTGAAGGCACTAAGATAGAGGGTCAAAAATACCTCACAGCCCTATTAATTAAGAGGGAGTCTTGGTGAACGCTTTCTGAAAATGTTCTCGTTTCTATTTTCTGTTCTGAAAAAGCAGGAGAGAAAGAAATTTTGCAGTTGACATGATGTTAAAAATTAATCCTGTAACCCATTCGTGCCTACTGCACCCTGATAAGGTGCAGCTGAATAATTGGGTTAATGTCTACGTAAACAATCGCAATTGTTTTCTCACTATTTACGTACAATGAGAAATAGGTCAGCAACCATACTGGCCAGTTCAGTTTGAAAAAGTTTACTTATTATTGAATTGTGGCAGTTTAGAGCAGCTACGAAGAGAAAATTCAAGTTTCATGATGTCTGGCTGCAATAGGTAAGTAAATGTTAATATATTAGTGATGCGTAATAATTTTCTTTTGAATAACTAGTTAATTTAGTGCATCTAAAGTAGGTTAATACATCAATTTTAGTAAAAATTATTTTCGATTGACTTTGGCGTTAAGTTTTGTGTTGCACCCCATTAGGGTGCAGTAGGCACGAAAGCGCACATCTACTACATACCATAAAATTGTGCTTATTTTACTTTCAGCGCAAGTAAACAGATTTGGAACGTCAACGAGGTTATTGAAATGCTAGAAGAAGAAGAATTTCTGCAAGCTGACGTTTTTTATCTCCTCCAAATGAAGGATTGCTTTCTGATGAGGATAGCGATGATGAAGAAGGTGTGTCAGCAGCTCATCTTTCTGGGCCTCAGTTGTGAGCAACAGCCGAGTATCATATTAATTATGGTAATTCTGTTGTAAACAGCTTAGAATTCGATGCAAGCGCAGATGAGGATGCAGTTACGGCAAGCACTGATGTAAGTGACCATGATTTGTCAAATTTAGACAGCGAAACGGAAGAAAATACGTTCCTGTTGCTCAAACCTGCAGCAACCTCCCTTTCCTGGCAAAAAAAAGATTTGCAACCGACAACGTTTACTGATTCTCCTTCTAGAAGTTTTTTTGAAAATTTTATGTCACCGACAGCCATCTTTGACCTATACTTCGATGAAGAAGTCATAAATTACCTTACCGAAATGACTAATCTGTACGCTCACAGAGATAGAGACAAGCATAATTTTCATGCGGAAATGCGCCTTTTTTTGGCAATGTTGTTGTTGTCCGGCTATAATGTCCTTCCTCGTCGTCGCATGTATTGGGAGAACTCAGAAGATGTTAAAAACGATAGTATGTCACGTGCCATGTCCCGTAATCGATTTGAAGAAATTTTATCAGTTCTCCATTGTTGTGATAACAACAATCTAAATCCTGAAGACAAAATGACAAAGGTGCGCCCTTTATACAATTTGATAAATGAGCGGTGCTTAAAATATTCGTCTAATCTTTCTTCAATCTGCGTTGATGAATCTATGCTGCCATATTATGGACGGCACAGCAGCAAACAAAAAATTGTTGGTAAACAAAGAATTGTAGCAGCAAACAAAGCTTCGAAGAGTGGCATGGAATCAGTTGATAAAACATTACAATTTCCACTGCAACGCCAATCTTTAGTAAACAGGAGATAAAAACATTGATTTTTGAACATTTTTTGTGGAATTCAGTTACTTTTTTAAACCGTCCAAAATGCCGTAAGCATATGTGTTTATGTATAATCGTATTGTGATCAGTGGCGTCGCTACGTGTGGTGACACCCGGGGCGAAAAGTCGAGGTGCCACTCCAAATTTTCTACTTTTCTCCAAAAAACAGTCATTTTCGTGGCGCAGGTAAGTTGCTCTCTAAAAAAAAAAGATCTTCACCTTTTTTGGGTGTTGTTTCCCGTCAATCAGCGCTGGGGTCACCCCAAAATGGTGTCACCCGGGGTGGCCCGCCCCCTTTGCGAGTCCAGGCTCGTAGCCAGAAACGATGCACTAGGAGGGCAAATGACAAATTAGGGGGGCGATCATGGATGTAACAAAGCTTAGAGAATACGACACTTAATTTGCTCAGGGGGGGGGGGGCGAACCAATTTTAGGGGGGGCACTGCACCCCTAGCCCCCCTTGGCAACGGGCCTGCTTGCAACGCCACTGATTGTGATTGATTTTAATTTGCGTTTTTGCACATATTTTCATGCTTATGATGCAGATTACATTGTTAACATTGATGTACTCATTCGTGCCTACTGCACCTTATTAGGGTGCACACATATTTTCATCAATAAAAAGAACAAATAAAGTTCGATAAAATTTTTTTCTTTTTTCTTGAAATCAGGTAAATAAATATAACAGCTTCAGGCAAAAATTTTATGAAAAAAAAAATTTGGGCAATAATGGGTTAAGTAAGCATGGATCCATTGCTGTGCGGCCTTTTAAAGCTCTAGAAACAATTAATATTTATGCTGGCGACCTCAAAATACTAATGGAAAGGGGGAAGAAAACATCACTGCACTGGTTTTTACACTAATAATGTCTTTGCTCAACTTAATTTGAAGACAAATTTAAAAACCACAAACCACATATTTAAAGATAACTTAGTTCATTTATTTTAGCTCATTTATAGTTCCTAATTTATTTGCAAAACAAAAATTTTAAAGAAATGAAGACATTTTTTAATTTTTGCAAATAAAACTAAAAAATAAATATGACCACAACCTTATAAAAAATTATTTTTGCGTCTGATAAGTACGTTAAAAATCTCAAGAAGATGCATAAAATGCTGCTGAGCATTCAATGTGATAAGGAACTTGGCATTCAATGCAAAGAAGTTTTGTTTTACTTCCGCAGTGATACACGACATCTGGTTGGGCCATTTTCTAGATAGTGGTCCATTCCGTCTTTTATGATGTTTTCAGGCAAATGTCTTTGCATAGACGGTAGACGTTATACTGAAATTCTCTGTACATTCTTGTCCATAGCAAATTTTTTTGTGTAGACAAGGGCTACTTGTTTTATGAATACCAGTACGCCCAATGTTTTGGACAATGCAATCCACGCCTCCCAAGTCTCGGTTGAAATAACTAATCATACTTGGTTGATCAATATTTACTCTTTCTTTCTTTCGACGACCATTTGGAAACTTTTTGCATTGGAAACGCAGAGTAAACTTTGGAAGCCATTGTTACAACTGATTTGTCACGCTTGGAGCAAATACTAACGGTATCATCATGTGAGCTGCGATAGTTAAAGTCATCTCTTTTACTTACGAGTAGCTTTTGATACTTGATGGGGGCACTCCTAGAACTGTGGTTCTGACAGTGCCGGTTCCTCCAAGTCCTCTTCACGATAAATCTTGAAGGAGACTTATCATTGACTAGTCAATTGATACTTCTTCAATTACCGGAAAAAATTTTGCAAACCGCTCCTTCATTAGGTCGTATAGTGGTCTCACTTTCGCAAACTTGTTCCCTTCTCCTAATTCCCTGTTTTTAGCCAAGTCAAAGTACTTTATAATTTAATCAAATCTGTTTCTTGATGTAGCCAAAGTGGTAGAGATATTTTGAACATTTTCTATATTTTCCCTAGACATTGGGCGCTGGGAAGTAGGTGAATAACGAGAGACGAAAAGAATGCCAAAGAAAGCTTGAATTTCTGTTCGGTTTTTCACCAAGTTGTGATTTCCACATTGTTGTGCGTACAAATTGGTCTGGGTTACGATGTGGTCCACTACTTCACCATCAATCAACCGGTCAAATTACTTCACAGGTATAAAATCTTTATCCAAAAAGCAAGGTTTGGCAATATTTCAATGCCGGGGCCGTCTGCTGAGGTACCTTTTTTCTAACGCGGAGATTCTTTCACTATTTTTTGATTTTTAGCTGGAACTCTCCCAAGACCAGAAAAAATTTCTAAGTGTTCATCAACCTAAAAAAAGAAGTGGAAGCAGAAAGTAGCAATTTTCTGTCACAAGTTTTAAATTTTTTGCTAGCCTATACTTAACTAAAAATAATTTTGAAAGGATATTTTGACAACGTTTTAGAAACATGCAATTAAACTAGGCAGTGGGTATTTTACCAGTGACGGCGTTTTATCCTTGGGACTATATTTTGCCACTAAACACTATTTATTGTTAGATTAGCCAGGGTTGATGGCTTAGTGTTTTTCCTCAGTTGAAAGGATAACCATGGAAGATCTAGCCTTAACTCTGGCATATAAAAAATGAAATCAGATAAACTACGTAGTCACAACCATTGGCGACCATTAGAAATTTGATAAAATCTCGAATAAACTGGATACTCCTCCATAAAAAGGCTATCAAAAAACAATTCCACCGGAGCAATATCATGAGTCCTTTCTTTAATTCTTCCAAGTAACATCGATAAACAACCGTGTCTTGTAACACAAGCCTCTGCAGGATTGTTGAGCAGGGACGAAAGCAAGTTGTTTATGGACACATCAACGCAGTCTTCCTCACCACTGACTTCATCTGAATTCTGGCCGTTTCCCTGGGTTAGTATATTAACATCACCTTTTCCAATTTCAAACTCGTCATCTTCAATAATAGACAAAACTTCAAGCAACTTCAACAACTATGAAAAACAGGAAGCAAAGCGACTATTTTCTAAAACCGGTTAAAGAACTATGGTGACCAATCAGTAAATTTACCACCAATTAGGCAAAATTACATAGACTTGTATTGGATGAAAACTAAGAAAATGTGAGAGAAGACATTTGTTGCTTCTGGTAAAATCAACAAAGTCAACTTGTTCCAAAACTTTTTACTGCTATTTTTTCAAGTGAGAAAAACATTTCAGCCTAATTCTACATGTGGCCATCCACTGCCAGTGTTTCACATGTGGAACAGCGTTTCCCATTACCCTCACGGAAAATATTTAGGACACCATGGTGTCCTAAATAATGTAAACAGGTTATAAAGAGCCTAAAGTAATATTATAAATATATGATGGGGTATAAAAAGATTCACAAGTGAGATTTTTTGGTTACCTTTTTCCGGAAGCTGTTAGTTAAGTCATTTTGAAGGTTGAATAACAAAAGAGGAAGGTTACCAAGAAAGTTAAAATGCTGGATCGAACTTATTCTGCTCGAATAAGGAAAAATATACTAACTGCCACATTTCTTTGGTCGCACTGAATAAAGCAACATATTTCGGTAAGACGCATCAAATACGATAGCGTTCCATATGAGGAACGCTAGCAGAAAATGGGTTCAAACAATGCAACAGCTTCATGAAGATCTTATGACAACGGATGCCTAGAATCTACTTGGCTTCACCAAACCTACATTCAAATTTGTTGATCACAAGGGACATGGTACCTGCTAATAGGTTAGTAAAATACTTAAATCTCTTTCCAATTATATTACCATATGCAAAGAAAAAGTTACTCAAATTCTTCGTCAATTACTGTTTTCCAGCTTTAGCAGATTGATATTTTATTCATTGGAAAAACGTGTTTGGTTTTGCAAATTACAGTCTTAAAGCGAAACCCTTTTCACACAACATATCCCAATTAAGAAAAGCGCTTCTTGATAAAATTGCTAGAGAAAAGTCTGTCGGATCCATTAACTGTGAACTGTAACAAAGAGGAGCAAAGGACCTTGCAGCAACTGAGGCAGCGCACATGAAAACCAAATCAATCAATCTTGTACGGCTTCTACCGTCGGATAGTTACATAAAACAAAAAAATTGCAAAACTTTTAACGTACTGGTCGCTCAACGATTCGAAGCACAAACGCAATCAGAAACGTCTGGGGTGTCTAAAATGGAATTGTCCACAATTTCTGTGGCCAAAGAAAGCTATCTTGTATCGAGAAATTAATGTTATGGAGAAGACCACATGCGAGATTTGCACGATTTATTAATTTCATTAAAAGAACAGACCTGAACAATACGAATTAACAAAATCCCACGCTCATTGAAGTGAGATAAACCACTGACACTTCACCGTTTACTTCCGAAGACAACCGAGTTACTTCGATTGAAAAAAATGTATTTAGTACCTTTCCACAGAAAAACTGACCAAAAATCTGAAGGTGCACTTAGACAAGATATCTACCAATGCCACTGCAACAATTAAATTCTTTAAATCGACTCTAGAAACAATGCTTAATGCACAGTAGAGTTAACTTATACGAACATTATTAACTACAAAAAAATTGTTAGGTAACATAAAGCTTTGATCACTTCTAATGGAACGAAACTTACTGCCAGGATCGTTGGGAGACTGGTCCGGGTCCGGTACCAACATTAATTCCGGGCCCCTTTGACAAGGATCTGGTAAACTGGAGTTGCTGGTTTTTATCCAATTGCAAATGGATGAGTGTTTGACATAATTCCTCAGAAATTGCTTTTCTTTCTATACCTTTTTTCTTTTTTGAGCTCCACTCTGATACGAATAAGACATTGCTGTTTCGCTACTTTACTATTTAAATAATCAAATTTCTATATGTGGGTAATAAATCAAGAACAGTTATAATACTATGTCCATGGGATAATATTAGGTTAGAAGAAAGTTCAAAAACAAAATGTGAATAACATGCAATGCATCATGATCAGTCACCGGTAATCGGTAAGTAAAACGCAATCTTCCTGTTCAATAGAGATAGCAAAACAAACAGAATTGATGCGAAATGATTTTGTAAAACCTGACAATAAAAAAATTGATTGATCCATATTGGATATCTGGGTTTAAGATTTAGGCGTTTGGGGCTTAAAATTATGTTATGTTTAGGAAGTCATGTGCTTTAAGAGTTATAGGAACCAGATTTTATGTTTTTGGCTACGGGGCCAGGAAGTATTCTCGGGGACCCGAACTTTTTTAAAAAGGAGTGCTTAAGCAAATTTTTTGTGGTCAAAATGAAATAAAAACATTAATCATGATGTTATAAAATATTATATAGGTTATGCATTTGTTAACAGAAAAATAGAAAGCTTAGGCCTAATTTATTGTTGACATTGCGTGCGACGTTTTCAAAAATCGGGGTCCAGTATTCAAGGTACCCCTTGTTCCCTTGTTAATGTTCCTCCATGCTGTTATTGGTTTTGTTTACATTTTTGTGTAGACTGATAATCATGTCAATGCTGAGGGCTTCTAAGATAAGATACATAGCTTACTAATTTACAAATTACACTACACGAAAAAATACCTCTAAAGACAGTTTCTACTCGCCCAACATTTTACCAAACCAAAATGCCTTTAAAATTGTTCGATTATAAAATTTCTTAGCTGCATTTAAATAATTATAATCTCCTAGCAATGGCGTAGTCAGCCAAAGACAAAGTTTTAAGATGTGGTTATTTCAGGCATTTTTAATAGCAAACTTTAATTTTGATAAGCTTGAAACGTTCTATGTGATGTAACTTACTGACTGTAGTGGGATAGGCTGAATGCATTATTGCCTTGGCCACACTTAAATTTCCAAAACTATACAAAATTGTGAAGACATTTACTAAAGTATCTAAAAACAGCACATCATAAGGATTTGCCCTTTTCAATAGTTAAATTATTTATTTATCTAAATTTTCAAATGGTTATGTCCCTGGTTCCAAGAGATACTTTTCTTAAAAAGCTTCTACGCTCACTCTTACCTAATTCTTACTAGATCACGGACAAGATGGTTCTTCAATCGCTTCTTTAAAGTAATTGTTGTGATTTTGTGTACTGTGCTCGAGTCCTGGTTCTCAACTGCCGGGCCAGAGCGCCATGAATTGGATGGAATTGAACCTATAGAAGTATAGAGAGAATTTTAAAATGTTTGCCACGACTATAAAAAGATTGAGAACACGGGATCTGGAATATTTTTAGTGTCAACTAATCTCGTACTATTTTTGTTATCTAGGTACCCAGAGGTTTTTAAGCTTGATAAGTGCGAATTACATTCTGTTGCTTTTTTTGCGCAATATTACATTATGCAATGCACAAAACACAGCTTCCAAAATTTTAAAGATAATTCTCAACCCTAGAGTTTTGAATGCATTTGCCCATTAAGTGCCCATTGATCAACAGCTTTGCTCAAATGAGGAAAAAACTCAAGTAATATTTATTATTGCGTCATTTGTTTAATATAGATTTTTTCTATTTTTCATGAAAGAACTAAATAAAGCAGCAATTCACAAAAAACAATCAAGCCAACTTAAGATTGCAATTGCAAGAAAAAGATATCTAAAAAATTTACCCATTGCAGCAATGTTTTCAAAATAATTTGTTGTGGGTATTTTTGAGGAAATTGAACACATGAACGTGGGAATAAAGACACCAACGAAAGATTTGTTCCTTCTTTTGTTCATTTTTATGCTTACTAATTATACAAATCAAAGTTTTGAAATTGGTGTAAAAATTTAGCGTTTCGAAAGTAGAAAATACTCTGCACTTGAGAAATATTTTGCCCCTCTAACTCCAATCAAAATTTTGTTTGCGTTTATTTTTGAAACTTTCAGCCCTATGAACACAAGCTTGACTTGCAAGTTTATTCAAGCAGAGAACAAAATACTGGAAGATTATACGCAGCATTGCGCTGCTGGTTGTATTAACAGCATTGCCTGCTCGGAGAGTTTGAAAGATAAACTTAAAAATTTGAATAAGATTTCAGTTGACACCAAATAATCCGATTTATGAAACGGTCTATGATGGTTTTTATGTTTTTGTTTAAGTGTCTTTAATAAATATATCTTTTTCATTTTCGGCTCACGGGAAACCTTTGCAAATGCAACTTCTGTTCAGAACAACCTCGAAGTTGTCATTGCTGGTTGCCAGTGCATTTCTACCGCAACCACTTCAACCAAGCAGAAGAAATGGCAATAAAGTGCCTTTCCGGAGGACACAACAGAGTAAAACTGATGCGGGCATTGAATTTGAAATTTTATGATTACGAGCCATCCGTTTACTGTACTGAGCTATGCTGCCAACGATTGTTAACATTGACAAGCGCATTTCCCAAAAGCTTCCTGTTCAAGTTTTCTTTTTGATTATTTTGGGTACAAAGTCGTGTTGAAAGCCATTTTTTGATGTTTCAAGTTATTGCAAATGAAAATTGTTATGCCATAGCGTCGTATAATTTTTAACTGAAAAGTAAAACACGTAATAAAGCCATCTTTCTGTCAACTATAAGTATTTTCCTTCCGATTCTAGCTTTTAAAATAAAAAATTTGGTCTCAATACTTCAACAATGAAACGTTTTGTGCTGTTTTAGTGGTTTGCTTTTGATGCTGAGATGAAAGCTATAGAAATGGGAAGCAAGGAAGTCAGCAGCTATTATTGGCACACATTTTAGGTCAAGCGAACAATACCTTCTTGCAAAAAGCACTTGAATATAGATTGTTTAATAAAGAAGTTATTAATATAATGTTTTAATACCAGATTATTTTCATATCGGTAGCGCTGAACCGGAAAAACTTAATTATAGACTGCTAATAAATTTTGTTTTAGTTTCGTTTCGAAAACAGTGCTACTGCAAAACAAAACGTAGTTTCTAATTTAGACCTAACCAAATTGGACCTCTGGGTTGACTAGCATTTATTATTGACAACCAAGGCTTACTAGGGTTTACTATAAACAAACTTCAATACTAGTCTTCTCAGACAGCTTCTTTGCGTACCGGATACAGATAAATGTATAGCATAGCTTGGCATTTCAAACAAGAAGGTAAGTGGTTTTACGAAGGGGTGCTAATTTGCTCAATTACATTGCTTATGGCATTCTTTAAAACCATTAAGTACTAGATCTATTGCAAAGAAAATAAAGCATTCCGCCAGCCGCAAGTTTCACATTTTTGCTATGTACAGTGCCGACAAAAAAATCTTTCCATTTATTCAGCAAAAACAAATTTACATGAAAAATAAGAACGTGTATTTTAACTTATTGTTTTCGCAAAAAAGCATTGCATCACAATAACGCTCATACTTATGTCATAAGCTACTTTCTGGGTATATACTTCACTGCATAGCCATTGTTCTTCGGGCTTTGTGCAGCTTTACAGCTTGATGAATAGTAGGTCGGTGAAACTGGCCAAAGTTTTTATTTTCTTGAAATTTTGTGGTCTTGCAAAATTTATCTCGGACATTAAAATGAGTTCTCGGAAAATGCAAATGGCAGTATAATCTTGTGCTTTGTCACTGTTAAAGAAGGGCGATTCTATGATTACTGTACTCAGAGATATTGGGGTATCAAAAGAGGCATTTTATCAATTTAAAAGCTCTGCTGCATTATTACCACTTGGAATGATACCGAAGAGGAAGTCGGGCTCTGGTGCACCTACGAAAACTTTGCCAAGATAGCTTTTAAACCTGAAGTAACATCATATCCGTCTATAACTGCAATTGAATTGAAAAACAAGCAACCTGAGCTTCTCCACAACGTCTCAACCAGGTCAATCCGTCATCGAATCCAGAAGGATCTTGGTCTACCGTGTCGCTGTGCAGCCAAGAAGCCCATGCTCACAACAGCAATGAAAAAGAAAATGGTCAAGTTTTGCAAGAAATATCGACGTTGAATAGCTGCGGTATGGAGAAAAGTAATGTTTAGTGATGGGAGCACTTTTACATTAATGAAGGGAGTTCCAAAGGTGGTGCCTACTCCGAATGGTTCATCACGGTATGACCGAAAATTTACGGCTAAAACCATGAAACACGCAAGCAGCGTAATAATGTGGGGAGCTTTCAGGGGAAATCTAGGCCGCGCTGATTTGTACTTCCTTCCTAAAAATGTAACAAAGAAAGAAAGTTTTTATGTCAACGTTTTAAAAGAGCATCTTGTCACATTCTGTAGGATTCATCAGTGTAATCATTTTATGCATGATTGTGTCCCTGCTCACAAATTGAAGGTCGAGGCAAAATTTCTTAACAACCACAACATCCATGTTTTAGAGTAGTCTGGTGATTCACCAGACATTAATTCAATTTAAAATGTCTGGAATTTCAAAAAAAACATAAAATTCAAGAGACGCGACCAAGCAATATCAATGAATTGCAGCAGGAGCTGAAAAAACTCTGGGCAACCTTGGACCCTATCTACTTTACCATCCTTGCTGATTCCATGCCCAAAATGCTTCAAACGGTCATCAATTTCAAGGGCGAGATGGCAAGATATTGATTGTCATTGTATTTTATTGACAATAAAAAATGTAAATTCTAAAATTTTTTTTTTTGATTTCTTTGTAAAGATATTTAATCAATGTAAAGATTTTTTGCCG
Source organism: Trididemnum clinides (assembly GCA_963675345.1). Taxonomy (NCBI): domain Eukaryota; kingdom Metazoa; phylum Chordata; class Ascidiacea; order Aplousobranchia; family Didemnidae; genus Trididemnum; species Trididemnum clinides. The sequence continues at coordinate 4,097,456 of OY776291.1, forward strand.
ACACTGTAATTGAAAATTGAAAATGAAGATTGCAAATCTAATGACAACAGGAAAAAATCTGAAACAATAATATCTTTTCTAGAAAAAGCCAAAAACCATGGTGTCGGCAAAGTAAGAGTTGGCGCAGGTCGTAGACTAGCATCTGAATTCTCTCACTCCCTAATCAATAACTAATATCAATTCCGTAAAGCTGTAAAAAAGTACTTAAAGGCTTGCGAAGTAAGTAACATTTAGAGACAAATCTGCAAGAGTCAAAAGCGATCAAGCTGACAACCGCAGACCACATGTGGCCCGCAAATGATTTGGTTTCTGTTCTCGATGCAGTTCAAAAAACGTGTGTAGGGCAAATGTGCATCCTACTTCCGATTTATTTCTATAAAAAGGTATTCAGTACAAAAATCAAGGGTTGTCAATAACGATGAAGGTCTACTGAAATAAGCTTTGTAGCAACAAGCGACTTACTACATGTGGGTAGGCCATAAGTTTTAATACATAGAAGCTTTCAAGCAAGTTGGAGCTTTACTTGATTTTGGTCTCCAAGTGCGCCAGTTTTTGGATCATCAGCTTCCAGAGGCTTGGGTTCGTCGACGTAGTCTTGTGGAGTGATCCCCAGATCCCCAAATCGCTCACCCTTGATTTCTATCTTTGTGAGCACGTGAAGGCCATGGTGTGTCAGGTAAAGATGCGGATCATAAATCATTTCAAAGAACGTATCATCAACGCCATTACATTGACAACTTCAACTGTGTTAAAGCGTGTTCATCAACAGTGAAAAATACGTATTAATAAATGTATTCAAAACAATGATATTCACAAAGAGCACATCAAATAAAACTTGTCTGATTGAGAATATCAATTTTTCTATGCATCGAAATTTATGGCCCACCCTGCAGGTTAGCAGTGATGAGCACAAGCTGTGCTAAACTTAGCGGCTGCTATTAGCGCTGCTAGTGTAGTGTTGGCGTTAGCTTTAGCGCCTCTATTGTCGTCGTGAACTAGCGGAAACAATAGTGGTAGTTTCTTTTGTTAGTACAGTGGCGCCAGCGGAATCTACGCTAATTTTACAAAGTGGTAGACGCTAGCACTATATCTGCCCCATGTCAAATCAGAAATTTCATTGCCTCAAATAGTGCAAAACGTCCCAAAAACAAAAAGTGAGAAGTTATTAGTGGACTTTTTCAAAAGGGGGCACGACTCCGAAAGCAAAGCGATTGTTACGTTCTATTATGATACGAGGTTAAGAGAGTTATATGTGAAATATAACACCGCCATAACTTCCTTTAATGCAGTGGAACCCGCTTTATCGTTAGCGAGAAATGTGCTGAAGCTGAAACAATCTGGGCTCAGTGATAAATGGTGAATTTAGAGTGAAGCAAGTGAGGCGTTTGCCTCAGGCCCTTTTTCTGTTGGAGCACCTCTTTATAGTTTTAAAAATTGTCATAAAACTTTATGAGTTTTTAGAAAAGAACATAAGTTGACAATCTAACGCTCTTTTGTATCATCCTGAAACTTCTAGGCTTGAAATTAAAAGTACCAAACAAAAGACATATTTTAAAAACAGCACAATCAACAAAAAATGATTGAAACCGAAAATGTTGAAAACGAGGCTGTAAATTGGGATTTTCCGTAGGTCATTAGAGAGTACCTCCATAAATCACCCAATATCAGCCAATCGAGTTGCTGGCTATTAAACCTTGAACACTTAAAAAGCCCCTTTAAAAATCTTCCTAAATCCACCACTTTCAGCAATGAAAATATTGAGATAGCCATTTTTTTAAATAGCTTTGTCTTAATAAATATTTGTTTTTGTACTGTCTTTGCAACAGCTACTGCTTTTGTTTGTATTATTTCTACTCTTATATTATGCTTGTATTTTCTCAAATGAAATGCAAAAAAATTATTATTTTCTCTTTACATGGCAACATTTTGATTGAGATTCGAACATGCGATCACTGTTTTTAGCGCATTTGTGGTTAGCAACCGCTAGGTTTGTAAATGACTAGCGTTGGCCTCTATCAAGCTAAAGTTGAGAGTGTTTACGGCACGAGTGTGGAACCTGAGCCATATGACGTAAAAATCGGTGGCTTTCAACTGCAAAATTATCGCTTGCATCTCGAAAACCGATCTCCACAACAAAATTGATCTAGATACGTAAAATAAGAAAACTTTGGCATAAATATTGCCTTGAATGCATTGATCTTAAAAACAGGAAAAAAGTTCTTCACCACCACGTTGGATAAACACTGACACAAGCTACTGCTTGGAAGCTTAATTACGCGTAGAAACAACATGGGTTACAAATTCTGACAAACCAGTTAAATATTCAAAAAGTTTGAAACTTGCCCGCTTGCAAAAAAGCACGCACGCACCCAGTTTAGCTGAGAGAGGTAACGCAGATAAAATTTTGCTGACTAGCGTTAGCGTCAGCGCCGTTAGTTTGTCACTAGTGGGTGCTCATCCATTGTAGATTAGCTCACTATTTTTTGAACTTTTGAATTTACATATAATTTTTTGAGTAAACAACAGCGTTTTTAATCAAGTAAAGGTTTAGATTACTATGACCACCAAGTCATTTTTCTATATTGATTTCTTTACAAGCCAGTTACTGATCAAATTATAGATAGACTTAAATATTTACAGGTAAAAATGGCATTTAAAGTAAAAAGTCAAATCAAACGGACCCATAAGTATTAACTTATTTACTGTACTAATGAAAAAAAGGGTCTGTACTGAGTGTACTTTTAAAATTAAATAGATGGAGGGTAAAACTGTTAATACAGGGAAACTACTTTGTTTTTTGACTAGTTTTTCTGTTTTTTTATTTTCTTTTCTCAGCGCAATCAACTTTATCAAGTAGAAACGCCTTTACTGAGCCGCCATTTGCGATATCAGCGGCTGACTCTCGTTCCCCCCTGTCCAACTCCTGCAGTGTAATCCCTCCGTCTCTCTCATAAGGGTCACTCTAATTCATTTTACCCAGTCATCTTATAAGCGGATACTTGGTCTTTCAATCTGCTTTCCCATTTTAGATTTTGTCAGGCTTAGACTAAAACCAAGAGTCTCCACATTCTACTAAGAGTCTTAGGGTTCACCACCGGTTTACGCTTTCTCCTTCTTCCACAGCGGAGGATATCTTTTTTCTCCCTTTACCTGTCTTTCTACACAGTGTAAAACTTTCTCTTTATAATCCATACTCCTTCTTTGACCTTCGTTTGTCTTTTTAAGGTGCGGTTCTCATCCATCCTGCATCCCTCCATCTCGCGGTCTTGTGATTGGGACAGATCGCTCTGTCTCTTTTTCTTTCAGCAAAAGAGGTTCTGGCGTCCTTGCCAACTGCTCACTTTATGGCACTGCACCCATTCGGCAAGACCAGTGTGTTCAAGCCTTTCTGCTGAAGCCTGCGGCAATCTGTAAGCTCTACCCTGGTCTTGGCCAGCGCCATTGTACAAGAACTTTAAAGAATAGCAAGTAAGAATGATGATGAGAGTGAGCATGGATGATGAGAGTAAGGGTTAGTCGGGGGGTGCCGCTGAGGAGTGGCACAGCATGGTGGATTCTATCAAAGCACACCAAATTAGCCAGCTCAAATATCATGAACCACTGTATAATGTGAAAGGTAGACCATACTACTTTGATATTCGGCAGTGTGTAATCTAAGCAGCAGCTTCTTTCATTAATCACAATTCTTAAAGTAGCTCTTAGTTGCAAAAAATTGGTGAATAATTGAGATTTCCTGCTATTACTCGGTGTTTTCATTGACTGACTTATTCGTTTATTAATATCAAAGTTGTCTTTGTTTGCGCTTGCTTTCTTCATATTTTCAGATCACGCGTATTAGCTTATCCTCTGTTTCCTAGTCTTTAATTAAGCTGGGTCACCACCACAAGTAGTCTGGTTTACCCTCTCACATAAAAATGCAAGAATCCCGTTATCTGTCCAAGGATAAAGCTGCCGATTTTACCGGCATTTTCTGGGCACTATTTGTTTCGGGCTGAGCTCCTAACAGGAAAGCTGTCAATCAATTTAGGAAGACTCTGTCAAACCGCAAACTTAGGCTTCATACAGGTACCGCTTCATAAATCGCTTTGAACAAAAGAGAATTTTAGCTAAACGCTAACGAAAACGGTCTTCACTTTGAAATCGGGTTAAAAATGAGTATTGCAAAACGATATTTTTCATCTGCGATTTGCTGAATTTTGCAGCTGTTGCCAATTTTAACCTCCAAAAAAGTGACATGTAAATTTTCTTAAAACACAAAAGTGTTAGATTTATACCCTTAAAAACCACCAGCTGTAGCTCAACCTCAAAAGACTTCATAGATATTCGATTTTGCACTTAAAATTTTAGAGTTTGTCTGCCGCCTCGTACATTAATCCTTTTAATTTTTGCGCTAGTGTACATAATGCAATGTGCCGGTTTGTAATAATTCAAATTAGATGATGTAATTATTTACTGTATGTTCGCTTAAATGTATACCACCTGATTGTTTCGTAAGCAAGCTGAGCACCCTTCAGTAAGGTTTCTTTTGTAACTCGTACCTTTTTTTTCGCCTATGAAATCGGGACGTATTTTCTTAATCTTTAGTTTAGATTATCATTTTATTACCTGAGGTAAGTCTACTCTGAGAGATAAATTTCTCTATTTGATTTACGACTTTGACATATCATAACAATGATTCATCAGTAATGCAATAAAGAGTTTGTGAGCTTTTGAGGTCAAAAAATAAATTGCTAAATGGGCAAAAGAGGAAAAGCGATTAATAACTTCACACTGAATTAAATCTACTGTAAATACGCGTAGGCGATCCTAAGAAATACAGCAACAGCTGACTTCAAAAAGACATATACGATGCAGTAGTTCACCGTGATTTAAATAGAAATTAAATCCTGTCTTTTGTTGTGGCGTATGGCAAAAATGTGGTAACAAGTGTGATTTTATTTCTCACCAGTAAAACAAACAAAGAAATTAATTTGAAATATACGGATGCTTTGCCAAGCCTATACGTACTATCAGGCAGAATAACGAATAACAAAAAATTTCAGTTTTATTTCCAATCCACTTTCAGAGCCTTAGTTTCTATGGTGATCCGTTTTTAAAGGTTTACAGAAAGCCAATGACAAAAATTTGAATATTTCAAAAGTGAGGAAAATATTTTAAATCTAACTTCACTAAACATGTTTGAAGATCAATAAAGTTTTTGACTTAAAACCATGACGCTTCTTAAAGTTTTCTGACAATAGATCCAGCAGTTCACGTGTTGCTTTTATTCTGCAATACGTTTTGGAAAAAATGTGTCTGTGTGTGAAATACATTAAATTCCTCTCGGAATTGATTTCTGGTGTCAGTATGGGCATAACTCCGTTGTAAATTGTCAATAGTTGCCAATTGAAAAAATTATTCATTAGCTCACAATAAGCAAAAAATCAAGCAAAATGGTCAGTATGTGCAGTTGCAAGCAATAAGGAATGCAATTCAAATTACGCTAATTAAAGGAACTAGCAAGAACAGCCCAGGTAACGCAAACACGCTATAAGCAGCACAATATGAACCTACGCAATGAAGATAATTTATCTTCCTCTATTCTAGCACGTCATTTTCGATTCATCTTCAGTTTCATAATTGTCTCATAGAGTTCCTCATTACCCACAAGCTTCCTTTATGATTAATAATAATTGCGTTAAGTCAAATAAATGGTGAACTCATCTTTAAACAGTGAGTAACATTTACATTATACAGCAGCGTCACTGAGTTGATGTGACATTAGTCGCCAACGAGATTGTTGTTGCCACTAAATTACATTTAAAAATTGGGTTAGTTAATAGACTGGCATTTTGGCTGCGTACGCTGATATCTTGTGACTTGTTGTTTTAGCATTTATACACTGCCTAACAAAAGTTATGAAGTTGGAATGGAAAGTGCTTTTTGCATTCGTTTGTTTCTTGGTAAACACCATTGCTCCTGCGGTAAGTTTGTGATGAGAAATTTTTGTTAGCTGCAAATTTCTTTTTTGTTTTCTGTAATCTTTTGAGCAAGATTTTATAAAGGATAAAAAAACATATTTTTCATTGCTTCATAGCGTAGACTAAAATTTACAGTACATTCAACCCTTTTTTTCTGACTAAGTGGTTCAGGAACTGGTCCGGATAATTAAAAAGTCTGGTTAACAAAATGTATTTATATAATGCAAATAAAATAAAACAACAGCCTTGAAAAGGATAAAAAACAACAGAGCAATTGTTTTGCTTACCTTAATAACAAGAACAATACATTTATACTACTTAGCTGTTTTCCAAATATATCGCGGCACAACAGCCACATGAATCTATTAATAATGATCCATACAGTAATTGCATTCCATGTGACAAGGAAAAAGGTGATGGCCTATTTTTATTAGGAATTTACCACTTTTTCGGGCAACGCAACAACACGATTTCCGACGTTTCCAACCGTTAAGTCAGAAAGTCAGGAAAAAAAAATTGAAAAATTTTAGATTTAATTTTGCTTAAATAATGTTTTAACATGAATCAAAGGCCTTCAATAAAACTTTGTTGTAACACGATTGTCGGGGAGCATAAAACGTCATTACAAAGAAATTGGGATTGCGTTGTATCATAATCTCTCTTAATTTTTACATCACCTGAAAACTACAGAAAAACAATAAAAAGTATGTGAAAGCATGTTTACATACTATTGTACATTGTCATTTCTTGTTTTTCAAATGAATGCTTTTGCTACTTTTCTGATTTTTCCTTTTCAAAGTCTTGCGATTCAGTGATAAAACCAGAATACAGAAATTTCGTCCCGTATTGACTGGCCTTTCTGCTATTTATTGCCTGCCTGTTGTGTACGATTATAAAATTAAGTGATTGCAAAATTTTATGACTTGTCAATTTTTCATTTTTATATGGGATGAATCGATTGATCGCGATATATCCGAATTCATGTTAAATCGCGGCGCATTCCAACAAAATTTTATTGTATTATGCAATGGCCCAAGCTCCTGTTAAACTTGAAAAATCTTTCCTGCTTTGTAAATATATTATTATTGCTGGTAGATTCACAGTAATTTGTATTGTTAAAGCGCATTTTATTGGCCAAATGTGGTGTGTGACTTCTCTAGTTATGCTGCTCCCAAAACGTTGCAGTTTTTGAAGAGAGTAACACGTCTCTGATCTGGAAACAATTTTTGTGGCACAACTTTAGCTTGTTTTATTTGTGGAAAGAAAAAAGGAGTTGAAACAATGATACAAAGTAATTTGCGTTTTTCAAGACATATAAATATGAAAAAAAGTGTCGAATAAGGCGGAACATCGGTATGAACTAAACATGAAAGCTTTGTGTAGTCGGCCAAATTCACTTTTTCACTCAAACGCAGTGACTATGAGCCGGAGTAAAAGGCGCAGAGTTTTTCAATGCAACCATTTTGCATTCTTTTGTCTTTTCTAAACTTGAAGACCTACAGTACGGAAATCAAATTTTCCGAGGCTATTGAAGACCCTGAAAAGACTACAAGGGCTATTGGGTTTACCGCATGTCATCTGGCCCGAGTGGCCAACGATGCTTGCTTCCCTTATTAACAATTTAGTAACCCATAATTTTGCTTTTGCTTAACGTAAGAACCTCTTGATGTGAATATCACAAAAGTGGTCAATGTTCAACCGAGTAAAGAACTGAAAAAATGTTTTTAATTGTCATCAGTTTATTTACTATAATTTGGAATTAAATAAACAATAATTATGTTACTGCACCAAAAAACAAATCATTTACTTAAAACATCATTGGCTTTTCTTTTGACAAATTTGTTCACTTCATGCCTCTAGTTTGTTTCTAGCCAATGCATCAGAGTTTTTTATAATGGGGTAACCGTACCACATGGGGTCCGTGAGGGATTTTCAAGGGGTGAGCCAACCTTCAGTTTTTGCGTTTTGGATTTACTTTGGGAGCCCCAACAACAAATTAATTTGAAATAAAATCATTTTTGTAAAAAAAGGAAAACAGGTGCCCCTACCGCTAGTAAGTCTGAAAGCAAAGGTTCTCATAAAAATAAAGACAAAAAGCATCACTACAAGTGAATCTCAAAAGGCGTTTTCATTACAAGAAGGACAAATAAGAAAGTCCACTTAAATTCAATCACCAAATCAAATCTTCGCAAAACAGCAAATAGGACTGCGTTTGCACGTGGTGGTTTTGCAACTTTTCGTGGTTTGCGTAATCAATAATGTCAACTAGTAAACGAATATTATTTACAATCTTTTCAGAAATGCATTTTGTTCTTTTTGGAGGTACAGAATTTAAATATAGCTTTAACCCCTCCGCGTCGCTTATCATCATATGATGATGGCGAAGAGAACGCCGCTCATCCTCATATGATGATTTGCCGGCTACGGCGAAATGCGTGTATTGAAGAGAGATGTCAAAAAGGAAAGGAAGATCTCTCCCAAGCGAGCTTTAAATACACGCATTTCGCCGTAGCCGGCAAATCATCATATGAGGATGAGCGGCGTTCTCTTCGCCATCATCATATGATGATAAGCGACGCGGAGGGGTTAAAAAAGCTGTTTGAGCCATAAACTTTTCGTGACGCTCTCATCTGTGGCGGTATCGCGTCAAAGGGAAGATCTAGAATGAATAAGTGTTTTATGTGAATAATTTGGACTAGTTTGAATAATAATTTGTTCTTTTGAATAACAATAATTTGTTCTTTGAATAGTAATAATCAATTTCTAAATTGAATAATGATTTGTTCTTTTTCTATGAGGTCATTCAAAAAAGGCTCTATTCTATTGGTTACAACTTTCGATATTATTTTAAAATCACAATTTAACAAAGTGATTGGCCTGTAGTTGGAGGCAGACAATTTGTATTTTCCCGATTTAGGCAATAACGTATCACACCCTCATACTGGAAATCAAGTTTGCGAAATTGTTGCTTGTTTCAATTAAGCGCAAGTCCAAACTTTAAGTGCGTCTATGGTGCAAACTAGGCATGCAAGATGTTGCTAAAAAATTCAAAATCCTTTCGACGGTATAGCGGCTGTATTCACCCTCTACAATGATTTTCTATTCAATTTCCATTGAAAAACGGTACTTTTAATTTGCAAACAAGAAGTGGCTTTGTTAAAAACAATAACTTTTCATTATTGTTTTCACAAAACAACTAATGAGGTGAAACAGGTGCAGCTATCTGAACCGTTATTTTTAACCTCGAGTTTAATGGCAGGGCGTCTGCTATTGCAATAACCCAATTGTAAATGCTTCAGGTTAGTTTGCTCTTTTCCTGTTGCGCTTATGCCAGAGCCAAGCAACATGCCCGCAGCCACAAATTTAGATTGTACAAATAGGCTTATAATGACGAAAAAGTCCATGATACCGGAAATTATGTTTTATAAAATTTTCCTGAAAATGGGTATTAATCATTTTGGCATCCTACCATAACATTCAAGTCATGCTTCCAGGCACTTCATGACATAAACGGATAAAATTTGTAAAATCCTTGGCTGTTTCAGTGGTAAGCAAGTTCAGTTCTCTAGTACGCTTAGGAAAATTAGAGCACACAAAATATCTCCATCGACTCCAAAATCTTTAGACAAAATATAGCGGCTATGTGAAACCCCCACAATAATATTTTGACTAATTCCCTTTTGAAAAACTGTATTTTTGACTTTAAAAAGAGAATTTTCTCTGTCGTAGAATTATCCATTGGGTTTCGCCGGCGCAACCGCAAATTGTAGACCTCGAGCTTTAATACTAGACGCTTTTTGCAGATATGGGAAATTTTTCTTGAAAATTTGCTTTTGTGAATATGAAAATAGAAGGAGGCAAAACGAGGGTTTGCCAACCAAATGCTGGAGACTTATCAATTTTAAGAATAGTTTGTACTGCATAAAAGAAATGCACTACACTTAATACGTTTAATCCATTTTGTCATTTGTTAGGTTTTCTATTTAACAAAACTGTGAGCACGGGTAACGGGCAGTTAAAATCCTATCCCTATCGGGGTACTTTCGCTGGTGTGCATTGGAATTTTGAAAGGGGCGTCCCTAAATTTGAAGTTAGGTTGAAGATTGATAGTGCTTTTTGTGGATCAGCTTGGGGTAGGAGCCCTTTTGAAGGTATATTGAGCAAGTATTGTGCTATAATCCCTTAAACATGCTACTAGCTATTTCCAATTTTCACACACATTCAACCTAGTCAGCTTTGCAGCGTTAGTGTCACAGCACGGTTACTAGTAGAAAAGCCCAATCATCTGCCTCAATAGTTGCTCTAGATCTCCAACAGACCCCCTTCATCGTCTTAACTTAGTTTACCCAACTGCATTGGCTGGATAATCACTTAACCCTTAAACGCCTAAGTGGGTCGCTAGCAACCGGAGCCTTCTGTTTTTTCCTCATATCTTTTGAAATGGCCGGCTACGTTCTGTGAGACTTCAGGTATTCCCAAAGAATAAAATTCCTCTTCCATTTCACATTTATAATTTCAAAAATATTACACTGATAAAATAGTTATTAAGGATTTAAAAGAAAAAACCTATAGGGTCTCTAGCGACCCCTGTTAGGTAATAGTTTAACTTGTTTTTTCAAATTGCAACTTATGTAGTTAGTAGTTAATTATAAAGTGCCACAAACATCAAATAAAATCGAACAATATAAGAAATAGTTAATCATCGCATTTTTCATATTGTGCAATGCAAAATCAAAACGTTTATGACAAAAGATTAGAAGTTACACAAGAAAGAAAGCAACATTGAAGAGTTGATTGCAAATCGGTATAAGATCTCAAAAGAATTTGAACAACGATTGCAAGAAGGCTACTGGATGCAGCAACAGCCGCTGGGAAAGTGGTACGAATTGGTCTCATTTAGAAGACAACTCTGACGATGAAGAAATCATTGAGAGCGAAGATTCTGTGGATGGCCAATCATCACCTGAGAGATGTTATGACGCTTCTTCTGTTGTCAGAAACCAGACCACAAGTGCAGACGATGAATTGACTGTCGGTAGTGGGGAAGAAAGTGATAGCGAAGACTCTTCTGAGCATGACAGTGATGATCTTAGGGCGAGAAGCTCGTTTGCAGAAAAAATGACCTTGTGTGGTTTGCTACGTGACCCCCACCATCAAGAACACGACCACGTAATCTTAGACACACCAACGAAGACCAATTGATGCTGCAATAGCTATCCAAAATAAAGTTGATCCTTTTGCTTACTTTATTGATGAAAATATGCTTAAGCATGTTGTCAAACACACTAACGAGCGTGCAAAAAGGGACCTGAGAAAAAGAAGCAAAAATCTAGATAAATGGATGCCATTTGTCTTGTGTGAAATGAAAGGCAATGTCGATATTCTGTACCTCATTGATGTGTATCGTTGTCAGCACGAATCCCTTTATTTGTTGTGATCACCTGGTCCATCAGGAAGAGCTATATCTTTTGCTTCTTTCGATCGTAATCGATTTGAGCAACTTTTAGCAAACCTAGGTTTTGGCAGTTGTGAATATCGTAACACGGTTGATAAGTCTGCTCCATTTCGAAAAATGTGAGAACAGTTTTTTGAGAATTACAGAAAACATTATGCTGTCAGCGCTCATGTAACTGTGTATGAACAACTGAGGTCATTTCTAGGTCGTTAGTAGTTTCGTTCCAGTATATGCTCAACAAGCTAGACAAGTGCAAGGTGAAGCTCTTTGTTGTGTGACTGTCTCGCTAGCTACACATGCAATGGCATGCTGTATATTGGATATCAAGGATGTCAGAGAAACGTTGGGTTTTCATCTGATGTTGTGAAATTCCTCTTGTCATCTGATGTTGTGAAATTCCTCTCGACATTACCGCATTTTTCTGGAGTCAATGTAACAACTGATAATTGATTTACCAGTTCCCAGCTTGCTGCGGACTTACTCCAGAAACAAATTATTTTGCTGGGAACGATGACAAAAACTAACAAAAACTTCCCATTAAATTTGCAACACGGAAGGCAAAAAGGATTGAATCAAGCTGGTTAGCTTTAGTGACAGGCAAACGCTAGTATCGAATGTACCCAGGAAAAACAAAGCTGTGGTTTTGCTTTTCAATTATGCACAATGACAACAAAATTGATGAAGATTCAAGTTTGCCTATAATAACACCAGACTACAATGCTAATAAAGCAGCTGTTGACCGAGTTGACCAACTTTGTCACAATTACAATGTGCAGAAAAGGACCAAGCGCTGACCACTTACATACTTCTTCAACTGCCTAAACATTGCAGGTATCAATAAGATGGTAATTTTCCGAGCAAAACTTCCACAGAGGAAAAAAGTCAGTTATCGACGGCAAATATTTTTAGAAAGCTTAGACATGAGTTGCTTCATCCACGGCAACAACCACGAGTGCAAGTCAAGCAACTTCTGAGAGATACTAAGCTATCGTTACAAAAATGTGAGTACAAAATTGACATTGGCACTTTTCAATCAGCTGCATATTAGGGTGGAAAGCGTAAAAGAGACAGTGCTACATCTGTCCATCTTCTCTGAATCGCAAAACAACTGACGCGTTCGAAGAATGTAATGAGCCATCTTGCATTGATCACAAACATGTCACGGTTTTATATTCCTATTGTGCCGCATGATTTTTGTGCCTTGGCATTATCATGCCTATTGTGTAAGAAGCTAACAAACTACAATCTTTTCATTGTTTTTCATTCCTTTTGTGCAAAATTTTGATGTTACACGTTATTTCAATAGTCGTTTGTTGTTAGTAGTATGCAGTGTTCATCTTAACTTGTGATAGGTCACTCTCTGTACAAAATGGAAAATATTGCACTTGCGATTTTTGCAAATTTTGTCGGTTTTTTTTGAACCAGTAAGCAGTACTAAGCTGTAAATAATAATGAACTTGAAACATGTTGATTAGTTTCATGATCATGTTTTAGGAAAATGAACAAACTGAAAGCTTGAGCAAAGATATTTCAATACGCCGGGTCGCTAACGACCCACTTAGGTAATAGTGGTTGGCGAAACACTTGGGCGTTTAAGGGTTAAGCAGTGACGTAGCGAGCAAAAGCATCAACGCAACCCGATGAAATAAACCTAGAATTATTCAAAAATTATTGATTTTTCCTAAAATTGTTGTGGTTTTCGAAAATACTTCTACTAACTTTGCAAGTCACTTAGATCTTGAACTTTGATCTCAAATATCTTGATACCATGTGAATTACGACTGTTTCGATGTCTACCCAAAGCGGCACTGGGCGTTTAAAGTGATGTATTTGTATTGCGATTCATAGTTTTCAGTCTTAAATGTAGAAGTAAATAATCACAAAAAGTTGTTTTTGATCATATCCAAATGCATTGATGCCTTCAAGAGTTAGTTTTTCAAACAATAACTATCTACTAATAGCGTTTTAGCGCAAGGTATTAATGAGTCCTAGAAGTGTTTTTTCGAAAATTTGATAATTTGCTATACTTTACGAACACGTCTTTTTGATTTGGTTTTACTGGTATATAAATCTAAATTATTCATCAAAAATCATAGCAGAAGCGTTCACGTCGCGATCCCTGTCAGCTTTGCTGCGAATTCTGCTACCACTTCAAGCTACAAATTTTCGTTGTGCTCGAATCAATGTCCTGCCGAAACCGGAAGAGATGTCATCGTCAAGGCAATATTCAAAGCTGGCCTTTTTCAAAGCCGTCGATGACAGTTATATCCCTGAACGTTGAAGGACTATCAGCTGCTAAAGAATATCTTATTGCAAAAATGTGTTTCAAGCATAAATGCAGTGTTCTTTGCTTACAAGAAACCCATCGCGGACCACAAAGCCACTGGTCCAAAGTGAACGGAATGACTTGTATTGCTGAACTTCCACATGATAAGTATTGAAGTGCTATCTTTGTAAAAGAAGGAACAACCGTGGAGTAAATATATACAGATGACCAAAATAACATTGAAACCCTGTTTGTATATCTTGGAAGCATTGTTATCACATTAGTGTACAAAACACCAACAACACCTTTCAAGCTCCCATCACCGTTGCAACCGCACAAGAACAGGATTGTCATTGGACATTTTAACAACCACAATATCCAATGGGGATACAATTCAACAATCGAAGATGGCAACGCCGTTGAACAATGGTCAGATAGTAATCAACTCTTTCAGGTGCATGATGCTAAGCATCCACCTTCCTTTAATAGTGCAAGGTGGAAAGCTGGATATAACCCAGACATTGCGTTTGTAAATCAAACAATTGGCAGCTTATGCAAAAAAGGAGTACTGGATCCTATTCCCAGAACGCAACATCGTCCGATTAGTGTCAGTGTCCATGCAGCAGTCACACCTACAATTATGCCTTACCAACGCCGTCTCAATTTTCAAAAAGCAGACTGGATAAGTTTTACAACCGACCTCGAAAACCAAATCTACAATATCACACCGAATCCAAAAAAATTACGAACTTTTTACTAACCTGGTTCAAAATACTGCACGGAAACATATTCCTCGTGGCTGCCGAACTAGGTATGTGCCATGTCTCAATGAAGAAAGTCTGAACATACTGGATAAGTACAAAACGCTATACAAGGAAGACCGTTTGCTGAAGATACCATTACTGCAGGAGAGCAACTCATGGCCTCCATGACTCAAGAGCGCCAACGGAAATGGCTGGATACAATTGAATCAACGGACATGTCTAGAAACAGCAAGAAGGCATGGAATCTGATCCGAAAACTAAACGGCGATCCTGCCGTTCCAAAACATCAACACTACCCAGTCACCGCCAATCAAGTTGCACATCAGCTCCTAGTTAATGGGCAAACAAAAGGAAAGAAAGCCCGTAGGGTGAAATTTGGAAAAAACAGAAAATAAAACATGGAACCAAATCTAACATCACCATTTACAGCTCAAGAGTTCTCTAATGGCATTGCTGCTCTCAAGAATGGCAAAGCAATTGGCTTGGATGGCATCTTTACGGAGGAGCTGAAACATTTCGGCCAGCAAGCTAAAAAATGATTGATTGAACTGTTTAATCGATGCGTGGAAACCAATCGTATTCCCAAGATCTGGCGGAAATCATGCGTTATTGCTCTCTCAAAACCAGGCAAAGACCTTTCATTGCCTAAGAGCTTCAGACCGATCTCCCTACTGTGCCACCCGTATAAGCTGTTCGAAAGACTATTGCTTGGAAGGCTTATCCCAGTTGTGGAACCAAAGATCATTCCACAACTGGCTGGCTTTTGTGAAGGTAAATCGACAACTGGCCAATTGCTTAACCTCACTCAGCATATTGAAGATGGCTTCGAGAAGAGATTAGTGACAAGTGCTGTTTTCGTCGACCTATCTGCTGCATACGATACCGTAAATCATGGTATCTTGATGACCAAAATCTACTAGATGACCGATGATAAAGCAATGAGAAGACTCCTTGCTACTCTTCTAAAGAACAGAATGTTTTATGTGGCTCTGAATCAGAAGAAAAGTCGATGGCGACAACAGAAAAACGGTCTCCCTCAAGGCAACGTTTTAGCCCCGTTGTTGTATAACATCTGCACCAATGATCAACCCACGGACGAAAGAACACATTGTTTTATTTATGCAGACGATCTGTGCAGTACATCTCAAGAAAGCTTCTTTGAAGCTGTTGAACAAAATTTATCAGACTCTCTTACTCTGCTGACTGAGTATTACGCAAAGAACCATCTCAAACCAAATATATCAAAGACTCAGGTGTGTGCACTCCATCTCAGAAATAGAGAAGCAAACCTACCACTCAAAGTGTACTTGGTCCGGAACACCGCTGGAATACCACCCAAACCCTTTATATCTGGGAGTCCAACTTGATCGCACACTCAGCTATAGAAGCCATATTCTGAGCACTAAGGCCAAGGTCAACACCAGAAACAACATTTTGAGGAAATTGACCAACTCAAAATGGGGATGCACGCCTCATACCCTCAGAGCATCAACTCTGGCCTTGTGCTATACAGCTGCTGAATATGCATGTCCTGTATGGTCAAGATCCGTACATGCCAGCAAATTAGATCCAGCCCTAAACAATGCTTGTCGGACCATCACAGGCTGTCTCAAACCTACCAACACCAGCAACCTACACCTACTTGCTTGTATTACACCACCCGAAATTAGAAGAGAGATAGGCAGCAGAGCGGAAAGACTACGCCATTCTACTGACCCAAGGCACCCACTAATTGGATTTGAGCCAGCACTGACGAGGTTGAAATTAAGAAGATCCTTTCTGAGCCATGTCCAGCCCGAAGCAGAGATAAACATGGGACGATGGATCGATAATTTAAAATCCAACCCACCCTCTGTCGATATTGGAATTCAACCATCTGAGAGTCTTCCTCCAGGAAGCAATGCACCCTGGCCAACATGGAAAACACTCAATCGGCTTAGATCTGGCGTAGGCCATACCAAGGCAAATTTAATCAAATGGGGACACCATACTGGCGACCCGTCGTGTAATTGTGGCACAGAGACACAAACGATGGAACACCTACTGCAATGCCCACTGCTCAAAACACCTTGCTCTTGTGACGATTTGAGCATTTTTTACGACACCGCAAAGAAATGCGTGGAATTGTGGCAATCAACCATCTGAAGATACGATACAGACAGACTGACATCAAAAATAAAGTATTATGGCCGAAACATCAACTACTGTGAAAGTTGCAGAGCAAATTATCACGACTTGGGATACAGATTGTGATTTCTCTGATGAAGAACACCTGGATTTTTTAAGTGATGCGCTAGATGATTTATCTATTGATGCTTGTGCAAACTCAGCTTTATCAGATCCAGAAAGTAGCAAAAGCAGTAAGGATGAGAGCGATAATGAGGAAAGTAGTGCCTTCGTTGTGCAGCCTCAAACAGCAGAAACTACATGTAATTATGTTTTAGGAAAAAATACTGCTTTGCAGGATCGTTTCTATCAACCGTAGCCATAGGGTTTAGAGAATGCAATGCTTTTGTTGCTTCTCAGGGTGTTCCAGGATCAATTTCAAGAATAATTGTGACTCTATGTGCTGCTTGGAAGCATTCCATTCATAAAAGCACTTGCACATAATTGCAAAGTACACCTACAAGGAAGCCCTACTCAAAACTACCACTTTATTTTCAATTGATTTACAAATACTGAAATCCTTATTGAGCTTCATATGTACAAGGAATTTACGGTAAAAGCTATCTAGTTCCTTTTGTGTGGAGCAAAAGGTATGGCATTCCAGTTTTTTACGAAACAATGGGAAAAAATCTTTTCTCAACATTTAAAATTCTTGAGGTTTGATAATAAATTAAAAAGAATCAGGTGAGATCTTAGCGTTGACAAGTTCTTCCCAATGAAGAAAATTTTTAAAAAATTTTTCTCACTCTGCAAACACAACTGCATCTGAGATTTTTCTTTGACTGTTGATGAGCAACTTATGCCTCGTAAGTCACATCGCACTTTTATTACCTTTACGTCAAATAAACCTAACAAATTTGGCATACAATTTTGGGGAGATTACTTGTTGATGTCAAATCAAAATTGATCTCAAATATTATGTCTTATAACGGTATACAAAAAAAAGACAAGCATGATGGTCTGCCTCTTGCCGAGTCGGTTGTTACGAAGCTGACTGAACATGTAATAGGCAATGGCTATAACATTACATGAGACAATTTCTTCACATATTTCCCCTTAACCAAACAGCCTGAAAATGAAAAGCTTTCTGTTGTAGGAACAATAAGAAAATATCGACGAGTGTTGCCAAAGTAAATAACGGAGGCAGAAAAGGGAGCTTTGCATTCAAGTCAATCTTTTTGAACAAAGAAAGTGAGAATCTTTTTTTTCAAGTATCAATCTAAAAAATTGGTTGCTTGGTGTCAAGCATGCATCAATCGCCAGATATCAACCTAAATAACGAGAAGAAAAAAAGAGACGTCGCGCTTTTTTACGGCAAAGACAAAGTTGGGTTCGATTGCTTCGACTTAATAACCCCACTGGATCCCGCGCAATTTAAAACCCAAAAATGGCCTTCAATTGTTTGAGGGAATATACTTGACATGGCTGCAGTAAGCGCATTAGTGTTGCACAAGAACTCAACACAATAGCCAAACAACCGACAAAAATTTCTTTTTCTTTTGACAAAAAAACTCGTTACTAGAAAGGCAAACTACAGCACTGGCAAGGTTCAATGCAAAATGGAAAGCATCTCATTAGAAAAGCATTGTCATTTTCTCCGAAAAAACTGCAAAAACGCAGCTATCACTATATGCATGATTCGCAATCGCCGGGTACTGAGGAGTTGTTCACAAAACAACATAAGAGCTGTGTATGTAAAGAGGAAATAGTATGTTAAATCAAAATAGTGACTTGCATTTGTGCTTTACCGTCTCAAACTTGTGACAGTAAATGACCATGCGGTGTAAACAATCACTTTTCTATACAATATCTATGCAAATATTGAGTTGTTTAACCCTTTCAGTCCCAACGGGACAATAAGTCCCAAACTTTTTTTTGAAACTACCATTGGGACAAACACTCACTTAAATTCAATGGCTTTGTATCCCAATGGTATAGCAACATACTACGCTTCTTTTTGTTCCAAGCTTTGTGAAAAATAAAAATCACGTTTTGTATGCATAGTTGTCTATTATACAAGGAACTAAGAGGAAATAAAGTCCATTAATACAGAAAAAACTTTTGGGACTGAAAGGGTTAATCCAATAACAAAATAAAACTTCTATAAAAAGTGTAAGCGTAATATTTTTGTCGGAATCAACAAAGTCATCAACAAAGAGGTGAAAAATCGCCGCAAAGCTGGTGTTAATGGAGCACTGAGCTGATCACATTTACTGGTAGACTGCGCGACTTCGTCTCTGACACTGAATCGCTCGCGGTTCTCGCTCTACCAAGAAATTGTTTGGTAATGCGTAACTGCTTTCAAACTTACTCCACGCTCTTTTGATCAACGATGCATCATCAGATAGTTTCATCATCCAATGAGTTTCGCTTTAGTTCACTACAATATGAGCTGCCTGTATACTTTTATCTCTCCACTACCTTAATGACTTGAATTTGTATTTTGAGACTTATACAGCAGATTGCTTTTCAAAAACCCCGGCGGTTCATTTTGAAAATTTCATAATAGTTCTTTTTGCTTCTTTACTTGAAATATCTACACTATGCAGCGCAATGCTGTCTGTACGCATGTGTGTTTGTCTGTTAAACTCCGCCTCAACTACTGGCAGTAGGTACATCAAACTTGGTACGATAGATCACCTCCCCATGGTAAAAGTCATCAGGGGTTTTGTGAAGTGAATAAAAGCAGCAAGCAGCCACGCCCTAAAACGTTATTTACTGTTGTTTCAAAACCAATTAGATAATGCGCTGCCTGTTAAAGAAGAATGACACATTACAGTATTAACATAGCGATTGGTTAAAAAACTAGACGTTTTTAGTATTACAATAGCAAATTATTATACTTTTGTACAGTCAGGTCTCGAGCTTGACTGATCTTAACCTCCAATACCTATTAATGACATGTAGCAAAGTTAAAAAATCTCAGAATTTTTTATTGTTAGATCTTACAAGAATCACAAAAATGATCCGCATTTTTACGACAATAACTTCATCCATGGATTGTAATCTTAAAAAGTCATAATCTAACCTATTGAAATAATTTAATGGCTAGTGCTTGACTTTGGGTCCGTATGGACTTTGTTGATCTGCTACTATGTCAGGACCTAGCAATATAAGCCCAGCCAACAATAGTAGTTCATCCAAACAGGCATACAACTACGAAAAGTCGTTAGCAGTATGCCAAATATTCAACAGCTTATATCTAAAATGACACGGGAATTATTTTGGTGCTCCTCTTCTTCCCACACAACTTTACATTTGTGCGCCCATGCTAGTGGTGAAATAAACGAATAAATATCTTCGAAGTCATTTTTTGTTTTTCTGTGAGACGTCCACTTCCTATGTGCATGCTGCAAACAGAACAAATAAGACGTAGCTAAGCACTTTAAAATCTTTGGGGGAGATATAGCGGCTATGTGTTGCCAACATAATGTTTTTTGCTCAATTCCTATTTCAAATGCGGCACTTTTGATTTTGGAACGAGAATTGACTATGTGAAAAAACAGTAATTTTCGTGAAGCTTCCCACAACTACCCATAATCTTGCCCTTGACATTACTAATGAGTGGCTGCAATTGCAATAACTACAAGTGCATCACTTCGGGTTAATTTCTTCTTTTCCTGGCGGCGTTTTTGCGAGAACCTGGAACATGCACGAAGCCACAGGCTTTAGGTCCTACAAATAGGCATACAATTACGAAAAAGTTCTAAGTAGCGGTCTTAATATTTAATAGGTCATTCCTGAAAATACATGTTAACAGCTTTGGTGAACTCCAAAAATCTTCAAATTATGCTTCCATGCGCTTCATCAATGAAGGCATAAACCTTTGTGAAATCGTTGCCTGCTTCTATTGGGAGCAAATCAATTCTCAAAGTGCGCCTAAGTTTGAAACATGACAGGCAAGATGTTCCCACGGACTCAAGAAACTTTGGAAAAAAACGAGCAGTTATGCGCAATTGCTTATGAAATAATTTTAATTGAATTGATTTTGGAATGAGCATTCGTTATTTCCGTAAAGTCTTAATTTTTCATTACTGTTCTCACAATTATAAATTGGTTTAAGCCGGCGCTACCGTTTGATCCAATTATTTTAGCCTCAACATTAATAATGGAGACCCTAAATTTGCAATAAATTAACTGTGTATGCTTTACTTCGGGTTAATACCCTCACCCTAGTTGCGTTCATGCCATGACGAAGCAGCATACTTGAAACGAAAGGGTTTTGCTCGCACCAATTTGTCTACAGTTACGAAAAAGTGGCAAGCAGTGGGCCTAATATTTTATTTTGTGATCTCGAAAATACATATGAATTACCGCAACACCTTTCCTCAACTTTGATATGCTTTTAAGCACTTGCTGCATTTAATGGATAAAAGTTTGTTAAATTTAAGAACACTCATACTTGAAACACGGAAAAAGATTTGGTTATGCCACAAACCCATGAATTTTGTACTACTGTTTTCATAACTATCCATTGTGTGAAACTGTCGCAGCCGTCTTGACCGTTAACCTTTGATATTCTCAATATATCTTTTTTGGTGTAATTAAAAGCTAAAATGATCTTTATTTAGATTTTTATTATAGCGTTGGTCCTGATATGAACAGTCTCGTATAGACTAAAGCGGAAAGAGCTGTATGCTACAGCGAGGATGGAAGTTTTTTTTTATTTTTCAAAGCTATACCAGAGATTTTAGCACTTTGCTTTTCAACAATTTCATTGCTTTGTTTTAGCGTTTAACGTTTAATTAACTTGTTTATTTCCAGAGCGCCCAATTTAATCCCCGAGTGACGAAAGCAACTACGACGACTATTACAATAACTTGGAACCTAGTCATTATATTTAGAAGCGAGATACCTTACAGAGTTCATGTTGGAAAAAATGATGTTGGATGTCAACAATCAGGAGGAATCTTAACTCAGCCACCGGTAACATAAAAATAAATATTGACTTATTATTTTATTGAAAAAGTATTTGAAAATACGGAGAAACAAAACTCTTCAGATGCTGCTAATGTGCGAGTCTCTAAAAAGGTAAGGCATATACTTTCTTTAGAAAAGACATCGCAAGCATTACTCCATGCGTTTGCCGGAGGTTACATAACGTGATCTTCTGTGGGCAAGTCGGTTTAGTAAAGTAGCGTTGTTATTAGAAAATAGCAGGCTAAAATCTAGAGTAAACAAACAATATGCATTTTGCAATAACTTCTTAGTCTTTCAATTGGGAAAACGGGGTGTGGTTGTACAAAATGGCAAAAAAAGCTGTGAATCAAACTCCATCTCCCGGAGACTTCGGTTACAACTTGACTCAGATTGGTGACAGTTGACAAACCATCGCGTTTCCTGTACGCTCTTTAGCACGATCCTTTAAGATATAGACAATGCTTTTACAAACATTAAGTTCAAGGGAGCTATGTAGAAATTTACTTGAAGAAAAAAGATCGATACCATTGTTTAGAAGCAGGTTCTCTGTTTGAAGAGCTTTGAAGGTGGTGCACTATCATGCAAAAATGTGTTTTTTTATCAGACAACACATTATCAGGGCCTCTAAGGAAAGAAAATTCTCCGTCAAAAAATTTGCTCGATAAAAAATTAAGATAACACACTTGAAAATAGCTATAACAAAAAACTTGATCATTTTACATACAAGCTGTGGAAGGGGGCTCTAAATTCCAAACAACTAGTATATTATAAAGTTTCATTCTGTCTGTGTGTAACTGTGTTTTAACTCCTTTGAACCTACTGTGCTTACAAACGTTAAATATGGCTCGGTTTTTTTCCATTCAAAGGTAGATATCGTGAGGAAGTACGCAATTTCAAAATTACGTCACAATTCAAGACAATTTTATGTTTATATCTCATGATTTTTTCATTCACGAAACCTAGTACTCGACTTACCAATCAAAAATTTTTACTATTTTCGTTTACTCTTTGGAAACGTCATCATCATCAAATACTTAAAAATTTTTTTCGTCCTAAAAAAATACTGACCGTGGAAACGCATTTAAAAGCTCTTTCAGAACATATTGATAAAGCATTTCCGAAAGAAAAATCTCCGAGAAATAAAGTTGCGCCTTGTATTTTGTACCTGGGTGGGCTAATCGGACTTCAACAAAATGTTTTTTTAGTATCTTCGATTTCGTAAGAGTTCAAGCCTTGTTGCTATAAAGTAAGCCATAAAACCCTTTCTCACTACAAGCATGACAGTTTCTCTACTGTAAGTATGAATTGTTTTTTAAGCACAAATAAATGTAAATATTTCCTTCACAAGTCTTCTAGGTGCTTCACAACTTATGTCAACTGAGCAAAACCGGTTATCAAATTAGTTATGTAGGCTCATTGCACTGCCTTTCTTACTTACTCGATGCAAATGTTTGATTCGGTTTACGGATTTCACACGTTATGCTATTCGAAGATAAAACAAAGTTTAGGGTAATTATGATGTCATAAAATGTTTTCAACTTTTAACCTCTGGCAACAACCAGAAGCAAAAAAGGCAAAGCATCAGACATCAAATTGTTAGTACATTTGTTAAAATTTTTCCATAAATAACAAATACTTGCTTGAACACAAATCAAAAACAAAAAGAGTAAAAAGGAAACGTTAAAATATTGGTAGAAACAAGAGAAGTAAAAGGCATTACTTTTAGCCAACACCATCAAAAGTAATCTGCCTTATGGCAGGTCTTTCATAGTAACTTCGATTATTCTCTACAAGAAAGGTCCTTAAAAATTTTTAGCCGCATTACCTCTCATCCGAATTTAGTAAATCTTAATTCACTCTAATTTGTAATTAATGTGTGATCCAACACATTTCCTATTCTGAGATGAAAATGCTCAATTCTCCATAATCTAAACCCAAAACCCTAGGTGTTATTAACGCAAAACTTTTAAGAACTCATGCTCAACAACGTATCTTTAACGCTGGTAATCGTCGCTTGATCATTCACAAGCCGGACAACTTGCGACTCATTGCAGAGACAGATCAGACTTTATTCCAGTCGTTCGCATGAAATTGGAAAACTCGAATTGAGTCTCGTCACTTGTCGCTAGACTAGAAACGTGACTTTAGTTGACCCATTCCAAATATTAGAAATAGGTTTACAAACCAAGTGAAACTTAAATTATTCCTCCCGGTGCTATGCTTTAAATGAAATACTTCTTTCTTAATGAGAACCTCCACTACACTGGTTGCTTGCAGTATGAATTAACTCTGATTCTGGAGGAATGTACTCTATTGTGCAACAGTTAGAGAAAGATTAGAAATTAAGCGTAAAAAAGCCCTTAAAAATATATGAAAAAACACATTACTTCCTGTGTGTTTACTTAATTCCTCCGACAATGCAGAAGGTAGAAAAATGAAAAGCAGCACAACTGATTACTACAATGTTCCGTTTGGCCATGCCACGTCGTGCAGAGTGACAACGCTTTTCAAGTTTGAGGCCCGATCCATCGTACCACACAACCGGCGATTAAATGACGAAAGAAAAACCTTCCCCTGGTCACAATTCACTAATTACAAGGTCCACTTGCACAAAAAAATGATTGCAAAAAAAAAGCAAGAAGAAATTAAACAGCTACAATTATCCAGGGACGTCTGTCCTATTCTTTCACTTTCGCAGAGCGCATATTATAGTTATACGCAGCAGCTGGCTGAAGTATTTTAAAACATCGTAATCCGACGGCTTAGAAAAATGCTTCTGATTGTTAGCTCTAAGATGAATACAAAATATCTGTTTTTGAGCGATTTCTAGAAAATCCTATTTTGGAAGTGAATGAGTGAAATCGTTCCCCATTTAATAAAACTGGAAGCCTACCTCTCTTCCGTATATCTAACTTGTTGTGATGTTATAAACCATAAAAACCACAGCTGACACAAAGCTAAGAAAAAAATATTGTCCGATATCAAAGATAACAAAATCGTTTTCGAATCAAATTTTGAAGATGAAACGCGTCTATTTCAATGGAATTCTATTACTGTTGGCATCCACATAAAGGAATGTATGTGTAATGGATTAAAAAATCACTGGCTTACTTTTTAACGGAGTAAATATCTCAGTAAAAACTAAACCTTATTTGTTGATTTTTTGGCTCAAACACACAGTGAAACGTTTTAAAACAGTAAGTTGCGTTATAAAAACATAAAAATTCAATACTTTGATCAAAATCCACAATAATTTAACTCGGTTTCAGTATTTCAGTGAGGGACAAAATGTT
This sequence comes from Trididemnum clinides, assembly GCA_963675345.1. Lineage (NCBI taxonomy): Eukaryota > Metazoa > Chordata > Ascidiacea > Aplousobranchia > Didemnidae > Trididemnum > Trididemnum clinides. The sequence continues at coordinate 4,122,280 of OY776291.1, forward strand.
AAAAAACCCGATATTTTTGATTTTTAAAATTGGACAGTAAATATTATAAATGTATAAAAAAAATACTGTATGCACACAAATGAATTGATATTCAATTGGACAAAAGGGTCGAACAATTATTGACAATGAAAGGGTTTTGATAAATCGCCCTTCATTCTGTAACAAATTCTCTCTCTACAAACTCAACGTTATCAGCTCATTTTTTTGCCAAACGTTTTAGAATTGTTCAGGTGTGTTATATAAAAATAAAACATTAATACTTTTAGTAAAGGCCAAATAATTTATCTCGGTTTTGCCATTTTAGTGATGAGAGAAGTACCAAGACCCCTTATTTAAAAAAATTTTTTTTTAATCAGGCAGTAATGATATCAACAAGTTGCTGTTAGCATTCGCACTAACAATTAATCAGAAACAGTCTGATGTTTTAGGGAAATTGGTGGATTTTGGTAAATCGTCTTTTGGCGATTGGACGATTTACCAAAATCTTTTCAAAATCACAAAAAGAACATTTGCAAGGGGACAATTGTTCAGTTTATATCATTTTATGAATCTTCTTTAAACGTAGTAAATATTATATTTCTCAACTAATAACGATTTTGTCGGTTTTGATTGCTTTGGGTAGGTAGGTTTCACTCCTTTGCCGTTGGTTTTGATGGGTTTCAATCGGTTTCCTTTAGTTTGGGCAAATCAAGTGACTTGAGTAAACCTACAATTTGCTGGTACAGTAAAAGATTGTGGCTCGCTCTTTTTGATATGCTGAAGCATAACAGCGCATTTATTCATACGTATGCCGCAACCATTGTTTTATCAACTCACATTGGGCAACTATTGTCAGGTCAAATTCTTTTAGTATAATTAACAATTTTATAAACGAGGTAGCAAAGTTGAGCAATGATTATTACATGCAAAGACAAGAAAGAAGGTTCATGTAACTCCAAAACAGTCACACAAATCAAGTCATAAAAACACTATATACGCATCCACTGGCCTTTCTAAACACAAGTCTTTTGGAGAAACCAGACCACTTTGTAAAGTTGAAAACTTTTTGAAAATTAATCGTTTTGAAACCAAGAATTTTTCCCAATTTGATTTCCACACAGATGTAAAAAACCTTTTTTTCTCACATTTTGGTCTCCAAACAGACATAATGACCTTTTATTCTCACATCTTTCGCTTCTGTCGTATTGTTTGCTCAGGGCACCGCCACTTGCTCCTCCCGAAATATTCACAGTATGCTTCACATTCAACAAAAGATTGGGTCAGCTGTAATACTGCACACATTGCACACCATGTAAAAAAATAAGTTCCACTGCTTTGCTGGTGAACAAGGTTAAATAAGGCAGTAACATTCATCCACACGCTTGCTGTATTTTATTCATCAAGTAATAGCTTTTCTGATTCAAAGCCAGGGCGATTGTTTCAAGCTTGATTTTGATCGCATCGCCTTTTCGTAATTATCTGCTTTTCTACGGTGATGCAACTTTACCCTTAATTTGTCACAATCTGAGCTTGCTCAATGAAAAGTTTTTGCCTTTTGAGTGTCATATTTTGGTCTTTTTCGCACGAGGTAGCTGTTCGGATTGGATCTGTTGATTACTGACTGATTGCCTAGTACCTCGTGAAATTTTGTTTTTTTTCAGGATTGATTCCTAATTATAACTTAAATAAAAAACATAAAGCTACACCGTTACTCTGCATAGTTTGGGATAAATCATTGGATATCCTGGAACCCAAACTCAAATCTAAGAAGCAACAAAGTAAACACTCAAGTAGCTTTTTTGTGGGAGTGAGCTGAAAAATTCCTGGGGCTGCCAGCTAACTCTGTACTTTTGTGCAAAAGTGTAAACGTGCTGGTGCTTGACAGCGTAGCACTAATTTTTTCTTGAAGGTTGGAAATTTTTTTCGCATTTTTGTAGATATAAATGGTAATTAGGTCTACTTGCATATCAAACTGCACTCGTAATGTACCGTAAAATGGGGTGAATAGGGACTAAGGGGTGAATAGGGACAAAACATAAAAATTTGTTTGTGTCTTGAAAAAATCTATGTTATAATATTTTTTAAACTGATAATTGACTTGCAGGTGCATCTAGTTGTAATAAGTAATTATTGATATTTGTCATTTTGAATAGATTTTCATAACTGCAGGTGCAGAGGATAAAACTTGGTGTGTTTTTTTGGTGGTCAAAACTTTGTTTCTGTAAATCTAATTATAGTTAAGCTAGCTCTCTTGACCCTTGCACTTTTTTAAGTTATTTATTGCACACGTCTTAAAGCCACACAAAAACATATTTGAAATCTACTTTCTGAAAAATATTCATTTTATTTTTTCGAGCTGATTTTGAAAGTTTTTGGGGGTGAGTCGTGACGCTATGTAAAGAAATTATAAACCAAAACCGGGAGCCAGGCGGTACAGAAAATACGATAAGGAAGTTATGGCAAAGGCTATAGAAGAAATAGGACTTCCCTACAGGAAGGCCAAAAACATGTTTAAAATTCCACGAAGTGTATTAGAAAGGCATTATAAGAAGAAAGATATCAAGCGACAAGGAAGGCAGCTTGCCTTGAAGAGCGTCTTGAAAACACCTTGTTGAGCGTCTTGTACTTTGTGCGCTATATGGCTATCCTATGGATAAATTTGATTCGCGCTGCATCGTTAAAGCTCACTTAGACAGGAGAGGCATTCAGCACAAATGTTTTAAAAATAATATGCCAGGAAGGGATTGGGTTCATTTCTTTCTAAATCAAAACAAGCATCTTCTGGCTCGTAGAATGTGCCAAAATATTAAAAGATCAAGAGCTACGATTTCCGCGAAAGTCGTTAATGACTTTTTTGATAACCTCAGGGATACTTTGAAAGATGTTCCACCTGGTAACATCATGAATTATGATGAAACCAACCTTTGTGATAATCTAGGAAGAAAAAAAGTCATTGCAAAACGAGGCTTAAAACACCATGAGCGTGTAATGAACTCCACTAAATCAGCAACTTCAATAGTGTATGCTGGATGCGTTGATGGATCGTTACTACTACCGTATGTTGTGTATGAAGCCACAAACATGTGCGATACGAGGATTCTTGGAGACCAACAAGGAGCGAGGTACAATCGCAGCAAATCTGGATGGTTTGATTTTCGATGTTTTGAGGATTGGTTTATGAGCGCCGCTCTCCCTTATTTGAAACCAGTCCGATACAAAAAGGTGTTAGTGGGGGACAATTTGAGTTCGCATCTTTCTGCAGAAATCATACAAAAATGCGAGAAACATCAAATTGCTTTTTGTTTTTTACCGTCCCACTCTGCAATGAAGAGACTTGATAGGTCGAAACAGTGTCACTGTCTTCAGTTAGCAGAGTGCATTGCTGGCCTCATTCATTTGTTTTATTTCACTAAATCGTTCTTGATGAAGCGTTAGCTTCACTCACAGTATCATTTTATCAAGAAGCACATTATATATGCTTCTATCAATGTCACTATTCACCCCATGGTAAGACTGAATGGGGATTACATGTGACATTTGCATTATGTCCCTATTTACCCCCAAATGAGGGGTGGATAAGGACAGCAGTTTTTATAACCTGTGGCGAGATGGATAAGTATTAGAGACAAACCAAATTTTTCTGCAGAGAGTCTAGTAATGTGGCCACAAAATCAACTAACGCAGATTGTAAAATTTATTCGGAAAAAATTTATAAATTAAAAACCGTCAAAAGTGTCCCTATTTACCCCATTTTACGGTAGTTATATTGCAGGATGATTCTTTATGTTTCTTGGTTTTATTTTGTAAATGTGAGGTTTTTGGGAACCTTTGCGTGGAGTTTTTGCAATAATCTCATTGGCAGCACTGCTGTCATATTGAAAGCAAAGGTAAGTAGCAAAACCTGTTTCTAATATGCTTTCTGTTCTAGCAAAATGATATAATGCATCACTGACACACCGGTTTAAATCCGATTTTTTAACTATTAAATGGCATGTACAAAATTTGTAATAAATGATTTGTAGAGATGGATTTCACATTGTGATACCTTTGCAGTACAGACATGCCGAGCTGCTGCCGGGTGCTTTAAGCCCCTCGGACGTTTTTATCATTTTTAGCAAAGTGGAATAAATTGCCAAAGTTTAATCCCAAATAATCTCAATCTTGCAGGATTTAGAAAAAAATTATCCTTCTTTTTAGAACAAAAAACTAGTCCATGGGTTATTCACTTAATTCATAACTAACAATGTGATAGCTGGAGCATGAATGTTGGACCTTAAACCTAGGTTGTCGCACTCTACCCTGGCTGCTTTCATGCCCGGGGTAAGGAACATATGAATAACCAGAGATTTTTAAGTTTTATAACTAAGCCTGCAACTGCGAAAAATTTATTAGCAGTAGGCCTATACTTCATATGCTGCCATCGCTTCAACGTCTATTCACAACTTTAACTCTATGCCCCAATACACTTAGTCAAGTCAACGCATGAACTTTTTAAAAATTGCGTGCTGTTGATTAGCAAGCACAGTCTTAATTTATGGGGAAGCTCGGTATTATAAACTACTATATTATAAAGCGCAAGTCTTTCTGTCTGTGGTTTTCATTCCTCCGAAACTACTGTACGTACAAACATTAAATTTGGCACCTCTCCGGAATAAGTGTCAGAATGGACTTCGTCACCTCACAACCACAGCATATTCAAAATAAATTCTTTTTTAAATGTGGAAAACCAATTTTTGCTCAAATGAAAGCCAGTCCCAACTTACAAAGTATTTTATCTTTTGGGGTCTAAAATGAAGTCACAGCAACCGCTTGACTGCGCAATTTGTTCTCCGAGTTTTATGAAACACTACTGATTACAAAAACGCATTCTGAAACGTTTTTAGAAGATATTAACCAGATGTTTCGATAAAAACAGTTCTAACAACAAATTATGCAAAATTCACGATGCACCAATTCTTTTTTAGCATTTTAACCATTTAAAGCGGGCTTTTTCTCTTTTTCCTTGAACGCTTCAAACTGCCTCGATGATGTCAAAATGTTGTCTGGTATCTTTATAAAACGCAGCAGACGGTACCTACGCCTCAAGTTTTACTTCTCTTTTATATCAAAAGCCAACAACTGATATGTTGCTTGTTGAAGAAGAATGATACATTACAGTATTAAGTTAGCCGTCGGACAAAATGCCTACAGTTGTTTTGTAATGTAATGGCAAATTATTTTATTTTTGTACAGTCTTGTCCCAAACCTGACTAATCTAATAAAATGTAGCAAAGTTAAACAAATTGATGATTTTCATTTGAAAGCTGCCAGGAATTACAAAAATTGTCTGTATCTTTACCACAGTAACCTGGTTCATGGGTTGTAGTCTTAAACCCCAACCTAACCTATCGTAACAACTTCACTTTTATCGCTAAACTTTAAGTTAGTTTGGACTTCCCTAGCTGGAATCATGCCAGGAGCAAGAAATATGCGCTCAGCCCGAACGCTAGGTCATACAAATAGACAAACAATTACCAAAAGTCGTAAGTAGCAAGCCAAATATTTAATAGCTTATATCAGAAATTACATAACCATTATATAGGCGCATCCCTCCTTCTTCACTGCACTTATGCTTCCATGCTAGTGCTGAAATAAACACATATATCTATGTGAAATTATTGACTCTTTTCAATTGTGAGCAAGTCCACTTCCTATGTGCAGGGTGTCCCAAAAAAAACGTAACACTTTTGTTTTGGTCTGTGCTTTTTATTCTTTACTCTAACACTTTCATCTTTTCAGGTGTGACTAGCTAAGAATAGGAGATTTGTTTGACACCAATATTTTAATATTTTGGCCAAGATGGTGTACACATATAGGTAAAGGACAAAAATTGTGGAGTGGTACATTGAAACCAAGTCCTATGTGAAGACTCAAAGACGGTTTGCAGCTCATTTTGAAACAAGAGCGAAACCAAGTCGCCGTATGATTCAATACCAAGTGGAAAAATTTAGAGAACATGGGACTGTACACAATCTGAATAAAAAAAGATTAGGCAGACAAAGAACTGGCAGGTCGGCAAGCAATGTCAACGCAGTCAGAAACTCTGTGGTTCAAAGTCCCAAAAGGTCAATCCGCAGACGTTCTCAGGAGCTTGCACTAACAAGAAACTCTATCCATAGAATCTTGCGAATGGATCTGAATCTGTATCCTTATCAGGTACAGATAACACACAAATTGACAGATTTTGACATGGAAAGAAGAATGGAAATGGGTGAATGGTTTAATAAGATGATGGAAGGGGATCAAGAATGGATAAAGGATGTGTGGTTCAGTGACGAGGCACATTTTCACCTTAATGGCATTGTCAGTAAGCACAACTATCGTTTCTGGGGAATAAAAATGCCTGCTGATTTCGTTACCCAAAAACTTCTTCACAGTTCGAAGGTCACTGCATGGTGTGCTTTAAGCTACAGAGGAATTATTAAACCATTTTGGTTTGAAGATGAGGATGAGAATGCAGTAACCATCAATCAAGAGAATTACAGAAGAGTTGTTCAGACGTTCTGTACCAACCTTTGTCGGAGAAGAAACATTACCTTCAGTGCACAGTGGTTTCAACAAGATGGGGCTACTCCACACACTGCCAAGGACACTCTTGAATTTCTTCGGCAAAAATTTAAAAACCGTTTAATTTCATTCAATACGGAACACATTTGGGCTCCTCACTCACCTGATCTTAGTGAGACTTTTTGGAATTTTTTTTGTGGGGCTATGCCAAAGAAAATGTTTACAAAAATAATCCCCAAACTGTTCAGGAACTAAAGGCTGAGATCACACAGTTCATCAGGAGAATCCCAAACGAGATGTGCCAACGGGTTGTTGAAAACTTTGCTGTCAGGCTAAATGCCTGCATGAATCGAAATGGAGGACACATCGAACATTTCATTCACTGCAGAGATCAGTGCTGAAGGCAAAAATAACTGAATTGGACTTCAAAGTAGAAATTATGAGTTCATTTTTTCAGAAAAAAATTTCCCTAATGTACTCTATCTATTGGCAAAAACGCTATTAATTTCAATCTAAAATAAAAAATTAATTGCCATGTAAAAGTGTTACATTTTTTTTGGGACGCCCTGTAAATGCTGGAAATAGGCCAAATAGCACGTCGCTAGGTACTTCAAAAACTTTGGGAGAACTATAGCGGCAATGCGCAACCACCACTAATGTTTTTCTACTCGAATCCCTTTACAAACACCGTATTTTGGTGTTGGAAAGAGAATTGGTTGTGTCAAATAACACTAACTTTTGTTTCTCTACTCACAACTGCATATTCTCTTTACCTTGACACAGATTATGGAACGCTGCAATTGCAATAACTTAACAGTGAGCGCTTCAGTTGAAGTTAATATCTGCCGCGATATTGCAAATGCTAACAACAACATTTCAGATGCCATAAACAATTTTCATTTTTTTCGCTTCTTTTAAACTACTGATTAGCAAACATGAATAGATAATTGTTGTTCGTTCAGTCAAAAGGTTTAAGGTAAATCTGAAAAAAAGTAGTTCAGTTGTTCCTTGTTGAACAATAATAAAATACACCAAAGTTCTCATAAAAACAGTTTTGTAGTTGTTAGGTTTTGCCATATTACGCCAGGTAACCTCTTTCCTAGAGGCATTCATGTCAAGACGAAGCAACATACTCGCAGCCAGATGCTTTTGCTCACGTAAATCGGCAAACATTACAAAAGAATTGCAAGTAGTGGACCAAATATTTAATGGCTTTTTCCTGAAAATACATATCAATTAACTTACGCTCTTCCACAAATTTGGTATGCTTTCAAGCACTTAGTTAATTTACGAACAAAAATTTGTTAAATTCAAAGACGCTTATGCTGATAACAGGGAAAATAAGGCGTTGCCAGGGACTTTAGAAACTTAACTGACATGTAGTGGCTACAACCAATCCTCAATAATGTTTTTTAATTGGTTTCCTTTTTACAAACGGTGGTTTTGTTTTGAAACAAGAATTGGCTATGTCAAAAGAACATTAAGTTTCATCACTGTTTCCACTACTACACGGATACCGCCGTCTGAACCGATATTATAGACCTCGACTTTGCGGATAGGAGCTCAGCGAGCGACGCTGTTAAGACCTGGCTAGTACCTTAAAAAATTCAAACTTTGAGGGGAAATCAAAAAAAAATATTTCAGTAAGTCTTCACTAGTGGGGGAAATTGTGGTAACTAAATGTACAGTATAATGTTAATTATGGAGGGAATTTATTTGTTGAAAATGCGTATCAGATCAAGCTGATATTCCAATGCAGAGCATTCGGGGAAAAACATATCCACTTTTGCTCTACTTTGGAACCAAGGCACATAGGTTTAACCAGGAAGCTTGGCGTCACAAATATCGTTACGAGTGGGGATTTCACCAAGTAGTAAAATGAGCCTACCAACAAAGAACTTAATTCTGTAGTTGTTGAACGAAAACCACTCCCAACTTTGACTTTGTGCTCTTACACGTATTGCAAGGGATGGATAGAATCTTTAAAATGATGAAGAGTTTGTAAAACAAGTCTTAATTGCAAAATACGATGATCGATAATAATGGCACAGGGGCGATGATGGCCCCATTGCGCCAAATTTTGTTACTGCTTTCAAAAATATTACCTGAATTTAGCCGGCTGCACCATTATTTCTAACCCGACATAACTTGCTGGTAGCCCGGCGGAGTGACGCTGGCAGACCCGGCAAGCTGAAAGTTATAATAATGCAATCAACAACACCGCAGATCTATCATTGAACCAATTTATTTTATATTTCACTTACAGAGTCCTATACAAAGTTGATTCCAAAGCGAAAAGCTTACAAAACGATAAAAAACACTTTAAATCCAATAGGAAGGTTTCATATGACGTCACACATTTGGTGCAAAAAAAAAGTGGCTGACCAAAAGCTGTAATTTTTGCTGGAGAGGCATTGGGCGAACACCAACTTTAGAGGTTTTTTGAAAAGTAGCAAGAAATTAGTTAAAAATTGTAATAAATTATTGCTAGTTATTAATTTAATTAATGGATATTAAGGCATATAGGCTAACCTGCAATCAGTTGAATAAAATAACACATCCACGATCGTTTCGTTCCTATTAGAACTCGTCAGGTGGACTCAGGTATTGAACCGACGGTCACATGAATTGCTTCATGCGGTTTATACCACTCTGCCATCGGTCCATTCAACTGATGCTGATAATTTTAAGCTTATATATAATGCACGCTCACTACAGTGAGCTTAATGCGGTATATGCTTTAAATTCCCAGCCAAGCCAGTGCTTTTATCACGTTATAATACGAATTATAGGAGCTGGTGTTAGCTTGTTAAGATATTAATTTAATTAATGGCATATAGGCTAACTGCAATCAGTTGAATAAAATACCACTTCCACGACCGGTTTCGTTCCTATTAGAACTTGTCAGGTGGACTCATACTCAATTCGTATTGCTAGTTAGTTACTCCTAAACAAAGAAATTTAATCAAAAGCAATTCGGTTGAGATCAGGCCTTTTAGTTGGCTGGTCTAAACTTAATACTGTGGGCCGATTGGCCGAAAATTCGGCCTTAACCCTTTAAGGATCATAAGATTTGAAACAATACGCTAATTGTTTGGTAATAACAGAATTGTAATAGATTTCAGAAAAATGTTTGTCTCATCATAATGACAAAACAATTAACAATCATGTAACATATGTGCTACATTGATCCTTGAAAATTAAAAAAAGTATCAGTTAAATATAATTTATTCCTCCGTCAAAAATAACTCTGCCAATTAAATACCCGTAGGTACATCACCAAAATTAACCATTATCCGATCATTACTACCGGTACCGTAAGTTTTTGATTATCCTTGGCCTACTTGATCCAGCAGCCGAGGCAATACTCAAAAAAATTGTTTGAGGAAAAGTGAATTTCACAAAATTACATCTGACACATCAATGTAACCTGTCTGCAAGCATTTTTGACAAAAATTTCAAAGGACTGGTGATTATATCCATCAATATCTAATCCAACTCATGACAAACGGTAGGCCTACAGAAGTCTGTCCTGTCATCTAGGCCATAAAATAACGATATCACTCCTATTCAATTCAATGCAAAAACATGAAACTGGTCGCCCACTTTTTTTGAAAGCTTGTTTTGATGACGTTTTATTTCGTGCGTGAAACCTTCCTATTGCATCAATTAACTTCCGGTTTGGATTAAATCAAAGGAAATCGTCAAACAAAATAATTGTTTTATTTTGGAAGTATTACTAAGTTTTACTTATTGTTTGCCAAACAATTAATTATTTATATCCATGTGATCTAAATGCAGAAGATATTTTTTTGTTGGCAAAAACTACAAAATAATGTGCTCCGTATTTCTATCTAATATTTTACAATTATTGCTTCAGTACACCGCCATGAACCTTCAACCTGGAACCGGGTATAAAATACTAGTGTGTGCCTATGATGGAGTACAACTTTTACATCACAAAACAATAAATGCTGAAACCAGTAAGTTAATTCAATACTTTTAAAATCAGTGCTAAGCAAAATATTTTATTGATGAAATCGTTTTGGATATTCAATTATTACTTGAACCACTTTGGGGAAACACGGAGAAATGGGCACAGACGTTTAGTGGTTTTTCTCTCTTTAGTTATCCTGATGCAGATATCACATGAAAGCATGGCTTCTTACACAATTTGCCTAAATAGCATGTGCGACGACTTTACCATCACTTGTAACCTAAAGCAGGACTGCTTCCAAGCATCAATGTTATTTCTGGTATATCTTAATGCATTGCTTCCTGAAATCCCATCAGACAATCTGGGAGTAGTAAGCAGATTGCAATGATGGCCTCTTCAATCTGTCATGCGCTTGCATTAGGGAAACAAGTCTTCAATTCAAATGATTAAATTAGGGAACGCAAATGACAACAATACACCTGCTCACTTGATTTACAAGTTACAGGTAGCAACTAATCAAGTTTGCTCAGCCAACTTCATGTTTGGTTTTGAAATCAACGCTAGAAAAACCAAGAGTCGTGTTTAATTTTTTTCCATTGCCATTGCTAGACTGCAATATCTTTGTGGCTGCTAAGAGGATTCAACATGTGGATACTTGCCATACTTCAGTTCAGAGGTGGGCACTTCCGCAAATCGGTCTGCAAATCCGCAAATTGCAGACTCCCGTTTCTATTTGCGGATTTGCGGTAAAAAACTGAAATTTACCGCAAATCCGCAAAGCAATAGGCAGTGTTGCATGTTCCGCTGTAAAATCCGTTTGGGAAGTGGACGACCATATTTCCTAGGTCGGAGGTTAACGTCCGAGTGTTATGACCTTTTTTTTGGAGGTCAATATCTGGTCGACGACAAAATTTGACCTCCAAAAAAAAGATCATCACGAGAAGACAAAATAACAGTAAATATTTCGGTATAAGATTGCGGAAATGCAATGTGCATTTGCAGTTGTGGAAGGGCAAAAAGTTACCCAAACCTATTGCAAACTTGTGAATTTGTGGTTGCGCAACGCCTCTTGCAGTTTTGCGGAATTTGTGGTTGCGGAATTGAGTTTAAATTTGCGGTTCCCAGCTTTGCTTCAGTTGCATTCTTTTTCTGAAGAAATCTTTTTGCTGAATGTAAGTAGCAAAAATGTATTTTCGATGAAAGAACATGCAGCTCTAGTGCAGGGCAGCTCAAGTGCAATAGGTAAGACTCCAAAATTCAAATCACAGTTCTTGACTACCAAGCAGATTTGACGGGCAGTAACGCAATGTAAGTTTCCACTCTACTCTTGGCTGCAGGTAAAATACCTAAGCTATGAATGCCGAGATTGACCAAACTGAAACAATTCCATCAACAATAGTTACAAGCTATAGGCAGTGTTGCCAGATTTTCTTCAAGTTTCTAGCCCAATTGGTATGTTAAACTAGCCTAATAGTAGCACAAAGCTTGCCCTGGTAAAAGAGAGCCTAAAATTAGCCCAAAATTGGCAAAGCTTCGCAAAGTCAGTCCACACAGGGCCGTTGAGAGAACAGCCCAGCATCAACACAATGATTGGATTTCCATCGATATACACACCCAAATTAACCAGTGCTTCAGTTTGATTTCCAAATAGAAAAGGTCATCGCTGCAACCGTGGTTGTGTTTCCCCACGGTTTAGGTAACTTCGCCATTTGATTGACGTTGAACTCCAAAAAAAAAGGTCACATCTTCCCGATCGGTTTCGATTCTACCAAGCGGTTCAGGTATTTTCGACTACTCTCTACGGATTTTGTGTTAGCTAAGAAAATTTTCGTACTGTGTTGCAAAAGTGCGCCAGCGGCAATAAGAACCTCCATATGAGACACGTTTAAGTCTTCATAAATTTTTATACTTTTATACTTATTATCACTCTATGAACTAGCCCAAAATATGGCAACTGCATGGCAAAAACCAGCTGAAAAAACCGCAACCCGCGACTGCTAAATTTTTCCCCCAACGCCTAATCCAAATTAGCCCGATTCTGCGGGAACTGGCAACACTGGCTATAGGGTAGTTCCGCGAGAGATGACCCCTGAGAGAAGATGGCCAATCGCCGCCATTTTGTTGTTTTACAAGTTATGGTTGATTGGTTTTGTAAGTTTTGAGTCAGCAACAGATACAGCAACATGTCGCAATTTACAATTAAAGTCAATCGAATATTGTAAGATGTAACTAAAGTAGTTTTTGAAAGGGAAAACTTTTGCAGCCTAATTTAGGTTTATAGGTGGTAAGCCAGTTTATATTTAATTTTTCGTAAAATTGCCTTCAGGTTTTAAAGGTTTACAATGACAAGTGGTTGTTGTACGTGGTAGCTACCTTCACAAAATTAGTTACGTCATCTCCCCTCGACATTTCGGTCAGACGGCCAACCACTATTACAGGGTGGATGGCCATATTTAAATGCACCTGTTTAAGCCTGCAAATATAAAAATGCAATACACTATGGTGACCAGTAGATAAATTTTATGCTGTAGCAATAGCCTACTATGTATGCAAAAATAAGGTAATATGCCTACCAAATACAAACGCAAATTTGTAAACTATGGTTTTTGAAGCTTGGTGTTATGCTGCAAATATCGCACAACATAGTAAGTGGATTCAAGGTTTCGGTGTTTGCCCATTTAATCCATCCACCGCACCTAACTGTGCCTTCAATTTAAACATTACTTCACAGCAGAGCCATGTAGACACAGCAATGGAAGTAGAGAGTTGTTCTAATCCCGGGATCAATGTAGAAATGACAAACCTTCCTGAGCCATCAAGGCAAGAAGCTTCATCAAGCAATCAAGCTTTAAATTTACCACAAGAAAGTGAAGGTGATGTAACATTGCCACGCATATCTGCAGAGACCCCTACAAAAGTGCTCAATGCCATTTCGCCCATTCCAAGATATCAGAAAACAACATTAAAAAGACGAAAACAACATGCAGCATTACTCACATCTTCTGACAACATCAATAAGTTAAGAGTCAAGTATCATCCTACTGTTGCAAGTAACCATAATGCCCAGAAAAAAAGACTGATAAAAAAGTCTAAAGAAAAAGCAGTTGCTAGACCAATCAGTTCTAACGAAGCTTCTTCTAAAGGTCCCCTTTCGTTGCTGGATAATTCCAGTGACGAAAACTTTGATGCCACAGATGAATGTGTCAGATTTGGAAAGGATAATTTTCCCACAATAGAGCAAAGCAATTGGATATGATGTGTAGGATGCTCAAGTAGTCCAGCCGCTACGGGGGCGTGCCCACCTGACAGGTGCTTGTGCCCCCCTATTTTGGGTACCTCTAAACTCTTTGTTTTGTTTGGAGCACTACGTAACAACAAGACAACAAACAATAGAAATAAGATACTTAGATTTCTGATGCAAAATGACGTTCAATTCAACATACATTTATCCCTCGTTATTTGCTGCGTTTTCGTCTGCAGTTTTGACGATTCACGGATTTCAATTTTAAAAAAGTGAATGCAAAAAATAAATTTTAACCCATTGAAAAGCCACTAATGCATCCCTTGAAAAATAAAAGCATCCAAACGCCGCAGGCGAAAGCCCATAAAATCTTCTTTAATGGATATTCTGAAGAAGATGAGAAGAAAATGTTTACATCTCCCCATCAACATGTTTTTAAAGAAGGTGCCAGCGGTACAGTCTGCCAAGCCAGTGCTACAACCTTCAACGACCTCAGCATCATCAGAAGCAGCAGCAGCAGCGGACATCTCGAGCACATCTTCAATTGAAGATAACTTAGATTGAATTAAATTAATTAAACATTTAAATGTTTATTGTTTAAGTAATAGTTTATTTAAAACTTTTTCCATAGATTTTCAATGGTTTAGCCAAAAAAAGTATTTGCGGTTTTAACCATTCACGGGGTTTTTGAGAACGTATATACCGCGAATAACGAATGATGACTGCAATTCTTGTTTGACACTGTTGGATTCTTTGCACAGTTTTGGCGCAATCAACTGCTGAAACACAATAATTGTGACGCAAAAAACAGTATTGTCAATACCTACTGCAGATGTTTTCATTTCGCCTATTCGCTGAGGATGTAAAAGGCGCAAAATGAGATTGAGAGATTGGTTGTAAAGTTCTCATTTGAGAGAAAGTTTGTAAGGTCTCAACTTGTCTGCTAACCGCAGTGCACCCGCAACATCTGCTGCAAGTAGGCCTGTGAGCAAACGAAAATCTGCTGATGTTAATTATTTGGAGGTCGACGACCCGAAGCAAATTAAGCTGCGTGCTTATCCTGTAAGCATGTTTGGAGCCAAGAAAAAATGCTTCAATGTTGTGTGGTATCAGAGGTGGGATTGGTTGTAATATTCTGTCAAGTTTGATGCAGCCTTTTGCTTTCCTTGCCGCAATTTTGAATCTAAAGCTGGAGAAGATTTTCGAGGAATGCGTTGTGAATCAACTTTAACAATCGATGGCTATCGTAATTGAAAGCATGCTACTAAAATGAATAGAGGTTATTCCAAGCATGCTGCCTCCAATGAACACGTAACATGCTGCAGTACCTGGAAAGAAAAAAACCAAACGATCTGAAATAGGTAAAGAAATTACTTCATTAGTCAGTACAGAAGCAATTGAAAGAAATCGCTACTACTTTTCTACCTTAATAGACATAAGTAGTATATAATACGACTTTCGACCCCTTTTTTGCGGTGGTGGCGCTGTGGTGGCGTGGTGGCGCGCTACGTCATTTCCGAACGTGATTTCCGAACGTGTTGATACATGAACTTGAAGTACATTGTAACAGCTTGTAAATACAACGTGTAACAACTTGTAAATAACAACTTAAAAACAAATGGTAACCTTACCAAGACAACTTGAAAACAAATGTCAATACAACTTAAAACAAATGTCAATACAACTTAAACAAATGTCAATACAACTTAAACAAATGTGAATACAACTTAAAAACAAATGGTAACCTTACCAAGACAACTTGAAAACAAATGTCAATACAACTTAAAACAAATGTCAATACAACTTAAACAAATGTGAATACAACTTGAAAAGAAATGTTTATAGCAGCTTGTAAATACATGTAAATAGAACTTGAAATTGATTTGTTGTACCCTCGCTTGAGAATACCCCCACTCCAAAAGTTCTCCAATTGATTTCACTTTTCAACTGGTATACGATTTTTTGTCTTATTGTAAGCACAACTGCTTTAAAACGGAAACATTAACTTTAGGTCGTGACTGAGCCTTTGATACTAAATCATAACTACTTGCTTTCGAGCGTAAGCATTAATCACGCATAATCATTCACATCTTGAAATTGTTTATAAAACCTCTGATCGATTTCTCCTTTTGATTCCCTAGAATGTTGTTTCTTTACTCTTCTAGATGTGTTTATTGGGGGTATTTTTCTTTACTTGTTATATTTCTGCAGTTGGCTGGAATTAATTTACATCTATTTCAGTAGAACTAGGTAGGTAATGGATTCAGTCTTATTACAATACGATCTTGGAGGAATATAGACGTGGTTACTGGTGTCATGAAAGACAGATGTTTAAGGGAAAAATTTTGCTTGTCTATCACTAGCTGAAAACGTACATAAGAAAATAATTTGAAAGCACAACCAACAGTTTCGAACTAGCCGCAGATACAATGTTGGGGAGTATAGATTTCAAAACTAGGGTCAGACACAATCTTGGACGAGTATAGATTTCATTACTAGCCGCAGATAAATCTTGGACGAGTATAGATTTTAAAACCAGTCGCAGATACAATGTTGGGGAGTATAGATTTTAGAACTAGTGGCAGATACAATGTTGGGGAGTATAGATTTTAGAACTAGTGGCAGATACAATGTTGGGGAGTATAGATTTCCAAACTAGGGCAGATACAATGTTGGGGAGTATAGATTTCAGAACTAGCTGAAGATACAATGTTGGGGAGTATAGATTTCAAAACTAGGGTCAGATACAATGTTGGGGAGTATAGATTTCAAAACTAGGGCAGATACAATGTTGAGGAGTGTAGATTTCAAAACTAGGGCAGATACAATGTTGGAGGAGTATAGGTTTTAGAACTAGTGGCAGATACAATGTTGGAAGAGTTTAGATTTTAGAACTAGTGGCAGATACAATGTCGGGAAGTATAGACTTCAAAACTAGGGCAGATAAATTTTGGAGGAGTATAGATTTTAGAACAAGCGACAGATACAATGTAGATGTAGCTACCAGTATGATGAAAGACAGATGTTAAAGGAGGAAAATCTGCTCGTTCATCACTAGATGTAGACTTACAGAAGAAAATAATATACAAATTTTTAGATCATACAGATATTTCAATCAAAACATTTACGTTTATTACAGCTAGTCGTTAGTTTCAGAGGAAAATAACCAACAGTTTTCTAGATTATCAGGTTTTCTGGGGAAAATCACAGGCAGCGACGTTGCTTCCAGAAGAGTGCGGTGGAAGAAACAATATTAAATTTGACACAGTTTCAAACTTTTATCGTTACTTTTACACTATTTAAATTAAAATTTTAGTAGATTGACCAGACCTTGGAGTGAAATGTAGATTTGTTTCACATACGACAGCGAGGTAGTTAAATTTTTATGTTAGTTTCACACTTTCTTGGAAGAAAAATTTTAGTAGATTGACCAGACCTTTGAGTGAAATGTAGAATTGATTCAGATATGACAGTGAGGTAGTTGAAGTGCAGTGGTGGAAACATTTTGAAAAAGTCACAACAAAGAAGTTTGTTTCAATTTAGCACTTTTTAATCACTACTAAATATTATTAAACCAAGAAGATTAAACCTTTGTTGTGTTTGGAGACTACTTCAACAATTGTAAAATTTTACTTGTAAACATTCATCACGCAACCAATTTACAATATCTTTTCATACAACTAGAAAACAAAAATTGTATCCTACTATAACACTGCTTTTAGTAAAAACTATCAAATTTTTCCACCAACATAAAATTCATATTTTTCAAAAACAGCTAAGCTTACTATCAACAAAATCCGATGCGAGCGGAAACATCAACATCACGTCAGCAAATCTTTAACCAATCACAATCGATGTAGAACTTCAAAAATGGTTTACTATCAACAAAAATCTGACGCCAGCAGAAGCATACACCGTACGGAGATGATTACGTCTTTAAAAATTATAAACATTCTTACCTCTTATTCGACCAATGACAAACCAGCAAGTGTTTTTGTATGTACTACATCACAAGTTTTCATTGCACAATTGTTGGAAAGAACAAGGCAGGTCTAGGCAAGATTAGTGATTTTTCTTCTTTCTTTGTTAACATTTCTCTATAAAAGTCGTATGGTTTTGCGAGAAAATTAGAAGAAGAACAATGGAAAGCAGCGACGAGACACACACTTCAATTGCTGACGACTATGAAGAGAGAGCAAAAAATGTCGACGTTACAACGACTCATCCCCACTCCTCATGCTACGACGGATTGATGGAGCAAACAGAGTTGTTGAGGCGTGCAAGAAAACATCAAGAAGAAGCAAGTAAAATACGAAAAATCTTCCTCGACATTGACAAAGAAGAGAAATCAATACCCGCAGACGGTGAGATGCTGAGAAAAGGCGTGCTGACTGTCTCAAGAGGAAAAGCTCTCTTTTCAACCGATCAGCTTATTCAAGTGTGTATACATATGTTTGAGGGTCTACCGTTTATGGCGTTCAAAGGCCCAACAGACGCTCGTCCTTATGTGGTGGTTATTTTCTCAGCTGACTGTCAATACGGTGATGTCTGCAAAGTGAAAACAAGATTGGAGATTTTCAAAAAAGAGGCAGCTGTAGAAAACTTCCTTATCAGATTTAAAGTGGAAGCTATCTTTTCACCCGAGAAATATTTTCAACATCTACAAGATCGATCATCCGGATTCATCGTTAGAAACGAAAACTGTGGTATCAGCAAGGAGTAAGCTGCTCTTGTGAAAACCTTGAAAGAGGTGAAATACACAGCCGGGAAGAAAAAACGTTCTAGTAGCCTGCCTAAAAGTGCTGAACTTTATCAAAAAAAGAGAAAACCCTCTCCGCTAAATATAAAACAATAAATGTATGATTTTTAACGCATGTATCCGTCTTTAGATTTGAGTAAATTAGTTTAAAATGCTGTGCCCTTCTTTCGAATCTGAAGAAACGCGAATCTTATCCTTCTCAGACAATTGGCCTCACCGAGTCGATAATTTAAGTCCTGAACGAATGGCTAAAGCTGGATTTTTGTACAGAGGCAGTGACGATCGAGCATTTTGTTTTTATTGTGGCCTATCTATTTATCAGTGGGCGGACACGGACATCCCAGAAATTCAACATGCGAAATACTTGTCCGCGTGTGCGTATCTAGAGAGAACGTTTGGAACTGGTTTCATTAACCAACACAGTAACTTCCGCATTCCAGAAGAGGAGTTTTTGTCGGGAACGAGATTTGGGTTTGCTACCCCTGAAGAAGCAGTAGATCCAACAATTGTGAGAAACTCTCCAGTAGAAAATGAAGAACCGAACATAACCCCCCTAACTGAAGCAAAAGAGTGTGACACACCTCAAGAACTTGTATGCAAAGTGTGCTTCGACGCTCGAATTAATGCTTTAACGATGCTTTGTGGACATTGCTTTGGATGTCTGACCTGTACAGCGAAGCTTTATTCAAAAGAATGTCCCATATGTCGCGTGATTATTTTGGATGTAAATCGTATTTATATTGTATAATAAAACACTCGATTGTATTCAATTCTGTTTATTACACGTAAAACAGTTACATTTTCAGTAAATTCTGAATAAAGCGCTCAACAGTTTGTCATTTAGACTAAAATTATTGGAGAAATGAGTCAATATCTCAGATAGAGAGCAACCACGCGACCGAAATAAGATGTAGTACACGGTATAATGTCCACAGACTTCAGATATCAAACTCTGTAAGGTTTTTGAGTTGTAGTCCCAGGATGAGGAGTGAGAATCTAAAAAATCTGTCAAACCATAAACAATTGGATGTAGGCCATAGCTATTGAAAAACTCAGCAGATCTTGGATTGTTGAAGAACATAGCAACCCAGTGTTCTCCAGGAGCAGTGCTCGGATCGGTGTTAACAACATAACTCCCAGGATACTCCATAGTAGGTAGCTGATCTTTAGAATAAACGCCCTTAAAAATCTTTTTGCACAGGAGTCATTCCTCTCAATCTGTAGTGTATCCATCAGTCAATACGTTTCTATCAGTCGGTCAATCAACCAATTCTGCATGAATTACGACATTGCTTCTGTTGGAGGAGTGTTAAAGTCTAGACAAATGTTTTTCATCAACTCCAGATGCGCACAAGAAGCCTCAGATCTGGCGCAAGAATTCAAAACTTTTCATAGTTTACAGACAAGAAAAAACTCAGGCTTATCACCGCCAACAGACATAAAATTTCATCATCTCCGCAAAATTAGGTAGAAATCTGCAGAGTGCGGTTTATTTTTTCAATCGCAATACCTATTTGAGACACTTCAAAACTATTATGCTGCAGTCATCACCACACTCGTACAAAATAAGTGCCTAGACCCGGGTTTGAACCGGGGACCTTTAGATCTTCAGTCTAACGCTCTTCCAACTGAGCTATCTAGGCAGTAATGGCCAGTACGGGGCTCGAACCCGCGACATTAACACGACACTATAACAGAATGAGCTAACTGACCACTTGTTGAAATCCCAGAAATTTCTCTATTAAGTGAAGCAACTGTCTTTGATGTTATGCCTTTAACGTCTGCAGGAAATAAAGATTTTAAAATTTTCTTGAAAAAGTATTACATATTTATCTAGTTACAGTACTTTGCAACAAGTCTTCCGTTTCAAAATCACAAATTCTTTTCCTTTCTTACCTACTTATACTTCTTGAGGGTTGCTGATAGTTATTGTTTTAGGCACTGTATCAGTTCTGATGTGCTAAAGTAAGATATTCATGAAAACCGTAAGTTTTAGATCTGCAACAGTTTATAAGGGTAATTGATAAAATCATATTTTCTTCCTCCTGGACAACATGGAATAAAATATTTTTACGCTTATGACAAAGACCTATGTATATTAATTTTTAAAGGGTTTTCAAATCTGATTCTGGCTCCAACATTTGGAGATTCTTAAAAGCTTGCGAGCATGTCGAGTGCAACATGTAAAGACAACAAAAGTTTTAAAGTGCAAAAGAGACTGTAGAAATATTGGTAACGCTGAATGAAGATTAAATAACTTGACAAATGTTTGGAAATATGTAGTTTTTGTCTAATTTGCTTCACCACATTCAACTTTTTACGTCAATACACTTGAATTCGTACCAAAATTTTAAAATATAATATTCATTGGTTGAAAATGCAGTGGGAGACTTTAACATTTCTTTCAGATTTATTCACTTGTTAAATTCTCACCAAATATTGAACACGTTGAGACAACAAAATATTTTTATCTGACACTCTTGTGAAATATTTCAGTTGAAGACCACTAAACAACCTTGTGCGCGCTCAATATACTGGTTTTCGATGTTACCACAAAACAGTTCAGCGGTCAATGAGCGGACTAATATTTTTCAATCATCACGCATTATTTTCGCATTATGTAATACTTTTGCTGTATGTTTATTCAAAAAATTCTATCTTATAGTGTTTTCAAACTTCAATTTTTACCTCTGTACATAGCAGTAAAATACAACTTTACCTCAACTACTCTAAAAGTTTATGTATCCAGTCTAATATTTGACACTACAGATTACCGAAACAACATCAAGTATCTTACAAGTTATTTTATGCAACTAAAAATCAAACTAACTTTTTGTGGTTGGTTCTATACGGTGTACCAGCTGCAAAGTTATAGGAGTGAATGAAACTTATATCACCACTACACCTAATTTCAAAAACCATCTGTCTTCAATCCACACCTAAATCATTCTATTACTACTTTTCATCTCCTATTTTGTTTTATTTGCAGTAGAAATTGATATCTTTCTAGCGACTGTCTCTAACATATTGTTGCATAACATCCAGGTTACCTCAATTTTGTGTATGAGAAAACTTCCTAGTTTACAACTCGTGGCCATTAATTTAAGAGTAATTGATAATATTACCTGGACAGATATTGTTCTTACAGCTGAGAAAGTAACTTTTCACAACACTTTTTGAGAGCGTACTACAAAGTTGATTGGGGTTATCACACGATGTTCACATTGACCAAGATTTGTGCTGCATAGAGATGGGTTATTCTGAACAATTACATCTTATTTCTAAATTTGCTAATACTTAAAACTACAAGCGATTTTAATAAATAATAAACATTTGAAATTTCAAACGTTTTCGACCTTTTCAAGAATTAAAATCTGTAAATGTAATAATTTCAAATAATGAAGATATACAGTGTGTCCAAAAAATAGGTACCGTTCAAAATAATTCACGTATTTTCTATCATTTTTTCACAATAAGTCGATACCTTTCAAGATATCTACGTATTTTCCATCATTTTTTCACAATAAGTCGGTACCTTTCAAAATATCTACGTATTTTCCATCATTTTTCACAATAAGTCGGCACCTTTCAAAATATCTACGTATCTTCCATCATTTTTTTTCACAAAGAATGTGGTTCTCATTTCCCATTGTAAACTAGGAAGTTTTCTCATACACAAAATTGAGGTAACCTGGATGTTATGCAACAATATGTTAGAGACAGTCGCTAGAAAGATATCAATTTCTACTGCAAATAAAACAAAATAGGAGATGAAAAGTAGTAATAGAATGATTTAGGTGTGGATTGAAGACAGATGGTTTTTGAAATTAGGTGTAGTGGTGATATAAGTTTCATTCACTCCTATAACTTTGCAGCTGGTACACCGTATAGAACCAACCACAAAAAGTTAGTTTGATTTTTAGTTGCATAAAATAACTTGTAAGATACTTGATGTTGTTTCGGTAATCTGTAGTGTCAAATATTAGACTGGATACATAAACTTTTAGAGTAGTTGAGGTAAAGTTGTATTTTACTGCTATGTACAGAGGTAAAAATTGAAGTTTGAAAACACTATAAGATAGAATTTTTTGAATAAACATACAGCAAAAGTATTACATAATGCGAAAATAATGCGTGATGATTGAAAAATATTAGTCCGCTCATTGACCGCTGAACTGTTTTGTGGTAACATCGAAAACCAGTATATTGAGCGCGCACAAGGTTGTTTAGTGGTCTTCAACTGAAATATTTCACAAGAGTGTCAGATAAAAATATTTTGTTGTCTCAACGTGTTCAATATTTGGTGAGAATTTAACAAGTGAATAAATCTGAAAGAAATGTTAAAGTCTCCCACTGCATTTTCAACCAATGAATATTATATTTTAAAATTTTGGTACGAATTCAAGTGTATTGACGTAAAAAGTTGAATGTGGTGAAGCAAATTAGACAAAAACTACATATTTCCAAACATTTGTCAAGTTATTTAATCTTCATTCAGCGTTACCAATATTTCTACAGTCTCTTTTGCACTTTAAAACTTTTGTTGTCTTTACATGTTGCACTCGACATGCTCGCAAGCTTTTAAGAATCTCCAAATGTTGGAGCCAGAATCAGATTTGAAAACCCTTTAAAAATTAATATACATAGGTCTTTGTCATAAGCGTAAAAATATTTTATTCCATGTTGTCCAGGAGGAAGAAAATATGATTTTATCAATTACCCTTATAAACTGTTGCAGATCTAAAACTTACGGTTTTCATGAATATCTTACTTTAGCACATCAGAACTGATACAGTGCCTAAAACAATAACTATCAGCAACCCTCAAGAAGTATAAGTAGGTAAGAAAGGAAAAGAATTTGTGATTTTGAAACGGAAGACTTGTTGCAAAGTACTGTAACTAGATAAATATGTAATACTTTTTCAAGAAAATTTTAAAATCTTTATTTCCTGCAGACGTTAAAGGCATAACATCAAAGACAGTTGCTTCACTTAATAGAGAAATTTCTGGGATTTCAACAAGTGGTCAGTTAGCTCATTCTGTTATAGTGTCGTGTTAATGTCGCGGGTTCGAGCCCCGTACTGGCCATTACTGCCTAGATAGCTCAGTTGGAAGAGCGTTAGACTGAAGATCTAAAGGTCCCCGGTTC
This sequence comes from Trididemnum clinides, assembly GCA_963675345.1. Lineage (NCBI taxonomy): Eukaryota > Metazoa > Chordata > Ascidiacea > Aplousobranchia > Didemnidae > Trididemnum > Trididemnum clinides. The sequence continues at coordinate 4,145,891 of OY776291.1, forward strand.
AAACCCGGGTCTAGGCACTTATTTTGTACGAGTGTGGTGATGACTGCAGCATAATAGTTTTGAAGTGTCTCAAATAGGTATTGCGATTGAAAAAATAAACCGCACTCTGCAGATTTCTACCTAATTTTGCGGAGATGATGAAATTTTATGTCTGTTGGCGGTGATAAGCCTGAGTTTTTTCTTGTCTGTAAACTATGAAAAGTTTTGAATTCTTGCGCCAGATCTGAGGCTTCTTGTGCGCATCTGGAGTTGATGAAAAACATTTGTCTAGACTTTAACACTCCTCCAACAGAAGCAATGTCGTAATTCATGCAGAATTGGTTGATTGACCGACTGATAGAAACGTATTGACTGATGGATACACTACAGATTGAGAGGAATGACTCCTGTGCAAAAAGATTTTTAAGGGCGTTTATTCTAAAGATCAGCTACCTACTATGGAGTATCCTGGGAGTTATGTTGTTAACACCGATCCGAGCACTGCTCCTGGAGAACACTGGGTTGCTATGTTCTTCAACAATCCAAGATCTGCTGAGTTTTTCAATAGCTATGGCCTACATCCAATTGTTTATGGTTTGACAGATTTTTTAGATTCTCACTCCTCATCCTGGGACTACAACTCAAAAACCTTACAGAGTTTGATATCTGAAGTCTGTGGACATTATACCGTGTACTACATCTTATTTCGGTCGCGTGGTTGCTCTCTATCTGAGATATTGACTCATTTCTCCAATAATTTTAGTCTAAATGACAAACTGTTGAGCGCTTTATTCAGAATTTACTGAAAATGTAACTGTTTTACGTGTAATAAACAGAATTGAATACAATCGAGTGTTTTATTATACAATATAAATACGATTTACATCCAAAATAATCACGCGACATATGGGACATTCTTTTGAATAAAGCTTCGCTGTACAGGTCAGACATCCAAAGCAATGTCCACAAAGCATCGTTAAAGCATTAATTCGAGCGTCGAAGCACACTTTGCATACAAGTTCTTGAGGTGTGTCACACTCTTTTGCTTCAGTTAGGGGGGTTATGTTCGGTTCTTCATTTTCTACTGGAGAGTTTCTCACAATTGTTGGATCTACTGCTTCTTCAGGGGTAGCAAACCCAAATCTCGTTCCCGACAAAAACTCCTCTTCTGGAATGCGGAAGTTACTGTGTTGGTTAATGAAACCAGTTCCAAACGTTCTCTCTAGATACGCACACGCGGACAAGTATTTCGCATGTTGAATTTCTGGGATGTCCGTGTCCGCCCACTGATAAATAGATAGGCCACAATAAAAACAAAATGCTCGATCGTCACTGCCTCTGTACAAAAATCCAGCTTTAGCCATTCGTTCAGGACTTAAATTATCGACTCGGTGAGGCCAATTGTCTGAGAAGGATAAGATTCGCGTTTCTTCAGATTCGAAAGAAGGGCACAGCATTTTAAACTAATTTACTCAAATCTAAAGACGGATACATGCGTTAAAAATCATACATTTATTGTTTTATATTTAGCGGAGAGGGTTTTCTCTTTTTTTGATAAAGTTCAGCACTTTTAGGCAGGCTACTAGAACGTTTTTTCTTCCCGGCTGTGTATTTCACCTCTTTCAAGGTTTTCACAAGAGCAGCTTACTCCTTGCTGATACCACAGTTTTCGTTTCTAACGATGAATCCGGATGATCGATCTTGTAGATGTTGAAAATATTTCTCGGGTGAAAAGATAGCTTCCACTTTAAATCTGATAAGGAAGTTTTCTACAGCTGCCTCTTTTTTGAAAATCTCCAATCTTGTTTTCACTTTGCAGACATCACCGTATTGACAGTCAGCTGAGAAAATAACCACCACATAAGGACGAGCGTCTGTTGGGCCTTTGAACGCCATAAACGGTAGACCCTCAAACATATGTATACACACTTGAATAAGCTGATCGGTTGAAAAGAGAGCTTTTCCTCTTGAGACAGTCAGCACGCCTTTTCTCAGCATCTCACCGTCTGCGGGTATTGATTTCTCTTCTTTGTCAATGTCGAGGAAGATTTTTCGTATTTTACTTGCTTCTTCTTGATGTTTTCTTGCACGCCTCAACAACTCTGTTTGCTCCATCAATCCGTCGTAGCATGAGGAGTGGGGATGAGTCGTTGTAACGTCGACATTTTTTGCTCTCTCTTCATAGTCGTCAGCAATTGAAGTGTGTGTCTCGTCGCTGCTTTCCATTGTTCTTCTTCTAATTTTCTCGCAAAACCATACGACTTTTATAGAGAAATGTTAACAAAGAAAGAAGAAAAATCACTAATCTTGCCTAGACCTGCCTTGTTCTTTCCAACAATTGTGCAATGAAAACTTGTGATGTAGTACATACAAAAACACTTGCTGGTTTGTCATTGGTCGAATAAGAGGTAAGAATGTTTATAATTTTTAAAGACGTAATCATCTCCGTACGGTGTATGCTTCTGCTGGCGTCAGATTTTTGTTGATAGTAAACCATTTTTGAAGTTCTACATCGATTGTGATTGGTTAAAGATTTGCTGACGTGATGTTGATGTTTCCGCTCGCATCGGATTTTGTTGATAGTAAGCTTAGCTGTTTTTGAAAAATATGAATTTTATGTTGGTGGAAAAATTTGATAGTTTTTACTAAAAGCAGTGTTATAGTAGGATACAATTTTTGTTTTCTAGTTGTATGAAAAGATATTGTAAATTGGTTGCGTGATGAATGTTTACAAGTAAAATTTTACAATTGTTGAAGTAGTCTCCAAACACAACAAAGGTTTAATCTTCTTGGTTTAATAATATTTAGTAGTGATTAAAAAGTGATAAATTGAAACAAACTTCTTTGTTGTGACTTTTTCAAAATGTTTCCACCACTGCACTTCAACTACCTCACTGTCATATCTGAATCAATTCTACATTTCACTCAAAGGTCTGGTCAATCTACTAAAATTTTTCTTCCAAGAAAGTGTGAAACTAACATAAAAATTTAACTACCTCGCTGTCGTATGTGAAACAAATCTACATTTCACTCCAAGGTCTGGTCAATCTACTAAAATTTTAATTTAAATAGTGTAAAAGTAACGATAAAAGTTTGAAACTGTGTCAAATTTAATATTGTTTCTTCCACCGCACTCTTCTGGAAGCAACGTCGCTGCCTGTGATTTTCCCCAGAAAACCTGATAATCTAGAAAACTGTTGGTTATTTTCCTCTGAAACTAACGACTAGCTGTAATAAACGTAAATGTTTTGATTGAAATATCTGTATGATCTAAAAATTTGTATATTATTTTCTTCTGTAAGTCTACATCTAGTGATGAACGAGCAGATTTTCCTCCTTTAACATCTGTCTTTCATCATACTGGTAGCTACATCTACATTGTATCTGTCGCTTGTTCTAAAATCTATACTCCTCCAAAATTTATCTGCCCTAGTTTTGAAGTCTATACTTCCCGACATTGTATCTGCCACTAGTTCTAAAATCTAAACTCTTCCAACATTGTATCTGCCACTAGTTCTAAAACCTATACTCCTCCAACATTGTATCTGCCCTAGTTTTGAAATCTATACTCCCCAACATTGTATCTGACCCTAGTTTTGAAATCTATACTCCCAACATTGTATCTTCAGCTAGTTCTGAAATCTATACTCCCCAACATTGTATCTGCCCTAGTTTTGAAATCTATACTCCCCAACATTGTATCTGCCACTAGTTCTAAAATCTATACTCCCCAACATTGTATCTGCGACTGGTTTTAAAATCTATACTCTTCCAAGATTTATCTGCGGCTAGTAATGAAATCTATACTCGTCCAAGATTGTGTCTGACCCTAGTTTTGAAATCTATACTCCCCAACATTGTATCTGCGGCTAGTTCGAAACTGTTGGTTGTGCTTTCAAATTATTTTCTTATGTACGTTTTCAGCTAGTGATAGACACGCAAAATTTTTCCCTTAAACATCTGTCTTTCATGACACCAGTAACCACGTCTATATTCCTCCAAGATCGTATTGTAATAAGACTGAATCCATTACCTACCTAGTTCTACTGAAATAGATGTAAATTAATTCCAGCCAACTGCAGAAATATAACAAGTAAAGAAAAATACCCCCAATAAACACATCTAGAAGAGTAAAGAAACAACATTCTAGGGAATCAAAAGGAATGATTATGCGTGATTAATGCTTACGCTCGAAAGCAAGTAGTTATGATTTAGTATCAAAGGCTCAGTCACGACCTAAAGTTAATGTTTCCGTTTTACAGCAGTTGTGCTTACAATAAGACAAAAAATCGTACACCAGTTGAAAAGTGAAATCAATTGGAGAATTTTGGAGTGGGGGTATTCTCAAGCGAGGGTACAACAAATCAATTTCAAGTTCTATTTACATGTATTTACAAGCTGCTATAAACATTTCTTTTCAAGTTGTATTCACATTTGTTTAAGTTGTATTGACATTTGTTTTAAGTTGTATTGACATTTGTTTTCAAGTTGTCTTGGTAAGGTTACCATTTGTTCTTAAGTTGTTATTTACAAGTTGTTACACGTTGTATTTACAAGCTGTTACAATGTACTTCAAGTTCATGTATCAACACGTTCGGAAATCACGTTCGGAAATGACGTAGCGCGCCACCACGCCACCACAGCGCCACCACCGCAAAAAAGGGGTCGAAAGTCGTATTATATACTACTGACATAGTATCAATCAGTTTATTATTTTGTGCACATCACAATGTTACGTGAAGCGTAATATAGTTGTAGCAGAAGGAGACGATAAAAATAACTACACGGTCTTCTAGATCTATCGCCACCTAGAATTATTTGATTTTAAACATTCCTAATGATAAATAAAGCAAAAGCAAAACACGAGAAATACACAAAAATTAACAGAGATAGCATTTTTTTTGTTACTCATCAATTGGCATTCAGAGAAAAATTGAAGCATTTGAAAGCGAAGACTAAGGGGAAAAGGGAATTTTTTTAAGTCTGTTTAATTTCGCTGTTGAAAAAGACCAGCGTATACGTGAAATCATTAAAATTATCCCACCAAATGCAACGTACACCTGTCCCGATTCGCAAAACGAGCGTATTGCTCCAATGAGCTTAGTACTAACCGAGGATATTTACCAAGAAATTGGAAACTCTTGGTATACTATCAAAGTTGATGGCACCAAGGACCCAACTGGTGTAGAAAGCATTTCCATAATTATTCGTCTTTTTAACGAGCATTCTCTGAAAGTAGCGAAACGTCTTTTGATTTTATCAAGTGCCGATTCGGGTGACGCGAAATTAATTGCTGACGTGATTTTAACGAAACTTACCAGAGCAGGACTGACTTCATCAAAGATCCTAATTCAAGTCCATGATGGCGCATCTATAATGGCAAAACACTACAAAGAGGTTCAAGGTCTATTGCAAGAATAAAAAAACAGAAAGATTCCTAATGTGCATTGCCTGAACCATCAATTGTACCTTGCAGTGGTGCACGCAATATCGGTTGCACAAGCGATCAATGACTTTTTGTACGTTTGGGGTAGTCATTACGTTTTTTTTCGTGGCAAGCCTACAATTTTACTTCGCTGTAATGGCAAAAAGTTGAAACGCCTGCTTGAGCAAAGGTGGACTAGTCGTCTGGCTACAGTAACAGCTGTTCTCAATTCTTGTTAACATATAACATCGTATCTCCAAGAAATGGGCACTTTAAGGACAAATAAAGTTGAAAAACTTATAAAGACATTAGAGCTGCTTCGAGAGATAGAACGAAGCTTTTGATTCATTGCAAAGATGCTTTACAGGGTATGTATTGCTATGTAATTATTCTTACTTCTCAGTTTCAAATAATTTGTTGATAGTGACAATTAAATTTAAAAGCTTGTGCTGTGTTTGTCAGTCTTGTTATGCTTCTGGGCCGCCATAACAACGAGTAGACTGCTTGGCTCCCAAATTAAAATAGAAGTAATTAAATGGCTTATTTTAGATCTTAGGAGGAGCTCATACCACAACCCATTTCAATGTTATGACCAGCGTGATGGCTTATAATATTAAATAAATATAATGTTTTGGGGCTGTGAGTGGTTTCAACACTATCTGCTTCAAAGACCTAAATTCATATACCATGACGAGACTTGAAAAATGGTATCCACGGTTTCCGTGCTTGGCGCTTATCACGGCAAAGATAATGTGGGGTGGGGAACAAGCCCGCAACTTTAATAGGTATTGTTTGGCAAAGGCATTTAACGTTATGTCTGATGCCTCCATATTTACAGTTACAAACAGATGGTGGGGGTCAAGCAGTCTACCCATTGTGGCTCCCCGTCAAACAAAGGGCTAGCAAACAAAACTCAACAGTTCATAAAAATGTGCCAAAAACAAAGCATCTAGCTCATGCAAAAAGATTGTAACATCTTTTTTGTTCTTAAATGTAATTGGCATTTCGCGTTTCTTTACCAAATGTTGTACAATGCTATATTTTACATGCAAATTCTTTTTCTTCTTTGTCCTTCGGCTTATTCCCGATTAGGGATCGCCACAGCAGATACCTGCATTTTTATAACATGGCTTTTATTTTACGGTCGGATACCCTTCCTGCCACCAACCCTCTATTCGGAGAGAAAACTGGGCCACCTGTCTTGCACATAAAGGTGGGGGCGTCCCATTAAGTACTTTGCCCAAGGACGCAACAAGCGAACTTGCCGGCTTGTTCTTCACAACCTCCCCTAAATTCCGAGCGCCAAGCAGGGAAGCTGTGAATACCATTTTTTAAAGTCTTTTGGTATGACTCGGCTAGGGGAATGAACCCCAGGTCTACCGACTGCGGAGCGGACGCTCTAACCACTACACCATCGCGTCGGTCAATATTTTACATGCAAATATTATAAGCAAATTAAAGTTTGCTTAATGCAAAAAATTATTATATGCAAGAATATGTTTATGATGCTATGTATAGTGAAAACTCATATCGCGTCTAGGAAGCGAAAATTGTCACAAAAAGTTTTTAAATTGTTCTACGCATTGCTCTGCCTTTTGATTGACCGTAGCCACAGATCGGGCACTCTAAGTGCTTGGTTATTTTCTGTAATTTTTTTTGTTCTACAATCGCAGGTGATGTCTCTGTTTCAAGAACAGCCTCAGATCACCATTTTGCTATTTAATGTGAATGGCAGTGAATAAATGTGCGTTGGCAATATGGATTACTCGGTGGTGCTGTTAGGAAGCAGATTAATTAAAGAGTGAATAAAGAACAAATTTGGAGCATGATAAATTTTGTTTGGCATCCTCCATATGGATTCCTTTTGTCGAAAATTGCCAAAAAGCGTACATTTCAAACGTTTTTATTACTGTGGATGAACGGCTACTGCCTTGCAAAGCTCGCTGTAAGTTTATACAGTTCATGGCAAAAAAGCCAGGCAAATTTGGCTTGAAGTTTTGGATGGCTGTGAATGTGGAAAGTAAGTATTTTTACAACGACTTTCCATATTTAGGAAAAAATGAAGCCAGAAGTAATGATGCTAGTGTCCCCAATGATGTCGTACTAAAACTTATGGATCCACTATTCAAAAAGGGCTACAATGTCACTTGCGACAAATACTTTACCTCATTGCCTCTTTTGTTGAAACTTGCTCAGAACAACTGCAGTCTTGTTGGTAAAATTCGCCACGATCGAAAAGAAATTCCAAATATTCTGAAAACTAAGCGAAAGCTGCACTACACCGTCATTGTAAAATCAAAGGAAGATATTGCTGTGACCATCACCTTCTATCAATGCAAAAAATCAAAATCAGTCAATATTTTGAGCACCTTACATCCAAGCGTTTCTATTCCAGAAGAAAATAACCCAAAGAAAAAAACAGAGTCTGTTCTTTTCTACAACAAAACAAAGTTTGGGGTAGATGTTCTCGATCAAACGACGAGAATTTACTCGGTGAAGGCCGCAAGCAGACGGTGGCCAATGCACGTTTTTTACAATATAATAGACCTGGCTCTTATAAACAGTTAAATTGTTAATAAAAACGTTTGCAAATCGAGTATCTCTCGCAGAAAATATATACAGAAAATTAGTGAAGAGCTAACTGATAATGTTCCCAATAGCACTCAAACAGAAAACAGAGAAGCAAATATTCAATCTCCACCCGCTAAATGTCGCAGAACCTGCTCGACCAGGCAATACAAAAACAGAACAAAAGATGTTTGCGACAATTTTGTCAAACCTGTTTGCGGAAAATGTGCGAAATAACGATGTCGATTGTGCATGTCACAAAAACGTTCGTTGCTAGATTGTTAGTGATGTTTAATTACCATTAAATGCGTTGTAATTCGTAAAAGCTTGGATGTACAGTTTCACCTCGTTAACACGGACCCTGTTAAGCCGGATATTGGTTAACTCGGACCATGACCGAGAAAAAAAATGAAAAAACATTCCAAGATTGAGAAAAAAATGTTTGAAAATTGCAAAAATGTTTTGCCTAAAATCTGCCGTTTTCTTCAAATCGGATCGTGGCAGCAGTTTTCTTCGACAGCAATACTGGTAGCACTTTGTTTTTTACTCACTAGTTTAGCTAAAAATGCCGTTATTACATAGGCTATTTTGTTTTACTACATTTACCCTCATAACATGTAAAAAAGCATATTTATTTATTTATATATTCATATATTTTTGTTTAATTTAGTAAAGCAAAATAGCCTATATGATAACGGCATTTTTAACTAAACTTCTTTACCCTAGGCATGTTTATAAGCTATGGCCTATAGGCCGTCGGTTATGTCGGACAATCGGCTAACACGGATACCCTTCCCCCTCAGCTGTCCGACTTAATGAGGTGAAACTGTAGATGTACAAATAACTTTTGAAGTAGGCCAAACTAAGTAACTCTATTATGTGCCAATATAAGTCTTTGTTTGCTAAATTGTAATCAACTGTTTATATTTTAAAAAATTTGCTCAATTTTGACATTGTCTGACAAATGCAGAGAAGGACCATTGCTCCTGTACCCTCACGTTTTATCCCTTAGCGATTCAATGTGTAGCAAATGACATTAAAACAGGTCTTAAATTGTTGAAAAAGTTTTTTTCGCATTTATATTATTTTAGAAGACCTCAATATTGCATTATTCTAGACAAACGTCAATTGACGTGTTTGGTCCTTGTAGGTAGTTGAAAAGCTTGGTCCTTCTAGTGCTAATTACTCGGTTGGCTTTAAAAATCATTTTCAATAATCCATTTCTCCATAGGTACAATTTTACATCTAGTGATTCTGATTTTACAAAGTGGTGTGAACTTACTGATCATCTTTTATTTGATGATTTCCTTTATAGCTTTGAATTTCGTAGAATATGCTCATGAAGCCGAACACCGCAAACTAATTAAAACTTTACTTATTTCCTAATTGCAAGCAATTTCACATTATTTCCTGCGTTTATATAATAAGTTGGAAATTATGAACTATTATAGGCCTATAAACAAGTAATTGATGCATCTTCAGGAATTTAGCAATGATGTAATAGGCTTGCTGCTAACAACTTTTTGCAATTGTACATCTAGTTATAAAATTTTAGGCATGTGGTAGCACGTAAGTTTCTTGCTCCAAGATAAACTCAACCAGGGAAGGGTAAAGTGACTAAAATGCAGCATTTACAGTTATAGTAGTAAGTTAGGTTATGATTTGAGTGGATAACCCACCTTGAACTTTTTGGTTCTAAAAAAAAGGATTATTGATTTTTATTATTATTTTTGGAAATGATTTGAATGAAATATTTCATATTAAAACTCATCAGTTTGTTGCACCTCGCTACCCGCAATAAAATGTCTAAGATGATGGAAGAACTCAAGCACGCCCCATTATCGACTTCGAAGATTTTATAAAGTAAATTTTTCTACAGTTCAGTTATCTTAATTCTCGCAATTTTCATTGCGTTATTAAAACAACTGGATTCAAACCGTCACGTAGGTGATGCAACATATTTTTCCACTTCGACAAGCATCATGTCAGGAATGGGCTTTAATATTTTCATTTACTTTTAATATGGCAGTGCATAAACAGTACCAATGCTGTTTGCTTCTGTTTATTCTGACGTGGTTCTAGACAGCATTATGGCGTCAATGGTGATATAACGCTTTTTTGATGCGTTTAGAAAAAATGTGGAAAAAAGCATGTTTAAAAAGTGCTTACATGCTTAATCTTTTGTCGCGTCGCCGGCAAAGCTCAAGATGATAAAAAATAATTTGTATCGGAAGCACCTTGTTAATATATCTCAAAACAGCTTTAAAACGCGCTTTATCAGTCAGTACTTTTTGAGAAATCGGCGTGATGGTGTAGTGGTTAGAGCGTCCGCTGTCGAATTACTTCAAAAGACTTTTAAAAAATGGTATCCATAGCTTTCCTGGACGGCACTCAGCAAAAAAAGGAATAGTGTGGAGAACAAGCCGGCAAGCTTGCTTGTTGTGTCCTTAGGCAAGACACTTAAAGGGATGCCTCCATCTTTATGTGGTAGACAGGTGGCAACGAGTTTGAATAGGACATGAGCATCGCCAAGTTCTCACAAGTCTAGTGCAACGATATGAGAAAGAGCTCATTCTGCTCTATCTCCCGCGACTCACCAGTCATGGAATGACTTGTCTTGCCTTGATTTTTTGAGAAAATAAAGAAAAATATTATTTACGATCAATCGTGAGTTATGGCGTAATCTTACTTTTTGAAAGAGTAAACTTTCTTAAAGTTGGTAAGCTTATGCTAGATTTGGTTTATGTAAATATATCTTCTTTCTCCCAGAAGAAATTTGACTTAAAGAATTTATCTCGAGTTATCACGTCATCACGACGTCGCGGTGCTCACAGTGTTGATCAATCGTTCCAACTTTCATGCTTGTCCGTCCAATAATTTTGGAGGAGTTAATGCACTTACACCGACATATTTGCTCCTTGCAGTATACTTTCAATATGTTAGAGTTACCACAGGCTTGCTTCGATCAATTAAGAATTTTTTTGGCAACTACGTCATGAAAAATCTTCACGTTTAATTTATGTTTAAACTCTCATGAATATTATTTATGTGTGGTATTTTAGCAAAGTAGCGCAAAAAAACGTTTTCCTTTTTGCTGCGTATTTCCCGTCGTGTGCAGCAACAGCACATAGTAAACTGTATGCGCACGTGGCTAGGGCAGTTACAAGCATTAATGTTAATTTTTTCTTGGATATCTATGAGCACCAGGAAACGAACTGGTTTCCTGCAACTAGTTGACTGGGAAGAACATGTTATATTTAGAGCTGATAAAATATTTAGTGGTGCAATACCAATTTTTATATTCTTTATTTTACAGTGCAAGGAAAAGCAAATTCTCCGACAAGAATATCATCAACGTCGTCATCAATAACATTGGGTTTGACACAGCTAAAAACTGGTTCATATACAGTTCGGTGGAATCCACCAACAAATGTTGGATTTAAAACTAGTGTTAGTGGAACATCAACAACTATCAATGGTTTAACATCAAACACCGCTTACACTTTTATTCTGATTGCTCGAAATTCTGCTGGTGATGGACCACCGTCTGATTCAGTGACGTTTTACACAGGTTTGTTTAAGTCACTTTAAAATAATGTTGAGAGCTTTCTGATAGAACGTTATTGTAGATGTTTTAAAATATACCTTGTAAAATATAACACGTTCCTAGTGACCAATCACTAAAGTGATTTTTTACTAATGGCTCATAGCTTACGGCTTGCTGCTCATGAAGAAATATTCTCTTATTGACTAGCTTGTGATAATTTATACGGAAACTGAAATGCATGAAAATCTGAAAAATCATTGCTATTATACTTAAACTTTTAGTACACATTTGCTAAGTATTACACACTAGCTTTCACAAAATAAATTGGCGTATATTTCTCAAAAGATTATAAGATTTTTTATTAACAGTATTTGAAACAATTCAATAGTTATTGGTCAACAGCAAAAATATAATAGCTTTTTGAAAAGCGTTTTTTTGCATCATAATGACAATCTAATATATAAAGAGCAATTCTGTCGTCTGTGTGCCAGTCTGTCTGTCTGTCTGTGTGTCTATTTTAACTCCTCCGAAACTGCTACAGGTGCAAGCATCAAACTTGGCATGATTGATCACCACCCTGTGGTGAGTGTCATAAGGGTATTCGTGACGTTATAACCCAAAATAATTTTTTTAGAAATTGTATTACTTGACAAAGGATAACCGCTTTTTGCTCAAACGAAAACCTGTTTCCGATTTACTACATTTCAAAAACTTTCATTTGCTTGGGTTCTAAAATGACGACACAGACAAAACTGCGCCTTGCGGTGTATTTTCAACATGTTACAGCTGCCGCTGGCTTGCTTCGATCAATTAAGAATTTTTTTGGGCAACTACGTCATGAAAAATCTTCTCATTTAATTTATGTTTAAACTCTAGTAAACATTATTTATGTGTGGCATTTTAGCAAAGTAGCTCAAAAAAACGTTTTCTCTTTTGCTGCGTATTTCTCATCGTGTGCAGGAAGAGCACATAGTAAACTTTACTCACACGTGGCTAGGGCAGTTACAAGCATTAATTTTTTCTTTTTCTTGGCTATCTATAAGCACCAGGAAACGAACTGTTTCCTGCAACTAGTTGACTGGGAAGAACATGTTATATTTAGAGCTGATAAAATATTTAGTGGTGCAATACCAATTTTTATATTCTTTATTTTACAGTGCCAGGAAAAGCAAATTCTCCGACAAGAATATCATCAACGTCGTCATCAATAACATTGGGTTTGACACAGCTAAAAACTGGTTCATATACAGTTCGGTGGAATCCACCAACAAATGTTGGATTTAAAACTAGTGTTAGTGGAACATCAACAACTATCAATGGTTTAACATCGAACACGGCTTACACTTTTACTCTAATTGCTCGAAATTCTGCTGGTGTTGGACCACCGTCTGATTCAGTGACGTTTTACACAGGTTTGTTTAAGTCACTTTAAAATAATGTTGAGAGCTTTCTGATAGAACGTTATTGTAGATGTTTTAAAATATACCTTGTAAAATATAACACGTTCCTAGTGACCAATCACTAAAGTGATTTTTTACTAATGGCTCATAGCTTACGGCTTGCTGCTCATGAAGAAATATTCTCTTATTGACTAGCTTGTGATAATTTATACGGAAACTGAAATGCATGAAAATCTGAAAAATCATTGCTATTATACTTAAACTTTTAGTACACATTTGCTAAGTATTACACACTAGCTTTCACAAAATAAATTGGCGTATATTTCTCAAAAGATTATAAGATTTTTTATTAACAGTATTTGAAACAATTCAATAGTTATTGGTCAACAGCAAAAATATAATAGCTTTTTGAAAAGCGTTTTTTTGCATCATAATGACAATCTAATATATAAAGAGCAATTCTGTCGTCTGTGTGCCAGTCTGTCTGTCTGTCTGTGTGTCTATTTTAACTCCTCCGAAACTGCTACAGGTGCAAGCATCAAACTTGGCATGATTGATCACCACCCTGTGGTGAGTGTCATAAGGGTATTCGTGACGTTATAACCCAAAATAATTTTTTTAGAAATTGTATTACTTGACAAAGGATAACCGCTTTTTGCTCAAACGAAAACCTGTTTCCGATTTACTACATTTCAAAAACTTTCATTTGCTTGGGTTCTAAAATGACGACACAGACAAAACTGCGCCTTGCGGTGTATTTTCAACATGTTACAGCTGCCGCTGGCTTGCTTCGATCAATTAAGAATTTTTTTGGGCAACTACGTCATGAAAAATCTTCTCATTTAATTTATGTTTAAACTCTAGTAAACATTATTTATGTGTGGCATTTTAGCAAAGTAGCTCATAAAAACGTTTTCTCTTTTGCTGCGTATTTCTCATCGTGTGCAGGAAGAGCACATAGTAAACTTTACTCACACGTGGCTAGGGCAGTTACAAGCATTAATTTTTTCTTTTTCTTGGCTATCTATAAGCACCAGGAAACGAACTGTTTCCTGCAACTAGTTGGCTGGGAAGAACATGTTATATTTAGAGCTGATAAAATATTTAGTGGTGCAATACCAATTTTTATATTCTTTATTTTACAGTGCCAGGAAAAGCAAATTCTCCGACAAGAATATCATCAACGTCGTCATCAATAACATTGGGTTTGACACAGCTAAAAACTGGTTCATATACAGTTCGGTGGAATTCAACAACAAATGTTGGATTTAAAACTAGTGTTAGTGGAACATCAACAACTATCAATGGTTTAACATCGAACACGGCTTACACTTTTACTCTAATTACTCGAAATTCTGCTGGTGTTGGACCACCGTCTGATTCAGTGACGTTTTACACAGGTTTGTTTAAGTCACTTTAAAATAATGTTGAGAGCTTTCTGATAGAACGTTATTGTAGATGTTTTAAAATATACCTTGTAAAATATAACACGTTCCTAGTGACCAATCACTAAAGTGATTTTTTACTAATGGCTCATAGCTTACGGCTTGCTGCTCATGAAGAAATATTCTCTTATTGACTAACTTGTAATGATTTGTACGGAAACTGAAATGCATGAAAGAGCTGCATTAAACCGAATAAAATGTCTGTAAAAGCATCGCAATTACACATTTTTGGTACACATTTGCTAAGTATTGCGAACTTGCATTGACAAAATCAATTGGCGTATGTTCCATAAAAGATCATGAGATTCTAATTGATAACATTTAAAACAATTCAATAATTGTTTGGCAACAACAGGAATATAATGGATTTAGGAAAGGTGGTTATTACATCATAATGACGTAACAATTACACAATAATGGAACGTTTAATTTTCGTTGGTCCTTAAAAAGATGTAACAGTTTATTAGATATTAATGCAGCATGTTTCAAGAAAGTGTCGTTGCTGTGGTGGCCTACAAGAAAATTGAAAAGATATGTTTACATTGAAAGAATTTTTACTAAAATTTGATTTTATAACCATTTCAAATTATCAAACACACAATGGTGCTGCATCAAAGTGTAAGCAATGCTTTTGCACAATGGTTCCGAAATTTTTGAAATTTTTCGCTACCCACTTTTCAAATCCTAAGTTTTCAAGACCCACATAGTTTTACATATCTTTAAAGTACTTGGAAAATAGTTAGGTGAAAATGGGGCGATGGTCAGTCAAATTTTAATAAGTTTCAATTTACCGAGCGGGAAGTGCGGGAGAAAATTTTCCGAGTTGACTTTATCACATTTGTTGACACACGCCCTCCTTAGCATTAAAGCGAACAGCAAATCATTTGAGACAAACCATGCATTAACATAAATTTTGCGACTTTTGCGACTCACACTTTGGAAACCGGCGGAAAAGTTTGCGCCCATCTTTCTTAACGTCTCAAGAGTAACTTGCGGAAAATAGTTTAACACATTGCATTTCATACATATTACAATAGAAAGATCTCATCAAACACAGACTCCTTAATTGTTGTCCACAGCCAAATGTCTACCGGATTCTGGGCTGTTTGGGGCTCATGCAAAGTGAGTTTTTAACACTAGAACGACCAAGCGCGTCAATTGACGCATTTGAAGTATTTAATTTCTTGTATCTCCACCGAATTTTAATTTTTTTTCGAAAACTTTTGGAGATTTTTTGTATTATTGCGGCGTTGAGTTTGTGTAGTTTTTGAGGTTTGTACGATTAAAACAACAAATTTAGTCATACATCTACCGAGAACGACCAAGCGCGTCAATTGACGCACGCAGCTGAAAATTTCACCTAGAGTTTACAAAAGGTTTAAATCGGCAGAATTACTACAATCTGAGAAACCAGACAACGTGGCAATTAGTTTTATCTGAGAAATAATTGAATATTGAGAGACCACAGCAGGCGTTTTCCTTCGCTGTAGAAATTAGGGCATTTTTATTGATTTTATTTGAGTCTAGCACGTGCTTGCAAACAGTAGATATTTAGGAGGAAAAGCAAGCACTATTGTTGTACAGTGAGTGCTGTTATCATTAATAACAGCGTTTTATTTCATGATTTAAGAAGTCTTTAAGATATATTGCAGGTGTTGACATGCCTTTGCTTTTTCATGCTTTTGAAAAGTGTTTTGTTAGTAATAGTGTATTCATTACTTCAAGAAGTTTTACCGCTCCACAGGCTTTGTTGCAGTTACAAGATATTTTAGCAGACTGCTCCGATGGTAAAAATTCCAACAACGAAATTGATAATGCATCAGATAACAATTTAGAACAGGGATTCTTAAACTGGGGGGCGCGCCCCCCTTTGGGGGCGTGAAAGCTTCACAAGGGGGGCGCGAGCATGACAGTGACATATTGATAAAAAGCAGCTCCGAACTACAGTCAAATCTCGTTACCACCTCGTTACTAATCCATTACATTAAAATCTGTGACCTAGTTTTAAAAAACAATTTTGTCTGGACTTTAATTCGTTACTGTTTTAATTTCCGCTGTCTTATTTACATCGACACATCGTTATATGCTTCGCCTTCCTTTCTCCGCGGTAGATGTCACTTAGCACGTCGATTTTGTACTTTTTCATTTACTCGTTCTTTTTTCTCCCACGCCGTTAAACCGTATTTTCCAAACTTTTTGAAGGTTCACGAGCGAGATTCATTGTTAACGTTGTTGTGGAGTGGACAGTACCTAGTTGCTTTCAGTTAAAATTCTTTGCTAGGATTTATTAGTAGTTTTCTTAGTGTTGTGACTTTTGTTTGCTTTTTTTAAGAACTGATGATGCTTTCTTAAAGCGAAATATATTTTCTATTTGTTTTTTTATTTTGAAGTTGATTAATTTTAACTTTTTCAAACTTGTTAATCCCCCATAATTTACAAATTTTAGACCTTTGAAAAATAAGTGATATTTAATTTAGCTGCGGTGATAAAAATGAGTGCAAAAAAGAGGAAGTACAATGAAGAATATCTGCAAAATGGTTTTTCTGATGCAGCAGTGAATGGTCAAGTTGTACGACAGTGCGTTATATGTTTCGAAAAGTTGAGCAATGATGCTTTGAGGCCAAATCGCTTGAAGCGTCATCTTCAAACAAAACATCCTCTTCATCAAACGAAACCCTTGGCTTTCTTTCAAAACAAGAAGGATTCTTTTAAAAAAATGAAAATCGCCTGTGCGGAGAATTTTAGCCAATTATCATCTGCGGAGCTGGTAGAAGCATCTTTTAAAATTGCTCAAATGATAGCTCAAGCGAAACAACCTCATAATATTGGCGAAACTTTGATAAAACCATGCATGTTGAAAGCAAGTAGCCTTGTTTTGGGGGAAAGAAACAGCAAGAAGTTAGCAAAGATTTCTCTTTCAGATTCCACTATTAAGACACGAATCGATGAGCTTGCAAATGATATTGAATGCCAAGTTCTTCAAAAGATACACGCATCACCTTATTTTGCCATTCAGTGCGACGAAACGACTGACGTAGCTCAATTGTCACAGTTGATGGTCTATGTTTGTTTTGTTGGATCTGCTACAATTGAGGAAGAAATGCTATTCTGCAAATCGCTTGAAACGACCACTAAAGCAGAAGATGTGTTCAGAGTTGTTGATGCATACTTTTACAAAAACGGCATGAAATGGGAGAAACTTGTCGGCGTCTGCACTGATGTTGCACCAGCGATGCTTGGGTGTCGGAGTGGATTTTTTACCAGGGTAGAGCAAAAAAATCCGGACGCAGTTGGAACTCACTGCGTAATCTATCGAGAGGCTTTGGCCTCCAAGACTTTACCTGCTGCAATGAAGAAAAAGCTTGCCATAATTATACGAATTGTTACCTTTATCAAATCAAGTGCTGTCAATTTCCGGTTATTTTCCCGGCTATGTAAACACATGGATTCCAATCATGAAAATCTGTTGTTTCATACAAATGTTCGATTGCTATCACAAGGTAATATGTTAGCTCGCGTTTACGGTTTGAAAGATGAAGTAAGTATATTTCTTGAATCTCAGGGAAAACAAGATCTCCTGTTACCATTTCAATCGCAAGAGTTTCAACTGGCAATGGCATACCTTGTTGACATTTTCGAAGCTCTCAATTGCCTCAATCTGCTGTTGCAAGGAAAGAACACGAACTGTATGAAAGATTACGATGAGATACGGACATTCATAGCAAAGCTGGGGTTGTGGCATCGCCGAGTTCAACGGGGAAATGCAGCCTCATTTCCTACCTTGGACATAGCACTTGAGAACAGCAAAGCCAAACTGGAAGGTGAACTTAACCCTAGAAATACCGGATATTTTTTCTTCAAGAACTACCAAAGGGGTCAATTGACCCTAGCACTTAATATTGCTTGAAAACAATTTCCTGTACACTTTGTTTTTGAAATAATCCTGATTTAATGGTATCTGAAATCTGTTTGTAACAAAGAAATTCAATTGCGTGATAAAACGGTATTTAATTAGCCCTTTAGACGGAATTGCTAGTTGACATCTTATTGAAAAAAAAGTTATTAAAAGAAGGTTTGTAAGCCGTGCTTTTGGCTATAGGTCGTACTCAGGGAAAGAATTACTGAAAAACAGAATAAGATGCTTGCAATTACCTGCTGGAAGTGCTACAGATTGATTCTCAGATAAGACAATTGATTCTCAGATAAAACAGGAAAGATAGCATTCAGGGTTGTCACAAAGTAGTAAACTCGCATCGACCATGTCAAAAGCTATTGTGTAGCATTGTGGCAGTATTCATTCATTTTAGGTTAGACCATGTTGGTAGAGATAGGCGTATAAGCTAAACAATAACCTTTGTAAAAATTGGCATAAAGAATAACCTAGTCTAATTTGAACATAAATTGATATTCCTTTAGCTTTTAGAAACTGTTGCAGCACAACCAAGGCCAGCATGTCGAATATATTTCAAGTTGGCAAAACTTATGACCCTAGAGAAGTTTTGGCATTGCTTGCAGCAGATGTTGATTCTGACGAAGAAGATTTTGATGAAAGCAACTTTATTATAACAGAACAGGAGAACAGCTCTCAAGATGATGAGGATGAGTGTGCTGAAAATGAATCTCTGGAAAACGAAAATCTTCACCCACCAAACAGTAACAGCGAAAGTATATTGAGCAGGGACGGAACTATTTGGGAAAATCGACCGCCGAATGCCAATGGCA
Organism: Trididemnum clinides; assembly: GCA_963675345.1. Lineage (NCBI taxonomy): Eukaryota > Metazoa > Chordata > Ascidiacea > Aplousobranchia > Didemnidae > Trididemnum > Trididemnum clinides. Next base: position 4,164,977 of record OY776291.1, read on the forward strand.
GAACCAGCAGGCGTAACATTATTCGAACCAGACCAGGAACAAAACAATTTATTCTTGATAGAGTTGATACGGCGCTGGATGTTTTCAAAGAACTGTGGGGTCACCAAAACTTCGAATGCATTTTACGGTTCACAAAGGCTGAAGCTCTTAGGCAGGGAAATACTACATTTTCTATCTCTAAGCAAGAATTAGATGCATTTTTTGGGCTTTGTCTTCTTCGTGGGGTATTCAAAGGAAGAAACGAGCCACTATCAAGCTTTTGGGAATCAGATCATGGACGACCCATCTTTCGTGAAACAATGTCAAGAAATAAGTTTCAATCTATTCTTAGATACATTCGATTTGATGATAAAAATTCCAGACCAATTCGCCGAAGAATAGACAAGTTTGCTGCAATTCGAGAATTATGGAATTCAGTGATGGATAATTGCCAGAAGTCGTATTTTCCTCATGCTGATGTAACAGTAGATGAGCAACTTTTTCCATGTCGATCGAGGTTAGTCCGTATTTTTGATAAACAATATTTATTATTATTATTATTATTATCATCTCCGCATAGTCATTCATTTTAATTTATTGACAAAAACAACTTGAAATATCCAGTGACAATCTTTATACAAATGTCTTTTTTATATACGAAAACAATTTTTATGATGCTATTTGATTTTTAGGTGTCCGTTTATTCAGTATATACCCCAAAAACCAGCAAAATTTGGGATAAAATTCTGAATGCTCTGTGATGCCACAACGTACTACGTTTTACGAGCTTTCCCTTACGTCGGCAAAGAAGAAGATCGAGCTTCGACTGGGCTTGGTGAATTTGTGACATTGTCGTTATTGGAGCCTTACCAAAATGCAGGTCTGAATGTAACTTGTGACAATTTTTTTACATCCTTGTCTCTTGCAAAAAAACTTTTGCAACAACATACAACAATAGTGGGTACCATCAGAGGACATCGAAGAGAAATTCCGAATGAAATCCGCTTTGAAAAAGATGCTGCTCTTTATTCATCCAATTTTTTCTTTACATTGCCACCAGAGAGCATCATGATACTCAGCTACAAAGCAAAGAAAAACAAGGTAGTATTCTTGCTTTCCTCTGAACATAAGACAGTAGAAGTTCATGAGGGGGAGAAGAGAAAGCCAAAAGCAATTTTGGACTACAACAAAAACAAAGGTGGAGTTGACACTGCAGATGAAATGCTTCGGTCATATTCTAGTAAAGCTTCATCTAGGAGATGGCCTTTGGCAGCATTTTTCAATCTGCTGGATATTGTGTCACTAAATACGTACTTGATATGTAAGGATATTACCTTGTCTGCCCAAAACCGACGTCAATTTTTAATCAAGTTGGGAGAAGAGCTTTGTGCTTCAGAACGGAGTCGCCGGCATGAAATGCCCCATTTGCTTCGATTCAAACGAATTCGCGATAGAGCTGATGAAGATTTACCACCGACTAAAAGAACGAAGTGCAGTATTTGCAATTCTAACAAAACTCGCACGAAGTGTGGAAACTGCTCTCGCTATGTTTGCGGCACATGCTCAACACCAATGTGCAAAGACTGCATCAATCTGGAACAAGAATAAACTTTTTGGGAGTTTTGTGCAAGAAAGTAGCCGTGAGGGTCAATTGACCCCTTTGGTAGTTGGCGTAAAACTGGATATAAATGCACTGTTTTTTCGTCGAATTTTTGTGTTATTCAATTGGAGTGTGTAATAACCCAAATAAAGAAAAGTCAAAAAATCTCAACCTCCTATGTTATTTATGCTTTGTTTATTTTAGAAAAAATAAAGCAAAAAGGGTCAATTGACCCCTTTGGGAGTTCTAGGGTTAAGGTAGAAGTGGAATCCCACCTCCAAATTTTGAAAGAAGAATATAACTGCTATTTTCCCGACTTGGGTAATGTTGAACTAACAGAGTGGAACATGACGAGAAATCCCTTTTGAATCAAAGAAGATATTCTTTTGGAAGAACTGCAGGAAGAGTTTTTGGAGATGAAGTGCAACTCCACTGCTAAAGATGATTTTGAAGCAATGTCTCTTAACAATTTCTGGGCTAAATATTTGCATATAGCCTATATAAGAATGTGGGTAGTGTGGCGATACGTACCCTTCTTTTCATTTTCATCGACATATTTATGTGAAAGTGGATTTTCAGCACTTGTGAGTATGAAGACAAAATTTCGTAACAAACTGGAATGCGAAGCAGATCTTCGATGCACGTTGTCTTCAACAAAGCCTCGAATTAAACGACTAGCTTCCCCAAAACAGTTGCATCCTTCACACTAAGCAGGATAGTGGCAAATAAATTATTCTATTTTTCGTGAATTTGATTTTTGAGGCTAGGTGAGGCGTGAACATGAATGACAAATGTCAAGGGGGGCGCGACTGAAAAAGTTTAAGAACCACTGATTTAGAAGAAGTGCAGCTTGATTCAAGTGGGGAAGAATCAGACGTCAATAGTGCTAGCGAACAAAATAAAAACGATCCACAGAATCAAGTGAAGGTGAATCAGGACTTGATTGTAAAAGACGAAAGAGCTTGGCAAGCTTTGGCTACTCCCCATTCACAAATAGGGCACTTGCAATAGCAAAACATACTAAGCTTCAAGCCTAGCCCATCTGCATTTGCGACAGGCAAAATTATGGAAAGCTGCCTACGGTCATCCTTTCGCATTTTGTTTGATGAGGCAATGCTCATAAATATAAGAAAATGCACGATAGTTGATACCCTTTGCATTTCTGACAAAATAAACTGGGATGTGACGCTTGATGAGCTGGACAAATTCATTGGTCTGATTATTGCAAAAGGAATTTTGGACAGAGAGATTTGCCTGTGGAAAGTTTATGGCAATCAACCTGGGTATTTCCGATGTTCAACAACACTCTACCTAGACACAGATTTAAGGAAATAATGCGATTCATACGTTTCGACGTGAAGAGTAATAAGCGTCAAAGGGTGATACATGACAAGTTTTGCCTGGCTTCTTTGTTATGAATCCTTTTAATGAGGACAGTTAGATTGGGTATGTTCCTGGCGCTTGCATTACTATTGGCAAGCAATTACTTCCATGTAAGACTAGATGCAGGTTAATTCAATAGATGCCGAATAAACGGGATAAGTTTGGAATCAAGTGATGGTCGGCGGTTGACGTGGAGGCAAAATACCTGTTCAATAGCTTTCCGTATCTTGGGAAGATGAGAGCAGGGACACTTCTGTAAGTGTACCGAAATATGTCGTGACAAAGCTGATGCAACCGATTTTCAAACGTGGCTGTAATGTAACTTGTGATCACTTTTTCACAAGACTTGATGTTGCCCTGCATCTAGCTGATCAAAAATGTAGTAATATGGCCGCAGTCCGACAGAATCGAAGAGAATTGCCAGAAGCATTCAAAAAAACAAGCAACAGCAGCACGAAACTTCCCTGTTTGCATCTACTAAAACAGCTACTGTTACTTTGACTTCATATTAGTGTGAAAAACAAAAGTCGGTAGTAATAATGAGCACATTACATCCTGATGTAGAGATTACTTCCGACAATAACCTTAAGAAAAACCAGAGCTGTTTTATTCAATTATAAAACAAAGGCTGGCGTTGACGTCACTGATTACATGGCTAGGAAATACTCTGTAAAAACTGCCAGTAGAAGGTGGCCTATTCACTTGTTTTACAATTATTGATCTGGCACTGATTAATAGCTGAATTCTCTTCCGAGATATCTGCAAATCGGGCGACAGTCGCCAAAGGTTTGCACAAGTTGTGGTAGAAGAGGGGGCAACTTCAGAAGGCGATAATGGAAAAAATGCTGTAGCACAAAGAAATCCCTCAGAAGCTAACAAACCTTCAGAAAAGAAACGAAAAATATGTGCTACCTCAGAGTGCCGTAACAGAACAATGGATTCGTGCAACACTTGCCGGAGCACAGTATGTGGTGAATGCTTCACAAAAATTTGCCCAAACTGTGTTGATTGAACGCAACCGACAAGTTCCTTGTTTTTGTGAAATATTACGGTTTTGTAAACAGCAGCTTGATTATCAATTATTTTCTTTTAAACGCTGTATCACATGATGTTTGATTATTTATAAGGTGCAACAAATAACATCTCGACTTCAAGAATGTTTACTTTACCAAATAAAAGAACGAATTAAAGTTTATCTACATTATGCGTCAATTGACGCACTTGGTCATTCTAGGTAGTTTGAAAACGCGGTCGTTTTAGTGTTAAAAAGTGACTCAATTTTTAAACAATTATTGCAGATATACGATGGGGTTTTGCAAAGTCGAAAAATACAATCATGTAGACTTACAAGAAATAGTAGCAACCTAATTACGACAATTAGGCTAACTTGTCTCTACTATGTGGTACCACTTTGGCCTAGAGCAATAGATCTTAACTTATATCACATTTTGCACTCGCTAAAGGAAGGAAAAAAATCAATTTTTACCTTTTTTTTTGTCATAATTTGCATCTTCCGAGAAGGGTTCCAAAAGTTTCACTCTAAAATAAAAAAGTTTGCACCAGCAAAGATCTTCGATCTAAATTAAAAAAATGTTCTTCCAAAAAAAAAAGTGATTAATCTAAATTAAAGTAGGTTAATCCTTCTATAGAGCCTTGAACAAATAATGTCTCCCCCTAATATAATGTTTCTCGGGGCGGGCCCTATTTTGTAGTGATGCCGTTGTTTGCACAATACTCTCCAATGGAAACAGAGCTCCTTGTGTGGCCCTTACCGCAGTAGGGACCGAGGGGCAGGAGGACCAAACGGCCAGATCATTAGCGTAAAGAGTGCAGCTGACGGAAGAAGGCAGAAAAGCCGGAAGATGATTGATGAAGAGAGAGAAAAGCACAGGGCCATGAACGGATCCTTGCGGAACACCTCAACGGACTCGAAAGGAACGACTTTTGTGATTTTGATAAACCACGCAAGCGTGCCCATCAGAAAGGAAAAATTCAGTCCAACGAGCAAAGCAAGAAGGGAGGCCAGGCGAAATGAGTTTATGGAAAAGAGCAGGATGCCAGACAGAGTTGAAAGCTTTCGAGAAATCAACAGTAAAATGGATGGTCCGAGAGCCCGGCTTGGGTTTGTTAAACTCATCCGAGATGGACCGAAAAAGATAAAGAATTTAATCAAGTGTAGACCAACCAGGGCGGAAACCGGGCCGGTGGGGAGAGAGAATGAAATTAGACTCCACAAAGAAGAGTAGACGGGATAGAATGATGCATTCAATAAGCTTTGAGATGCAGGAGGTGAGAGATATAGGCCGGAAGGAAGCAGGAGAGTCGAGAGGTTTTCCATCTTATGGATCGGAATAATTGAAGATGTCTTCCAGATGGAAGGAAACAATGCAAAGTCCAGGAGAGATTGAAGATGTGAAGAAGAAAATCCATGCCAGAACAAGGAAGATGCTTTGGCATGGGATAGGCAACTTTTTCTGGGCCAGTTTTAGTGGACAAGAAAAGGTTGGAAGTCTCCGAAAGAAACTCAGCCGGGGAGAAGGGAGAGCAGAAGGTCAAGCGAAACTCCTCAGGGCACGTGGCTTGGCGGAGCTCGGAAAGGTAGCCTCTGGCTCAACTACGCAGAGCCTTTGGCTGAGAGACCAAAAAGTGAGATCTCAGGTAATCGGGAAGACCGAAGCCAACTTCCTGGCGAAGGAACAGTTGGGGAAGTTAGGAGGGAGAGGAGGAAAATAAGGAAGAAGAGCCAGTAACAGAGCGAAGAATAGAGTATACAGATTTGGGTTTAGATTTCGGCGAAAGAGAAGAGCAAGTCGCCTGCCATGCTTCAGCCTTGGCCTTGACGATTACAGACGAAGCACGTCGGGAAGAGGAGATGTAAGCCTGGCGATCTTCATCACTTCTGCAAGCGGCATCGAAAGCCTTGCGTCTTTCACTAACCGCTTCTTTCACTTCAGCGGACCACCAGGCTTTAGGATGACGTTTGATACGGCCGAAAGGAATGGAAGATTTGGCCTCATTTAGAGCCTGAGATGTGAAAAGAATAGCAGCAGAGGAAAAAAAAAGAGACGAGTATTCCTCTGCAGAGGGATAGTGAGGATCAAAGTAAAAAGCAAAGTCATCCCAGCGAGCTTTCTGAAAATTTAAAGAGAGGGGACGCTCGATGTCGCAAAAGATTAAAGAGAGAGAGGGACAGATAGAAGAATTGGTAGGTGATCAGAACCCAGGTTCTGAAACATCTTCCATGAGAAAGAAAGGGCGAGAGAGGAGGGAACAAAGGAGATGTCAGGGGAAGAGCGACTGTCAGTAAAGAGATGAAGAAGGGTAGGTTTGTCAGAATCATTGAAGAGGAGGGGATCAGAAGAGATGACCCAATTGAACACTTTTTCCCCGCGAGGGTCGGGAATATCTTTTGAGTCCCAAAGGAGGTGCTGGCAATTGAAGTCCCCCAGAATGAAGAGATTTCTGGAGAAGGTAAGAATGGAGGGGAAAAAGAGCCAGTTCTGCCATCCGCCGAAGAAGAGCGGATGGGGGCGTAAAAATTAAGAAAAGAGAGAGAGTTGATTAGAGAGATGTTGACCCCTACATAATCAGAGTAGGGATCAAGCGAAGAGAGAGAGAGAGGAGGTAGAAAATTCAGAAAAGAAAAAGCCCTGCTTGACTAAAATGATGAACTGCCGCTAGCATGTGTGGCGTCACAAAAGAGAATGCCAAATTACTTTGCGATCAGATCGCAAAGTAAAGAATCCAGGAATCCGGAAAGAGGAAAATGAGTTAAGATTGGATTCGTGCATACAGATAAGGTCAACAGAATGGGACAAAAGAAAGTATTGCGGTTCAGTGCTCCTGGCTCGGAGACTGCGAACATTTCATTGAAGAACCCTGCAGGAGTCAGAGGGGAAAGAGGAGGCAGGGGGCGTAGAAGGAAAGCCAGGAGCAAGAAGTGGTGGTGAAATAGCAGAGGGAGAAAAAACAGAATGGGCAGAAGGGGCATAAAAGATTTGAAGACGAGAGTAGGGTGGGAGTGATGCATTAGCAGAGGGGGCCAGATTAGACAGTGGAGGTATACAGGCCGGAGGAGTCCGGGGAGAAAGTCACAGTGTTACAATGAGGTGTAACGGTGGAAGTCACAGTGTTACAGGCAGGGACGCAGCTGGGGGTGGACAGATCCAGAAGTAAAAGCTGCCAAGAGTTCTGAATTTGGAGAGGGAGAGTCGTGAGCATTTTAGATGGACCCATTTGGAGCAAGTACAGCATTGAACTGACTCATCCCGCCAGGTCACATTTCCAGCGCATACTGAGCTAGTATAGATGGGTGCAGGGTTGGGAAGAACGTTACCGCTCATTAAGAAAAGGAGAAGAATGAGGAGACGAAGACGGGGATGAAAAAGGCAGGGAAAGGAGGAAGACAGGCGACCAATTTTGCAGAAGCTGTGTGCCACCCTTCTGCGGTCGCTCAGGGGTAGCACGGCGAAAAATGGTTTGAAGGGAGTGCCCGGGTAATTGGGACCCTGGGGAATGCCAACAGCCATTTTGAACCAACCCAAACGAGGTCGGGGACCGCACCATCATGTTGAGGCGGATATTGATTGGTGCAGATTGATCACCACCTCGGTGCGAGTGTCATAATGGAGCTCGTGACGTCATTATCAGTGATATATTTTTGATTTATATTTCGTGACAGAGTAAAAGCGTTTTGTGCTTATACGAAAGCTTGCACGCGACCAATCACCTTACAAATAATTTTAAACTTTTGGAGTCAAAGATGACGACACAACCAACGCTTAATCGCACAATTCGTTTTTTTGTGCTTCCTCGAAAAGTACTGATCGTAGAAACGCAATCAGATGCTGTTTCAGAAGATATTAATAAGGTGCTTTTGATAAAAACAACTTTACAACAATTAAAACTTGTTTCACAATGCAGTAAGCAATTTTTTATTTGAGGACTTAATGTCTTCTTCTCTTTTTTTGCGTGCATGCTTAAAACTACGCTCTATGATGGCATAATATGTCTCGTACGAGTCTCATAGTATTTCGCTACCACAGATCATAATATGATCAGTTTTTCAAAAACTGCACCTTTTATATAAAATCAGTTTACTTAAAACCTGATTTGTGACCTCATTTCTCAATCGATTTCAAACTTTTTTACCAAATTAAACGTTATTTCAAGGCAATTCCGATAGCATGTAAAATGTATCTTTAATATTAGTTTTTATACTAAAAAATTTGAACTATAAAACTTGTAGAGTAACTTTTTACTCCTCCCAAATAGTGTTAAGCTGAGTGAAAACACATACGTTTAATACAAAAGTAGTATAATAAGGTATTAAAAATTATCGTTCTTTAAAAGCTCAGGAAATTTGTTTTCCAACAATATATGACTAATTAGTTAGTGCTAAGGATCAGTTCAAAACAGCTGATCAAAAATTAGTTGCCATACATCATATTTCATTTTTAGTTGAACAATTATTCTGCTGCACCTAACAAACTTGCAATGAATAGACAAAATTGGTTCTATGGCACATTCCGACCTCATTTCCTCACAAGCATGAAAAATGAAATCTCTAAAAACTGTAAAAATGTAGCTAACTCCAAGCAAAGCACTTGTTGATCCCCCGAGAAAAAGTGGAGAATGCAAAAAGATGGTCCTGTCTTATCTTTGCAACAAAATATTATTGTCGAGCTACATATGATCTAAATGCAGAAGCAATATCCTTTGCAATTGGATGAGGCCAGCGTAGCCAGATGATTTGATATTTCTCACCTCGACATTACTAATGAAGGCTCAGCTATTGCTACACCTTAACTAGGAGTGTTTTATTTCGGGTTAGTTTATGCCAGGGCCAAGGAACATTCACGGAGTCAGAGGCGTTAGTTTATACAAATTCGCCTACAGTAACGAAAAAGTGGTAAGCAGAGGTCCCATTGATGCCCAGTGTATGATATATCATACGCTAGAGTATACTTTTAAATGTTTGTGAAAAAATTTTTGGAAACTCCTTTCTTTTCTTTTTTTTACATTTCTTATTGCTCATCATCATGTTTACATGTGTCAAAATGAGAAGTATTTGCATCATTAGCAAAGGTTCGAAAAGAAAAATTTTTTGAGGGCAAAGCTATGATAATTAGATTTATAGAGGTGTAAGTAAACTCTTGTTATTTTTCACAAGATAGACATAAACAATCGGGATTTTTAGGCGTCTTTTGTTAAGCATTCTTCAACTAAGATGTAGCCATTCTAATTTCATAAAAATTTTGTCTAGGGTCTCAGCAAAAATACTCATAATTCTGCGTATGATATATTATACGCTGGAAAGTAACATGTACTTATGCAATATATTTCGTACTCTCATAAACTAAAAGTATATATCATACAATGCATATAAGTTGTTTTATCAGACAGTGGTGTTTGAAATTTACTAGGAAAATACTAAAATTTGACACAGCGTTAGGCAATTAAGTGTTGATTTACATGAGTATATATGCTTTGTTATATATGTTACTAGCTGGTTCTGCCGGCGTTGCCCGGCAGGGCCCTCTATCAGTAATGACGGGGTATGGCATTTTGGTTCAACCGGATGCGCCGGCTTCACTCATGGGGTTTTTTTGTGAGCAGTGGCGAAAAGTGAAATAGTTTTTATGCACTTTCAAAATTCTTGCACACAAAATTGCGATCATCACATTCTCTTAATCATGACTGGCAATGCTCACAAAGAATCTTGCCTTAAATTGTTGTCAATATTAATACTTGTGAGAGAGAAGGAATTGTACATATTAAAACTGATTGTAGAGACAAAATGGTGGTTGCTTTCACAATTAAAGAAAAACTATTCATTGTTAAGCCTATTTTCCGATGTGGTGCTGCCGCTTTCCTATTTATATTTGTGATATTAAGTTCCTAATTTGTCTTATTTCCGGCATAGCGACAAAAGCGGCTCTTACTCTCTCTATATTCAGCTTTACAAATTGTTATGGTTGTGGTTTTATGTTGACTTTTTCTTAAACTTGAGATTTTATTACAATGCTGTAGAGTAAGGACAAAAATGACATAAATACCTTAACGCGTAGCATATCAGCAAAAGAAAAAATCCTTGCTTTATAGTATATACAACGGCGTAGCCCGAAGAGCCCCATCAGTAACGTCGGGATTGAGAGTGTCGGTTCAGCTGGTTAAGCTGGCTCCTTCTATCAGGTTCTTGTATAAAGAGTTACCAATCTAATGTGTTTTTTGCACATTAGATTTTCACAACTTTTTGTGCTCCTTTTCCTAATAGAATATCTTGTTTCAAGATCCTGGCTATGGCTTAGGTCTATGAGCTCTGCTCATTGCTGACACGAACCCAAGGAAACCTTGCGTTTTCCGTAGTTTGGAAGTAGGGATCACATTTCTCATACTAAGCTGTTCTAAAGCAAAATAAAAAAATTTCTTTCGTGTGGTGCAATTTCACTCGGTCGTTGGCTACGCGTTACATGGCATGTTCTTTTCTCCCTGCTTGACGTGCCCTGGAGGGTTAAAAGAGTCCTTACTTTTCCCCAAATGCTTGGTTTGATCCCGGTATCTCTATAAAGCTATCATAAAACAAAATACCAATAATATCTTCCATGTGTTGCGATTTAACACCGTGACGTTGTTAATTTTGATTTCTCAAACTTTCTCAAGTGCCTGCTAGCCACGCATCATAATTCACATTCGTTTTTCCTTGCTTAGCTATGTTCCTAGAAGTTAAATAAGTTCTTGCTTTTCCCAAATTTTCAGGTTTGATTCCGGTAGCTCTATAAAGCTATTACCAAGCAAAATAAAATACACTTTTTTCCTAAGTATGGCGCGATTTTACCCTGGCAGGGCACATTATTGCCCGTGCCGATTTAAAAGATATCAATTAATGCAGCTGCGCCAGGTTCACAGTACAAACATTTATGAGAGCAATAACGAAATAATTCAGTAACATTCCCTTTTTCGTATTTATATTTGTGACATTAAGATTTTTGCCTGCGCTATTTGCTTTAATTCGGCCATTGCATGAAAAGGGGCTATAGCTTTCGTTTAAGTCATATAACGTATTGCAATAGGCACCTATTACGCTCGTTTCAAACAAAAACATTCCCTTTTAAATCCGGTGTTGCAGATTGATGCTATTATTGTTTAATTTTGATCTTTTCTTAAATTTGCAATTTTAGTACATTTAACTTTGCCCCTAATCCAGACCTCCTTATTTCTAAATGAAGATTAGTGTTTTGTATCGATATCCTTGCAATTACAAATATCAATAATGGGCTTTACCATTTATGTTTGCTATCAAAATGATATGAAAAATTTTGCTGCCTACTGCTGTTCTCACTATGCAGTGGCAAGCATTGCGATGGCATATAACATTATGACCTCACATTGCGTTTTGAGCCATTATTATTATGATCGCTACTTATCACTTTTTCGTTACCGTAAGCAAATTAAAATGAACTAACGCCTCCGACTGCGTGCATGTTTCTTGGCCCTGGCATAAACGCCGGCATGCAAAGAGCAAACTAACCCGAAATGAAGCACTCACAGTCAATTAATAACTATAGCGGTAGCCCCCGTTAATAATGTCGAGCTTAAGAATGTCAAATCAACTGGCTGCTGCGGCAGCCTCGCCCAATTAGCAAGTTTTCATAGAGTCTTTTGGAGCTAAATTTAGGAGGTAGCCTTTATTTAAAAGCCTATTACAAATTCTGGCTGAAAAGTACTTTTATAATTTATTTGGTGAAATAGATCACTGGCTCCCTACTTCGGGCTACTTTTTGCGCAAAACGTTGTGTTGCGAGCGATTTGACTGAGCGGAGCTAGCAAGCTGTTGTATGCTTGTAAACTTTCTTCTCCATTTGAAATTACGATTTGGGCTGACCTCAACGACATGATAGCACAATGTAAAGTATTGCAAAATGTGTGCAAGCACTCTTAGCAGTTGTCCACATTTTTCGTTCAATTTTGGTTAGGATGATTTAAACGTGTTCTGAATGCAGTGACAAGTGACAAAACTTAAATATTAATAGTCTTTGCCTGGGGTACGAGAGTATTTTAATAAATGAATCCTCATAAAAGTAGCAAAAGACAGAGCGGTGTAAAGAGTTTGAAGCTGTGGAGGACAGCATGAGATGAGATTAACAGCAGGCACAGCAGTGACGAACAAGAATCACAGCATCAAGGACTCTCAGATCTGCCGGCTGTAGAAAAACAAAGATCTTGCAGAAGAGTGGGTTTGTTGCAGCAAAAACGAGAGATGAAACAGTGAGCGTGACAAGGAAGCGCAAATTCTTCAATGGATATTGAGGGATCTGCCTGTTAAAAAATTTTGATGAGACAATACTCTTTCACTCCGAAACAAGAGATTAATAAATACGCTAGAAGAGGAGAGAGATTGCATGAGTTTGTAGATGACTAAAGCAGCGCACCTTGTCTGGTCAAATCATCGGCCATGTCATTACGTGGAAGAAATGAGTGAGTGAGGACCTATTGTATTTTGATATAAAAGAAGGAGGAAATGGTAAATAGCTGAAGCGAGTTCTGCACATTACCCGTGCTTACCGGGTTAGAATAATGAAGTTGCTCACCCAGCATGTCGTAAGAGGCGACCTTTGGGTACCCACCAATGGCAGTCCGCCTTGTTGGTGGTGGGGCTACCATTCTGCAGTTTACATTCACGACTGGTTCGAAATGGGCTGCCACTTTTCCCCTGGCCTAATTCAATTAGGTTGATGGCGTAAACCTGGATTGCTGTTCGCGCCATACCTCAATCCCAAGGAAGAGGAGGGGTAAACCAACAACAACAACAACAGTTCTGCACATCGAAAAAAATTGGGTCTCAAGTAGTAGAAGAGGGCAAGCAAATAGAGCCTCCCTGGACGAGGAAGGGAAAATTATAAGCAGGTGAGCAGATGGAAAGTCTTTTCCAGAAGACCTGGAATCTTGGTTCAACTTCATTTCTGACTTTTGCTCAAATATAAAAGAGCTGAGAGAACGAAGTGCTCGCTCATAAGAGGACAGGGCAAAATGAGTAAGGATGGCTCATAATGGAAGCAAAGACGCCTCAAAGAAGAGAATAAGAATAGGGTAGGACTAGAGGGAGACGGTGATAACGCGACTAGGTCCTCAGTAATGGCGTTCCCTTTTGGTAACGCAGAGAAAAAGAAGTCATCCCGCTGAACATAAGCGAGAACGGACCGATAAAAAGCTTTGCACAAAAAAGATTGGAAAGCATGCCAATAAGCTGAGATGTAAGCCTGGCTCTATATGTCACTTCTGTATGTCGAAAAAAGAGCCTAATTAATTCTTTCTTTACCGGCTTGAAGTTAGCGATTGACGAGGCCGAAAAAATATAGATTTGGCCGAATTCAGTGCCAAAAATGTATCGAAGACAGCTGCAGAGGAAAGAGAAAAAAGATTATTATGGAAAGAAAACAATGAGAATCGGTGTAGAGAGAAAAGTATCTCTCACTAGGTTTCTGGAAATTGAAAGAAAGAAGACGCCCAAAGGGGCGAGAGAGTATAGAAAAAGAGAATATGAAAAAAATTTCTAGGTGATCAAAACACAAATCTTTAAGCACCTCTCAGGACCAGAGAAAGGAAAGAGAAGAAATGGCAAAAAAGAGTCTGGACAAAAGCCTTTAAAAAGAAGCAATAAAGGAGAGTGATGGTGTCAGGGACGTTAAATGGTAGAAGATGGCCCAATCCGATACTTTGTTCCCTCGAGGATCTGGAGTGCCATAGAGTGTGATTACAGTTGAAGTACGACATATTAAAACGATTTCTGGATAAAGGGAAAACAGAAGGAGAAAAGGAGTGGGTTCTCGAATCCAGTAAAGAAGAGAAATAGGCGGAGCGAAGACATATAGTTTTATAAAGAAATGTTAACCCCTATGTGGTCAGAGTAGAGGACATGCTAAAAAAGAGAAGAAATGAAAAGTTCAGAAAAGAATAAACCATGTCTGACAAAAAAGACAAGCCAGTGGTAGAAACAGAGATAATTGGGATGCAGTCTACAGTAGAAGCATATATGCTGGAGGGTACCGAAAAAGATGACACCGTAATGGTGGACTGGGGTCTCCCAGGAGAAGCCGATGTGCAGCAAGAAGGACAACTACAGAAGTGAGATCTGTAAAGGAAAGTTGAACTCCAAAGAAGAAAGAAGGGTGCACTTTAATTGTGTCCATGTGATGCAGGTACATTATTGCACTGACTTACCTCTCCACGTCATTTTGTCGGCGCACACATAGCAATGAAAGACAAGATCAAATGTGGGATAGGCGTTGCCAATCGTCAGAAGCAGATGGACAATAAGAACGGAAGAGAGAGAGAGAGAGGCAGAGTAGCAAAAGATGAAAAGACAGACAAAAGACTTTACAGAGGGTGCGACTGTACTTTTGCTGTCACTCAGAGGCCAGCTTCGCAAAAAGATGTATGATGTGGTGACTGGAAAGTGCCTGAGTATCTGAAATCCTCGGGTATACCAAAAGCTATCTCGGCCTAACCCAACTAGATTGAGGGTTACACCACCGCGTTGGGGCGGCTGTTGGATGGTGCAGATCAAACAAATCTAGATCAAGTTTACTAAACAGGCTGATTCTAGAATATATCTAGATTAAGTTTTTATGTTTTAGAAGAAACTTTGAATAGCTTTGATAAAATATGTTAGTCGATTGCCTTAATTTTGATTTTGGGACACAATGCTCACGATTAGCTTTATCGCTGCATCTCGAACATAATTATAAGCGCACAATTTTTTCTACAGCGATCACAGTAAACTATGTCGATCGCTCTCACTTTAAAAAATTCGAAATAATTTCTATCGAACTATTTTAATGACTCCTAGTTGAATTGATAACTGGTTCCGCGGTTAGAACTTGTTTCGCAACCGCTGGACCTGGGATCAATTTTTAAGTCAAGTTTTACCAAAAACTTAAAAAATGATATTGACAGCTTCCCTATTAGGCCTTTATTACAAAAGAATTAATGTGGAGGAAAATCCGGCAAGGTTGTAAGTTGGCTAGCTGTATCTTAAGGCAAGGCACTTAACGGAATACCTCTGTCTTCATGTGACAGACAGTTAGTGCAATCAAGCATCTTGCCATCCTGTTGGCCGGGTAAGACAAAAGAATTGCAAACAGAACATGAAGTCATACGTTGAGAAGGAGGGATAAATTGATGTTTCTACATTTGATGAATTTATGTTTATCTTTCAGACCCCAAA
This sequence comes from Trididemnum clinides, assembly GCA_963675345.1. Lineage (NCBI taxonomy): Eukaryota > Metazoa > Chordata > Ascidiacea > Aplousobranchia > Didemnidae > Trididemnum > Trididemnum clinides. The sequence continues at coordinate 4,180,165 of OY776291.1, forward strand.
GCAATTACAAAGGTAACATTTTTATCAGTATCTGACAACACAACTCAGGTAATTTTTTTTGTAGTTTCGTAACTTTACAAACTAAATATTCTCATCAAATTTGCTGTTTTTTAGGTACAGTTCAACTTCCAAAAAGAAAATGGCAACGCTGTTTATCAGATTCAGCTTTCTTCAGCTAATTACGTCACATCGACAAACTCAAGTATTCCAAGTTTCAATGCATCGAATCTGACTCCTGGTCAAACTTACAATGCCATAATAACTGTGTTTGTCGAAGGACGAAACAGTGACCCCAGAAATCATTCATTTACAACAGGTGCATTAAGTCTGGAGTAGTAGAAATTTAATTCTGAACTCTAAATCGTATAGTAAACTTGAGTCAAATTATTGCATTGTTCCATCAATCTTGTTGACTGCAAGCTCTATCAGGCCTGCAGTAAATCTATAATCTACCAAAAGTAGATTAACACCACATTTTGTTCGAACAACAAAAAGATATATTCTCGAAAAACTTTAACCCCAATTGCACTCGGCTACTTACTACGAACGTGATATATCCTGCACTTTCACATAGGCTCTGCGGCTTCCAACCACAAGCACTTACTGTACGGTATATGAATAGTGCGCTGAAGGAGGTATACATTGACTCAAGTGATCTAGCCTTCCTTTCAAAACTAAGATGTTTCGGTAATACGTATATTACACCGAAAATAGTATGGAATAAACGCTGTTAGTAGATACAGCAATCGTGATAACTGTAATGTCACAAATTTACCAATTTTGTAACCTGTGAATGATACATCACAAATACCATTTTACAATCACAATGTACAGTAATATCCAAGTTCGGCTAAAAATTGATCTAAGTTAGGTGAAGTCAAAATAACAGCTTGTAAAGCCGCTTGAATCTACTATTCATGACATCAAATTAAATAACAAGCAAATGTCTGGTTACAAAATTTTTATCAATGTACAGTACGATGCATTATTGATTGGAAATGAAAAAAAAACGCATTGAACAAAATATTATTCAGTTCCAGATCATATTAAAAATTTCGTTGTTTCTCAAAGTATTTCTCACCCGACTAATCGACTAGATTTGCAATGGATTGGTCCAAAAGGAAACGGTGATTATATAACAGTAAGTATTAACAAAATGATAAAAATGTGAGGTACCGTAGCATTTACTTTTAATGTCTGGTGATTGCAAAACCGAAGAAAACTAATGCTTTAGATCACTTACACAAGCACCACTCATAACATCACTAATGCCTCATCATTTCCCTTTGCTACCACACATGGAGATTTAATCGTTGAAGCAGGAAACAACTACACGGTCACTGCTGTCTCTCAATCAGCTCATCAATTAAGCAAGCCTCAAACAAGATTTATTTCATCAAGTAAGAGCCAAAAAGTGATGTTAGATTATGCAAAAATTTTAAGATTGCATTTGTTTTCCATGACGAGCTGTTGTACGGGCCAAGTTTCGAACAAATAGCCCCTTTTTTATTTTAAAATTGATGGAATTAGCCGAAGTTGGTCTACACTTGTGCATATGCAACTGAGAGTGTCTGTTGTTAAGCGCTGTCAAGTGTCTGTATGCTAAGGTCATGAAGACCACTGAAATTATATTTATAATGATACATCCCTCATCATTGAACTTCTATCTACTATCAAATCTTCCTGTTTCACTGACAACATTTTAGATTTCATTTGAATAAAATTAATGTATCTCATTTGTTGTGAGTTTGTAAGGCCCAATTGCCCTCGTTCTGTAAGCGCCAAGCGCGTCAATATGACAAAAATAATGTGTTCACAGAGAGTACTTTTAAAGATTTCTTGTTAAACCTATAATCGTAAGATGGCGATCAAGATCACAGCGACCTGAAAAATGCCAGCTATAAATATCAATTTTCTTTGAGAAAATCGAACTATTACTTTACTTAAGTTTGCATTGAGTTTGCCAGTCGGTCGTTTTGTTTCTCTGCATGTAACCACGCCGCTCCACCTGAGATCATGCTCGGTCATTTCCCACTGTGTTTGTTAGCCTCAAAATTAGTTCTGGTCCAACTATAAACATATTGGTAGTTTTTTTGACAAGAGTGTCTGCAGTTTTGATGTCCGACAAATCCGAGTGTCCATAACTTAGCATAAACTTCTTCATTGCTCTTACCTAGGGTTCGCTCAGTATCTCGGTGCGCGCCCACACTATTTTAAATATACGTAGTGAGATATTTATTGCTTTCAGGGCTCTTAAACTGTCTGAAAATACATTAATTCTTGTTTTTACAACTTTGTACATATACAGTACACTCAAAATGCACATATTGAATCCTTTAATCGGAATTTAACATTTTATTTACCCAACATTAATGATACATTTGGTTATTGAGCAACTAACAATGCACTTCTATACTTGTATTATTCGCGCTGTATTTGGTTCCATCCAAAAGCCAATTTACTACAACAGTATTATTCTTGACTTTTACTCCAGCATCATTTACTGTGGGTGTATTGTGAGGGTGTGATTTGTTGTCTTTACGATCCTTCCTCTGGGATCTATTGTTGCCCAGAGATTTTTGCCTTTGTTGTCAAATAGCCTTCGAAGATTTCACCAAACTGTTTGATGTATTTTAGATTTTTAGTCTCTCTACGGTGTGAAAAAAGTATCATATTGCGATTAACCTTGTTCACTGCGTCATTTCTCTCCATATTTAAGAGCAGCGCGCATTCTTTCCTGATTACGTGAAGACGAAATCCCTGAATTAGAACGACCACATCAGCTTCATATATTTGGCTCGTATGTAACAGATTTTTGTTTAGACGACGAAAAAGTAAAAAGTTTCTCTCGAGAAGCGACAAAACACTCTTCCGTGAGCATCCTTCTTTGCATGCACCTTCTTTGTGTGGTCTTGAAATTGTGCTTTCACCTTTCTTGTGCTTCGTAAATTGCTTATTCATCCGGTTACAGTGTTTATCACTCTTTTTTCTTGTAGCGATCTAATCACGGGTGTCTACAAGACATTATCAAGTGCATCTTCCATGTCCATGGACACACCGACCGGGTGATGTTTTTTGCCAAGGGTTTGTTTAATATCCTTTGTTTACTGACTTTTTTCAGTCAAAAAAATTTTCTTGAACACAAGTAATGAAATTATAATTTTAAATGGCTATAACAAAACGTTTTTCGCAGTGTTGCCAATAAAACTTATGTTAAAATAAGTATCAAAAAGTACTTTATCATCCAAAAGGTTAGTCAGCTAACATAAATTCAAACAGTTGACAGTTTTCAAAAAATGAAATGTTACATATATGTCCTTTTAGTTACGAAAGGGATATAACTAATGAGACATTGCTGAGCTGTTGCTGTTAATTTGCTCTTTTTAAAGACACGCTGATTTTTATGAAGAGGCTTAATGTGTAGCCCATCATTACGAATGAATCTATCCATTAATTTTTTGAATGTTTTGACGCAAAAGATTTTAGACAAATAGGTTTAAATAGTTGAGCAAAAAATACTTATCCTTACTTGGCTTTGGTAAAGTTCCACTTTTGCTATTTGCCTGTTAAATAATTAATTGAGCAAAAAATATCTGTCCTTACTTGGCTTTGGTATAAGTTCTACTTTTACTTTTGCTGTTTTGCTGTTTGCTGTTCTGCAACACATTCCACAGCAACGAAACTCAGAAGCAGTTCTGCAAGAAGTGTTCAAATTTCTATTTCTTCTATTAGTAGGACAGTTGAAATGTGATCATTTCCAAAGGCATTAAAAAGTTGACAGAACATTGTAGCCTACGATACTTTTTCTTGAGTTGCTATTTTTTGGCAATTATCAAGGCTTGCCAGTTGACTTGCAGCAGCTGCTTAATATCGATATCGTCGATGTTACCTTACTCGTACATCCACGCAAATGAATCTCAACATATGCTACAGTGTTTCTTTTCTATTGGTTGTGCAATTTGAGGACACTTCAGTAGAGCTAATTTACTAGTAACATCTTCTTTACAATCTTGTTCAGTCTTTAACCTACCGTTGATTTCATGCAAATAACTTTAAGCAAAATACACACACCATTAACAAAGTATAGGCTATACATTGTAAAACAATAATTATGCGGTCTGTAAAAAATAGTTGCCATTTAACATGAAATTAGTCTAATACGAAGATGGAATAAAAAAAGGAGGGAGCCATTTCCTTCCCTGGCTAACGCAATCTTGAGCTGCAAAGCCAAGGTGTGAGCTTTAGCAAAAACTACTGAGATTATTTTACTAAACTGCCCGAAACATTTGTGATCGGAGAAATACAAGGCTCCCTGTAGAAAGCAATGCCTTGTGCTCAGCACTGCTTAGGACAAAGGTAAATTAATAATATATCAAGAGAATTAATGACTGGATCTACTGTTATAGCCCACAGCATTGCAAAAACAATGCCGCGAGTGGAATTTGGATGCCGGAACCCACATCTAGGCCAACCAGTCGAACAACGGTACTTGGCACTTACGTCATGCTCTCCACCTATAAACCAATGACCATTGTTCCAACATCAACAGTTACTCAATCTTAGGTAGTTGAATTGTAACGAAGACCATAACTTTTTCGGGATTAGCGCCTTGGAAAGTTATCTGACATTGTTTCGCATGTGAAATCATTTTTAGAGGCAAATTATGATTCATGGAAACAAAAAATTGTAAATATTTTTTTTCTTATCTAAACAGAAAGATCTGTCTTTTTCAAATTTCAGGATTTGTTTTGAAGATTTAGTTTATTAGGAGAACTAAGCAAAGGTCAAATGCGTCCAACTTTTGATATTTTGACCCGTTTGTAAACTCACTCGTCTCAAAAATTCCGATAATTTCGTAACTTTAATTTTTTGTTTTACTATGTCTCGAAAGTTTACTGGTCAATGTATATTGGTATTTTTATCAAAAATTTGAAAGTGATGTTTTCTTTTGCGTTGCTTTTGAAGATGTGTACACATTTGCACATTGTCGCTTTGGAGTACTCGTGAGTCTATTTTCTGTTAATGATAAAGCATAGCATTACTATGAGCAATGTGTCGAAAGAAAAAACTTTATGAGCCAGGTTAAGTAGAAATATTTTTATGTTGAACGTAATCACTTCTTCTGCTAACTTCCTCAGCTGTTCTTCTCCCAGGAAGTCGGCTTCGGTCTATGCCGATTACCTGAGATCTCACTTTTCTGCTCTAAAGAGTCTCATTCGTCGTTCTGCTACCCCTTCTCCCCCGCTGATTTTCTTGCAGCTGCCACAAACTTGTCTTCTGCCACTGGTCTAGACAAAGTTGCCTATCCCATGTTACATCATCTTTCTCGCTCTGGCATAGATCTTCTCACATTTTCAATCTTTCCTGGTGTTTGCATTTTTTTCCTTCTATCTGAAAGACTCCCTCTATCATTCCCATCTACAAGAGGGAAAAGTCTCTCGACTTTCCTGCTTTCTTCCGGCCTATCTCTCTTATCTCCTAGTCTCTCAAAGCTTTTTGAATGCATCACTCTATTGCGTCTACTCTTCTTTCTAAAGCCCAGCTCCTTTCTCTCTTTCCGCCAGGCCGTTTTCCGCCATGGACGGTCTATTCTAGATCAAATTCTCTTTCTTTTTCAGTCCATTCGGATGGGTATAACAAACCCAAGCCGGCTCTTGGACGATTCTTGCTACTATCGATTTCTCTAAACCTTTTGACTCTGTCTGGATCCCACCATTTTTGTAAACTTATTTCGCCTGGCCTCCTTCTTTGCTTCGCTCGCTGGGCTCAATTTTTCCTTTCTGACAGGCGCGCTTGTGTGGCTTTTTAAAATCACAAAAGTCGCTCCTTTCGAGTCCCTCGAGATGTTCTGCAAGGATACGCTATTGGCTCAGTACTTTTCTCTCTTTTTGTCAATAACCTTTCTACTCCTCTGCCTACTATCGTCAGCTGTTTTCTTTTTCCTGACGACCTTACAATTTAGTCCTCCTCTCCCTCAGTCTCTGCCGCAGTGTAAGCTACACAAAGAGCTCTGATTGGAATGAAGCGCTCGTGTGAGTACTGGTATCTTCCTCTCAATCCGATTAAATGTAAGGTCTACTTCTTTTCGGTAGTCCTGCACCAAGTTAACCTCCAACCCCACCTCCTTTTGTTCAACACCACCTTCCGCTTCAATTCCACTCCAACTTTTGTTGGGGTCACCTTTGACCGCACTCTTTCCTTTTCTAAACATGCATCTTTGCTGAAGGTCAAGTTTTTTATTCATCTCAAGGCCTTACGCTGTATGTGTGCTTCCTCATGGAGTCCCTCTAAAGAGTCCCTCTCTCTCTTCCTTATTAAGCTTTTCTTCGGCCCCTTCTCACAAATGCTTTACCCGGTTGATTTTCATTTCCTAAGCGTTAATAGCATTACTAAATTGGAACGCATTCACCAAGCGGCCAGTCGCGACATCACCGGCTGCCTCTTGTCCTCCCCTATTTCATTTCTCCTTTCTTCTTCTTCTTCGTTTGAGCTATTTGTTGTGAGCTTTATGCAGGAAGATGTATATACAGGGTGTCCCAGAAGTCGCGCACCATCCAGGTTTCTACAGAAAACGCTTTTATTGATTACAGTCATAACAGATGCTCAAACTGTGCACCTACAGCAATGAAACAAGCATCAAATCTCTCTATCAAACTGTCTTTCACTCTCTTGGGCGTTTTATTGCTGATTTTCGGGCACTCAAGTAGTTATTGCATCCTTGTTATTGTTGTCATTTAGCACTCAGTTGCTATTGTTATTCTTAACGGTTGCTCTCGCTCAGGGCCATTAAGGTTGGATTCTTGAGATACAGATTGGTGTGTCGTCCCAGCTCTTCCAAACATAAAAATGAATTTAACTCTTTCTTGTACTTTTAGTTTCTTCCGTGTAATTAAATCAAATATGAAAACGCAGATTAGAATGGTGCGCGACTTCTGGGACACCCTGTATAAGCCACACTGCGTTAGCGCTCATGCTCTGTTTGCCGGTCTTCAATTAGGCTGGGGCCACCACAACGGGCAGACTGCTTGGCGCCACCATCTGTCTGCCACATAAAGACGGAGGCATCCCGTAAAGTGTTTTGCCCAGGGACACAGCCTGCCGGCTTGTTCTCTGCACTATCCCTATTTTGCTGAGCGCCAAGCAGGCAAGCTGTGAATACTATTTTTAAAGTGTTTTGGTATGACTCGACTTGGGAAATAAACCCCAGGTCTACCGACTGCGAAGCGCACGCTCTAACTACTATGCCATCGCGCCGTTACTTCTTCATTCTGAAGCGCCTCTTTCTTCCCTACGAATCACCCTGACTTATTGTAATCTGGGCCTTTTGTCTCCCAATCTTCTCTCTACTTTCAGATTTGGCCAGACTTAAGTGAAACCAAAACTCTCCAGATTCTCTTAGAGAGCTTTTGAGTTCACTCACCCACTCATGATTTTTCCTTCTTCTACTAGGGAGGTTCTCTTTGCTTGCCCTATCCCCCTCCCCCTTCGAACCCACTTTCCTTCCAACGCCTTAGTCCACCCTTTCTTCTCCGCGCTCTCGCTTTGATCCCCTCTTTATTCGCCAAGGCGCGGCTCTCACTCACCTTGGCTTTCTCTCGCCGCCCATCGGGCGATCTGGACAGATGGCTCTGTACCTTTTCTCATACCAACTGCTCACTTTGCGGCACTGAAGCCACTCTTTCCTATTCCGGAAGCTCAATTCGCTCAAGTTTTTCCGCTGAAGCCTGTTCCATTCTGCAAGCTATCCGCTAGTCTTGGTATCACCAACAAGTCTGCCATTTTTCTTCTTCTCTCCGACTCTTACTTTGTGCTTACCAATCTGTCCTTTTTTTCGTCTTTCTTTTTACCACAAACCCTTTCGCATATCTAGCAGGAGCTTTCTTCTCTCTCCGCCTTTACTATCAGGCTACAATGGATCCCTTGATATTCCTTTCTCCCGGAGAACGACACCGATGATAAGTTGGCCAGGTGGGTTGCACTTCTCCTACCCTCTGCAATCCCTGGTGGTCTCTCTTCTCTTTCTTCTCGTATCCACTCTTCTCTTTTCTCGGACTGAAAGCGAACTGTCTATAAATTCTTTGACACATAGGTCCCCTCAGTTTTTACTGAGAAACTTGTGCTCCCTCTTCACGCTTGCTATATCCTCTCTCGTTTTCACTGAAACGGACACAATCTTCTATTTAACTTCTATCTTTATAGAATCGAGAATCCTTCCTGCGGACACTCGTCCCAGGACACCTCCCATCTCATTATGCACTGTTCAGCTAGAGACTCTTTGCGCCGCTCGCTCTGTGGCGACTCTCTGTTTCTCTGCAACCTTTGGTCCAGGCCTTGAGACGGTTTCCCGGCTTCTAGGGCTTCATGGTCTTCCACCATGCCCCCATACCTTGGGAGGGGTCGGGAAATCAACAACAACAGATCTTAGCTACGCCATAAAATGGGTAGGCTATGCGTGACAAACGAAAACACGAAGCTTTAGCCAAAGATTGCTTACTAATTGGTAATAAAATTGACAAAATTCGTTTTTCTTGTGCGAATGAACAAATTTTTTTGCGTCATAAAATACAATGTAGAGCCAGAATATCTCGTAAGCCTCATCAAAATAATCACACATCAAATAACTACATCTAGTTGAAAGCAATAGAAGAGCATAATCATGTTAGTAGTAATAGTTGTGCATGAATCAAGTTTATTTGATAGCAAAATATATGTTTGTCTTTCTGGTTTTACTGGTTTTTTAAAATTTTTATCAAATGGGTCGGCGACATTTGCAAAATCAGGTTTAGGTAAATCAGGTGAATTGAGCCAGCGTCCAAGTTGAGCCATGCAGCATATCGTGAGCTCCAGTGATGATAGAAGCATGACGTCACCGCCAAAATGGTTTGAAAAGAAAGTCTTTTAATCTTTCTAGTTAGATAACAATAAGCATTTTGACATCAAGCAAAATTGCCAAAACTATGTTTTTTTTGTTTAAAAGTTAGAAGGCAGAACGACCTAAGATGCAATAGATTAATTAGTGCATAGTACGTAGTGGTAAGATATTAGTGAAGTGCAAAGCAGTCAGTTAGAAGTAAGTAAGAGCGTAGGTGACAAAAGCAAATAACTAATAAAGACGGATCGGAGCGAGTTGAGCCATTTGCGAAAGCCCATGTTGTGCCATTAGCTCAATTCATCTCTACGGTTTTTTTGTTTGAGTCAGATTTAAACAGCTTTAAACACAGTACCTGCTAATTATTATGCAAGAACATGAACTCTTAGGCTGCTAAATATTTTCCTTCTCCTGCTGTCTTTTGTTTCTTCCTACTACTCTTTTTCTTTCAGAAGTATTTCTGCGACAGCTGTGGGTTGTTTCCCTTTCCTAAATTGAGATACTTTTTTCCTTCTCATGTTTTACCCCCCACTATCATTTACCTGCCATGCTATTTGGTTTATACAGTACGTGGCAACTCTTCTCTCTTTATCCTCAATTCTAAGGTTGCAATGTGATCATGGCTACGGAATTTTTCCAGTAAAAGACCTAGCAGATGAATGCACTGCTTAACTCTTCCACCGTCCCTCGTAGCTTTTTTTCCTTTGCAGTCCCTATTTACTTATTTTTGCTTTCGAATTAAAAAGTTCGATCATATCAAATTTTTCGGACACACAGGTTCCTTCAGTCATCACTGAGAAGCTTGTACTTCCTCGTTACGCTCGCTGCACTCGTTCTTGCCTTTCCTGCAGCAAAGAACTTAAGTTCAGTTCAGTGCTCTTCCACCTAGACTTGGAATGCTTTCAGCAGCGTTTGTTTATACTGTACACGGTAAGGAACAATGGCAAAACTTTTTGATGATAATACAGTTAAAAAGTTATGCAACTCATCAAACATATACTGGAATGAGAGTTTGGGAGACTGTATAGCGACCTTACGGTCTTAGGGTCAGTAGCACAGTCCCTCATAGAGTTGCGGTAGGCGCAACCATAGTTTGAACCCAACACATGAGCTTCAATTAAAGCGCCAGATTCATTCGTCTACAGGAACTTTTCATCTCGTTGTTTCCTGACCTGATACAAACTTCGTCCCCTCCCTCTTTAGCTACTCGTTCTCTTCATTCAATTTTCGGTCCAGGTAATGGAGAGCTGCCTTGTTCCCGTCTCGTTTCATGACCTTCGATTACGCTCTCATTTTTAGGAACTGGTAGGGTAACAAGCATAACATGGCAGAGATAGGCTTATTCTTGAGCGGTAGACTGCTTTGAGCTGGTAAAATTAAAGAATAGTGATAGTTCGAAGACTAATACTACAAAGGATTAGATACCAGCGCGATGACATAGTGGTTAGAGCGTCCGCTTCGCAGTCGATATATCTGGGGTTCATTCCCTAAGTCGAGTCAGACCAAAAGACTTTACAAAATAGTATTCACAGCTTGCCTGCTTGGCGCTCAGCACAAAAAAGGGATAGTGCGGAGAACAAGTCGGCAAGCTTGCTTGTTGTGTCCTTGGGTGGGGCACTTAACGGGACGCCTCCACCTTTATGTGGCTGACAGGTGGCCTAGCCGTAATTCACCGAGTTGCAATTGTGAAGTTGCCAACCAAGCATGTCGTAAAAGGCGACTCTTGGGTACCCACTAGTGGCAGTCCGCCTTGTTGGTGGTGGGGCTACCAGTCACTCATGACTGGTTCGAAATGGGCTTCCATCTTTCCCATAGCCTAATTTCAATTAGGTTGACGGCATGAACCTGAATTGCCTTTTGTTCCGTACCTCCATCCTGAGGAAAAGGAGGAGTAATCACAACAACAACAAGAAGGATGAGGTGATGTTGTGGTGCAGCTGCTTTTAAAGAGACATATATGAAAAGAAGCTTTCTTCCCAAAACTAACCTAATTCTTTCATTGCTCTATCTGCTACCACTTGGAGGCACAGTTCGAAGAAAAAGACAGCATTATTTCACCTTTGTTTTTAAAAACTGCAACGTATGATAACTGGTATGAGCGGCACTTGAATTTTTGAAATCTAAATGCTTTTTTTGCGTAGCTTTCAATTGTTCGTTAATATTTACTTGATAGGAACAAGTTCTCCCTGAATGTTTTTACTTTACTGATAGTGGCTCAATTTTATCTTTGTCTCAAATACTTGGGCTCATTTTCCCTGCTACCACTATAGATCATCTCAACCCATTTGGAGGAAAGTTCTGTCGATTCTTTTTTGCAATAATGCCTCTAACTTTATCAGGCACTGGTTTCGAGCGAACTTACGCTGCCAGAACAACAAACCAGCTTATGGCCACAGTTCATGTAATTTCAGTAACAATAGCGTCTTAATATACAGTAAGAAAACTGTGTTTATTTATGTTTTGTTGTGCTTCGCTCTCCTGAGTCTCCTGTAGAGTTCCTATGCGCCAAAAAGGTTGAAAACCACCCTACCAAACGCATGAAATTTCAAATTCATCTCAATTAGGAGCAAACGATTGGGATCTCTTGACGATTCTCAGTAAAAAAACCAGAGCCAGTATACTGCTGTACATATTTTAATTAGGACGTTTCGCTAAACATTGCTAGCATTGTCAACCAAAATAGTGCAACTGATTACTTTAAAATTTGATAAACTACGGTCAAGTGTAACATTTATGACGTGACAATTCAATTATGAAAAAAGAAAACAATAGCTATTACATACTTTAGGGTCAAAGTTATTTCGTGTTAAATTAGTGAGACAATGACTAGGAATAAAAATAAAACAAAATTTACACATTAAAAAGGTATAGTGGGTGTGAAGCTTCATCTGAGTTCAATTGTGGCTGCAGTTTTTGAATATATAACGTTTCCTTAATACGTAATTTTCGCCAATTAGTTTCTTGAGCCAGTATATGTGGATTGTGAAAGTCGATTGTGTGGTCTGGATTTTCCCGTAAATGATCTGTAACATCGCTTTTTCCAAATGTAATCGGGTCATGTTCTTCTAATCTTGTTTCTAAATTTCGTTTACTTTGTCCAATATAGGTCTTTTTACACGAGCATTGAAGTTTATATACTGTCCCAGTGAGGTGTAGTAGAGCCTGTTTATCCCTATTTCTGAATAGGTTTCCAATCCTTGATTATCGTTGATTTTCCAATCGTTATCTCAATTAGTTCTCAGCAGTTTTCGAAACGAGTCGCTTGAGTTCGATTCTCGAGTTAAATCACGAGTCATTGATTTCGATCCTTGAGTCGAGTTCTCTCATTTCCTTCAAACCACTTGAGTTAAGTCGAATCTTTTTTTTAGTACAACTCGAGTCGACTCAAACCTTTCCGACATTCATTACCAGCTGTTAGTTTCCTTTAATAATTGCAATCGATTTTTTCAACATTGTACAGTAAATCAAACTTTTTGGCTCCAAAGCAAGCCATACTTAAACTCTCATCTCGACAGCTCGCATACTACAATGCCAGTATTAGAAAAAATAAATCTACTGCTTTGCCAACTGGAGCTGGCTAAGAAGCCGAGCTTACAGATTTGTGGTCTAAAAGTAGATTTCAAAAAAAGTAAGGAACACATATGTAGGTGTACATATACAACATGCTAGATGCAAATTCTCAGACAGCAGAGACCTTACAGGCTTGCAGTGCCAAAGAATAAAAATGATTTGCAAGATTTTGTCGCAATACCAGAGTTGGCAGCTGGGGCGTATGTAGAAATTTTTAAGGGGGTGCAAAAATGTTCTTTTGGCATGTTTTTACTTTGTGAGTGCCAAAGGCACAATTATTCTCGGGTTTCGGGGCATGCTCCCCGGAAAAATTTTGTAAAATTATACTCAAATATATGTGATTTTAGTGCTTTTTGGAACCATCTTCAAAGTAATTTTTTTGAAATTTGTTAACTCTGGTCACTCCTACGCCTTAGAAATCATTAACCGCTCGCGTTTTTCAACAGATACGCAGCAGCTGCACAACAAGATTTTCAAAAAAGTACATCAATTAAATAATATAACCTAAAAAGATCCTACTTGTAATTCATATTGCTCCACTCTGTACTATTACCACATTACCTTGTGTCTCATTTAATTTAGTACGCTTACAATCACTCCGGCAGAGTTGAGTAAAGTTAGATTGCGACGGATTAAGATAAATTAAAATGCTTTTAGCAAAAAAGAATAACCATTCGCATCTAGCTGTTTATATATCAAGAAGTGATTTGCTTTGTGTAATTAACAGAGCTTTATTAATTTTTTCGTTATGTTCAAACGAACATTTCTTTAAAACCGTAAATGACGAGTGCAAACATGTAATTTCACTTTTGGAACAAGATTTACTTTGTTGCAAATGATCGGTAATGACACTTTTTCTACTGTCATTGAGGTTTAAATGTTACCTTGCCCTGACGACCAAATGTCTGGATGACATACCGATGTATGTCTTTCCCTTGTCGCACAGGCATGTGAATCCATATACGACATTAGAAACCAAAAGCAAAGGAGTGAGAGATTTTAATTAACCCTTAAAGGGACGATTGACTACATTTTGTAGTCATGGGGTATTTAAAACCCCGCCACACCCATACTTCTCTAGATATCCAGGCATTCTCCAACTATGATGAAAGGTTTTATGAGATGTTTGCTGTGTGCAAAAATTTTTGTTCACGCTTCATTGATTTTGAAGTAATCAAGAAAAGTTACGTTGAAGGACGATAGACTACAAAATGTAGTCATTCATATTTACCATTACAATCAATGCATAACGCTATTTTAGAAGTGTAATTTCACTCTCCAAACATACTTAGGTAAAACTAGACACTGTTTATTCAGTTGCTGTTCATGCAGTTGAGTTAGTAAGCTTAGTTGTCAACATCGGTGTGTTTATTTTGGCTAAAAGCTAAGACCATGGTTGTTTTACGAAAACAACTATAATTAAATTGTGTTTCTCAGAATTTTAGCAGCAAATATTGCTATAATCAATTTGCGTCTTGCAGCATTTTAGCAGTATATGTGACGTGTTTTTTTAACTGAAGGTCAGTGAATTTATCTCTAAACAATTCTATAAAAAGGAAGGTCAAAATCATACCTTGTAGAATAGCAGGAACGTACACTATGAGTGCTATGAGGCTAAGTAATGAAACCTTCTCCTAGCAGCGATAGTGACGTCACAAAGTGGAAGGAAAAGTTCTTCAGCCCCGTTCTCACTGAAGCCGCAAAGTACTGTTGGCGTATAGTTACATAAAGTTATGTATTCGATATGCAAGTACAGGTAGCTTCGGTGTGAAAGGGGCTGCACACAAATTTGGGGTCTAATTTAGAATAGTCTAGGCTCCATCAGTTTTTGTCCCTGTGACTGAGGTGGGTCGATGGTTATTAACTTTTTACTCGAACAATTGTTATTTCCTTACTCAAACACATACTGTAGATTAAACCTCGCCAGTTTTGGTGCCTTACCCACGATATTTCTTTTATTAGTGATCGTCTGAGAATCTAAATTAGTGCATCATTATTATTTTTACAGTGTAATTGTTCTTAGTAATAGGCCTGTGAACGCTGTATGGTACAGTATGGATAAACCAGTAATGTTTAGTGAACTTTGTGCTAATTTGGGCATCACAGAAGATGATTTATATAATGATGGTGATGAGGATGAAGACGATTTGATCGAAACTGCCGACAGTCTACGGGATCCGTCAGATAACGAGGAAGAAGTTGGTGTAATTGCTGATGATGAAGGTGATGTTGAAGTGTTCGTTGAAAGAGGAAGTGATAGTTCAGATGATGATGAAGAATCAGTAAACAGTGAAGAAGAAAACGATCAAGATGATAATAATCAATTTCTAAGTCCAAGTGGTATTTCGTACACATCTCGTCCGATTCCATCAAGAAGACGACGAAGAAATGTGCTAACGGAGACTCCAAGAGCAATTCTTAACCCTCGGAGTGAGGTGGAAAGTTTTGAAGCTTTGATCAGTGAAGAAATATTGCGTACAATTCTCATGCATACGAACAGGAAACTGCGAGAAATACGAAGGAGCCTTCACGTACGTTATCCAACAATAAATTTTTTGATGGAGGAGTTAAAAGCAGGACTGGCTCTGATTTTGAGAGCTGGACGTGACAGAGACAATTTTGAGAGCTGGACGTGACAGAGAGAACACGACGATCAGTTCACAAGGCAGCAGCTGCAATGGGAATTTTGTCACCAGCTGCAAGAGGAAACAACTCGCAAGTTTTTACAGCACCGAATCTGCCAAAGAAATGTACAGTGTGCAAAAGGAACTCTAGAAGGCAATGCAGTTTGTGCAAAAAGTCGGTTTGCCCACAACATTCCGTAGTTTTGAAAATTTGTAAATGTCATCATTGTGCAGATGATTGAAGAAAGACATCTTTCTTCTTCTAAACGAAAGGAACTTTTGTGGCCTGTGTATTAAAATTACTGTACTTTGTTTTGTGTTTTCTGATGAGTTATGCGCAAGACTGTATAGTTTTGTATGTTTCAATATTCAACAATGCGTTTTATCATGCAGATGCAACGTTGTGCTTCGTTAATTTCTTTTTGCTGCTAAATTGACGTTAAAAATGATCAAGTTGTATTCTTTAGCCTACATTCGTTTGTGGCTTCTGATTATTATTTTTAGTGAATGAGTACAAAGAACAAGTTACCCATCCTCTATTATAGGGCTGCACCAGCTAGACGCAGGCAGCAAGCCTGCATTTTCACTTTTTAGCTGTATCTGCAAAATAAGTTTATCTTTTAGAGACATTGTTAGTAACCACATATTTCTTGAACAAAATGCCGTTTTTCATTCATTTCTATTGAGGAATTAAGTACCAATCAGCAATGAAGCATAAACTATCATCGCGAAAATAAATTTACATCTTAAAGCCACATGTTAGGCCATGACTACAAAATGTAGTCTATCGTCCTTCTACGTATGCGATTATTAGCGTCCTGATAGGGGTTAAAAATTATTTCCAACTTCAAATGTTCTATAAATGGGCTTAGCTTCACCATTTTACACTTTCACAAAGGTCAAAACAGTCACTGTCTGCAGTTTGCTAAGTGCATCGCTGGCCTCTTGTATTTCTAAAAGCTTGTGACTACTGGGCTAAGATAGCACTATTGTTCTAGCAGTTGTTAGACTTAGTGCACCTGCGACAACCGCCATTCATTCTCGAGTGATACGGCTTCGCAGAGTGCTGGCAGACCATCCACTACAGTGGACCTAGTATAGATCCCACAAGTATGACGGTCTAAGCTATGTTCTATAAAAAGCCTCTAGCTTCTTGTCGGTCACCAACTGCACTGAGGAGAACTGAGTGTCAATGTCTACAGTTTGCTAAAAGCATTGCTGGTCTCTTGTATTTTTAACAGCCTAGATATGTTTTTATAAAATCGATAAGACGATTTTCACCCTTAAGGTAGGTTAAACGAGATGAATTTTTGGCTCACAAGTACATCACCATTTTGAGTAGTATGGGGTTTACAAAACTTATTCAAAACTTTGTCAAACAACCAATTTGGATAGCCGTTGTCATTAAACATAGATCTCAATTTTTTCATTTTAGTTACCAGTCGAGTCTTGACTCGAGTCTCAAGTCATAGTATTCGAGTCTCGAGTCACAGGTGTCGAGTCCCGAGTCGAGTCGAGTCATTGACTCAAGTCTCCCCAGCACTGCTTCTATTTTTTGTCATTTTAAATTATAGAGGTTGGTAGTTGCTAGGTATAATTTAAAATTTAAAACGTATTTCTATAACTTAAAATGATAAAGTCTTAACAATGATCCTGCACTCCTATTTGGGCTTACCGATGTTACTTATTGTCCATGTCATGTGTGTGTGTGTCTTTAAATGAGACCCCCAAGATATAGATATTGCTATATCATATTGTTTTGTTTTGCATATTTTTTTTGTACCCAATGGCAAATTTGTTTTTTTCAGAATTTTTATTGTTGAGTATTTTTTTACACCCGCCTGATGAGATCCAATAAGGTCGAAACAGGCCGCGAATTATTGACATGATGTAATAGACCAGAGGTGTTAAACTTGTGGCCATCGGAGCCTTTCAATGCGGCCCGGGAGATGATTTTAAAGTTGGTGATGAATTTCGGCAGTATTGCAACGTAACATCTTTAAACAAATGTTTGACTCCCAGAACACAAGCAACATGGCGTGGGCGCATTTGAGAGGTACAGACCCTTTTCTTTCTGGAGATCAACTCCACTTCGCGCTGCATTACTCGATTTTTGAAGATCGATGCCCGAAGTGGCGATGGCGTAGAAATAATTTAGAGGAAAAGACTTTTTTTTCGGAGATCGACTTCACTTCGGGCTATGTTACTGAGATTGTTGCCCAGAGAAGTGGTGATCTCCAAATAAAAAATTTTATGAGGACCTCGGCGCAATTTCCGACATACAATGTGGCCCCCAAAAGCCCACGAATTTGACACCCCTGTAATAGACTGCTGTATGGTACCGTATGATGTTGGTAATCATTCTTGAGCAAAATTTTCGATTTTACCTTATTGTGATGCTGGAGGCAGATCCCTTTTAATAGAAAAATCACCACCTAGCAACCTCTATAATTTTCTCAAAGCATTTATATATTTTACGTAATAATTGTGATCACTTTTAAAAACTAGGAATATGGCTTGATAGGCTAATTCAGTAGCTACTTGTGGCTTAGGTTACAAGAAACTACACCGTTAATAATCGCAACGATTGTAATAATAACAATAATAAGAACGAGAAAAATGATGATACAAATTATTGTAATAATACTGCATATCTGAGAAAAAATATTACAGCCAGAAAACTGGCTAACATTTTATTTCAAAACGTTCCGCTTTATACTTAAAGCATCATCAGTTACCATTTAATGATTCCTAGCAAAATGTTTTGAAATAAAATGTTCACTAGTTTACTGGCTGTAATATTTTTACTCAGATTAATAAAAAAAAGCTCATTTTCGTGCTCTTAATATTGCAAATCTTTGATAATTTTTTCCATTTCACACCAGAGCCGCCATCTCTATCATCTGTGGCCCAGACCTTTAATGGAAATGAACTTAATCTGAAATGGCAACTCATTACCGAAAATATTGAATCAATTGTAATTGCTCTGACGATAACCGATGTTATCGAAGTGAGTTTGATCGGATCAAAGTAATTCCAGATGTGAAACGATATTTATGGCTTGCATAACATTTTTTAGATTATCAAACTTCCATGGAACGCTACCAGCTACACCATAAACAACATCACGAAAAGTGATGCATACAACATCAAGCTATATTCTACGATCACTGACGTGAATGGAAAGGAATTAAGAAGTGAATTAGTCGTCATTTTCAATGAAGGCATCCTTCCAACAGGTGATTGTGAATACATATAATTGTCAGTTATACAGTGCTTGGTTGAGCTTAAGATTATATAATTAGGCGATTAAAAGTCAATCAAGTTAATTTTCGTTTGGTTGTAAAAAATAACAAAAAGTTGTTGAAATTACATTTTACGTTGTTGTCATCAATTCTAGCAAGGCCATCCTGTTAATAAAAGTCAAATTTTTTTGGTCAATTTCTTGTTGTATGATCAATATGCATTTAAGCACTAATAATAAGGACCACTTTGCTACATATTATTCGCTTTTATGCATTTACTTCTCTTGTTTTTTGAAAAGTTGAGTAAAATAAGATTTTATGTAGCAGTCGATTGAATAGAATAGTTTCCATCAGCGTCAGCCACAACATTTTTGATATCAATATAATATACTTATGACGCAAAATATTTTCTTGAGGAAGACCATTCCTAGTTTTTAGCTAAACATGTAAAAAGCATAGATTTGAGAAAAACTTTGTTCTAATCGATAGTGAAAACCGCAAAAAAACAATTTTATATATCTGATACATGCAGCTGATTTATAGACAAGTGGTTCTTTACTTTTTCTACGTGTTGCTTGCAGAAAAACAATTAATTATACAAATCCAAATCCAACTATTCTCGTCCCCCCAATAGGCTTATGTTTCAGTCACTTTCTACAATTAAAGCTCAATAGAAGCAGGTTTGGAAAGTAAATTGAAAATATCTTACTGCCAAAAAAAAACCTCATTGCAAGTAAAATCCCAACCAACGTCTACAAAAAGTGACTCAATTGTAGAAGTGATTGTGCAAAAAAGAGATTACCCATAAAGCAGAAGCGCTGTTAATCTCATAGCTCTGAGTGTGGCTTCGACAACGCACAGCTTCACCCTTTTTTCAAATTGATTTACCGAATTTATACCCCAAAATAATCTGAGCAAAACCGACTTTTTTGTTTTTCCCAAGTTGAATATCTTTTTGCAGATAAACTTTTTAAAAGTAGTTGCTTTTACCTCTTTTTTAATAATTACAGATTTTTGTGGTGATGAAGAACATTACCCCTAAAAAAAATTTATTCCAGATGAAAAATAAATACTGGTAGAGGCTAAACATCACTCAGATTTTGTATGTGTTTACATTGCAATTTAAATGTATGGTGGCTCTTAATACAATTTTCAAGATACCACGTAATGTACACTTAAAAACAAAAAATAGTTAACTATCAAGACTTTTCTGAAACATATAACTTTATTACAGTTGAGAAAAAAATTTTTAATAAGCCAATAATTTTTATATTTCTGCAATACAGTAAATGACTTTGTTATGTCATCATATGCTCTAGCTAAGCTTGCATTGCATATTTAGTTTAAGTTATTTCAACCAAGTGTGTGAAACAAGCTGTCACGGTTTTTCTTCCCTTCTTTGAAAATGGGCAAAATATATCAATTACATAGGAAAAAGGCTCAAAAAAAATTGTTCAGACCGGTACATTGTGTATTCTTGATGCTATTTATTGGTCTACTTAGCCTATAATTTTCTAAGTGTCAATTTGAGTTCCTTTTATGAGATAAAACTGACTCTATTTTGCATATTTTTAATAAAGGGGTGGAGGTGAATCAACGACTTCTTGTTTTATTTTCGCAATCAAAAAACTTTATTTCTGAAATATAATGTTGTTTCTGCTAGAACATAGTGACACAACAAAGTCATTTCTTGAAAAAACATCAATTTTTTTTACCTCATAAAACACACAAAACTTAATATTTCTCAAAACGCAGGAAAACCAGGAGTGGTCGTCAGCTTTTCTACGGTGCCCTGTATTGTTTGTATTTTCTATGTGTAAAAAAATATAAGTTACCTGTAAATAAATATATGAAGAGAAAAGTCGAAATTTTGCAACACAGGACAATAAACATCTTATTGAGTTAAATGTTAATAATGATGGGTGATGTTGTAGTAACCTCATTAAGAAAACTTAACAATCCAACTAAATGACGCGGTTTTGAGTCTTCACAGCATCTAGCATATTTGAGAATTTTTGATATTTTAGAGTTGATTTTTTCTAAATTATTGAGTTGTAATAATGTTGTGAATATTTGCTTAGTATTGAAATACACAGTAATTGGAGTTGGAGGTTTTGCCGTCTTGGTATTGGGCATTATTGTACTGCTGGTGATCAGAAATCGAAGATTGAAGTAAGCAATTTTATGTTTAAAATATGGTATTAGCGTATTTATATTTATTCAATGACGCAGTGACGTGTTGATACGTTTGAAGGGACGTTTTACAAGGTAATAATGGATCCAGGTTTTTCCGATAATTGATTTATTGAGCAATTAGGAGAGACGTATCACGATAATTTTCACAGCTTGGCAAATTCTAGCAAGAGATACATAAGAAACATAAGGAGAGTATCAAGCTATTCTAATGGAATCAAGAAACTTAAAATCTCTGATGTAGATTTGGAAAATTACACCTGAATTAGTGCCATTTTTTCTGTTTTGATAGGCTTTAGAAAATATGATTATGCGGTTAGCAAACCATACACAATCAATGCAACCAGTCTATATAGCAAGGGATCGCCGCAAACTGTCGTCAGTAAATATTAGTATTATGAAGATCAGTAATGAGCATTAATAATACCTAGTTGTTTTGTACTACAAAATGCACAAAAATATGAAAAAATTTTTATTTGATCTTTTTTAGAACTTGCCATTTGCTTTGTTTATTAAGTTATGGTCAGTCATCTTTTGAGCTCAATATTTCTTTATCTCTCATGCGCTCTAATTGCTGTTGCTTGATCAGACTAGCCAACAGCGATCGGTAGAATGCTTGACTCCACCACCTATTCGCCGCAAAAATGGAAGTATTCTGTTAAGTGTTTTGCCCAAAGATACAACAAGCGAACTTGTGGAATTTTGGTTCGTACTATCTTTTTGTGCTGAGCGCCATGTAGGGGGCTGTGAATACTGTTTTAATGTCTTTGGTGCGACTCAGTAAAGAAATTGAGCACAGATCTACACTCTGGACAGCTTGAATCTTAAACTACAACACCACCTCGCCGATTAGATTAAAAGATGATCACAAATGACGATAGAGCAGCAACCGATAGATTTGGACAAATCATTTTGTCCTTGTCATCCACGTAAGAAAGTGAAGAGTTGTAGCATTGCTTTATTGATTGCGCAAACAGCCATTTAAACAGGAGTATATATATCCATTTTAACCAAAGTTTTTCTGCGGCATGGCCGTTAGAATTAACAAGTGACATCAACAGAATAAATAAACCTCATGTCAAAAATGATTAGAAAACTAATACGAAACAACCTTTTCAGTTTGTTTTGCAACCTTCCTCTATTGCTGTATTCACTTAGAATACTCAATATACTATAACTTTTCCTGTACTTTGTTTACGATATTAAACACTCTGCAGCACATCAGCTAGCACCATGATCTTGTAGCCTATTTAGATTTTTCCTAGATTTTTTTAAATGTAATTTTTCTTTCTTTGTAGAACTATAAACTCGAACAATCTAAATTATATAATTTCAAGATCACCAAGAATCGAAAATCAAAATGAAGAATTCAATCTACAAAACATGACAAGTTAGTGTGAAATAGAATTATTTAACTTTTTTCCTCATTGTAGAACGACCACGTATCTCTTCATTTCAAATTTTTTCTCGAACCCTTTTTGTTTTGGAAACATAACTTATGACAATGGCCATAATTTCAACAAAAACGTTTAACCTGCAGTAGATGCAGGGCTGTTAATTCGAGACTGCTTTTAGCTCACATTTCTCGATTTTCGGACTTAAACTAAGAAAAGATCACACGTGTAAACTGAGCAAACTACCTGCTAAAGAACTGACGTTAAACATGAGGCGAACGAGAATACTGACGTAAAGGCGAGCTCTAATTTTGTAGACGAAATGTTTTAGACAAGACCCTGTAACTTGCAGCCTATGGATCACATCTGCTAGGCTAACTGTTTTAGAGCAACTTGCAAGAGATGATACGAAAATTAGTTCTCAAGCAGTCAAGGTGGATTTGATTTAGGTAACCAATAAGGCAACTTCATGCCCTCATTGCAATTCTTACTTAACTTGTGAACTACGCTTTCCTATATCATTTATAAACTCGTACTTTCATTATAAGCTTCGTTTGCAATTATCACGTCATACTAACATTTATTAAGTAACAATAATCATTTCTGAATCAGTTGTATACGTTTGGCAACACTCTTGTAATCAAACAAATTTAAGGTTGGACGAGCCAGTTTGCCTGCTGCAGTGCTTGCAAAAAGTTTAGTAACTTTTTGTATTTGAAAAGTGTTGTTCGGTATCCAAACTGCCATCAAAAAAAGTGATTTCTTCTCTAACGACATAGCGTTTACAAGAAGTAACAAAGGACCTGGGTCATAAGTCATTTTAGAACCCAGGAGGGTGATCCTCCTGCCCCCGTTTCAAAACAAACAAAAGAAAAAAAAAAAAAAATTTCGATGGTTTAAACTTTATCTCAAAAACAATAAAGGTCTTTGATTTGAGAAAAAAGTCGATTTCCAAAAAGTATAAAATATGAGAAAAGGGTTTTTAGCGCGACGAAATTCAGCGAGATCAATTTCAAGAAGTTTATCCTCAAATAAAAAAAAAGAGGGTGCAACAAGTGTCCCATGTTTGACACCAAGCCCGCATCAACTTATCAACAGCCTTAGAGGCTTGAATATCACTACAGATGATGCGGTTTGGTGCATATTAATGGTGTTCAAAATATAATAAAGTTTTTTTAAGTTTTGATACTAAAAATGCAGAAAAACTACATAATCTAATTTTTAATTGCTTTTAAGACTTTCTAAACTTTTGCTGGCGCCGTAGGTATTTCACAACATTAAATTAGAACATCGTCTTTAAAAAATGGCATCTACGACTGCAAGAAAACACCACTTATGTATGAAAGAAAGCACTTATGTATGATACCGAATTGCTAACAAAACATAGACTTCAATGCATTTCTTGCTGTCACAAAAATACAAAATTTGGCAAAGCAACAGAATGTGTTTACTAAGTTCATGGTAAGTTGTTTTGTGGCGAAGAGTTTATTAAAGAGTGTTTTGTAGACTTTGCATCGAGTGACGCGACTCAACAGTCTAAATATTTTATGTAACCCCTGAACAAAATTAGTTGCCTAGGAGTGTTTTACTGCTGAAGCAGCATTTGACTGGCACTTTAGCAAATTTTTTAATGAAATTATCTTTTATACTCAAAATGGACATATTCTCTTTTAAAAACTGATCAATGCTGCGTCGAAAAAGATGACTCCTAAAAACCATCAAGTGTAAGTCAGACCGGATTTCTTGAGAGCAGTGATAGAAATTTTTCCAGAACGAAACATGGAATAGACTCGAAGTAAATGGAAACCCACATTCCGTTCTAAGTTTTCGGGGTGGGATTGTTAGGGCTCCTATTTTCCTAAACTTACAGCACTGATGAGAGTCGGAGGGCCGGTGACCAGCAATAGTTTCATGGAATAGTAAGACCCGAGTTGGAATCTAGGTTGCGTCAAAATTTTGATAAGCAGCTGCCAATTTGCCAATGGTGCCGGTGTCAATAACGAGATTGGACATTCATGTCGCAGAAAGCGGCTGAGAAAGAAGGAGATCACACTTTTAAAGGAATGTAGCAACTTCTTTATATCTCCTAGATTAAAACCTGTTTATTGATCCATGCATCTGAATAACTGTTTGATTAAGGGCTCCCATTTACAAAGTTACCTTTAGGCCACCCAAAAGCCCAGAAAGCGTTGCATTTTACTAATTCAACGCCATAGTTGATATCCTCACCTCTTAGAGTACATAACTGAATTATAATTACTGCAATTGTTTTAAGATGTTTATGAAAATGAAGAAATTTTTAATGACGATGGCAAATACAATGCCTACGAAGTTATCGAAAAAGATAAGTAAACCACGTTGTCAACTTTGACGAGGGATATTCAAGATTTTTCACAGCGGTGAAGATTTCATAAATTTAATTGCTTTGCTTTGCATAATGTTTTGCGTAACTTTGTGATTTTGGTAAAAAGTTGAATATTTGCTGTAGAAATGCTAATCAATCAAAGTATTAAAATCTTTTGTAAATAAATGAATAATCAAAATGCACCGCACAGATATTGCTTCTTCCTTTGATTTTTTTGTGTGATAATACTCATTGCTGAAAATGAACATAAATTTCATTTCAAATTCAAGGTTGAGTGCTGGCCTGTCATAACTCTTTATGAGCAAAAGAAAAAGAGGAAAACGGCGACTTCAATCCTTTTCTCAAATATTATTACAAAACGGCTTTCATTTTCAAGTGTTGTGTACTTTCCTTTTCTGCTGTTTTATCTTCGCTTAAAACCTTTCCTTCTTCCCTTCCTTAGAGCGAAGTCATTACTAGGGTTGATAAATTTTCACCAAATGATATCGCATGGCAACCAAGTAAACCAGTCCAGAGATTCAATCCTCAAAGCATTGTTGCTCAGAAAAAGTTTGGTTTGAAAGCGAGTGTGTAAGTTAGTTACAGACTTACAGTAGTCAGCACTATTAGTTACAGACTTACAGTAGTCAGCACGTCTAAGCCTGCAAAAGCGCGAAAAAATGATTCTCAGCAGGGGTTTTACTGAACTCCAGTGTTCCGCGAAATATTTTCCGGGAACAGTGTAAGCATCCGATTTTTTGGTGGTATTTTGTATTATAGGCTATCTTTTTTTAGTTTTAGTGTGCGGTGTTGCACTTGTGTCCATGGCGGTATCACGGGTATTCGTTTAATTTGCATCATCATAGTCGAACTCTTCAACGCTGGATTTTCTGCTGTAGTACATAGGAGCTAATGAGCTACATGTAAAATTAAAAACTTGAAATACATTCTAGATGAAAGAACAGATACCAATACGACTAAACAGGTCCACAACATATCCGAAAATTGCGCTAATAGTTTTTACTTTGCAGTTACAGATTGTTTATTTTTAGATTAGAAACAACCTAAATGATCTATCGCGGCAGCTATTTTTTGCTTATTTTGTAAACAAATGTTTAGTAATTTAAGATTATGTGCAGCTTGGTTAACTTTGCGATCAAGCAATGGTCGAATCAGATTTCTGAACGTAGAAAAGCGTTGAGATAGTGGGGGTTTCCAACTGTTGCAAAGCAGTAAACTGGTCCACCAAAGCGAAAAGGTTGAGAACGACCAAAATGTTTTAGACATTCACAAATGGAGTGGTAGTTTTAGCAACTACCTGCTTATGATTGGTGTTTACGCGCTACAAATGCAACAGAATTTGTTATCCACGCAATGGAATAAACAGATTGGATTTAGAGTTAGTTTGCTCTTTTCTGGGACTTTAAGAAAATTTTTTAGACGGAGTAATTTACTGTAATTAAAAGCAAAACATGGTATGAGAAAAATGATCTTGGAGAAAATGTTGGTTACAAGATGAAGCAGAAGGCGGACTGCAACTGAACAAGAACCATTGGATTGATGTAAGAATTGCTTGCATCTACACAATTCTACAGTACACGTACGGCAACACCAAGATAGACTGAAACGGCAGAACTTTAAGTCTGAAGAGAGGGTGCCAACATATTTGCGGTTTTGAAATATTACCTCCCTCCCAAAGTCATTTTTATAAATTATTGAGCAGGGAACGAGACTTTTCTTTTGCTTTTGAAACCGTATTGGATTCATAAATTACTTTCTTTACTTTATTATTCGGTTGCGTAAATTTTAAAACGAAGTGGTCCAGTAAGCCTTTCTGGCTGCTGCTTAATGGTTGAAACAGAATGCCAACGACCCAGCATCAAAACGGCAATCCATTATAATGTGATGTAGCGAGACCAATTCAAAGAAATTTAAATTTAACGATCAGTACCACAAACAAATTAATGGAGTAGCAATGGGATTCCCTTTAGCCCCACTTTTGGCTGATGTGTGCATTGCATGAACTGGATTGCTGATCAAACAAAAAGATAAATGCACAACCAAGTCAATTTTATAGATACGTCGACGACTGCTTTCCATTGTTTTTAAACCAAGATGATATCTTAAATTTTTATCAACAGCTTAACAAGATACATGCCGGCATACAATTTACTTATGAAATTACAAAGGATCACCAAATGCCTTTTCTGGATGTTTGGATCGATAACAGTGACCATAAATTGGAACTAAATACTTACCGAAAGCCCACCAACACTGGACTATACATCAATCAGCAAAGTTTTGTTCCCCCTCGCCACCAGCAAAATCTAATTAAGAGTCTACTGCGCAGAGTATATACCGGTAGTATATGCATCTCCTACAATTTAATTCATCAAGATTTTTAAAGATTGTTTCTATACTGAAAAGCAATGGTTATCCTCTTTTGCACATCAATAAATAAATACAATTATTCTTTAACAAGCGACGTAAATCAAACAAAAGCTCTTTTTCGAACGGTACTACATATAAAAACTGTGGTGATCTTGGAGCCACTACCAAAGAAAAAGATTTTTTTTTTCTTCTACGACTTTCCCTATCTTGGCAAAGTATCACTTCAAATTTTTATTTTTTTAAATTTTATTTAACATATTTATCCTCCATTCACGAGAAAGCGAATTGTATTGCTTTTTTGGACGGGTCGTCTGTACTCGCTTGGTAGTTGCTATTTTCGAGGTGTCTGGGCCACCTGTCTTCCACATAAAGGTGGAGGCGTCCGGTTAAGTGCCTTGCCCAAGGACACAACAAGCGAACTTGCCGGCTTGTTCTCCACAACCTCCCATAAATGCCGAGCGCCAAGCAGGCAAGTTGGGGATACCATTTTTTAAAGTCTTTTGGTATGACTCGACAAGAGGATTTAATTTCTTGTCCTTTTATCATTAAAGCAAATTGTTGACAACAAAAACAAAAATTAATCTTGGACATAAATACTCGACAGATTTCTATTCCAGTTTCATCTGTGGCCTAAAGTTCAAGGAAACTTGCATGGATGCTTTTTTTTGCTCATGCTATAAGTAGCAATCCAAAAAATGCGAATAGTTCATTTTTCATGATCATATTCATGTCTCTTTTTCTTCCACAGTTTGATTGAATCCTTGCTATTTCAGTGCTGGTTCATTGAAATAATCTCCTCATTTATTTCATCTAAAATCATTAGTTTAAAAGCTTAAACTTCATTTTGAATAGATCTGGCATCACGTATTGGTTCAGGAAAATACTTTTTAACGTTCTGCAGCAAGTTTGTGCTAATTTGTTAACACAAGGATTTTTAGACCACTTAGTTGTCTTGTCTTTATCAATAAAATATTCATCATCATTATCTTTACCAAACCTCGAGATCAGGGGCGGGCAAACTACGGACCGCCAGAGCATTTAGTGCATCCCGCCAACACTTATAGAAGTTTCCATATGTCTAAGGTAATATGACAAAATATTTGCAAAATTTTCTCGCGATTACATGTATTTAGATAATCGAAATTGCCGGTAATAAAAATGGTACTTTCGCTTTTCGGAAGTAACATTTCTTTGTTTAGTTGAACACACACCATTCAAAGAGTCAAGTTGATTTGTAGAAAAGTATTTTTCATGTTTATATATTGACTCTGCTGTATGCAGTAGCGTAACTAGCAAAAGTACTGCCAGGGGCGAAGCGAAAACCCCCGGCTCCTTTGTTACTTGACGATGAATCATATTTACGTATTTTCAATATGTTTGAAGAGTTGATTTGTGGTACGGTACAGAATTTGAAAATTGCAGAAAGTAGAGTATTCATTCTCGAAGCTTTTCGTCTGACACTTTTCAAGAGAATCCGTCAGAAATAGAGTGAAAAGGTAAAGTGAGTCACTTATATAGAGACACAGTTAACGAAAAAGGAAAAAAAAAGGAAAAAGCTACATCATGATTGGTAAAAGAAGCCACCAATCGAAGGAGCGGAAACCAATCTGTAATTTTTACACCATAAACGAATTCCTTTTGTTTGCATAGATTTGGTTTGGATGTTTTGATGGACGTGGCTTTAAGGATGGAAAGATGAAAGGAGGTGCGACCACGGGCAAGAATAGAAAATTTGTTATCTTTATATTCACATGCGCATGTAGGGTTTTGTAAAATATGTTGTCCAATAGCAGAAAAGGAAGTTTCAGCTTTAAAGCTTCTGATTGACTTGCAAGAGCGGGCCAATGTGCTTCGGTTCTGAGAAATATGCTTCTGGAGAATGGTTTTGGGCACGTGCTGCTTAATCCTCTGCTGTAGCCTTTGAGAAGTACGACCCACGTACCGACTATCGCAGTGGCACAAAAATTGGTAAACAATGTTGCTTTGATGAACGGCTAGAGGTAAAAGTTGTCTAGTGGTGTAGACAATGCATGGCTCAACTGCAAAGTAGCAGAGTTTGACGGCTGTTTTAATTTGCATTTCGAATCTCATCGAAATACTGCCCAGCCATGGCAAGTGAAAATAAACTGGCCATTTCTTCGGACCGAATTGCGTTGGTCTGCGAAATTGATCTACGATCTGAAGAGTCTTGGTTTCAATCCTAATCTGGCCAAACCTGAAATGGGAAAGGAGGTTGGGAGACGAAGAGACAGCTCTTAAGATGAAAGAGTGAAATGAGTCAGGTTGACACGCATGGGAGGTAAAGAAGCCTCGAAGAAAAGAAGAGGGATAGGGGAGGACGAGAAGCAGCCGGAAATGGCGCGACTAGCCTTTCGGGGAAGGTATTTTAATTTGGTATATTGGTAACGCTTAGGAAAGGTAACCATCCAGGTGAAGCATATGCGAGAAGGGGCGGAAAAAAAGTTTTATACAGAAGAGAGAGGGACTTCTCAGAGGGTCCCCATAAGGAAGCACAGATACAGCGTGAGGTCTTGAGACGAGGGAAAAACGTGACCTTCAGCGAAGATACATGTTTAGAAAAAGAAAAAATGCGGTCGAAGGTGACCCCAAGAAAAGTTAGAGTGGGATAAAAACGGAAGGGGTAGTTGAATAAGAAGAAGTGGGGTTGGAGGTTCGCTTGATGCAGATCCACTGAGAAGAAAGAGACCTCACGATTGCTCGGATTGAGGGGAAGACACCAGAGCTCAGACCAGTGCTCCAATCAAAACAGAGTTCCGTGTGTGGGCTCCACCGCAGTAAGAACCGAGGGGCAGGATGACCAAATGGCCAGATTGTCCGCATAAAGAGAGCAGCTGATGGAAGAAGGCAGAAAAACAGGGGGATTATTAATAAAAAGAGAGAAAAGTACAAGGCAAAGAACGAATCCTTGCAGAACATCTCGACGGACTCAAAACGAATGACTTTTGTGATTTTAATAAATTACGCAAGCTCACCTATCAGAAAGAAAAGATTGAGTCCAACGAGCAAAGCAAGGAGGGAGGCCAGCCGAAACAAGTTTGAGGAAAAGAACTGGGTGCCAGACAGAATTTAAAGCTTTCGAGAAATAGATAGTAGCAAGGATCATTCGAAAGCCCGGCCTGGGTTTGATAAGCCCATTCGAAATGAACTGAGTAAGGAACAAAATTTGATCTTGAGTAGACCGTCAAGGGTGGAAATTGGTCTGGCGGGGAGAGAAAATAAAGTTAGACTCTAGAAAGAAGAAAAGACGCGATGAAGTGATGCGTTCAGAAAGCTTTGAGATGAGACAGATAGGCCAAAAAAAGCATGTGAGTCAAGAGGCTTTACCATCTTATGAATGGGAATAATATAAGATGTTTTCCAGATGGAAGAAAAAGAATGCCAAGACCAGGAGAGATTAAAAATTTGTAAGAGAAAATCCATGCTACACCAAAGAAGATGTTTTAGCAAGGGATTATCAATTTAGTCTGGGCCAGCGGCTGTGGGCAAGAAGAATTTAGAAGCAGTCGCGAGAACTTCAGCTGGGGAGAAGGAGAAGCAAAAGTACGAGTGAGACTCCTCAGGGCACGTGGCTCGGCGGAGCTTGGACAGGTAGCCTCTGGCTCTGCTACGCAGAGCCTTTGACAGGAAGACAGAAGGGTGGGATCTCAGGTAAACGCCAAAGACCGAAGCCAACTCATTGAGAGAGAAACAGTTGATGACGTTAGGAGAAAAGGAAAAATGCTTGTGGTAGAGCGAAGGAGAGAGCACACAGTTTTAGGGTTAGATTTACATGAAAGAGGAAAGCAAGTCGCTAGCCATGCCTCAGCGTTGGTTTTGGCGATGACAGACGAAGCACGTCGGGAAGCGTAGATGTAAGCCCGACGATCTTCATTGCTTCTGTGAGCTGCAGCGAGACCCTTAGCTCTTTCACTAACGGCTTCTGCTGACCACCAATGCTTGAGATTAGCGTTTGATGCAGACCAAAGGGTGGAAGTTTTCGTTGCGTTCAATGTCAGAAAAGTAAAGAGAGCAGCAGCAGAGGAAAGAGACAAGTATTCCACTGCAGAAGGACAGTGAGAGTCAAAGTAATATGCAAAGTCATCCCAAAGCTTTCTGAAAATTGAAGAAAGGGGGACGTTCGTTGAGGCGAAAGACCGAAGAAACTGATAAGTACGCAAAAATCTTGTTTGTGGTACAGAACTTTAATATAGCTTTGAAAAAGCTGTTTGAGCCATAGGCTTTTCGTGACGTTCTTACCAGTGGCAAAATCGCGTCAAAAGGGAAGATCTGGAGTCAATAAGTGTTGAATGTGGTTAATTTGGACATTAGGCAATCAAGACGAGCCAATGATAGCGCTAGTATTGTATAGCGCGCCAAGAAAGTTTTCGCAATAGCGAAAGTTAGAGAAAGTACGGCAGGAGGCCAAATCGTGCGATTATCGAAAGAGTGTAAGAGCGTCCACAAACTTTTTCTGTCTGCATACCACCGGCCGCCGGGTCTTGATATAAGCAGCCTCTAAGAGATTAAGGTGGAAAGAGCTGCGTGCTGTGACGAGAATTGAAAATCGCTTGTTGTCATAGTTTACTGCACATTGATCATTATCTAAAAGATGTTGATCAATGGCAGAGTCACAATCCGGTTTGGTGTTGTTTCGTTTGCACGATATGTGTGGTTGAGATCGGCATGGACGGGTCAATTCTGTAGCCCCATGCATGAACCTGATAAGCCACATTTTCTACAAAAATGAGTTAGCACCCTGACGCCATTACTTTTACTTTATATTTGATTCACAAATTTTTTCAGGGATTAAAATTGAGTGAGTAAAATGTTATGATAATTTTTCGAAATATTGCTGATATTCCATTTCACATTTTCTGTGAATGAACTTGATAACCTACAAATCATGATGCCGGCTCTTTTGCAAAGTGCTGCAGGAAAACTAAAAAGAAAGTGTAAACTTCCGCTTTATGCTGTACTAGAGCTAATGGATAATAGTAAGTTTATTATTGTCTTAAATTCTACCTCTTGTAATGATATGTGCTGAAAGTGTGTTGCATGTAGGGTACATTTGCTGTGAAAAGTGCTGTTCTAAGTGGTTCCGTCTCTGACCGTGCTGAATTGTCTGAAATTCGATATCTACTCTGAATAAGGATTCTCTATTTAAGTATGTTTTTGCAATGGAACCTTGGCTTAATCTAAATAAGGATATAAATGGAAGATGTATTTTGTCAAAATTTAGAATGAGGTATCAAATTAGTCGTAGAAACAAATCGACATAAGAGAGTATCAATACACACCAGCCGACAGTTTGTACTCAATGTGACATGGATAAGAAGAAAATGAGTACCATTTTTTTAATAGACTGCTCTGTTAGTCAGGTTGATTGAGAGAATTATAGTCTCATACCAGATAGTTTTGTGATTTTAAGGGAAGTGGAGACACACCTAAATTTAGATTCTTGATGATGGGTGATAATTATTTAAATAGTTTGAGTCACATTTTCACTTATTCAAAAGCATTATCTTTTAAGCTTTTTAATGTTCAGATGAAAATTCAGTTAATTAATACTCGCAGGTTGGTCAGGCTGGTTTAATTCCAATCTTGGGTTTGCGTTAATATCATCTGGCCACATTAATTATAACAAGTGAGATGATGTTGTTATGGTCTTTGGGCAGGGGAGTCATGCACCAGCTTGTTTATTCGACAGCGTTTTAAGGCAACTTTTTGGGGTTTGATGATTGTTTCCTCTTTCTTTCTTCGTATTGATATATGTAAGAAAGTTATACCTCATACTTATACCTCTGATCTAGGCAGTGGTGGGCACTTGCGACGCTAAAAATAGCGACCGCTATTAGCGCCATTAGTGCCACCTCTATTAGCTACCGCTATTAGCACCGCTAGTGTTGCGTTAGCGTTTGCTTCAGCGCTGCTATTTTTGTTGTAAACTAGCGACAATAATAGCGGGCATTACTTTTTGCGCACAATGGCACTAGAGGAAGCTGCGCTAATTTTTTCAAAAGTAGTTGCCGCTAGCGCTAAGCCCGCCCTTTGTCGAAATACAAATATTGTCTCAAAAGTGCAAAACGTTCAAAAATCACAGGCTGCCACAAAGCATTTTCCGAAACGAATTTTTATAAAGAGCGTTTGCACAGAAGTCAAGAAAAGACAGCAGCAGTGAGAAGCTATTGGACAATTTTTTCACCGAGAGACACGAATCTTAAAGCAAATCAATTGCTATGTTGCTCTCTAATGCGACATTAAGCGGGTTATTTTTGAAATAAAGCACCGCCATACTCTTCAGGGCAACAGTGGAACGCCTGTTTTTTTTAGGGAAAGATGTGCTAACGCAAAAGCGATGTGGACTTAGCGATCAATGGTGGATATATATAGGGTGGGACAAGTGAAGCACTTGGCTCAAGCCTCCCCTTTTTGAGGGACCCTCTTTATGGCTTTACAAATTGTCATAAAACTTTATTTTCCTTTGGAAAAGAATATACCTCCACGTTCTAACTATCTTTTTTGTCGTCCTGAAACTTCTAAGCTTGAAATTAAAATCGCTAAAACAAGACATATTTTTAAAGACAGCGTATTCAACGCAAAATCAATATAACCGGAAATGTTGAAAACGAGGCAGTACAATATATTGAGATTTCCCTGACGACATAAAAAAGTATGTGCAGAAATTACCCAATATTAGCCAATGGAGTAGCTGGTTAGTAAATCTTAGACGCTGAGGAGGCCGTGATGAATCTTGCCCAAGGGCCTTAAATCCATCACTGTCAGTAATAAACATTTTGAAACGCTCATTTTTTTGAAATAATTGTATTTTAATAAATATTTGTTTATGTGTGGTTTATACGACAACTAGTACATTTGTTAGTGTTATCTTCTAGTATGCTAATATTTCCTTAGCTGGACTGAGAGAAAATGACTGTTATCTTTTTACATAGTAACATTTTAAGTAAGATTCGAATTTGCGCCACTGCTTTTTGCGCATCAGCGATTAACGGCCGCTGGTTTTTGGAAAGGACTAGCGTTAGCGTTTATCGCGTTAAAGTTAAGAGCGTTTGGCGGATAGCGGTCTGTTCCATCAACTTTGGACACAGTCCCAAATAGAGCTGCACAACGTTTGTAAATTTAAAATTCAAATACACCTATTTGCAAGGTCACCACACCTTCAACTGCTAGACTCTCGATTTAGGCACCAAACCTTCTTTATGTAGAGTACAAACAGTCACATTTGCATACAACTGGATGTACATCTACATTTATGGTTAGCCCTTGGCATTTTGTTGAAGCTCGATCTGCCTCATATATACTTCTATCAAAATTTTGTCTTACAAAATACCAGAGGCGCAGTAGACATGTTACCTTTGTGCTCCTGATGAAACCAGGGTTTTCCAATTACGGCCCAATGGCCCTCTATATCTTAGAAAGTACTTTTTACCTGTTTATTATGTTATGTTGCTGAGAATGTGTTGCGTATTGTTTTTCATTACATTATTGCAAAGTTAGAAGTGTACAGGTACATCCTATTTGTTAAAAAGTAAAGAAAAAAGAGCTTGAGAGAAGGAACGATTGACAACAAAAAGAATAGATCTAGCGAATTTCAGCGAACTATGTAGTAATGCAACTCATAAAATCTATTTTAGCAAATGTGGCTTGCAAATGATGACTAAAAATTAGTTATGCGCATGAAAAAATGAAGCGCATAAAAAAAATGAACTTTTTCAATGCATGAACTTGATATGTGGGTTATCAGGTTTATGCGCGGAAAATGAAAAAAAATCATATTAGTTTTTTTGTAATTTGCTTCATAACTTTTTTTGTGTTTGAGTTTACCAACTAAAAAAATTTACGAATAATTTTGTAAATATGCTTCAAATGACAAAAAAAATTAAATGTAATTCTACAGCTGCATTTGTGTTTTACAGCTCTTTAAAATTAACAGCATTTTCTCAGTTTGATTGCTCTGTGGGTTATCAGGTTCATGCACGGGACCACAGAATTGTTGTAGTCTGTTCCGCAATGGTTAAGACAACAATTGACCCGTCCATGCCGATCTCAACCACACATATCGTGCAAACGAAACAACACCAAACCGGATTGTGACTCTGCCATTGATCAACATCTTTTAGATAATGATCAATGTGCAGTAAACTATGACAACAAGCGATTTTCAATTCTCGTCACAGCACGCAGCTCTTTCCACCTTAATCTCTTAGAGGCTGCTTATATCAAGACCCGGCGGCCGGTGGTATGCAGACAGAAAAAGTTTGTGGACGCTCTTACACTCTTTCGATAATCGCACGATTTGGCCTCCTGCCGTACTTTCTCTAACTTTCGCTATTGCGAAAACTTTCTTGGCGCGCTATACAATACTAGCGCTATCATTGGCTCGTCTTGATTGCCTAATGTCCAAATTAACCACATTCAACACTTATTGACTCCAGATCTTCCCTTTTGACGCGATTTTGCCACTGGTAAGAACGTCACGAAAAGCCTATGGCTCAAACAGCTTTTTCAAAGCTATATTAAAAATTGAAAAGTGGTCAGAACCAGAACTGATAAGTGATCAGAACCCAGGTCCTATTGCACCTCCAAGGAGCAAGATATCTGAAATACCCCAAAAGGAAAAGATTTTTGGAGGAGGGAAGGATGGAGGGAGAAAAGGAGTCGGTTTTGCTCTCCGTCAAAGAACAGCGGATAGGGAAGCATAAACATAAAGAAATGAGAGCAAAAGGGATTTGTTTAGAGAGATTTTGACTCCTCCATAATCAGGGTAGTAGTCGAACAAAGAAAGAGAGGAGGTAGAAAGTTCAGAGAAGGATAGGCCCCGCCAGACGAAAATGATGACGCCGCCGTTAGCGTGCGTGGTATTGAGGGAAAGAATGCCAGACAATGAGTGGGTGCGATCAGATCGCAGAGCAGAGAATCCAG
This sequence comes from Trididemnum clinides, assembly GCA_963675345.1. Taxonomy (NCBI): domain Eukaryota; kingdom Metazoa; phylum Chordata; class Ascidiacea; order Aplousobranchia; family Didemnidae; genus Trididemnum; species Trididemnum clinides. The sequence continues at coordinate 4,215,735 of OY776291.1, forward strand.
GGACCCGGAATGAGGAAGATGAATTAAAGTTAGATTCCTGGATACAAATGAGGTCACCGGGATGAGACAAAATAAAGTGTAGTAGTTCAGTGCTTTTGGCTCGAAGACCGCCAGCATTCCATCTGATTAATCTGAGAAAGTCAGAGGGGTAGAGGAAGCAGAAAGTATATAAAAACAGCCGGGAACATGAGGCGGTGGTGAGGCTGCTGTGGGAGAAAATACAAAGTGGACGGAAGTGGGATAAATGGTTTGAATGCAAAGGTGAAGGGCGGGAGTGCTGCATTAGCAGAGGGGGACAGATGGGCCAGATTGAATAGTGGAGATATACAAGCTGGAGGAGTCCGAGGAAGAAGTCACAGTGTTGGTAGGTGTGATATCTCCAGAAAAATTAGGGGGCAGCTTCAGGAGTTAGAGCTGCCTACAATTTTTAATGTAGAGAAGGAGAGAAATGAGCACTTTAAATGGACTCATTTGGAGCAGGTGCAGCATTGCACCGACCTACCCAACCATGTCACTTTTTTAGCGCACATTGAACAAGGAAAGACGGGGCCAAGGTTAAGATGAATGTTGCCGCTCATCAGGAAAAGGAAAAGAATGAGAAGACAAAAACGGGCAAGAGAAAGGCAGGAGAAGAGACAGGCGACCAATTTCAAAGGGTCTGCGTGCTGCCCTTCTGCGGTCGTTCAGAGGGCATCACGGCGAAAAAATGGTTTGTGTGAAGGGAGTGTCCGGGGTAACTGGGATCCTCGGAAAGACCAACAGCCATCTCAACCCAACCCAAACGAGGTTGGAGACCGAACTACCACGTTGAGGCGGCTGTTGAGAAGTGCAGCTGATGCCCTATCGATCGCTCATGCGATTTGCAAGATAATGCATAGCCTATTACTAGGAGGTGTTTTGCGCAATTAAGCGCTTTTATTTTGTGTAATTGAAACAGGGTCTATTTATAGTAACGTAACTGAGCTGAAGTAGCGGAACCATCGTAAAGTAACTGAGTTGGAGTAGCAGAGCCATTCCGTTTGAAAATAGATTATTTTGTGAATAAGTCTAAAGTTGTTTAAGGTCTACTCTATTTTATTTTGATTTGAATGTTCTGCGTTTTAAAGGATTAGAGAGTTACCTAAATAAAAGTCTAATATATTGTTTTAGTAATAGGTGTTTAAGCTCAGCAAAGTGTTCCAAGTATAATATTGCCATTCATCCTGTAATTTGCTTCAAAGCTCATCATCATTCGAAATGAGAACTTCATATATAATTTGGGTGCCTTTATTGAAATGCAATAAACTTTCTTTCATTACCAAAAAATTGTGTATTTGCAAGTGGCAACAAATGTTGCCAGTTTATTTCACCCCCTAAAAAGTATTTGTTTTCCACAACACTTGGTATCTAAGTTTTCTTTGTCTCAAAGCATCTAAAACTTGTATTACGAATTATGGGAGCTGGTGTTAGCCTGTTTAAGATATATAAGCTTGAAATTAAAATATATAAGCGTAAAATTAACAGCATCAGTTGAAAGGATCGATGGCGGAGTGGCATAAACCGCATGAAGCAATTCATGTGATAATCGGTTCAATACCTGAGTCCACGTGACGAGTTCATAGGAACGAAACCAGTCGTGGAAGTGGTATTTTATTCAACTGATTGCAGTTAACCTATAAGCCTTAATTTCAATTAATTAAAAGTAATATATAAAACTTGTATGTTTATCAGAATTAAACAGAAAAAAATTGAGCTGTGGGCTAAAATGTTAATGGACACAAGATTTTTTTCTGTAACAAATGAAAACAAAACTTAAAAAAGATAATCACATATTTTTATTTAGTAAAAGTAAATCTTAATCGAGCCCACTTTCTCTTTTCTATTTATACCACGAATTTAGTTGTTTTACATTATTTAATCCTTCCGTGTTTTTTAACCAATAAATTTAATTAAACGCGTATTCTTAAACTTTCCGTCATTTTCCCACATCCGAGCAACAAAACCTCATAACTCGTACAAGATTAATAGCAGAAGTATCAATATCATTAAATACACTGTAGCTTGCTTCCGTACAGTGATTCAATCAAGGTTGATAAGTGTGGAATGCGCTGTAAGACTCCCTTACCGCAGAAAATTGAATAAGCCTAAGTTTAGATATTTTCTCCCATATATCTACGTCTCCGTTAATTTTACAGCAACATTAGCTTAGCACCAACTGTATCATCACTTTGATAAACATTGTTTTATCAGAGTTTATTATTGTTATTTGTAGTAGCAGTTATTGTTCTCACTTTTAGAGATTTTTTAAAAACATGTTAAACGCAGTAACATGAATAAATTGGGTCAGATTTTATCGTATATTCAATATCTCAAATACTATGCGTGATAAAAATACCTTAATGCAGATGTAACAGCAGCCCTTTTTATTCAGCTTTGGAGGACTGAGGCTGCTGAGACAGGTGTATATAGCCGAATTTGACGCGTATTCCAGAATTCACTTCCACCCGAATGTTATAAATATTTATATTTGATGCTGTATCAATGTGGGCGAGCGCTAGAAGTATGGTTATCTGCAATACGGGAGACGAATTAGCAAGTGAAACACACACAAATAAGATTATAAATGCGGGTTCGTTTACACAAAAGATCACATACACAAAAACAGGATCAAACTACGGGTTCAAAACGGGATCAGACTACTACAAGTTATGCTCCAACTTCGGATTAATAATTTAGATATAATACAATCGTTATAAGGAAAATTCAGCGGGAAAATAAGTAACAAAAGCAATAATAAAATTGGGCTTACCGGACTATGGCGGAACCGTTCCAAATGTATATGCAACACGTACAGTATACTTGTGATCCGAAATTAGCAGTAACAATTTCCAACAACTATATCAAAGGAATCTTCTGACAGTAACTAATCTTCCGACCATTCTCCCCGTAGTCAATTCTCAACTATACTGGTTCACATACATTTTTGACTTTGTCTTCAAATTAACCGCACGTAAATTTAGGAAAGCTCCGGGCAAAAGGCTCAAATGTTATTAGTAGCAGCACGACGTAACGAATTTAAGTGTCAGGTTTGAATCGAAAGACTGCGGGTTTAAAACTCAGAACATTTTATGCAAAATTTATACGTGTAAATTTAACAGCAGATATGGATTCTGCCCCTAAAAGTTTAGCTCACCCTTAAACGTTCTTTACGTTACCAGATACAAAATTTTGTTGAGCAGTGTGCAGTAATTTATGCAAATAAATTTAAGCAAAATTTGCATACAAATTACGGAGGATAACCAAAGCAAAATAGCAAGAAAATGATCGTGAGTTCTCAAAGTTTTTTTATTTTCATTTTACTCAAAATTTTCTTAATATGTCGACCGAATCTAAATAATAAGAGGAAGCCATGCCCCTTTCCTGACCAAGTTAATGTGTAAGCTGTATGTTCAAGGCTTATGTTAGCTTACATCAAAGTTACTTCACATTGTTTTGATAAAACTATCAAATGAATTTTGATGACAGAAGAGTGGAACCCGGCATAGTAAAAGGGGCTCTGCGCCTAAACATACCTTTACACCACCATATATTTACGCTTGGCAATAGCTTACCTTTGATTTTGTCGAAAAAATCTTAACGTTGCTGCAATTGACTGAGTTATTCCCTTCAGTTGCTGAACCGGTATAAAATGATGCTGTCTGGAGTGAATGCCACAAAACAGTGATCTTTTTGACCTGAACATCTTTAATTGTGATGTTCAGTGTAGCATTCTGTAAAATTTTGTTATAAAGCTACAGGCAACAGGTAAATTTAACAAAAAAGTCGTAAACAAAAATTTTTCGACAACTAAATTGACCATATGACTAGAGCAAAAAAGTTAAATACGAAAAGAAAAGTTTTTTATTTTGGAAACTCTGCAATTGTTTCACAGTGTACCTTTATGGAGCGTTGGCTTATAAAGTATGATGAGGTAAAGTATTTAAAATATCAGTTGCAAATTATGTGAATATTTTCAAATTCAAAACAAAGTTCCAAAAAATGCAATGAAGTAAACTTATAAGTATGAGGTAAAGTATCTACAAGATCAGTTGCAAATTATGTGAGTTTTGTCAAATTCAAAACAACGTCTCAAAAATGCAATATCGCAGTATAATTATGCGAGTAATTCATGAATAGGCGCTTTGTGACGTCATAATTGAAACAATTACATGTTTCAGCAAGATGGGACTCCTTCCCACACAATTAAAGTAACCCAGGCTCGTCTGGAGGAAACTATGTTAGAATTCATCAAGAAGGATGAATGGCCTCCGCAAAGTCCTTACTACAACCCAATGAATTATGCCATGTGGGACTCTTGAAGGAGAAAGTTTACCGAGGAGTGCAAGAAGAATTGACCGAGCAGGCGTTAATGAACAGGATGATAATATCATGAGAGGAGATATCTATAGAAGAAATACGCAAAAGCATTTCTGCGTGGAAGAAACGGCTCAGTTTTGTCGTGGAGGAGGATCGGAGTCAATTTGAGCATAGACTGAAATAACCAAATTTTACTCTGCTATTGCATTTTTTGAAACATTGTTTTGAATTTAACAATACTCACATAATTTGCAACTGATCTTTTAGATACTTTGCAAAAGAGTTGATAATATTCTAAGGTTAATGTGAGTAAAATTTCAATAAATTCAGTTGTATTATCGCCCAGAAAATCTTTAACAAAAAGCAATTGATTTTTTCTGAGATGCCCGATATACATATTGAATAAAAAACAGCTGCAAAATATATCAAAAATTTCTGATATTTAATATATAAAGCGCAATTCTGTCTGTGTGTCTGTTTGTTCTAACTTCTCTGAAGCTGCTGGAGTACAAGCATCAAACTGGGCACGATTGATCACCACCCCGTGGTGAGTGTTATAAAGGTATTCGTGACGTTATCATGACGCCATAATCAAAAATATTTTTTTAATTTGCATTACTTGAAAAAGGAGAATTGCTTTTTGCTCAAACGAAAACCAGCTTCCGATTTATCATGTTACAAAAACTTTTATTTGTTTGGGGTTTAAAATGATGTCACAATCAACGCTTTATTGCACATTTTGTTTTTTGGTCTTTCTCAAAAAGTACTGATTGCACAAACGCGATTAAATGTTCTTTCAGAAGATATTTATAAGGTGCATTCGATAAAAGCAATTTTACAACAATTAAACCTTATTTTACAGTGCTACGAGCAATTCTTTATTTAAGCATATTAAGCCTTCTAAGCATTTTTCTTCTCTATTCCGCTTGCACGCTTATAACTGGCTCTATGATGTCATAATATGTCTCGTAAGATTAACACAAATCTTCGCTACTGCAGATCATAATATGAAGATGCTTTAAAAAATTGCAACCTTTTTGCAAAATCAGTGTATTAAAAAACTGATTTTAGACGTTATTTCTCAACTGATTTTCAAACTTTATTCAACAAATTAACGGTTATTTCAGAGCGATTCCGATGGTGTATATAATATGTACAAATAATATCAATTTTTACACTAAAAAAACTGAAGTTTAAGATCTGTTGTGTAACTTTCTACCCATCCAAAAAGTGGTAAGCTCAGAAAAAAAAGGTGATTTTAATATAATGACGCAATTGTAAGGTACTAACAATTACTGTACTTTGAATGCTTAGAAAATTTGCTTTCAAGCAATGTGTGACTTCAATTACTCCAATTATTCGATTTACCGATAGTGGATAGATTTAAGTAGATGCTAGTATTAGGCCTGTATAGATCGAATAAATGTTTCTATGCGTAAAAAGACTGTCATCAAATAATTTAAAGTTTGTTGAAGTTATAAGCAATTGACCGTGATTTATGAAAGTCAACAAGACATATTTAGTGAGTTTGAAAATGGCAAATTATCTTATATCTTACTTTTGGTTTAAAGAACAGCTAACAAAAAATAATGCAGCTCACAGATTTTATGATGAAGTTGATGGTAAGAATAGTGATCGAGAATGCGATCAACAGAATGTTCATTGCAGGTTAAAATTTTTAATAAAAATCATTTAATTCAACGCAAAAACTCTATCATAAATATGTCACGAATTAATTGAACAAAGAGCACTTCTTAATATCAGAAGTCACCGCTCGAACAGAGAAACAATCACAGACATAGCGTGGGGAGAACAGGGCCATGTCCACAAATGGTTTCAATTCCATTAATAAAGAAATGCATTTTAAGCCAAAAACAGACAAATGAACCCGCTCAAAAAGTTGATTTACACAAAAAAGATTTTCGCTTTCGCTTTGAGCTGAAGAAAAAAAGCCTCTGTCAAAAAGCTGATCACCACAAAAGAGATCATCAAACAAATTTCTATATTTTCCTCTTCCAAAATAAAATATCCTGAGGTTTTCCCTCTGAAAACAATCTTTCTCTTTTCAGAGCTTCACTTTTTGATTTACAATTACCCCATTCATTTCAATGAAAGCAAGAAAAACAATGTTGGTACATATTGAAACAATCACTTTGTACCTAATCATATCACACAACACGAAATTGTAATTAAACACTGTCAATAAATTTCACCAACAATTAAAATACTGCAAGTAAGTCTACAATATGAGCTCTAGCTGCTCACAATTTTTTACTGACACATCTCCATTATGCACGTAGACTGCAATTTTGCTGGCCATGCACTTGCACTTTATATCCGCAGCTAGTTTTATTTACAAGCTACCAGAAACAGGAGCTTATAGCACTCGCTTCCGCTTTGCACTACATTGGCTTACCATTGGAAGTTATCTTTTTTTAGCGAAGTACAGTATATGTAGCGGGCTCTTGCAGTCCCACTGACAAGAACTAAACTCAACTCAATTTTTTTCAGGCTAAAATTTCATAAAGGCATTCACAGAGTTTTTGCTAGACAACCAGCTATAAACATAATATGAAAAATGAAATATAAAAAGAAATCCATCGAAATCTTCCGAATCATAAAAGAAAACAACCAAAATGACTACATATACATTAACAGTAGGTTACATACCATCAAATAAGCAGAAAACAATTATTACTAACGCTTTTAAATGACACTTACAAAATTGAAACGCGAAGTAAGATTGTTTTCAACTTTCAAATTTTTTTTAACTTCCAATCTTGAAATTGAAATGATACGAATTTTATTTTACCATTTAGCCCAACTGTATTTTCATATTCTATTTATGACAGTGGCGTAGCGTGAGTTTGGGCAGTCGTCTACGAAAACAAAATACGCCGCCCCATTTGCGATTGAGCTCATAATAAATGTTAGTGTTAGAATTCTGTGTTCGAACGCAGTTAATATTTCGTCTCTCTCTGCCAAAAATAGCCGCCATTCTTAAGTGGCTCCTCTGGGCCGACCTCACCCTCCGTGCTACGCCACAGGTTTATCATACCAAGTCGAAAATATTTATGATATAATGAAGCCACCACTTCGCGAACCATGAGCTTTTGCTTCCTATTTTAGTTTTGAAAATAAAATACCTAATTTTTACCTCGCAACGAGGTAAAAATGTTGTATGCTGCCTTGGTGGTTTGCTTGACTTTTAGCTTTAAAAAGTATGGATGTGGGAAGCGAGAATATTGGCAGCTATTCCTGACTAGTATCCTCAACGAAACACACGATGCATTTTGGTGCAAATAAGTTTTAAATTGGTCACATAATAAAAGGTATTGCCAAGCATATTAATACCTGGTTATTCACGAAGCACTTGACCAGAAAAATCTAATTACAGTAATAGTTCCGGTAAAGTTTGTATCTATTTAAGTTCGTAAAGTAATACAAGAGGCCAGCAATGCACTCTGAGCAAACTGCTTCGACCTATAATTTCTCGTCAGTGTAGTTGGTGACCGACAAGAAGCTAGAAGCTTTAAATAAACCATAACTTATACCGTCACACTTGTGGGACCTATACTTGGTCCACTATAGTGGATGGTCTGTCAGTACTCTGCAATACCGTATCGCTCGTGAACAAGTGGCGATTGTCGAAGCGGTGGTGCTGTACCGAGTCGCGTGCACTGAAGAGACCTGATAGGTCGAAATAGTGTAACTGTCTGCAGTTTGCTCAAAGTGCATCGCTGGCCTCTTGTATTACTTTATGAATTACGTATTTAGATACAATGGAATCCAACCAACAAAGAATGAATCTAAAACATGAGGCGTGAAGTAGGCCAAAATTGAGTATTGCTTTCGACTGCCTATATTACAAACCTTTTTGTTTGATTTTGTTGAAAATTAACCAACGTTGTAGCAGGAAAAGTCTGTGATAGAGTGATAATTTTTAAGCGTTCTTCGGCCACAGGAATAGCAATCAAAGGCAACTTAGAATGTAAAACTCTGCAAACAATTCTTTATTTTAGCACATTTTGGTCTGGAATTTTTAATTAAATGACTCTCTGAATTCAAATAAAACGACAAGAGCCATTGATTGAATATACAGTTTGTTGCGTTTCAATACAATTTTTGTTCTATCTCAATCTTTAATTTATTTCTGAAAATTGAGGCGACTTGTGGTATCGCTCGAATAATTAAGTCTGGATGCAACTTAATAACTAGGAAAACATTGGCTTTCCCTAAGATACTTCAGCCCACACACTTCTAGATCAAGAACAGAACAAATGCATTCATAAACCACTTTAAAACTTCGAATTCTTTCGCTGGTCAAATACAGAAACTTAAGCACTTAATTACATAAATATTAAAGACTAACCAAAACTAAAACCACCAAAATAATCGCTTGATTCTTGTCGCAACAATCACCACAAAACAACGCATTTTTACCACACTTTACTTTGCCTGCTAACTACTCTCACACTGAACCTTAAAAATCTAGCCGCCTTATATACAAAAAAACGATCTTCTGGAAAATGCTAGAACATCACGGGACACAAAAAAACACCGTAAAAAATTATGTAATCAGTAATAATAAAAAAAATTTTCTAGAAGAAACAAAATTTACTAGAATACACTGGAACTCAGTCACGTGGTCAACCATTGTGACGTCAAAAAAAGCGTGTGAGTTTCAAATCTATTAATAAATGCGAAAGGAAAAAGATGTTTTTTTGAAAACGGTTTAGTAAGTTTTGGGCTTCAGACAATTCAGATTTACAAATAAAATGACCACTGGAAAATAAAACAACAGATTACAACAACTACACATATATAAAAACTAATCTTTCAACGCAAATTTACTTTTTCGGAATAGAGTTAACCACTAATTTACTGTTAAATCATTTGCATTTACTGGGCCTATATTGAACTTAAAGCAAGTGATAAGTATTGCTAAATCACTGTTTAATTTACGCATCTCAGTTTGATTCCCTAAAGCTTTCATAAAATCTCGTTTTTATCTTTTTTCAGCAATTTATTGGTGCAGTATTTACAACAAATAAAACTGGCCAAAAAAGTATATGCCAACTTGGCAATAAAAATGGTAAACAAGTAGACATGTAGGCCAACTAAAGTTTTTTGAAACAAAAATATTTTGCGTTGGGTTACGTTGCAGTGAAAGTTATTAAGCCGCGGCATCCACCAGCCCTGAATGGTTACTAATCAACGCTTTCGGATTCACCTTCGGTAGTGCGACTAAAGTATAGCTATCGTATTTACAAATCAATAATTGCTAAATTCGGACAAACGGTTTAGATTTTAAGTGGCAACATTAACCTAGATATTACTGCAAGTGTTGCTTCGAAAATTGCAGGCCAATCAAAATTTACGGTAAGGAAAAATAATCAAAACTGCTAACATCAAAGAGAGCCTAAAACAGGATATCAAGTAAAAGTGTAAGGTAATTTTAAACTCATTCGCAAACCAGTTTTAAGCAATTTCACCTGAGGCCAAAAGCATTGAAAATGGCGCACAGGTTATTTGGATTTGAGGGACTCAATCTTTGAAATGTCTGAAATTCAAAAGATGATTATTCGGGACCCGTAGAAAGACCTTCGTTTAAAATTGGTCTCTCAACTTTCATTGGCAAAGTTTTGAGTGTTCTCCAAAAAAATTCTCGTCTGGACCTCAAAAAGTTTCTAAACGCTACGGCCGGTAGCTGATGGTGATGGTACATCAGCTACATTTTACCTCAACTTCTGCTTTACCTAAAAAACCATTTTAAAACAAACGTTGTACAAAGTAAGTTACTGCATTTGCAATCAACTGATTCTTCGCAGAAGCTCTAGATCAGGAGAACCCTAAGCTTTTGCGGTTCGGGCTACATTTCAACAATGTAAGTTCATAAACTATTGAAAAAAAATTATTCTTGACGTGTTTTACTGGCAACAGTTAGAGTTGCCATATCTGCAAAGACAAAATTAGCATTCTAAACTAAAATTTTGTTCCAGACAACTATCGCGAGGCTAGTCGCTGTCAGCAAAAATTTCTTGCATGGGCCGCTTGCCGTATGCGGCCTGCCTGCCGCACTATCTGCGCCCCTGATTTAGATATTTTTCAATTTCTTATGATTTCTTTTAAAAATGATTAAATCAGTAGTTATCTACTTATTGACATATTTCTGACTCGCAAGTTTCTGAAACTAACCAATATCCTCCTCCGCTCTCTTTTAAATAAGAATAACACTGAGTATTGCTCTTAATAACATATTATGCTTCTCGAGTGAAAAAAATATTCTGACATAAATATCATTTATAACTAAAACAAAAAATGTTTGATTGATTTCTAACTAACCCAGTTATGCAGTCGCGATGTGAGATAATAAAGTCAAACCGCAAACAAATGGAAGGTATACTATCAAAAAACAATTGTCGTATCCCACGCATTAAAGTTCGGAAAATATATAACTCTAACTTACAAATTAAATAGCGTGAAAGTTTTTCATCTAAACCAGAGGGCCCCAAACTTTTTAGACTATCGACCCCTTTATGGAATTTTTGATTTCTCATTGACCCCCAGGCATGTACAAAAAAATGAATATTAATGATAACTTATTCATGTATGCATGTAGCCTAGACCTCACTTACACAGGCTATGATAGCATTATGATAAATATAAAGATGATAAAAAATAGTGATAACTGAAAGTGCTAATGATGTCAATAATAAAATAGTAGCATCACTAATAATAAACAATAGCGATACCCATATTGACTTTATCAATGAAAGCTAAAGAAGCAGTAGTAGTAATCTCCGCTGTCTACGGTGAAGCTGACGTCAAGCACGACCTCATATACTTAAAATTCCTGGTTGACCCCTTTTTGACCCCCAGGTGTTTATCGACCTCTTGGATAATCCCATCAACCCCCAGGAGTCGATATTGGCCACTTTGGGGACCCCTAATCTAAACACTAAAATTCTTAAAGGAGGAAATGGGAATCTTTGAGTTCTTCAAGATTTGGTTGGCTGGTTGTTTGGTTGGTTTACCCCTCCTCTTCCTTGGGATGGAGGTATAACGCGAACAGCAATCCAGGTTCACGCCATCAACCTAACTAAATTAGGCTAGGGGAAAAGTGGCAGCCCACTTCGAACCACACGTGAATGCAAATTGCCGACTGGTAGCCCCACCACCAACAAGGCGTACTGCCATTGGTGGTTACCTAAGAGTTGCTTCTTACGACATGCTGGGTGAGCAATTTCACTATTCTAAACCGGTGAAGCACGGGCAATCAGCGAATGTATTGAGTGAGTTAAGTTCTGCCATTTTAATGGTGGTTATTTGATCGAACGATCATAGATTCGACGCTCACGAAGGCTATCACATTGACTATATCACGCGTTTGAAAATGAGTTTCACGAAGACGATTTTTTTCTCTGCCTTGTTGAATTCTAACATGTAATCAAGTTATGGGAATGAGAAGGCCACATATTGAAATGGGGTTGTTAATACGATGCAATAACTTTGACGTCATCATAAACAACACCATAAATCCGAGAACGGGTGGAAAAGCCTACAGTGATTTGAGTCCCAATTAGGTACAAAGCCTTAGCTTGACAGAGAAAAAGTTGGTAAATTCATATTCTCCAGAGTTTAAAACAAAGAGCAAAAAGTGGCCCTGTGTGCCTTCATGCCATTGGCGCCTTTAGAAATAAATTACGTGTAGTGCGACGTCATAAATCGTTTTTCGTTGCAATTGCTTTTTTATGCGCGCGAGTTTTGAGTTGACAACCCTTTTTTTGTGAAATTTAGTGTGACTGACTTGTCTGATGAGGTCAAAGACCTAATTAGCATATAACCGCTTGCTTGATTTGACAAGTTCTGCAATCGGCGCGCAATGCTTGCGACTCCGATTTGTTGTTCCTCACTGCGCTACTGACGGAATGATTCAATCCTGCTGGTTTGCTCAAGATCATTAATTTTAGTTAGAAAATTCTGCCCGAACTTTTGTCAATTCAATTTGCTCACTGAAGCAGCAGCAACTGAAACTTTGCTTGTGCAGTGTTTAGTATCAAGTCAATATTTACAATGAACTGTTTTTTAGCTTTATGTAAGAGACGAAAGTCGATTTTACGTCTTTTTTCTCGTGCTTCAAAGGTTCAGACGTGCTAATTCAGTGAGTGTCTACCACTACACACTCGATTTTGAACCAAACTTTTTAAGAGTATGTAATGATAAAGTTTGATAGAAAACAAGTTGATGAGCAATTTATATCGGACGTGAGCGCAAGGTAAGCAATTGATGACTGTTACATCTGCTGTTTTCTGTTGTATAAACCACTTTGTTAAAATTCTTCTTTGCTGCTACATGCGACTTTGTACAGTTATCGTGAAATATTCGTCAGCAGCAAAGAAACTGCATTCCCACTAGGATATTCATTAGTCTATTTCTAATGTTTGCCGCAGTGTAAAGCATAATCGCGTTATGCGACGATGCAGGTAGGCTATGCCAGGGGTGTCAAACTCGTGGGCTTTTGGGGGCCACATTGAATATATGAGCAATCGTGCCGAGGGCCGCATGAAGTTTTGGATTTGAATATCACCACTTCTCTGGGCAACGATCTCTGTAATGTATCCCGAAGTAAGATCGATCTCCGAAGAAAAAAAAAGATCATCACCTTTCCAGCATCAGTAAAGTTATCTCCGAATGACAAAAATTTATACCTCTCAAGTGTGGCCTGTGATCTGGGCTTCAAACGCTTGTTCGACGATGATCCGTTGCAACACTGATGAAATTCATTAGTAATTTCAGAATCGTCTCGCGGGCCGCACTGAAAGGCTGCGAGGGCCGCGAGTTTGACACCCCTGGGCTATGCTATTTTGCTTTATGCTACCCAGCAATACCGGTGTCGCCTGCCAGAGCCACCCGACAGCTATGCCTGATAAAAAACAGCCGACTTTACCTAAATCACATTTTCGAGAGCAGTAACGAAAAGTTAGAATAAGCAAGAATGTCGTCCCAAGACCGGTCTTACAACCATTCATCTATTTCTTCCGACAAGTACAAGGGCACGAATTCTAATTTGAAAATTGGCATCTGAATGAGTTTTTGTAAAGATTATAAAAATGATTTATGTGATAGCAGGTTTAATTGACAATTTTGGGCAACCTTCCTTGCAATGATATCGATGACGGCTTGTTTCTTGACTGCATTAATGTGATTGATCCCGGAATATAGCAAAAGAGCTATATCTCCCCCAAATGCCCAGCAACCAATTGCGCGGTTCGCCAAAGGTCGCATCCTCAAGTAGAAGTTTTCCTTCATATGTTCGATTGTATATTTGGTGACCATGATTTTACCCAGTGGTGTAAACTTACTGACTTATTTCTTCGATTAAGTGATTACGACCTCGCAGCAGACGTAACAAAACTTTGCTTACTGATAGATAGCAAATAATTTTAAGTACTGTCATGCGTTTATTTGACTAAGCGCATTAGAAAATTAGTTTCGAAAGTAGTCGAGGGACGCAAAGTGATAGGTGTCTCTACTGCAGCTAAGCTTTGGCGTAACAGTAAGGGTAATAGGCCTACAACTTAAAAATTTTTCGTAAATATAGACCATTAAAACTTGAGGCCTCCAACAGTGTGTATGCCACTTGCTGCCGGCATAAACGCTTCCAGGGGAGGGCAAAATGACCCTTAGACCAGATTCCAGCATCTACAATTGAATTCTATCAATAATTTTAGTTATAAAGTAAGCACAATACTCCAAATGCTTTTTAAATCAATTCTGATACACGATTCTTTTTAGCAATGTGAATTCGTTCTCGATGATTGACAGAGTAATACCAACTGAATTTGACAACGATATTGTTACAGTATCACCGATGCAAGTATGTAAATATTTCACAAATTTTTGTAAAAGCATTCAAAATGACCGTATATGCTTGCTAGTTGCTCGAGAATGATAGAAAAATGGTGATACTGTTAGGTCAGTCTTTTAACTTCACAGCAGTCAAAATTGTTAACATAAAGAATCACAAGTTTTACTCAATCTAAGAGGTTTTTGAAAGGAAATGGCAAATTAAGTTTACTCTTGGTTTTGGCTTTCATTAAGCCTTATCAGACGGACTCACGTTTGAACCCGATAGTTTTGACTCAGGTTAACTTCCTTCGAACAGCTGTGCCACCGGATTCCCTATGTTAGATGGAAAATTTCTTCTATACTAAGCCAGCTTTGTCTGCAAATGAAGATTGATTATACCAGGTTGTATAGTTGTAAATAATTTGTTTTGTTTAATTGCCACAATAAATAAAAACGCTAAGTGTAATATGTTGATGATAAAAAGCAATTGGGTAAAATGCAGGCATACTTTTCCCCATTTTAGTTCCTGATATCAGATCTACCGGGATACATTTTGACCCGGATTGAAGAGATTAAAGGAGAGAAATAATCGTTTAGTAATGAGTAATGGTGCTAAATGCTTAAGGTTTTGAAAAGGACTAAATTGAAATCTAGAACGCCTTTAAAGCCTATAATAACTATGAAATCAAGTACTGATACGACCCACCACAGTGTAAAAAAGCGCATAAGCTCAATAAAGCAAAGCGTTAAAACTAGCTTTGTTGTAAATATGGTGCATAGAGCTTCACGAAATGCAGTCAAACCATGATTTCCAACCGGTGATTCATGGGACTTTTCAAATGCTTCACTAAGAGGTCCTTCCATGAAAACGAAATATTCACATAAAATGATTATTTTAAAGAATCCACCTGAGTTTTCCGTCATTTTCAGCTTTTTGGCACTTCTTGCTAGTGCGTGATGCTTTTCTGCCAGATTTGTCATAGTAACATCTTCTCCGTTTTAATTTTGTTTCTCTCTCTCTTCTTCATGCTTGTTTATTTCTGCAGAAGGATTGCTGCCGCCGGCCAACATGGCGTTTTGTATTAAGCGTTGTAATCCAACCGTCTGTATTGGTCTTTTCTTGATTAGTGGTTGTACTAATTTCAAACCATAGTCTTCAAAAATTTGCTTTCTTTGATAACAAACTCTATCATTCCAGTGAAGAAATTCGTAAACATAGAGTATAAAAGAATTTAGCCCACCTAAGCTGATCAGATTCATAAAGTATGACAATGGCCGCCTTTTTGTTTTCCTGTAAATACTCTATGCATGACACACCTGGTCAGAAAAAGCAAAGTCAGAAAAAGAATCATGTGCAAAAATATTACAACCTGGATCAGACTGTGACGGAAGAGCCTAAAGATCGCTATTTTATCAGTTATGCAGCAGAGACTAACACCACCAAACCTGCAAAGCCGGCCAAACAATGTGCAATTAGATTGTTTCACTGAATGAAGAACAGAGCAATTTATCCCAGCCTCGAACTAATTGGTAGTGATACCGTTAATGACATGTCTAAATGGAAAAGTGGCATATTTTACTTCGTTAACAATTCCTCAATTAAAGGCCGTTTAGATCTTTCTGCTGCCTTCACATCATGGAGCTGCCATTCCTTCAAGCTTGAAAGATTAACTTCCTTAGATAATGCTAGTGCGGAACGGTTGAGAAGCTCTAAAGTTGAGACATGACAGTCTATTTCTGGTTTTTGAACCAATTCTACTTCTCAAACTTCCTGTTGGCGTTAGCGACGATATTGCTAGTAAAAAGCGCCTAGGCATCGTACTAGCATGAAAGTATCCTCACTTAGTCATCAAAGGCAATTTCGATCCAAGAAATAGCTGCTCCTAAATGTGAAAACTATCTCATAGTAAGTAACTTAATTATGGCATGGGGTGCTTGCTGATGTGTATGAGCAAGCATAATCTTGAACCCATGCATACAGCGGTTTTAAAGTCTATTGCAACTTGGGTAACTCAAGTTTGCCTTCTCATGTTCTATGAGATAAGGTAAACTATGAGATCAAGTACCGGGCCCACCATTCACACAAGTCATATATTTTCATTTTGAAGGCACCAAGATAGAGGGTCAAAAATACCTCACAGCTCTATTAATTAAGACGGAGTCTTGGTAAACGCATTCTGAGAATGTTCTCGTTTCTATTTTCTGTTCTGACAAAGTAGTAGAGAAAGAAATTTCGCAGTTGACATGATGCCAAAAATTAATCCTGTTAAAGTAAGCATGGATCCATTGCTGTGCGGCCTTTTAAAGCTCTAGAAACGATTAATATTTATGCTGGCGACCTCAAAATACTAATGGAAAGGGGGAAGAAAACATCACTGAACTGGTTTTGACACTAATAATGTCTTTTGCTCAACTTAATTTGAAGACAAATTTAAAGACCACAAACCACATATTTAAAGATAACTTAGTTCATTTATTTTAGTTCATTTATAGTTCTTAATTCATTTGCAAAACAAAAATTTTATAGAAATGAAGACATTTTTCAATTTTTGCGAATAAAACTAAAAAATGAACATGATCACAACCTTATAAAAAATTATTTTAGCGTCTGATAAGTACGTTGAAAATCTCAAGAAGATACATAAAATGCTGCTGAGCATTTAATGTGACAAGCCGCGTGGCATTCAATGCAAAGAAGTTTTGTTTTTCTTCCGCAGTGGATGCACGACATCTGGTTGGGCCATTTTCTAGATAGTGGTCCATCCCGTCTTTTATAATGTTTTGAGGCAAATGTCTTTGCATAGACGGTAGACGTTATACCGAAATTCTCTGTACATTCTTGTCTGTAGCAAAATTTTTTGTGTAGACAAGGGCTACTTGTCTTATGAATACCAGTACGCCCAATGTTTTGGACAACGCGATCCATGCCTCCCAAGTCTCGGTTGAAAGATCTAACCATACTTGGTTGATCAATATTTGCTCCTTTTTTCTTTCGTCGACCACCTGGAAACTTTTTGCATTGGAAACACAGAGTGAATTTTGGAAGCCATTGTTACAACTGATTTGTCACGCCTGGAGTAAATACTAACGGTATTATCATGTGAACTGCGATAGTTAAAGGCATCTCTTTTACTTACGACTAGCTTTTGATACTTGATGGGGAACTTCTAGAACTGTGGTTCTGACTGTGCCGGTTCCTCCAAGTCCTCTTCACGTTAAATCTTGAAAGAGGCTTATCATTGACTTGTCGATTGATACTTCTTCAATCATCGAAAGAAACTTTGCAAACCGCTAATTAATTAGATCGTATAGTGGTCTCACTTTCGCAAACTTGTTCCCTTCTCTTAATTTTCTGTTTTTAGCCGAGTGAAAGTACTTTTATAATTTGATCAAATCTGTTTCTTGATGTAGCCAAAGTGGTAGAGATATTTTGAACATCTTCTTTATTTTCCCTAGGCATTGGGCGCTGGAAAGTAGGTGAATAACCAGAGACGAAAAGAATGCCAAAGAAAGCTTGAATTTCTGTTCGGTTTTTAACGAACCTGTGATTTCCACATTGTTGTGCGTACAAATTGGTCTGGGTTACGATGTGATCCACTACTTCACCATCAAACAACCGTTCAAATTGCTTCACAGGTATAAAATTTTTATCCAAAAAGCTAGGTTTGGCAATATTTCAATGCAAGGGCGTCTGCTGAGGTACCTTTTTTCCAACGCGGAGATTCTTCTATCATTTTCTGATTTTTAGCTGGAACTCTCCCAAGACCAGAAAAAATTTCTAAGTATTCATCAACCTAAAAAAAGAATTGGAAGCAGAAAATAGCAATTTTCTGTCACAAGTTTTAAATTTTTTGCTATACTTAACTAAAAATAATTTTGAAAGGATAATTTGACAACGTTTATAAACATGCAAATTAACTAGGCAGTGGGTATTTTACCAGTGACGGCGTTTTATCCTTGGGACTATATTTTGCCACTAAACACTATTTATTGTTAGATTAGTCAGGGTTGATGGCTTAGTGTTTTTCCTCAGTTGAAAGGATAGCCACGGTAGATGTAGCCTTAACTCTGGCATATAAAAAATGAAACCAAATAAACTACGTAGTCACAACCATTGCCGATCTATAGAAATTTGATAAAATCTTGAAAAAACTGAATACTCCTCCATAAAAAGACTAACAAAAAACAATTCTACCGGAGCAATATCATGAGTCCTTTTTTTAATTCTTCCAAGTAACATCGACAAACCACCGTGTCTTGCAATACAAGCCTCTGCAGGGTTGTTGAGCAGAGACGAAACCAAGTTGTTTATGGACGCATCAACGCAGTCTTCCTCACCACTGACTTCGTCTGAATTCTGACCATCTCCCGGGGTTAGTATATTAACATCGTCTTTTCCAATTTCAAACTCGTCATCTTCAATGATAGAAAAAACTTCAAGCAACTTCAACTACTATCAAAAACAGGAACCAAAACAACTTCTTTCTAAAACCGGTTAAAGAACTATGGTGACCAATCATTAAATTTACAACCAATTAGGCAAAATTACATAGACTTGTATTGGATGAAAACTAAGAAAATGTTACAGAAGACATTTGCTGCTTCTAGTAAAACCAACAAAGTCTACTTGTCACAAAACTTTTTGCTGCTATTGTTTCAAGTGAGAAAAACATTTCAGCCTAGTTCTACATGTTGCCATCCACTGCCAGTGTTTCACATGCGGAACAGCGTTTCCGATTACTCTCACGGAAAATATTTAGACACCGTGGTGTCCTAAATTTTGTAAACAGGTTATAAAGAGACAAAAGTAATATTATAAACACATGATGGGGTATAAAAAGATTCATAAGTGAGATTTTTTGGTTACCTTTTTCCGGAAGCTGTTAGTTAAGTCATTTTGAAGGTTGACTCACAAAAGAGGAAGGTGACCAAGAAAGTTAAAATGCTGGATCGGACTTATTCTGCTCGAATAAGGAAAAATATACCAACTGCCATATTTCTTTGGTCGCAGTGAACAAAGCAACATATTTTGGTAAGACGCATCAATTAAGATAGCGTTCCATGTGTGGAACGCTAGCAGAAAATGGGTTCAAACAATGCAACAGCTTTATGAAGATCTTATGACAACGGATGCCTAGAATCTACTTGGCCTCACCAAACCTACATTCAAATTTGTTGATCACAAGAGACATGATACCTGCTAATTGGATAGTAAAATACTTAAATCTCTTTCCAATCATACCGCTATATGCAAAGAAAAAGTTACTCAAATTCTTCGTCAATTACTGTTTTCCAGCTTTAGCAGATTGATATTTTATTCATTGGAAAAATGTGTTTGGTTTTGCGAATTACAGTCTTAAAGCGAAACCCTTTTCACAGAATACAATATGTTCCAATTAAAAAAAGCGCTTCTTAGTAAAATTGCTAGAGAAAAGTCTGTCGGATCCATGAACTGTGAGCTGCAACAAAGAGGAGCAAAGGACCTTGCAGCAACTGAGGCAGCGCACATGAAAACCAAATCAATCGATCTTATAAAGCTTCTACCATCGGACAGTTACATAAAACATAGAAAAGTTGCAAAACTTTTAGCGTACTGGTCGCTCAACGATTCGAAGCACAAACGCAATCAGAAACGTCTGGGGTGTCTAAAATGGAATTGTCAACAATTTCTGTGGCCAGAAAAAGTTAGCTTGTATTGAGAAATTAATGTTATGAAGAAAATCACATGCAAGATTTGCACGATTTATTAATTTCATTAAAAGGACAGACCTGAACAATACGAATTAGCAAAATCCCACGCTCATTGAAGTGAGATAAACCACTGACACCGCACCGTTTACTTCCGAAGACAACTGAGTTACTTCGATTGAAAAAAATGTATTAGTACCTTTCCACAAAAAAACTGACCAAAAATCTGAAGGTGCACTTGGACAAGATATCTACCAATGCCACTGCAAAAAATAAATTCTTTGAATCGACTCTAGAAACAATGCTCAATGCACAGTAGAGTTAACTTATACGAACATTATTAACTACAAAAAAATTGTTAGATAACATAAAGCTTTGATTACTTTTAGTGGAACGAAACTTACTGCCAGGGTCGTTGGGAGACTAGTCCGGGTCCGGTAACAATATTAATTCCAGGCCCCCTTGACAAGGATCTGGTAAACTGGAGTCGCTGGTTTTTATCCAATTACAAATGGATGAATGTTTGGCATGATTCCTCACAAATTGCTTTTTTTTCTGCACTTTTTTTCTTTTTTTAGCTCCACTCTGATACAAATAAGATATTGCTGTTTGGCTACTTTACTATTCAAATAATCAAATTTCTATATGTGAACAATAAATCAAGCACAGTTATAATACTATGTCTATGGGATAACATTAGGTTAGAAGAAAGTTCAAAAGCAAAATGTGAATAACATGCAATGCATCATGATCAGTCACCAGTAATTGGTAAATAAAACGCAATCTTTTTGTTTAATAGAAATAACAAAACAAACAGAATTGATGTGAAATGATTTTGTAAAACCTGACAATAAAAAAATTGATTGATCCATATTGGATATCGGGGTTTAAGATTTAGGGGTTTGGGGCTTAAAATTATGCTATGTTTAGGAAGTCATGTGCTTTAAGAGTTGTAGGAACCAGATTTTATGTTTTTGGCTACGGGGCCAGGAAGTATTCTCGGGGACCCGAACTTTTTTAAAAAGGAGTGCTTAAGCAAATTTTTTGTGGTCAAAATGAAATAAAAACATTAATCATGATGTTACAAAATATTATATATGTTATGCATTTGTTAACAGAAAAATAGAAAGCTTAGGCCTAATTTATTGTTGACATTGCGTGCGACGTTTTCAAACATCGGGGTCCAGTATTCAAGGTACCCCTGGCCCCCTTGTCAACGTTCCTCCTTGCTGTTATTGATTTTGTTTACATTTTTGTGTAGACTGATAATCATGTCAATGCTGAGAGCTTCTAAGATAAGATACATAGCTTACTAATTTACAAATTACACTACACGAAAAAATACCTCTAAAGACAGTTTCTACTCGCCCAACATTCTACCAAACCAAAATGCCCTTAAAATTTTTCGATTATAAAATTTCCTAGCTGCATTTAAATAATTTTAATCTCCTAGCAATGGCGTAGTCACCAAAGACAAAGTTTTAAGATGTGGTTATTTTAGGCCTTTTTAATAGCAAACTTTAATTTTGATAAACTTGAAACGTTCTATGTGATGTAACTTACTGACTATAGTGGGATAGGCTGAGTGCACTATTGCCTTGGCCACACTTAAATTTCCAAAACTATACAAAATTGTGAAGATATTTACTAAAGTATCTAAAAACAGCACATCATAAGGATTTGCCCTTCTCAATAGTTAAATTATTTATTTATCTAAATTTTCAAATGGTTATGTCCCTGGTTCCAAGAGATACTTTTCTTAAAAGGCTTTAACGCTCACTATTACGTAATTCTTACTAGATCATGGACAAGATAGTTCTTCAATCGCTTCTTTAAAGTAATTGTTGTGATTTTGTGTACTGTGCTCGAGTCCTGGTTCTCAACTGCCGGGCCAGAGCGCCATGAATTGGATGAAATTGAACCTATAGAAGTATAGAGAGAATTTTAAAATGTTTGCCACGACTATAAAAAGATTGAGAACACGGGATCTGGAGTATTTTTAGTGTCAACTAATCTCGCACTATTTTTGTTATCTAGGTACCGAGAGGTTTTTAAGCTTGATAAGTGTGAATTACATTCTGTTGCCTTTTTGCGCAATATTACATTATGCAATGCACAAAACACAGCTTCCAAAATTTTAAAGATAATTCTCAACCCTAGAGTTTTGAATGCATTTGCCCATTAAATGCCCATTGATCAACAGCTTTGCTCAAATGAGGAAAAAACTCAAGTAATATTTATTATTGCGTCATTTGTTTAATATAGATTTTTTCTATTTTTCATGAAAGAACTAAATAAAGCAGCAATTCACAAAAAACAATCAAGCCAACTTAAGATTGCAATTGCAAGAAAAAGATATCTAAAAAATTTACCCATTGCAGCAATGTTTTCAAAATAATTTGTTGTGGGTATTTTTGAGGAAATTGAACACATGAACGTGGGAATAAAGACACCAAAGAAAGATTTATTCCTTCTTTTGTTCATTTTTATGCTTACTAATTATACAAATCAAAGTTTTGAAATTGGTGTAAAAATTTAGCGTTTCGAAAGTAGAAAATACTCTGCACTTGAGAAATATTTTGCCCCTCTAACTCAAATCAAAATTTTGTTTGCGTTTATTTTTGAAACTTTCAGCCCTATGAACACAAGCTTGACTTGCAAGTTTATTCAAGCAGAGAACAAAATACTGGAAGATTATATGCAGCATTGCGCTGCTAATTGTATTAACAGCATTGCCTGTTCTGAGAGTTTGAAAGATAAACTTAAAAATTTGAATAAGATTTCAGTTGACACCAAATAATCCGATTTATGAAACGGTCTATGATGGTTTTTATCTTTTTGTTTAAGTGTCTTTAATAAATACCCGTAAAACCTCTATTTGAACGCCATCTCTATTTGAACGCCACCTCTAATAGAACGCCACTATGGGGGAAGGGTTGAAAAATAGAGCACCACCCTCTAATTGAACGCCACCTCTAATTAAACACCACTTTCACGAATTCTTCTATTTTGGCAATAGTTACGGCTGAAATCATCCTTCTAGGTGTAAGAAGGGAAGAATGGATTGTCGAATTGCACGTTTATTTTTAGACGCTGGGAAGTCCCATTCTATGGAACTAGATCGCACGTTTTTTTTAGACGCTGCAAAGTCCCAACTTGCATCTTTAACACTGTCGCATTTGATAGAATTTTAAGTTCTATTTCAACTTTAATCTTATTCTTAAAGTTGGGGCGATTTATACTATTGCTAGAATAATTAAGTCTTGCTACAACTTAACAGCTAGGTGAAGATTGGCTACTACTAAGATACTTTGAACGCCACACTTCTTGGTCACGAACAAAACAAATATTCCAAACCACTTTTAAACAAACAAACCACTTTAAAACTTTACCGGTAAACGTGAACTTATTTAGCAACTTGACGTTGATGCGGAAGATGTTGAAAATGACGAGGGCGGCTACAACAGCGACGTGTCACTTGATTTTTACCATTGAATTTGTGATTACTTACCAGTGATTACCCTTTATTCGTGTCCTTTGCTAATTGTATAAATGCGTTAGATGCTTTTTCTTTCCGTTCATGAAATTTATCTTCTCAAAATTCTAACCAGATAATCGAAAAATAGACCGCCACCCTCTAATTGAACGTCACCTCTAATAGAACGCCACTTTTAAGGAAGAGTTGAAAAATAGAGCGCCATGGCGGTGAAATAGAAGTTTTACGGTATATCTTTTTCATTTTCGGCTCACGGGAAACCTTTGCAAATGCAACTTCTGTTCAGAACAACCTCGAAGTCGCCATTGCTGGTTGCCAGTGCATTTCTACCGCAACCACTTCAACCAAGCAGAAGAAATGGCAATAAAGTGCCTTTCCGGAGGACACAACAGAGTAAAACTGATGCGGGCATTGAATTTGAAATTTTATGATTGCGAGCCATCCGTTTACTGTACTGAGCTATGCTGCCAACGATCGTTAACATTGACAAGCGCATTTCCCAAAAGCTTCCTGTTCAAGTTTTCTTTTTGATTATTTTAGGTACAAAGTCGTGTTGAAAGCCATTTTGTGATGTTTCAAGTTATTGCAAATGAAAATTGTTATGCCATAGCGTCGTATAATTTTTAACTGAAAGGTAAAACACGTAATAAAGCCATCTTTCTGTCAACTATAAGTATTTTCCTTCCGATTCTAGCTTTTAAAATAAAAAATTTGGTCTCAATACTTCAACAATGAAACGTTTTGTGCTGTTTTAGTGGTTTGCTTTTGATGCTGAGATGAAAGCTATAGAAATGGGAAGCAAGGAAGTCAGCAGCTATTATTGGCACACATTTTAGGTCAAGCGAACAATACCTTCTTGCAAAAAGCACTTGAATATAGATTGTTTAATAAAGAAGTTATTAATATAATATTTTAATACCAGATTAGCGCTGAACCGGAAAAACTTAATTATAGACTGCTAATAAATTTTGTTTTAGTTTCGTTTCGAAAACAGTGCTACTGCACAACAAAACGTAGTTTCTAATTTAGACCTAACCAAATTGGACCTCTGGGTTGACTAGCATTTATTATTGACAACCAAGGCTTACTAGGGTTTACTATAAACAAACTTCAATACTAGTCTTCTCAGACAGCTTTTTTGCGTACCGGATACAGATAAATGTATAGCATAGCTTGGCATTTCAAACAAGCAGATAAATGGTTTTACAAAGGGGTGCTAATTTGCTCAATTACATTGCTCATGGCATTCTTTAAAACCATTAAGTACTAGATTTATTGCAAAGAAAATAAAGCATTCCGCCAGCCGCAAGTTTCACATTTTTGCTATGTACAGTGCCGACAAAAAATCTTTCCATTTATTCAGCAAAAACAAATTTACATGAAAAATAAGAACGTGTATTTAACTTACTGTTTTCGCAAAAAAGCACTGCATCACAATAACGCTTATTCTTATGTCATAAGCTACTTTCTGGGTATATACTTCACTGCATAGCCATTGTTCTTCGGGCTTTGTGCAGTTTTACAGCTTGATGAATAGTAGGTCGGTGAAACTGGCCAAAGTTTTTATTTTCTTGAAATTTTGTGGCCTTGCAAAATTTATCTCAGACATTAAAATGAGTTCTCGGAAAATGCAAATGGCAGTACAATCTTGTGCTTTGTCAGTGTTAAAGAAGGGCGATTCTATGATTAATGTACTCAGAGATATTGGGGTTTCAAAAGAGGCAATTTATCAATTTAAAAGCTCTGCTGCATTATTACCACTTGGAATGATACCGAAGAGGAAGTCGGGCTCTGGTGCACCTACGAAAACTTTGCCAAGATAGCTTTTGAACCTGAAGTAACATCATATCCGTCTATAACTGCAATTGAATTGAAAAACAAGCAACCTGAGCTTCTCCACAACGTCTCAACCAGGTCAATCCGTCATCGAATCCAGAAGGATCTTGGTCTACCGTGTCGCTGTGCAGCCAAAAAGCCCATGCTCACAACAGCAATGAAAAAGAAAATGGTCAAGTTTTGCAAGAAATATCGACGTTGAATAGCTGCGGTATGGAGAAAAGTAATGCTTGGTGATGGGAGTACTTTTACATTAATGAAGGGAGTCCCAAAGGTGGTGCCTACTCCGAATGGTTCATCACGGTATGACCGAAAATTTACGGCTAAAACCATGAAACACGCAAGCAGCGTAATGATGTGGGGAGCTTTCAGGGGAAATCTAGGCCGCGCTGACTTGTACTTCCTTCCTAAAAATGTAACAAAGAAAAAAAGTTTTTATGTCAACGTTTTAAAAGAGCATCTTGTCACATTCTGTAGGATTCATCAGTGTAATCATTTCATGCATGATTGTGTCCCAGCTCACAAATTGAAGGTCGTGGCAAAATTTCTTAACAACCACAACATCCATGTTTTAGAGTAGTCCGGTGATTCATCAGACATTAATTCAATTCAATATGCCTGGAATTTAAAAAAAAAACATAAGATTCAAGAGACGCGACCAAGCAATATCAATGAATTGCAGCAGGAGCTGAAAAAACTCTGGGCAACCTTGGACCCTATCTACTTTACCATCCTTGCTGATTCCATGCCCAAAATGCTTCAAACGGTCATCATTTTCAAGGGCGAGATGGCAAGATATTGATTGTCATTGTATATTATTGACAATAAAAAATGTAAATTCTAAAATCTTTTTGTTTTGATTTCTTTATAAAGATATTTAATCAATGCAAAGATTTTTTGCCGACACTGTAATTGAAAATTGAAAATGAAGATTGCAAATCTAATGACAACAGGAAAAAATCTGAAACAATAATATCTTTTCTAGAAAAAGCCAAAAACCATGGTGTCGGCAAAGTAAGAGTTGGCGCAGGTCGTAGACTAGCGTCTGAATTCTCTCACTCCCTAATCAATAACTAATATCAATTCCGTAAAGCTGTAAAAAAGTACTTAAAGGCTTGCGAAGTAAGTAACATTTAGAGACAAACCTGCAAGAGTCAAAAGCGATCAAGCTGACAACCGCAGACCACATGTGGCCCGCAAATGATTTGGTTTTTATTCTCGATGCAGTTCAAAAAACGTGTGTAGGGCAAATGTGCATCCTACTTCCGATTTATTTCTAAAAAAGGTATTCAGTACAAAAATCAAGGGTTGTCAATAACGATGAAGGTCTACTGAAATAAGCTTTGTAGCAACAAGCGACTTACTACATGTGGGTAGGCCATGAGTTTTAATACATAGAAGCTTTCAAGCAAGTTGGAGCTTCACTTGATTTTGGTCTCCAAGTGCGCCAGTTTTTGGATCATCAGTTTCCAGAGGCTTGGATTCGCCAACGTAGTCTTGTGGAGTGATCCCCAGATCCCCAAATCGCTCACCCTTGATTTCTATCTTTGTGAGCACGTGAAGGCCATGGTGTGTCAGGTAAAGATGCGGATCATAAATCATTTCAAAGAACGTATCACCAACGCCATTACATTGATAACTTCAACTGTGTTAAAGCGTGTTCATCAACAGTGAAAAATACGTATTAATAAATGTATTCAAAACAATGGTATTCACAAAGAGCACATTATATAAAACTTGTCCAATTGAGAATATCAACTTTTCTATGCATGGAAATTTATGGCCCACCCTGCAGGTTAGCAGTGATGAGCACTAGCTGCGCTAAACATAACGGCTGCTATTAGCCCTGCTAGTGTAGTGTTGGCGTTAGCTTTAGCGCCTCTATTGTCGTCGTGAACTAGCGGAAACAACAGTGGTAGTTACTTTTGTTAGTACAGTAGCGCCAGCGGAATCTACGCTAATTTTACAAAGTGGTAGACGCTAGCACTATATCTGCCCCATGTCAAATCAGAAATTTCATTGCCTCAAAAAGTGCAAAACGTCCCAAAAAAAAAGTGAGAAGTTACTAGTGGACTTTTTCAAAGGGGGACACGACTCCGAAAGCAAAGCGATTGTTACGTTCTATTATGATACGAGGTTAAGAGAGTTATATGTAAAATATAACACCGCCATAACTTTCTTTAATGCAGTGGAACCCGCTTTATCGTTAGCGAGAAATGTGCTGAAGCTGAAACAATCTGGGCTCAGTGATAAATGGTGAATTTAGAGTGAAGCAAGTGAGGCGTTTGCCTCAGGCCCTTTTTTTGTTACAGCATCTCTTTATAGTTTTAAAAATTGTCATAAAACTTTATGAGTTTTTAGAAAAGAACATAAGTTGACAATCTAACGCTCTTTTGTATCATCCTGAAACTTCTAGGCTTGAAATTAAAGGTACCAAACAAAAGACATATTTTAAAAACAGCACAACCAACAAAAAATGATTGAAATCGAAAATGTTGAAAACGAGGCTGTAAATTGGGATTTTCCGTAGGTCATTAGAGAGTATCTCCATAAATCACCCAATATCAGCCAATCGAGTTGCTGGCTATTAAACCTTGAACACTTAAAAAGCCCCTTTAAAAATCTTCCTAAATCCACCACTTTCAGCAATGAAAATATTGAGATAGCCATTTTTTTAAATAGCTTTGTCTTAATAAATATTTGTTTTTGTACTGTCTTTGCAACAGCTACTGCTTTTGTTTGTATTGCTTCTACTCTTATATTATGCTTGTATTTTCTCAAATGAAATGCAAAAAAATTATTATTTTCTCTTTACATGGCAACATTTTGAGTGAGATTCGAACATGCGATCATTGTTTTTAGCGCATTTGCGGTTAGCAACCGCTAGGTTTGTAAATGACTAGCGTTGGCCTCTATCAAGCTAAAGTTGAGAGTGTTTACGGCACGAGTGTGGAACCTGAGCCATATGACGTAAAAATTGGTGACTTTCAACTGCAATCTTATCGCTTGCATCTCGAAAACCGATCTCCACAACAAAATTGATCTAGATACGTAAAATAAGAAAACTTTGGCATAAATATTGCCTTGAATGCAATGATCTTAAAAACAGGAAAAAAGTTTATCACCACCACGTTGGATAAACACTGGCACAAGCTACTGCTTGGAAGCTTAATTACGCGTAGAAACAACATGGCTTACAAATTCTGACAAACCAGTTAAATATTCAAAAAGTTTGAAACTTGCCCGCTTGCAAAAAAGCACGCACACACCCAGTTTAACTGAGAGAGGTAACGCAGATAAAATTTTTCTGACTAGCGTTAGCGTC
The DNA here is from genome assembly GCA_963675345.1 of Trididemnum clinides. NCBI lineage: Eukaryota > Metazoa > Chordata > Ascidiacea > Aplousobranchia > Didemnidae > Trididemnum > Trididemnum clinides. Next base: position 4,244,267 of record OY776291.1, read on the forward strand.
AGCGCCGTTAGTTTGTCACTAGTGGGTGCCCATCCATTGTAGATTAGCTCACTATTTTTTGAACTTTTGAATTTACATATAATTTTTTTGAGTAAACAACAGCGTTTTTAATCAAGTAAAGGTTTAGATTACTATGACCACCAAGTCATTTTTCTATATTGATTTCTTTACAAGCCAGTTACTGCTCAAATTATAGATAGACTTAAATATTTACAGGTAAAAATGGCATTTAAAGTAAAAAGCCAAATCAAACGGACCCATAAGTATTAACTTATTTACTGTACTAGTAAAAAAATGGTCTGTACTGAGTGTACTTTTCAAAATTAAATAGATGGGGGGTAAAACTGTTAATACAGGGAAACTACTTTGTTTTTTGACTGGTTTTTCTGTTTTTTTATTTTTATTTCTCAGCGCAATCAACTTTATCAAGTAGAAACGCCTTTACTGAGCCGCCATTTGCGATATCAGCGGCTGACTCTCGTTCCCCCTGTCCAACTTCTGCAGTGTAATCCCTCCGTCCCTCTCATAAGGGTCACTCTAATTCATTTCGCCCAGTCATCTTATAAGCGGATACTTGGTCTTTCAATCTGCTTTCCCATTTTAGATTTTGTCAGGCTTGGAGTAAAACCAAGAGTCTCCACATTCTACTAAGAGTCTTAGGGTTCACCACCAGTTTACGCTTTCTCCTTCTTCCACAGCGGAGGATATCTTTCTTCTCCTTGTACCTGTCTTTCTTCACAGTGTAAGACTTTCTCTTTATAATCCATACTCCTTCTTTGACCTTCGTTTGTCTTTTTAAGGTGCGGTTCTTATCCATCCTGCATCCCTCCATCTCGCGGTCTTGTGATTGGGACAGATGGCTCTGTCTCTTTTTCTTTCAGCAAAGGAGGTTCTGGCGTCCTTGCCAACTGCTCACTTTATGGCACTGCACCCATTCGGCAAGACCAGTGTGTTCAAGCCTTTCTACTGAAGCCTGCGGCAATCTGCAAGCTCTACCCTGGTCTTGGCCAGCGCCATTATACAAGAACTTTGAAGAATAGGAAGTAAGAATGATGATGAGAGTGAGCATGGATGATGAGAGTAAGGGTTAGTCGTGGGGTGCCGCTGAGGAGTGGCACAGCTTGGTGGATTCTATCAAAGCACACCAAATTATCCAGCTCAAATATCATGAACCACTGTATAATGTGAAAGGTAGACCATACTACTTTGTTATTCGGCAGTGTGTAATCTAAGCAGCAGCTTTTTTCATTAATCACAATTCTTAAAGTAGCTCTTAGTTGCAAAAAATTGGTGAATAATTGAGATTTCCTGCTATTACTCGGTGTTTTCATTGACTGACTTATTCGTTTATTAATATCAAAGTTGTCTTTGTTTGAGCTTGCTTTCTTCGTATTTTCAGATCACGTGTATTAGCTTATCCTCTGTTTCCTAGTCTTTAATTAAGCTGGGTCACCACCACAAGTAGTCTGGTTCACCCTCTCACATAAAAATGCAAGAATCCCGTTATCTGTCCAAGGATACAGCTGCCGATTTTACCGGCATTTTCTGGGCACTATTTGTTTCGGGCTGAGCTCCTAGCAGGAAAGCTGTCAATCAATTTAGGAAGACTCTGTCAAACCGCAAACTTAGGCTTCATACAGGTACCGCTTCATAAATCGCTTTGAACAAAAGAGAATTTTAGCTAAACGCTAACGAAAACGGTCTTCACTTTGAAATCGGGTTAAAAATGAGTATTGCAGAACGATATTTTTCATCTGCGATCTTGCTGAATTTTGCAGCTGTTGCCAATTTTAACCTCCAAAAAAGTGACATGTAAATTTTTTTAAAACACAAAAATGTTAGATTTATACCCTTAAAAACCACCAGCTGTAGCTCAACCTCAAAAGACTTCATAGATATTCGATTTTGCACTTAAAATTTTAGAGTTTGTCTGCCGCCTCGTACATTAATCCTTCTAACTTTTGCGCTAGTGTACATAATGCAATGTGCCGGTTTGTAATAATTCAAATTAGATGATGTAATTATTTACTGTATGTTCGCTTAAATGTATACCACCTGATTGTTTTGTAAGCAAGCTGAGCACCCTTCAGTAAGTTTTCTTTTGTAACTCGTACCTTTTTTTTCGCCTATGAAATCGGGGCGTATTTTCTTAATCTTTAGTTTAGATTATCATTTTATTACCCGAGGTAAGTCTACTCTGAGAGATAAATTTCTCTATTTGATTTACGACTTTGACATATTATAGCAATGATTCATCAGTAATGTAATAAAGAGTTTGTGAGCTTTTGGAGTCAAAAAATAAATTGCTAAATGGGCAAAAGAGGAAAAGCGATTAGGAACTTCACACTGAATTAAATCTACTGTAAATACGCGTAGGCGATCCTAAGAAATACAGCAACAGCTGACTTCAAAAAGACATATACGATGCAGTAGTTCACCGTGATTTAAATAGAAATTAAATCCTGTCTTTTGTTGTGGCGTATGGCAAAAATATGGTAACAAGTGTGATTTTATTTCTCACCAGTAAAACAAACAAAGAAATTAATTTGAAATATACGAATGCTTTGCCAAGCCTATACGTACTATCAGGCAGAATAATGAATAACAAAAAATTTCAGTTTTATTTCCAATCCACTTTCAGAGCCTTAGTTTCTATGGTGATCCGTTTTTAAAGGTTTACAGAAAGTCAATGACAAAAATTTGAATATTTCAAAAGTGAGGAAAATATTTTAAATCTAACTTCACTAAACATGTTTGAAGCTCAATAAAGTTTTTGACTTAAAACCATGACGTTTCTTAAAGTTTTCTGACAATAGATCCAGCAGTTCACGTGTTGCTTTTATTCTGCAATACGTTTTGGAAAAAATGTGTCTGTGTGTGAAATACATTAAATTCCTCTCGAAATTGATTTCTGGTGTCAGTATGGGCATAACTCCGTTGTAAATTGTCAATAGTTGCCAATTGAAAAAATTATTCATTAGCTCACAATAAGCAAAAAATCAAGCAAAATGGTCAGTATGTGCAGTTGCAAGCAATAAGGAATGCAATTCAAATTACGGTAATTAAAGGAACTAGCAAGAACAGCCCAGGTAACGCAAACACGCTATAAGCAGCACAATATGAACCTACGCAATGAAGATAATTTAACTTCCTCTATTCTAGCACGTCATTTTCGATTCATCTTCAGTTTCATAATTGTCTCATAGACTTCCTCATTACCCACAAGCTTCCTTTATGATTAATAATAATTGCGTTAAGTCAAATAAATGGTGAACTCATCTTTAAACAGTGAGCAACATTTACATTATACAGCAGCGTCACTGAGTTGATGTGACATTAGTCGCCAACGAGATTGTTGTTGCCACTAAATTACATTTAAAAGTTGGGTTAGTTAATAGACTGGCATTTTGGCTGCGTACGCTGATATCTTGTGACTTGTTGTTTTAGCATTTATACACTGCCTAACAAAAGTTATGAAGTTGGAATGGAAAGTGCTTTTTGCATTCGTTTGTTTCTTGGCAAACACCATTGCTCCTGCGGTAAGTTTGTGATGAGAAATTTTTGTTAGCTGCAAATTTCTTTTTTGTTTTCTGTAATCTTTTGAACAAGATTTTATAAAGGATAAAAAAACATATTTTTCATTGCTTCATAGCGTAGACTAAAATTTACAGTACACTCAACCCTTTTTTTCTGACTAAGTGGTTCAGGAACTGGTCCGGATAATTAAAAAGTCTGGTTAACAAAATGTATTTATATAATGCAAATAAAATAAAACAACAGTCCTGAAAAAGATAAAAGACAACAGAGCAATTGTTTTGCTTACCTTAATAACAAGAACAATACATTTATACTACTTAGCTGTTTTCCAAATATATCGCGGCACAACAGCCACATGAATCTATTAATAATGATCCCTACAGTAATTACATTTCATGTGACAGTGAAAAAGGTAATGGCCTATTTTTATTAGGAATTTACTACTTTTTCGAGCAACACAACAACACGATTTCCGACGTTTCCAACCGTTAAGTCAAAAAGTCAGGAAAAAAAAATTGAAAAATTTTAGATTTAATTTTGCTTAAAGATAAAGGTGGAATCTGCCAACATATTTTTGTGGCACAACTTTAGCTTGTTTTATTTGTGGAAAGAAAAAAGGAGTTGAAACAATGATACAAAGTAATTTGCGTTTTTCAAGACATATAAATATGAAAAAAAGTGTCGAATAAGGCGGAACATCGGTATGAACTAAAGATGAAAGCTTTGTGTAGTCGGCCAAATTCACTTTTTCACTCAAGCACAGTGACTATGAGCCGGAGTAAAAGGCGCAGAGTTTTTCATTGCAACCATTTTGCATTCTTTTGTCTTTTCTAAACTTGAAGACCTACAGTACGGAAATCAAATTTTTCGAGGCTATTGAAGACCCTGAAAAGACTACAAGGGATAATGGGTTCACCGGATGTCATCTGGCCCGAGTGGCCAACGATGCTTGCTTCCCTTATTAACAATTTAGTAACCCATAATTTTGCTTTTGCTTAACGTAAGAACCTCTTGATGTGAATATCACAAAAGTGGTCAATGTTCAACCGAGTAAAGAACTGAAAAAATGTTTTTAATTGTCATCAGTTTATTTACTATAATTTGGAATTAAATAAACAATAATTATGTTACTGCATCAAAAAACAAATCATTTATTTAAAATATCATTGGCTTTTTTTTGACAAATTTGTTCACTTCATGCCTCTAGTTTGTTTCTAGCCAATGTATCAGAGTTTTTTATATTGGGGTAACCGTACCACATGGGGTCCGTGAGGGATTTTCAAGGGGTGCGCCAACCTTCAGTTTTTGCGTTTTGGATTTACTTTGGGAGCCCCAACAACAAATTAATCTGAAATAAGATCATTTTTGTAAAAAGAGGAAAACAGGTGCCCCTACCGCTAGTAAGTCTGAAAGCAAAGGTTCTCATAAAAATAAAGACAAAAAACATCACTACAAGTGAAACTCAAAAGGCGTTTTCATTACAAGAAGGACAAATAAGAAAGTCCACCTAAATTCAATCACCAAATCAAATCTTCGCAAAACAGCAAATAGGACTGCGTTTGCACATGGTGGTTTCGCAACTTTTCGTGGTTTGCGTATTCAATAATGTCAACTAGTAAACGAATATTATTTACAATCTTTTCAGAAAGGCATTTTGTTCTTTTTGGAGGTACAGAATTTTAATATAGCTTTGAAAAAGCTGTTTAAGCCATAAGCTTTTCGTGACGCTCTCATCAGTGGCGGTATCGCGTCAAAGGGAAGATCTAGAGTAAATAAGTGTTTTATGTGAATAATTTGGACTAGTTTGAATAATAATTTGTTCTTTTGAATAATAATAATTTGTTCTTTGAATAGTAATAATCAATACATTTTTCTAAATTGAATAATGATTTGTTCTTTTTCTATGAGGTCATTCAAAAAAGGCTCTATTCTATTGGTTATAACTTTCGATATTATTTTAAAATCACAATTTAACAAAGTGATTGGCCTGTAGTTGGAGGCAGACAATTTGTATTTTCCCGATTTAGGCAATAACGTATCACACCCTCATACTGGAAATCAAGTTTGCGAAATTGTTGCTTGTTTCAATTAAGCGCAAGTCCAAACTTTAAGTGCGCCTAAGGTGTAAACTAGGCATGCAAGATGTTGCTAAAAAATTCAAAATCCTTTCGACGGTATAGCGGCTGTATTCACCCTCTACAATGATTTTCTATTCAATTTCCATTGAAAAACGGTACTTTTAATTTTCAAACAAGAAGTGGCTTTGTTAAAAACAATAACTTTTCATTATTGTTTTCACAACACAACTAATGAGGTGAAACAGGTGCTGCAATCTGAACCGATATTTTTAACCTCGAGTTTAATGGCAGGGCCTCTGCTATTGCAATAACCCAATTGTAAATGCTTCAGGTTAGTTTGCTCTTTTCCTGTTGCGCTTATGCCAGAGCCAAGCATCATGCCCGCAGCCACAAATTTAGATTGTACAAATAGGCTTATAATGACAAAAAAGTCCATGGTACCGGAAATTATGTTTTATAAAATTTTCCTGAAAATGGGTATTAATCATTTTGGCATCCTACCATAACATTTAAGTCATGCTTCCAGGCACTTCATGACATAAACGGATAAAATTTGTAAAATCCTTGGCTGTTTCAGTGGTAAGCAAGTTCAGTTCTTTAGTACGCTTAGGAAAATTAGGGCATACAAAATATCTCCATCGACTCCAAAATCTTTAGGCAAAATATAGCGGCTATGTGAAACCCCCACAATAATATTTTGACTAATTCCCTTTTGAAAAACGGTATTTTTGACTTTAAAAAGAGAATTTTCTCTGTCGTAGAATTATCCATTGGGTTTCGCCGGCGCAACGGCAAATTGTAGACCTCGAGCTTTAATACTAGACGCTTTTTGCAGATATGCGGAATTTTTCTTGAAAATTTGCTTTTGTAAATATGAAAATAGAAGGAGGCAAAACGAGGGTTTGCCAACCAAATGCTGGAGACTTATCAATTTTAAGAATAGTTTGTACTGCATAAAAGAAATGCACTACACTTAATACATTTAATCCATTTTGTCATTTGTTAGGTTTTCTATTTAACAAAACTGTGAGCACGGGTAACGGGCAGTTAAAATCCTATCCCTATCGGGGTACTTTCGCTGGTGTGCATTGGAATTTTGAAAGGGACGTCCCTAAATTTGAAGTTAGGCTGAAGATTGATAGTGCTTTTTGTGGATCAGCTTGGGGTAGGAGCCCTTTTGAAGGTATATTGAGCAAGTATTGTGCTATAATCCCTTAAACATGCTACTAGCTATTTCCAATTTTCACACACATTCAACCTAGTCAGCTTTGCAGCGTTAGTGTCACAGCACGGTTACTAGTAGAAAAGCCCAATCATCTGCCTCAATAGTTGCTCTAGAACTCCAACAGACCCCCTTCATCGTCTTAACTTAGTTTACCCAACTGCATTGGCTGGATAATCACTTAACCCTTAAACGCCTAAGTGGGTCGCTAGCGACCGGAGCCTTCTGTATTTTCCTCATATCTTTTGAAATGGCCGGATACGTTCTGTGAGACTTCAGGTATTCCCAAAGAATTTATTCTTCTTCCATTTCACATTTATAATTTCAAAAATATTACACTGATAAAATAGTTATTAATGATTTTAAAGAAAAAACCTATAGGGTCTCTAGCGACCCCTGTTAGGTAATAGTTTAACTTGTTTTTTAAATTGCAACTTATGTAGTTAGTAGTTAATTATAAAGTGCCACAAACATCAAATAAAATCGAACAATATAAGAAAGAGTTAATCATCGCATTTTTCATATTGTGTAATGCAAAATCAAAACGTTTATGACAAAAGATTAGAAGTTACACAAGAAAGAAAGCAACATCGAAGAGTTGATTGCAAATCGGTATAAGATCCCAAAAGAATCTGAACAACGATTGCATGAAGGCTACTGGATGTAGCAACAGCCGCTGGGAAAGTGGTACGAATTGGTCTGATTTAGAAGACAACTCTGACGATGAAGAAATCATTGAGAGCGAAGATTCTGTGGATGGCCAATCATCACCTGAGAGATGTGATGACGCTTCTTCTGTTGTCAGAAACCAGACCACAAGTGCAGACGATGAATTGACTGTCGGTAGTGGGGAAGAAAGTGATAGCGAAGACTCTTCTGAGCATGACAGTGATGATCTTACGGCGAGAAGCTCGTTTGCAGGAAAAAATGACCGTGTGTGGTTTGCTACGTGACCCCCACCATCAAGAACACGACCACGTAATCTTAGACAAACCAACGAAGACCAATTGGTGCTGCAATAGCGATCCAAAAAAAAGTTGATCCTTTTGCTTACTTTATTGATGAAAATATGCTTAAGCATGTTGTCAAACACACTAACGAGCGTGCAAGAAGGGACCTGAGAAAAAGAAGCAAAAATCTAGATAAATGGATGCCATTTGTCTTGTGTGAAATGAAAGGCAATGTCGATATTCTGTACCTCATTGGTGTGTATCGTTGTCAGCACGAATCTCTTTATTTACTGTTGTTTCAAAACCAATTAGATGATGCGCTGCCTGTTAAAGAAGAATGACACATTACAGTATTAACATAGCGATTGGTAAAAAAACTAGACGTTTTTAGTATTACAATAGCAAATTATTATACTTTTGTACAGTCAGGTCTCGAGCTTGACTGATCTTAACCTTCAATACTGTCGCCGAATACGGTTAGATCACCTGCCCTGTATCCTAGTGACCGGCAGGCGACGATTTGACGACTAGAAGATAGCTCGGTAGAGTTCAACGACTACCTTCTATGCCCTATCCTTCGGCCTAAGGACTTACGCTTATGAAGCTAAGTTGCAGCCCACTCTTTAACACCACAACTTATATTAAGGCATAAGCGGTCGCACTCCGACAATCACGGACACCACGCTGTAGCAGCCGATAGTCCCCCTTCCTTCTAATAGTACTTGGCCCTTGCCTTCTAATTCTTCACCCTTCTTCCTTCTTTTCTTCTCTGTTCTGTCGTCTGTTTGCTTTTATCTCTTTCTCTTTCTCTGTTATTTTCAAAATGACCCACCCGTATATATATATATGCTTCCCATGCGAACGTAACCGAAACAACATTCCCAAATATTTTAGCCAATCAAAAAAAAATCTAGAAACTAAAAATTAACAAGAAAAGGTTTGAAAACGGGGGAATACCGGAAACTGCTACCCAAAGAACAACCAATAAAAACGCATATAAAATCAAAATAAAAAGGCTTATCTACGGGGCGATTAAAGGAAATAATTACCAATAAAATTACTTTGAGGATAAAATACATAAGCGACAGTTTGTGTACGGGGAAATACCGGAATTAATGACCAAAACAGCAAAACTACGTCGACACGGGATAATGATTGAATATTCAAGAGATTATTATTGTTACATACGCCCCCCCTTAAGAATATTATCCCATAATATTCAACACAACAATAATAATAATAATAAACACATAAGAAAACACGCACGCGAATAAAACACAGCGATAAATAGTCTCAGTCCCATTGCCTCCTATCCCTTCGATTACCCATTAGTCCGTCACAATACGACTCAGATAGTCCGCCACAACGTTGTCCTTTCCCGGAATGTCCTCTACCCGGTAATCGTACCCTTGCAGTGCCAATGCCCATCGCATAACCCGATCATTGTGAAATTTAGCTTGGTTTAAGTAGCTTAGGGGTTTATGATCCGTCTGCAGGACAAAGGTTTTCCCCACCAAGTACAAACGGAATTTGGTTATTCCCCATACGATCGCTAAACACTCCTTCTCCAGGGTGGAGTAATTCTGTTCGGCGGAGGTTAGCTTCTTGCTGCCGTATGCCACAGGGTGGTATTTACCCTCGTGCTGTTGCATAAGGGCAGCTCCCAAGCCGCGATTTGACGCATCAGTCTTTAGCACAAACGTTTTTGTATAGTCCGGCACACGCAATATCGGTCTTCTAAGCAGGCTCCTCTGCAGATTGACGAACGCCTTCTCCTGCGGATCTCCCCACTGAACGCGAGTCGGCTGTCCCTTCTTCGTCAGGTCACTCAACGGCGCGGAAATCGCCGCGAAAGATGGTATATGGTCGCGGTAGTAATTAGCTAGGCCTAGAAACGATCTTACTTCCTTCTTCGTGGTTGGTCTTCTGGCGCGACGAATCTTCTCCAAGTTCTCGTCGTTGACAGTGATCCACTCACCCCCAACCAGATGCCCTAAAAAGTCCACCGACTTGGTCCCGAACAGACACTTGGTAGGGCGTGCCGCCAAGTTCGCTCGCTGAAGACGGCCCAACAGCTCCTCCAGTGCCCGTAGATGTGACTCCCAATCTTCGGTGTAAATGATCAGATCATCGATGTAGCTGCTGACGTGATCCATCCCTGATAGAAGTTGTCTCATCCCACGAACAAGCGTTGCACCGGAATTCTTCATGCCAAATGGCATCCTTAGAAACTCGTAGCATCCGTCCGGCGTGACAAAAGCAGTTTTCGGTACATCCTCTTCAGCCACCGGTATCTGCCAGTACCCCTTGCTCAAGTCGATTTTTGAAAAATACCGGCTTCGTCCCAATTGTTGAAATAGGTCTTCGGCAGTGATCATAGGCTCAGGATCGGCGACAGTGAGTTTGTTCAGCTTACGGTAGTCGACGCAAATGCGATTGGATCCGTCCTTCTTCTTGACGATCACCACCGGCGATGCATAAGGCGAGCTCGATTCTCGAATGATACCTAAACTAATCATTTCCCTAATTTCCCCCCTTAGCTCCTCCCGAACAGCGTAAGGTAACGGATATGGCTTGGATCTAATTGGTTCATTTTCAGTGAGCTCAACCCTGTGTTTAATAAGGTCAGTCTTCCCTGGAAGGTCAGTAAAGACATCACTGTACTTCCCCAAGACATTCATGATCTCCCCTTGTTGCGCTTCACCCAAATTCACCCCCAAACAAACATCTTGAAGGCCCTCCTTCTGTTGGAATGACCCCAGATCCATCAATGTCTCTTCATCGATGCTATAGTCTTCTTGCCCCTGAATGCCTCCCACACTGACCCCAACCAAATTTATGCCCTGATCAGCCCCTGTGATCCCCTGGGCACAACTTTCCGAGGTCCCCTCAGAGTCATTGTTCTTATCCCTTTGAACATATTGTTTCAACATATTAATGTGATAGTTTCTTGTTTTACGGTTAACTTCAATTTGATAATTATCTCCTCCTTGGCACCCCTTGACGGTATATGGCCCCCTCCATTGCATCAGCAGTTTGTTATTATCGGTAGGAAGCAATATCAGTACCTTGTCTCCAACCCGGAAAACTCGCTTCTTAGCCTTGCGATCGTACAACCTTTTGTTTCTGACCTGGTTTTTCCTCAACTCCTCTTGAGCCATCTTCATCGTCGTATCCAGCCTTTCCCGCAGTTCCAAAACGTACTGGTAACTGGTCGTGACCTCCGGAACGTCCACCTCCTCCGTCCAAAGCTCCTTCAAAATTTGAATCGGACCCCTCACCGTCCTTCCATACAGCAATTCGAAGGGCGAAAACCCAGTAGACTCCTGGGGCGCTTCTCTGTACGCGAATAAAAGTGGATTAATAAATCGATGCCACTGGCGTGGCTGGTCACTACACAGTCGCCTCAACATCCTTTTTAATGTCCCATTAAATTTCTCCACCAGCCCGTTACAAATCGGGTGATATGGAGTGGTAGTTAATCGCTTAATAGATAACAATCTCGTCACCTCTTTCATACACTCGGATACGAACTGCGTGCCGAGGTCACTAAGTACTTCCTCCGGCACACCTACACGACTATACACATCCAGCAACGCCTCTGCCACACTCTCCGTATCAATATTCTTTAACGGTACTGCTTCCGGATATCGTGTTGCATAGTCAACCAAAGTCAAAATGTACCTGTGCCCCTTGTCACTCGCGGGTGTGATAGGCCCGACTAGATCAATTGCCACCCTCTTAAATGGAAGATCGATCAACGGCATCTCTCCCAACGGAGCACGAGGAACAGCTCCCCTGGCGACTGTTTTCTGGCACACGTCACAAGACCTGCAAAAACTGGTAACATCCCTATGCATACCTGGCCAGTAAAAATTAGTCTGAATTCGGTCCTCGGTCTTCTTTACCCCTAGGTGTCCTCCAAACATCGAATCGTGAGCCACTTCCATCACTCTAGTTCTAAGTAACTTAAGTACCAAAATTTGCTTACTGGTCTCTCCCGGAATATCCTTCCGCTGGCGTACGCGATACAGAATTCCCTTCAGCTTTTTATACACGACCACATACTTCCCCCGGTTTACTTCCTCCTTCATATCCTGGAACTTTCTCAGGCTTGGATCATCTTCCTGCCATCTCATCAGATCCTCCTTCGATACCGCCACCTTGCTTGCTACCTCCTGCACGTTCAACGGCTTTGAACCTTCGTTCGCCCGCTCTTGTGCCCTGGTAGCCACCGCAGCCGACGTGCTCCACTTCGGATTTGGGTCGTCTGGCCTCCTCGCTCCCGGTACATTTCCGATGATGAGATCGAACAACGGATCCAGCAAGCATAATGCTTCAACTACTCCAGTATAATACGGGGTATCTATATTAATTCTAGCAATAGGAGCTTTCTTAAGCGTCCTATCTACCATCATCATGTGCCCCGTTTCCCCAGTCAAATGGGCTTTGTCCACCAAACTCCTTCTAACAATTACACCACTGCAACCGGTATCCCTTAAAACCTTCACAGTCCTATCCCCTACCCTTCCAGATAGCACAAGCAAATTATCCTTTACCTCAGTCTCCATGCACGCTCCATTCAGTACCTTAATCTTCTCCCCAGTCTTCAGTTCCAGCCATTCTTCTCCGATTGCCGGATTGTCTTCTTTTATTTTCTTCGGTACTTGCATCACGCAAGCGACTCGGTGAGGCTGGGTCGACGGCCTACCACCACTTCCAGCTCTCAATCGAGGTGCGGGCTGAGGACGCTGAGATGACCGACAATCCCTCGCTTCGTGGCCTATAGCTCCACACCTGAAACAATGAAAATTCCTCCCTCGGCTAGGGGCTTCTCCTCTACGAGCCCTAGCATGCTTAAACGGGCACTCCGCCGCCCGATGACCTCTACCATCGCAATAGTAGCATCGCATCACCTCTTCAAATCTCTCCACGGCCGAATCCCTGCTACCGTGGCCCCCCGCTTCTTGTCTCGCCAAAGCACCTTTGCTCAATAGCTTCTTATTATGAGCCACTAAATATTGCTCGGCTATCCTCGCCAACTCTTCCAAATCTTTCGGACTGCGCTCCATCAGATGTATCGCCACATCTTTTGGGCACGAATTCGTAAACTGCTCGCGCACCATCAATTCCGATACTCCCTCGTACGACTTGTCCACACTAGCCAGCTCCACCCACTTATCAAAATAGTTCGAGATTCTCACTAGAAACTGGCTTGGGGTCTCTTGACCCTCAGGCTTGGCTCCCCTAAATCTCTCTCGATACCCATGCTCTGTGAAGTTGTACCGCTTCAGAAGGGCAAGGTGCAAGCGATCATAGTTTAAGGCGTCTTCAGTTGATAGACCCGAGTAAACCTCAAGTGCTCTCCCGGAAAGCAGTGGACTGAGACGGGTCGCCCAAGTCTCCTTTTCCCACCCTGCAACAGTCGCATATCTCTCAAAACGCAACAAGTAGCTATCCAAGTTATCCTTCCCATCCACAAATGAAGGTAACTCTGGGGCCCTGGCACCTGCCACCATAGGCCTTCTGTCTTCCCGTCTCTCCAAACGTGTCTCCGCCTCAATCCGTTTGGCTTCCAACTCTATTCTTAATTTTTCTAATTCCATCTCTGCCCTTCTTTCCTCAGCTTCGGTTCTGCGAACCCTCTCCCTCTCTTCAGCCTCGCGAAGTCTCTCCCTCTCCCTCTCTTCAGCCTCGCGAAGTCTCTCCCTCTCTTCTGCTTCGCGAAGTCTCTCTCTCTCTTCGCGCATCTCCTTTTCGGTCTCCTTCAATCGGCGCCACTCATCAATTAAAAACTTGCTCCTCTGCTTCTCATCCAACCCCAATGCTTCTACCTGCTGCCTTAGCTCCTCCAAAGTGATAGACTTGCTCTCAGTAGCCATACTGTTACTCTACCAACCTACAAGATATCCCGGACGAGCCCCCAAGTTGTCGCCGAATACGGTTAGATCACCTGCCCTGTATCCTAGTGACCGGCAGGCGACGATTTGACGACTAGAAGATAGCTCGGTAGAGTTCAACGACTACCTTCTATGCCCTATCCTTCGGCCTAAGGACTTACGCTTATGAAGCTAAGTTGCAGCCCACTCTTTAACACCACAACTTATATTAAGGCATAAGCGGTCGCACTCCGACAATCACGGACACCACGCTGTAGCAGCCGATAGTCCCCCTTCCTTCTAATAGTACTTGGCCCTTGCCTTCTAATTCTTCACCCTTCTTCCTTCTTTTCTTCTCTGTTCTGTCGTCTGTTTGCTTTTATCTCTTTCTCTTTCTCTGTTATTTTCAAAATGACCCACCCGTATATATATATATGCTTCCCATGCGAACGTAACCGAAACAACATTCCCAAATATTTTAGCCAATCAAAAAAAAATCTAGAAACTAAAAATTAACAAGAAAAGGTTTGAAAACGGGGGAATACCGGAAACTGCTACCCAAAGAACAACCAATAAAAACGCATATAAAATCAAAATAAAAAGGCTTATCTACGGGGCGATTAAAGGAAATAATTACCAATAAAATTACTTTGAGGATAAAATACATAAGCGACAGTTTGTGTACGGGGAAATACCGGAATTAATGACCAAAACAGCAAAACTACGTCGACACGGGATAATGATTGAATATTCAAGAGATTATTATTGTTACAAATACCTATTAATGACATGTAGCAAAGTTAAAAAATCTCAGAATTTTTTATTGTTAGATCTTACAAGAATCACAAAAATGATCCGCATTTTTACGACAATAACTTCATCCATGGATTTTAATCTTAAAAAGTCATAATCTAACCTATTGAAATAATTTAATGGCTAGTGCTTGACTTTGGGTCCGTCTGGACTTTGTTAATCTGCGACTATGTCAAGACCTAGCAATATAAGCCCAGCCAACAATAGTAGTTCATCCAAACAGGCATACAACTACGAAAAGTCGTTAGCAGTATGCCAAATATTCAACAGCTTATATCTAAAATGACACGGGAATTATTTTGGTGCTCCTCTTCTTCCCTCACAACATTACATTTGTGCGCCCATGCTAGTGGTGAAATAAACGAATAAATGTCTTTGAAGTCATTTTTTGTTTTTCTGTGAGACGTCCACTTCCTATGTGCATGCTGCAAACAGAACAAATAAGACGTAGCTAAGCACTTTAAAATCTTTGGGGGAGATATAGCGGCTATGTGTTGCCAACATAATGTTTTTTTGCTCAATTCCTATTTCAAATGCGGCACTTTTGATTTTGGAACGAGAATTGACTATGTGAAAAAACAGTAATTTTCGTGAAGCTTCCCACAACTACCCATAATCTTGGCCTTGACATTACTAATGAGTGGCTGCAATTGCAATAACTACAAGTGCATCACTTCGGGTTAATTTCTTCTTTCCCTGGCGGCGTTTTTGCGACAACCTAGAACATGCACGAAACCACAGGCTTTATGTCCTACAAATAGGCATACAATTACGAAAAAGTTCTAAGTAGCGGTCTAAATATTTAATAGGTCATTCCTGAAAATACATGTTAACAGCTTTGGTGAACTCCAAAAATCTTCAAATTATGCTTCCATGCGCTTCATCAATGAAGGCATAAACCTTTGTGAAATCGTTGCCTGCTTCTATTGGGAGCAAATCAATTCTCAAAGTGCGCCTAAGTTTGAAACATGACAGGCAAGATGTTCCCACGGACTCAAGAAACTTTGGAAAAAAACGAGCAGTTATGCGCAATCGCTTATGAAATAATTTTAATTGAATTGATTTTGGAATGAGCTTTCGTTATTTCCGTAAAGTCTTAATTTTTCATTACTGTTCTCACAATTATAAATTGGTTTAAGCCGGCGCTACCGTTTGATCCAATTATTTTAGCCTCAACATTAATAATGGAGACCCTAAATTTGCAATAAATTAACTGTGTATGCTTTACTTCGGGTTAATACCCTCACCCTAGTTGTGTTCATGCCATGACGAAGCAGCATACTTGAAACGAAAGGGTTTTGCTCGCACCAATTTGTCTACAGTTAGGAAAAAGTGGCAAGCAGTGGGCCTAATGTTTTATTGTGTGATCTCGAAAATACATATGAATTACCGCAACACCTTTCCTCAACTTTGATATGCTTTTAAGCACTTGCTGCATTTAATGGATAAAAGTTTGTTAAATTTAAGAACACTCATACTTGAAACACGGCAATTGAGACGCTATTAGAGACTAAAGAAAGTTGAGACACATATAGCGGCCATGCGCAACACCCTAAAATGTTTTTTAATTGATTTCTTTTTCAAAAGCGGTAGTTTCGTTTCGGAAAAAGATTTGGTTATGCCACAAACCCATGAATTTTGTACTACTGTTTTCATAACTATCCATTGTGTGAAACCGTCGCAGCCGTCTTGACCGTTAACCTTTGATATTCTCAATATATCTTTTTTGGTGTAATTAAAAGCTAAAATGATCTTTATTTAGATTTTTATTATAGCGTTGGTCCTGATATGAACAGTCTCGTATAGACTAAGGCGGAAAGAGCTGTATGCTACAGCGAGGATGGAAGTTTTTTTTTTATTTTTCAAAGCTATACCAGAGATTTTAGCACTTTGCTTTTCAACAATTTTATTGCTTTGAATTTAGCGTTTAACGTTTAATTAACTTGTTTATTTCCAGAGCGCCCAATTTAATCCCCGAGTAACGAAAGCAACTACGACGACTATTACAATAACTTGGAACCTAGTCATTACATTTAGAAGCGAGATACCTTACAGAGTTCATGTTGGAAAAAATGATGTTGGATGTCAACAATCAGGAGGAATCTTAACTCAGCCACCGGTAACATAAAAATAAATATTGACTTATTATTTTATTGAAAAAGTATTTGAAAATACGGAGAAACAAAACTCTTCAGATGCTGGTAATGTGCGAGTCTCTAAAAAGGTAAGGCATCTACTTTCTTTAGAAAAGACATCGCAAGCATTACTCCATGCGTTTGCCGGAGGTTACATAACGTGATCTTCTGTGGGCAAGTCGGTTTAGTAAAGTAGCGTTGTTAATAGAAAATAGCAGGCTAAAATCTAGAGTAAACAAACAATATGCACTTTGCAATAACTTCCTAGTCTTTCAATTGGGAAAACGGGGTGTGGTTGTACAAAATGGCAAAAAAAGCTGTGGATCAAACTCCATCTCCCGGAGACTTCGGTTACAACTTGACTCAGATTGGTGACAGTTGACAAACCATCGCGTTTCCTGTACGCTCTTTAGCACGATCCTTTAAGATATAAACAATGCTTTTACAAACATTAAGTTTAAGGGAGCTACGTAGAAATTTACTTGAAGAAAAAAGATCGACACCATTGTTTAGAAGCAGGTTCTCTGTTTGAAGAGCTTTGAAAGGTGGTGCACTATCATGCAAAAATGTGTTTTTTTATCAGACAACACATTATCAGGGCCTCTAAGGAAAGAAAATTCTCCGTCAAAAAATTTGCTCGATAAAAATTAAGATATCACACTTGAAAATAGCTATAACAGAAAACTTGATCATTTTACACACAAGCTGTGGAAGGGGGCTCTAAATTCCAAACAACTAGTATATTATAAAGTTTCATTCTGTCTGTGTGTAACTGTGTTTTAACTCCTCTGAACCTACTGTGCTTACAAACGTTAAATATGGCTCGGTTTTTTCCATTCAAAGGTAGATATCGTGAGGAAGTACGCAATTTCAAAATGACGTCACAATTCAAGACAATTTTATGTTCTTATCTCATGATTTTTTCATTCACGAAACCTAGTACTCGACTTACCAATCAAAAACTTTTACTATTTTCGTTTACTCTTTGGAAACGTCATCATCATCAAATACTTAAAAATTTTTTTCGTCCTAAAAAAATACTGACCGTGGAAACGCATTTAAAAGCTCTTTCAGAACATATTGATGAAGCATTTCCGAAAGAAAAATCTCCGAGAAATAAAGTGGCGCCTTGTATTTTGTACCTGGGTGGGCTAATCGGACTTCAACAAAATGTTTTTTTAGTATCTTCGATTTCGTAAGAGTTCAAGCCTTGTTGCTATAAAGTAAGCCATAAAACCCTTTCTCACTACAAGCATGACAGTTACTGTACTGTCAGTATGAATTGTTTTTTAAGCACAAATAAATGTAAATATTTCCTTCACAAGTCTTCTAGGTGCTTCACAACTTATGTCAACTGAGCAAAACCGGTTATCAAATTAGTTATGTAGGCTCATTGCACTGCCTTTCTTACTTACTCGATGCAAATATTTGATTCGGTTTACGGATTTCACACGTTATGCGATTCGAAGATAAAACAAAGTTTAGGGTAATTATGATGTCATAAAATGTTTTCAACTTTTAACCTCTGGCAACAACCAGAAGCAAAAAAGGCAAAGCATCAGACATCATACAAAATTTTTAGTATATTTGTTAAAATTTTTCCATAAATAACAAATACTTGCTTGAACACAAATCAAAAACAAAAAGAGTAAAAAGGAAACGTTAAAATATTGGTAGAAACAAGAGAAGTAAAAGGCATTACTTTTAGCCAACACCATCAAAAGTAATCTGCCTTATGGCAGGTCTTTCATAGTAACTTCGATTATTCTCTACAAGAAAGGTCCTTAAAAATTTTTAGCCGCATTACCTCTCATCCGAATTTAGTAAATCTTAATTCACTCTAATTTGTAATTAATGTGTGATCCAACACATTTCCTATTCTGAGATGAAAATGCTCAATTCTCCATAATCTAAACCCAAAACCCTAGGTGTTATTAACGCAAAACTTTTAAGAACTCATGCTCAACAACGTATCTTAAACGCTGGTAATCGTCGCTTGATCATTCACAAGCCGGACAACTTGCGACTCATTGCAGAGACAGATCAGACTTTATTCCAGTCGTTCGCATGAAATTGGAAAACTCGAATTGAGTCTCGTCACTTGTCGCTAGACTAGAAACGTGACTTTAGTTGACCCATTCCAAATATTAGAAATAGGTTTACAAACCAAGTGAAACTCAAATTATTCCTCCCGGTGCTATGCTTTAAATGAAATACTTCTTTCATAATGAGAACCTCCACTACACTGGTTGCTTGCAGTATGAATTAACTCTGATTCTGGAGGAATGTACTCTATTGTGCAACAGTTAGAGAAAGATTAGAAATTAAGCGTAAAAAAGCCCTTAAAAATATATGAAAAAACACATTACTTCCTGTGCGTTTACTTAATTCCTCCGACAATGCAGAAGGTAGAAAAATGAAAAGCAGCACAACTGATTACTACAATGTTCCGTTTGGCCATGCCACGTCGTGCAGAGTAACAACGCTTTTCAAGTTTGAGGCCCGATCCATCGTACCACACAACCGGCGGTTAAATGACGAAAGAAAAACCTTCCCCTGGTCACAATTCACTAATTACAAGGTCCACTTGCACAAAAAAATGATTGCAAAAAAAAGCAAGAAGAAATTAAACAGCTACAATTACCCAGGGACGTCTGCCCTATTCTTTCACTTTCGCAGAGCGCATATTATAGTTATACGCAGCAGCTGGCTGAAGTATTTTAAAACATCGTAATCCGACGGCTTAGAAAAATGCTTCTGATTGTTAGCTCTAAGATGAATACAAAATATCTGTTTTTTGAGCGATTTCTAGAAAATCCCATTTTGGAAGTGAATGAGTGAAATCGTTCCCCATTTAATAAAACTGGAAGCCTACCTCTCTTCCGTATATCTAACTTGTTGTGATGTTATAAACCATAAAAACCACAGCTGGCACAAAGCTAAGAAAAAAATATTGTCCGATATCAAAGATAACAAAATCGTTTTCGAATCAAATTTTGAAGATGAAACGCGTCTATTTCAATGGAATTCTATTACTGTTGGCATCCACATAAAGGAATGTATGTGTAATGGATTAAAAAATCACTGGCTTATTTTTTAACGGAGTAAATATCTCAGTAAAAACTAAACCTTATTTGTTGATTTTTTGGCTCAAACACACAGTGAAACGTTTTAAAACAGTAAGTTGCGTTATAAAAACATAAAAATTCAATACTTTGATCAAAATCCACAATAATTTAACTCGGTTTCAGTATTTCAGTGAGGGACAAAATGTTAAAACACCCGATATTTTTGATTTTTAAAATTGGACAGTAAATATTATAAATGTATAAAAAAAATACTGTGAGCATGCACACAAATGAATTGATATTCAATTGGACAAAAGGGTCTAACAATTATTGACAATGAAAGGGTTTTGATAAATCGCCCTTCATTCTGTAGCAAATTCTCTCTCTACAAACTCAACGTTATCAGCTCATTTTTTGCCAAACGTTTTAGAATTGTTCAGGTGTGTTATACAAAAATAAAACATTAATACTTTTAGTAAAGGCCAAATAATTTATCTCGGTTTTGCCATTTTAGTGATGAGAGAAGTACCAAAACCCCTTATTTTTTATTTTTTTATTTTTTTAATCAGGCAGTAATGATATCAACAAGTTGCTGTTAGCATTCGCACTAACAATTAATCAAAAACAGTCTGATGTTTTAGGGAAATTGGTGGATTTTGGTAAATCGTCTTTTGGCGATTGGACGATTCACCAAAATCTTTTCAAAATCACAAAAAGAACATTTGCAAGGGGACAACTGTTCAGTTTATATCATTTTATGAATCTTCTTTAAACGTAGCAAATATTATATTTCTCAACTAATAACGATTTTGTCGGTTTTGATTGCTTTGGGTAGGTAGGTTTCACTCCTTTGCCGTTGGTTTTGATGGGTTTCAATCGGTTTCCTTTAGTTTGGGCAAATCAAGTGACCCGAGTAAACCTACAATTTGCTGGTACAGTAAAAGATTGTGGCTCGCTCTTTTTGATATGCTGAAGCATAACAGCGCATTTATTCATACGTATGCCGCAACCATTGTTTTATCAACTCACATTGGGCAACTATTGTCAGATCAAATTCTTTTAGTATAATTAACAATTTTATAAACGAGGTAGCAAAGTTGAGCAATAATTATTACATGCAAAGACAAGAAAGAAGGTGCACGTAACTCCAAAACAGTCACACAAATCAAGTCATAAAAACACTATATACGCATCCACTGGCCTTTCTAAACACAAGTCTTTTGGAGAAACCAGACCACTTTGTAAAGTTGAAAACTTTTTGAAAATTAATCTTTTTGAAACCAAGAATTTTTCCCAATTTGATTTCCACACAGATGTAAAAAACCTTTTTTCTCACATTTTGGTCTCCAAACAGACATAATGACCTTTTATTCTCACATTTTTTGCTTTTGTCGTATTGTTTGCTCAGGGCACCGCCACTTGCTCCTCCCGAAATATTCACAGTATGCTTCACATTCAACAAAAGATTGGGTCAGCTGTAATACTGCACACATTGCACAGCATGTAAAAAAATAAGTTCCACTGCTTTGCTGGTGAACAAGGTTAAATAAGACAATAACATTCATCCACACGCTTGCTGTATTTTATTCATCAAGTAATAGCTTTTCTGATTCAAAGCCAGGGCGATTGTTTCAAGCTTGATTTTGATCGCATCGCCTTTTGGTAATTATCTGCTTTTCTACGGTGATGCAACTTTACCCTTAATTTGTCACAATCTGAGCTTGCTCAATGAAAAGTTTTTGCCTTTTGAGAGTCATATTTTGGTCTTTTTCGCACGAGGTAGCTGTTCGGATTGGACCTGTTGATTACTGACTGATTGCCTAGTACCTGGTGAAATTTTGTTTTCTTTCAGGATTGATTCCTAATTATAACTTAAATAAAAAACATAAAGCTACACCGTTACTCTGCATAGTTTGGGATAAATCATTGGATATCCTGGAACCCAAACTCAAATCTAAGAAGCAACAAAGTAAACACTCAAGTAGCTTTTTTGTGGGAGTGAGCTGAAAAATTCCTGGGGCTGCCAGCTAACTCTGTACTTTTGTGCAAAAGTGTAAACGTGCTGGTGCTTGACAGCGTAGCACTAATTTTTTCTTGAAGGTTGGAAATTTTTTTCGCATTTTTGTAGATATAAATGGTAGTTAGGTCTACTTGCATATCAAAGTGCACTCGTAATGTACCGTAAAATGGGGTGAATAGGGACTAAGGGGTGAATAGGGACAAAACATAAAAATTTGTTTGTGTCTTGAAAAAATCTATGTTATAATATTTTTTAAACTGATAATTGACTTGCAGGTGCATCTAGTTGTAATAAGTAATTATTGATATTTGTCATTTTGAATAGATTTTCATAACTGCAGGTGCAGAGGATAAAACTTGGTGTGTTATTTTGGTAAATTTTTTTGGTGGTCAAAACTTTGTTTCTGTAAATCTAATTATAGTTAAGCTAGCTCTCTTGACCCTTGCACTTTTTTAAGTTATTTATTGCACACGTCTTAAAGCCACACAAAAACATTTGAAATCTACTTTCTGAAAAATATTTATTTTATTTTTTCGAGCTGTTTTTGAAAGTTTTTGGGGGTGAATCGGGACACTATGCCAAGAAATTATAAACCAAAACCGGGAGCCAGGCGGTACAGAAAATACGATAAGGAAGTTATGGCAAAGGCTATAGAAATAGGACTTCTCCACAGGAAGGCCAAAATCACGTTTAAAATTCCACGAAGTGTATTGGAAAGGCATTATAAGAAGAAAGATATCAAGCGACAAGGAGGGCAGCTTGTTTTGAAGAGCGTCTTAAAAACACCTTGTTGAGCGTCTTGTACTTTGTGCGCAATATGGCTATCCTATGGATAAATTTGATTCGCGCTGCATCGTTAAAGCTCACTTAGACAGGAGAGGCATTCAGCACAAATGTTTTAAAAATAATATGCCAGGAGGGGATTGGGTTCATTTCTTTCTAAATCGAAACAAGCATCTTCTGGCTCGTAGAATGTGCCAAAATATTAAAAGATCAAAAGCTACGATTTCCCCGAAAGTCGTTAATGACTTTTTTGATAACCTCAGGGATACTTTGAAAGATGTTCCACCTGGTAACATCATGAATTATGATGAAACCAACCTTTGTAATAATCTAGGAAGAAAAAAAGTCATTGCAAAACGAGGCTTAAAACACCAGGAGCGTGTAATGAACTCCACTAAATCAGCAACTTCAATAGTGTATGCTGGATGCGTTGATGGATCGTTACTACTACCGTATGTTGTGTATGAAGCCACAAACATGTGCGATACGAGGATTCTTGGAGACCAACAAGGCGCGAGGTACAATCGCAGCAAATCTGGGTGGTTTGATTTGCGATGTTTTGAGGACTGGTTTATGAGCGCCGCTCTCCCTTATTTGAAACCAGTCCGGGGCAAAAAGGTGTTAATGGGGGACAATTTGAGTTCGCATCTTTCTGCAGAAATCATACAAAAATGCGAGAAACATCAAATTGCTTTTTGTTTTTTACCGTCCCACTCTGCAATGAAGAGACTTGATAGGTCGAAACAGTGTCGCTGTCTTCAGTTAGCAGAGTGCATTGCTGGCCTCATTCATTTGTTTTATTTCACTAATTCGTTCTTGATGAAGCGTTAGCTTCACTCACAGTATCATTTTATCAAGAAGCACATTATATATGCTTCTATCAATGTCACTATTCACCACATGGTAAGACTGAATGGGGATTACATGTGACATTTGCATTATGTCCCTATTCACCCCCAAATGAGGGGTGAATAGGGACAGCAGTTTTTATAACCTGCGACGAGATGGATAAGTATTAGAGACAAACCAAATTTTTCTGCAGAGTCTAGTAATGTGGCCACAAAATCAACTAACGCAGATTGTAAAATTTATTCGGAAAAAAATTTATAGATTAAAAACCGTCAAAAGTGTCCCTATTTACCCCATTTTACGGTAGTTATATTGCAGGATGATTTTTTATGTTTCTTGGTTTTATTTTGTAAATGTGAGGTTTTTGGGGACCTTTGCCTGGAGTTTTTGCAATAATCTCATTGGCAGCACTGCTGTCATATTGAAAGCAAAGGTAAGTAGCAAAACCTGTTTCTAATATGCTTTCTGTTCTAGCAAAATGATATAATGCATCACTGACACACCAGTTTAAATCCGATTTTTTAACTATTAAATGGCATGTACGAAATTTGTAATAAATGATTTGTAGAGATGGATTTCACATTGTGATACCTTTGCAGTACAGACATGCCGAGCTGCTGCCGGGTGCTCTAAGCCCCTTGGACGTTTTTATCATTTTTAGCAAAGTGGAATAAATTGCCAAAGTTTAATTCCAAATAATCTCAATCTTGCAGGATTTAGAAAAAAATTATCCCTCTTTTCAGCACAAAAAACTGGTCCATGGGAGTAGTATAGAATGATCCATTTGGCGTCAATTGCGGGGGAGCTGCGGCGGTGCTGGCGGCGGTGTTGGTCTCTAACCCTAGCCCTAGCCCTAACCTTAACCCTAACCCTAATCCTAATCCTAACCCTAACCCTAACCCTAACCCTAACCTTAACCCTAACCCTAACCCTTAACACTAACTCTACTCTAGATCTATGTGCGGGTACGAATATTAATTTGCAGGAGGAAGCTAACCATAGAACACTAATTTTATGGAGGTCTGAGGGTGCTAACTCTAAGAGAGCTAACCATAAGACACTAATTTTATGGAGGTCTGAGGGTGCTAACTCTAAGAGAGCCAATCCTAGGTCTGAGAGTGCCAACTCTAAAAGAGTCAATCTTAGGTCTGAGGGTGCTAACTCTAACAGAGCTAACCCTAGGTCTGAGAGTGCCAACTCTAAGAGAGCCAACCCTAGGTCTGAGGTCACTAAGTCTAACAGAGCTAACCCTAGGTCTCAGAGTGTCAATCTAAGGGAGCCAACCCTAGGTCTGAGGGTGCTAACTCTAGGTCTATGTGAACTAACCGTAGTTCTAAGGAAGCTAACCCTAGATTTTATTCGAAAGAGGTCGGAGGGAGTTAACCCTAGATTTTGTTTGAAGAAGTTCGAAGTGAGCTAATCCTAGATTTTATGTGGGGGAGTTCAGAGGGAGCTAACCCTAGGTTTTATGTAGGGAGGTCGAAGGGAGCTAACTCTAGATCTGAGAGAACTAAGTTGAAAGAGTACATCCCAACACTGTGTTAAAAAGTTTAATGTCATTCTTATGATTTAACGGTTTTCAGGTTGTGATATCTTATTTCAATGACGTGTTTAACAAGACCGTGGGAATATAGTTGCGCAATCCGTGACGTAAGCTTTAACAAGACCGTGGGAATGTATCACTCTTGCGCAATCCGTGACGTAAGCTTTAACAAGACCGTGGGAATGTATCACTCTTGCGCAATCCATGACGTAAGCTTTAACAAGACCGTGGGAATGTATCACTATTGCGCAATCCATGACGTATTTAACCATGATTTTTGCTTTTGTGTAGACTGGTCCAGACTTGTCCATAGAAAATTTTAGTATATAATGTAAAAAGATCACATTTTATTCACCTGTTGGTGAGAATATATTGTCTCTGTCTTGTCCAGACTTGTCCAAGCTCAAATCTTTTTCTCTATATTGTGCTTACATGATGAAAAGTTCTAAGGGAGCTAACCAAAGGTCTAAGGACACTAATTTTATTTGAAGGAGGACGTAGGGAGCTAACTTTAGATCTGAGAGAGTTAATATTAACACGGTGTGGACGGTATTTCAAAAAGTTTGGTGCAAAACTTACCACCATTTGGTAGTTGATCTAATTATTACCAATATATATATAGTGGTTTTCAGGGTGTGATTCTGTATTTCAATGATGAAATCGGTTTTTAACTAAACTGTGAGAATGTAGTTGCATCCCTATTACACAATCCATCATGATTCTGTTTTCAACCAGACCGTGGGACTCTAACCCTAACCTAACTGTAATTCTAACCCTATGTAAGAGATCCAACCCTAGGTCTATTAATTTTTGCGAGCTAACCTAAATCCAAGGGTGCTAACTCTAGGTCTGAGAAAGCTAATTATAGTCCTAAGGAAACTAACAACAGGTCAAAGGACACTAATTTTATCTGAAGAAGGTCGGAGGGAGTTAACTTTGGATCTGAGGAAGCTAAATCTAGTTCTAACCCTAACATGGTGTGGTTGTCATGTAAAATATTTTAAGGAGTTTGGTGCAAACCTTGACACCTTGTGGTAATATTTGACTTGTTGTATATGAAGTTATTGCACAATGATTATGTAGTTTTTATACAGTTGTTTGTTTGGTATGGTGCAAACCTTATGCGGTAGCATAAGAATTATCCAATACGGAATAATATTACACAATGGTTTCATAATTCTGATAAAATTGTTTGCTGGGATGTGACGAAATGATGTTAAAGCAAAGTGGTGGGAAAAAGTTAGTAAAATGTAACATCGCTCTTAGAACTAGCCAAAGCATACAATTTTGAGGCTAACCGGTTTTTAACATTTTACGATTAAGATCATTCAAATTCGATTGCATATTTGTTTCCAATAATGTTCACACGCTTTTATGATAAAAGATTTATCAATTTAGCTAACTATTTATGCGGTTTCTGCATTACGTAATTACAATGCCAGCGTTCTAGGTTGTTCAATTTAGGAAGTTTATTGAGCAATCGAAACTACAAATTTGTATAAACGCGGAAAAAAAAATCACTTGACAACGAGACGGCAAAAAGACCATCAAAATGAACTGCCGTACCTATCAACAAAACTTTAACAATAACAAACTGAAAAAACACAGTAAAAGATAAAATTTTTAAATAAGATGCATTTTTCTTCATTCACGTTCAAACATCGTCTTATTATGAGTTGATCTGTACCATGCAATGTGATTTCAGACCAAGAAGCAGCCGCTACTTTTGCTTAAACAGTCCCAATTCCGTATGATAGCGTTGTTACTCAAAAACTCTTGTAAACAGTAATGTTGTATAGACTCATTATACAAGGTTCGTGTGATCAAATCTGTTAATACTTGTTCTTCAATGTTACAAATCTCAGGTAAGAGTCAAATTCAATGTACTAAGAAAGACACATTTACCAATTAAAGCAAAATTATTCCTCTAGACTAGGTTAATTTAACCGTTTTATAATAAAAATTTTGTAGTTTATCAGAAACACAACCAACCAATAGTTCTATTTTAAGCAAAACGGGTGGAGATTTAAGTTTACCTTTTGTCATGGAGCTTGAAATAATTCACAGAGCGTTGAATTTCAATATTTATACGGTACTACAAATTATTATTCTTTTTAAATGTTTAAATTTTTCTCATTTTTTGTGACACATTACAAATTAACATTAAAACACAGGTTCCTTATCACATAATTCCGACACTTCTCTTCAATTTTTTGTACTTTCAATTTCATTCACCAGCATCGTTTCACTTGTCGAACGTCTTCTCTCAAACACTGTTCTTAATACGCGTCGTTAAAGGTGTATATCTTCTTTTCGCAATATCGGTTTCACAAAATTTAGGACTTCACTCGCTCAACTGCTAAATCTGTGACCTTAGAGAAATTCTTATAGTCTTTTGCCATCGTCAGGTGCACAACTTTATTTTTGCTATAACAAAGATGAAACGTCACGAATTATTGTGCTTAAAATCGCTAACCACGTGATAGATAAGAAAACGGGAATAGATCGTTTCGTTGAATTGCAATACATTGACTGACGCTATAAAGGAGTAGTTTTCAAAGGATAACTCGTTTGAAGCCGAGACGTCATGAATGCGTAAAACACGTGACCGATAAGTACGCAGTAGCCCGTGGTTATCACCAATTTGAACGATGCATACAGCGAACCAACGAAGGAAATGTAGCACATACTGGTGCTCTCACGGTCGTATATACACAAAACAATTGCCGTTAATTTCCAATTCCTAAAAAGATGTTTTGAGGAAACGTATATTTGACATCTTTTTGAGTTGAAATAGCTTTAAAGTTGTGAAATCTCGTTTTTTTTTTAATATTGTTACAGCAACTAGATTGCTATAATTTAACTTAACACAATATAACGTATTAATCCTAAACGTTTAAATGCTGACAAATCAAACATTATTTTTAAGCTGATAAAACTTAATATCATACGTCAGAGCCGACATCACTGAAAACGAATCTCGCTTTACCACCAATTTTTTCCCCGTTATGCAACTTTTAGCTGCTTTTAATAAAAACCTTAACATTTTGAGGTTATTTGGCTTCCATCACGTATTTTTGAGTTTTCAGTGCTGCTCCAAACATCACAACCTAACCGCGGATTTGCAAACTTTACCGTTTGTTTTCGCCCATACCTTCGTATTTTTGCAGGAATATTTTTCCCCACCCACACTATCCAGCTGAAATATCACTTCCACAATTATCTGAAATGATTGATTCCAAATATTATCCGTTTTCTTGATGTCATGTAATTTTATTGTCGCCCTATAGTCCAGTGCATGAACACATAGGTATAACATCGTGTGAAAACTCATTAGTTCCAGATTGTTAGAAGTTATTTAGATCAAAATTTTGAAAACAGGACAAATTTTTCTATATAAAATTACCAAGTCAGAACTTGAACGGTTTTAGTCTGTTTGTTTGTGAGCTTACAGTTTCAACTCTCACGTTTTTACAAAATCTACATCTGCTATCAATTTTATTAGTGAAAAAACACGAGTTTATCAAATATTTTATCAACTTTTTAAGAAATAAGAACCGCATTCATAGTTTTTTCAGAGCGTTTGCTAGCAATTACAAATACGTATGAACTCTTGCAAAGCTTCAACTTTAACTGAACATCGAATTTTTAACTCTTTTATGTTGACCTAAAACACCACAAATTAAAAACTTGTCAACACTTGCAAAACTTTACAAAACCTAAATGCGTTTACAAAGCAAAAAAATTGCCTGTACACCATTTTAAACTCTCACACTATCAGTTATATGCATTCACAAAACAAAAAAAACCTCAACTTTGTTGTTAAGTCGCCTTTAATTTTTATTGCATAACCCTAAGCTCACAAAAGTTTGGTTGGCAACGTTATTAAACAAAAATTTTCAATTATAAGTGATTTTATTTAACTAACAATCTTTTTATGATGCATTAAGACTACTTCAACACTCGTGTATTGGCAACTACTAAGCAAAAATTAATCAAAAAATCTAGGTCTCTGAACTTGTTTTTATACGTTTCTCATGGTAACCGTTTCTAAGAGCTTCAGCCACAATCTTTAACTCTGAAACGAACCAAGTCTGACGGAACTTAGCATCTGAAAACACTTTCAGCTATGTTTTTCAACAAACTAGGACATTAATTACCGATATGACCTGCATAAATTCAAAACGTTTGTACGTGCTTGCTTATTTTTGTCAAATTCTACCTAACTTTCTAACTAGACGTTGCGCTTTTAGCGTTTTATCCCAGTTGATTTTAAAACAAAAAACTGTCAATTATTTGAAAAATAACATTTTTTCACTGTGCAATCAAAATTTTTATTACCTCTAGACCTAGTTCAAACATAATAATACAATATTTTCCGAACTTTTCACTCAAAGATCTGGTCAATCTACTGAAATTTTAATTTAAATAGTGTAAAAGTAACGATAAAAGTTTGAAATTGTGTCAAATTTAATATTGTTTCTTCCACCACACTCTTCTGGAAGCAACGTCGCTGCCTGTGATTTTCCCCAGCAAACCTGATAATCTAGAAAACTGTTGGTTATTTTCCTCTGAAACTAACGACTAGCTGTAATAAACGTAAATGTTTTGATTGAAATATCTGTATGATCTAAAAATTTGTATATTATTTTCTTCTGTAAGTCTACATCTAGTGATGAACGAGCAGATTTTCCTCCTTTAACATCTGTCTTTCGTCATACTGGTAGCTACATCTATAGTCCCTCAACATTGTATCTGTCGCTTGTTCTAAAATCTATACTCCTCCAAAATTTATCTGCCCTAGTTTTGAAATCTATACTTCCCGACATTGTATCTGCCACTAGTTCTAAAATCTAAACTCTTTCAACATTGTATCTGCCACTAGTTCTAAAACCTATATTCCTCCAACATTGTATCTGCCACTAGTTTTGAAATCTATATTCCTCAACATTGTATCTGCCCTAGTTTTGAAATCTATACTCCCCAACATTGTATCTGACCCTAGTTTTGAAATCTATACTCCCAACATTGTATCTGCGGCTAGTTCTGAAATCTATACTCCTCAACATTGTATCTGACCCTAGTTTTGAAATCTGTACTCCCCAACATTGTATCTGCCACTAGTTCTAAAATCTATACTCCCCAACATTGTATCTGCGACTAGTTTTAAAATCTATACTCGTCCAAGATTTATCTGCGGCTAGTAATGAAATCTATACTCGTCCAAGATTGTGTCTGACCCTAGTTTTGAAATCTATACGCCCCAACATTGTATCTGCGGCTAGTTCGAAACTGTTGGTTGTGCTTTCAAATTATTTTCTTATGTACGTTTTCAGCTAGTGATAGACACGCAAAATTTTTCCCTTAAACATCTGTCTTTCATGACACCAGTAACTACGTCTATATTCCTCCAAGATTGTATTGTAATAAGACTGAATCCATTATCTGCCTAGCTCTACTGAAATAGATGTAAATTAATTCCAGCCAACTGCAGAAATATAACAAATAAAGAAAAATACCCCCCAATAAACACATCTAGAAGAGTAAAGAAACAACATTCTGGGGAATCAAAAGGAGAAATCGATCAGAGGTTTTATAAACAATTTCAAGATGTGAATGATTATGCGTGATTAATGCTTACGCTCGAAAGGAAGTAGTTATGATTTAGTATCAAAGGCTCAGTCACGACCTAAAGTTAATGTTTCCATTTTACAGCAGTTGTGCTTACAATAAGACAAAAAATCGTAAACGAGTTGAAAAGTGAAATCAATTGGAGAACTTTTGGAGTGGGGGTATTCTCAAGCGAGGGTACAACAAATCAATTTCAAGTTCTATTTACATGTATTTACAAGCTGCTATAAACATTTCTTTTCAAGTTGTATTCACATTTGTTTAAGTTCTATTGACATTTGTTTTAAGTTGTATTGACATTTGTTTTCAAGTTGTCTTGGTAAGGTTATCATTTGTTTTTAAGTTGTTATTTACAAGTTGTTACACGTTATATTTACAAGCTGTTACAATGTACTTCAAGTTCATGTATCAACACGTTCGGAAATGACGTAGCGCGCCACCACGCCACCACAGCGCCACCACTGCAAAAAAGGGGTCAAAAGTCGTATTATATACTACTTATGTCTATTAAGGTAGAAAAGTAGTAGCGATTTCTTTCAATTGCTTTTGTGCTGACTAATGAAGTAATTTCTTTACCTATTTCAGATCGTTTGGTTTTTTTCTTTGCAGGTACTGCAGCATGTTACGTGTTCTTTGGAGGCAGCATGCTTTGAAAAACCTCTATTCATTTTAGTAGCATGCTTTCAATTACGATAGCCATCGGTTGTTAAAGTTGATTCACAACGCATTCCTCGAAAATCTTCTCCAGCTTTAGATTCAAAATTGCGGCAAAGAAAGCAAAAGGCTGCATCAAACTTGACAGAATATTACAACCAATCCCACCTCTGATACCACGCAACATTGAAGCATTTTTTCTTGGCTCCAAACATACTTACAGGATAAGCAAGCAACTTAATTTGCTTCGGGTCGTCGACCTCCAAATAATTAACATCAGCAGATTTTCGTTTGCTCACAGGCCTACTTGCAGCAGATGTTGCGGGTGCACTGCGGCTAGCAGACAAGTTGAGACCTTGCAAACTTTCTCTCAAATGAGAACTTTACAACCAATCTCTCAAACTCATTTTGCGCCTTTTACATCCTCAGCGAATAGGCGAAATGAAAACATCTGCAGTAGGTATTGACAAGACTGTTTTTTGCGTCACAATTATTGTGTTACAGCAGTTGATTGCGCCAAAACTGTGCAAAGAATCCAACAGCGTCAAACAAGAATTGCAGTCATCATTCGTTATTCGCGGTATATACGTTCTCAAAAACCCCGTGAATGGTTAAAACCGCAAATACTTTTTTTGGCTAAACCATTGAAAATCTATGGAAAAAGTTTTAAATAAACTATTACTTAAACAATAAACATTTAAATGTTTAATTAATTTAATTCAATCTAAGTTATCTTCAATTGAAGATGTGCTCGAGATGTCCGCTACTGGTGCTGCTGCTGCTTCTGATGATGCTGAGGTCGTTGAAGGTTGTAGCACTGGCTTGGCAGACTGTACCGCTGGCACCTTCTTTAAAAACATGTTGATGGGGAGATGTAAACATTTTCTTTTCATCTTCTTCAGAATATCCATTAAAGAAGATTTTATGGGCTTTCGCCTGCGGCGTTTGGATGCTTTTATTTTTCAAGGGATGCATTAGTGGCTTTTCAATGGGTTAAAATTTATTTTTTGCATTCATTTTTTTTAAATTGAAATCCGTGAATCGTCAAAACTGCAGACGAAAACCCAGCAAATAACGAGGGATAAATGTATGTTGAATTGAACGTCATTTTGCATCAGAAATCTAAGTATCTTATTTCTATTGTTTGTTGTCTTGTTGTTACGTACTGCTCCAAACAAAACAAAGAGTTTAGAGGTACCCAAAATAGGGGGGCACAAGCACCTGTCAGGTGGGCACGCCCCCGTAGCGACTGGACTACTTGAGCATCCTACACATCATATCCAATTGCTTTGCTCTATTGTGGGAAAGTTATCCTTTCCAAATCTGACACATTCATCTGTGGCATCAAAGTTTTCGTCACTGGAATTATCCAGCAACGGAAGGGGACCTTTAGAAGAAGCTTCGTCAGAACTGATTGGTCTAGCAACTGCTTTTTCTTTAGACTTTTTTATCAGTCTTCTTTTTTTCTGGGCATTATGGTTACTTGCAACAGTAGGATGATACTTGACTCTTAACTTATTGATGTTGTCAGAAGATGTGAGTAATGCTGCATGTTGTTTTCGTCTTTATGATGTTGTTTTCTGATATCTTGGAATGGGCGAAATGGCATTGAGCACTTTTGTAGGGGTCTCTGCAGAAATGCGTGGCAATGTTACATCACCTTCACTTTCTTGTGGTAGATTTAAAGCTTGATTGCTTGATGAAGCTTTTTGCCTTGATGGATCAGGAAGGTTTGTCATTTCTACATTGATCCCGGGATTAGAACAACTCTCTACTTCCATTGCTGTGTCTGCATGGCTCTGCTGTGAAGTAATGTTTAAATTGAAGGCACAGTTAGGTGCGGTGGATGGATTAAATGGGCAAACACCGAAACCTTGAATCCACTTACTCTGTTGTGCGATATTTGCAGCATAACACCAAGCTTCAAAAACCATAGTTTACAAATTTGCGTTTGTATTTGGTAGGCATATTACCTTATTTATGCATACATAGTAGGCTATTGCTACAGCATAAAATTTATTTAATAGTCACCATAGTGTATTGCATTTTTATATTTGCAGGCTTAAACAGGTGCATTTAAATATGGCCATCTACCCTGTAATAGTGGTTGGCCGTCTGACCGAAATGTCGAGGGGAGATGACGTAACTAATTTTGTGAAGGTAGCTACCACGTACAACAACCACTTGTCATTGTAAACCTTTAAATCCTGAAGGCAATTTTACGAAAAATTAAATATAAACTGGCTTACCACCTATAAACCTAAATTAGGCTGCAAAAGTTTTCCCCTTTCAAAAACTACTTTAGTTACATCTTACAATATTCGATTGACTGTAATTGTAAATTACGACATGTTGCTGTGTCTGTTGCTGACTCAAAACTTACAAAACCAATCAACCATAAATTGTAAAACAAAAAAATGGCGGCAATTGGCCATCATCTCTCAGGGGCCATCTCTTGCGGAACTACCCTATAGCCAGTTTTGCCAGTTCCCGCAGAATCGGGCTAGTTTGGATTAGGCGTTGGGGGAAAAATTTAGCAGACGCGGGTTGCGGTTTTTTCAGCTGGTTTTTGCCATGCAGTTGCCATATTTTGGGCTAGTTTATAGAGTGATAATAAGTATAAAAGTATAAAAAATTATGAAGACTTAAATGTGTCTCATATGGAGGTTCTTATTGCCGCTGGCGCACTTTTGCAACACAGTACGAAAATTTTCTTAGCTGACACAAAATACGTAGAGAGTGGTCGAAAATACCTGAACCGCTTGGTAGAATCGAAACCGATCGGGAAGATATGACCTTTTTTTTGGAGTTCAACGTCAAGCAAATGGCGAAGTTACCTAAACCGTGGGGCAACACAACCACGGTTGCAGCGATGACCTTTTCTATTTGGAAATCAAACTGAAGCACTGGTTAACTTGGGTGTGTATATCGATGGAAATCCAATCATTGTGTTGACGCTGGGCTGTTCTCTCAACGGCCCTGTGTGGCCTGACTTTGCGAAGGTTTGCCAATTTTGGGCTAATTTTAGGCTCTCTTTTACCAGGGCAAGCTTTGTGCTACTCTTAGGCTAGTTTAACATACCAATTGGGCTAGAAACCTGAAGAAAATCTGGCAACACTGCCTATAGCTTGTAACTATTGTTGATGGAATTGTTTCAGTTTGGTCAATCTCGGCATTCATAGCTTAGGTATTTTACCTGCAGCCAAGAGTAGAGTGGAAACTTACATTGCGTTACTGCCCGTCAAATCTGCTTGGTAGTCAAGAACTGTGATTTGAATTTTGGAGTCTTACCTATTGCACTTGAGCTGCCCTGCACTAGAGCTGCATGTTCTTTCATCGAAAATACATTTTTGCTACTTACACTCAGCAAAAAGATTTCTTCAGAAAAAGAATGCAACTGAAGCAAAGCTGGGAACCGCAAATTTAAACTCAATTCCGCAACCACAAATTCCGCAAAACTGCAAGAGGCGTTGCGCAACCGCAAATTCACAAGTTTGCAATAGGTTTGGGTAACTTTTTGCCCTTCCGCAACCGCAAATGCACATTGCATTTCCGCAATCTTATACCGAAATATTTACTGTTATTTTGTCTTCTCGTGATGATCTTTTTTTTGGAGGTCAAATTTTGTCGTCGACCAGATATTGACCTCCAAAAAAAGGTCATCAACACTCGGACGTTAACCTCCGACCTAGGAAATATGGTCGTCCACTTCCCAAACGGATTTTACAGCGGAACATGCAACACTGCCTATTGCTTTGCGGATTTGCGGTAAATTTCAGTTTTTTACCGCAAATCCGCAAATAGAAACGGGAGTCCGCAATTTGCGGATTTGCGGACCGATTTGCGGAAGTGCCCACCTCTGAACTGAAGTATGGCAAGTATCCACATGTTGAATTCTCTTAGCAGCCACAAAGATATTGCAGTCTAGCAATGGCAATGGGAAAAAATTAAACACGACTCTTGGTTTTTCTAGCGTTGATTTTAAAACCAAACATGAAGTTGGCTGAGCAAACTTGATTAGTTGCTACCTGTAACTTGTAAATCAAGTGAGCAGGTGTATTGTTGTCATTTGCGTTCCCTAACTTAATCATTTGAATTGAAGACTTGTTTCCCTAATGCAAGCGCATGACAGATTGAAGAGGCCATCATTGCAATCTGCTTACTACTCCCAGATTGTCTGATGGGATTTCAGGAAGCAATGCATTAAGATATACCAGAAATAACATTGATGCTTGGAAGCAGTCCTGCTTTAGGTTACAAGTGATGGTAAAGTCGTCGCACATGCTATTTAGGCAAATTGTGTAAGAAGCCATGCTTTCATGTGATATCTGCATCAGGATAACTAAAGAGAGAAAAACCACTAAACGTCTGTGCCCATTTCTCCGTGTTTCCCCAAAGTGGTTCAAGTAATAATTGAATATCCGAAACGATTTCATCAATAAAATATTTTACTTAGCACTAATTTTAAAAGTATTGAATTAACTTACTGGTTTCAGCATTTATTGTTTTGTGATATAGAAGTTGTACTCCATCATAAGCACACACTAGTATTTTATACCCGGTTCCAGGTTGAAGGTTCATGGCGGTGTACTGAAGCAATAATTTTAAAATATTAGATAGAGATACGGAGCACATTATTTTGTAGTTTTTGCCAACAACAAAATATCTTCTGCATTTAGATCACATGGATATAAATAATAAATTGTTTGGCAAACAATAAGTAAAACTTAGTAATACTTCCAAAATAAAACAATTATTTTGTTTGACGATTTCCTTTGATTTAATCCAAACCGGAAGTTAATTGATGCAATAGGAAGGTTTCACGCACGAAATATAACGTCATCAAAACAAGCTTTCAAAAAAAGTGGGCGACCAGTTTCATGTTTTTGCATTGAATTGAATAGGAGTGATATCGTTATTTTATGGCCTAGATGACAGGACAGACTTCTGTAGGCCTACCGTTTGTCATGAGTTGGATTAGATATTGATGGATATAATCACCAGTCCTTTGAAATTTTTGTCAAAAATGCTTGCAGACAGGTTACATTGATGTGTCAGATGTAATTTCGTGAAATTCACTTTTCCTCAAACAATTTTTTGAGTATTGCCTCGGCTGCTGGATCAAGTAGGCCAAGGATAATCAAAAACTTACGGTACCGGTAGTAATGATCTGATAATGGTTAATTTTGGTGATGTACCTACGGGTATTTAATTGGCAGAGTTATTTTTGACGGAGGAATAAATTATATTTAACTGATACTTTTTTTAATTTTCAAGGATCAATGTAGCACATATGTTACATGACTGTTAATTGTTTTGTCATTATGATGTGACAAACATTTTTCTGAAATCTATTATAATTCTGTTATTACCAAACAATTAGCGTATTGTTTCAAATCTTATGATCCTTGAAGGGTTAAGGCAAATTTTTCGGCCAATCGGCCCACAGTATTAAGTTTAGACCAGCCAACTAAAAGGCCTGATCTCAACCGAATTGCTTTTGATTAAATTTCTTTGTTTAGGAGTAACTAACTAGCAATACGAATTGAGTATGAGTCCACCTGACGAGTTCTAATAGGAACGAAATCGGTCGTGGAAGTGGTATTTTATTCAACTGATTGCAGTTAGCCTATATGCCTTAATATCCATTAACTCTTTTGCTCCCGCGTGAAAAGCGACAAAAAAATGTCTGTAAGGTGACAGCGCGAAAAACTGTCATAATCAATCATAATTAATCGTAATTATGTACCTCAAGTTTGTTTGTAAATCATTACTCAGCTGTCTACTTCTACATTAAGTGTGATATATCGTTGAAATCTACATTTCTTGAGGATTTCAAATAAAAAAAAAACATTTTTTTGAATATGCAAATTTTATGCAAATGAGGCCCCCCAACTGGGGGGTAGTTGTCTTCAAAATTAAAGAGGTACCCTCACTTCAAAGATCACTACAGATTTTATTTTCAAACAATTTTTTTAGAAATGGTCGCAAGATGATGCTAAGGAAATAAGCTTTCAAGGTACATCAGTCAAAACTTACCTAAAAGCCTAGGTTTTCTACAATTTGCAATTTTCTGAGGCACATGACCTTTTTTTTGACCGGTACCGACAGGTA
Source organism: Trididemnum clinides (assembly GCA_963675345.1). NCBI lineage: Eukaryota > Metazoa > Chordata > Ascidiacea > Aplousobranchia > Didemnidae > Trididemnum > Trididemnum clinides. Next base: position 4,281,543 of record OY776291.1, read on the forward strand.
CCAAATTTTGGTAGTTAAATTTAGTACCTAAAATATGATCAGTTATTATATGCTAGAGGTTAGCCTAAACCATGTAACATTATGTATTTTTGAACAGGGAATTTCTTCAAGATTCAGAAAACATCAAGTTTAAATAAAATATGCTATCACTGACAATGAAACAGCCGCTTGTTTACACCCTTCCCATTTCTTGAGAAACAAGGGGGATACAGCAAACTTTGATTTAGAGAAGCCAAATTTCTGCTAGCTTTTAAACTTGTATTTCGCTTCTTGTCGCCTTGGAAATTTGATACAAAATGACGACTTTATTGGTGAAACATTTGCAATTTATTTTATCTTTTTATAGGGTGTAGTTTTTGTAAAAATTATAACTTAGTGAGGGTATGTCAACAAATTTTGGGGGTTTTGAACTGACATGATGTACAGTACTCATTTTTGATCAGTAAATATCATATACCACTTAGTCTAAACTATTTAAAGTTATATATTGCTGGAAAGCAAATTTCCTAAGCTTTCAAATGCAACCGGTATTTAGCAACCTAAAGATTTAGCAATTTTTAGGCACTAAATTTACTTTTATCTACTTACCATTCAAATTTGTTTGGTGGGGTTTTGAGACCCCTAAAAAATTTGGAAATTCAAAAAAGTAAAATTTATTACTATCGCTAGAAATTTTGTCAAATAATGCCCCAAAAGAGTAGTTTTCAGACTGTGTTCATGATAAAGGTTTGGTTTTGTGGTAAAGATGTAATCTCAATTTGATTTTAGTGTAGTTGGCACGTGCTGAGAATTTGGCCGATTTTGTCGTCTGCAACTGGGTTGTAAGTCATTTTAACCGTTTTTTGGGTATAAAAATCCAAGAATTAGGGCACAAATTATACATCTTCCGATGCGTGAGGAAATAAGCGTGATCTTTTGAAAATTTTATGAAAATCGGATGAAAAATAAAGTCACAAATCGATTTTTTAGTAAACCAATTTTGTAACTCAATTTAAAAAAATTTGAGGTAAACACTGAAAACCCGAGATCATCAGTTGATGATCGCGGGAGCGAAAGAGTTAATTAAATTAATAACTAGCAATAATTTATTACAATTTTTAACTAATTTCTTGCTACTTTTCAAAAAACCTCTAAAGTTAGTGTTCGCCCAATGCCTCTCCGGCAAAAATTACAGCTTTTGGTCAGCCACTTTTTTTTGCACCAAATGTGTGACGTCATATGAAACCTTCCTATTGGATTTAAAGTGTTTTTTATCGTTTTGTAAGCTTTTCGCTTTGGAATCAACTTTGTATAGGACTCTGTAAGTGAAATATAAAATAAATTGGTTCAATGATAGATCTGCGGTGTTGTTGATTGCATTATTATAACTTTCAGCTCGCCGGGTCTGCCGGCGTCACTCCGCCGGGCTACCAGCAAGTTATGTCGGGTTAGAAATAATGGTGCAGCCGGCTAAATTCAGGTAATATTTTTGAAAGCAGTAACAAAATTTGGCGCAATGGGGCCATCATTGCCCCTGTGCCATTATTATCGATCATCGTATTTTGCAATTAAGACTTGTTTTACAAACTCTTCATCATTTTAAAGATTCTATCCATCCCTTACAATACGTGTAAGAGCACAAAGTCAAAGTTGGGAGTGGTTTTCGTTTAACAACTACAGAATTAAGTTCTTTGTTGGTAGGCTCATTTTACTACTTGATGAAATCCCCACTCGTAACGATATTTGTGACGCCAAGCTTCCTGGTTAAACCTATCTGCCTTGGTTCCAAAGTAGAGCAAAAGTGGATATGTTTTTCCCCAAATGTTCTGCATTGGAATATCCGCTTGATCTGATACGCATTTTCAACAAATAAATTCCCTCCATAATTAACATTATACTGTACATTTAGTTACCACAATTTCCCCCACTAGTGAAGACTTACTGAAATATTTTTTTTTGATTTCCCCTCAAAGTTTGAATTTTTTAAGTTGCTAGCCAGGTCTTAACAGCGTCGCTCGCTAAGCTCCTATCCGCAAAGTCGAGGTCTATAATATCGGTTCAGACGGCGGTAATGCCTTCACTCAACGGATAGTAGTGAAAACAGTAATGAAACTTAATGTTCTTTTGACATAGCCAATTTTTGTTTCAAAACAAAACCACCGTTTGTGAAAAGGAAACCAATTAAAAAACATTATTGAGGATTGGTCGTAGCCACTACATGTCAGTTAAGTTTCTAAAGTATCTGGCAACGCCTTATTTTCCCTGTTATCAGCATAAGCGTCTTTGAATTTAACAAATTCTTAAAGGAAGTCCAAACTAACTTAAAGTTTGGCGATTAAAGTGAAGTTGTTACAATAGGTTAGGTTGGGGTTTAAGACTCAACCCATGAACCAGGTTACTGTGGTAAAGATACAGACAATTTTTGTAATTCCTGGCAGCTTTCAAATGAAAATCATCAATTTGTTTAACTTTGCTACAATTTATTAGATTAGTCAGGTTTGGGACAAGACTGTACAAAAATAAAATAATTTGCCATTACATTACAAAACAACTGTAGGCATTTTGTCCGACGGCTAACTTAATACTGTAATGTATCATTCTTCTTCAACAAGCAACATATCAGTTGTTGGCTTTTGATATAAAAGAGAAGTAAAATTTGAGGCGTAGGTACCGCCTGCTGCTTTTTTTAAAAGTAATGATACCAGACAACATTTTGACATCATCGAGGCAGTTTGAAGCGTTCAAAGAAAAAAGAGAAAAAGCCCGCTTTAAATGGTTAAAATGCTAAAAAAGAATTGGTGCATCGTGAATTTTGCATAATTTGTTGTTAGAACTGTTTTTATCGAAACATCTGGTTAATATCTTCTAAAAACGTTTCAGAATGCGTTTTTGTAATCAGTAGTGTTTCAGTTTAAAACTCGGAGAACAAATTGCGCAGTCAAGCGGTTGCTGTGACTTCATTTTAGACCCCAAATAATAAAATACTTTGTAAGTTGGGACTGGCTTTCATTTGAGCAAAAATTGGTTTTCCACATTTAAAAAAGAATTTATTTTGAATATGCTGTGGTTGTGAGGTGACGAAGTCCATTCTGACACTTATTCCGGAGAGGTGCCAAATTTAATGTTTGTACGTACAGTAGTTTCGGAGGAAGGAAAACCACAGACAGAAAGACTTGCGCTTTATAATATAGTAGTTTATAATACCGAGCTTCCTCATAAATTAAGACTGTGCTTGCTAATCAACAGCACGCAATTTTTAAAAAGTTCATGCGTTGACTTGACTAAGTGTATTGGGGCATAGAGTTAAAGTTGTGAATAGACGTTGAAGCGATGGCAGTATATGAAGTATAGGCCTACTGCTAATAAATTTTTCGCAGTTGCAGGCTTAGTTATAAAACTTAAAAATCTCTGGTTATTCATATGTTCCTTACCCCGGGCATGAAAGCAGCCAGGGTAGAGTGCGACAACCTAGATTCCAAGGTCCAACATTCATGCTCCAGCTATCACATTGTTAGTTATGAATTAAGTGAATAACCCATGAGTAGTATAGAATGATCCATTTGGCGTCAATTGCGGGGGAGCTGCGGCGGTGCTGGCGGCGGTGTTGGTCTCTAACCCTAGCCCTAGCCCTAACCTTAACCCTAACCTTAACCCTAACCCTAACCCTAACCCTAACCCTAACCCTAACCCTAACCTTAACCCTAACCCTAACCCTTAACACTAACTCTACTCTAGATCTATGTGCGGGTACGAATATTAATTTGCAGGAGGAAGCTAACCATAGAACACTAATTTTATGGAGGTCTGAGGGTGCTAACTCTAAGAGAGCTAACCATAAGACACTAATTTTATGGAGGTCTGAGGGTGCTAACTCTAAGAGAGCCAACCCTAGGTCTGAGAGTGCCAACTCTTAAAAGAGTCAATCTTAGGTCTGAGGGTGCTAACTCTAACAGAGCTAACCCTAGGTCTGAGAGTGCCAACTCTAAGAGAGCCAACCCTAGGTCTGAGGTCGCTAAGTCTAACAGAGCTAACCCTAGGTCTCAGAGTGTCAATCTAAGGGAGCCAACCCTAGGTCTGAGGGTGCTAACTCTAGGTCTATGTGAACTAACCGTAGTTCTAAGGAAGCTAACCCTAGATTTTATTCGAAAGAGGTCGGAGGGAGTTAACCCTAGATTTTGTTTGAAGAAGTTCGAAGTGAGCTAATCCTAGATTTTATGTGGGGGGAGTTCAGAGGGAGCTAACCCTAGGTTTTATGTAGGGAGGTCGAAGGGAGCTAACTCTAGATCTGAGAGAACTAAGTTGAAAGAGTACATCCCAACACTGTGTTAAAAAGTTTAATGTCATTCTTATGATTTAACGGTTTTCAGGTTGTGATATCTTATTTCAATGACGTGTTTAACAAGACCGTGGGAATATAGTTGCGCAATCCGTGACGTAAGCTTTAACAAGACCGTGGGAATGTATCACTCTTGCGCAATCCGTGACGTAAGCTTTAACAAGACCGTGGGAATGTATCACTCTTGCGCAATCCATGACGTAAGCTTTAACAAGACCGTGGGAATGTATCACTATTGCGCAATCCATGACGTATTTAACCATGATTTTTGCTTTTGTGTAGACTGGTCCAGACTTGTCCATAGAAAATTTTAGTATATAATGTAAAAAGATCACATTTTATTCACCTGTTGGTGAGAATATATTGTCTCTGTCTTGTCCAGACTTGTCCAAGCTCAAATCTTTTTCTCTATATTGTGCTTACATGATGAAAAGTTCTAAGGGAGCTAACCAAAGGTCTAAGGACACTAATTTTATTTGAAGGAGGACGTAGGGAGCTAACTTTAGATCTGAGAGAGTTAATATTAACACGGTGTGGACGGTATTTCAAAAAGTTTGGTGCAAAACTTACCACCATTTGGTAGTTGATCTAATTATTACCAATATATATATAGTGGTTTTCAGGGTGTGATTCTGTATTTCAATGATGAAATCGGTTTTTAACTAAACTGTGAGAATGTAGTTGCATCCCTATTACACAATCCATCATGATTCTGTTTTCAACCAGACCGTGGGACTCTAACCCTAACCTAACTGTAATTCTAACCCTATGTAAGAGATCCAACCCTAGGTCTATTAATTTTTGCGAGCTAACCTAAATCCAAGGGTGCTAACTCTAGGTCTGAGAAAGCTAATTATAGTCCTAAGGAAACTAACAACAGGTCAAAGGACACTAATTTTATCTGAAGAAGGTCGGAGGGAGTTAACTTTGGATCTGAGGAAGCTAAATCTAGTTCTAACCCTAACATGGTGTGGTTGTCATGTAAAATATTTTAAGGAGTTTGGTGCAAACCTTGACACCTTGTGGTAATATTTGACTTGTTGTATATGAAGTTATTGCACAATGATTATGTAGTTTTTATACAGTTGTTTGTTTGGTATGGTGCAAACCTTATGCGGTAGCATAAGAATTATCCAATACGGGATAATATTACACAATGGTTTCATAATTCTGATAAAATTGTTTGCTGGGATGTGACGAAATGATGTTAAAGCAAAGTGGTGGGAAAAAGTTAGTAAAATGTAACATCGCTCTTAGAACTAGCCAAAGCATACAATTTTGAGGCTAACCGGTTTTTAACATTTTACGATTAAGATCATTCAAATTCGATTGCATATTTGTTTCCAATAATGTTCACACGCTTTTATGATAAAAGATTTATCAATTTAGCTAACTATTTATGCGGTTTCTGCATTACGTAATTACAATGCCAGCGTTCTAGGTTGTTCAATTTAGGAAGTTTATTGAGCAATCGAAACTACAAATTTGTATAAACGCGGAAAAAAAAATCACTTGACAACGAGACGGCAAAAAGACCATCAAAATGAACTGCCGTACCTATCAACAAAACTTTAACAATAACAAACTGAAAAAACACAGTAAAAGATAAAATTTTTAAATAAGATGCATTTTTCTTCATTCACGTTCAAACATCGTCTTATTATGAGTTGATCTGTACCATGCAATGTGATTTCAGACCAAGAAGCAGCCGCTACTTTTGCTTAAACAGTCCCAATTCCGTATGATAGCGTTGTTACTCAAAAACTCTTGTAAACAGTAATGTTGTATAGACTCATTATACAAGGTTCGTGTGATCAAATCTGTTAATACTTGTTCTTCAATGTTACAAATCTCAGGTAAGAGTCAAATTCAATGTACTAAGAAAGACACATTTACCAATTAAAGCAAAATTATTCCTCTAGACTAGGTTAATTTAACCGTTTTATAATAAAAATTTTGTAGTTTATCAGAAACACAACCAACCAATAGTTCTATTTTAAGCAAAACGGGTGGAGATTTAAGTTTACCTTTTGTCATGGAGCTTGAAATAATTCACAGAGCGTTGAATTTCAATATTTATACGGTACTACAAATTATTATTCTTTTTAAATGTTTAAATTTTTCTCATTTTTTGTGACACATTACAAATTAACATTAAAACACAGGTTCCTTATCACATAATTCCGACACTTCTCTTCAATTTTTTGTACTTTCAATTTCATTCACCAGCATCGTTTCACTTGTCGAACGTCTTCTCTCAAACACTGTTCTTAATACGCGTCGTTAAAGGTGTATATCTTCTTTTCGCAATATCGGTTTCACAAAATTTAGGACTTCACTCGCTCAACTGCTAAATCTGTGACCTTAGAGAAATTCTTATAGTCTTTTGCCATCGTCAGGTGCACAACTTTATTTTTGCTATAACAAAGATGAAACGTCACGAATTATTGTGCTTAAAATCGCTAACCACGTGATAGATAAGAAAACGGGAATAGATCGTTTCGTTGAATTGCAATACATTGACTGACGCTATAAAGGAGTAGTTTTCAAAGGATAACTCGTTTGAAGCCGAGACGTCATGAATGCGTAAAACACGTGACCGATAAGTACGCAGTAGCCCGTGGTTATCACCAATTTGAACGATGCATACAGCGAACCAACGAAGGAAATGTAGCACATACTGGTGCTCTCACGGTCGTATATACACAAAACAATTGCCGTTAATTTCCAATTCCTAAAAAGATGTTTTGAGGAAACGTATATTTGACATCTTTTTGAGTTGAAATAGCTTTAAAGTTGTGAAATCTCGTTTTTTTTTTAATATTGTTACAGCAACTAGATTGCTATAATTTAACTTAACACAATATAACGTATTAATCCTAAACGTTTAAATGCTGACAAATCAAACATTATTTTTAAGCTGATAAAACTTAATATCATACGTCAGAGCCGACATCACTGAAAACGAATCTCGCTTTACCACCAATTTTTTCCCCGTTATGCAACTTTTAGCTGCTTTTAATAAAAACCTTAACATTTTGAGGTTATTTGGCTTCCATCACGTATTTTTGAGTTTTCAGTGCTGCTCCAAACATCACAACCTAACCGCGGATTTGCAAACTTTACCGTTTGTTTTCGCCCATACCTTCGTATTTTTGCAGGAATATTTTTCCCCACCCACACTATCCAGCTGAAATATCACTTCCACAATTATCTGAAATGATTGATTCCAAATATTATCCGTTTTCTTGATGTCATGTAATTTTATTGTCGCCCTATAGTCCAGTGCATGAACACATAGGTATAACATCGTGTGAAAACTCATTAGTTCCAGATTGTTAGAAGTTATTTAGATCAAAATTTTGAAAACAGGACAAATTTTTCTATATAAAATTACCAAGTCAGAACTTGAACGGTTTTAGTCTGTTTGTTTGTGAGCTTACAGTTTCAACTCTCACGTTTTTACAAAATCTACATCTGCTATCAATTTTATTAGTGAAAAAACACGAGTTTATCAAATATTTTATCAACTTTTCAAGAAATAAGAACCGCATTCATAGTTTTTTCAGAGCGTTTGCTAGCAATTACAAATACGTATGAACTCTTGCAAAGCTTCAACTTTAACTGAACATCGAATTTTTAACTCTTTTATGTTGACCTAAAACACCACAAATTAAAAACTTGTCAACACTTGCAAAACTTTACAAAACCTAAATGCGTTTACAAAGCAAAAAAATTGCCTGTACACCATTTTAAACTCTCACACTATCAGTTATATGCATTCACAAAACAAAAAAAACCTCAACTTTGTTGTTAAGTCGCCTTTAATTTTTATTGCATAACCCTAAGCTCACAAAAGTTTGGTTGGCAACGTTATTAAACAAAAATTTTCAATTATAAGTGATTTTATTTAACTAACAATCTTTTTATGATGCATTAAGACTACTTCAACACTCGTGTATTGGCAACTACTAAGCAAAAATTAATCAAAAAATCTAGGTCTCTGAACTTGTTTTTATACGTTTCTCATGGTAACCGTTTCTAAGAGCTTCAGCCACAATCTTTAACTCTGAAACGAACCAAGTCTGACGGAACTTAGCATCTGAAAACACTTTCAGCTATGTTTTTCAACAAACTAGGACATTAATTACCGATATGACCTGCATAAATTCAAAACGTTTGTACGTGCTTGCTTATTTTTGTCAAATTCTACCTAACTTTCTAACTAGACGTTGCGCTTTTAGCGTTTTATCCCAGTTGATTTTAAAACAAAAAACTGTCAATTATTTGAAAAATAACATTTTTTCACTGTGCAATCAAAATTTTTATTACCTCTAGACCTAGTTCAAACATAATAATACAATATTTTCCGAACTTTACTCTAATTTCTTTACCAAGTGTTGACTCACAAATGCTACCTTTAAACAAAAGCTGAACTCATTACCTCTTATTTTCAAAAATTTTGCTAAGTAAACATCATACTTGTGTTTTTATGCTGTTATTACTTACACATTTGTAAAACAAACCTTACTTTTTAAATACATCAGATAGTTAAAATTTCATCAAAGCATTTTCACAAACACTAAATTCATGATTTCTAACAGGGTTATACCTAACTTTAAACCTAAACAGTTCTGATCTTTTTAATTAATCAAGTCAATTGTATCAAATTTTAGCTCTATTATATTCCAGTAGGTAATAAACTTATATATCTTGATAAGCCTTTACGTAACAAAATATTGCAAATTTTATTAAACACTTTAAAAGTTTTTATCTGTTCACCCTCACCAAAGATTGAACTCACAATTTTTGTCATTTTGATGCAACAAAACTTTTTTATATGTCCACTTTACATTCAAGAAACGTTTAAAAAACTGAAGCTAATCATTATCTGCTACCGCCAATCACAAAGATGTAACAAAAATGACTCGTTTAAGACGATTTTTAAAAATTCTGTATAGTACAATTCATTCTTTTCAATCAAAGATACTATTTGTAACATTATTTGAATGTGATTACGGGTAAAAATCTTTGTAAACGCTCCTATCACTAAGCATCAAACTCATACCTTTAATACCAAATAGTTTTAGATTTTCACTCACCATCGCGTTTAAATTTCAAACTTGCAACTAATATATAAAATGTGTAGGTTTATAAGCAAATCTAAAAAATTTTTACATGTTTCACCAAACGTTTGTTCTAAAATATCTTATTATACAACAAAAAGTCTAAACTTAAGATTTACCAAATAATTTTAATTTCCTCACTACAGTATGTCCATGAAACCTGCAACGGTTAACATCAACACATTTAATTTCAAAACAAAACTTTATAAACTTACAAACTGCTTATATCCATTAGTTAATTTTTCATGCAATTACTCTCGTCACATACCGAACTAGTGATCTTTAAGATTTTTAATAGGTTTTAGGTACATTGAAGACAAACTTATGATTAAGCCGTGCATTAAAATTTTCGTCTACACCAAAAATCAATTTCACACCGCCTTGAAGCAAACTTAAATAAAACATAGAAACTTAAAATCATAAAAAATTCTAATACATTCATGCCTAAGCTTGCATCAAACACTAGGTTTGAAAACAATTACCGAGTAATGTGTTACCGTAAAACAAAATTTCAAGTTTTTTTTAATTCTAAGGTGTCAGTTATCGCACGATAGTCTTGACAATGGTATTTTTGAGTGCAAAAAAAAACGAGTAACCTAATACTTCTCAACTAATAAGCATTTTTTACATTATTTTAAGTTAAAAATCTACCATTTTGTTGCATTCAATCGTCACGAAAGATCACTAGTTTTTGATGTTACATAAATGTCTTTACTTGAAAACTTTTAGTTGTCTTAGTTTTTGTTTCTTTGAGGTGACGTAACAAGATTTGATTGAATAAAGGTTGCGTATGTCACGGTTATGTCAGATTCAGTGTAAGTATCACGTAACAACGATACAGCAAAGCGTCAAATGTGTGAAAACCAACTGGAATAAAGCAAATTATCAATATTCTACAAGCATAAAGGTAAAAATATTCTAAATTGTATTAAATTTGTGTAATGAAATACGACCTAAATAGTTTTTTGTTAATAGGTACTTTTCATGAAGACAACGGAAGGGGTGGGGAAAAGGATACCTATGTCTACGTCATAAACTGTGCTTCCCCAACCCTAACAGCGCTGCTGCCAATGAAGAAATTTCAAAATAGTTTAGCAAAACCAATTTTTTACTCGCCACCTAGTAACTATAAACATTAATAAAATCTATAAAAACTGATCAACGTCGTATTTCATTACACAAATTTAATACAATTTAGAATATTTTTACCTTTATGCTTGTAGAATATTGATAATTTGCTTTATTCCAGTTGGTTTTCACACATTTGACGCTTTGCTGTATCGTTGTTACGTGATACTTACACTGAATCTGACATAACCGTGACATACGCAACCTTTATTCAATCAAATCTTGTTACGTCACCTCAAAGAAACAAAAACTAAGACAACTAAAAGTTTTCAAGTAAAGACATTTATGTAACATCAAAAACTAGTGATCTTTCGTGACGATTGAATGCAACAAAATGGTAGATTTTTAACTTAAAATAATGTAAAAAATGCTTATTAGTTGAGAAGTATTAGGTTACTCGTTTTTTTTGCACTCAAAAATACCATTGTCAAGACTATCGTGCGATAACTGACACCTTAGAATTAAAAAAAACTTGAAATTTTGTTTTACGGTAACACATTACTCGGTAATTGTTTTCAAACCTAGTGTTTGATGCAAGCTTAGGCATGAATGTATTAGAATTTTTTATGATTTTAAGTTTCTATGTTTTATTTAAGTTTGCTTCAAGGCGGTGTGAAATTGATTTTTGGTGTAGACGAAAATTTTAATGCACGGCTTAATCATAAGTTTGTCTTCAATGTACCTAAAACCTATTAAAAATCTTAAAGATCACTAGTTCGGTATGTGACGAGAGTAATTGCATGAAAAATTAACTAATGGATATAAGCAGTTTGTAAGTTTATAAAGTTTTGTTTTGAAATTAAATGTGTTGATGTTAACCGTTGCAGGTTTCATGGACATACTGTAGTGAGGAAATTAAAATTATTTGGTAAATCTTAAGTTTAGACTTTTTGTTGTATAATAAGATATTTTAGAACAAACGTTTGGTGAAACATGTAAAAATTTTTTAGATTTGCTTATAAACCTACACATTTTATATATTAGTTGCAAGTTTGAAATTTAAACGCGATGGTGAGTGAAAATCTAAAACTATTTGGTATTAAAGGTATGAGTTTGATGCTTAGTGATAGGAGCGTTTACAAAGATTTTTACCCGTAATCACATTCAAATAATGTTACAAATAGTATCTTTGATTGAAAAGAATGAATTGTACTATACAGAATTTTTAAAAATCGTCTTAAACGAGTCATTTTTGTTACATCTTTGTGATTGGCGGTAGCAGATAATGATTAGCTTCAGTTTTTTAAACGTTTCTTGAATGTAAAGTGGACATATAAAAAAGTTTTGTTGCATCAAAATGACAAAAATTGTGAGTTCAATCTTTGGTGAGGGTGAACAGATAAAAACTTTTAAAGTGTTTAATAAAATTTGCAATATTTTGTTACGTAAAGGCTTATCAAGATATATAAGTTTATTACCTACTGGAATATAATAGAGCTAAAATTTGATACAATTGACTTGATTAATTAAAAGATCAGAACTGTTTAGGTTTAAAGTTAGGTATAACCCTGTTAGAAATCATGAATTTAGTGTTTGTGAAAATGCTTTGATGAAATTTTAACTATCTGATGTATTTAAAAAGTAAGGTTTGTTTTACAAATGTGTAAGTAATAACAGCATAAAAACACAAGTATGATGTTTACTTAGCAAAATTTTTGAAAATAAGAGGTAATGAGTTCAGCTTTTGTTTAAAGGTAGCATTTGTGAGTCAACACTTGGTAAAGCAACCGGCGCGGTGGTGTAGTGGTTAGAGCGTCCGCTTCGCAGTCGGTAGACTTGGGGTTCATTTCCCTTGTCGAGTCATACCACAAGACTTTAAAAAATGGTATTCACAGCTTCCCTGCCTGGCGCTCAGCACATAAGGGATAGTGTGGAGAACAAGCCGGCAAGCTTGCTTGTTGTGTCCTTGGGCAAGGCACTTAACGGGATGCCTCCGTCTTTATGTGGCAGACAGATGGTGGGGCCAAGCTGTCTACCCGTCGTGGTGGCCCAGTCTGACGAAAGACATGCAAACCGAGCATGAGCTCATACGCGTGAATGAACTTGGTAAAGAAATTAGAGTAAAGTTCGGAAAATATTGTATTATTATGTTTGAACTAGGTCTAGAGGTAATAAAAATTTTGATTGCACAGTGAAAAAATGTTATTTTTCAAATAATTGACAGTTTTTTGTTTTAAAATCAACTGGGATAAAACGCTAAAAGCGCAACGTCTAGTTAGAAAGTTAGGTAGAATTTGACAAAAATAAGCAAGCACGTACAAACGTTTTGAATTTATGCAGGTCATATCGGTAATTAATGTCCTAGTTTGTTGAAAAACATAGCTGAAAGTGTTTTCAGATGCTAAGTTCCGTCAGACTTGGTTCGTTTCAGAGTTAAAGATTGTGGCTGAAGCTCTTAGAAACGGTTACCATGAGAAACGTATAAAAACAAGTTCAGAGACCTAGATTTTTTGATTAATTTTTGCTTAGTAGTTGCCAATACACGAGTGTTGAAGTAGTCTTAATGCATCATAAAAAGATTGTTAGTTAAATAAAATCACTTATAATTGAAAATTTTTGTTTAATAACGTTGCCAACCAAACTTTTGTGAGCTTAGGGTTATGCAATAAAAATTAAAGGCGACTTAACAACAAAGTTGAGGTTTTTTTTGTTTTGTGAATGCATATAACTGATAGTGTGAGAGTTTAAAATGGTGTACAGGCAATTTTTTTGCTTTGTAAACGCATTAGGTTTTGTAAAGTTTTGCAAGTGTTGACAAGTTTTTAATTTGTGGTGTTTTAGGTCAACATAAAAGAGTTAAAAATTCGATGTTCAGTTAAAGTTGAAGCTTTGCAAGAGTTCATACGTATTTGTAATTGCTAGCAAACGCTCTGAAAAAACTATGAATGCGGTTCTTATTTCTTGAAAAGTTGATAAAATATTTGATAAACTCGTGTTTTTTCACTAATAAAATTGATAGCAGATGTAGATTTTGTAAAAACGTGAGAGTTGAAACTGTAAGCTCACAAACAAACAGACTAAAACCGTTCAAGTTCTGACTTGGTAATTTTATATAGAAAAATTTGTCCTGTTTTCAAAATTTTGATCTAAATAACTTCTAACAATCTGGAACTAATGAGTTTTCACACGATGTTATACCTATGTGTTCATGCACTGGACTATAGGGCGACAATAAAATTACATGACATCAAGAAAACGGATAATATTTGGAATCAATCATTTCAGATAATTGTGGAAGTGATATTTCAGCTGGATAGTGTGGGTGGGGAAAAATATTCCTGCAAAAATACGAAGGTATGGGCGAAAACAAACGGTAAA